>CM037870.1:29073904-30524306 GCA_021292105.1 Anadara kagoshimensis | reverse complement strand
TTTTTTTTTTTTTTTTTTTTTTGGTATTTCTGTTTAGTTTTTATCCCTGTGTTGGGGAAGTCTTGTCACGTTTTTTGGTATTTTCGTTATTTAGTTTTTGTTTGGGGAAGTCTTGTCACGTTTTTTTTTTTTGTATTTCTTTACTTAGTTTTATCCCTGTGTTGGGGAAGTCTTTCACGTTTTTGGTATTTCTTTATTTAGTTTTTGTTTGGGGAAGTCTTGTCACGTTTTTTGGTATTTCTTTGTTTAGTTTTTATCCCGTGTTGGGGAAGTCTTGTCACGTTTTTTTTTTGGTATTTCTTTGTTTAGTTTTTATCCCTGTGTTTGGGAAGTCTTGTCACGTTTTGGTATTTCTATGTTTAGTTTTTATCCCTGTGTTGGGGAAGTCTTGTCACGTTTTTGGTATTTCTTTGTTTAGTTATTATCCCTGTGTTGGGGAAGTCTTGTCAAGTTTTTGGTATTTCTTGTTTAGTTTTTATTCCTGTGTTGGGGAAGTCTTGTCAAGTTTTTGGTATTCTATGTTTAGTTTATCCCTGTGTTGGGGAAGTCTTTGTCACGTTTTGGTATTGTCTTTGTTCAGTTTTATCCCTGTGTTGGGGAAGTCTTGTCACGGTTTTTTTTTTTTTTTTTTTTTTTTTGGTATTTCTTTGTTTAGTTTTATCCCGTGTTGGGGAATTCTTGTCACGTTTTGGTATTTTCCTTGTTTAGTTTTTATCCCTGTGTTGGGGAAGTCTTGTCACGTTTTTGGTATTTCTTTGTTTAGTTATTCCCTGTGTTGGGGAAGTCTTTCACGTTTTTGGTATTACTTTGTTTAGTTTTTATCCCTGTGTTGGGGAAGTCTTGTCATTTTTGGTATTCTTTGTTTAGTGTTTATCCTGTGTTGGGGAAGTCCTTGTCACGTTTTTTTGGTATTCTTTGTTTAGTTTTTATCCCTGTGTTGGGGAAGTCTTGTCACGTTTTTGGTATTTCTTTATTTAGTTTTTGTTTGGGAAGTCTTGTCACGTTTTTTTTGGTATTTCTTTGTTTAGTTTTTATCCCTGTGTTGGGGAAGTCTTGTCACGTTTTCGTATTTCTTTGTTTAGTTTTTATCCCTGTGTTGGGGAAGTCTTGTCACGTTTTTGGTATTTCTATGTTTAGTTTTTATCCCTGTGTTGGGGAAGTCTTGTCACGTTTTTTGGTATTTCTTTGTTTAGTTTTTATTCCTGTGTTGGGGAAGTCTTTTCACGTTTTTGGTATTTCTATGTTTAGTTTTTATCCCTGTGTTGGGGAAGTCTTGTCACGTTTTTTTTTTTTTTTTTTTTTTTGGTATTTCTTTGTTTAGTTTTTCCCTGTTGGGAAGTCTTGTCACGTTTTGGTATTTCTTTGTTAGTTTTTTATCCCTGTGTTGGGGAAGTGTTGTCACGTTTTTTGGTATTTCTTTCTTTAGTGTTTATCCCTGTGGTGGGGAAGTCTTGTCACGTTTTTTTGGTATTTCTTTGTTAAGTTTTTATCCCTGTGTTGGGGAAGTCTGTCATTTTTTTTGGTATTTCTTTGTTTAGTGTTTATCCCTGTGTTGGGAAGTCTTGTCACGTTTTTGGTATTTCTTTGTTTAGTTTTTATCCCTGTGTTGGGGAAGTCTTGTCACGTTTTTTGGTATTTCTTTATTTAGTTTTTGTTTGGGGAAGTCTTGTCACGTTTTTGGTATTTTCTATGTTTAGTTTTTATCCCTGTGTTGGAGAAGTCTTGTCACGTTTTGGTATTGCTTTGTTTTAGTTATTATCCTGTGTTGGGGAAGTCTTTTCACGTTTTGGTATTTCTTTGTTTAGTTTTTATCCCTGTGTCGGGAAGTCTGTCACGTTTTTTGGTATTTCTTTATTTAGTTTTATCCCTGTGTTGGGGAAGTCTTGTCACGTTTTTTTGGTATTTATTTATTTAGTTTTTGTTTGGGGAAGTCTTGTCACGTTTTTGGTATTTCTATGTTTAGTTTTTATCCCTGTGTTGGGGAAGTCTTGTCACGTTTTTTTGGTATTTCTTTATTTAGTTTTTATCCCTGTGTTGGGGAAGTCTTGTCACGTTTTTTTGGTATTTCTTTATTTAGTTTTTTGTTGGGGAAGTCTGTCACGTTTTTTTTGGTATTTCTTTGTTTAGTTATTATCCCTGTGTTGGGGAAGTCTGTCAAGTTTTTGGTATTTCTAGTTTTAGTTTTTATCCCTGTGTTGGGGAAGTCTTGTCACGTTTTTGGTATTTCTTTGTTTAGTTATTATCCCTGTGTTGGGGAAGTCTTGTCACGTTTTATTTATTTTTTTTTTTTTTTTGGTATTTCTTTGTTTAGTTTTTATCCCCGTGTTTGGGAAGTCTTGTCACGTTTTGGTATTTCTTTGTTTAGTTTTTTATCCCTGTGTTGGGGAGTCTTGTCACGTTTTTGGTATTTCTTTGTTTAGTTATTATCCTGTGTTGGGGAAGTCTTTTCACGTTTTGGTATTTCTTTGTTTAGTTTTTATCCCTGTGTTTGGGAAGTCTTGTCACGTTTTTTTTGGTATTTCTTTATTTAGTTTTTTGTTTGGGGAAGTCTTGTCACGTTTTTGGTATTTCTATGTTTAGTTTTTATCCCTGTTGGGAAGTCTTGTCACGTTTTTGGTATTTCTTTGTTCAGTTATTATCCCTGTGTTGGGGAAGTCTTGTCACGGTTTTTTTTTTTTTTTTTTTTTTTGGTATTTCTTTGTTTAGTTTTTATCCCCGTGTTGGGGAATTCTTGTCACGTTTTGGTATTTCTTGTTTAGTTTTTATCCCTGTGTTGGGGAAGTCTTGTCACGTTTTTGGTATTTCTTTGTTTAGTTATTATCCCTGTGTTGGGGAAGTCTTTTACGTTTTTGGTATTACTTTGTTTAGTTTTTATCCCTGTGTTGGGGAAGTCTTGTCATGTTTTTTGGTATTTCTTTTGTTTAGTGTTTATCCCTGTGTTGGGGAAGTCTTGTCACGTTTTTTTGGTATTTCTTTGTTTAGTTTTATCCCTGTGTTGGGGAAGTCTTGTCACGTTTTGGGTATTTTTTATTTAGTTTTTGTTTGGGGAAGTCTTGTCACGTTTTTTTGGTATTTCTTTGTTTAGTTTTTATCCCTGTGTTGGGGAAGTCTTGTCACGTTTTCGTATTTCTTTGTTTAGTTTTTATCCCTGTGTTGGGGAAGTCTTGTCACGTTTTTGGTATTTCTATGTTAGTTTTTATCCCTGTGTTGGGGAAGTCTTGTCACGTTTTTTGGTATTTCTTTGTTTAGTTTTTATTCCTGTGTTGGGGAAGTCTTTTCACGTTTTTGGTATTTCTATGTTTAGTTTTTATCCCTGTGTTGGGGAAGTCTTGTCACGTTTTTTTTTTTTTTTTTTTTTTGGTATTTCTTTGTTTAGTTTTTATCCCCGTGTTGGGGAAGTCTTGTCACGTTTTGGTATTTCTTTTTAGTTTTATCCCTGTGTTGGGGAAGTGTTGTCACGTTTTTTGGTATTTCTTTCTTTAGTGTTTATCCCTGTGTTGGGGAAGTCTTGTCACGTTTTTTTGGTATTTCTTTGTTAAGTTTTTATCCCTGTGTTGGGGAAGTCTTGTCATTTTTTTTTGGTATTTCTTTGTTTAGTGTTTATCCCTGTGTTGGGGAAGTCTTGTCACGTTTTTTTGGTATTTCTTTGTTTAGTTTTATCCTGGTTGGGGAAGTCTTGTCACGTTTTTGGTATTTCTTTATTTAGTTTTTGTTGGGGAAGTCTTGTCACGTTTTGGTATTTCTATGTTTAGTTTTATCCCTGTGTTGGAGAAGTCTTGTCACGTTTTTGGTATTGCTTTGTTAGTTTTATTATCCCTGTGTTGGGGAAGTCTTTTCACGTTTTTTGGTATTTCTTTGTTTAGTTTTTATCCCTGTGTCGGGGAAGTCTTGTCACGTTTTTTGGTATTTCTTATTTAGTTTTATCCTGTGTTGGGAAGTCTTGTCACGTTTTTTGGTATTTATTTATTTAGTTTTTTGTTTGGGGAAGTCTTGTCACGTTTTTGGTATTTCTATGTTTAGTTTTATCCCTGTGTTGGGGAAGTCTTGTCACGTTTTTTTTGGTATTTCTTTATTTAGTTTTTATCCCTGTTTGGGGAAGTCTTGTCACGTTTTTTGGTATTTCTTTATTTAGTTTGTTTGGGGAAGTCTTGTCACGTTTTTTTGGTATTTCTTGTGTTTAGTTATTATCCCTGTGTTGGGGAAGTCTTGTCAAGTTTTTGGTATTCTATGTTTAGTTTTTATCCCTGTGTTGGGGAAGTCTTGTCACGTTTTGGTATTTCTTTGTTTAGTTATTATCCCTGTGTTGGGGAAGTCTTGTCACGGTTTTATTTTTTTTTTTTTTTTTTTTGGTATTTCTTTGTTTAGTTTTTATCCCCGTGTTGGGGAAGTCTTGTCACGTTTTGGTATTTCTTTGTTTAGTTTTTATCCCTGTGTTGGGGAAGTCTTGTCACGTTTTTGGTATTTCTTTTTAGTTATTATCCCTGTGTTGGGGAAGTCTTTCACGTTTTTGGTATTTCTTTGTTTAGTTTTTTCCCTGTGTTGGGAAGTCTTGTCACGTTTTTTTGGTATTTCTTTATTTAGTTTTTGTTTGGGGAAGTCTTGTCACGTTTTTGGTATTTCTATGTTTAGTTTTATCCCTGTGTTGGGGAAGTCTTGTCACGTTTTTGGTATTTCTTTGTTTAGTTATTATCCCTGTGTTGGGGAAGTCTGTCACGTTTTTGGTATTTCTTTGTTTAGTTTTTATCCCTGTGTTGGGGAAGTCTTGTCACGTTTTTGGTATTTCTTTGTTTAGTTATTATCCCTGTGTTGGGGAAGTCTTGTCACGTTTTTGGTATTTCTTTGTTTAGTTTTTATCCCTGTGTTGGGGAAGTCTTGTCACGTTTTGGTATTTTTTGTTTAGTTTTTATCCCTGTGTTGGGGATCTTGTCACGTTTTTTGGTATTTCTTGTTAGTTTTTATCCCTGTGTTGGGAAAGTCTTGTCACGTTTTTGGTATTTCTATGTTTAGTTTTTCCCTGTGTTGGGGAAGTCTTGTCACGTTTTTGGTATTTCTTTGTTTAGTGTTTATTCCTGTGTTGGGGAAGTCTTGTCACGTTTTTGGTATTCTTTGTTTAGTGTTTATCCCTGTGTTGGGGAAGTCTTGTCACGTTTTGGTATTTCTTCAGACGACGGTAAAGAAATTCGTGTAGTGTTCTGTGATATAAGTAAAGCATTTGATAGAGTTTGGTATAAAGGACTCATACATAAACTTATTCTATCGGGATTAGGGGATTATTACTTATGGGGTTTAAGTCATACTTGTCTAATCGTAAACAACGCGTCCTTCTTAGAAATGGTTACTCTTCGGGAAAGAAACAAATTCTGGTGTCCCTCGGGGCTCTATACTAGGCCCTGTGGGACCCCTATATGTAGTAACTACCACAAATGTAGTACTTAACGGTCACAAATGTAATAAAATTTTGTCACATATGTAGTAACGAACCACAAATGTAGGAACGACCGTTACCACAAATGTAGTAACAATTTTTGTTACCACAAATGTAGTAAATGAAAACCGTTATACATGTATGTAGTAACGAAAATTTTGAAATTTGTTCTAACCGATAGAAGCGACAGTTGTTCCGATAGAAGTGGCTTTTAACGCGTTAGAAGTGACTTTTAACCCGATAGAAGGGAATTCTATCCCGATAGAAGTGGCTCTGATTCCGATATATAGATTACTTTATGAAATACCAAACTACCAAAGAAAATCTATGTATAAAATGTCAATTTTGCTGGGTTTTTATCTATTTACTTGAACACTTTTAGTGTCACATAAATCGGCACATTACAAATGTTTAACAGAACATCTAATAATAATTCAAATATAAATGTAACGAGTACTAATGTAATGATGGATGCATCATTACAAATAAGGCGCCCAAACGAATAAAAATCAAACCCTGTATTCAAAACGCATATTAGAACTTGTACTTTTGTTGCTTTTTCCATTTCCATGGCAACGGCTGAAAATTTTAAACCTTTAAATAAGTTCTACACACAATAGAAAAACTGTTGAGAAATTTTAAACTTGTAATATTTTTTTCAATTTAAGATTTAATTTTATATAGAGAAGTAGTACATGAATCCAATTGGTTGAAATTCAAACAATAGGCAAAGTTAATTGACATCAACTATACCCAATATCACAAACCATTGTTTTGATGTGTTGATTTTAAATTAATCCAAGCATTTACCCATATAATGTCATACTGATAACTAAATGCAGCTACTCTATCGAATTGAATAATAAATCATGCCCCAGGGACAAATGACCATTAGTGTTGCTTATAAAAAGATTTAGCTTAAAAGCGTTTAGACATGGATCAGTGATTACTTAAGTATCCTTGACAATGAAAATTCATGCTTATTGTTTAATTCTTAAACAAAATGATAGCAACCAGCCCATGAAGAAAACTGTAGTTTAAGGGTGGGGATCTCAAAGTTAGTACCTAGACCTACCTGTCCCCAACCTCCTATTGGAATGTCCATATGGGTTTACTTAAGTATGAATCTATTCAACTTTTCATAAAGAATAAGAAAATATATAGTTAAGGGTGGGGATCTCAACTGATCAAAAGTTAGTACCCAGCCCCGCCTGTCCCTGCCCTCTTCTGGAAAACGCCATGGGCATTTCTTCAGTATCACTCTATTCAACTTTTAAAACAGAACCGGAAAATATATAGTTTCAGGGTGGGATATCAACCATTTAAAAGTTAGAACCAAGCCCCGCCCGTCCCCACCCTCCATCAGGAATGACCCCATGGGATTTTCTTTAGCATCACTCTATTCAACTTTTTATGTAGAACCAGAAAATATATAGTTTATGGGTGGGGATCTCAACCGTTTAAATGTTAGCGCACTGCTCCACCCATCCCCACCCCTCCCTGATACCGCAGGGAAAATCTAATGATATAGACTTGTGCATCTTGAGATACTGATCATGAATATATATGGTTTTATAGTACAAAATAAAGTATAGATGGCAAAATTGATCATTGTTGTTTTTAAGACCCCGCCCTCCTGCCCATCCCCTAATGACCCCATGGGCATTTTACCTCGGCCTCCGGGGAAGGAGATGGGGATCAACATTCATGTGAAGTTTGGTTAAGATTGGACCAACGGTCTTCGAGAAATTGGTTGGACAAGTTCATGGCCGGAAGAAGAAGAAGAAGAGGAAGAATAATAATAATAATAAGAGAACGGTGCAAAAACAATAAGTCGCCAAACTTTGTTTGGGCGCCTTAATAAATAACGACTAGTATCTGATAATCCTTGTAGGGGTGTATGTTATGTATTATGCGATGAGCGATAATGCCAATTGGCCTCTTATTTTCATTATACTTCGGTTTGTAAAGTACATGTAAAATTCAGTTTTTTAAATTTAAGTTTCTGGGTTTTCTGTATTTTGGCAGATTTTAGTAGGGTACATGTATTTATTATTATACTCCACGAAACTTAAGATGTAGGTAGTATAATGCTGTTGGTCGGTCCATCAGTCAATTACATGTATAAGTTTTCCGCATTGTTTCCTAAACACTTTCAGATACTAGGCTGAGTTTTTTAATGCGAGTCAACCACAATGAGTTGCAGACCAAGTTAACGTTTTGTTTTGCTACGGATCCGATCCTTTGCAGTTGTCTTTGATAATTTGATTGAAATAACGATTTTCTGCAGTTTTTTCGTATTAAACTGATTTGGGATGTAAGTCTACTACAATGTGTTGCAGATCAAGATCACGTTTCATTTTGCTTCGCTGAAATTTACGTTTTTACGATGGCTACACTTGATTTGGTCCAATATATGGGAGCAACCTCACAAAGGTTTTTGTAATATTTGCTAATTTTATGATTTCTCTCTCTCTCTCTCTCTCTCTCTCTCTCTCTCTCTCTCTCTCTCTTGCATTTACAATACTTCGTAAATTGTTATGAAGTATATGAACTATATTTTATAAGATGTGTTAGTATGTAAAATAGAACGTCTGTAATCATATATGGTGTATCTTGTTCTTTCGCCAAGCACTCGGCGTCACGATTCTTTCAGATGTCAACTTAAAATAAACGAGGTCCCGTGTCACGGTGGGCTTGACACGTTAAAGAACCCTGCTGTATAATGCCATCAGCGCAACGCACAGGCAAAATTTCTGCACCTTCGCCAATAGCCCTTTCCGGGATAGTCCGGAATCCCATTTTGTGTAGTATAATATCGGGTCACGTAGTCAAAATTTTAGGCATCCGTACTTTCGGGTTACTTCCGTGTTTACACGATTTCGAAAGCTTTCTTCAAATTATCATTTTATCATGGCATTTCGTCAACTCTTAAGTTCTGGAATTAAGGAGACTTGTAATTGTCTTACTTAAAAGTTTGATTAGAAATTTGCTGATAAATTTAAGTTGATCTTACAACAATTGCATGACGTACCCATCATCCATGTCTTTGCATAAGCTCCTGGTGGTTTCAATTTAAAATTGAAGTGGCGGCCCTGTTCGGTGTATTATCACTGTAATTATTCCATGGGAATAGTTCCGGATAATCGGACTCACTGAAATGCCGACTACACATCCTGTGCCAGGGTTTTGGATCGTAGTCGAGAGGGTGTCTAATGGCATTTAACCATTTCCTCCTTTTTTGTGTCTTTCTTAGTTGGAAACAGTAAATAATTAATATCTTCCATGAAAGGATATTTTCTGGGACCTTTCCTACCATGGGAATTGCATCCCGGTATCGCACACCAATACTTTGCTTTCTACCATCAAATGACAATCAACCAAATTTTCCCGGTATTTGCAACTATGCGTCTTCACAACAAATCCGGAAGTAGGTATGCCTAAATTTTTTCCCGGAAGTGTATTATAAAATACAGAACCGGACAGGATATTAAGTAACCCAGAAACGTCCTATAGCTGGCGACGTCTCGATGTAAGTGAAATATCCTTGACTGGGACGTTAAACACCATTACTCAATTCTCAACTCTTGTACCCTGCTTAGTGTTTAAGTTCACTTCTCACAGGCTAGTTGCGTACCCAATCCACTAGAGACAGATGGTAATTGTTTGCCTGCGGTTTAAATTAAACGGAAGTGTTCAAAACGACTACAGATTGCAAAAAATAAAAAAAATAATTAAAAAAACCCACATAATAAGCAATTTGGCGTTTTCAAAGTTTTAAGTGATGGTTCTCATACTGTAGCTATTATCAGGATTTTTTATTTTGTTATTGTCTAGTTATGTACGCATATAACCTACTTGTCATTAATTAACACTAGCCAAGATATTACCCATATTGAAAAAATATATGTTTTATCATTTTTAAAATTTTACTACATTTGTGGTAAAATTAAGTTGTTACATTTGTGGTAAAATTTTGTTGCTACATTTGTGGTAAAATTTTGCTACATTTGTGGTAAAATTTTGCTACATTTGTGACCAACATTTACTACATATGTGACAAACCTTACTACATTTGTGGTTCGTTACTACATATGTGACACAATTTTATTACATTTGCGACCGTTACTACATTTGTGGTAGTTACTACATATAGGAGTCCCACAGGCCCTTTTCTTTCTTATTTACATAAATGATATAGTTTTAGATATCCAAAGTAATATACGACTGTTTGCTGATGATACATCACTTTATTTCATAGTTGAAGACGCTTATGCAGCCGCAGAAAAACTTAATATTGACTTAGATAGGGTACATTCGTGGGCAAATAAATGGTTAGTTACTTTCAATCCACAAAAAACTGAATCCTTAATATTGAAGCAGCTAGAATTGTTACACGGGCAACCAAATTTTACAGCATCGATTCATTGTATAAAAAACTGGGTGGGGAAACTTTAAATTATAGGAGAAAAAAATGCTTATTTTATTTTATAAAATGCACCATGGACTATCTCCAGAATACCTTTCTCATATAGTACCTGACAGTTATATATGGAAACACATTCTTGTCCAACTCGAAATCGTGAAAATCTACATACATTTCTATGTAATTCAACATATTTTTTATTCTTTCTTGCCCTGTACCGTTTGTGACTGGAATTCAATACTACTAACATTCGCAACAATGAATCTACACATTTGCAAAACATATACATACATTGCCAACCGTAATGATGGTCCAAACTACTTCCTAAGCGATTCACGTCTAGGACAAATTTACCACGCCAGAACAAGAATGGAATGTAGCACCCTCAATGCACACCTATTTAACAAAAATATTGTTGACAACCCTTCTTGATGATTTGGTCATATTGAATCCTCTGAACTTTTCTTCTTACAATGCCCACTTTATAAACAATTACGTTAACAAACCATTTTCTCTCTACCCTAAAATATAACTACAATGTTTTTATTGTATGGTGATGTTGTAAACCTTACTGTTGATGAAAATATCCATGTTTTCGAAGTTGTTCAAAAATATATATTGTTATCCAAAAGATTTTGTCAGTAACTCTCTCCGGGCTCTCTCTCTCTCTCTCTCTCTCTCTCTCTCTCTCTCTCTCTCTCTCTCTCTCTCTCTCTATCTGGGCCCGTCCAAGTAGAAACGTCCCTTATGGCCAAATTTTGACATTTTCAGATTTTGTTAGATTTTGATAGAACATTTCATTACCTTTCTAATGATATATGGCATTCCCTACTTTACAAACGTAAAATATATGTATTTTGGTCAATAAAAAGGAGTGTCTGTTGCCATTTTACATTTTTGCCGCCATAACGTCATGATAACGTCAAGTTTGAACAATGTGCCTAATTTCAGCGTTTTGTGATAAAAAAGTGATTTATAAAAATTGCAAACGGGCATTGCGTCATTCATTCCTACGTCTCTTGAAACGTTTCTTATATAATCCATGATTTATGTCAATAAGCGTCTATTGTTCAAGCAAAAACATAAGAATTTTTGTCAAAGAGACTGCAAGGTAACAAACCATTTTGCCTCGAGTTGAGCGATTTTTTCCTGCGCATCCATTCTATGAATGTAAAAAAAACTTTGGAAGTGAAAACTTAGTATTACCAGATATTACCAGATATCAGTACGAAAAAAATAAGATGACGACATTGATAAATTGTTTGATTGAATGGAGTTTTACGTCTCAGTCAAGAGTATTTATACTTATATCGAGAAGTCACCAGCTTTATGTAAAATGGCAGAATGTTTTCTTTGCAGTGCGCTCAGGGAAATGTGCAGGGATGGTCTTCCGTGACATAGGGCATCAGATTTTCTAGTCTCTTCTGAAGAACCTTGTGACTTTCATTTTAAAAGGCCGAGTGCTTGGCGAAACAGTTACTGCCTATTATCAAGCCTTGTCAGAGCCTGCCGGGGTTCGAATCCACGACCCCCGCAAACGGAACGATATTGAGAAATGATTGTATGTTAAAAACATAGGATGAGAGCCGAGTCTAGGGACCGGTTGTCTTGATACCTACTTTCGGATTGTGGCATCTTTTATCGCCTGTGCTCTTATTGAATCCCACTGAGGCAGATCCTACTTCAAACAAGATTTTGTTAATTTGCGTTACTGAAGATTCACGACGGCTTATTCCACCAATACCACCACCCCTTACAGAACTGACTGTCTTGTTATAATTGAAATACTATTAACTACACACGGAGACTGGTTAATCGTGTGTTTTATTTAATGACAAAAAAACAGTTTTCTGGATACAGAATTTTGCCTGATTTTAAACAACATGTATATGTAGATTAATTAACAAATATATCAGGATCCATATAGGCCCGATCCCCCTAAAATATTTGTTATGTTATACCGAATCTCCAAAACTTTATACCTTATAAATTTTAGATTCTACTCAAATAAATAAATAAATAAATAAATAAAAAGTCGACACAAGCTGAAAACTGCTTGAATATTGAAAGTTTTGGAGATTCGGTGTAATAATAATTGTTAAATATGTATCAATCGAAAAAAAAATTAGTGAATATTTGGTCCTAATTCAAGATGGCAAGTTTGAAATTTCTGCATGTTGATCAATTTGTCAAAAACTTGACAAACGGTTAATTTTACAGGATTCCAATCCAAGATCATGAATTCATATGCTGTGCCTGTATTGGGCTGAATTCATACCTTATATTTTATCATTTTAAAAATGTATCGTAGGTTTGATGGGATTTTATCCTAAATGGGCAGATTTGGTTTGTTTAACACACATTTCTAAATATTCTTATAGTTATAATTTCAAAAAGTAATAGTATTACGAGTGTATTTGAAGTTTAGATTTTGGCTCAGACAAATGTATATTTTATTTGCATTTCTTTGTGCAACTCCATCTTCATTCTATTATATGTTAAAATGAGGGGTATTTTCCGCTTTTGCTATTTGTTTTCAAATCAAGTTTCGATGGTCATTAAACCTTGCCATGCATGTATTACATATAATTGATGTTAAACTATAAGCTTAGTTAATCTGTAGGACAGGGGTTCAAATCCGAATAGCTACATGCATTACATGTATTTATTTAATTTGTAATATTTCTTTTGTCTTTTCTACAAATCTGTATTTTTATGTTCTTTTCTTTGAAAACACACCCATTCCTTTAGGTAACGCCACTGGTAATATTATTTTGATTACACATATCACCCCCGTGAATTCTAAGTGGACCGTGATGTTAATCTTATCGTATAAAAATGAAAAATGAAAACTATGGGTTTTAAAATTTACAAATCGGTACATTACTTCTATACATGTACATGAGGCAATGGTATGTGGGTGCCCTTTTGTCTTTGGTGTGTTCATAATTATGCATTTTACAACCGTGTTCTATGCAAAGCTGTTTAATTGTGTGCTTCACAACGCTGAAATAGCAATCGGACAATTTTGAGTATACATATTAACCGCATTGTACATGTAAAAAGCTACACTTATCGGTCTGATTTTAAAACAAGAGGCCCATGGGCCTGATACGCTCACCTGATAACTAATGGCTAGCTGATAGATTAAAAGAAAACATAAATACTAAACCCCAATGACTTTTTTCTTTACATCATGATAACCGTTGTATTAATACCTACAACATTCTAGTATACATGCCTATACAAAAAGTTTATAGTTTTCAAGATAATTAACCATTTCAGTATTGTTTCACATCTGTGACCTTGACCTTTGAACCCATGACCTTTTTCTATACATCAAAATGACCTACAACATTCTAATATACATGCCTATACAAAAAGTTTATAGTTTTCGAGATAATTGAACATTTCGGTATTGTTTCGCATATGTGACCTTGACCTTTAAACCCATAACCTTTCTCTATAAGTCAAAATGATTGTTATATCAATATCTACAACATTCTAATATACATGCCTATACAAAAAGTTTATAGTTTTCGAGATAATTAACCATTTTGGTATTGTTTCCCATGTGTGACCTTGACCTTTGAACCCATGACCTTTTTCTATACATCAAAATGATCGTTGTATCAATACCTACAACATTCTAATATACATGCCTATACAAAAAGTTTATAGTTTTCGAGATAATAATTATAATCAGATTTAAAAAAAATTAGTTCACGACCTTCACAATTGACCTTGACCTCATTTTGAAGATACTAACAAAAAGATGTCAAAACTGAAAACCGCATGTCATTATCTGGTCAAATAGTCAAGTTATAACAATTTGAAGCTATTTTACGATTTTTTTTCAAAATTAAACGCAAAAACGCGTAACCCATTTTTTATCCGAATTTCACAAAATGAACAAACTATAGGCTTAAGACCCTAAGAAGCCAAATGTCACATCAGATTTTTTCTCCAATCAGTACTTTCGGAGAAGAAGATTTTTTAAGATTTTTGCACCCCTAGGTCACCTTGACCTAGTTATGGTAGTAGTCGAGTTGACACTCCCATATACTCAATACTTGAACCTAGAAATGTTTTTTCCTATGAAGTTTTTTTGCTGTTTTATATTCTATAGGGTCCCTAGAATAAAATTAGGTTAGTTGCCCTGGAGGCAACATTGGACAAATTGAATAATTTGCATATATCCAAGATGGCTGCCAGACGCCATATTGAAAATCTATCTTTTGTAAGAATCGTTCTACAATAGCTTGCAATATACCGTTTTATATGTTTTTAGGGATGAGGAACTCATTTCCGTTGTTGTTTTTAACATTTGGGACAATGCTGTGTAACTTAACCATGCATCTTGATACTTTTGATTAAAAGGTCATGAATGAGGCTCGAGCAATTCCTGTTAATAAGAAATTAAAAACGTAATCTTTGGCAGCAGTGAATTGATTCGATTTTTACATAAACATTGATACATTACGTCATGTAATGAAGTATTATGGTTTCGGGAATCTGCAGCAAAATCTGTCCCTGATAATGCACAACCTTCCTCAAATTGTTTAGTTGAAGTTGAAACAGTGGAACTCATTTTTTGTTTTATGATAGTTTTGATATTTTGATTAACTATTTCCACTCCAAATGACTGCTATGAGACACACGTTTTGAATTCATACCTCCATGTTCATCCATGTGGTATAAGTGAAAAGGTAGTGAACAGTGAAGATTTGGCTTACTTCTGGTGTCTCAACTTACTTAAGGTACCATTAAGCAACATCTCGACATCTAGACCTGAAACTGCTGTTTCACATATGAATTATACTGGACTGCAGAAAATAATACATCTGCACTGTCTACCACCAAAACTATTTTTATCCTGATTAACAAACCCAACAAATAATTTTATTGGATGTTGGACATGTACAATATGCTGGTAAACTTTCTCAGTGTCTGCTATAAACACATGCGTGTCCTGTCGAGGATCTTGTATGTCGGCACCATAGTGATTATTAGGATGCTGTCTTGGTTAACCAGTTTGGAGAAAAATTAGCCTTTAAAGGCATGACTCTCTAGCGGATCCTTTTAGTGGGTAGATTGTTGCTTCTCTGGTCGATTGGAATGAATATATTCTGAGTGTGATACGGACCATAACTCAAAGAGTTCAACCATCGATGTTTATTGGATATATATATATGACTAAAATGTATTGCTTATTCAAACTCCCTCTAAGTAAAAACAGGTCATAAAGTAATTACTCGCAAAATTGCTTCAAATGTGTCAATGTGGTGGATTCAGTTGCAATGGATGTGAAGATGGAATAAGAGTACAATCTCCAGTCTACCTGATGAGTTTTATGAGTGTCATCATTAGCTCTATAAAGATGATTCGTTTCAAAGCGACGCTGTCGAGATGCAAAAACAAAGCCAGTTATTGATCTTGGAAACATGTTTCTTTGGTTATCGTTGTTTGGACAGCAAGGGCAGTTTGGGCATAGCTTCTGTTTCCATTTGAAATCGGTTCTGTTCCTTTTTGACATTGGTTGAAAATAGTTGTCATTGAAACAGGCATGAAGTCAGCTCTAGTAAAATCGCTTTGTGGAGTTAGTTCATCCAAATCTCACAATCACAACGATTCACAGTTTTTCTACCACACCTCTTGATCACATGGCAATAACCCATCAGATTTCATTGCATCAATCCACAAAAGGTCATATTGGTACCCAGACACTTCAAAGAAAATTGTGTTTTTCGACAAATGCCATCTCATATATTCTTAGAATCCGGCATAACTATTGTATCGTATGTTCTCCAGGCTGCACAAACAGGTCATGATATCATTTGTGTGCTGATTGACGACACAGATATTTTTGTTTTCCTAGTGTATTGGGTGTAGAAGCATGAGAACAATGTGATGTACAGATGGAGTAATAGGATAGAAGTTTTGAACATCAATGAAACTAACTATGGTCTTGATTCGAGATGTCTTTAACTGCCATGCATGCATGCTGTAAGTGCCACGGTCTTGGTCTGAGATGTCTTGAACTACCAGGCATGCATGCTCTCAGTGTCATGGTCTTGGTTCGAGATATCTTGAACTGCCAGGCATGCATGCTGAAAGTGCCACGGTCTTGGTTTGAGATGTCTTGAACTACCAGGCATGCATGCTCTCAGTGTCATGGTCTTGGTTCGAGATATCTTGAACTGCCAGGCATGCATGCTGAAAGTGCCACGGTCTTGGTTTGAGATGTCTTGAACTGCCAGGCATGCATGCTGAAAGTGCCACGGTCTTGGTTTGAGATGTCTTGAACTGCCAGGCATGCATGCTCTCAGTGTCATGGTCTTGGTTCGAGATATCTTGAACTGCCATGCATGCATTCTATCAGTGTCGTGGTCTTGGGTTGAGATGTCTTGAACTGCCAGGCATGCATGCTCTCGGTGTCATGGTCTTGGATCAAGATGTCTTGAACTGCCAGGCATGCATGCTCTTAGGGACATGATCTTCGTTCGAGATATCTTGAGCTGTTATGTATGCATGTTTTAGTGGTTGTGATACAGCATCATAATAAAAAACTCTTATTCTCCTCATTTAGCTGATGTTCTTGGTTAACAATGATCACAAATAACTTTATGGGATCTGAACCATTCTTTGTTATTGTATTGCCAGCCAGCAGGGAAAACTGCCGTTTCCTCAGGCTCTTCATAAAGAACACCAAAGCCTTATAGTTTTAACTTTGTATCAAACACCTTTTTTTGTTGTTTCGCCTTTAGTTTATGTCGTGAAAGGGTACCCACAGTCAAGATCCTCCTGAGCAGTATGAGATGATAACAGATTTCGGATTGAAATTCAAAGATCAAAGATCATTACATGTTATAGCGAAAGGACACCCGGTGCCCCAAGAACTTCTTTGTCATGTTATGTCAATGTAATGCACAAAATCATAAGTCCAACATACAAGGACATGCTTGCCTAAAAATAATCCTGTACATAATTTTGTAACTGTTCTGGAGAAAGGGAGTGTTTAAATTTTTACACAAGGGTGAATAGTTATTTGACACATATGGTCGGTCATTATAGACATGATGGTATTTAATGTAAAACTAATGCCAGAATTGGGTTGCCCCTGCCTAAATACTCCTGCACAGATATATGACAATTTATTATGTTTTTGTACAAAATCAATAATTCAAGATGGCGTCCGCCGGTCATCTTGTGTTTATAGCTTATTGTGCGAGTTAAGTGTTTCGTATGTAAAAATTAACACCAGAAATGGGTTCCTCATGCCTGAAAACATCTAAAAGGATATATTACAACCTATTGGAAGATATTTTATATCGCAGTATGTATTTCAATTTGACGTTTGGCGGCCATTTTGGATTTATGTATATTGTGCAAGTTGCCCAAATTTGCCCGAAGGGCAACTAAGTTTGTTTTGTTCAAGGACCCATAAAGAAAACAAAACAGCAAAAAAAACTTCATAGGAATGAACATTTCTAGGTTCGTAAAATGCCTACTCGACTATAGCCATGGCAACGCCACGAACAAATCTGAATTGCACCGGCCCATATATACTTCTGACAAAGTTTCATTAAAAACAGTCCAGTAGTTTCAGAGGAGAAGTCGAAAATAGGTGTTAACGACGCACGCACACACACACGCACGCACACACGCACACGCACATACACACGCTGCGCTATGCCATAAGCTCACATGACCTTCGGTCAGGTGAGCTAAAAATAAATTGTCAAAATTTAGATAATAATTAGATAATTTAAAAAGCTTGAAAACTTGTTTAGTACTGAAACATGATCTCTTGCCATCAAAAAGAAATTGTTTGATGGGTTTTTATGTATTTTTTCACGAAAAAATCAATAGCTGATCAATACATTTTGACATATCTATTTTGTAGAATTTCGGCAAAATGATGTGAAAATTACAGTTTACAACGGAAAATGATAAAAATAAAACGTTTTTTCATTTTCCTTACAAGTTGACAATCGATTCTGGTAATGCCGACTTTATTGCTAACTTCGGTCAACTCGGTTAAAAAGGTACCGGTTAAACGGTTATATACATGTACATGTACTGAATGCAGTGATAAAGAAGGTAGGATGTCGGCATTGAAAATTTTAAAATTAAAAGAATGCACATGCGTGGAATGCAGGTTAATTATGTACTAAAGATGTATTCCTGAATTTCATTTTTGCCATGTACCAACTGATCACTACACAATCCACTCTTAATATTGACAGTTCAAATACTGAGTGTTGGAGCAACTGCAAAGTTGAATTAGGCGCACGATAGAATTTCGTTTAGATTCATGATAAAAATGCATTTTTCTAGCAAAGCATATCCCCAAATCCAAAAAACCCAATATGGTACTAGCCAATAGATTCATATTATTTCATAAAAATTAAAAATTTCACGGGAGTGGTGTACATGTGTATGTGTCACAAGAAATTTTAGCTAGCTCCAATTTTTTCTGTATTTACCAAACAACATTAATATTTATCACAGTACTTAGCAATTGTAGGAAATAATTGTGCATTCAAATCGTATAAAAATTGATGTCATCACGCATTACAAAAAATATTTAAAAAAATTGAAAATTACCAAAATGATCACTTCGCACTTCAAATTCTTGAAAATTTGAGCGAATAATACGAGTAATAAAAATAATAGCCAGTCTAGAATTAAAATAAGAAAATCGAAAAGGCCGTCAAATTTAAATTATCACAGATAAGGAACAAGTCATGGACAAATGGAAAACGGACTACGAGAAACTTTACAATGGAGGAGACAACACAAACGAATTCGATTCGCAACAAAACATGTTTCCAGAGGTAAACTACGTAATTAGAACAAACAATCACTATTTAGACATGACAATCCTAAATGAACTTATATCAGTACAGGAAATCATGAACTAGCGATTACGCGAGCAAAAGTGCGAAAGGCGTCTGGAATAGATGATATTCCGAGGGAAGTACTTAAAAATGCAACCTGTGTGAATTTATTGCATACCATATGTTCATATTGTTTTGAGCATGGGGAGATTCCAACAGAATGGACAAAGAGCACTGTAAAGCCCATACCAAACCCGAATACTAAAGACAATACTGACCCACTTAATTACCGAGGAATAGCATTAATATCGGTTCCTGGCAAGATATTACTGATGTTTTAAATAATAGACTAATGAAGTGGTTAGAACAGACTAACGTACTTGTGGATGAACAGAATGGTTTCAGACGCAACATAAGTTGTATGGACCATATCTATTCACTTTATATTATTATAAATAACAGAAAAAATGGAAGGTCAATCTACATTTGCCTGTTTCATAGATATGAAGAAGGCGTTTGATAGTGTCAGTAGGGATCACTTGTGGTATAAATTAAAAGACATGGGAATCGGTGGTAAGTTCTTAAATGGTGTTAAAGCATTGTATAATAATGCCCAATGCTCAGTTTTAGCGAATGATGAACAGACTGAACTTTTTAATGCAGTGCAGGGAGTCAAACAGGGATGTAAGATATCGCCCACACTATTTTCAATCTACATAAATGATCTGGTCAACGATATAAACGCTTTAAACTGCGGGATCATGGTCAACAATATAATGGTGTCAGCTCTCTTATATGCAGATAATATAGTCATTGTTGCTCCAGATAAACAATCTCTTCAAAAGATGCTGGGCGTTATAAATGACTGGTGTTGTAAATGGAAACTGACTGTAAATAGAGACAAAACACAAGTAATCCATTTCAGAAATCCGTCCTTTACACGTACTGTTGTATCTTTTCGATGCGGCAAATTAGACACAATATAAATATCTAGGATTTTGGTTTACCGAACATCTAAACTTAAATAAATCCGTAAAAGAACTGTGTAAATCTGCCAATAGAGCACTTTCTGCATCATACTTCAAATACATATATGCCGGAGGAATGGACTTTGACATTTATTAACATTTGTACCGGGTTTTAGATGAGCCAGTATTATATTATGCTTCCGGAATTTGGTGAATCAATCAGTATAAAGAGGTAGAAGCAGTTCAAAACCGAGCTTGTCGCCTGTTTCTTGGAGCTTCAAAGAATGTACCAAACCTGTCGCTAAGGGGAGATGTTGCCTGGTTGGAATTCAACAAACGTAAAGCAAAAGTTCGAGGCATGTCGGTTAAGTGTAGACTTTCAAGCGCTGAAAATGATAGAATATTATACAAACTTCATTCTGCGTCACTTAATACACCTCGATTGTGGGAAACTCGACTTAAGAAACTAATAAATGATCTCGACATACCGACATATAACAATGAACAGATTGCATCAAAGGCGCGATTGGACTAAATATGTCTCTACGTCTAAAGGATGTACAAAACTGGATCGAAAATCTATGGAACGACAACACTAACAACAATGGAAATAAACTACGAACGTATCGTATGTATAAACGCACTGTAAACTGTGAGGATTATGTAAGACGAGTAAAATACATGTATAGAGATCACCGACGAACATTATGCAATTTCCGAAATGGGACTTTAAAATTAGCCATTGAAACGGGCCTGTGGGGCCCCTAAATGAAGTAAGTGTCACAAATGTAACAAGGTGTTCAGAGAACACTATCCCCCCGCAGTGGTGAACATCAGTGAATTCAATACAAAGTGAAACTAAAAAAAATTCAGAAAACCTGTTAAATATGTTTAATACCCAAGTTCTTTTTTCTATATTTAAAATTTCAATAAAAATTAATACGTAAACAAGGCTGCAATGGCCATTTATAGGTTTTTGCTATTTATAGTAACAGTGGCCATTTTAGATACACTATAGTTAGTAAACTAAAAAATTGCTGTCGAGCAATCCCACACCATTCACCACCATAACAAATCAAATGACCAAGTTTCAGCTCAGTGGGATGTACGGTTTTCTTGTAAATGCATGAAAACCATGAATCAGGTAAAAAGACTATTTTTAGTAACGGCGGCCATTTTGAATGCACGATTTCCCTGTCAAGCAATCCCACACCACTCACGATCATAACAAATCAACTGACCAAGTTTCAGTTCAATTAGCTGTACGGATTTCTTTCAAATGCACGGAAACCATAAATCAGGTGAAAACATCTATTTTTAGTAATGGCGGCCATCTTGGATGCACAATTACGCTGTTGAGCAATCCCACACCACTTACCACCATGACAAATCAACTGACCAAGATCCAGCTCAATCGAATGTACGGTTTTCTTTCAAATGCACGGAAACAATCAATTTGGTGAAAAAGTCTATTTTTAGTAACGGCGGCCATCTTGGATGCACGATTACGCTGTCGAGCAAATCCACGCCACTCACCGCCATAAAAAAATCAACTGACCAAGTTTCAGCTCAATCGGATGTACGGTTCTCTTTTAGATGCACGAAAACCATGAATTGGGTGAAAAAATCTATTTTTAGTAAAGGCGACCACCTTGGATGCACGATTACGCTGTCGAGCAATCCCACACCACTCACACCACTTACCACCATAACAAATCAACTGACCAAGTTTCAGCTCAATCGGATGTACGGTTCTCTTTTAAATGCACGGAAACCAATTGGGGCACACACACACACACACACACACACACACACATACTCGCATTCCCCTGAAACCCGCTACATGAGACAAGTCACCTGAAAGTGGCTACACTATGATGCAAATAAGATACACAGATAAACTTTATATTTTCCACTTATTATTCAAATAAATTATCTAGTGAGGGGTTTTAATTGATAAAAAAATTAAAAACAAAAAAATGACATATCACATGAAAGGCAGCTCACCCGACATGATTACACACACCTAACCCACTACATTTCATATATGGTTAATACACACATCCAACCCACCTCATTTAATTCCATTTCACAATCCTGGCCATTCCTTTTGATATATGATCTTGCATACTAAACCCACTTTTATTTAATGTCACACGCCTAACTTACAGCATTTTATATGATCGATCACAGCTCACTCCAATTTATATGACTGCACACGCCTAACCCACTTCATTGTATATGACAACACACACCTAACCCACTTCATTTTATATGACAACACACACCTAACCCAATTCATTTTATATGACAACACATCTAACCCACTTCATTTTATATGACAACACACAACTAACCCACTTCATTTCATATGACAACACACACCTAACCCACTTCATTTTATATGACAACACACACCTAACCCACTTCATTTTATATGACAACACACACCTAACCCACTTCATTTTATATGACAACACACATCTAACCCACTTCATTTTATATGACAACACACACCTAACCTAATTCATTTATATAACAACACACACCTAACCCACTTCATTTTATATGACAACACACACCTAACCCACTTCATTTTATATGACAACACACATCTAACCCACTTCATTTTATATGACAACACACACCTAACCTAATTCATTTTATATAACAACACACACCTAACCTAATTCATTTTATGACAACACACACCTAACCCACTTCATTTTATATGACAACACACACCTAACCCACTTCATTTATATATAACACAATACCAATTCCATTTAATATGACAACATGTCAACACATACATACCACTTGGCGGTCGTTTCGGAATACAGTTCATCATCAGTAGTGCTTGGACCCCCAAATACTTACAAGAATTTGAAAAATACCCACTTCATTTGATACAAAGCACCTAATTTTGTATGACAACCCATCTCATTTCCTCATTCCCTGGTGAAAGTTCACATGTTTTACCTAATTTGCCAATTTTGAAACAAAGTTTTTGACTTTGCTTTTGAGAAAGATAGATAAATAGTACATACTTTCCCTTTCGGAGCACACTGTCTCACTTTCCTGGTGGAAGTTTGCTCGTTTTACCTAATTTGCCAGCTTTCAAAGTTTATGACTTTGCTTTATGGGATTGTGATTTGAACAAACTTATGTTTGTTTGAATTTTGTGACTAATCTATCTAATCAAACATGAACATACTAATCCATATTCCAATCAAAAGTCCATAAGCAAAGTAAGGGAAGTGAGGCCGGCACTCCGGAAGGGCAAACCACACCCGCCAAGTTTGAGAACGAAAATATGAGATGCCAAACACATCCAAGATAACCCCGGATACAGAGATGTCACACCCACCCACAACAGTGTAATGACGGCCAAAAAACCCTTTGAGGGCCTCCACCAGCCCTGGCCCACAACATCCTTGCATCAACAATTCAGCAGCAAGCAGTCCGCCCTGCAGTTGGAATAAGCATCACCGTAGCACAATGTCGCTTTAAGTGTGGACTAGTACAAAGCAGACCATCCCTCTCTTTGGACAGGAACTAGAGTGAATGTGCAATGATTTGTTTATACATGTAGAACTATTGGAAGGCCCTTTAACATTTAATGAAATATTTTGCTGTCTTAATACGGGAACTTTATACAATGAAGCAAGCTGCTTGCAAATAAATTGTTGACACAAGGATATTGCAGGCCAAGGCTGATCAAGGTTGAGCTTTTATTGAATGATTGATTGATTGAATCGAGTTTTACGTCCCAGTTAAGATAATTTCACTCATATTGAGACGTCATCAATTATAAGTGAAGTGGCAGAAAATTTTTACCATTGCATTGTGCTAATGGCAGTGTGCAGGGAAGGTTCTTTAACATGCCACACCTACTGTGACACGGGGCATCATTTTTTTAAGATCTCAACCGAAGGGCCAGTGACTTTTATTTCACTCATATGGAGATGCCCCGAACTATAAGTGAAGTGGCAGAAATTTATACCATTGCAGTGCACTAATAGCAATGTGCAATGAGGGTTCTTTAACATGCCACACCTACTGTGACACTGGGCATGAATTTTTTAAGATCTCATCCGAAAGACCAGTGACTTTTATTTCTTAATGCAGAGTGCTTAGCGAAAGAACAGTCACTACCACTTTGTAAGTTTTTGGTCTGACCTGGCCAGGAATCAAACCTACGACCTCCAACATATGGAGCAAGCACTCTACCAACTGAGCTACCATAGTAGTGTATCCGAGCTTTCAACTCAGGTGAAATCAAAACATCTGGTATGACAATTTGATGGTATTTTATTGTGATCAAAGGGAGCTTTCTATACACCTTCTTTAAAAAAGTGAATGATGCCTAATACAAGCAAAATTGACAACCTAATGCTATAATTTCTTCAAGATAAAGCAACTTTATGCCTACATAAAAAAGTGATTTGGCCATCAACTTTAGTGTAATGCAGCAAAACAATGCTACAAAAACAGAAAACTTCATGTACAATGTAATTATTTATTCAAATACTCATAATATAGCAATTTCAAGCTATTATTGCAAAAGACGTATTGACCCTGACCTTGTTCCTTGGTTCCATGTAAAAATTTTTTTAGGAAATAAATATAAATCAGCATTAAGATAACCTTAAAAAACTGAAAAATACCAAATATTTAGGTTTTGACCTTGACTCTATTTCAACATTAATTTTATAGGAAAGCCTACAAATAAAATACAAATACATGTAATTCAATTTTTTTGCACTACTCATATCTTGGAATTTCCAAATGCCAAAACATGCAAATAGGCAGAATATACACCCTACCATTATATAAAAAAGTTCTGTATTGGGTTAAGGCTGTAGCGATTATGATACAATATGACATAGCATACACAAACCAGGTCATGGCAAAGAGCCTCTTGTGTCATAAAATGTTGACTTTATAATGAAAGAAATAAAGTGAAACCATTTTAAAATCAACCTATGCATTTAACAAGGAAATATCCTAAAAATCATCTTTTTCGAATTTTTGCAAACAGAAGTGCTTTTTAGGTAAAAAAAATTATACCGATACAAGGTAATAAAAGTAGTGCTAAATTGTTAAACCTCTTTAGGTCTTTTTGTCATTAGCTGGCTGATTATGTCAATGTTGCCATTATGTCTTTTTTGCCTAATATTGACCTGTTTCGAGATGTTATCATATTCTTGACTGCAAATTTTAATTTTGTACATGTAAATTTGGCTAAAACTGGTTCTTTTTTTATAGCATTAAGAATATCCAGTTTCCCTGGTGTTTTTTCCAAGATTCAAATGTTTAAAGAATTGTCTTGTCAAAGCAGCCTTTTGTCCACTGATGTCTTTCAGATAATTTAGTTGGTCTTTTTTCTTGTTCCTCTTCTTTATGACTTTTTAGGTTTTTCTTGGTTTGTAAGTCTAAAAGTACACGTATGCATCTAAATTTAAGTTTTATTATAAAAATCATAAAAGATCATAAAAATCATAAAAGAGCATGAAATTAACGGTTAAATAATGGGTAAATAAAGAAAACATACACTAAACTGATAAATGTCAAAGCAACAGTGATCATGAGAGATCCTCCTCCTGCTCCCCAATTCATTTTCATTGCTGTTCAAATATCACAAGATAAACTATTTATCTTGAATTGTGGACAAGTCAAAATAAGTTCATACTTTCATTTTCAACCTAGAGCACAATTAAAACTTTTAAAATATCTGTTCAACAACATGTTTACCTGGTTCATTTGCTTTATCTACGTTTTTCTTCTGATGACATTTTTTCAGTTTCTTTTTCCTTTGCAAGTCTAAAAAATAATAATAAACTCATATGTTTTGGGTAAAATGGAATAATCGCTAATTTATAAACAAATTTCAAATGCACCAATTCACACTAGAAGGGGGTTTTACAGGAATAATTGCGAAATTCCGGAATAGTAAGACACTTTCAGTAATCTTTGCAAAAATCCGAAATATTTAGATCAATTCCGGAATTTTTAGACCAAATCCGAAATAATCGGACAAAATCCGGAAAAATTGGTCAAAATCCGGAATAATAAGAATATTTTTACAGTAAATTTTACGGATTCTAAAAATTCCGGCAAGTGTCTGATTATTACGGTAACTTGCCTGATTATTCCGGTAAAAGAATGCTTTTTTGGCCAACTTAACAAGCATTACCATAACATATCTGCTGTGAAAGAAACACACAACTGGCACTTTGCATACGTACTTTTACATGTCAGCTACATGTACTATTTCTCTTTTTTAAAACAATTGGATAATTGCACAATTTTAAGATTTTATTGACACTTGAACTGGTCATATGAGTTTAGAAAGTCAATATTTTGTGTACCTGATTCTACTTTTTTTTAGGATTGGTATAATCATGGTCAGAGTCACTTTCAGTTTCTCTATCACTTGTATCAGTAGTGTCCATTTCACTTTCAACAGTTTCTACAATTACAAAAACAAAAAAAAAAACAAAAATCTAAAATTGACAATTAAGTAGGGTCCATTTCAGGTCATTTATAGAATAGTTTTCTACACATCCTTGTAACATCTTATACATTTTTCACAGCAAAACAGATGTCATCTGGACATGAATTGTAGTGTTAACTATATAATTGAATTTAGACCTCCTAATATATTTGATTAAAACTGTGACCTACTAGCTGATATTATATAAAATATTGCAGATTTCTAACATCACAATAAAGTTACAGGTCAAATAAAAGCCCTGTATATACATATGCCTTCCACCTGAAGACTATGAAATGGCAATATTTTTCTTAATGCCTCCTCTTATTTCCTCATTTTTAATCACTGTATAAAAGAGAATGTTAAAAAAGTGTAGAATGTCGGACTGACTGCATTTTCTACCGATGGTCATAAATCAACAAATGATATTTCTGGGCAATTGCATTAAATGAATAATCAGTAAAATCTTTAATACCTTACAACGCCAAGGAAATTCACTGCCAGAACCATAATTATACAGGAGTTCTGAGAGAAAAAAACCATACATGGGGTTTCCCATTTACATCTACCACTTTGGGACGACAATTGGGTTTTAAATGATCATCATTTAAAAGACGTCCATAAGAATTATCTTCTTCAGATGCATCAATCCTAAAATTATAACATTAACTTAAAATATTATCCAATTTCAAATTGAAAGATAAAATTTTATTAGTATAAGTGCATTGCAAAGCTAAGCATCCCCCCATAAATAATACTGTGAACTTAAAATCTGTTAGATTCAAAACATGACAACAAAACCACAATTGGCTATTAAGTGTCTGAAATAAACTGTCATAAAAAGTGAAACTAAACTAGAACATGTCCCCATGTAGACAATACAGAAAACTTACTAATGAACAGTCACACTTGTCTACAAAAATTACTTAAGGGAACCTGTGAAAGTGACCTTTAAATACAGGTTCAAATAATATACATGTAGTCAAAAAGTGATGGGATCCATTGCCTTTATTAGCAGATAGCCATTATACAGAGTTGACAGCTAAGACAGGTTTGATTGTACTGGGTTCTGTTATATACTGTGTCTGCAAGACACGAATAATACCCCTGCAATCTGAAAATGGCATGTCTCAGCAGATGTGCTCGAAACAAAATATTAGCAGTACATAAACTTATTACAATGCAAAATATTTGTAATAAAATTGTATTGTTTAAAATCTGTAGGTAAACTTGGCTGGTTGTATGTTATGTTGATTAATGTCGCATAAGCAATTTTGCAACAAGAGTAAGTTTAAGTTTAATCTATAAACAAGTTTGTGTATGCATAAGATGGTCAGCTTGGCCCACAGTACTACTTTAAAGGTGCTAGCTCACCAAGTCAGTATGCCGCAGACAAGCATACCACTCCCCAGTCACATTATCCTGGCACTGGGGAAAAAGTTGATACTTTTAATACTGAGTACCAGACAAGGAAGCATTATCTAAAATTTTTAGGTCGATGCTCTATTAATCCACTCCATCTCAGCTTTATTAAATCATAATCATCTTCATCTTTATGTCATTGATTAAATTTGGTTTTACATTAAGGTTATTATTATTATTATTATTATTATTATTATTCATGGTTCAGACAAGCATTTGGATTCTAAATTTAAGGACTTATTAGGATCTAGTTTGCAAATCTTAAGGCCAAATCTAGAAGGACGATTTTGCCAAAAGTTCTTACTGCAAAGACAAATCCCATATCCATATCTAGTAACAAAAGTATGATTGTAAATTTTAATAACATTGATTTTATTTGTTTATTTTGATCAGTTTAGTTACTACCAAATAATATCAAGATGCAACAGCAGTTTGCTAAATTCAAGGGCTTTTAGAGTCGGCTAATGACAAACTTTCTCACATGAAGATCTGCCCAAGCATCAAGGCCACAATGGGGTAACAGTAGACAAGTGGTTAAGGTGTCCTAAAGTGCCTCACTACAGTGAGTTTCATTAGTGAAAAATTGATTTTTTTTGTGCAGAGGGTTTCTACTGGTGGACTCGGTACCAGTACAATAGTGACCGGCTACCAGGGAAAAATGAGCTTATGACTGCTTTAAGTTATACATGATACTGAAATAGATAGTTGTTTGGTCACAATCTATCCACATTGCTGTCCCTTGGCAACCAAAATCATCAACTCCTTTTCATTAGCTCAGTGTCAATTCAACAGGTCTGTACTGTAATTAACTTAGCCAGTAAGTCTTAAATTTGGTCAACAGAAAAAATATCTAAACCTTAAACTCTTTTTATTGATTATGCTCACTCATACATACCAATAAGTTTTTCCTTTATACCCCAACTCAAACACATAAGTGTCATCTCCCTCCGGCTCATATTCCAAAAGCTTTCCTTCATAAGTGAAAATCCCTCTTCCTTTAAATAAAGCATATAAATCAAATTAATATTATATATATATATATATATATATATATACAATATATATTATATACAAAAATTTAAGAAAATATTATTGTTTTATATATATATATATATATATATATATAATATATATATATATATATATATATATATATATATATATAAAACAATAATATTTTCTTAAATTTTTTGTGACTGTTTTATTCAGATTGCATTTTACTATATTTCATATAGTTCCTAAGTGGTATGCAAGTTGTTATTTATTTGTGGGAATACAACTGAGGAACTATATAAAATAAAGTGAAATACACTTTGAAAACACTAGCAGTAACTTATCTTTACAAAAAAAGTTTTTTTTTTCCATTTATTTAAATGATTATATTACTCTTAACTTACTAAAAGTGAAGTGAGAATTTTAATTATTAAATCTAAAACATGTAAAACAAGTGTAGTTTTAATAATGCATGTTTTGTATATGGAAGTAATTGGTATTAGCATTATCAAGAGGTGCTAATGAAGTCTCTCCAACAATATATAAGATGATGGAAGTGGGTGGATTGAATTGTTAAAATTTTTATATACAGTTTAGTACCCAAGATATATATGCTAAAGATAAAAAAAAATGTGCAGCCTGATGACCTTAGCGGTAATTTCAATTACACGTTTTTAAAAAATTATATTCACAAATGTTAAAATTTACCCTTTTCTTTGGTTTCTTTCACGTAGAAATCTTTGCTGTTGAATTCAAAAGTGTGGGCCCGCTTTCTTCTCATATTTATATATACATATCTTATCTTTCTCTTGGAAATATTTGTATCCCTTAATGAAATAAAAGAAATAATGTGAACTTCTTAAACACACCTAAACAGGAAACAATTTACCTGCCCTGTTCTATAGGGCACAGAAGAAAACCAAGTAACCAGGTACTTTGTATATGTATTAAGAAAAGTGACCAACAGAATGTATGACAGAATTGGTGACTGGTGACTTCATGTATGATTAACAATTCATTTTTTTTTGTCTGTTCATTTTCACCACTTTTATAAAAACAATTATATGTAGATAGATAGTCAGATTTCTGACTAACCATAAAGTTTTGCTGTGTAACAGGAGGGAAAAAAAACCCAGAAAAAATCACTTCCTCACCAAGTGCTCCGGCTGAGGATCGAACCCGGCCCTCCTGGGTGAAAAAGCAAGCATTCTACCACAAGGCTAAAAAGTAAAAGATCTGGACCAGAAAGTCTGACAATAAATCACTCTATTATATCTACTACAACACAACAATACCACGATTACCGGTAGCTCAGTCCCGCTACATTCCTCCCCTGTTATCTTGAGATTTCCCACCTTGGAAATCTCACACACAACCCCTCCATGGGTTTTTTTGTTGGGCGCCAATGTAACAGGAGGGAGGAAACACCAGAAAAAAAAATCACTTCCTCACCAAGTGCCCCGGCTGAGGTTCGAACCCAGCCCTCCTGGGTGAAAAGCGAGCGTTCTACCACAAGGCTAAAAGATCCGGACCAGAAAGTCTGACAGTAAATCACTCTATTATATCTACTACAACACAACAATACCACGACTAGCTCAGTCCCGCTACAGCTGCAAAAGAAGCACACTCAACATTTGTGCATTGGCTGTTTTTAACATGTCTGATTCTCAAATAACATGGTCATCTACTTTAAAGTTACAAGTGTTTAGAGGTGCATGTATGAAGAGATGAAAAGCAAGCTTATTATTTTTATTTATATACCCAGTGCATTTTTTGTGCACATTTTGACATATAACTATGATAATGGTCATTTCTTATTGATGTGTTCAACACTGAAAACAAGCTATCCACCTATCACAGAGCTGTTTCCAATCAGTTAAATAGTCATTCTAACATGTATAACTCGGGTGGTAGACTTACAGTGACAATGACAATAGTAACTATAAGCTAGATTTATACAAATTTAAAATCATTGATGATCAAATTCTTAAAATTGTAAAAATATTGTACTTTTAAAGTATTTATTTTCCTGAAATAGATGACTTTTGGAAAAAAAACATCAAATGACAAACAGATTCATGATGTCAACTGACTAGCAGGATAAGCTTAACTTTTCTGGCCCAAGGGCCAATTGGCCCCCTTAGATTTTAAATCTATGGGACATCCAATATCTGTAATGTTCTCACAAGGGTTTTGCTACAAAATGACTTTATGTTTTGAGAATAAAATCTGAAAAGTTATGGGCAAACAATCAAAATATCAAAAATAAATATTGATTGATTAAATGATTGACTGGGGTTTTATGTCCCAGTTAAGATAATTTCACTTATTTCGAGACATCACCAGCTATAGGTGAAGTGGCAGAAATTTATACCTTAAATGTGCCACACCTACTGTGACATGGGGACCTGGGTTTTTTAAGATCTCATCTAAAAGATCCAAGACTTTTATTTTTTAATGTCGAGTGCTTGGCAAAAGAACAGTCACTACCACTTTTTAAATCTTTGGTTTGACTCGGCTGGGAATCGAACACATGACCTCCCACATCTGAAGTGAGCACTCTATCAACTGAGCTACTGTAGTGGTTTTCATAATAAATAAATAAATAATAAATAAATAAATAAATAAAAGCATGCTCCATATATATCTGACAATGTCAGTTTAAATTATTTTTATGCCTTTTCAGCCAATACATAATTCATTATTACAATAAATACACTATTAATATGTTTTAATTGTTTAAATTGAATTTAACTGCCAGTCAGTAAGCTGAATCATGTGACGTTGAAAACGAGAGGGCTGGCCACTTCGATAGATTCTAGTATGAGAAAGTGAAAAAGATTGGCGAAGTAATCAAAAGCTTACCATCCGCAGAATGTTGATTTTTTTTACGTTTAGACTTACTGTAGGTATTTATTAGTCAATGACATCTTTACAAATATAAATTAAACCATAAAAAACAAACATACTATTACTAATCCATATCCAAATCCTAATCCAGAAGCAAAGTAAAAACTTTGGAACTGACAAGTCAGGTTATACACGTGAACTTCCACCAGGGAAGTAAGGCCAGGTGCTCCGGAAGGGTAAACACCTCCTGTTTAGCTAGCTACACCCGCCACGTATGTAATCAAATATATTTATGAGTATGCATATTGTACTTTTTTTTTTAAATTTATAAACAACTGGCCAAAAATTATATTTCATTTAAAATAATCAAAATTAATAAAACTATTTTATGCATAATATCATTTCGCTGCGCTCTCAGCATAGGCCGTGCCTACTATCATATTAATACTTGCATTTTTCTGCAGTCTTCAAAGCCGATGTTCCTTGTAAAAAATTGCAAATGACGTGTAGGAAGTAACACTTTATGTATTATGTCAAAATAGGAAACGAAATGACACCGAATTTGAATCCCGACCGGAACGCTGGTCCATTTACATTTGTTGTCTCTTTATACCCATTTTCCAATTTTGATATTATTGTCACCCGTAGGAAAAATAACCGAAAAATGGTAACCGTGCATGTAAAACAGAAACGGATAGGAATGTTTGGTTCAAAATAAATTTATGTTACTGGTAAATAATATGTTCAAAATAAATTTATGTTACTGGTAAATAATATGTTGTACTGAAAATTTTAATCGCCACCTGTGGTAAATGAAGAGACAGAATTATCACACTCTTCCATTTTATATTCCAAATTCTACGCGTGACTACACGATATGGTCTCAGGCACGAACGGTTTTTAATTAAGGGTCATCTAAGTAGGAAAATTCAAGTGAAAACCATTTGATTGAAAAGCGTGAAAGAGGGGTATAATTATAAAATTACCTTCACAAGCGTGAAGATTTATAAATAAAAATACAGCAGGAATTCATAATTTAAGAAATTTCAAAATATTTGTTGCATGTTTTTATGAAAATAGAGCAAAAAATACACGTGATGGGGAAAATAGTTTACATCTTGTATAACGAATTAATTTAAAAAAATGAAAAGATATTAAGATAGTCAACATCATAAAGCAGTGCAAAGGGACCAGAGTTTGCTAAAGAAACACGAGGTTTTTGAAAACTCGACAACTTACGGTTGATGTTATCTACGATTTATTTTCCTTTTAAAAATGCGTGTACCAGGCGTGATATTTATATTCTAAGGCCACTAATAATCCAAAATACAACAAGTCACTAAAAGTACACGGTCACACAATACTGTTCTATTTGAATTGAGGTGAATATTGTTTGGTTTCAACAATGTTGAACTATATAAAGCCGAATATGCCTCAGTCAAAATATAATATCTTTATCGGTATGAACTGTCGAAAGTTGTAGCTGTCGGTAACTTGTAAAATTCGTCGAGGTGTAGTTGTGCACCACAGGTCCAGACCGACTCTCTTTTTTTGCGTTATATTACAAGAGTTCGGTCGTCCTTTGGAAGTTGTTGTTCGATACGTCGATCCGTCGGAGGGATACCGGAGTTTTGATTTAATTTGGTCGATAAATGGATGAACGTGGTCTGGGTGATCCCGTTGGGTTGATAAATCAAGCGCATCAGTGGAAAGTCTTTCTGTTTGAGTTCCGGTCCTAAGTTTGATTGATCATTGATAAATGGGGTTTAACTTCTAAGTCAATAATATTCCACTTATATCGAGACGTCACCACCTATAAATGTATGTGCAGAAATATTTACCTGTGCTTTGCGGTGATGGCATTATGCAGTGAGGGTTCTTTATAGTGCCAAGTCTACCGTGACAAGGGGCCTCGGTTTTTAAGGTTTGTCCGAAAGACCTGCATTCTTTTTTTTAATGCTGAACGAATTGTCACTACACCATTCCAATTCTTAGGTCAGACCCGACCAGATACTAAACCTTCAACCTCCCTGACTTACGGAGCGAGCACTCTACCAACTAACCTGCCTGCTACCTGGCTACATATACCGAAGGGGTGGGTCTCCTACTACCACCACCCCTCTTCCACACTTCTATCATATTATTCGTTTTAAAAGGTCTAGTTAGTCAGTTTCATCATTGTATAATGTGCATTAAAGGTGCAATCGAACACAAGAATCGTCACTAGAAAAACAAAGATTATTTTAGACGAATTTGTTCCGTATAGACGATAAACGCACGGATGGAATAAAAAGTCAAATGAGACAGATTTTTTCCAATTAAAACCAATTTCAAAAATGTACAAACATTGTTTAAAAATTTGGACTTTAACATCGTGCTATAAAAATATACATAAAAAAGATAAGATTTAATCTTGTGTGCTAAAAATTCTCTCTCTCTCTCTCTCTCTCTCTCTCTCTCTCTCTCTTGGCCATGTCCCTTGGTTTAAAAGGTAATTAAATTAGATTAATTCACGTATGATTAATGAAATCACTCTTCATGGAAGTCTCTTCATTCGTACTACTAATTAACGTTATCTACTGATACTACCTGGTTTCTTTTATGCTTCAGCGATAAGGTAAATTTCATTATCACCTAAGACCGGTCAGTTCTACCTGGATCCTTTCATGCTTCAGCGAACTGGTAAATTACATCATCACCCGATTGCATTTTTCTACCTGTGTACACTAATTGATTAATAAGTACCACTAAATAACTAACCATTACGCTGGGTGATTGACAATTAGCTGTGAGAGAGAAGAGAGAGAAGGGGGTTACGGGGCAACTGGGGGGGGGGGCACGGGCCTCCTGTGTCCTGCCCCCCCCCCCGCTGGATCCGCCACTGCAAGTTATATATATTATGTAAAATCGAAATGAAATAAAATTTACAGATCTAAATTTTAATTTGGACTAGTGCTTATCCGAGGTTTAGCTTTAAATAACGTGAAGCGCAGTGCAAATTATGTATACCTGTCCTTGTTCAAGGACATGCAAAGTATCCCGGTAAAGGGAATTTATATTATTATTGTATAAGGAAATAGAAAGAAAAATACATAGATAAATTTCTCATTAGACTTGCACATAAACTTACATTACCTACAGGTTATCTGTTACGTGATTACAGTGGTCCATATATAGCGCCATGTTACCGGAAATACATACATGACAATGCGCATGCGCGAAAGTAAGCGGGCGGTAAAGTGTGTAAGCCATCATTTTTGACCACGGTATCAGTGTGAATTTTTGACGGGTTGAGACCTGAAACTCAAACATCACATTCTTTTATATTTTTTGGATAATATACGGTCAAATTAACAATTTGAAAAAACAATGACAACCCACTACCAGTGTGTATGGAGTGAGTTTCCATTTTGGAGTGAGTTGGTTGGTGTGTTACCTCATTGATGTAAGTGAGTTTCAGGTGGTTGTAAACACACACACACACACACACACACAGCGGTATTACTATATCACTATACCCCCCTCACCACTGGTGGCGGGGGAATAATAAAATAGTGTCACATATGTAGTAACGAACCACAAATGTAGTACGTTTGGTCACAAATGTAGTAAATGTTGGTCACAAATGTAACAAAATTTTACCACAGATGTAACAACTAAATTTTACCACAAATGTAGTAAAATTAAGAAATAATAAAATATAATATTTTCACAATGGGTAATATCTCGGGTAGTGTTTTTCAATTACAACCATTGCGGTTTCACTGTCGGGTAATTAATGGAATGAAACCCCCAACCCGGTTGCACCCAGGGTTTTTCAAACATGTTCAACCTGAGTATAACAGTCAAATGAAAGTAGATTTTTCAGTTCTAAGCTACCCGTAAATATGTGGAATGTCACGGTTCGTGTTCATGAGAGCAGTCTTTTTCAGCTATGACAAGGCTACTGCAAGGGCATCCTGAGTTGAATTTCACTTCCCCGGGACATTGATTTTATTAGTCGCCGCTTCGAAGATATAATTTTTTTGGTTAGTCACACCCCCATCTTGGATGGGTTGAATTTTATTTATTTGTTTATGTTTTCAACGCTTGTGGAAGTTCGCGGTTTCGAACCCAAACAGGGTTTGATTAATACTTAAAAATTGTATTTTGAAATGAAAGCAATTAGGGTAATTTGGATAAGACCTTAAAACTGATGCCTCATGTCGAAGCAGGTGTGGTACGCTAAGGAACCCCCATTTCATGATCAGTGCACTCCGTGGGTCAAACTTTGCATATAGCTGGTGAAGTCTTTATATAAGTGGAACATTCATCCAATAGCCGTGTCAATGCTCTCGCAAGTTACACATGACGTGAGATCATATGATGTATGTTTATCAAAAATCTTTAAAAAAATGTAACCCGTTTGTTTAAATCAAAATGGACAGTTTGTAGTGACTCAATACAGACTGGTCAGATGACTTCGTAAATGTGCAGGGGGACAATAACAAAACAAAACATTCTGAAAATGGCTAATAAATGAGAATATGAGAACCACCACTTAAAAATTTGGAAAACTACAAATTGCTTATCATATCCGATTTTTTTTTTTTTTTAAATTGTTCATCTAGTCGATCAAATTGCAATATTCAATCAGCACCTGTAACGCATTGTGGTAGACTCGCATGCTAAAAATCAGCTAAATAGCTGCAAGCATTTAGAAAAGAAGTGCGGAAAACTTCTTGCAGTCCAATTATCAAATACCAAGGGCCGTTATTTCCCTAAAAGCAACAAATTAAGCCGGACAAAATAAACCCGTTCTGTAACTCATTGTGGTAGACTCACATGTAATATCTGCAAATGTTTAAAAATAAAACATTACTGCGGAAAACTGTAACTTCAATCAAATTATCAAATACAATTGCAAATGATCGGAATTGTAAAAATATGCTGAGCGAAACAAAACGTTAACTTGGTCTGCAACCCATTGTGGTTGACTCACATTTAAAAACTCGACCTAATATCTGCAAACGTTTAGGGAAAAAATGCAGAAAACTTATGACGGACAGAGGGACGGGCCAAAATATTTACCTCCTGCAACTTGAGTTGTGTGGAGTATAATAATAAATACCCTACTTGAATCTGCCAAAATACAGAGTATCCATCAACACTTAAATTTAAAAACTGTTCTAGTTCTTCTAGTTCTAAACTGGATGCACTTTACCAACCAAAGTATTAAAACTGACTTTTGTCTATATATATATATTTTAAATTTTGCTATAGTTTTAAGTATTTAGTGTCTCGTAAGTCATAATTGGCTGTGTTTCATAGTACGTTTTTAAGAATATGTTATTTTGCATTTTTAATTTTTTTTGTTTTAATTTATAAATGTTTTTGGATATTTGTAACTATGAAATGTGACACTTTAATAAAATATCTACCTACTTACTATTATTATTTCTACCTCGGGGTGGGTCTGACTTAAAATTATGAAATATTGACTCGGCATTTAGTAATGAAAGTCACGGGTCTTTGGGCCTTAAAAATCTCGAGGTCCTGTGTCAAGGCAATACTGCAATTACACCTGTAGCCGTGATGACTGGAACTTTAAATCCGAGACAGGCATCGTCCGGCACACAATTACAATTTACCAAGTTAGCTTATTTACAAATGTTCAAAATCTAATTCTAGATAAAAAATATAGAGTAAATGTATAAATTGTGGTGATTTTGACAATATTCAGTAAAAAAAATTCAATACAGTACAGACCTGTTTAAAAGTTTAACCCTGAGATAACAAAGAAAGTCAAAGCACGGCTGCCGATTTACCGAACTTTGTACAGCTAGTGGTTAAAAAGCTTGTAGGAGATAGATAGCAGCTGTTGAAAAGTTGTGGAAGATATAGGCTGAGATGAGCTGTCCTTTGTCACTAATTCGTTAGGTTGTGTTAAACTTTCGACAGGTCTGTAGTGTACATCATGGATTGAATATGCGACGAAGAAACAAACGAAAACTTGAAATTTTATAAAATCAAATACTAGTAGTCTAGAAATACCCTTTTGACCGTCCGCGTTCAATGTAGAAAATTTTACATTTTTTTATCAAACATCAATTTCCACCAGTCTGAATCGGCTTATAATGCACTATAATTTATTGGTTTATTCATAAAATCTGTACATATAACACGAAAATCAGTGATGGGAGGGTCCATCCCCACTTAGCCAACATTTTGAATAAGATAAATGAGAATAGGTGGTATTTGTCGGCGTTGGACATTTGAGCGAAAGCATAGGACAAAAGAGCGAAAATAAACGGAAGTTTGAGCGACGAAGTAATGGACATTTGAGCGACAGAATTTTAATCCATTTGAGCGAAATTCCAAATATATGATAGGCATTTGAACGATATTTTTTCTTAACTTCTTCCGTTAACCAGTTAACCAAAATGAAGTGTTGCCCCCTGTCCGCAGCGGGGATTTTGAAAAACACTAAATTAAAATTATAAAATACATTAAAGGTCTAGAACTATACCGACAAGTCCAATATTTTACAAACGGGACAGTTTTTCGGCTTACGTCCTTTACGTAGATTTAAACTGTCGCTCAAATGTCCATCATGAAATGCGAGTAATATTTAAAATCTGTTGCTCCAATGTCCACTAAAGTCGTCGTCAAATGTCCAGTAGGAGGTTTTGCGCCGGTTCATTCCCTCTATTCCTACATTTGATATATTCCTACTAATGTTTACAAGATTTCATGTAGCTAGGAATAGAGGAAATACTACTGATTGTTGTATAAGTTTTAAACTACCGTATACAGGTAAATAACATTCACCTGATTAAATTCCCCTGGATTTCGCGAAAAAAAGAATAATAGCTTTTTTCTAAAAAACTTATTTGATTTTTTTTTCATAAATATGTATAATGAAAAAAGCATGCAAAGCATGAACAGAATTATTTTAAGTTACAGAACATATTAACCCTATAATTGGCAGAGAAAGGATTTTGGGAAAAAATGCAAATCTTGTACCTTATTTTCAATTCAAGCTAAGTATTAATCAGAGATGCTAAAAAAATGTTTTAGAAATTTGAATGGTTTCAAAAAACAATAAATAATAATAATAAATAAATAAATAAATAAATTAATGTACGTTAGCTTTACCACTACTAAACCATACATATAAACAGTTATTAAAAAATCAGTATTTTAAAATATTTTCAATAAAATTACAGTTGCTATGGCAACGGAAACCATAAAAAACAAAGATAAATTGAAAATTTCTTTTTCATTCCACAATTTGTTATTTTTTTTACATCGACAGGAATAAAATGTAAGACTTTTGATAAATACTATCAAAGAAATTAACAAAGAATTTGAATATGATAGATAGCTTCACAATATGCATGTTATTCACCAAAAATATGATTCTAAATTTCACAGTATTTTTCTGTTTATTATTTAATATTAAATCAGACTCATGTTCTATATTCAGTTTCAAATAATAAAATAGATGGGATAGGGGCATTTATTAGGTTGAACACAAAATTCTTAAACATAATCTTATACTGTTATACCAACACCTTTTGTCTTTTGCATGTAGGAACAGAGGGAATACTGTTTTCAAAATGTAGGAATACAGGGAAGACACCCCTGCGCCCCTAGTTGTTGGATTAGCAAAGACAATAGGTATTCCTAATTTTATCTATTAACTGAATTATTTTACAGACGAATAACATTACTTGCTACAAATTCACATAAAGTTTTTTATTTTTAAATTGGTTTTGTGCGCCTAAAGATGACATAAATTAGCCATTTTCCACCGTACAAACTGAAATTTCTTAAAAATGTGGAAACAGCACAGTAAGAAAATATGTTTTCAAATCCCATTAGAAGATTTGATTGTATGACTGTAAACATTTCCTTTAGATCCTTATAATTATATATTATAAGATAGAATTTGTTCTCTTCAATATTTTATATCTAGTTAAAAAGCTATGTTTAAAAGTTTGGAGGCATTATAAGGTACATTGATTATAGTTGTTAGAGAATAATATTCTCAAGAAATATACATGTGTGTAAATATTTTTGCGAAAAACATTCAGTTTATTCGATTTCTTAATTGTTTGATGTTGGTCTAAACTTGCATTATTCATCGTACATGATATTTTGTTCAGTGTGGAGTAAGGAAAGTTTGTTGAGTTGAAATTTTTAACACACATATCTAATTTCAATAAAGATTGATTGATTGATGGATGGATGGATGGATGGATGGTGAATGAATGAATGAATGAATGAATGAATGAATGAATGGATGGATGGATGGATGGATGGGTGGGTGGGTGGGTGGATGGATGGATCGATTGATTGATTGATTGATTTATTTTCAAATGCCTTTTTACTTCTATAAATAAATGTAAAATTTTAACATTAAATTATATAGAATATTAAATTTTAAATAAATAGAATTACATTTTATAAATTACTTTTATCCTGCTTTTACTGAAAGGACTATAGCAAAATCTTTCCAGGGTTTATTTAACAATGTTGAAACATTTAACCATGTTGACTAAATGGGAATAGTTTTTTTTTTTTAAATGTTGGCAATTTCATGATTTTTAGTTTTCAAAATTATATAATTCCGTCAGCAATATTGATTTATTTGCTTGTCATCAGTTACCAGTCTTTTCATACTTCTTTTAACCCCCATCTTTTTTAACATAATTACCTTTTTACAATCATTTTACTTATTGAAAATTCTAATCAAACTTTAGAGGTAGTGTTTTACCAGGTGTCATGAAATCACTACGAACACCTGTCAATCAATTTTGTTAATTGTAAGAACACATCCGGTATGGGTCCCAATCTAAGGAATGTCTAATAAACAAACTTTTTATCAAGGTGGACAAATACTAATCTCATAATTATTGGTAGGTGTCATTCGGATGTAAATTCCACTTCATCGTGAAATGTTATAAGAATTTTCAGCTAGTTCAGTATATTATATTCGTAATGTGGGTTAATTATGCTACTTTTGTGACCTCATGGCACATGGGTATCCAAAACCGGCCTTTTCTATTTGGATTAATGTGAGATATATAAGAAATTCGTCGATATTTCCCTTATTTAAGCATCAGGTTTTTTTTTAAATTTTCGCATTAAGTCATGCTTAAGTATGGAGAATAATATATGTAAAAATTAAAATCGTTACAGCAGCGATATTTAATACAGAATTAAATATCGCTGGTTACAGGTACTCAATTCAATTTCTTTATTCCGTAAGTTAATTACAACTTATAGGATTTACAATATATATAATTACATAATATAAACAATGTTCAGTGAGCAGTATATGTGTATATATAAATAAACAGCAGTACCAGGAGAGATAATAAATATAAAGTATAAATTTAATGATATAAAGTATAAATATAATGATATAAAGTTAAACATTATTTCTAATATTTAAAGCGTTGTATAAAAATTTTTTTACTCATACTGCGGAGGAGATCAAAATTTCCTGCATTAAACTTTTTTCTGTACTCAATTTTTTAGAAGTATATGACTATGAAACCATGATTTATGAAGAACTTAATCATAATATGGTAGTGTACTACTTTTTTGCTAGGACCATATACATTTACTCCTATTCTGACCCATTTTAGGATATTTTCTTTTTTCTTTTAAACAGTTCTTGCAAAACTATTTAGATATGGGATGTGTATTGATTTTGTAGGGTCAGTTTTGAAGACCTATTTGTCTTTTTACTCAAAGAAGTTATAAAACATGTATATGTTTTTCACACAATATTTAAAAGGATCATAACAGAGACATATGTCTCTACCATATTTCCATAAATTGATGGCACATGGTTTTTATTCTTTATTTCTTTTAATTGAAAATGTTTCCATTAAACTATCAATAAAATGCACTGATCTAACCAAATTATATGTTTAATTAAAAACATTATTGTTCAGTTTTTCTGTACATAGAGAAATTTTGTGAAAATTGAGGAAATTTGATCAAGTTTATACACCAATTGGGCCTTATTCAAAGTTACATCAGGGCATTTAGGGTCAGATAGGTCATTGTTGCTCTTCTTTGCAATTTTTTCTCTTTAGAACGAAATCTTTATATTTCTTTTCATTTTAGAAATAAACCGAATACTCTCAAGTTTTATAATCTTTTTTCTTCTAACAAATTGTCTATGTTAAATAACTTGTGTAAACTTATCAAGGTTATTAATGAGAGGATCAGTCCTCCGGGTTAGTGAGTTAGTTATTATTAATAATTTCCTGCATGTGCACTATATTGTATATGTTTTATGTTTATCTATTATGTTCTCTGTATTGATAAAATTCAGCATGAGAAATAAAGAAACTTGAAAGAAACTTGAACTTGGTTTTTCCCAGGTGTGATCATCATGAATATTCAAATCATGACATAACGTTTATAGTTGTTCTAAGTAAGAAGGTACAGAAGGCATAATTTTGACATAGTCATATTTAATTTGTTGTTTTGTAAAAAAAAGAGCTATGTACAGAATTAAGTTCACTTTTTCATGAATGAAAAATATTTTTCCCTATCAGGTCAGTATATTTTGTATTAAGTTTTGACAATTTTTTTGTGAGTTTGTTGGAAAATACGACTTTATTCTTGCATTTTCCATGTGCACTGAATTACTGGAAATACAGTATATGTCTCTGATCATAATAATTGTAAAATTCATTAACACAATTATTTGTGCTCTCTCTCTCTCTCTCTCTCTCTCTCTCTCTCTCTCTCTCTCTCTCTCTCTCTCTCTCTCAGTTCATAAGTGCTTGCTCCGTTAATAGGTTAATGTAGCCCTGGCCTGGTCAGACCGAGACTTGAATACACACTGTGTATATGATATTTTTATCTAACATTTCCAATTAGGTTATTTAAAATGATAAAAAACATCTAACATTTCCAATTAGGTTATTTAAAATGATAAAAAACAATACTTTATGTGAATAAAATACATTTTACCACAGAAAACCACTGAACTATGTTCTGTAGTAATGGCGTCATTGTTTCCATTTGACAAATCGGAGATTCTCCAATGACGTCACAATGAAAAATGCATGTGAACTTTACCGCCAATGTTGTATCACCACAGTGTGATACAAGATTCTGATACCTTGTATTTCGTCAAATCAGATAGAAAAACTAGTCTAAAGTTAGATAAAATAGTTACTGTTCTTTCGCCAAGCATGCGACATTCAAATGAAAGAATGTCCCGTTTCACGCCGGTAAGGAACCATTCATGCACATTTTCCTGAGTGCATTGTAAAGGTATACTGACGCATTCCGGCACTTCATATAAGCTGATGGCACCCCGATATAAGTGACATGGTTTTAGAGCTCTCTCTCTCTCTCTCTCTCTCTCTCTCTCTCTCTCTCTCTCTCTGTGCAGACATTCGTGAACCATTGTTCGTCTTTCTGTGCATTAACTCCGAGACATAATCAATTGGTGTAATCTTATTCAGCAGTTAACTCAGCATCGGGTACATCATCACAAAAAACAACATTCCAGAGCATGCAAACAGATGACCAGCCATTGATAATTACTACTCATGATCAGATCATTACTTAAATAATTAAATGAATTGTCAAGAAAAGTCTAGAAAATAATTTCTTATTTATAAAGTTATCCAACTTTTTAGTAATTTTTCGTATTTTATTCTCATTATAGTGATTTTGTTTTAATTTCATAATAATGAAAAAATAATGACAAAAATAGAAATAAAAACTTAAACCCCTCTTTAACTGTTTACATGGCATTGTTTTTTCTCTAAAACTCCAATACTTCTTAATCTGTGAGTTTGTAATGCAAAAACGCCTAGTTTCTAAAAAAAATATATAACCGCCTATTGCACCCATTTGAGTTTTTGAAAACACAAAACGTATCACCATTCATATATCCCTTCAGGGACCCCAGAGTTGCACGGCTACTGAATTATTAATTGATTGCTATTGGCGTGATCAGCAACAAGTAGTACACCTATAGTGGTGATCAGATCAGGATTACATAATTAGGTAATTAACCTGGTCACTCAGGCATGATACAACACAGATAAAATACAGGTGAAGGAATCTGTATCATGGTATATATGGATGCTAAATAAATAAATACATAAATAAAAAAATTAATTAATTATTAATTATTAATAATTAATTACTATAGAAAACATGTTGAAAACAGGTATTTTGGTTATATATTTTTACTGAAGACATATTATATCATATGTCAGTGTTTTTCAAATTTATTGGCTGCACCACCAGACTATACACATTGACCCCAAAAATGCAAACAAAAGGGAAAAGATTAAGAAAACATCACCAAAATTTTGCTGCGTTTTTTTTATCATGGTGGAAAGCATATAGCTAACATGATAGGTTATGGGTCATATGCAAGAGGGCAACAGCAAATTTTGTATTTCACGGTATAAATAAAGTACAATATAAACGTTACTATATATTACACACTACTATTTATAGCAAAATGCGTGCTAACGTTTACAGTTGTATTGCAACATAAAAATAAAAACAAAGATTTTTAGAGAAATTTGTGTTTTCAAACATAATTTGAAATGTAGGTCTACATGTTGTAATGTACAATACAGACCTGTCGAAAGTTAACACTGTTCTTATGAAAAACAGTGTATGCTCAGCAGCTGAGTGACCGAGATATGGATAGCTAGTGGTAGAAAAGCTACAGACAATACATAGAAGCTGATGACATATAGCTAAAATGAGGGACTAAAATGAGCTGCTGATCGATTCGTTAGCTTAGTATTAAACTTTTGACAGGCCTGTACTGTATAGCTCATGAACTCGTGGTCAATCTAAACTGCACTATAGCTAAGGGTATGGTAATATTCAATAATGTAAATTTTCATCATTTACACTAATTTCCAAGGCGGCATTTGGAATTGGTAATGCTTACTAAGCAACTGTTTTATTCTGAAACTGAAATATTCCGAAATTACATAATTCGAAGCGACAAAAAATTGAGTTAAATCTCGCTTAGAGTAAAATAAAAAAAAAATCATAGACTAACTTAGCATACATTTTTGAATCACCAAAGTTTACCTGAGACCTAAAATGAAAATGATGTATTGGGTGTTAATGTTCAAATTGAAATGAAAGCTATTTTGCAAAACAATTGAATTTTTGAATTGTCTGAATGAAATATTTAAAAAAAAAAAGCCATATGACAATTTTATATAAATTCCATAGCCAATGAGATACTAGTATTTTGTGTTTACATCAATAGCTGGTTTCATTTATCAATTAATCATTTGAAAGATCATTGCTTCGAAAATGCTATGCTTTGTTTCCTTTTAATTCAGTAAAATTGAATAAATATCTTTTTTTTAATTCAACGCATTCTTAATGCTACAATACCCTGGACCATGATGCTTCAGCTAAACTGGACTGTATAATGCTACATTGAACACTCTTGTTACTTTGGTAATATATGTAGATAAATGTTTTTTTTATTGCCTGCGATATTTATAGGTATCCCATTTTAAATGAAGTTGTAATTCAAAATCTATTTTTACCAAACTGCTTTTAACATTTTGGGGTATTACTGTTGAATTTTATATGCACTTTTACCAGTCTCATCTATTTATTTATTTATTTCATTTATTTATTTATTTATTTTATTTATTTTTTATTTTATTTTATTTTATTATTTATTTTATTTTATTTTATTTTATTTTTAAAGTATTGTTTTATTCAAACTTTTCTCATAATAAAAATTGTCCCAAGTATCAAGTATATTCATGTTATCACCTGGTATATGCATTTATCTCATTAGCTAACCCATTCTCGAATATACGGTAGTCGATGGGATAATCCTAAACATGCGTATTGTTAATCTTATTAATTACTTTGATTATTTCGGGTTTAAAGAAGTTACGACAACAGACGAGGATTATTTTTAAATGGTGTGTATCAGCAATTTGCGAGTCATCAGAATTAAACAACTGACCAACAATACAAGTCCCGTCATCCACAAAATCACACCATACCGAATCAGAAACTGGTTATGGTAGAGCAACCTGCATCCAGATAATACCGATTCCCGGGCCCTCGATATTTGGCCCAGTCACACAAGATTAAACTATTTTTATCCTTTTTAATCTCATTCTAGAAAATCACTATGTGTGCACTGTCTTCATCTGTTGTAAGCGGCAACAAATATTCTACATCTGCGCCGGAATCTAGAAAAAGTATTATCATATTTTTATTACCAGGATATAATAGATTCTGACATTGCACTAAATATTCATTTACCATCAATATAGAAAAAATTTGTTTACAAACAAATTTATACATAACTTATTTACATCTATTTCACATTGAATTTTCATTACTATGATTTTATTATTTTTCATTCGAATCTTTTTAAGCCAATACAAACTATGAAAATTTCTCACAATTCAAACTTTGAAAAAAGATGAATATTCTTTAAAAATAAATAAATAAATAAATAAATAAAATAAATAAATAAATAAATAAATAAATAAATAAATTCTGGTGTAACTCTAAGTACCAAATGAGTAACATTGTGACTCAGAATCACTTTTGTAACCCCGAAACCCGGCAAAAAAATGAAGTCGGTTTTGAAAAAGTTCCGATTTCCTTCTTTATTATCATTGTAACCTTTGTAACCGTTGTAACCGTGTAACCTGGCAGATTTTGGAAAATTTGAAAAAATTATCTGTAACTGAGTGTAACTCTATGTAACCAAAGAGTTACCTTTGTAACCCCGTAACCCGGCAAAAAAATGAAGTCGGTTTTGAAAAAGTTCCGATTTCCTTCTTTATTATCATTGTAACCTTTGTAACCGTTGTAACCGTGTAACCTGGCAGATTTTGGAAAATTTGAAAAAATTATCTGTAACTGAGTGTAACTCTGTGTAACCAAAGAGTTACCTTTGTAACCCCGTAACCCGGCAAAAAAATGAAGTCGGTTTTGAAAAAGTTCCGATTTCCTTCTTATTATCATTGTAACCTTTGTAACCGTTGTAACCGTGTAACCTGGCAGATTTTGGAAAATTTAAAAAACTTATTTGTAACTGAGTGTAACTCTATGTAACCAAAGAGTTACCTTTGTAACCCCGTAACCCGCAAAAAAATGAAGTCGGTTTTGAAAAAGTTCCGATTTCCTTCTTATTATCATTGTAACCTTTGTAACCGTTGTAACCGTGTAACCTGGCAGATTTTGGAAAATTTGAAAAACTTATTTGTAACTGAGTGTAACTCTATGTAACCAAAGAGTTACCTTTGTAACCCCGTAACCCGCCAAAAAAATGAAGTCGGTTTTGAAAAAGTTCCGATTTCCTTCTTATTAACATTGTAACCTTTGTAACCGTTGTAACCGTGTAACCTGGCAGATTTTGGAAAATTTGAAAAACTTATTTGTAACTGAGTGTAACTCTATGTAACCAAAGAGTTACCTTTGTAACCCCGTAACCCGCCAAAAAAATGAAGTCGGTTTTGAAAAAGTTCCGATTTCCTTCTTATTATCATTGTAACCTTTGTAACCGTTGTAACCGTGTAACCTGGCAGATTTTGGAAATTTGAAAAACTTATTTGTAACTGAGTGTAACTCTATGTAACCAAAGAGTTACCTTTGTAACCCCGTAACCCGCCAAAAAAATGAAGTCGGTTTTGAAAAAGTTCCGATTTCCTTCTTATTATCATTGTAACCTTTGTAACCGTTGTAACCGTGTAACCTGGCAGATTTTGGAAAATTTGAAAAACTTATTTGTAACTGAGTGTAACTCTATGTAACCAAAGAGTTACCTTTGTAACCCCGTAACCCGCCAAAAAAAATGAAGTCGGTTTTGAAAAAGTTCCGATTTCCTTCTTATTATCATTGTAACCTTTGTAACCGTTGTAACCGTGTAACCTGGCAGATTTTGGAAAATTTGAAAAACTTATTTGTAACTGAGTGTAACTCTATGTAACCAAAGAGTTACCTTTGTAACCCCGTAACCCGCCAAAAAAATGAAGTCGGTTTTGAAAAAGTTCCGATTTCCTTCTTATTATCATTGTAACCTTTGTAACCGTTGTAACCGTGTAACCTGGCAGATTTTGGAAAATTTGAAAAACTTATTTGTAACTGAGTGTAACTCTATGTAACCAAAGAGTTACCTTTGTAACCCCGTAACCCGCCAAAAAAATGAAGTCGGTTTTGAAAAAGTTCCGATTTCCTTCTTATTATCATTGTAACCTTTGTAACCGTTGTAACCGTGTAACCTGGCAGATTTTGGAAAATTTGAAAAACTTATTTGTAACTGAGTGTAACTCTATGTAACCAAAGAGTTACCTTTGTAACCCCGTAACCCGCAAAAAAATGAAGTCGGTTTTGAAAAAGTTCCGATTTCCTTCTTATTATCATTGTAACCTTTGTAACCGTTGTAACCGTGTAACCTGGCAGATTTTGGAAAATTTGAAAAACTTATTTGTAACTGAGTGTAACTCTATGTAACCAAAGAGTTACCTTTGTAACCCCGTAACCCGCCAAAAAAATGAAGTCGGTTTTGAAAAAGTTCCGATTTCCTTCTTATTATCATTGTAACCTTTGTAACCGTTGTAACCGTGTAACCTGGCAGATTTTGGAAAATTTGAAAAACTTATTTGTAACTGAGTGTAACTCTATGTAACCAAAGAGTTACCTTTGTAACCCCGTAACCCGCCAAAAAAATGAAGTCGGTTTTGAAAAAGTTCCGATTTCCTTCTTATTATCATTGTAACCTTTGTAACCGTTGTAACCGTGTAACCTGGCAGATTTTGGAAAATTTGAAAAACTTATTTGTAACTGAGTGTAACTCTATGTAACCAAAGAGTTACCTTTGTAACCCCGTAACCCGCCAAAAAAATGAAGTCGGTTTTGAAAAAGTTCCGATTTCCTTCTTATTATCATTGTAACCTTTGTAACCGTTGTAACCGTGTAACCTGGCAGATTTTGGAAAATTTGAAAAACTTATTTGTAACTGAGTGTAACTCTATGTAACCAAAGAGTTACCTTTGTAACCCCGTAACCCGCCAAAAAAATGAAGTCGGTTTGAAAAAGTTCCGATTTCCTTCTTATTATCATTGTAACCTTTGTAACCGTTGTAACCGTGTAACCTGGCAGATTTTGGAAAATTTGAAAAACTTATTTGTAACTGAGTGTAACTCTATGTAACCAAAGAGTTACCTTTGTAACCCGTAACCCGGCAAAAAAATGAAGTCGGTTTTGAAAAAGTTCCGATTTCCTTCTTATTATCATTGTAACCTTTGTAACCGTTGTAACCGTGTAACCTGGCAGATTTTGGAAAATTTGAAAAACTTATTTGTAACTGAGTGTAACTCTATGTAACCAAAGAGTTACCTTTGTAACCCCGTAACCCGCCAAAAAAAATGAAGTCGGTTTTGAAAAAGTTCCGATTTCCTTCTTATTATCATTGTAACCTTTGTAACCGTTGTAACCGTGTAACCTGGCAGATTTTGGAAAATTTGAAAAACTTATTTGTAACTGAGTGTAACTCTATGTAACCAAAGAGTTACCTTTGTAACCCCGTAACCCGGCAAAAAAATGAAGTCGGTTTTGAAAAGTTCCGATTTCCTTCTTATTAACATTGTAACCTTTGTAACCGTTGTAACCGTGTAACCTGGCAGATTTTGGAAAATTTGAAAAACTTATTTGTAACTGAGTGTAACTCTATGTAACCAAAGAGTTACCTTTGTAACCCCGTAACCCGCCAAAAAAATGAAGTCGGTTTTGAAAAAGTTCCGATTTCCTTCTTATTATCATTGTAACCTTTGTAACCGTTGTAACCGTGTAACCTGGCAGATTTTGGAAAATTTGAAAAACTTATTTGTAACTGAGTGTAACTCTATGTAACCAAAGAGTTACCTTTGTAACCCCGTAACCCGCCAAAAAAATGAAGTCGGTTTTGAAAAAGTTCCGATTTCCTTCTTTTATCATTGTAACCTTTGTAACCGTTGTAACCGTGTAACCTGGCAGATTTTGGAAAATTTGAAAAACTTATTTGTAACTGAGTGTAACTCTATGTAACCAAAGAGTTACCTTTGTAACCCCGTAACCCGCCAAAAAATGAAGTCGGTTTTGAAAAAGTTCCGATTTCCTTCTTATTATCATTGTAACCTTTGTAACCGTTGTAACCGTGTAACCTGGCAGATTTTGGAAAATTTGAAAAACTTATTTGTAACTGAGTGTAACTCTATGTAACCAAAGAGTTACCTTTGTAACCCCGTAACCCGCCAAAAAATGAAGTCGGTTTTGAAAAAGTTCCGATTTCCTTCTTATTATCATTGTAACCTTTGTAACCGTTGTAACCGTGTAACCTGGCAGATTTTGGAAAATTGAAAAACTTATTTGTAACTGAGTGTAACTCTATGTAACCAAAGAGTTACCTTTGTAACCCCGTAACCCGCCAAAAAAATGAAGTCGGTTTTGAAAAAGTTCCGATTTCCTTCTTATTATCATTGTAACCTTTGTAACCGTTGTAACCGTGTAACCTGGCAGATTTTGGAAAATTTGAAAAACTTATTTGTAACTGAGTGTAACTCTATGTAACCAAAGAGTTACCTTTGTAACCCCGTAACCCGCCAAAAAATGAAGTCGGTTTTGAAAAAGTTCCGATTTCCTTCTTATTATCATTGTAACCTTTGTAACCGTTGTAACCGTGTAACCTGGCAGATTTTGGAAAATTTGAAAAACTTATTTGTAACTGAGTGTAACTCTATGTAACCAAAGAGTTACCTTTGTAACCTCGTAACCCGCCAAAAAAAATGAAGTCGGTTTTGAAAAAAAAGACATTTGTAACCATGTTACTGTATGTAACCACTATATAGTCGCGGTTACAAATGCTGATACTGCGTTTTTTGCACACATAATTGGACATATATGCTCTTTTTACAGGTGTAGCAGCGCCTGGTATGTGTTAGGTCAACAAAACATTGCTAAATACAATGAGGCTGCCAAGAACCAGATCAACATACACATGGGACTGTTTAGACTTCCAGACTTTACCACGGATATTCTAATAACCTTAAATGATCCAGTTAACATAGAGTAAGTTATTTTGTTCATCAAGGCATTATCACTCAAAGCTTTGTTAGCTTCACTAATGGTGGGTTTAATATTAAAATCTTGTGAAATCCTAGACATGAAATCCATTGAAATTCTGAATTCATTTGATATCGTACACTAGTATCTGAAGTCATTTTTACATCTTTGTTCAAAATATTTCTTGTCTGATTTTTTAATTTTTAGCTCACCTGAGCCAAAGGCTCAGATGAGCTATTGCAATCTATCACTGTCCGTCGTGTGTAAACTTTACATTTTAATCTTCTCCTCCAAAACTGGTGAGCCAAATTTGTTGAAACTTGGCGATTATCATGCCTGGGTAACAGCCTTTCAAAATTGTGTTGGGGTTTGGCCACACCCAACAAGATGGCCGCTGTTACTAAAATAGCAAAAAGACAAAAAATCTTCTTCTCTGAAACCACAAGGTGCAGGCAAATTTTGATTAGATATTAAGATTCAGCATACCTGGGGACAATAAAATTGTGTTTTTCATGAAAATTAAACGAAAATAGGTTATGCGTTTTTTGCGTAAATTATGTAATTTTGAAAATGAGACATTTATTGTTATAACTCAATAACGGCTGAAGATAATTGCATGGAGTTTTCACTATTGATCTTGTCTTGCTATTTTCTTCCAAAGGTCAAGGTCATGTCCCTGTTTTTGACCTTTGATAAAAAATGCTATTTTTTAAGCATTTCAGGTGATAATGGCATGGGATTTTCAGTTAATTGTAGGTATTGACATGACGATCATTTTGATACATAGATCAAGGTCATGAGTTCAAAGGTCAAGATCAAAGATGCACAACTATTACTGTTATAGTTGATTTTCTGCAAAACTATTAACTTTTTGTATAGGCATACATATTAGAATATGTAGGTAATGGCACAATGGTTATTTTGATATATTAATAAAGGTCATGGGTTCAAAGGTCAAGGTCACAGATGCAAAACAATAGCGAAATGGTTATCACGAAAACTATAAACTTTTTTATAGACATGTATATTACAGTATTGAAGGAATTGATTTAACGATCATTTTGATATATAGATAAAGGTCATGGGTTCAAAGGTCAAGGTCACAGATGTGAAAGAATACCGAAATGGTTAATTATCTAGAAAACTATTAACTTTTTGTATAGAGATGTATATTACAATTTGTAGAATTGATTTAACTATCATTTTGATATGTAGATTAAGGTCATGGGTTCATAGGTCAAGGTCACAGATGCAAAAGAATACCGAAATGGTTAATTATCTAGAAAACTATTAACTTTTTGTATAGACATGTATATTACAATATTGTATGAATTGATTTACATGTAACTATCATTTGGATATGTAGATTAAGGTCATGGGTTCATAGGTCAAGGTCACAGATGCAAATCAATACCAAAATGGTTAATTATCTTGAAAACTATTAACTTTTTGTATAGACATGTATATTAGAATATGGTTGGTTTTGATTTAACGATCATTTTGATATATAGATTAATGTCATGGGTTCAAAGGTCAAGGTCACAGATGCAAAAGAATACCGAAATAGTTAATTATCTCAAAAACTATTAACTTTTGTATAGACATATATATATTAGAATATTGTAGGTTTTGATTTAACGATCATTTTGATATATAGATTGATGTCATGGGTTCAAAGGTCAAGGTCACAAATGAGAAAGAATACTGAAATGGTTAATTATCTCAAAACTTTTTGTATAGACATGTATATTAGAATATTGTAGGAGTTGATTTAACAATCATTTTGATATATAGATTAAGGTAATGGGTTCAAAGGTCAAGGTTACAGATGGGAAAGGATACTGAAATGGTTAAGTACCTCGAAAACTATAAACTTTTTGTATAGGCATGTATATTCGAATATTGTAGGTAATGGCCTAACAATCATTTTGATATATAAATGAAGGTCATAGTTTCATACTTTTGTTTTTACTTTTTTAGCTGTTTATAAATAATGTGTTGTAGCTAGACTATATATTATATATATTATATGTAGCAAGCTCGGGACAAGGTATGATTAATTTGCAAAAATCATTGCATTTAATTCTGCCTTACTGCTGAAAATTAGGAGTTCTCTTTAATAAATGTTATTGACCATTGAACCTCTGCATGAGATATGAACTTAGCCTCAGTGAACGTTAAGGCCCTGGGCCTCTTGTTTATAATGAAATCACTGCCCTTCTGACTCCAGTCCACAGCAATAGAAAAAGAATATGCAGCTCTCAATCTTTACAAGGAGTCAATGCAGATATGTAAGGAAGTGATTTTCATGTAATCTGCAACTTTTTCACTTGATAAGTTTTACTCTGGAAATAAGTTATTACCATTGTTAATCATAAACATTGATAGCACAAATTGGCACACACCACAAAAACAATATTTCTAAGCCTCCAAATATCATGTTCTTACATTTTCATTATTTCTAGCCCTGACAGTAGCAGTCATCACCCAGTGCCAGTTTCAGCTGATCGATGGATGGTAGAGGATTTCAAGCAATTGCTCTGTTCCATGAAGATAACAGATCCATCTATATTTGGAGTATGAATTCCCAACTATTCTAAGTCATACATCAAATATTGCCATCATGGAAATGAACTAACGATGCTTGTTTGGCATCAGAAATATGCTATGGAAGGATGGGATCATGGTGTTAATATCAGAAAGTGAACTTTCAAAGTAACCTGGATCATAATCTGACTTATGTGTCATATTTCTACAGAAAAGGATCACAGACAACAGGCAGTGAACTTCCTCAGTTCAACTGTATTAACAATGTGATAGTACAGTGTTCAAATGACTTATTTTGATCAAGCATGACTAAATTGTATTACACAGCATCATATAAGCTTGTATCAGTTGTTTTCACGAAGAAATAATGTTGGCTGAGTCCTGTTTATTCAGATTTATTTGATCCAATGGTGAAAGCAAGTTATAAAATGTCTGAAAATCTGACATAATTATAGTCACTCTAAATATCTCATGAAAGTGTATCTCTCACATGTGTCACTGTGAGCATTGAGGAAAATTGAAAAAATTGCTACAAGTGACTTTTCAATATAACCTCTGTGTGTGTGTGAGAGAGAGAGAGAGAGAGAGAGCATGCAGTGAAAATACATTAAAATTTTTTTTACAAAACTTTACTTACTAAGTGTAATAATAGAATAAGAGATAAGAAGTGAAATGTTATGTTAGTGCTTAATTATTACTGATCAAATTATTACACAACCTTAGTATCAAGCGCGTGGCCTAGTGGTTAGGGCGTTGGACTCGTGATTCGAAGGTCGTGGGTTCGATCCCTGTACCGGGCGATGTGTTGTGTCCTTGAGCAAGACACTTAATTTCACGTTGTTCCAGTTCACTCAGCTGAAAAATAAATGAGTACCAGCAAAATGCTGGGGGTTAACCCTGCGATGGACCGTTGTCCCATTCAGGGGAGAGTCTTGTACTCTCAGTCGCTTAACGCCACCGAAACCGGGATAAGCTCCGGCCTGATGGGCCTAATGGCTCGGGACAGACTTTAACTTAGTATCAAGTTTAAGTTAAAGATATAAGACTAGTAATCATTGCACTCTCTCTCTCTCTCTCTCTCTCTCTCTCTCTCTCGGAGTAGAGTGTGAATGAAATATTGTTGAATGCTGCATCAGCATTATTGCAGCTATTTGTGGCTACTCTCACTAGGAGCATGTGCACATGTTATATGCATGTGATGTTTAATATACATGTACTATTATATTACTGATAAAATTGTGTTACACTGTACTGGTGTATTTAAATTTTATTTTAAAAATAAAAACAATATATGAAAGTGTTTTATTTTCTTTTTATTATTTAGTAAGGAATACCAGTACTTCATTGGATCCACACACCACAATGCCGCAGCATCATCATGTCCACACAAATGAAGGAACATGCATCAACTAATGATTTCCATTACACAACAGATGACACAAAAACATTGGATAACCCCAGAAAATGGGGAAAAATCCAAGAAGGAAGAAAGTTTGAATAACCCCAGAATATAGAAGGAAAATTAAAAAGAAGAAAGTCACAACAATTAACCCAACATAACCAGAATAAAGTAGCAAAATATGACCCACTTTCAAACAGGGGGATAACTTCATATTGAACAAGTAGAGAAGAAAAATCACGAAGATCTTGCCAACTGGACATGTTACAAGTTAAATTCCATCTAAAATTCTGGACATGTAATTGGACTTACTAATTAAATGTGAAGAAACCCACCTCTGATTTGGAAAATTTTGGTCGCATTTCTGCATGAATACTGGAAAAAGCAATGGAATTGGTAACTTAAACATACAATTGCTGAAGAAATTAATTAAATCTCCTACAATCAACATACAAATCTGTGAAAAAAATCTGACCAATTTCCATTATATGATGAAATTAACTTTTGAAACTAGTCAACACAAGACCCATTTTGTAGAGCTGCATGATATTGGTAACCAAAAAGGAAAGGGTCTTTTAATACAACATTATACAACAGTTTAAAAGGGAAAAAACGAATGCTGCTCTTAAGGACTTTATTGGGCAAACACAGTGTACATCATCATTGGAACTGGCACTACATCAGAGAATCATACAGAACAGAATAGAGCAGCAACTACAAAAAGAGAAGGAGACACTGATAAACTACATCACTATTGAGTATTGAAACTGGCATTACCCCAGAGAATCATACAGAACAGTATAAAGAAACTATGAAAAGAGAAGAAGACACTGATAAACTACCATGACCAACCAATATAGACATTTACACCACAACATATATAGACTTTAATTAATAACAATAATGCAAATATTTGAAAAAATTATTTATTTATTTATTTATTTATTTATTTATTTTGTATCTTCATATTTTAACCATTACTTACTGTCTTGATAAACATTGTAATATTCACAATGACATTTAACCACCAAAATGACATAACATTGTGTATTAACTTTTATACTTTAGTTCATTTAGATTTGGTGTAAAATCAGTCCTGATCTAGCTGATCTAACCCTGGTTACATTTAGTGTCCAGGAATATTTATATAGTCATTAAAAAGAAGAAAACATTATTCATTTCATGATTCAGTCTTGTATATTTTATGAAAAATTTGATTTAACTCTGTGACAAAATAGTATACATTAGACAAGCATAAACACTTGGCAAAAACATACCTATATACTTTGATGTGTAAGTTTCTTCATGGATTAATCTGACTTTGATTCAGTGCAGATGTTTACCCTTTCTGAACACTTGATCTAGTCTCCACAACTGAAAACCACTACATCAATATTCTTGAACCACATTTGTTTTGCTGCACACTTTGTGCTCACGGGAATTCGCTTTACCATATATGGTACATAAATTATGAATTGATTGAATGGGGTTTTACGTCCCAGTCAAGAATATTTAAAGTATATCGAGACATCACCAGATGTAGCTGCCAATTTTAACCTTTGCAGTACACTTAGGGCAATGTGCAGGGAGTTTTTTAATGTGCCACACCTGCTGTCACATGATGAGATCGGCTTTTAAAGTCTCTTCAGAAGGACCCAGTGACTTTCATTTCTAAATGCAGAGTGCTTGGCAAAAGAACAGTCATTTCCTATTTTCCAATCTGCAGTCTCCCACATATGAAGGGAGCACTCTACCACTGAGCTACCGTAACGATTCATTAATTATGACAATAATTACCATGTAAAGTCTTAGCTTGCCATGAGCCTCAGTGGCTGAGTAGTCTAAAGTTAAGGGCTGGGTAACTCGAAGCTCTTCTTAGCAGTTACGAACACTTAATGCCTATATAACACAAAGGAGTTAAGTGTTCGTAACTGCTAAGAAGGCTTCGAGTTACTCAGCCTAGGTTTACAGATAGCATTGCCTATTACTACTAAGGTTCAAAACCCAATTTGTCTGATTTTAGTGTGAGAAAGTTGGCTAGTTTGCTTGTTGAAAGATTCTCTGTGCACTCTGGTTTCCTCCACTATCCATAAATTAAAAGCCTCTAAATTAAGTGAAAGAACCTTGCTTCATAAGTGGTAGGTTGTGGATTTGATCCTTGACAACTAGACATTACAATATGAAAGTCATGGTTCTTTTTTATGGGAACTTAAAATAAATTATTTCCGGTTTCACGGTAAATGTGGCATGATAAAGAACTCTGCTGTATAATGCAATCAGCACATTAGTGTTTTTTTGATGGAATGGTGTTTTTTTTTGGTGGTGTGTCTGCTGTGACGGAATTCTTTTTGGTGATGCACATGATTGTTTGATGGTCGTAACATGTAATTCTGTTCTTTTTTATGTGACAACTATGATGGGAGTTCTTTTTGGTGATGTGACAACTTTGATGGAGTTCTTTTTGGTGATGTGACAACTTTGATGGAGTTCTTTTTGGTGATGTGACAAATTTGATGGAGTTCTTTTTTGTGATGTTACAACTGATGGAGTTCTTTATGTGACAACTGTGATGGAGTCTTTGCTGATGTGACAACTATGATGTTTTTCTTTTTTGGTGATGTGACAACTTATGGAGTTCTTGTTTATGTGACAACTGTGATGGAGTCTTTTTAGTGATGTGACAACTTACGAAGTTCTTTTTTATGTGACAACTGTGATGGAGTCTTTGTGATGCGACAACTGTGATGGTGTTCTTTTTTGTGATGTGACAACTGATGGAGTTCTTTTTTATGTGACAACTGTAATGGAGTCTTTGTATTGTGACAACTATGATGTTGTTCTTTTTTTTTTGTGATGTGACAACTTATGGATTTCTTTTTTATGTGACAACTTTGATGGAGTCTTTATGGTGATGTGACAACTGTGATGGTGTTCTTTTTTGTGATGTTACAACTGATGGAGTTCTTTTTTATGTGACAACTGTGATGGTGTCTTTGCTGATGTGACAACTATGATGTTGTTCTTTTTTTGTGATGTGACAACTTATGGATTTCTTTTTTATGTGACAACTTTGATGGAGTCTTTTTGGTGATGTGACAACTGTGATGGAGTTCTTTTTGGTGATGTGACAACTGTGTATTGGAGTTATTTTTGGTAATGTGTCAACTAATGGAGGTCTTTTTGTTGATGCAGCAACTGTGATAGAGTTCTTTTTTGGTAATGTGACAACTGTGATGGAGTTCTTTTTGGTGATGTGGCAACTGTGATGGAGTTCTTTTTTGGTAATGTGACAACTGTGATGGAGTTTTTTGGTAATGTGACAACTGTGATGGAGTTCTTTTTGGTGATGTGGCAACTGTGATAGAGTTCTTTTTTGGTAATGTGACAACTGTGATGGAGTTCTTTTTGGTGATGTGGCAACTGTAAACTAATGGAGTTCTTTTTGGTGATGTGACAACTGTATGGAGTTCTTTTGGTGATGTGGCAACTGTGATGGAGTTCTTTTTGGTGATGTGACAACTGTGATGGAGTTCTTTTTGGTGATGTGACAACTGTGATGGAGTTCTTTTGGTGATGTGGTAACTGTGATGGAGTTCTTTTTGGTGATGTGACAACTGTGATGGTGTTCTTTTTTGGTGATGTGCCAACTGTGATGGTGGTCTCTTTTGGTAATGTGCCAACTGTGATTGTGGTCTTCTTTGGTGATGCGACAACTGATGGAGTTATTTTCGGTGATGTGAATGCTGTGTTCTTGTTAATAAAGTGTCGACTGCAATGGAATTCTTTTTTGGTGATGTGCCAACTGTAATGGTGTTCGTTTGGACAATTTGCAAACTTTGATGGAGTACTAAAGAGAACACAGTCACAGAATTCACACTACCAGACAATCTACCACATTAGGCACACATGACCGAAGAGATCACCATCACAATTGCATATCACCAAAAAGAACACTATTACAAAAACACTTTACCAACAAAGAAATCCATCACAGTGGTCACATCATCAAAAAGAAAAGCAACACAGATGGCAGATCACCAAAAAGAATGTCAATAAAACAGACTCATTTTCAAACAAAATTCCATTGCAGTAGGCACACCGCCAAAAAGAACCGCATTACAACAGGTACATCACTAAAATGAACACCATCACAAAAGACACATTACAAACAGATCCACATCATAGTTGCCACATCACCATAAAGAATGTCTTCACAAAATTAAGGACATATATCCAAAGAGATCATCATCGCAGTTGGCACATCACCAAAAATGCCACCATTACAAAATACACACTACCCAAAAAATGAGAGAGAACTTCGTCACAGTTGTCACATCACCCGGAAAAAGACCACTATAACAAAAGGCACTTTACTAATAGTAAAGGCACACAATCACAGATGCAAAAGAATACCGAAATGGTTACTTATCTAGAAAACTATTAACTTTTTGTATAGACATGTATATTACAATATTGTATGAATTGATTTACATGTAACTATCATTTTGATACGTAGATTAAGGTCATGGGTTCATAGGTCAAGGTCACAGATGCAAATCAATACCAAAATGGTTAATTATCTCGAAAACCATTAACCTTTTGTATAGACATGTATATTAGAATATGGTTGGTTTTGATTTAATGATCATTTTGATATATAGATAAATGTCATGGGGTCAAAGGTCAAGGTCACAGATGCAAAAGAATACCGAAATAGTTAATTATCTCAAAAACTATAAACTTTTTGTATAGACATATATATTAGAATATTGTAGGTTTTGATTTAACGATCATTTTGATATATAGATTGATGTCATGGGTTAAGGTCAAGGTCACAAATGAGAAAGAATACTGAAATGGTTAATTATCTCAAAAACTTCTTATATAGACATGTATATTAGAATATTGTAGGAGTTGATTTAAGGATCATTTTGATATATAGATTAAGGTAATGGGTTCAAAGGTCAAGGTTACAGATGGGAAAGGATACTGAAATGGTTAATTATCTCGAAAACTATTAACTTTTTGTATAGGCATATACATGTATATTCGAATATTGTAGGTAATGGCCTAACAATCATTTTGATATATAGATGAAGGTCATAGTTTCATACTTTTGTTTTTACTTTTTTATCTGTTTATAAATAATGTGTTGTAGCTAGACTATATATTATATATATTAATATATTATACATATATTATATGTAGCAAGCTCGGGACAAGGTATGATTAATTTGCAAAAATCTTTTCATTTAATTCTGCCTTACTGCTGAAAATTAGGAGTTCTCTTTAATAAATGTTATTGACCATTGAACCTCTGCATGAGATATGAACTTAGCCTCAGGTGAACGTTTAGGCCCATGGGCCTCTTGTTTATAAATGAAATCACTGCCCTTCTGACTCCAGTCCACAGCAATAGAAAAAGAATATGCAGCTCTCAATCTTTACAAGGAGTCAATACAGATATGTAAGGAAGTGATTTTCATGTAATCTGCAACTTTTTCACTTGATAAGTTTTACTCTGGAAATAAGTTATTACCATTGTTAATCATAAACATTGATAGCACAAATTGGCACACACCACAAAAACAAATATTTCTAAGCCTCCAAATATCATGTTCTTACATTTTCATTATTTCTAGCCCTGACAGTAGCAGTCATCACCCAGTGCCAGTTTCAGCTGATCGATGGATGGTAGAGGATTTCAAGCAATTGCTCTGTTCCATGAAGATAACAGATCCATCTATATTTGGAGTATGAATTCCCAAACTATTCTAAGTCATACATCAAATATTGCCATCATGGAAATGAACTAACGATGCTTGTTTGGCATCAGAAACATGCTTCCATTGTCCGACTAAGTTGTTGTGTGTCTTGCTTTAATGGAAGGATGGGATCATGGTGTTAATATCAGAAAGTGAACTTTCAAAGTAACCTGGATCATAATCTGACTTATGTGTCATATTTCTACCAGAAAAGGATCACAGACAACAGGCAGTGAACTTCCCTCAGTTCAACTGTATTAACAATGTGATAGTATAGTGTTCAAATGACTTATTTTGATCAAGCATGACTAAATTGTATTACACAGCATCATATAAAGCTTGTATCAGTTGTTTTCACGGAAGAAATAATGTTGGCTGAATCCTGTTTATTCAGATTTATTTGAGTCCAATGGTGAATAGCAAGTTATAAAATGTCTGAAAATCTGACATAATTATAGTCACTCTAAATATCTCATGAACGTGTATCTCTCACATGTGTCACTGTGAGAATTGAGGAAAATTGAAAAAATTGCTACAAGTGACTTTTTGATATAACCTCTGTGTATGTGTGTGTGTGAGAGAGAGAGAGAGAGAGCATGCAGTGAAAATACATTAAAATTTTTTTTACAAAACTTTACTTATTAAGTGTAATAATAGAATAAGAGATAAGAAGTGAAATGTTATGTTAGTGCTTAATTATTACTGATCAAATTATTACACAACCTTAGTATCAAAGCGCGTGGCCTAGTGGTTAAGGCGTTGGACTCATGATTCGAAGGTCGTGGGTTCGATCCCTGTACCGGACGATGTGTTGTGTCCTTGAGCAAGACACTTAATTTCACGTTGTTCCAGTTCACTCAGCTGAAAAATAAAGGAGTACCAGCAAAATGCTGGGGGTTAACCCTGCGATGGACCGGCGTCCCATTCAGGGGAGAGTCTTGTACTCTCAGTCGCTTAACGCCACCGAAACCGGGATAAGCTCTGGCCTGATGGGCCTAATGGCTCGGGACAGACTTTAACTTAGTATCAAGTTTAAGTTAAAGATATAAGACTAGTAATCATTGCACTCTCTCTCTCTCTCTCTCTCTCTCTCTCTCTCTCTCTCTCTCTCTCTCGGAGTAGAGTGTGAATGAAATATTGTTGAATGCTGCATCAGCATTATTGCAGCTATTTGTGGCTACTCTCACTAGGAGCATGTGCACATGTTATATGCATGTGTTGTTTAATATACATGTACTATTATATATACTGATAAAATTGTATTACACTGTACTGGTGTATTTAAATTTTATTTTAAAATAAACAACAATATATGAAAGTGTTTTATTTTCTTTTTATTATTTAGTAAGGAATACCAGTACTTCATTGGATCCACACACCACAATGCCCAGCAGCATCATCATGTCCAACACAAATGAAGGAACATGCATCAACTAATGATTTCCATTACACAACAGATGACACAAAAACATTGGATAACCCCAGAAAATGGGGAAAATCAAGAAGGAAGAAAGTCTGAATAACCCCAGAATAACTTCATATTGAACAAGTAGAGAAGAAAAATCACGAAGATCTTACCAACTGGACATGTTACAAGTTAAATTCTATCTAAATTCTGGACATGTAATTGGACTTACGAATTAAATGTGAAGAAACCCACCTCTGGTTTTGAAAAGTTTGGTTGCATTTCTGCATGAATACTGGAAAAAGCAATGGAATTGGTAACTTGAACATACAATTGCTGAAGAAATTAATCAAATCTCCTACAATCAACATACAGTCTGTGAAAAAAACCTGACCAATTTCCATTATATGATGAAATTAACTTTTGAAACTAGTCAACACAAGACCCATTTTGTAGAGCTGCATCATATTGGTAACCAAAAAGGAGCAAGGTCTATACAACATTATACAACAGTTTAGAAGGGAAAAAACGAATGCTGCTCTTAAGGACTTTATTGGGCAAACACAGTGTACATCATCATTGGAACTGGCACTACATCAGAGAATCATACAGAACAGAATAGAGCAGCAACTACAAAAGAGAAGGAGACACTGATAAACTACATCACTATTGAGTATTGAAACTGGCATTACCCCAGAGAATCATAAAGAACAGTATAAAGGAACTATGAAAAGAGAAGAAGACACTGATAAACTACCATGACCAACCAATATAGACATTTACACCACAACATATATAGACTTAAATTAATAACAATAATGCAAATATTTGAAAAAATTATTTATTTATTTATTTATTTATTTATTTATTTATTTATTTATTTATTTTGTATCTTCATATTTCAACCAGTTACTTACTGTCTTGATAAACATTGTAATATTCACAATGACATTTAACAACCAAAATGACAATAACATTATAGGATTTAATTGTGTATTAACTTTTATACTTTAGTTCATTTAGACTTGGTGTAAAATCAGTCTTAATGACTATAGCATAGCTAAAGAAAAATGTAGACCAGATAATATATTGAAACATCCAAGGGTTAGCTCTGACTCTCAAAAAGTTGGATCCAAAAAATAAGCCAATTTTAAATTTAGAAGCAAATTTATATGTTATAGAGCCAGAAAATCTATGAAACTAAGAAACTACAAGCAACAAAAATGTCTCTAATGTATTTCCTCTAATCTTCTGCAAAAATCTTTCTTGAGTAACAGTTTACCTTTTTATACTTTTTCTTATTGAGTAAAAAAAAAAAAAAAAAAAGAGAGAAAAAAGTAATGGTTTCCATCTGCCTCATAATGAAATAGATAAAATTTTGGAGCAAAAATACTTAATAGCCAAAAGCTATTTTTTGGAGCCAAAAATTATTATAAAAAAAATTAGCAATTGGCTAAATTGGTGAATGGCAGAGCTAACCCTGGTTACATTTAGTGTGAAGGAACATTTACATAGTCATTAAAAAGAAGAAACATCATCTTTCTTGATTCAACCTTGTATTTTTATTTAACTCTGTGACAAAAGAGTATACATTAGACAAGGATAAACACTTGGCAAAAACATACCTATATACTTTGATGTGCAAGTTTCTTCATGGATTAATCTGACTTTTGCTTCAGTGCAGATGTTTGCCCTTTCTGAACACTTAATCTAGTCTCCACAACTGAAAACCACTACATTAATATTCTTGAAACACATTTGTTTTGGTGCACACTTTGTGCTAACGGGAATTCACTTTACCATATATGGTACATAAATTATTAATTAATTGAATGGGGTATTACATCCCGGTCAAGAATATTTCACTTTTATCGAGACATCACCAGATGTAGGTGCCAATTTTAACCTTTGCAGTACACTTAGGGCAATGGCAGGGAGGGTTTTTTAATGTGTCACACCTGCTATCACATAATCAGATCAGTTTTAAAGTCTCTTCAGAAGGACCACATGACTTTCATTTCTAAATGCAGAGTGCTTGGAGAAAGAACAGTCTGTACCTATTTTCAAATCTTGTTCAGACCCGGTCGCGGTTTGAACCTGCAGCCTCCCACATATGAAGGGTGCACTCTACCACTGAGCTACCATAACTATTCATTAATTATGACAATAATTACCATGCAAAGCCTTAGCTTGCCATAAGCCTCGGTGGCTGAGTAGTCTAAAGTGCAGGGCTGGGTAACTTGAAGCTCTCTTAGCAGTTACGAACACTTAATGCCTATATAACACAAAGGAGTTAAGTGTTCGTAACTGCTAAGAGAGCTTCGAGTTACTCAGCCTAGGTTTACAGATAGCATTGCCTATTACTACTAAGGTTCAAAACCCAATTGATCTGATCTTAGTGTGAGAAGGTTTGTCAGTTTGCTTGTTGAAGTTTGATGGGTGTTTCTGTGCACTCTGGTTTCCTCCACTATCCATGAATTAAAAGCCTCCAAAGTAAGTGAAAGAACCTTGACTGGGATGTAAAACACCATTACTCCACTCCACTTTATTCTTAGCTTAGCCAAAAAGCTTGCATGTATTACATACTTTCATAGTACAATCTCCTGCTTACAATATTTTAATCTAACTGCGGTAGCTCAGTTGGTAGAGTGCTCCCATCGTAAGTGGAAAGTTGTGGGTTTGATCCCTGGCAACTAGACATTACAATATGAAAGTCATGGTTCTTTTTTATGGGAACTTAAAATAAATTATTTCCTGTCTCACGGTAAATGTGGCATGATAAAGAACCCTGCTGTATAATGCAATCAGCACATTAGTGTTCTTTTTTGGTGGTGTGTCTGCTGTGACGGAATTCTTTTTGGTGATGCACATGGTTGTTTGATGGTCGTAACATGTCTTGTAATTCTGTTCTTTTTTATGTGACAACTATGATGGAGTTCTTTTTGGTGATGTGGCAACTTATGGCGTTCTTTTTTATGTGACAACTGTGATGAAGTCTTTTTGGTGATGTGGCAACTGTGATGGAGTTCTTTTTGGTGATGTGACAACTGTGATGGATTTCTTTTTGGTGATGTGACAACTGTGATGGATTTCTTTTTGGTGATGCGACAACTGTGATGGTGTTCTTTTTTGGTGATGTGCCAACTGTGATGGTGGTCTCTTTTGGTGATATGCCAACTGTGATTGTGGTCTTCTTTGGTGATGCGACAACTGATGGAGTTATTTTCGGTGATGTGAATGCTGTGTTCTTGTTAATAAAGTGTCAACTGCAATGGAATTCTTTTTTTGGTGATGTGCCAACTGTAATGGTGTTCGTTTCAGGACAATGTGCAAACTTTGATGGAGTACTAAAGAGAACACAGTCACAGAATTCACACTACCAGACAATCTACCACATTAGGCACATAACCGAAGAGATCACCATCACAATTGCATATCACCAAAAAGAACACTATTACAAAAACACTTTACCAACAAAGAAATCCATCACAGTGGTCACATCATCAAAAAAAGCAACACAGATCAGATCACCAAAAAGAATGCCATTAAAACAGACTCATTTTCGAACAGAATTCCATTGCAGTAGGCACACCGCCAAAAAGAACCGCATTACAACAGGTACATCACTAAAATAAACACCATCACAAAAGACACATTACAAACAGATCCACATCATAGTTGCCACATCACCATAAAGAATGTCATCACAAAATTAAGGCCATATATCCAAAGAGATCATCATCGCAGTTGGCACGTCACCAAAAATGCCACCATTACAAAATACACACTACCCAAAAAATGAGAGAGAACTTTATCACAGTTGTCACATCACCCGGAAAAAGACCACTATAACAAAAGGCACTTTACTAAAGGGCACACAATCACAGCATTCACATCAACAAAAAGAAACCATCACAACAGACACAACGATACATCCTAGGTAGCATTATCAGACTTTTGATGATATAAAAATTTATAGTTTGGCGGGTCCCAGAAACTACATTATTTTATTGATTAACACAACCGGTAACTTATGGTAAGTCAATTTATATGGTACATCACATATTTTTGAAAAGATTGGAAAGAAAATGTGATCACCAAAAATTTATTACCAATCATACCATAAGTCTAACATGAGACCATTCTTTTAAAAATGAACGGTTAAAATTTTCTATAATCACAAGTTTTATTTTTTTTATTTGGTCACTGTGGATTAAGATTATTATTACAAAGTCTGTAGCTGAAACTACAATTAAACAAACAAAAGAATTGAAAATGAATTATTTTTTATTTAATATATACATCGCTAACTCATAATTTCCGGATTTATCAAAATCCCAGTCCATTCTATTTTCATTTTTACTGTTATTATACTCGAGCTTCTTCCTACTGTTGTTGATTACTAGTGACATGGTGGGAAAGAGTAAACACAAAAATGTAGTTGTAAATCTACGAAACAGGGAGTATTCCCACAAGCCATGTTTACGTAATGATTACATGACTTTAAGACATTTAATATGCGAGGTAAGTTACGACTAAATGATTGATTACAGCAAAATCTGCAATGGTTGTTGCAACGCATGATAGGCCTACAAACATCAACTGATCAACACGTGTATGTCATGTCTACTAAGAAGTAAGAACTACAGTAATAAAACATATAAACATATAAAGTTTACAGACAGATTTAAAAATTTATTTTATTTTGTTTTATTTTTTTAATTTTTTTTTTTTTTTTTTTTTTTTTTTTTTGATGATGATGATTAACTCAATAACTCAAATTTAGTCATACAGTGTACTTTGTATGAAGTCGTGTCAAAAGCTATGTTGGTATCATATTTTGATAATTCGTATTTATTGGCAAAGACATATTTTTCAACATTATGGTCACCAATGTAAAAGAGATTAAAAAGAACTGAAAAGTATTCAGGCTACAATACCCCCCCCCCCCCCCCCCCCAGCATTAAACGCCTACCATATCCAGATAGAGTAAAATAGAACAAACAATAGGAAACAAGATGATACTATGTGTTCTAGTATTCAAACAAAGATTAAAAAAAACAACCTTAGGGTTTTTTGTTTTTCAGATAGGGTTATTGACTCTTGGAATAGTCTTCCAAGTTTTTTTAGTTATGTTCATTTATAAGTAGGCTTAGCAAGTGGTCAAAACACCCTATTAAGTGGCCTTCACCTGTTATTATATTGCAAGATCCACATCCAATGAATGATGCAGAGAAAATGACAGGAAAAACCCTTTATCTAGATACACCTTCAGAGGCTTAAATCCTTCAGTTGTGTCTAAGACAGTAAGTATGGCAATTATTGTTACAGGGGTAAAGCATCAAAGCATGTATTAATCAGTATTCATGTGAGCGATAAGGTCACAAGATCATGGTAGCTTTTGTATGCATATTGCACTAACTTTAGTTTTATTGTCATTATTTTAGGGCAACTACATATACAAAAAAGTATGGGAAAAACATTCCAACAAAAGTATTTCCTGTGAAGGGTATGTATGTCATTAATAACTTGTGATATAGATAGATCTAGATTACATGAACATTATGTAGAAAATAACTGATATTGGATCTTAAATGTCAAGATGTATGGCTGGTTGGTTGCTTGCATATTGTTTTAACATTGCAGTAAGTTTTATTCAGTGTTTAATTTATGGATATATAGGATTTTAAACTGATTTTAATATGACCTATCTGTGAAGAAGCTTGTTTAATTATTGTTTTTTTTTTTTCACTCTCAGGGTTGTTACACTAGCAATTAATCACATTGTCTATTACATGTATAATACATAAAAATACAGTTCAAAATTGATAATATGAATGAGTGAGTTGAGTATTGGTGTTTAGCATCAAGAATATTTTACTTATATTGAGATGTTACCATCTATATGCAAAGGTGCAGAAATTTCACCTGTGTGTTATGCTGATGGCATTTTACAGCAGGGTTCTCTATCATGCCACACCTACAGTGACACAAGACCTAGTTTATTTTAAGTTCTCAATTGAAACAACCATGGCTTTTTATTTCCAAATGCAGAGTGCTTGTCGAACGAACAGTCACTACCCACTTTCAAGTCTTGGGTCAGACCCAGTCAGGGTTCAAACCCACAACCTCTCACTCAGGGAGCGAGCACTCTACCAACTGAGCTACCACAGTGGTAATATAGCTGTATGATCTGTTCTATTTGTTTGTTTAATTTTTGTTTTATGAAGTGTGTATTACACTAACTTGTTTATCAATTCATTTCTGTGCTATTTTTTTTCAGGGAGAAAATTTATTTTGACAATTACAGCTCATGTTATGGAGGGTGAGTTCTTTTATTTCATGATGATGAAATGTATATGTGTAAAGTAATAAATTAATCTTTGGTCATTTAATAAAAAAATATGGATGATAGATTGCGAGCTAAAGTAGGCATATAGCAGCCTACTTTACCTCACAATCTGGTATCCATATTTTTCAGTCAAAAAAGTTTTTTTCAAATATCGGACAAGAAAATCTGCATTTTAACATGGTAAGATTTTTCTGTCTCACCCTTGGTTAAAGACAAGCTTTACACACTATGACATTGCAATATCATTTTGATTGTGATGTCATTGGTTGTAAATGCAAACAGTGTAATGTTTTGAGTGGTTTTATGATAATTTTTACCAAAAAGCCTTTATGTCAATATTTGATTTCAAATTCAATTTACATAGACATCGATGCCATGATTGTAAAATTTAACTTTGTTATTCGACATTCTACTCTAAAATAAATATCACCATCAGAAAGAATGTACCCTATTTTGGTTTATACAATACATGTATGTATAAACTACAAAACACAGTTATTCATTCTAAACTCCCAGAATAAACATTTGAAATGCACTCAATATTTCAAAGTTTGAAGACTTGGATGTTTATTTCTTTGCAAGATGATGTCATGTTTCCCACATTGTCGTTATCCAATTGTCTTTTGATTATAAAGGTTGTTCCAGCACTAATATGCATGCGTGGCCCATACAGGATAGAAATTTCCCCCATGAGTATCTTTAATGGAATATGTTTATATTTCATGACTTGTCATGGGAGAAATAAGCTCTATCCTGCACTTGCTAACTTTATATTGACCTATTGACATTTGACTTTTTTCAATTTCTGGTACTGTGCATATAAAAAAACAAACATACTAATCCATGTCCAAACCATAATCCAGAAGCAAAATAAAAATTTGAAACTGACAAATTAGGTTTAAAACATGTGAATTTCCACCAGGGAAGTGAGACATTATTAGGAATAATTGTTTCAAATTGTTTATGATTTCTTTTTCAGATATACACTAGATCTCCGTCCAAAACATCTCTATATGTTACACATGCCAATGGGAGTGAAAATAGAAGATGCTGTTGTCAGTAGCACTCAACCGGTATGTCTTATTATCACAACTATTATCCTTTTATGTAAAAAGTGCAGAAGAGTTTATGTAATACCTGAGAAGTGACATATTACTGTGAGTTGAGTAATGATGTTTAACCTCCTAGTCAAGAATATTTCACTTATATCCAGATGTTGCCAGCTATAGGCAAAGGTGTAGAAATTTTGCCTGTGCGTTGGATTGATTGAAATGAAGTTTTGGGTCAGACACCGTTAGGGTTTGAACCCATACACCATTTTGTTTCTCCCATATTATCGTTTTTGCTGTTTGATACGATCCATAATTAATCATCCTTCGTATAAGACAACAATTGTTTTGGAAGACCATTTTTACAAATCTGAAAAAATAAAATATTTTATCATTTTAAATTTAATAAAATTTGGATTTAATTTTAAATTCAGCTATTTAATCCTTATCAATCGATATATAAAGTTCACCCTATCAGTATGCGCATGGTTATACAGGTATAAAAAATACATGGTAATAACATTTGAACTATTTACAGGAATCCATACCTCTATCACATCAGGGACATTTAGAAAGTATTATTTGCCTTACAAATAAGAGCCACTTGATAAGATATGAACTTACTACAGGGAAGATACTACAAGAGATTTACCTGTCTCCTAGGTTTAAGTTTAGGTATGTACAGGTAACAGTACAGGTACAGTCAAACATGCCTTAAATGCCACCTCTATATAAGGACCACCTGCTTTTAAACATCAGAAAAAATTTGTCCAATATGTTCTTTATTCATGTTATTTCAACCTGTACATATTTCAACCTGTATATCTAAACTGGACAAGCTCCGGACCATAGATTTTGTCCGGTTTAGGGAGGTGTCTTGTTTAGGGAGGTTTCACTGTATAGGTCACATGTCTTTCTTTTTATGGCATCATTGTTGTCATCATCATTCAGACATTTTAGCAATATTGAAGTGAAGTGATAAAAAGGAATAAATAAAAAGGGAATAATACCTAGGTTTTTCTGTAACATTACATTGTACTTAATTACCGGTATATACATGTATAGGTAAACAACATTGACCTGTCCACTTGACCTTTGATTTAAATATTTATCATGGAAGAATACATTTATGCAGGGCCCCACAAATCACCAAAATCTGCTAAAAATCACCGAATTGGCAAATAAAACGCCGAATTGAAATTCGGTCATTCGGTTTTTTTCCCCTATAAACCTTCTAAATTTTATCTTGTCAATTAAGATTAGTTCACGATCGAGAAATCACACAAGACTTTAAGGTGAAGCCACGTGTCCCACAGGTGTACAATCGGTGTGATAATTAATTAATCATTGACTGTGTACAATCAACGCCAGAGTTAATCCCTAATCACTTAATTATTACCGAGACCACTTGTGTTCAACAAACCGTGTAAACAAAATACCTTATGAGTTTATGCCTTGTTTCAAGTTTTAAGATGATTCTCTTTAATATTCTTCTAAATAAACCCAGATTTTAATGATTAAGACCATGTAAGCTTGCAGTAACACATGTGATAGCCATATTTTTTTTTACTTTAACCCAACAAATAGTCGTTACCCATTCTGCTTTGAATAACATGTATTAAAGGGACATAATCATGATAGTGACAGAAAGTAAACAAAGCACATGGCTGTAGTCTTTCCTGACTTTGTGGTGACTGTTTGGATGAATAAAGTTTTTAGTTTTTCATGAATAAAATGAAGAAAGGAAGCATCTGAAAGTAGATTTTTGCTCTTTTGATTCCAGACGAAATGTAAGCTCCACCAAAAAGCTCTATAAACCAATGAAGAAAGGGGGGGGTTATGAATGATTTATTTTTTTTTTTTTTTTTTTTTTTTTAGCGGTGATTTTTACCCCGAATGACCTTATCGGCGTTTGTGGGGCCCTGCATTTATGTATAGGGATCATGCATGCTTATTTTGTCTACATATTGAGAACAGTTATCAAGTTCCTTGTATATATTATATAACGTGAATCCTAACACTGCCTATGTATAGGTTGGATCCTTCTATATGAATATTCCTAATGAAAGGTCAAGTGGACAGGTCAATTTTGTTTGCCTATTTGTTATATTGCTGAGATTGTTATGCCTTCCTTACATGTTGCATATATAATTTCAGACACATTGCATGGAATAACCCCAATGTATCATTTGTGGTCAAGTCTACACACAGCAAAATGACCAATCTGGCAAGACAGGTAAGTACAGAGTGGTATATAATATAAACATCACTGTATGATGACTTAAGTTCATATATCTCATCTCAAGATAATAAGATCAATTGTTAATCAACTTAATTTGCTTGACATGATACTAGTACTTAAATCCCACAAATAGTTCTTGTACCTGATAATAACAAATTTGTGATGTGTTTGTTACTTGGCCAGACTTAAAGCCTTTTCCACTTTTTGAAGATTATAGAACAAATGTTGCTTTTAGCTACATCAGATAAATTTAAATCTGTTATATAATTTATATATACATAATATTGTTAAGTAGGTTCTACTTATTTGCATATCAGATAATTGCATATTTCGGTTAATTGCATTATTTTTCTCTGCACCGATCCATTTCTCATTAAAGTAATGTAAAAAAATTGCAAAGTTGGAACTTGTATATCTTAAATCACATACATGTATTATACCAGTGTTAATTTTACACTACTAGACGGCCGTTTCGGAATACAATTCCTCATCAGTAGTGCTTAGACCAAAATTATGAAACCAAAATTTTTTCAAGGATGTTGAAAAGAAACCCAAAGGACCAAAATATATTTTACCAAAATCAGCTAAAGAAATACTTTGCATGAGGGAGTAAACCATAGTTTTTGAGGAATTTCTAATTTTAAGTAGCAAGTAGAAGTAGTGAACCTCCCACAATTGAAGATTTGAATGAACATGGTTCTATAATCAGAACAATAAGTATAATACATGTTGATTGTAGGCTGGGATAGGTGTACCTATACTGATGGTGTTAGCAGTATTTGAGGTTTATCCAATAGAATTTGTGGGTATGGTTGAAATCAGCAAGCAGGTAAGCATTGTACATTTTAACTCGTTTGTAGGCTTGAGTACCTAATTGAAATATCTCGCTTGTTAGAATTGATTCTTTGGATAAATAAAAAACAAACATACTAATCCATGTCCCAATCACAATCCAGAACAAAGAAAACACTTTGAAACTGACAAATTAGGTTAAACATGTTAACTTCCACCAGGTAAGTGAGGCTGTGTGCTTTGGAAGAGTAAGCACCTCCTGATTAGCTAGCTACACCCATCACATGCGTAATCAAAATTTAGTGAAAGGAGCCTGGAACTATGGGACTTCAAATATATCTTGGGCAATCCTGGGTACAGAAACATCATACTTATCATCATTAATACTTTGATGACGACCATAAAACTTTTTGAGGACAAATTTATTTATTTATAAGCAGGTTGCTTCATTGTATAAAGTTCCTGTGTCATTTTAGATGTATTACATAAAAGAACTCTGGTAGTTGCCATAAGCTTACTACAACTGTAAAAATTTCAGCAACTTTACCTATATAGCTGGTTATATTTAGCTGAGATGATGAGGTAAAATTTTGCTGAAATAATGAAATAGATTTGATGTGTTATAATCTCAACTTTGATGTAAAACTTGATACAAATCCCTCACTGATTCAATATTCAATATAAAAACCACTGATTTGAGGTCTTCGACTTCACTGGAATTTATCCATGGGTAGTTAGCATTAATCTTCAACAAACAAAAAATTCAGTGATTTTGTTACAGTTTTTAAAAACTACCTTCTGCCTTTTCAATTGGTAAAAAAATGATCTATTTTTATAAACTTACTTCTTTATCACAGCTGTTTTGGGAATTCTATTGGTTTTATTTGGAAATTTTAGTCATTTTTTCCAAGGGGAAACTACCTTTATTCCGTTGTAATTTTCACTGTACATGATAAAAAATAAACCATACAGTACCTTACAAGAGAGTATTGGCTAATTGTATGTGCATGTATGTTATTGTTTATATCTTTCATCTAGGTGTTTGGTAAAGACATTATCGATGCAACTATATCTCAGGGAATCCTTATAACATTACATCAAACCAATCTTGTCAGGATGTACAGCTTTGAAAGAATTTTAGAAGAGGTATTACTAACTTTGTCTCATTTATCTTATCTTTTTGCTCATTCTATTTCATTGGCTTCTAGTTGCAAGCGTCTTCTGTAGCGGTCACAGGTGGCCTACTCTTTTTCCAACTCTACAGAGGTGTCTTTAGTGTGCACTGAGACACAGGACCTTTGTTTTGAGTATCATTTGAAAGACTTCTTAGTAACAAGCTTTTTACTGCTCTAGTATGAGCAGAAGATGAAAATCATCTCAGAAAATTTCCAAGTCTTGAATGAGGTTTGAACCCACAGCCCTGGACTTCGAAAGCCAATGACAGTACCACTCAGCCATTTCTGTCCATATGATAATGCTAAGACATACAAGTCATGTAGTCATAAAGTTTCTTGATTTTGGTTAAAAGTTTTATTATTAACAAATTAGCATTTATCAATTGAGATCCTATCGGGACAAGCATTTTTTCTGTCACTGGTCACAACACTGAGTTATTTTTCTTTATTGTACATAGTGAGTAGAGACACATAGTAAAATTGTCTCACACTCTTGTTTTTTAAACACATTATAGATAAATAATCATATAAAAAGTATGACTTGACATAGAGTAACCAACATTATTTCACTTTTGGGGGAAATGTCAACAGTTCACAGACACATTAGTTGTATGACAAGTAAAATTTCTAAGTGCTAAGAGAATCAATAGTGAGAGGTCATAATGCAAACATTAATAAAATTTTGTTTAAACTTGTGTATTAACCCCATCTTATCTGCTCATTTAATTACACAATAAAAATGTTCATATTTGATCAGTCTAATTATATATTATTGATAATGCTTTATTAATTCAATTCTCTTTTGTTTCAAGCATTTTGATTTGTCAGAGCTTTTCTGTTACGTTTGCATGAATGAATTGGCTCTCAGTAAAGGCATCTTATTATGGACGATGCACAGAGATATTTGAATTCCTATGCCATAGCTATACATACTATATTACCAAACTGGGGATGGCCAGATCAGTATATAATAAACCAACTTTTATTTTCGGATATTAAATTTTGCAATTCTCATGTTAATACCATTTCATGACTATTAACTTTTGCGATGTTGACTATGGCTGAATATTTGGTAAAAATAATATCATTTTTAAAAACGATTGTGTCAATTAACTTTCAGTTTTTTTGTCCATGTGTAACACATGAAAGTAAATAGCACAGACATAAAAGTTGGTTTACAGTAATTAGAATATTTCTTGTTCTTCCGATCTGTTAAGAAATTAATTAATATTGCTTACCCGTTTCATGGTGTGTGTGTGTGTGTGTATATTCATAGATAGAGCTTATAGGGCAGATTTATTTCAAACTTGTGAAGGACTTATTACAGTTATGTTGTTGTAGATTGTGAATTTGTTGTTGGAAAATTTTTCTGTAAATTGAATTATAAAAAATAAAATTAATTTTTCTTTTTGTTATGGAAGTACAAAAGAATTGGAGATTTTGAATACTTATTAATTCGCATAGCAAATTATGTTACCGGTGCAATGTCCAATTCTTTTATACTTCCATAACAAAAAGAAAAATTAATTTTATTTCTACGGTATATTAAGTTGTACTTAATTTGTATTAATTAGATTAACTATGATAAATTTCAGTATAGAATGGGTACACCAAAACTTTATGAAGAAATGGATGACATTGGACACACATGTGGATGTCAACCTATTGGAATTCCATGTAATATTCAGATAACAGGTAAAACTTTACCGTTTAATTTTGACAAGGAATAGGGGTAAGATTGTCAAGTAATGGGAGTGGGACGAACATACAAGGGGTCTCAGTGGCTGAGTGGTCCAAATCATGGGGTTACAGATTACAGAGCCTCTCACTATCAAGGTTCAAACCTCGCTCACGCAAATTTCTAGTGTGAAAAAAATTGTCAGTTCCCTTTCTGAAGGTTGATGGTTTTCTCTGGGCATTCCAGTTTTCTCCACCATTCTTGGTTTAGGTGTCATAGGTGCTCGGGAATGGAATTTTAGCATTTTTTAAAACATTAGGTTTTATTATAATATATCTTTTTATATATGTAATATGCTATATTTTTTATAAAATGCTTAAAATTCATTCCCCAAGCATCTACCGGTATGTTAGACATAAAACATCATTTCTCCACTTCACTCTTTTATAGCACCCTGTTGTCATGTATTACAACAATTTTTATTGTCTCTCCGATGTAAGATTTAGGTAGTTGTTTGAAGTTTTAAAATGTTTTATGTTCAGTGATATCCTCTTGTTTGTTTCAGAATGTCCTCCAGTTTTATTTGAAGTGAAATGTGCAGATCACATCGTGGAAATTGGTGGCATACCTTGGCACTACCTCATTAGTCCTCCTAAATGTCGTGGTTATTTTAATGTTTTATCTCTGGAATCCAGAACACTTGTAAGTAAAACTCTCAAATGATGATGATGATGCAGTTTTAACTTTTAGACTCTCTTTAACTCTCATAAACACATTTTGTTGTTTTTAAAACGCATATTTCCAGGGAATAAATATTTATATCATGATTTTCAATTCCAACAATTAATTCAGTGATTTTGTTACAAAAATTCAAAACTACTTTCTGCTTCTTAGAATGGGAATATTTGCATTAGTTTAAAATTACAGTCTAGATGGGAATAGAAAATTGTACATTAATAAGCTTGCATTAGCTAGGATCCTCATTGCAAAAATGTTGTATTAAGACTATCTTGGTCAGGGCAATACATTATTTGGCAACTTGATTCAATCTGTATAAACTGTTTCTTGGTGTATTATTGCTATTTTGTTCATACAATTGAAATATTGAAGTTTTTCCTGTACATGTACATGTATTTGGAAGTGATATCTATACTTTATGATCTAAATGTATGTAATAAAGTTGTTTTTCTTTAAAAATTAATTTCCTTGGAATTTTCTGAAATTTTTGGGAAAAATATAAAAATTTGAGAAATTTCAGCTGAAAAACATTCAGCGTCAGTATAATGATGTTTTCAACATTTTATTTTTGTGAAGGGTTTGTTATGATAGGACCTGTTTTAAAAACGTATTATAATTTATGGAAGGCAGTGTACCAGTATATAATAATCCTTTTACAGGCAGATAATGGTATTTTAGATTCAGAAAATTTTGGTATAGAGCCAGACAAGGCTTTGTTTTGTCCAGATGAATCAGGAAGAATCCTCCATATAGGAGCATCGGAAATAAGGTAAACTGTTCCGTTTTGTCTTAAGGGCCAAGTATTTCTGCCTTATACTCAAATCTGCCATAAAGGTTACCTCTGTATAAGGGTCACCTGCTTTTAAACGCTAGTAAAAATTTATCCCAATTGCTCTTTTTCGGGTTATTTCAACCTGTGTATAAGGACCACCTGCCAATAAAGGACACTTTTCCAGCTTCCCTGGGGTATTATCTTCATAGACAGGTTTGACTGTAGTTTAGTCAGTTGATAGAGTACTAGTTTACTATTGTTGAATGTTCTTCAGTATTTTTTTATCTTGTTACAATGTCATGTCCGAGATGATATGTTTATTTATCTAACATTAGACTAGTTTTTTTACGAAATACAAGCTTTATCAAACACGCATGATACAGAATCTTGTATCACCACACTGTGATGATACAACATTGGCGGTAAAGTGCATGTGCACGTTCTCATTGTGACATCATTAGGGAGAATGTAGAACAAATGTCACAACATAGTTCAGTGGTTTTCTGTGGTAAAATGTAATTTTTTCACATTAAGTATTGTTTTTTAATTATTTTTAATAACCTAATTGGAAATGTTAGATAAAAATATTATATACACAGTGTGTAGGTACAACCCTTCGTATCAGGTCTCGTCCTTTTTTTCGTAGCTGTATCACTACTCGTCGCGCAAGCGCGACTCGTATTGATACGGCTTCGAAAAAAGGACTCGACCTGATACTGAGGGTTGTACCTACACACTGTGTATATAATATGTATGTATTAGGAGAGGCAATTTGTGTGGGACTTCACTCATGCATTGCAATTGGAAAAACTATTGCATGATTGTAATAGTTTTTGGTAACTCAGATAGTAGAATACTTGCCTTTTATGTGGTAGTTTCTGGATTTGAGCCTTATTCTGATCCTTCATTTTTACTTAGTCTTACAGAGCGAGCACTCTACCAACTGAGCTATGACAGTGGTAAATTTTAAATTTAGTTATCAAATCTGGAGATTAGTCAAGGGAACCATAGATACATGTATCATCTTCCAACATTTATAAAGTTGATTGTTCAAAGTCATCTCTATTAGTATAGTTATCCCCTGCCTTTCAAAAAAAGAGGGGGATATTAAATTTGAGTAGGGTATCCATCCTTCCCTCTGCCTCTCCATCCATCTGTCCTCCTGAAATTCTTGTCTGTGCTAATTCTTCAAAACTATGGAGTACTGTTTCACCAAACTTTGTGCAAAGTTTCAACATAGATAGGAAATGCACATATTGTTAACCCAAGTTGGTTTGCTCATTTTCCTTGGAGTTATGGCCTTTAAACATAAGTGCAAATTGCAAAAAAAAACTGCTGGTGGATGGTCCTAATTCACTGAATTTGCTTGTTCTATACATTGATTTCTGTTGAAGCTGCAGTGACTATAGATGTTTTCCAACTTTATTGTTTTATTCTTCATTAATCTGGCTGTTTTTTAGAATGCTGAAAATATGTGAAGGTGAAAATGGCAACAGTATTATAAAAGAGTGTTTTAAAATAAACATGGAAAATCAAGGGAATTATGAAAAGGTACCCATTGCATGTAAATTTCTTTTGTATTGATTGTTGAACATCAAAGTGAACAACAATATGCATGGCATCAACTAACTGCCTATATAGATTCAGCCTGCTTTTTTGAAAGGTTGTGAAAAGCATCTGTGAATTGTGTTACATTTGTTGTAAGGAATTAAATTAATACATATTACATACATTGTATATTCATTTTGAGAATCAGTACAGTACAGACATGTCAAAAGATTAACACTTAGACAGAGTTCTACTGCCGAGTGACTGAGATATGGGCAGTTAGTGACCAAAAATTTGCCCAGCTGAGAAGTTCAAGAAAGCAGCTGCTGAGATATGCATGTAACTAACAAGTGGCCTAGATGCACTGCCTATTTGGCACATATTCTTTAGCTTAGTGTTAAACTTTCAACAGGTCTGAACTGTATAAAAAAGTCTTGCATTTTGCATTGAATAGTTGTTATTTATGATTTAATATTTAAATATCATTTCTGTAATCATTTCTGGCAATACAGTAGCTACTTATTGACAGATAATATTAAACAAAACTACATTTATTTATAATGATGACATTTATTCTAATACAGTTCTGATGTTATTTCAGAATAAGTACATTCCATTTACTTCCTCTGGACGTACTGTGAGGAGAAAAACAAGTATTGATGAAGTTACAGAATGTCCAAACTTGGTAATTAATTAAATGTATATTGATGTGATTGCACATACAATTAATCATATTGAACATACCATGCTCAGTCAGTCTAGATGTATTCAAGAATCATCTGGCTTCACACAGTGCCTTTATCATCAAAAAGAATTCCATAGACCACTACCAGAAATATGGCTTTACTGTTATCTCTAATTTATCAAGTTTACCTGGACACTTGACTTACTAGGTGTACACAATCTAGCAAAATCAAGTCCAGCTCAGGAAATACATGCATGTATGAAATTCTGGGAAATAATTAAAAAATTCAAACAAAACTCACAAACTACAGTCCAACCTGCCTTAAAGGGCCACCTGCTTATAAAGGCCAGTAGAACTGTATCCCAACAATTCTTTATTTATATCATTTGAACCTGTATATACAGGCCACCTGCTCATAAAGGGCGCTTTTACTGGTTTCCTTGGGTGGCCTTTATAGATCGGTTTGACTGTACAATTGAATTCTGATTTTGTAGTGAAATTTGGCGGTGTAACATAGTTTGAGATTTCATCAACTTTTATTTCATTAAAATTATTGTCACTTTGAAAAATTACCAGCAACATAGAGTTTTAGAACTTGTAAAATTTAGCAAAAACACATACATTTTACCCTGTCGCTATCAACTAATCTAGAAACCCAGTATTTTTCAAGGGTTTTAGTTTCTATATAGTTAAACCTGCCTTAAAGACCACCTCTATATAAGGGCCACCTGCTTATAAAGGCCAGTAGAATAAGAACATGTTATTTGAACCTGTATATAAAGGCCACTTTTACTGGTTCCCTTGGGTGGCATTTATAGACAGGTTTGACTGTACCTTAAATTATTTATGTTATGAAAATTTTGATACTTGCAATTGAGTGATCATAGGGTGTTGAAAGTTTGTGTAACTCTTGTACTTGCTTGACTAAATTATGTTTTACTTTTCAGACCATTCACAATGTAGACTATGAGATAGACTTGGATTTACTCTTTGTAAGTGCAGTTTATCATGAACCAGATTCAAACCAAGGGGTGCTTAGTTTATACAATGGTTACACCAACTATTTATTTAAAACAATCAAACTTGAAGAACCATACTTGGAGGTAAATATTTACTCGTCTTTACGAAAAACAGTTAACCTGCCTTAAAGGCCACCTCTATATAAGGGCCATGTTTTGAAGGCCAGTAAAATTTTATCCAAATTTGCTCTAATATTCATGTTATTTGATCCTGTATTTAAGCAAGATAAGGGTCACCTGCCTATAAAAGCCACTTTTGCGGGTTCCCTTGGATGGCCTTTATACAGGTTTAATTGTAGCCATAATCATAGCATCCAGCCTCTAGTATTACAATTTTTGACCAGAGTTTTTTGATGGACAAATATAAAAGTGATGAACTAGATGACCAGGTGACCTACACTATTCTGTTATTCTGACAGCTCCTGTTTATAAAGTTAAGTATCGGGAAATCTTACTTAGATATTGTTAACTTTAGGATGTATTCCTAAAGTTTCCTTATCATATTTTCTTAATCTTATTTTTGGAAGAATATGATTATAAGACCATGGTTTTTGAAGAAAAAAACATATGCTGGCAAACAAGATTTTTCACTAGGGCCTGATTAATGTAACAAAGTCTTCTATGTTATACATGCCATGTCACTAACCTACTTTTAAGTCTGATCCCTAACCCAACAGAGCATTTAAGCTACATGTTACCTATGGCACATGTGCCATTTTCCAATATTTGTATTCTTTAATCAGCTACATGTACAGGTGACAATGGTTTTATCTGACAACTCTTGTTTTATTAGATTTTATCTTTGATTTATTTCAGTTTTATGAACACAATGTTTATATGGATTTAGACACTATCATACAGATTATAAAACCAACACCCAGCAAGTTCTGTACAATTGTTTATAGATTGTCTGCTGTAACCAATGACGACGATACACGGGAAACAAATCACAACAAAAAACAATCAAATTCTTCCTCGTCTACTAGTAGTGCTAACAGAAGGAGGCGACGAAGAACAAGATGATAATAAGTTTCATTTTACATAAAAATGGTGATTTTGTCTCGTTGTAGCAAGACAAGATGATAATAGGTCTCATTTTAAATAAAAGTGGCGATTTTGTCTCACTGTAGCAAGACAAGATGATGATAGGTCTCGTCTTACATAAAAGTGGTGATTTTGTCTCACTGTAGCAAGACAAGATGATAATAGGTCTCATCTTACATAAAAGTGGTGATTTTGTCTCACTGTAGCAAAACAAGATGATAATAGGTCTCGTCTTACATAAAAATGGTGATTTTGTCTCACTGTAGCAAGACAAGATGATAATAGGTCTCGTCTCGTCTTACATAAAAGTGGCTTTTGTCTCACTGTAGCAAGACAACATGATGATTGGTCTCATTTTACATAAAAGCAGTGATTTTGTCTTGCTCTTGCAAGACAAATTTATTACCTTTGCAATGGAAAATAGATTAAAAAAAAAAAGAAACAATCAAAATCTGCCTCATCTTACAAAGTGCCTATACGGAAGGTATAAAGCAAGGTATAAGCAAGGCAATGATACCGCTAATATTATTTAATGTGACAATTTGTCCAACTTTGACAAGGGAATGGAAGTTATACAGGTGTAACAAAAAGAGTTGAGTAGAATGGTGTTTTAAATTTCAAGTCAAGATACTTTCACTTATATTGAGGTAGTTAGTTTTAAATTAATTAAGGAAACTGGAGTACCCAGAGAAAGCCAACAACCTTTGGCAAGCAAATTGTTGAACTTTCTCACACTAGAACCTGCCAAAGTGGAAATTGAGTTTAGGCATTGTGAAGTGCCCTGATTCATAAGCTGGCCTTTTAGACCACTAAGTCGTCAAGGACTGGTAAGTCAAAGGTGCGAATCATTGGATAAAAGACATTTCTTTTCTAATGTTATAGTGTCAAGTATGTTTTTAATGTATATGTTAAGTTTTATGTCAAGTTGTTCTATTTCTGAGGTAAAGGGAATATGAATCATGTGTTTGTGTAATTATAAATTCCTGCAGTTAAAGTGTATATTAACACAATGTGTAAAACAAACCAAACATTAAAGGCCTATAAAACATGTATAAGTAATATTATAATACTCGTCATCTCAGGTTAATTGACATCTTATAAACATTATATTTTGCAAGTATTAATGTGCTGTTTTGGAAAAAATAATGTTATATTTGTCTATTTTTGTAAAAATTTATCTAAGGAAAGAATGGATGAATATTTTATAGCTCACCTGAGACAAAGGCTTAGATTCACTATTGCTATGATAAACTGTCATTCATCTGTTGTGTGTTGTCAATCGTGTGTCTATAATGTTTTCATTTCTTCTCAAGATCCAGTAACATGAAACTTGAGAGATGTTTCCTGGTTCAAGCCCTTTCATGTTTACTGCCACCTACATTCTACATCACAGTGAGCTTAAATAGTAAAACTGTTTAACATTTTATCATGAACCAAAAGGCCTAGAAGCTTGAAACTTTATATAGCATCAGTACATTGAGCTTTTAAGTTTGTGAAGCTAGTCGACCTTGACCTTCATTCAAGGCAAAAGTGACCTTAAATTGTAAAAACTTTAATCATCTTGTCATGAACTAAAAGGCCTAGAAGCTTCATACTTCATATATACATGTATCATTAGTGCTTGAAAACCCTACCAATTTTGCAAAACTGGCTGATCTTGACCTTTAGCCAAGATCAAAATGACCTGAAATATTGAACCTTTTCAATGCATAAAGCCTCACTAATTGGCAAAACAGGCAGACATTGGTCTTCCCTCAGCACCAGTAGTCTTGGGGCAAATAGATTCAGTGTGCACAAAATCTTGATCTTTGTCTCAAAATACTGCAAGGGATATTGGGGTATAATTTATCATTTTCTTAGGTGAGCAAAAAGGCCTATGGGTTCCTTGCATGATACTCACACTTACTGTTACTTTTTATTGCTTTTACTGGTCACCATTAATTTGAAATAATTTGCAGTTGTCTTGTTTTTATAGTAATTATGTCAAGTTTTGATGTATGATTTAACAGCTGTGAATTTGTTAAGATTTAACTGAAGCTCAACATTATTCAGGTTGATAAAGATACAATTTTTTCTATGTACCTGCTATTTTTATAAATGTTTTAAATGTATAAATGAGTTTGTTTTCATTTATAATCCACCAAACCATACATAAATATGAAGGTGTCTTTCTGGGCTTGATTCAAGGTTATAGTCCTATTATGGCATATTCTTGAGCTGAAAAATGTCTTAGTACTGAACAGTAGCTATAATTAAGTTTTGAAAGGTATTTGTGCACATTAGCTAAATTTGTCACTGTCTACATAATCTGAAATGCTGAACTATCATGCTTTTTCCCCCAAAATATTCTTGTAGAAGGTTTCTGACAAAAATTCACCACTGCATATTTAGTCTTTATGAAAATAATAATTATTTCATTCATACACTCCCATCCATAAATAACTTTACAAAATATTTGCCATAGGTTTACATTATAATCATATCAAATTTTGTTAATAGAATTTAAATATTGAAGTTTACCTTGTATTTTAAAGTCATATCTTAACTTTATGATCTAAACATATGTGATAAAGTCTTTTTTCTTGAAAATCCATTTTTTTGGAATTTTCTGAAATTTTGGGGGAAAATATAAAAATTTGGGAAAAATATTTTTCCAAGATAAAAACACTATTTTAGCTGAAAACCACAGCTTTAGCTACTGGTAAGCATAATGATGTTTCCACCAGTTTAATTTTTTGAAGATTTTGAGTCTGTTATGATAGGACCAGTTTTAATAATGTATGGCAATTTTTCGAGAACAGTGTATTATCAAATTAAGCTACCATGTATACAAACACATTTATAACTTAAATATAGCTTTGGTTTTAAAGAATTGTTCAGCAATTCACCCTTTTATTTCATGAAATTTCCAGGCACTCCATGTTCCAACGTAATTGAGATGACAGTTTCCAGTGTTTCAAATTATTAGGTGAACTTTTATGTCAGAAAAATCGCTAGAAACTACAACCCTTTATGCCACGGAGAACTCTACAAACACGAGTGTTCCAGCTAAAGTCAAATACGAATGCTCAGGAAGGGTAAGCATCTTCTGTTTAGCTAGCTACGTGTGTACCTGTAATCAAAATTGAATGAAAGGAACATGGAACTGGGATGTCAAATACATCAAGGGCCAATGAAAATATTTAAAACAGATAGTATTTATTTTTACTTTATTCATACAAATCATGTACATATATATACTTATGAAAACACAACAGTTGAATCATATCATCATTTCATACCACTTTCACTTTAACCCCATCATTTATTTTTACAAATTCACACACATTTTCAGACATGTATAATAGGTAGCAACTACCACTAATTTTAAAATTCAAGTTCCTGACAAATTTACCTGTCACAGCTATTCAATAACACCTGTCTATATTTCCTCTAACAAAAAACTGGATAATAAATGTCTGTATGGTTGAAAAATAATCCTTCAAAAATTCAGCTAAACTAAAACTGGAAGTTTTAAAAAATAGCCATTAAGGGGGAAACTACTCTAAATGAAATCTCTGACAAACATTCTCTTAGAAATAGTTCCTCTATAGTCCGTTTTAAAATAACTATTTTTAATTATTTTGTTGGACAATATAGTGTAGTAACACTTAAATGATACAGACTATAAATCAGTACACGTGTTTATACATCGCAGCTATTGTTGTATACAATGGGTAACGGTACTTGCTGTATAGTTCCCTGTGTCACAGTTTGTGCGAGTGGAACCACAACAACTAAAACAGTGAAAAAATCCCCAAACCACCAGGAAGAATATGGTCATAATGTTGAAGTTCATTGGGCATGTCTAAAGTATATATCAATTTTTAGGAAAATTATTAAAAATACATACGTTCCATTTCTAATGAAGAAAATCGACATTTAAACTCAAATTTAATTAGTCTTTTACCACAACTAAATTGAACCAATGCCAAATTTCTTTCACTTTGCTTAACACGTGTTTATATACACGAAATTATTTTGTCCACTTTCTTAAAAGTGGAGTAGCCTCCCTTTGTAGGAATTCTCTAAAAATATCCACCTCCTGGCTGTTGCTATAATAGGGTCTGCACAGTCTTTTGAAATCTTTTGTATCAATATGAATGTTCATTATGAATATACCGGTAATGGTAAAATGGGAGAATAAGTGTTGTTGACACATATGTCAAATGATAGTTGGTTTGCAACTTGATTGGATCAATTCTATTCACACATTTTTGTACCTGGAAATTACATATTCATGCTTAACATGACAATACTGACGAACCCTCTACAAAAATGTATAAATTTAATATCCATAGACACAAACATATAAAATCTAGCAAAATTTTAATGAAAGTTGTTTTACTGATCCGAGTTAGAGCAGCATAAAAAAATAATTAATGTAGCTTTAACACATACGATATAGCATAGCACCGTTCTTACTTAGCCACCCATTCTACTGTGAATATGTGAGTACACATATTTTTTAATGTAAATGACCTATGTATTTTCACCTGCTCCTGAGATAGGCAACTATTAAATGTATATAATTACATGTAGAAAAATTATTTTTCACTTCCATGGTATTCCAAAGTCGATGTTGATGGAATCTCACTTAAATCTTTGGATTTTTGTTAACTAGCCATTTGAATTTTATCCCGGTGAGGACAGCATTAAAAATTAGTTTAGTGTTGCCTAGGTAACTGTATATGATATATACATGTAACTATAACAACGACTCTTCACTTCTGATGTATTCTCCTATGTCTGCTTGATGAAATGTCACTAGTGTCATAGGATCAGCATGGCGACATTCTTGTGTAGATTTACTTGCAACACCAAAACCCTGAGGAGAAAAAAGATATTTGTTTACTTATAAATACACAACATATAATTAAATAAAACAATTATTAATTGTTATGGGATATCATTACTCTCTTCCCCAAATTTAAAGGGGGCCTCTGTGTGCAAGTGGTTTCCCCTAGGCACTCCAGATTCCTCCACCATCTATGAACTGATTGCCTTACTATAAGTGAAAGAATCTGGGGCACAAAACACCATTACTCCACTTCACTGCCATTTGGATCACCAAATGGAAAATGACCCTTGTTCTAAATAAAAATTGGAAAAAGCATAACTACACTTGTCCCTTATTATTCCTACAAAGTTTTAAAATATCTGACAAGCCAGAGAAGCCCCGTGTATATGTTATGAGTTGAGTTGAGTAATGGGGTTTATCATCCCAGTAAAGAATATTTCACTTATATCAAGACATTGCAAGCTATAGGCAAAGATGCAGAAATTCTGCCTGTGTGTTGCACTGATGGCATTATACTGTAGGGTTCTTTATCATGCCATGCCTACCGCAATACAGGACCTCATTTATTTAGGGTTCCCATCTCAAAGAACCGTGACTTTTCTTTCAGAATGCTGAGTGCTTGGCAAAAGAACAGTTAGTTCCCACTTTAAAGTTTTGGGTCAGACCTGGCCGGAGTTCCAGCCCTCGACCTCCCACTTAAGGGAGAGAGCACTCTATCAACAGAGCTACCTAGTGACTCAATACAAATACTTGTTGTATAATCATGTTATGATAGCACTGCAGTCTTTAAGATATATGCAAAAACAATTGATATATCTTATCAGCCATATTATGTGGTTGTAAAATATGTGACCCAGAATATAAAGACAAATATTCTTAACCCAGAACTTTCATTGTTCAATCAACCAATCAGTTTATGATGATAACAGGGGTTAAAAATTCCCCAGGTCCGAGATCCAGGAACTTTTGATTTTTATTGGGACCCTGGATATTTAAACTGTAAAAGTTGGATGGACCTGCTTGTTTTTCAGGATAAAACTTCTTTTTGCTGCATTATAACTTAATTCTTCATAAACCTTTCAATGATGATATTTGACTTTCAACACTTTATGTGGGACCTGCCAAAAACAAAAGCAAAAGGTCCCGGACCTTCCATTACAAAACATAATTTTGAACCCCTTAATTAATATACATACCAATGGTAAATCGTTCATGCTATACACCACAACACCCTGATACTGTGGAGTATTTTCTGTAATTCTGCCAAGTCCTGACTTCATTACATGATGGCCGTATAGGAACTGTTGTTCCGCACTTGGCTTCACCCAAACTTTATACTGTTGCAAAATAAAATTAAATTGTACTGACAATTAATTCACAGACAATACTGTTAACCAAAACATTGCATATCAACTTGTTTATATTTATACTTTTATTGTGCTGTAGATAAGGGACTCCCAACAATCAGCACTGCTCAGTCAATGCCATGACAGCATTACACAGACAGGAACTTACCTTTAGCTGGCCACATCTCAATGTAAAGAAAATAACATCATTGGGGTTTAAAACCCATTTGATGTTTCACATTATCAATTAACATCATTATTAATAGATGTTTTTAGTTCCCTTTAAAACATTAATCTTCAAAAGTAATATGGAAAATTAAAAAACAAATTAAATACTGGTGAAAATAAACACAAGAGAAACATGAGAAAGAAATAATCACAATTCTCGAGGGTTTTCCTACTGAAAGACGTGAACAGTCTGATAAAACCCATCAATTTGCTTTAGCTCTATTAATGGGTTAATTATGACCATTAAATTGATATACTAATGCCATGGCTAGTTGAAAATAAATATAAATAAGTGATTTTTTTGCTTAAAGTTACTACCAAAGGTAGTTTCTCTTTGGTGAAAATGATTAAAATTTCCTAATTAGACCAATAGAATTCCCAAAACAACAGTGATAAATGAGTCTCTGTAAATATAAAGATAAAAAATTTCCAATTTAAAAGGCAAAGACCAGGGCTATCAAAGATTATGCTAAAACAGTTAATGGGGAATAATGCAAAGATGAAATTACTGATACAAACCTTGGCATAAGGAGCCAGAAAATCCAATGCAGTTATGTGCAATCTGAATTTTCCACCTTTTTGAAATTTTCCAAAACAAGTACCAATACTAATGAGATTTTTCCTTGCTACATTACCCGCTTTCTTCATCAAGTCTTCTCTGAAAATAAAATACACACACAGACAGGTAAGTACCAGCAACAGATTTTGAGATAGAGTCAACTTGAGTTGAACACTTACAGAATTTGAAAGGATTATGTGTGACTTAATGGTTTATTGATAAGGCTACAGACGTGTGTTTCAAGATTACATGGTAATTTAAAGTAAATAAGTGATCAATTTATGCAGTTCACAATCAAACAATTCACAATACAATAGGATAAAGTTCAACACTGTAAGCTTTCCTGTACAAACTGTACAATGTATTTCAACATTACAACCTTTGACTTAACAATACATTGTTTGTACATTGTATTTCAACCTTGCAACCTTTGACTTTACAATGCATTGTATTTCAACAATGCAACCTTTGATTTTACAATACATTGTATTTCAACATTGCAACCTTTGACTTTATAATACATTGTATTTCAACATTGCAACCTTTGACTTTACAATGCACTGTACTTCAATGTTGCAATCTTAACTATACCAAGTATTTCTTAACTGTCATATTTCCCCCAGGGTATGGAAACTCTGGATGGATATTGATATTTACCTAACATAAAACACTCTGTCTCTGTGTAATCTAAAACAATAAGCTCCATCTGGTCTGTCTAATAGTAATTTGATGTTCTCACCAATGCTTAAATTAGAAAATATAGAAACAATGGTACATTTAATAATAGTGACTTTATTGTATATAAACCAAATCATGCAGTTTGTTACAATGCAACACTTCACAAGACAAAGTTGTAAAATAAAAATTTTGAAAGTTTCATAAATTTGCATGTCATCCATCAAACAAATAAGTTCAACCTGCCTTAAAGGCCACCTCTATATAAGGGCCATCTGCTTATAAAGGCCAGTAGAATTGTATCCCAATACTTCTTTATTTATATCATTTGAACTTGTATATAAAGGCCACTTTTACTGGTTCCCTTGGGTGGCCTTTATAGACAGGGTTGACTGTACAAATGCAAATGACTTTATATGAAATTGAAATTCCACTTGTTAACACTTATCTTGACCCACCTTACCACACACCAACAGATGTGGAAACAACCTGCTTTCAGTTATACTTAATTTGCCAGTTTTCAAAGTTTTTACTTAGCTTTGGGACTGTGGTTTGGGCATGGATTGGTATGTTCGCTTTTGGATTACATGCGAACATAAGTGAACCAGGGGAAGTAACCTGCTTAACTTATACACAAGTGTGCTTGCCGCTCTGTCAATGAATTTTAAATCAATCTTCACCTATTTAATCTTTTTATTTTTTAGTATTATTGTGCAGCTTATTGGATTTTTCCCTTACAAGTTACATAACAGATTATTCAAACAATACTTTCTCGCTTAAAAATAATCACAAAATTTGTTATGAATTGTGTTGCAGTAATTTTGGGGAATTTGTTAAACTTTGGATTTTCTGGATTTGAAATCATCATCACTTTTAACAATGTTAATTTCACAGATTGAGGCAGCAACAAGACTGCACTAAAGTTGTACAGTCTCATGGGAGAGAGCCTGTTCTGAAATGAGTGTTTGAGGGGTTTCACGGCACTTGACTCGATGAACATTTCCAATCAAATGAGAGATGGTACCAATATTGATCGGTTCTGGTCAATCAAACATTTTTAAAGAACCTTCCATTATTATTGAAAACTGAAAATATCTTGGGTCTTAAAAATTAAATCTAACGAGTTCTTACTATTTCGACAATTTTTCAAAAAATGACTTCGTTTCGTCCTCTGTCAGTGGTCTCATGTTGAAGGGTTTTTAGTTTTTTCGACGTTTTTCAAGACATGTTTATGTTCCAAGCACAACACGTGTTAGTCCACCGGAAACAGGAAAAGAAACCAACATACTTCCGGGTTTGTATACAACACTTACAAATTTGTGTAGCATAGATTCCACAATTTGTAGTTACTTGTGAAATCCTCCAATATGAATGTAATATCTCTAGTTCAAGGGACAAATTTATTTAATTAATACCCGTGAACAGTTAAATTGAAGAAACATGCACAATTTACCTGCTGTAAATTACATGCATTGTTATTATTTTCTCTGACGTTACTAATTTGCTACACATTTTTGTCATGTCATCGTCGCTATGGTGAGAACAAGCATAATGGCGGCAATCATAACACCAAAAGAAAACTTGTAATTTTTTTGTATGACATGCACACCTTTTAATGGGTGTTACAAATTTGAATCATTTGCAAAATGGTTAAAACTACATGATGCAATTTTTGCTGCACGATGACCGTGCAACCTGCCCTGACCAATGGAGTTATGAGAGAATTTGTTTTTCCGGTTTCTGCACCAAGTGGGATGATGATAAATGGGCAGATGTCGGTTTGTCATACACATACACCGGCGGTTATAAGGCTTACACACTCAAAGCCAAACAGCAAACCTTGCTCAGCTTATTCTCGCGTGTCAAATAATTATATTGTAAATGAAAATGATAACCTTCTTGCTCACACTAGCTTGTACAAAGAACTAGAACTTGCTAAAGAAAATGTCTTTCATAATGATAAAAATGGAATTGCTAGAAATAATTTCAGCAATGCATTAAAATCAAATTTTGTAAATGACTGTCGGGTGAATTCAGGAACTGTTGTTAAACAAGATGCTGTAAATGTATTGAACCATGATACTCTTATTGATGCACTGCTCAAATCTAATTCTAACATTCGTCCAGCATCAAGACAAAGCAATTGTGCTTCTAGCAAATCAAACACAAGACCACAGTCAGATGTAAACCTAAGTGACCATCATCCAAAGCCTTGCACAAGACCCCAGTCCTGTGTTAACCATGGTGAAAATCTGTATGGTTCGAAGTCAAACATAAGACCTCGGTCTGGTGAAGACTTTGGGAATTTTTATCTTTCAAAGCCACATACAAGAGATGCATCTGTTGCCAGTGATGAGGAAAATACTCCGGAAGAAAGTGTAACAGGCTCAGCAACATTAACAGGTGACGTGAATGAAGATGAAACATCAGAAAGGAAAGAACTAAGTGATAGTAATATACTCGCGGATACAAATAATGGCAATAATATTAGTCATCGGACTCCAAATAAAAAGGGTATGTTATTTTAACAGGCTCTAATTACATGTGATTTCTATTTCGTCAGACAGCAATGCTTAAATTTTTATTTTTTACACAATAACTCATTAATTTCTGCAATATAATTTATGATACCTCTTTGTATTTATATATTTTAATACACATGTGGCGAACGGGGCTCGAAAGATGGCCAGGTAGCTCAGTGGCAAAGAGCATCCTGCTAGTGTTGGGAAGACCCAGGTTTCAATTTCCGGTTTGGTCAATGCATTTTCCATTCTTGTTAATTTTGGGGACTCTTCCAACCCTGGGAAGTGGTTGACCTACAGGTTGGTCCCAGGGTTGAACCACTAGTATTTGGAAGCTCTTCCGGCAAATTGTTCCAGGTATTTACTGCTCTTTGGGTAAAATTTCTTTTACTTTTTGTAGTTTTTGAAGGCTGTTTATATAACTTGTGTTTATGTCCCCTTGTTTTTTTAGACATTTGCAAGTCTGCTGTAATTTAAATAAAAAGTTATTTTTAAAAAGCTTATGTGATTAGATATGGTGTATCTCAATGGCAAAAAATCAGAAATAAATAATTATTTAAATTTAAGTTCAAGCAGACAGGCCAGTTTTGTTTGACTACACATTGAATGATATTTATGTATTTTATTTTTTTTTTACTTCCAGGTAAAAGAAACAAAAAGAGATCTAAATCTCAGGGCAGTTTTAGTTTAAGTAAACCTTATCTTGTGACAAACAATACTAAAATAATTAAAATTAGTAAAATGAAGATTCCTGCAGCAACAAAAACCACGAAACAAAATAACAACGAAAACAGAAAAGAAACAAAAATAATAATAGAAAACAATCTGTTACAAATGCAGGCTCAGGGTAAACCATTATTAGTGTGTAAACAAGCAAAATTAACTAGTCAAGATAGTAACAACGAGGACAGATCTAACACTGCAAGATCTTCTAAATCTGATACTGGTTCATCCACAGACAAACCAAAATCAACAGGTGTCTCACTTCCACAGGTGGCCAAGGAGTTCATGGTAACTAGTGGTGCAGACCCTACCACAAATACCACCACTTCAAGTCATCACAGCAATAATGGATCATTTACAAATAGATCTTTCATTTTTCCAAATAATAAATTAAGTTTACAGCAAGCTCATGAAATAGCAAGACTAACAAAGATTTATCTGTCTGAAAAGCATTCTGGAAGCTTAAAGGATTGTGGAATGGAGTTTCCATGTGCACCACCAGCCACCCCCACTCCAGGTAATTATGCAATTTTTTTTATCATTAATTTTGCAATTCTGTCATTGTCATAGTCAGACTCCAGATTCACACGTCATCTCAGAACTTTTTTAAATCTGGTAAACATAGTGTTTTAAAGTTGATGTGACTTCAACATGTTTAAAGCATTGAACTAAACTGCAAATAAAACTCTAATCTTATTTCAATGTAATTGTAATTGTCATCTAAACCAGTTTTATTGACAATGTTCATTAGTCTGTCATGGTTAAATCTTCAATGAACCATTTATATGTAAAAGTCCCCAATTTAGCTAACATAACCTAACCTCAAACTTTACCATTGTTTACCATTGAACGCTAACTTTTAAGTGAACTTTTTCTTTTATGAAGTTTTCAAAGTAGGCAGCTCCTTGAGCAGAATTTTACACACACTTTACAAAAAATTATATATTCTTGAATGTAATGTGACATTGGCCTAAAAATGTGATAAAAAAGATTTCTTTGAGTTGAAAAAATGAAAGAGAAGTTTATGGGCAGGTGGCCTTTATATACAGTACAGATCATTTGAATAAAGAACAATTGGAATACAAGTCTACTGGCCTTTAAGGCAGGTTGGACACAATCATGTAAACATTTAAATATGGAACATACATGTTAAGTGCCATATAAAAATCTGAACATGTGAAAACCTTTTTGAAATCCTGTGTTGTAGACTGTAATTGAAACATGCTTAAAAACTATGTTGAAAGTGTGTTGTAAACTATTTGAGAATCATTTGTGTAAACCATATGGAAAATTTTGCTGTTAACCATTATGGAAAAATGTGCTGTACATCCTATCCTTAAACTATATAGAGGATATTAGACAAATGAGGGTTTAATACGAAATTTATTAAACTAGTTTAATAATTAAATATGCCAGGAGCCTTGTGTTGTAAACGTGGAAAACATGTTTTCCATACATTTTCCAGAGTTTCCATTTGAATCCGTATGCACGAATAAGTATCATTTCGGTGATGAATTTATTTAAGCTTGTAGAAAAAATAACTTAACACATTCTATTTTTACTTCTTTTGAAAAATATGCCTGGAAGAAAAATCTCAGTATATGCATATTGATATTTAAATGTAATTTCTATATAGATTCAAAACGGGTATATTCCATAGTTTGTATATATGTTAATAAAGTCATATTTTGAATCTTCTAATTTTGGTTCAAATTTTTTTTTAAATATTTAATATATATACATGATATAGATGTATGTATAAAGATTTAAAAGTTTTTTTACACTGATTTAAAAGAGGATTAATGCATTTCTTTATATAATTCTTTAATGAATAGAAAACTTGTTTAGCTAGAGCAGCGATTTTACATTTCTTTTTTAACTTACCCGGTACAAAAGAATATTTAGTGACACCCGAGTAAATCAGCCTTAAATAACAGCTATCTTGATTTTATACAAGTTGGATATACTTACAGCAATGAGGCAGAGAATTTTTGATTTTTATATTCCTTTCAATTCACTCATCATGCCAAAGAAAAAAGGTATAAAAGACATGTATAATGTATTATGTAGTTTTATTTTTTTATTAATATTTTTTAGAAAATTTTAAAGAATGTTTTTTGATAATGATCATGTTTAATTTTATTTCTAAAGAAGCATAATTGGCTAAATTATGTTGTAAATCTTTCATTTCATTGAGTGCTTAATTTTTACATTATTCATGATGATAAACATATTTGTGCTCGAAATTTAAAGTTTATTAAATTGTAAATCAAAGATTAATGCTAGTAAAAAATAGATTCTTTATCATGAACATAAATACATACAGGTATCATCGGAAAAAGGTTTAGATACTGTTAAATTTAAAGAAAGAAAGGTGTTGCAAAAATAATTTTTTAAAGTTTTAGTTCAATAGTAGCCATGCATGAAGTACATAGACCTCTGTTTTAATGGCACTATGAACGAAAATTCTCTTTAATGTATAAAGTCATCCAATTCTTTCAATACTGTAAACATATTTATTTTTGAGGAGTACTAATTATCGCTTATTTCGCGGTCGTTTGTTTTGCGTGAAAATGAAAAATGCAGTTGAAAATCTTTATTGCATAAGAGTCATCAAGCACTGTTTTGTTGTGAAAGAGTTGTCTCCCTTTATGGGGAGTATGTGCTTTAGCTCAGTGCTTAGATATGCAGTTTTGAATCCACTCAAGTTATCAACACTTATACTATTATCAGCATTTTTGATGAATATGTTTGCATAAAAGTCACTATTCTGCAATCAAGCACTGGTCTATTGTGTGTAAGAGTTGTCTCCCTTTACTGGGAAAATGTGTGCAAAGCATGCAGTTTTAATTCACTTAACTTATCAACTCTAATACTAGTATCAGCATTTCTGTTGGATATTTTTTGCATCAGATTGAAAACATTTTTGAAAGGTTACCATGTTAATTAACCTAGCACAGTAATTTTCAATCTTGGTGAAAGATTTTAGCAATTTTTGAAATACGCAATTCTTGGGTGTCCAAAGAAATTCAAGTATGTTGATTGTCCTTTACCTTTATTAAAAATTTTGACATACAACTGTATGAATTTTCCAAGACAAATCAGGCTTCAGCTTATGCACAGAAATGGTATCCTATTTTATATTACCCGACACAAAATGTTAAAAACAAACATGTGCAAAATAAAAGGGAACAAACTGTGTACCAGTTCATGTTCATTGTAATATATTAAATTTTTGTGTCATTGTATTAGACAATTTTTTAAGAGTTATATTTTAAATTTTGAAGTGATTAAAAAAACAAAAGCCTCTTGTAGCTTAACCATTTTTTAAAAATGACCAAGCTTTATTTTACCCTTGGCAGGTATTTAACAGATTAAATTAACATTTTAAGTACCTGTCTTAAATTATAATTTTAAACTAGTTTTTTGACATTGTTCAATGAAGCATGACCATGCTTTGATGTGGAAAAATTTAATTAACAATGAAAAAAAATATAATCTTGTATAAATTAATACATCTGTTTTGAAATTTTGGTGATAGGATTTCAATTTTATTATTACGAGATATTTTTAGCTCTAAACACATGACAATAAGAATATTGATTTATTTGGGGTTTAAACCCCACACAGAGATATTCAGTTTCACTTAATTCGTACTAGTACCACTAGTATGTACTTTGACTAAGACATGCTTTATGTTTGTTTATTTTATGGGACATCAATTTAATCACTTCGTGGTTGTTATGTATATATGTGTGTGTTTACATACATAATATATACCTTATACGACATGTAGGATTACATTGTCATTAATACTACTTCAATTTTAAGGACGCTAAAATTTACAAAATTTTCCCGGGTGTTGCTTTGATGACAGCTAGAGTGCTTTTTAGAGTTTAATTACATGGAAAATAATAATGGTGGCGTCAATTTAGATAGTTATGCAACTTCAATTTGAAGGAGTCACTAAAATTTACAAACTTTTCCGGAGGTTGCTTTGGTGACAGAGTACTTTCAAAGTTAAACAACATGGAAAATTATCATGGAGACCATTTAAATAGTCCAATGGACTAACATTAGATGAAGAAAATTTTCAGCAGTAACTTAAAGATGACAATTTTATGGAGTTGCTTAGATGACAAAGAAATTTCTGACGGACAATAAAATGTCCATGTGTTTCAAATAAGCAGACAAAATTCTTGTGGAGTTTGTTGGATGTGGAAAATCTTATGACATTGTTGATATTTTTTTTTTGCAGAGTTGCTTTTATGGCAAAAATCTGCTGATAGGTCATAATTCTGGCACTGTTACAAAATTTAAATCACAAAATTATTGTGGAATAGCTGCAATGGTCAAATCTATATTGCAAAATGAAAAATCTGAGGTGGATAGGTACTTTCTATGACAATCTTGCGGGGACTAAGTTAATACAACATAGTTGAGCTTGACTCTAGTCCAAATTTGTGAAGAAACATGAGAGGTGTGGCATAGTTGGAAGCTTCGGTGCAATTGAAATACCACTACTTTTTGGTACCGGTAAATGTTGCAAAATATATATTATATATGGGAGGATCAGCAAGTTGTGCCAAGTCTGAGAATCAATCGGACACAAAAACAAATTTGAACAACTGTACTAATAATCCTCAAGTAAATCCTCCAGTAAAACAAACTGTATTTGTTTCTGTTGCAGATCAGTTGAAGAGATATGAATACATTCCCAGTATGAAAGATATAAGGGTAGGTACTCGTAACTATTTATTATACCTCATTAGAAAAATATTATACGATCTGTAATTTGATTGGATCGTTGGATGATGTGATCAGGGTGGGGTCCCTCTGAAAACATCATATATATCCCAGCTCTTTGGAACACATCATAACATCACAATATGACATCATCGATGGAGAATCGGTCACAACATTCTAGTGTTTGTCTCCGATGAGTTCTGATAGGAGAAAATAATGACTGGGATATTACCATGGTAATCTTTCATTTCAGTATAATAAACAATTTATCGCCTTTAAGTGTATAGTGTATGCTTACACTGGAGGGTTATCCCCCTTTGTAGTGCAGTAATTACTTAAATAGTATGTAAATGTATTTATATTCAAAGAGCATGCAATTTTTACTGATTTTGTGGTCAGTTTGCATAAAAATTAATACTGAGCAAAAATTATATTGTACTTATTGTGTTATAATGCATTTAAAAAAAAAAACCGCCAAAATTAAACTACACTGATATGTCTAAATTTCATATACTTCGAAATTAAATACATTTATAGTAGTTGTTAAATTCAAAATCAAATGATTTGATATGTTTTAGGCTCAGAGGGCAGTGAAGTTAAAACTCCAAGTGTTAGAAAAAGAAGCACAAAAGCGCTCAGCTAAACAGAAAGAAGACAAAGCTAAGATAGATAAACAAATGATGAAGGATAAAGAGAAAGATCAGAAGCTAAGACAGAGAAGAGAGGTATATAGTTATGATGATTAAAGTATATGAAAGTCAAGGAGTTGAGTTTAGTAATGGTGTTTAACGCCCCAGTCAATACTATTTCATTAATATCGAGATATCAGAAACTGTGCCTGTGCATTGCACTGATGGCATTATACATCAGGGTTCTTTATTGTGCCAAGCCTACTGTGACATGAGACCTCGATTATTTTAAGTTCCCACCCGAAAGAACCATCACTTTGTAATTGCGAGTACTTGGCGAAAGAACAGTCACTATCCACTTTCAAGTCTTGGGTCACACCCGGCCAGGAATCGAACCCACAACCTCCCACTTATGGAGCAAGCACTCTAACAGCTGAGCTATTGCAGTGGTACAAATAAATAAATAAAGTGGTTAGAAATTTCTGACTCTTAACTTGATGTAGCTGTACTATACTTTGGCCATATTTACACCATTAACTGTAATAGTTGTAACACAGCTTATGCTTCTATTACTGTTAAACCTGTATGCTGTTTAGTTTATTTATTTATTTATTCAGCATTTACACCAAAAATTAAGGTCGAGCTGATTACAGAGAAAACTCATAACAATACAAAACATATGACAATCAAATGATTACATAGAAGAATCATAACAATACAAGACATATGACAATCAAATGATTACATAGAAGAATCATAACAATACAAGACATATGACAATCAAATACAAGTTAGTTTGATACTTGTACCATAGATTATGAACCATTAATCAGTTCGGACCCCTCTCTCAGTCTGAGTGACTGTTTTATAAAGGAACCGATGGTATGATGGAAGTATATTTCTAAATGTTCTTATCTTAATTTTAGATCTTACATTTTTGAATAGCAGGTTGTATATACCCGATAAGAAAAAGATATTTTCCACTTGCATTTGTATTCTTGTCTTCAAAGCAGGAGGTGGTGAGGAAGGTGTATGTTGGTTAACTAAGTTTGGATCTATTCCTATTATATGTGCTGAGAGGAATAAAAACAAAGCTATTCAAACACTTGTATTAGTGCGTTTTGCGTTAATAATAAATATAAGTGCCAGTTACTTTATAATTATAAAAGAAAGCTTTATATAATTACCATACATTTTTATTTTCAGATATATGCGCTTAATGCCATCATGACAGAGCTTGAACATAAACGTTTTATGGAGTTTTGCAGTAAGAAGGGTTTAAATACTGGATGAACCTCTGGTGCAAAAGAAGGGAATGGAAAAAAGGGAAAATGCGATAATATATAGGGCAAAGTCTGTATGATATCAAAAGATTATCCATGATGTTAACACCTTTTTGCAATTACTGGAATGTTCCAGTGATTGCTTAAGAATGAAAATGTACATCCTTTATTGGTATTGCTTCAGAAATCATGATGTTATGGTCCTTAATGTTGTATGAAATGAGGTGTTGAGTATAGAGGTTTAAGTACAAGCCAGTAACAGTTGAGTGTTGCATGGTACCGGTAGTTTGGTGTTTTGATTTCTGTAAATTTGCCCCTTTTATCTTGGCTTGAAATGCTTTGTGTTCATCAACATAAGTTACCAGGTGTTATGGTCATCATCAAAGTTCACCAGGTGTTATGGTCATCATCAAAGTTCACGAGGTGTTATGGCCAGAATTAAAAGGCATCTGTTGTTATGGTCATCATCAAAAGTCACCAGGTGTTATGGTCATTGTCATAAGTCACCAGGTGTTATGGTCATTGTCATAAGTCACCAGGTGTTATGGTCATCAACAAAAGTCATCTAGTGTTGTGGTCTTCTTGAACATTGCATTTTTTTTGCATGATTGACTGATCTCACATCTTGTGATTATTTACTGTCGATACTGATGGTCAGCTAGATTGATTCCAGGTGAGATTGGATGTCACAGCTGATCTTGCATGTTAATATAGTTATCAGGTGAGATTGGAGATTGCTTGATCTTGCATGTTTAGGCAGTTTTCAGGTGAGGTTAGATGGTGATTGTTCTCCTATGTTAAGTTTGTTTTCAGGTGATGCTGGTGGTCAGCTAGATTGATTCCAGGTAAGATTGAATGTAGACTGATTTCATGTGTGAAGATTGTTTCATATGAGATTGAATGTAGACTGAACCCATGTGTTAAGGTTTTCATGTAAAACTTGTGGTTGTTTGATCTTGTTTTTAAGATTGTTTACAAATGAAACTGGTGGTCTGTTAAGGGTAAATTTGAGTGAGATTGGATGTTCCCTGATCTCACATGTTAACATTGATTCCAGGTTGGACCGGTGGTCATCTAATCTTGTGTGTTAAGATTGTGGTGGTCTGTTAAGATTGCCTTCAGATGAGATTAAAGGTTATCTGATCTCGCATGTTAATATTGATCCCAGGTAAAATGGTGGTCATCTGATCTCATGTATATTTAAATCAGCTTATGTACCTCATTGTTGTCTGGTCTGTTTTGATGGTTTTCATGGTTATTGTAATATCTGCTGCTGAAATGGGTGTGATGAAGTTTTATTATTTTGACTTTATTTATTGGTTCTGAATGTAAACATCTCATAAGTCACTAACTTTAAGACTCAAGTATTTTATTTAAGGTGAATGGATGATCATATCAGTTGAGAAGAGGTTGTAGGTACAGTCAAACCTGCCTAAAAAGCCACCTCTATATGAGGGCCACCTGCTTTTAAAGGCCAGTAAATTTTTCCAAATGGCTTTTTATTCAGGTTATTTTAACTTGTATATAAGGGCCACCTGCCCACAAAGTCCATTTTTACATGTATCCTTGGGTGGCCTTTATAGACAGGTTTGACTGTTGGGTCAAATTGCCTTAAAGGCCACCTCTATATAAGGGCCACCTGCTTTTAGAGGTCAGTAAAAAAAATTCCCAATAGCTCTTTATTCAGGTTATTTGAACCTGTATATAAGGGCTACCTGCCCACAAAGTCCATTTACCAGTTACCTTGGGTGGCCTTTATAGACAGGTTTCACTGTACATGGATTCAAGTTGTTATATTGACTTTGATTGGAGGAATAAAGTAATCATGTGATAGTGTTCCATGAATGGAACGTAATTTTGCTTACATCATGTTGACTGTTCTCAGCACATCTGTGATAGTAAGTTAATTTCTGATACAATTATGCAGCATTTAATTAAATTATGTTTAATATATTTGTAACTGTCAATTATGCAATAAAATAATTGTCTGCCAGTTCTGAATTATACATTAATAAATACAAATATTTTCAATTCTCAAACAGAATAGTCATATACACTTTTCCACTTTATACACTAATTATTTTTGAAGCCCACTGGTTTTTATTATACCCCTGCTTAAAAAGTGGGGGGTATATAGTGATAGGGGTGTCCGTCCGTGTGTCCATCTGTCCTTCCGTTACACCTTAGGGTACCTATCTCTTATCCGCAACTCCTCCTAAACCCTTTAATGGATTTTCATGAAACTTTCACACAATCTTTGTGATATAATGTAGATGTGCACCTTCTATTTAAAAATTTGATCTGATGGATTTTTGGGAGCGGGGGGTATTTTTTGTGAGCTTGTGGCTCACAGTTTTTCTAGTTTTAATTGGCATTTATAAAAATTTGAAGGCAGTTAGATACTGTATATTGCTCTTTTTTTTTTTTTTTTTTTTTGCAGTGTCAGAATTATTGCTTTTTTATGATCCCCAGTGTATTCGCGATGTAAAATTTTCACGGTCTTATGATCCGATTAAAGGGAAGGAATTGGGCGAGAACCTGAACCATTTACTGATTGCCTCAAAATGCTGTAATGCACCTGACCACAACTATAGCGAAATATAAGCATTATACAGTACCCAGCTAGCAACAATGGGTACTACAATTAGATTTGAATCATTAGGCATACTATAGTAAAGCACTTTAATTTCAAGAAAACTTAAACATTATTTTGTTACACAAAATGATTGTGATATTATATTCAGTCTGATAAATTCAACTGCTATTTTTTTTACTTAACAATTTTTTATCATCATTGATTTGTTTTCGGGTTTTCTTAATTTCGAGGAAACAAAGTGCTCTCAGAAATGGTATTTTTCAATCATTAATGTACTATGGGCAAAATTATCTGAATTTATGAAGGTATTTTTCGATCATCAATGTACTATGGACAAATTTATTTGAATTTTATGAAGGAATTTTTCAATCATCAATGTACTATGGGCAAAATTATCTGAATTTTATGAAGGAATTTTTCAATCATCAATGTACTATGGGCAAAATTATCTGAATTTTATGAAGGAATTTTTCAATCATCAATGTACTATGGGCAAAATTATCTGAATTTTATGAAGGAATTTTTCAATCATCAATGTACTATGGGCAAAATTATCTGAATTTATGAAACCTTTTTTCAATCATCAATGTACTATGGGCAAAATTATCTGAATTTTATGAAGGGATTTTTCAATCATCAATGTACTATGGGCAAAATTATCTGAATTTATGAAGGGATTTTTCAATCATCAATGTACTATGGGCAAAATTATCTGAATTTATGAAGGGATTTTTCAATCATCAATGTACTATGGGCAAAATTATCTGAATTTATGAAGGGATTTTTCAATCATCAATGTACTATGGGCAAAATTATCTGAATTTATGAAGGGATTTTTCAATCATCAATGTACTATGGGCAAAATTATCCGAGTTTATGAAACCTTTTACTGTTTCTATAAATGGAGTTTATTTCTGCTAATTCAGAAACCATCTGGTCCAGTTAATATAGTTGGAATCAAAAAAGATTTTTGAAGATTTTTGCAAGCCTTTTCAGAGATTTTGAAGGGGTATTTGTGAAATCTTTTACTGTTAAGTACTGTGAAATTGAGTGTATTGCTGCTAATTCAGAAACCATCTGGTCCGATATAGTTTGGGTCAAAATAGATTTTTCGAGCCCTTTTAGGGACTTTGAAGGGGTATTTACTTATTAAAGGGTTACTACTGCTGGTTATACGCTGCTAAAATGCTTTATTCTAAATGTGCCAGATATGTAGTTTAAATTATTTAAATTATTTTTAGTTATAGGGCAGTTTTTATTCCTATGTAGCTGTTATCTTTAATATTGTTTGTTACTGTTGTTATTGCTGATTGTTGTTTTTTTTATGGGCATCACAGATCAGGGTTGTAATTTTCACCATAGAATGATTGTTGCTGGTTTTGCAGTTTCTGTCGTCTTTTTGAAAAATTTAATTTTTACATCAATATGGTATATAATTTTTAACTGATTTATGGTTCAACTGCTCTTCTGGACATCAAATATTCCCATTTTTCCCCCAAAAAATACCACATTGCTCTTCTTGAGGAAGAGTTTCTGTGGGTACAGCAGTTCTTATTTTGAATCCCATAAAATCAGCTATTAAGCTATGTGTCATATTCATTATTTTTTAGCTCACCTGAGCTGAAAGCTCAGATGAGCTATTGCTATCCATCTTCGTCCGTCGTGCGTCGTCCGTCGTCCGTCGTCCGTCGTGCGTAAACTTTTTACATTTTAATCTTCTCCTCCAAAACCACTGGGCCAAATTTAATGAAACTTGGTAACCATCATGCCTGGGTGAAGCCCTCTCAGATTTGCACAAATGAAGGAGTTATGTCCCCTTGGGGCCCCATAAGGGGGGAAATAGTGAAAAACTTTAAAAATCTTCTCCTCTGAATCTACAAGACATATACCTTATTTATTTCATATATAACATCCTTAGGTCATCTAGTTTCAGATTTGCACAAATGGTAGCCATGGGGCTCAAAATGGGGAAATGGTAAGGTGCTGAGTGGGGAAATTGCTAAAAATTATGTATTTGTCAATATATCTTGAAAACTATTAACTTTTTGTATAGGCATGTATATTGGAATATTTTATGTATTGGCCTAACGATCATTTTGATATATGAATGAAGGTCATAGGTTCAAAGGTCAAGGTCATAGCTGCGAACGAATATTTAAATGGTTAATTATCTCAAAAACTATAAACATTTTGTATAGGCATGTATATTAGAATATTGTAGGCATTTGCACAACGATCATTTTGATATATGAATGAAGTTCATAGGTTCAAAGGTCAAGGTCATAGATGCAAACTAATACTTAAATGGTTAATTATCTCAGAAACTATAAACTTTTTGTATAGGCATGTATATTAGAATATTGTAGGTATTGGCCTATCGATCATTTTGATATATGAATGAAGGTCATAGGTTCAAAGGTCAAGGTCATAGATGCAAACGAATACTTAAATGGTTAATTATCTCAAAAACTATAAACTCTTTGTATAGGCATGTATATTGGAATATTGTAGGTATTGGCCTAATGCACATATTAATATACAGATGTTTTAGCTGTTTATAAATAATATATTGTAGCTAGACTTTAAATATGTTATATATAGCATACTTATATAATAATTATTATAAATAATTTGCAAAAATACTTGCATATTATTGGCCCTTACTGCTGAAAATTTTGATATTCTCTTTTATTAATGTCATTGGCCATTGAACCTCTGCATAAGATATGTACTCTTCATCAGGTGAGCGTTAAGGCCCATGGGCCTCTTGTTATGTACTTTTAATTTTAAACTTGCTTTTAATATAAAAAATTTAAAGGAGCGTTTTTATTATAGTCTTCAACAGCTTAGCCTAGCTGCATAAAATGCGGAAAAGTTTATATGTCATATTCCTGGCATACAATTCTTTGTTATGACAATGTTAACACTGGCAACAGTTGATACAGTATTTGCTTTAAGTTATATTAAGTTAAAAACTATGCTTGTTTGTGCCATTCTTTGTAACAAGTCTTCTTTTTTAAAAATAAGTTTTTTTAACCAAAACATTTTCTTCCAACACAATACCACAACAGAAGATGACTCGATTTTATGAAGATACTAGAAAAATAAACAGCTTGGTAATGGGTTAATGCATTTTAAACTTTTTGTATTTCATTGTACAAGTGAATGTTAGTTTATTTGTTATTTATTTTTGTTGTACCACATTTTATAAAATGTTTTTATATTTTGGGAAATATTGTTTTTTGAAATATCGGTTTTTAAAAACGATACATATATCTATGCAGGCCATGCTTGTTTTTATGCATATGGAATTGTGTAAGTTTTAAATTCTGCTGTTTACATAGAACCTGAGAGAGAGAGAGAGAGAGAGAGAGAAAACTCTGCTGTTAACAAGGAACCTGAGAGAGAGAGAGAGAGAGAGAGAGTGTGTGTGTGTGTGTGTGTGTGTGTGTGTGTGTGTGTGAGGGAGAATTGTTTTTATTGACACATGTTTCTGCATCTGTGGTAAGATATGAAACCATGGTGATAATACTTAGTTTTTAGAATATATTTTATTTTTTATTATTCATAGTTTTTATTGTATCTGCTAGTCACTACATACCTGTATAATAATCAAATAAAAACATCCTGTGAGATAACTGTGATAAATAAATAAATATATACATAATTTTCCAGAGTTAATGATTGGCTTTAAGTTATACCTCTTTACTCCCACAATGAGAGAAAGAGTTTTTGTCTTTAAATTTTATCTGGTTTCTGCATTACCAAGCCAATGATGTTCTACCACCTGCAACAAAGTTGCTTTTACAGGTTCACCTTGGTGTCCTTTGTATACAGGTTCAACTGAACAGTGTGTGTGTGTGTGTGTGTATGTGTGTGTGTGTGGTCATTTTGTAAACAAAACACTAATACGTTGTTCAGTTCATAGTGATTATTTGGTATGTGGGGTCATTGGTTCTAACCTCTGCTGGCTCTGACCAAGACTTGAAAATAGGCAATGACTGATTTTTGCCAAGCACTCGGCATTTAGAAATGAAAGTCACAAGGTCCTTCGGAAAAGACCTAAAAAACCAATGCTCCATGTCACAGCAGACAAGGCATGTTAAAGAACCATCCCTGGCCATTGTACCGAGTGCACTGCAAATGTCAAAACTTGTGCCATTTCACATATAGCTGCTGACATCTCGATATAAGAGCAATATTCTTGACTCAGTTTGTGACTTGGACATAAAACAAAAATATACTAAAGATACCATCAACAGATTTTTATTGGTTAAGGATATTATTATTATGCTACGCGCATTATCCAGTGTGCAAATCGTTTTTTCTTTTATACACCAATAAAAAAAATAATATCACAGTTATTCCTTATAATTTAATTAAGACATTCTTTAATTATTCAAGAAATTAAAAGAAAACCCCAAAAATCTGAAACATTTAAATCAAGTTTAATAATATCTACATAGATAGTCATCATGAGGTGGATGAATATGACCCGATTGTTTTTTATAATAGTGATCTCATTCATAGTGATGTGTACTGCAGATGTAAACAATGAAGAAGTTCCGGTTAAATCCGCCAAAACGGGGCAAGTGGGCGGAGCTAATCTAAATATTTTTTTTATTGAGGTATAAAGAAAAAAAATTGGTCACGTGGTTTTCATTGTTTTGTATTGTGTTCTGTTGTATAAACAAATTTTAATTAAATTATCAACATATAAGTTGTGCTTTGCAATATTATTTTCCAACAAACATTGGTATACTTATGGACACACACTGTGCACCATTGCTTGCTGATTTGTTTCTTATCGCATCATATAACCTACATGGCACTTAGCGCTCGCCTTATAGCATATTTGTTTTATAGATAATATGTTATTGTAGAGCATGTTTCCAATATTTGCAAGCCTAGGGATATCAAGGCCCTCAAAAAGTTTTGTGGCCATCATCACAATACCATTGATAATCATGATTTCTCTGTATCCAAAATTATACCTCGATATATTTCACGTCCCATAGTACCATGTTTTTTAATTTCATTCTGAATTTTGATTTCACAGGTGTTAATGTGGCTAGCTTTACTAGGTGCTTTCACTTTCGGAACATCCAGATAACCATTTCCCTGGTAGAAGTTCAAGTGTTTTATTTGTCAGTTTTAAAAGATTTTACTTTGCCTTGAAATCGACATCGGTTGTGCTTGAACTGGTATGTTTGTTTTTGGTTTGTATCGATATAAGTACAGGTCGTGTGTCCACTTTGTCTCTTGTAACCCAAGTTTTTATGCTTACTAGACGTTTACTTGTGTAACAGCGAACCTTTTTCTTCAGACAAAGTATGTTTTTCACTGGTAATGGATTAGTTCTAAATGATATAAAGTCACTAGTGACGACCTGTACATGTTTTTCATATTGTTTGTCTTTAAATGTGCGTCGTTATAGACCACTCATTAGTAGTCTATACAAAAGTACTTTAAGCATAACACTGGATACCATTTTGTCATATGCAGATATTTGTTGTGTTATTTTCAGTGTTTTCTGTCCGAGTTTATTGTCAGACAAACAGGATGGCCCTGGATATATTTGACACCCTATAGTTCCATGTTCTTTTTTACAATTTTGATTACACACGTGGCGGGTTGAGCTAGCTAAACAAGAGGTGCTTACCCTTCCGGAGTACCCGGCCTCACTTCCTTGGTGGAAGTTCGCGTGTCTAACCTGACTTTTTACCTCGCTTCTGGATTGTGATTCAGACATGGATTAGTATGTTTGTGTTTGATTAACATTAACAATGATTGTACCGTGTGTTGATCGTACTATTATTTGTCATTAGATCTAGTAGCCATCTGAAGTCGGGTACATTATAACAAGTACTATAAACACTCATGCATTATTTCATATCGTAGATTTCAGTGACTGTTGTGCAACTATAAGTTTCTCTTTTTATTAGTCACATGTTTTGTTTGCGATATTCTTGTCACATGGTATACGGGCCCGTTGGTATACTTGGTATGTTTGTATCTTTCATTGTCATTGGTTGCTGTTTCACAAGTTCCATCGGGCGTTTGTAACGTTCGTTGTTATTGGTTGCTTTTTTACAAGTTTCATCGTATGTTTGTAACGTTCGTTGTTATTGGTTGCTTTTTCACAAGTTTCATCGTATGTTTGTAACGTTCGTTGTTATTGGTTGCTTTTTTACAAGTTTCATCGTATGTTTGTATCTTTCCTTGGTTGCTGTTTCACAAGTTTCATCGGGCGTTCGTATTTTTAGTTGTCATTGGTTGCTGTTTAATATGTTTCATTCTCTTTTGTTGTCAATAGTTTTTTTTCCACAAATTTAATCGGTTTATTGTTTTGGTTAATTTCACATCCCCCACCCAACCCAATCGATCAAAATTATTATCGTCAATGTTGTTATGGATTTGTCTGGCGGTTTCTTTCTTTGCGATCACGATGTTTTGCAATTTTATCCTTTGTCATACATTAATACTTGTTATAATAGTTGTCAACTTGCTGTTATATTGCGTTCAACTGTTGTTTGTGTTATGCTTTTTGTTGTTTTGACTCCGGCAGTTGCCAAATACCTAGTGCCAAGACGAAATGGTGTAAAAATTATAAGATAAACACAGCAATGTGATTTTTCTCGATTTTATTTAAAAAGTGACCTATTCTGAAATACAAAACCAAAATAAATATGATTCTTTTCAATTAAGGTCACGCGTGATACTTCTCGATGATACAATATACTTTGGAAATCCCAAAAATGATAATCCTAATTACAAAACTCTAACACGAAAATAATGATATCCATGAGACTGCGAGTTGCCATTTCTGATCAATTATACCACATATGATTTGTAGAACACTTATATATGTATATGTACAACAGGGACCCACTTAACAAGACATGTGCTTATGTACGTCAGGTGTCGGAGGACAGGGTGCTCGAAGCGAGGACAGTGACCACGTTTTAATACTTCTCCGGGATGGTCGTTGATTATATCTGTTTTCTGTAAAATAATGAAAAAATCATAAATTGTTTATTTTTACAACTAATAAATGCAAAAGTTATAATATAATAAAGTCCAATATAAATTACATCACAGACAGTTTTGTATGGAAGCGATAGGACCTCTTAAAATATTTTTTTTAAAATAAAATAGCCCAAGCTGATGAATTTACCTATTGTTCTCCCTGTCCCACACATTCCTGATAGTCCAACATGAAATTTTAAGATTTCTTATATCAGAACAATAGATGTTGGACTTAACAGGAATAAACCGTTCCAACAGATTATAATTCGTTCCCTTGCATTACAATTCGTTCCAACATATTACAATTCATCCCCTCGAAGTATAATTTGATTTCTCGAAATATAATTCGTTCCCACGGATTACAATCCCTGGGTACGAATGATTTAAAAAAAATTAAGCAGTCCTAAATGCGCTTCCGTAGTTTTTGTATTACAACCTGATAAACACCTATATATATATATATTTCCTATATACATAAACTTTGCCAAAACTAAAATACTTACTTTTAATATTACCGTTACCAATAACAAGATAATCTTACTATTGTTGTTACAAATGACGTGATTTTTCATTATTATTGTTTTTTCACGCGGCTGTGATCGATAACAAAATACTTTAATATTTATTTTACCAATGATAACAATTTATCATTATTACGGTTAGCTACAACAAATTAGAGATTATACCAATAACAACTGACTTTCACTTTCACTATTTCCGTAATCATAGTCAGATATAACCAACGACAGGTCGATTTTAACCTCAAAAGTTTCATGGCCGTCATCATAATATTGTTGATAAGTACAATGTCTGTGTATCCAAAAAATGCCCTGGATATATTTGACGTTCCATAGTTCCATGTTCCTTTCATTTCTAATTTTGATTACACATGTGGCGGGTGTGGCTAGCTAATTAATACAGGTGGTGCTTACCCTTCCGGAGCATCCAGTCTCACTTCCGTAGTGGAAGCCCACTTGTTAAACTTAATTTGCCAGTTTCAAAGTTTTAACTTTGCTTTAATGTTATAATTTTGAAAAGGTTTGATTATGATTTCCACTGTCATATTATCGTAACCAATGTCAACATCAAAACCCAAGGTCACAGTAATCCGTCGCTATAATGCTACCCTATTATAGTCCAACCTGCATTAAATGCCACCTCTATATAAGGACCACCTGTTTATAAAGGTCAGTAGCATTGTATTCCAATTGTTCCGTATTCATATTATTTGAACCTGTATATAAATACCACCTGCCCATTAAGGACACTTTAACTGGTTCCCTTTGGTGGTCTTTATCACGGGGGTAATCGTGATACACCGTATTTTATTTACGTCGGAGTATTCCGTCGGTTTTAATTTACGTCCGAGTAAAATGATGCATTTTTGGTCGTTACGCTTTACGTTAAAGAGAACATATGACTATTTTTAATATTACTTCATAAAAACGAAACTTTACCAGAAAGCAAAAAGTTGGTCACATAATATTTGATGGTATTTAACTGCCTCATATAAAAACTTGCAAGAAATATTCATATTTTTCACGTACCTTTCACATTTCCATTTTTGGCAGGTGCTTTTGTTTAGCAGCTGATTTTAATAAAACGGACTTGGTTTCAAATGATGCTTCTACTCAAAATTCTAAAGAAATGTCTTTACTTTTATAAACTCGCGAAAGCAGAAGCTTTACTCGGCTTTTAAGTGAAATTTTATGTTTCGTTTAAGCGGAGTGGTATAAATGTTACGCTTTCCGACCAGCTGTGTTACGCTTTCCGTGAAGACATGTTACGCTTTCCGTTTAATATGATTCGCAATTGACAGAACTCAAACTTCATTATAACTTTAGGTCGGATGTTTTTCTCGATTATATCTTCACAAGTTGTTTTAGAAGTGATTCAGAAAGCATAGCAGGATAGGATTCAGTTTTTGAAAGAGAGCAGAACCATACACAGTTCGTAACTTGAACCAATAAAAAGCAAAAACAACAAACTGTCATACATGCTTATATAGCAACACATTACTTCCAAAAGTAAACACTTACGAAAGACTAAACCGACTTAAAGATAGTTATACCAATTGCGCAAATAAATTAAACACATGTGAAATACCATTTTGAAAAGGTTCGAATGTAGATCATATTTTTACCTCTTTCTTCTAAGAATGTAGTTGAGTTGGGTAATGGTGTTTCACGCCCTATGAAGATTGAATCACATATATCGAGGCGGTGAATTCATAGATGGTGAATGAAATCAGTGTACTCGGAGAATCCGCCACCTTTGGCAGCGAACTGACAACGGCTCCGGGTACGTTTATTACTCTTCCTGTCACTTTCTGCATTATGGCATTCTTGTGAAATACCAAAGATTCAGCTTTTATTATCTTTTTGTTATGTGGCGTATTTTGACTGTGGTGGCTTACAGCTAAAATCTCACCATTATCACCACCCCTTTTCTCTTTTTTTGCAGATTATAAGCAATATGCGATTCGTATTTTTTATATAACCTTATCGCCCTGTTTCTACGTTTAACGTGAGGACTTGTAACGTCACACATAATCTTCATGTGCCTTAAATAAATCTTCAATGATTCATTAGTAGGCATTATTTATTTCAGACCAGTATTGACATCTGTATGTGGCGTACGCGTGGCCCTTGATGTGTCAGACATTATGAATTCATGACTGTGTGATTGTATTTTACTAGTTGATTTCATAAGTGAAAAGAGGCCATCTGTGGCCGAGTGGTCTAAAGAACGGGCTTATGGATTAAAGTGCCTCTCATCGCCTTAGAACGAGTCCCAATTAGCGAAAGTCGGCGGCTTCTCTGGGTACACTGGTTCCGTTCACCTATGTACTGACCGCCTCGATATATGTGGAAGAATCTTGACTACGGCGTAAACAACATTACACTTGACTGTGGCGTAAAACACCATTACCCAACTCAACTACTAGTATATTCTTAGATTAAAAAGTTAAAAATTAACATAAGAGGCTGATGGGCCTTAACGTTCACCTTAGTATAAACAATGAATCACATGTGATCTATGGTCGTCCCAACACAATAATACGTGTGCGCTTAAGGTTTGGTGAGATAAAAATGTGAAAACTCATGTCATAATCTGTTTATATAGTCAAGTTATAACAATTGTTTACATTTCAGTATTCTTTCTATATCTGTAACCTTGACTCTTAACCCATGACTTTGATCTATATGACCACTATGTCAATACCTACAACATTTTAACTTACATCTCTATACAAAAAGTTAATATTCTTTTAGATAATTAACCATTTTGGTTTACTTGTTCACCTGTGACCTTGACTTTTGAATATAAAAATGATCATCATGGCAATGCCTACACTATTCGTATATACATGGCTATTTTAGTTTCGCAAATTATTAGCCATTTTGGTGTCCTTGTGTATCTATGACCTTGACTTTTGAACCCATGACCTTGTTCTTTGTATTGTCATATACCATTTTTTGAATTAAATAATAAAATACATTCAAAAAATGGTATATGACATATACCATTTTTTGAATGTATTTTATAATTAAATTCAAAAAATGGTATATGACAGTATCAAAATGATCGTCATGTCAATACCGTCAATTTACGTCAGTAAATGAAAAGGATACAGTGTCTCCGTGTGTTTTACTATGTTGTACAGAAATAATTTCCTATAGTGTAATTTTAAATGATTCTATAGCTTTTTTCTTCAAAAATTGAGTTTATGACGTCATGGAAACGTCACAGTAATAGCTACACCAATCAACTTTGTATTTTATTAAAGCTGAATCCGTTCCCTTTACAATGATACCAAATATAATCTATATCTACATAAAACCATCGACAACAAAGATATAAACGTTCCCCTACCCCGTTTTGATCATTTTTTTAAAATGGGTATCTTTAATATATTTTTTCTAATAGAGTGGTGTCTTTTTTTGAAGATGAGAATATATGATCATTTATAACTACAATTCATCAAGTAAATGCAAAACATACTTTGTCTTAATGTGTTTTATTATGCTGTACAGAAGTAATTTTACAAAGGATAAATTGACACGATTTTATAGCGTTTTTCCCCAAAACTTGTGTTTATGACGTCATGGTGACGACATAGTAGCAGCTACATCAACACACTTTGTATTTTATCAAAGCTGAACATGTTCCCTTTACAATGATACCAAATATGATCTGTATCTGCATAATATTATTGAAAACAAAGATAAAAACGTTCCCCTACCCCTAATAGAGAAATTTACTGAAAACTTTCAGGCACTCCTAAATATTGAAGTGTTTCGTGAAGAGCATCCCAATTTATTTCTGGGAAACATCCTGATTCCATTACTAGACACACTAAGGTACCAGAAAAAAGTGATGTCGGTGGATCCTGGGGGGTGCACGGTGGGTCCACCTAGCCCACGGACTAAAATCACGTATTTTACGCAAAACACGCGTAACCAATTTTTCGTCCAATTTTCATGTTCCGGGTATCCTGAATAGAAATACGGTATCCAATCGAAATTTTGCACGTTTTGGTTTCAGAGAAAAATATTTTTTGCCTTGTTTGCTATTTAAATAACGGCAGTCATCTTGTTAGGTGTGACGAAACCCCGAACACAATTCTGAAAGCCTGTTACCAAGGCCTGATAATCACCAAGTTTCATCAAATTTGCCCTAGCAGTTTTCGAGACGATGATTAAAATGTAAAGTTTACAAACGACGTACGCCAAGTGACTGACGATGATAAATGTCAATAGCTCAACTGAGCCTAAAAACCTATATATATGATCTACATTTGATCCTTTTCAAAATGATATTTAACACGTACAGTCGAACCTGCCTTAAAGACCACCTCTATTAAGGACCACTTGCCAATAAAGGCCACTTTTACTAGTTCCCTTCAGTGGCTTTTATAAGCAAGTTTGACTGTAGTTTATTTTGTGCAATTGGTATAACTATCTATAAGTCGGTTTAGTCTTTCGTAAGTGTTTGCTTTTGGAAGTAATGTGTTGCTATATAAGCATGTATGACAGTTTGTTGTTTTTGCTTTTTATTGGTTCAAGTTACGAACTGTGTATGGTTCTGCTCTCTTTCAAAAACTGAATCCTATCCTGCTATGCTTTCTGAATCACTTCTAAAACAACTTGTGAAGATATAATCGAGAAAAACATCCGACCTAAAGTTATAATGAAGTTTGAGTTCTGTCAATTGCGAATCATATTAAACGGAAAGCGTAACATGTCTTCACGGAAAGCGTAACACAGCTGGTCGGAAAGCGTAACATTTATACCACTCCGCTTAAACGAAACATAAAATTTCACTTAAAAGCCGAGTAAAGCTTCTGTTTTCGCGATTTTATAAAAGTAAAGACATTTCTTTAGAATTTTGAGTAGAAGCATCATTTGAAACCAAGTCCGTTTTATTAAAATCAGCTGTTAAACAAAAGCACCTGCCAAAAATGGAAATGTGAAAGGTACGTGAAAAATATGAATATTTCTTGCAAGTTTTTATATGAGGCAGTTAAATACCATCAAATATTATGTGACCAACTTTTTGCTTTCTGGTAAAGTTTCGTTTTTATGAAGTTATATTAAAAATAGTCATATGTTCTCTTTTACGTAAAGCGTAACGACCAAAAATGCATCATTTTACTCGGACGTAAATTAAAACCGACGGAATACTCCGACGTAAATGAAATACGGTGTATCACGATTACCCCCGTGTTTATAGACAGGTTTGACTGTACTATACATATATAAACTATTTGACCACGTACCGCTATCGGTAACAGCAGAATCCACCAAGTTGTGAACATCCGATGTTAGCCTCTACCTTGTAACACTGACTGTATAGTTTATGGTATTGGAAGTTCTGTCCAGCACCCATTCCCATTCCTGCTCCTGCCCCCATCCCCATACCCATGCCACCTGCCGCTGCCTGGCGCTTCATTCTCTTGACACTGAATTGTTGGGGAGGTTTTGGAGCACCTGTAAAACGAAACATCAGCATAAAAAGTAAATGGAACAGATACTGTAGATTGTGAAATTTTCGCGTGAACGCACTTTAATATTTATTCGCGTCTTTTAATTTTCGCGTGATCGCGACTCTGTAGTAATAATTTTAATTACTGCTTATTTTTCGCGAAACTTTTATTTTCGCGACTCGTTTCACTCGCGAATTTACGCCAAGATAAAACGATCGCGAAATTTTCTTAATTTACAATACGTACTGATAGTTAGTTTGGTGATGCATCTTCGGTTTTACCTTCTAAGTTTTTTATTGTGTTAAAACACACTATTGCATTCAGGTTATTAAAATCAGTAAATGGCTATCTTGAAACAACCATAGTGCACTGCTGTAAGCAGCAAAATGTGGAACACTGCCCTAGGTACCACCATGTAACCACAGTCTATTTACAAGACATCATGCAGCTTTATACTTATTGTAAGCTACGTTCCCACTGTCGTGCGATCCGTTACGAACGCCACGATTGACCATTCGTAGCTGATCTTGGAATTTGTCTGAAATTTCAGGTTTGGATACGAGGCGATGCGAGTCGATACGTTCTGATACGATTTGTTGCGCTCGGATGCGATATGTTCACGATTTGTCAATTTCAGGTGTCACGATCTGTCATGATCTGATCTTCCGTTCAGATGCGATCACATACGTTCCGATAGGACTGTTTCCACGATTGGGTCTCGATCTGACACGATCATCACGATCGAGTTCCCCGAATTGGGACGATCTGATACGTGCAGATACGTGCAGATACGTTCATCAAGAACAAATGCGCTCCGTTACGATATAATACGATTGTGGTCGCGATGTCTTTCACGATCATGATTGAGGGTGATCACGATTTGAGCTACGACTGGACCCCGACGGGTATAAATACAGCCCGACTGACCATGGGCTTCATTGTTTCTTGAACTTTTACAGAACTTAACAGAGCGTGGTGTTTGTATCGACTAAGATCGATCCCGATCACCACGATTTGGAAGCACGATTAGATGCGATCTGTCGCGCTTTGTTACGATGCAATACGATCTGATACGATGATCCCGATTGACAATTGATCGTGTTGATCGTAGAAAATTTTTGAACCGTTCAAAAATTTTCTACGATTAACACGATTGCCACGACTGACCTCAAGATCTGATAAGATCTGATAGGATCATCACGATTACTCCACGATTAAGACCACGATTTTAATCGTGGCGCGCATCGTGATAGTGGGAACGCCCCATTAGCAATTAATCGATTTCATTTACCGCATTTGAAGTGTGGATTAAACTAGCATATCCCCTGCCTTCAACATAATACCCATAGTCGACTATATAAAATATTTGATTGGTTGAATTTCAAAGTTCTGTCATTTGATACTTTTGAAACTTTATTAAATAGTAGAACTGAACTTGTCAAGTGTACTATTCCTAATCATTAATACAGCACATGGCAGTTCTGTAAGCTTAGATTGTCGTATGTAAAGTCCTTATTTTTACACCTAAATCATACCACAAAGGAGAAATAAATTGTCTCTATTTTTAAAAAAAAACCAGATAAATGTCCCATTAGATGTTAGGAAACATGATTGTTGTTTTAAAACACTGAAAAAAAAACAACCAGAGACAACCTCATCCCAACTTATTTGTTTGAATGGTGGGTCATCATTTTGTCGTTTTTATAAAACACTTTTAATCATTGTGTCATATACCATTTTTTGAATTTAATCATAAAATACATTCAAAAAATGGTATATGATATAAAATACATTCAAAAAATGGTATATGACAATAGTCACGTGATACTTTTGAAAAATGCTAAATACACATGTACTATGAAACTCTATAAGCCTTTAGTCTATGATCAAAGTAAGCTTTGAATGCCATATTTTGTAATAAAAATACTTTGAGTATAAATAGACTGATTCATGTTCCTAGATGCGACTTTTATACAACGAAGCAAGCTGCTTGCAAGCCTAGACTTATGTCACAATCCTCAAAAAGATACAAAAATATTGTAGGATGTCTCTGTATTCAAAGGTGTACTGAATTTATTTGACGCCGTACAGTTCCGTACCTTTTCGTTCTCAATTTTGATTACACATGGAGGGAGTAGCTAGCTTATCCTTCCAGAGCACCCGGCTTCACATCCATGGATGAAGTTCACGTTTTAACTAAATTTGTCAGTTTTACTTTTGAAAAAATTATTTGGACATGCATGGATTGGTATGTTGGTATTTTTATGCATCAACAAAAAATCGGAATTGATATTTACAGATTGTAGAAACACAACTTACCGAGTCTACCACCAAACTGTGGCGGGGGTCCTTTGAACTGTTGTCTTGGTGGTTGTGGTGCTGGTGGTCTAGCCTGTGGAGGAGGTTGTCTGTATCCTAAAACAGGCCTCATTGGCGGGGCCATTGGTCTCTGCATTGGTCTGGCTTGTGGAGGAGCACCTCTAGGTGGCTGTGCCATTGGGTGTGGGCCTTGTACTGGTGGTCTCTGCGGTGGTCTAACCGCTGTAAACGGACGTTGGGGTTGAGACTGTGGTGGGGCCATCATTCTACGTAGTCCAGGTGGTGGTTGGTATTGAGTTTGTGGAGGTCTCTGTGGTAAAGTCGGTCCCCGATATGGCGGACCTGGTGCTGGTCTTTGAGGTGCCACCGGAGGACCTCTTTGCCACTGTTGAGGGGGAGGTTGTGGTGGACGTGGTGGCTGAACCGGTTGAACTGGCATTTTAGGCTGTTGGGGAGGTGCTGGCTGAGGAGGATTTGGGCCAACTGCTCCAGCTTGTTGCTGAGTCCATGCTTGTTGTTGTTGGAAACTTGCCCCGCCAACCCCGGTGGGTGGCGCACCCTGTGCTTGTTTATTTAGCCAATCATTCTGGGAAGGTGGGTTCCATGCAGCCGTTTGAGGGTCTGGTTGTTGCCAGGCTGCAGTAGGTCCCGCACCCTGCCCTTGTGCCTGCTGCTGATTTAAAGGATGCGATGACTGAGGAGGTGGGTAAGTTGGTGGAGGAGGAGCCTGCGTAACAGGGACCTCATTAGGCGGAATGGTGATTCTAGGTGGTGGTGGTGGAGGGGCCGTTGTGGCAGCTGGACCTTCCATTTCAGGCGGTTCCACTTCTCCGCCACCTCCTCCTCCTCCTCCTCCTGCTCCTCCTCCTCCACCCGCGGCCTGGCCATTTTCCGGGGGCGGTGGTGGTGGTGGCGGGGGTGGTGGTCTAAGATCTATACAAAATCCACGTTCTCTATAACAACTCCCTCTTTGCTCTGAAAATAAAAACAAAAAAAATATCAGTGATGCCGCCCAATTACTAGTATATTGCAATTTAGACACACAATGTAAGTACTCCATAAAGGTATTGGGGGACCAATTTAGGGCCCTCAAAAAGTTGTATGGTCGTCATCACAGTATTGTTGATAAGTTTGATATCTCTGTGGCTAGGATTGCTCTGGATATCTTTGACGTCCCATAGTTCCATGTTCCTTTCACTCAATTTTGGTTGCACATGCGGCGGGTGTAGATAGCTAAACAGGTGGTGCTTACCCTTTCGGAGTACCCGGTCTCACTGTTCTGGTTTAACCTAACTTATCAGTTTCAACGTTTTCGCTTATTTGGATTGTGATTCGGACATGGATTAGTATGTTTGTTTTTTATTGTATGGAATCCAAGACCAAGGTACGAGACATAAGTATTACATCTGCCAGATTCTATTTTTTACATTTTAACATTAATAAATTTAAAAAAAAGATTGTATATATTGCCACATACCATTTTTTGTTTAAAATTTATTAAATAATGATTAAAAAAGCATATGGCACACCAAGAATATCGTAATTGTGAATTGTAAATCCGCAAATGAATTGTTTTCCTGTAGTAGCTATGTCATGTGCTACTTTTGAATGTATTATTTCTTAGAAATTAAAAAATAGCACATGGCAGCTAAATTTTAAGGTGTGTGTGTGGGTGAGCGTGTGTGGTGTGTGTGTGTGTGTGTGTGTGTGTGTGTGTGTGTGTGGAACAGTTATATCGCGTACTATTTATAAAAAGTACTGACAAAAGAATATAAAGGAAAATTTAGATTATATAGTAACAAAATGCATATACATTTGACGACAGGACTTTCTTCTGTACCCCCTCATTAAATTTTACGTAAATTTTATGGAAATTTATTTTTATTTTTATTCCCATTTGACTTTGGTAAGTTTGCTTTCAGTTGGCTGAAATTAATCATTTCAACACAGAGTTTTAATTATTTGAAACGTGTATATGGAATAAAACAAAAATTGAATACGTATTTAGAAACTGGGCTTTTTTTTTAATATTCTAACGATTTATGAATTTTGTTATAAGGATAATTGAATAATAAACAATCACATTTTCATTTCCCCACATTTTTTCCATTTCAAAAGAAAAAAGGGTAAAACACCAGACCCCGACTTTACAGTCATTTCATGGCTAAGATTTTGATGCAGTTTTCGATATTGTGATATTAAAATGGCATTTCACACAAAGGATTTGCATTTTAAAAAGAATCGTCACATGTACTCTTTAACTCTGGCAAAATTTGAAAATTGAATAATTGTATTAGTCTTACAAGATATCGTGAATTTAAGGTATCATTTTGTAGATAATTCCGAGCTTATAACACCTATGTTCTAATTTTGTTAAAACTTTTTTATATAATTATTATTGTCATATACCATTTTTAATATATTTTATATACCATTTTTTATGTATTTTATAATCAAATTCAAAAAATGGTATATGGCATTACGATAAAGGATTGACAAAAATTGTCAGATTAACTGAGTTAAAGAATGATTGTCAAAACCGGGGCAGACCTTGTGCACAATATATTGTTCAATATGTTATCCTTTCAATGTCACTGGACTCGCTAGTCAGTAATAAAATAAAGCCCGGCATATTATGCAATAAAAATGACGTGTAGTGCAATAAAAAAATACTGACTTGATGACAAAGTCGTTATATGGGAATAAATCAGTCAATACACAGTGTGTTATTATGCCCTTTCGGGAGGTATAGGCAAACAGCTTTGACCTGTCCAGTTGACCTTTAATTTAATAAATATTTATTATGGACGAGTGCATTTACGGTAAGGAGGTCACGTGGGTTTATTTTGTCTACAAAATGCGGACACTAAATATAATCACGTGCCTTGTGTACACATTATTAACTGCGAATCTTACTATATGAATATTCGAAATGAAAGGTCAAACGGAAAGGTCAATGTTGTTTGATCTGACTGTGAACTTGAATCATGTAGGCCGAAAGTACAAGGTATATTTTTATTCCATTTTCGGGACAGACAGCGGTTTTTATGGTTTACCAGTGAACTTGAATCATGTAGGGTGACTGGGTGTATGTACTGATTCAAAATGCAGAATGCATTATTTATTAATCTTAGTGAGTTTAATAAGTACACAATCAGGTATTGCACCCACGAAAAATGACTAATTATGGAGCTGTGCTCGACGCTCCTGGTGCACTGAATATAACCCAAGTAATTGTGGTCCCAGTTTCACAATCATTGCTTAACTACGTTATTTTCATAATTTGAGTGCACATGGTTTTTGTTATTTATTTCTTTTAATTGAGAATGTTTCCATTAAACTATCAATAAAATGCATTTAAAATGCACTGACCTAGGCAAATTATATTTTTAATTAAAAACATTATTGTTCAGTTCTCCTGTACATAGAGAAATTTTTGGAAATTTGATCAAGTTAATACACCAATTGGGCTTCATTCAAAGTTACATCAGGGCATTTAGGGTCAGGTAGGTCATTGTTAGTCGGGTTTTTTTCCAGGTGTGATCATCATGAATATTTAAATTATGACATAACGTTTATAGATGTTCCAAGTTAGAAGGTACAGAAGGGATAATATTGACATGGTCAAATTTGTTGCTTTGTGAAAAAGTTAAAAAATTGCTCTATGTACAGAGTTAAGTTCACTATTTCATGAATGAAAAATATTTTTTCCTATTAGGTCAGTATATTTTGTATTAAGTTTTGACAGTTTGTTGTGAGTTTGTTGGAAAATACGACTTTTTCTTGCATTTTCCATGTGCACTGAATTTGTGAAAATACAGTAAGGTTTTCCTTGACTTAAATCTGGCAAATTTGATATTTTAATAACTTTGTTAATATTAAAGATTTTTCAGAAATTTAAGGTTTCATTTTGAAGATCACTTCAAGCTTATAGCAACTGTGTTTAGTTTTCTCAAAAATGATAATATAATGCATAGTTTCAGAACAGATTGCCGAAAATTGCTAAATTGAAGTTAAGGAAAACTTTAGTTTAGAAATGATTGTGAAACTGCAGTCAGTGTATTTAAACCTACAATAAAACGGATATATTTTTAACATATGTGACACATAATCAAATATATATGAATATGAAACAGCCGTTTAACACACAACCAAAAAGCATCTTTGTGTCTGCCCAGAAAAGATGTACAATACCATACTGCCTTACGATGACATACTTTCTTAAAGTGATTATGCCCACGATATTTTGTTTGAAAATAAGTTAATATTCTATAATGTAATCTAATTAAGCCATCATATGTTGTTTTTTTTTTTGTTTTTCGAGATTATGTAGAACTTTTTGTATTTCACGAGGTTTTATACCCGTGAGTAAAAATTGAATTAAAACTGTGTTATCTATTTTTTTTCATTAGACCAAAATTCAAGTGGCACTGAAACTCGAAAAGGGAAGGTCTGTCATTTTGGGCTAGTTTTTAATTTTGGTTAAAATATCTGTTATTATAATAGAATATATGTGTTATATGTTTTTTTCGCTGTGTGGGCAATAATTCCACATAAATACAAGTTACACAGTAAAACCTTATATATAAAACAACAGAATGCTTTATTTATTAAAACAAGACAGAGATCTCAAAATGTACAGTAATAAAAAACTGACAGCGGGGTTAGTCCAGGATTGCTCTTCTAAGTGACACGTGTTTACCTAAAACATTTCAGTTCGTCTGTTAAATTCCGACATTTTTGACGTTTCAGTAGACACGCCATAATTCATACAGTCTAAAAATACATAATTCCGTGTTCTTTTCGGACATTTTGTTACATACTTACCACTGACTTACATTGTAAGTTATACTGTTTTAATCTTAATATCTCATTGAGCAAATAGAAAATAGGAAATGGGTTTTTAGGTTAATAACAATAATAATAATAATAATCACAAATAATAATAATAATAATAATACATGTTGTAATAATGATAATAATAATCATAATAACAAAAATTTTGCATAAAACGTAAATTTCTAAATCACATCATGTTAGATGTCATTTTCAGTTTCTGAATGAAATGTTGAAAATTTGTCATAGTAATTCATCAATTTCTGCTCATATTTTGTTTAACGCAATTTCCCGCTTAACATTTCAAGATTAAATCTGGTAGTTAAAAAAATAGGTGAATATACATTACTCTCAATAGAATGGACATCACACTAGGCTTCTCAATAAGAAACAGAAAAGGGCAAAAATAAATAACAATAACATATCGGTAACTATAACACTCCTGACTTCCTACGATCACTGCAGAAAGTTACAATATGGCGTCTAGTAGTGATATTTAAGTTGATTTTATAACTATTTAAAACTACGGATTTTCAAAAACTTATCAACTTTATTAGACAAACAATCTGACATGTAGTCACTGGTATCGTTTTTGGGACAAAACCCCATTGTTTGATCATTTCTTGTGTTGGTGTACAAGATGGTTCCCATACTTAACAAATCGAGACTCGACATTCCCTGACAATACCTTGACATGTCCCTGACAGAATTCTATTTTTCTTTGACATTCTAACATACTTTAATACAAGAATTCGCCAGGCGAATAAGATGTGCTGTTTACATTTTATCCATAAAACTGTTAGTAATGATTGCAAAAGTACACAAGTAAATTCAATGAATTATGATCAGCAGTTTCTTTTGGTGATTTGTAATAATGGGCAATAACCCTCAGGAAAAGAGCAAACCAACTCAGGTTAACGATATGCGCATCTTCTATCAATGTTGATGCTTTGCTCCAAGTTTCATGTAATAGTGCTTCATAGTTTTGAAGAATTTGCGCAGACAATAATTTCGGACAGACGGACAGAAGAAAGGGTGGATGGAAACTCGAATTTATTTAATATCCCCTTCTTTCCTACTTCGAAAGGCGGGGATAAAAAGGGAGATAATGCTTTAGACTACTATATGTCATGTTTTGTTCAGTAGTGTGGGAAGAGAAAGCCAGTTAAGAAAAATTATGATTAAAATTTTGAAGAAGCACCTCTTTTGATACACAATAAAAGTTCCCGACGATTCCCGGAGATTTCCTTGATTCCAAATTCCCTGACTTTTTTAAAAAAAATTCTCTGAGAAGTCCCTGACCTTGAAAAAAATTCCCCGAATTTTCCCTTGACGTGTGGGAATCATGTACAAGTCTTATACAAAGTTACACGAGCAGAAGTCTTTGTTTTAATTAATTAAACATAACTTATAAGATGAATAATCAAGTAAATAAATGCATGTACATCGCACACCATAAATTATAATGACTTTATAACTTAAATAAATAAATGCACATTGTATTTACATATCATATTTGTTATTTTAGAATGCATTTACAACTATTAACTTTAGCATGCATACTACTATAAATAGATGAGTGTAACATGGTGCGAAAACATTTTTAGAAAATTTATCCCTGATGAATTTTGCTTATTTGTGCTTGACAAAAGTAAATTGGCTGTTTTGATTTGTTCCCGCAATGCTTAAGAGTACAAAATATGTGTTGATGCAAAGCATTAAACAATGCCCATTATGAAATGTAAATTTATAACTAAAATGTTCTTTGCAATACCTAATACAACAAAGACACCACTCAACATTCGAAAAAAGCTACATTGAGGACAATTATTAATGAAATGTTCCCAACTTAGACTGACATAAGAGATGCCTTATGCTGATGTTCAAGTACTTTTGGGGGTCCCTACCTATCCTGTTTATTTCACATTAAGGGGCAATGACATTTATTGATACACATAGTATTCAATGGTAAGGGTCTAACAATTCCACTAACATTATTACTTGTACATAGTTTGGGTTAATCCAAAAATTTTCAGAAACTTTTTTGAATACTATTTTTTTTACAAGCAGTCATTATTAGAAATAAGAAGTTGTTACAAAAATGCGGACTAAGTCTACAGATAATTAAAAAAATTATAATATGACACAGCATCTACAATATATATTGTTTTTAATAAAAGAGTTATAAAAAAACTTGTATTTTCAGATTTTGAAATCATCTTCTGTATATTACCTCGGAATATAATGCATTTAAATGCACTTCATTTCATAGGGATGAAAACAAGTTGAACATGTTTGTGCTTTGTTATGGTAAGGCAGGTACACAAAGTTGTTCAGTTCATTTCTCAGCGACACAAGATCTCATTTACGAAAAGATGGCGATTGTTTTTCGGTGTATATACTTCTAAAAGACCACAGGTTTTATTGCACGTCAACAGTACTTACACACAGGTATGAGTACCGATTAAACACACTCAAAGAAAACCAATAGATTCCATCACAAGACAGATATTCCGAAAGTGACACCAACAAGAATAGAAAGCAGGAAAGACCCTTGAAAAACTTGAGGAATACCAAGTGTAACAATATTCCAAAATTTTTTATTCCTGATTTGGAAACTGTAACAAATATGACATGCACTTCTTTTGAGATCTTATTTAGAAGTGTCAGATGACACTTGTACAAATTTGATACACCCCCACTCTCGCTCTCTCCTATTAATGATCTAAACATCATACAAAGATGGGTAGAAATTTTATCTTATCTAGATTAATATAAAGGTTCCCGAAAAAGTCTAAAGCACTATTCTCAATTATTGTTTGCACAAGGTGAAAAGTACGATACGAGTTTATAACCAAACTCAGAAGTGCAACCAAACTCAAGATAAAGAAAGAACTAACAAAGCACAGTGAAAGTCTTATGCTACATAAGGAACAAAAGACGAGTGTTAGTAAACTCTTTTCAAATTTTGCTTAGAAATTCAAACATTGGACATATTTCGAAAGAGCTGCAACTTGAACATTAACTATTGTACCATGTTTGTAGGTTTGAAGTCAAAATGTAAAAGTACAGAGGATGATGTATAGAGTGGTAACATCAAACCAAAGACCCAAGGTTGGGTGGTCAGGTATCTTATGTAATTGTCAGTCTTCTTACAGAGTATATAAATGTCTCTCTGCTTCTATTTTAAAATAAATGTTGAAAACTTCTTGGTGAAGTTTAAGATTTACGAGCGCCTAGTTCCCTACATTACAAACATAGTGTTATGAACATGTTACAAGAGGAACCTCAGAATATAGAATATACTTTTTTTCTTCTAAATTCCCTGCCAGTTAAAATTTGAAAGTTTTTCAAAAAATAAGGTATACTCCCTCATGCATATTGTTTCCTTAGCTGAATTTAGTCAAATATATTTTGGATCTTTGGGTATTTTTCAACATCTTGAAAACAATTTTGGTTTCATAATTTTGGTCCCTCATGCATATTGTTTCCTTAGCTGAATTTAGTCAAATATATTTTGGATCTTTGGGTATTTTTCAACATCTTGAAAACAATTTTGGTTTCATAATTTTGGTCCAAACACTACTGATGAGGAAACGACGGTCTAGTGCTGTAAAACTAACACTGGTATAATATGTAATTACATTTATAGTTTTCGCCTTTCCTTGTCCGCCAAACTTCAACCAAGTATCTAAGGTTTGTCAAAGATTGTAACTCTACTAGTTCTACCAGTTGGGTGATTGTAAAGCATTGCTATTCTTTAAATTTGTCAGCTATACCAGTTGAGTGATTGTAAGGCATTGTTACAACCGCTATTGAAATAACGACCTCTATTGAAATAATTATTTCAATAGCGGTTGAGAATGCACTGAATTAACGACCACTATTGAAATAATTTCAATAGCGGTTGATAATGCACTGAAATAAAGACCACTATTGAAATTGGAATAATTATTTCAATAGCGGTTGAATCTGCACTGAAATAACGACCTCTATTGAAATAATTATTTCAATAGCGGTTGAGAATGCACTGAAATAACGACCACTGTTGAAATAATTATTTCAATAGCGGCTGAGAATGCACTGAAATAACGACCTCTATTGAAATAATTATTTCAATAGTAATTATTTCAATAGTGGTCGTTATTTCAATAGCGGTTGCAACAAGGCATTGTGACTAGTGAAGGTGTGAATGTTAAACATTGTCAGCTCTGTTGTGTATGATTTAATGCTGAAGCATTCATACATCATTTTGACAAGGAGACTGGGAAGATTATGTAAGATCTCTAACAACACTGTCAGTAAATTACACCACCTGATACATTAAACTGAATTTTACAAAAAAAAAAAAAAAAAAAAAAAAAAAAAAAAAACTATAGTCAAATCTGCCTTAAAGACCACCTCTATATAAGGACCACCTGCTTTAAAGACCAGTTAAACTGTATTCAAATTGATATTTTTAATGTTGTTTGAACCTGTATATAAAGGCCACCTGTCCATAAATCAACTTAACTACTAAAAGAAATACTTGAGTGACCGTGACATCTACTTAAGGATAACATAAGCTGCACCTAATACATAAAGCTGTATCTATACTGTTTTTCACACTTTATCAAATATGCTCAGAATCATAACGATTTACTAACATATAGTACGCCAAAATAGACCTGGCAGTTTGACCTTTAATTTGTTTAATTTGAATTTGACTATTCAAACAGACGTATCCATTGTTTACTTTAAGGGCTATAAAAAGTGATATATTAGGGTAGATGATAATAATACTGGGTACGGGTGTTTATGTTAATGGACCTATATGACACAGTTTATTGCCCAATCTAATATACAAATTAAGGTCAAACGACCAGACCAAACCTGACACACTATACAGCAACGATGAATGTAAATAAAACAGTGAAGGTAGACAACGCGGAAACTAATAGATGGCTACCTCCAATCAAAACAGTGATAGTAAACACATGTTTAATATTATGAGTCTGTTATTAAGTTTTTGTTGTGGCCAACCAAACATTTTTTATAATTTTCTTATTTTCATATATTTAATATAAAGGTGATGCAAACCTAATAAAACGAATTATTAGGGCGTCAAGTAAGTTTTAATTACTTAGATTTATTTGTTTATTTATTGTTTAGTATTGGTCATAGAAAAACAAGGCTATCAAAACTTACCAAAAACATATTTCTCGATATAAAGGCAACAACATTGACCTGTCCGCTTGACATTTCTTTAGAAATATTCATATAGCTATAGAAGGATAGTGGAAGCGCGTGGCCTAGTGGTTAAGGCGTTGGACTCATGATTCGAAGGTCGTGGGTTCGATCCCTGGACCGGGCGATGTCACGGTTGTGTCCTTGAGCAAGACACTTAATTTCACGTTGTTCCAGTTCACTCAGCTGAAAAATAAATGAGTACCAGCAAAATGCTGGGGGTTAACCCTGCGATGGACCGGCGTCCCATTCAGGGGAGAGTCTTGTACTCTCAGTCGCTTAACGCCACCGAAACCGGGATAAGCTCTGGCCTGATGGGCCTAATGGCTCGGGACAAACTTTAACTTATAGAAGGATCCATCCAATACATGGACACTTAATCTTAATATATATATATATATACAAGGCATGTGGTTAGTGCTCGTATTATGCAGACGAAATAGGCAGGCTTGATTCCAAGATGTAATGCTCTCGCCCACGATAAATATTTAAATTAAAGATCAACCAGACAGGTCAAAATTGACGCACTATAGAAACAGCAATGTGTTTACTTGTTTATTGTTTACCTGTTCGTTTATAATGATCAACAATGAGTGTCCAGTGACGTCATCTATACCAGGAGGTCATCCACATTGCTATTTATGACAATGTCGATAAATTATCAAAGGTAATTAAAGCAATGAGATATTGTTGTTATTTTTGTGTGTTTTTAGAAATGAATGCACATGTTTATTGCATACCAACACATGTGATATAAATTAAGGAGTGTTGCAAGGGAATCCCTTAAGTCTATGCCTTTCTTTTACCTTTAATGAAAAGTCTGAAAACTTTAGAGATTTGGGTGCATCTGTTTATTGCATATTACACGAAACGGAAGTGTAAATTTCAAATTGGCATTTAACCGTCAAATGTTTTATATAAGGGGTGATGCAAGGGGATCCTTTAAGTGCATGCCTTTCTTTTAATTTTAATGAAAATGTTTTGGATAAACAGTTTTAAAAAAACCGTGATTGCCATCTGGAGTTTCAACTAATCATGACATGTCTATCTTATCATCATTTATGTTTGTACACTGTTTAACCATAAAATAATATTTATGTAACACTTTCATGTTGAATGTGTAAGTTTGAATATATTAATAAATTAAGTTATTTGACGTTGATTACAGGTGTTAGCGAACACAAATCACATGATGTCAAATTTATAACACGTACTAAAACACATACAACAGCTGTAGTCTGTATCCTAGTAAAATATGTTAAGTTTTAAGATTTACCTTCATACTCCCTTTTGATCACTCATGCGAACACTTTCCTTGTCATAATTCGATAACAAAGTATTTCCGTAGCTTTTGGTTAAATATATGTTCATCTTTTGGCAATTTTTTCAACCCCTTGAAAGAAAATTGGTTTCACAATTTTGGTCCAAGCACTACTGATGAGAAATTGTATTCAGAAACAGTAATCATGGGCTTGTTATAATATGCAATACTTTTTAAAGTCCTTTTAGTGTTAAGATCTCAATGTGCCTTTTTGTCTTAGAACTATCGTTTTCATTTTAACACTATAAAAATAACCAAACTGACATTGAATTGGATTCCAAAACAATCCACCTATGTTGCCAAGTTTTAATGATGACTTACTAGATGAAACTAAAGATAGTAATGATGTTGATTACTTAGTTTTTATTGTGATTCTCGTTCATTCAGTAATAAGTTTTGTACAGGCAAACATGTCTATATAGGCCAGTCAAGAGAACCCGTAAAATTAGCATATATAATATATATAGGTTCAAATAATACGAATAAAGAACAATTGGGATAAATTCTACTGGCCGTTAGGTTGGACTGTTCTTCTAAGTTTATTTCAATATTTTAATTAGAATCGATACTTAATACTAGAAGAGACATTATAAGTCACATTGAGGGTTTTTCTATGTACATATGCATGCTTATGTTATATTGTTGCCATTATGTTTGTTTTTATTGTTTTGTTACTGCACCAGGGTTAAAAAACGCAAAACTATGGCTGCACTCTGTATACATACATTTACATGGTTTTTGGTTTTTGCTCAAAATTGCTATTATGTTAAACGAAACTTCTTTCATATAGTTTGTGTTATCGGTCCCCTTTTTACCACAAACTATATATAATTTTATTACATACAAAGTACATAGCTTATATTAGTAGTAAGTAACTATCAACCATTTAACAGAATTTTTAGCGCTTTCGTTTTTCATAAACATTTATTATTTACATAATTCCGAGAAGAAGAAGCCTTTCCCATCGACCGTAACTAGGCAACTGTTTACCATAAATTACATTTGTGTTTCATTTAATTAAGTCTCTTCTTGTGAGATAAACCATATATAATACATATACGTACTTATGACAAATACACACGTCCATTTATAAAACCCATTAGCATGAATTTAAACTGTTTTTGTAAATTATTTATTTTCATACAGTATAAATGTTGTTTAGAAAATATAAAATTTCTGAAAAATATTTTTAAAACTATTATAAACTCCTGATATCAAAACTTTTTTCTGGAACTCTGGGTTTTTTTCCAAGGACGTCGCTAACAAGTGCCCGGGGCACATTAATTGCCTATCAACAAATCGTGATTCTCTAAAAACACAACATAGTATACGATACTGAAACTCGACGTAACAACAAGCTATTGCTCTCAGTAATGATATTCACAGAGAATTTTCTCAAAAACGCAATCACCCTTGGTACAGCCAGCTCTAGATATACCTACCTTTCATACACGGCTCACTATTAAAGCAATCATAGAGCTATGGGATTTATTATGATAGTTATAGAGCTCTGGATTTTGGAAAAGACACAACCCAAAATTAGTAATCATTACAGCGATTATGGGCCTCTGGACTTTACCAAAAATGCCGTGCTTTTCAAAAACAACTCATCATTTCTTAAAAACGACATTGGAGATCTGAGCATTGTCACAGACATTGCTTTCAAATACAACCCACAATTTATTGCAGCAATTATAGAACTCTGGCCTTTGCCAAAGACATAAATGCCAAATGAAAACCACGATTTATTACAACAATTATGAAACCTTACCGTTGCCACAGGCAATACCACAATTTATTACAAGTATGGAGTTCTTGCCTTTGCCACAGAAAAACTTTTGAAATACAACTCCCAATGTATTATAGCAATTATTAAGGTCAATGTCTTACAACAAACACAACCCACAATTTATTACAGCATATATGGAGCTTTAGCCAATACCACAAAAAAAAAAAGCTTTAAACATCAATCTACAATATATTACTGCTATTATGGACCCCTTGATTTGACCACAGACATACCTTTTTAACACAATTCACAATTTATTACTGCAATGATGGACCACTGGAATGCATTACTAACATACATATAAAACATAACCCCAAATATATTACAGCAATTATGACGTTCTGTGCTTTGCATGCATGCCTTTTAAACACAACCCACAATGTGTATCAACAATTATGGGGAACTATGGAGCTCTGCACTTTGCAATAGGCATACATTTTAAACAGAAATCACAATTTAATACAGTAAATATCAAGCCACACATACTTTTTAAACAAAGCCGATTTGTATTATATCAATGATAGAAGCCTAGCATTTACCACAAAATACCTTCCAAACACAACCCATTATTTATTTCAACAATTATGGAGCTATGGACCTGACCAAAGACATACTTTTTAAGCACAAACCACAGTTTACTAAACCTGTTCTAAGCTTTACCACAAACGTACCTATCTAGCACAACCCACAATTTAATAGAGGAATCTAGGACTTGAACCCAAGCATAACTTTTCAAACACAACCAACAGCAATAATAAAGCTCTGGCATTTACCACAAACACGCCTTTCAAACACTTTTCATTATTAACGTGAACTCCGAACTCTGTGCTTTGCAACAAACACAGCCTACACGTTTTAATAAGTTTCCATGGAGCTCTGAAATTTGCAAAGGAGGACATAAAGAAAGTCGTATATCAAAGAAACAAACACAACAATGAATGTTGACACATATCAAAAATAGTTCATTATTACCAATAACAAGAAGTTATTTTGAGGTGCGGTATTGGATCCACAAGGACAGACATCTCTTATAAGCACAATATCATCTATAACTTATCAATAAAGTGTTATAATGATTAATTGGGTGCTAACGTTATTATTGATTTGTCATGGTCAGCGGTCAATGTACTAGCTACCGTAGAGGCCACACTGAGGTCATACACCAAGTACCAAAATAAACCAATTGTTGAATAACACAAATCAGTATAAAAAACTACTAACAGACGACCGTAGAAATAATGAGCAACATAGTAGCCATCAAAACACATACTGGTAACATATCAAGAGCAGGAAAGTTGGTAGAGTGCTCGCTCCGTAAGTGGGAGGTTATGGGTTTAAACCCCGACTGTCTGACCCAAGACTTGAAAGTGGGTAGTGCCTGTTCTTTTGCCAAGCATTCTGCATTACAAAATGAAAGCCACGGTTCTTTCAGATGGGAACTTTAAATAAACGAGGTCCCGTGTCAAAGCAGGCGCGACACGTTAAAGAACCCTGCTGTATAACGCCATCAGCGAAACGCACAGGCAAAATTTCTGCACTTTTGCCTAGAGTCGGCGACGTCTCGAAATAAGTGAAATATTCCTGACTGGGACGTTAAACACAATTACTCAATTCAACTCTAGAGCAGGAAAGAGCAGGGTGGCCATCAATACGCATGACAACTAGAAATGAAAAGAAGCATATTCGAACATGGCAGGTCTAGAAATATACCGTAGCATTATGGCTAACAAAACACATAGCAGATCTGCAACTGAAAAGTAACATATCGGTAATCATTACCAATATTATCTAGAGATGGACACTTACTTAGCATGCATTGCAGAGCTCAAAATAAACATTATCACACTATCAAAACTCATGGTATCTAAAAAAGAAAAGTGATGTTCAACACATATGATAGGTCTAAAAATGATACGTAACATAGTGGTTACTAATACGCATATCTTGAAACGAACAGTAACATAGTGGCTATCAAAAGAATGACGTCATAAAATGGAATTAAGGCCAAAATAATTCACGCATTACTCGGTTCCAATTCTTGTCATTTATGTCTTTTTTATACCGTGAGTGCAACTCAAGCAGTTATGTTGGACAAAATAAGGCCTATCACAATAGTTTTTTGTAAAATAAATCATGACTATATAGCTATTGTTCTCTAAGGGTATTTGAATCACGCCATTGTACGAAGTTTTTATATAATCCGTAATCTTCTAAACCATATTATCATTTTTATTAAAAAAACATTTTTTCATAGATTGTTGCCACATTTCACAAAATTTTACAACTTTTTATAGTTGTATCATTTTATTACGAAGTGACATAATGTACAATGTCAGTCTCTGCTAAAAAAATCCTATTTCAAAAAGTCTGCACACTCCGTAAAATTTTCAATTTACTTCAAACTTTATGCTGAACAATTTCATATTTTGTTTTAGTTGTATTATCTTTTCTATATTCCATGCTGAAAACAATATCAGAATCAAATAAAAAGTGACCTATGGAAACGAAAGAGTGTAATAGTTTATGGATACAATGCCTGTCCTTCAACAAAACACTCATTCTTAGCACGAAAGGTTATACATATACGTTTTTATGATAAATTCATATTCTTTTTGAAACATTTATTATTTTCTTTCATGTCACGTGATGTGTAGAATATATGCTTATTGTATTGTCCTAAAGGTGCTACTGAATGTATTTTTTCGTCAATTTATGTCTCCCATAAAATAGTGAGAATAGTTATCATATAAGTGTGATTGTGATTTGGACATGGACCGGTATGCTTTTATACTAAGTGTAGTTTAGAGTTTCGCTGCGTTATTTATTTACAGTAGAACTTCGATAACTCGAAGTGCACGGGACTTCGATGATGACTTCGAGTTATCAGGGTGTTCGAGTTTTTGAAGTTGAAGAATGACGTCACAATGTAACTTGCATTTCTTTGGGAGAAATGTTGGATGGTGTAAAATTGTTTACCGATACACTGATGTATGTTGATCGTGTTTGATGCAATGAATTCATTTTGTTGTCTTTAATATATATATATATATATATATATATATATATATATATATATATATATATATATATATATATATTAATAACAACAATTTTCATATTTTCAAAGTTTTAAAATTTACATATATCGAACATGTAATTTAGAATTACTTTGAGGGAATGGGCGCTATTTAGATGTTCGAACTTCCTTCCTGTTTAACAGAGTATCCACTTTAAGAATGAAGACTCTTCGCTTTTTTATTTCTATTCCTTGTTTTTTTTACATCTTTTAACAAAACAATTGTATTATATCCACGAAACAATGTTCGAAACATGTGTCCAAATAGCTTTCTAGCTGGTGTATGCATTTTGGAATATTTCATTTTTTTTTTTTTTTTTTTTTTTTTTTAATTTTTTGGTGGATTGTTAAAGAAAAAGATAAACTGAGAACGAAGTAGGAGCAAGTCGTTAATTTTTCCAAATGTTTCATTTTCCTGTCTAGATTAATGTATTGTAATTTTAAATATTTTTAAAATACTACTAAAATAAGGTTAGTTTCATTATGGTTAAAGCAATTACTTTGAAATTTAAAAATTAAAATATGGTCTCCTGACTGTGTCGACTTAAAGTCGATACGTTGTTACTAAAACTGGGACTGTTAAAATCAGGGGCGTAGATAGGAGCCAGTTATGACTGAGGCAAAAAATGGAAGCCCCGAAGTTTCTTCAAATCTATGGTGGTCCGGAGTCATGCTCCTCCGGAACATTAAAAAAATGTGTTAAATAGTGCAATCTGGCGACATCTGACGTATTTGTTGTTAAATGATACTAGTAAATATCAAAGAAAATTTATGAATTTAAATACAAACATAGCAACATTGCCAGCAAGGCAAAAAGACTAATGTACGCCCTGTTGTGGTAACTGAGCTAATAAAATGAGAAATGGTCTTGAAAAAAGTTCATCTAGTTAGTCACAGCTCATTCTTCAAAGTTACACCAAAAGTCCTTTTGCAATACTAAATGAGTACCTGATTTTCACCGAGGCAGTTGCAACTGCCTCGGTTGCCTCATAGTAAGCTACGCCCCTGAAAATCCAGTTATTTTTCTCACAATTATCTAAAAACAAAGAGTTGTTTGAAAAAGTATTCTTATTACAATTGGTTTCACAATTTTGGTCCAAGCACTACTAATAAGGAATTGTATTCCGCTACGGCCGTCTAGTGGTGTTAAATATGTACTCTTATCACATTAAGTGCAAACCAATCATCATTCATAAAACAATTATTTTCTGATAAATATATTTATCCTAAATAGGTACAAAGTAATGCAATGGCTCGTGATATTGAATAACGCCAAATTAAAACAGTCCAAAGTAGCAACCGTGTTAAAAAAAAAATAAAATAATTAAGTCTCCAAAAGAAGGGATAAGTTCTAAGGCTAAAGCAAATAGAAACGTTCTCAGAAATCTTTAAAGAAAGTTAATGTAAAACAATCCAAGATTATGTAGTAGTCCAAAGTAACAAACGAATTCAAAGAAATAATTAAATCTCCAAAAAAGAAATAAGTTCCAAGGCTTAAGTAATCAGAATAGTTCTCAGAAACCGTGAGAAAAGTATTGCTTAAAGAAAGTTCAAAATCCGAAAGTTCCGGATTTTTTTTGGCGCGCAAAGACTACACACAACTTACCGTGAAAATCCTGAGGAGTAGGTAGTCCTAATTCACTTCCGAATAAAGCACCAATAAGTTCGAATCCGCCCATTCCACCCCCTGCACCCATTCCACCCCCTGCACCCATTCCAAACTGACATAACACTGGTGAAACTATCGTTACCAAGGTAACGACATATCCAAACAACATTCTCAAAGCTGACACCACCAAACACTGAGCGCTGTGCTACTGGCGACCCGTTAAGAATGTTTTTATGTTCTTTATCTGGAATAAGTTTATATATAGTAACTGTACCGCCCCTTTGCGGAAGAGGCAAAATTAATTCCAATTTTATGCAATTTTTCGTTTAAAAAATGCAAAAAATGTCACATAATTTTGTTTTAAATATCTAAATTCAGTCCTTTTCCCTTTTTGGTGTCACTGCAATGTAATTATCTATATGAACGACTGCGTTACTGTCTTCATTAAGTAATGAACCTAAATCCTGGAAATTTTCGCCAGATCATGTCAAAGTCAAAATAAGACTGTGCCCGTTTAATAGTTTCTTTATTTTACTCGTGTCGTGATATGACGGGCTTGTCATGACAAGTTATTTCTGTTATATAGAAGGAGAATATGCACATAACAACCATACGAAAACACTAAAAACGCCATATATCAATCGAAAAATAACGCAATTTTAGTATCGAGCACTAGTCACAGATACACCCCCACCTAACTGCACAGCGGTCACGTTACAGGTGTATTGATATAGGTAAACAACATTGACCTGTCCGCTTGACCTTTTGTTAGGAATATTCATATAGGAGGATCCACCTAATAAAAGGATAATGTTATGATTCAAGTTTATACATACACCGCAGGGATGGAACTTATGGAGCTTAATTATTTTGAGTTAAGGGCCCAGCTCACTTTTGAAGAGAAGTTGCAATAGCAATACATAACTAAAATATTTAAAACGGCGGGGGCCAAGACAAATTTCTACGGGCCCCCCTGTGTCGAATTCCCTGCACAGTGTACATTCCTACTGTATAATCACTCATGATGTAGGCCAAACGAACGCTAGCGTTGTTTCTTACACATAAATGAACCGATCCATGATAGATATTTAAATTAAAGGTCAAGCGGACAGGTCAATGTTGTTAATCTATAACAGAGTCTACTTGATATTTTACTAAATGTAGTATTTTACTAAAATGTCAAAATTTACAACAAAAATGTATCATTAATACATATCTTATGGTGGCCAAGTTTGGTAATGTTAAGGGTTAATTAGTGGAATTTAAAAGTAGAATTTTAGATCTTCCGTGCAATAACTGAATAAATAATAAATTACATATTATACTAGTTTTAGGTTTACAGCACTAGACGACCGTTTCGAAATACAATTCCTCATCAGGGCTTGGATCAAAATTGTGAAACAGAATTCTATTGAAGGGGTTGAAAAACTATCAAAAGGACCAAAATATATACAGTATAATCAAAATTAGTTAAGGAAATACTTTGCATGATCATGCGGGAGTATACATAGTTTTGGGGGATTTTCAAATTTTACCTAACAGGAAATTTAGAAAATAGTATACTTTTGACAGTATGCCATATTAGATGCAAAAATGGTAAACTTCGCCGTAACTTGCAAGGTTCCATTTAAATTTCCCGTTAAACAGGTTTAATTAACGTTTCCTTTCAACCGTTTACAAAAAAAGTCTTGACGAAACTTCACCGTAACATACATGGTTCCATTGAAGTTTCCCGTTAAACACTAACTGACAAGGCTCAATTAAATATTTGTTTCCACCGTTTCAATAAGAAACCATCAAGAAAACAAGAAGCATAAAGAAAGGTAGATAACTATATAGCCCCCAATAAGTGGACGCGAAATTAAATATGAACCTGAATTGTGGATTATTGAAGCTCAAATTAAGTACGCAAAATTTGATACTCGCGATATTAAAGTAATCTAGAGTATTGCCTTCTGAGTTTGTGATATTCTCGGGGAAACATACTGGCTTAGTGGTTTAAATTACGGTAAATATACCGGTTAAACCTTTGTAAAAAAACCTCAGAAAATGAAAATGGGATAAAAGATTACAATTAAATGAAATAAAACATCTGAGCAATGTTACTGTATCCAGGAACCTGTCTCAACATTACGAAGGTAATTCACACTTATGATATTTTCAAATTCCTGGGTACCGCTGATGCCAGGGTACGGGTCATATTAGCAAAATGATGCTAGATTTCCGGACATACTGAAAAAATTATGCCATGGTTTCCTGGTATAATGACAAAATGACCAACGGGTTCCGAGCATGATGACAAAATGATGACAGGGTTCCGGGCATCTTCACAAAATGATGCTAGGTTCCCGGACATAATGAAGAAAATGATGCCTATTAACAAAATGATGTCAGGGTTCCTGTCATAATGAAAAAAATGATGCCAAATTTCCGGTCATTAGGGCAAAATGATGTCGGGGATCCAGACATATTGACGAAACGATGCAAAGTAAATGGAATTAAACGCTAGTTTCAAACCTGAAAATGCTAAAATTTGATATACAGTATATATATTTACGTTAATTTTGAATATTTAATGAGCTGAACAATGAATGATATTTTAATTATATTGTAATTGAGATCATAGTATGCATGTGGGACTGTTGGCGTCCTTCTTGAAGAAGAATGTTATCGTAAAATTATTCGAGCATCTAGTTGCTAAGTTGTAAAAATTAATTAATGGTCGTCAAACGCTCATTAAACCCTATATGTCCATACAAAGCGGGCCTTTGTAATATATTCTTTGTTCTTTCTCTGTGTGTGTTTAAATGCTGCATTCCCTAGGTTACTAAGACTGTTGCAAGGTGTTCTAAGTCAAAATTTAACTTTGTTTAGATCATTTTATCAGTTTTTAATTCACACGAGGATTTATTTTGAAGGATGCAGCAAGTTTATTTCAATGGATATGATCCTTCAATGAGGAGTTGAGCGAGTTTATTCATGGTTTTTTAAATACAATACTAAGTGTGTGTAAGCAGGAAACATACAACACATACTTAGAGTTGAGTTGAGTTGAGGTGAGTAATGGTGTTTAACGTTCCAGTCAAGAATATTTCACTTATATCAAGACATCGCTAGCAATAGACGAAGGTGTAAACATTTTGCCAGTGCGTTGCACTGATGGCATTATACAGCAGGGTTCTTCACGCCTACTGTTACACGAGACCTCGTGTTTAAGTTCCCATCCAAAAGAACCATGAATTTCATTTTGTAATGTGGAGTGTTTGGGGAAGAACAGTCATTACTCACTTTAAGTCTTGGGTCAGACCTTTTGGGGGGTTCAAACCACGCCCGCCCACTTTCGGAGCAAGCACTCTACCAACTGAGCTAGGTACCAAAATGGTGTCCTTCAATGTGGAGTTATTATACCAGTTATATCGTTCCTCATCAGTAGTGATTGGACCAAAATTATGAAACCAAAAGTTTTTTTTTAAGATATTGAAAAGACACCAAACGACCAAAAATATTTTACTAACTTTAGCTAAGGAAATACTTTGCATGAGGGAGTATGCCTTAGTATTTCAGGAATTTAAGATTTTAACTAGCAGCAAATTTAGACATTGGTATATTTCTGAAAATAATACACAATTATTGCCTACTGAGTTATTCTCGGAAAATTATCCACCAACAGAGCTTTAAATTACAGTTTATAGCAGTTTTAATTTTACATCACTAGACGGCCGTTTCGGAATACAATTAGGCTTATTGTTTTCTTTTTCATACTTAATAAATATTTAATATTTGTTGGAGATGAGATTCTTTCAGCCTTATGCTTTATGTATTCATGCATACCTACATGTAACTCCTGTCATGCACCACTTTTAAAAGCATTAATTCTTTAAAAGTCATATCAAACATACAAGATACAAGAATATACCTCTCTTGTGATCGTAATTTATGCAACACATGTGAAGGTGTCCAAAGGTAGTGACATCTCTGTGTTACCGATGAACCTAAAACCTTCATCATGGAAATAGTGACAGGACTATAGCATAACAACTAAACTTTATAACCCAAAGGACGTTAACATTTTATAATTTTATTATGTATTTCCTGTGCGTCTTAATATAGTCCCCCACTGGTTCCAAACCGGAGGGGACTATAGGGTTGTTGTCTGTCCGACCGCCCCTATCTGTCCATCCGTCTGTCCGTCACACTTGGATGACACATCTGTTGTCCAGGCAAATCCTACAGATTTCTAGCAATATCAATATTATTTTGCAAGAAGTATTTGAAAATACCAAAAGGTGTACATGTGTTCAGGGTTTTTAATAGTAGGAAAACAGTTTTTGTTCATGCATATCTTAATAATACTAATGCACCCAGTGCCATTTTTTAATTTATTAGTTATGAGAACTCGTACTGCAATAAACGTCGCTCATTGAAGAGCCACTGCAGTAAATGCGCAGAAACTATTTTCCATAACTCGTGATTTCCATTGTTGACACAAAAACCTGTAAAATATTTTAGCTTTAGGATTTCGGCATGAAGTTGCACTATGTAATATTGTTTGTATCACCAAGAGGTCAGTATAATATTAAAATGCATTAACCATTTGACTTTTAAATTGTATATTTATTATATTGTTACAACATAGTCTGTCACGCCCGAAATTTTTATGGTCATATGTACCCGTTTACCTTCAGATCCAAACTCTGTTCCAATTACTTATTCAAATGCAAAAGGATATCCGAATGATAAACCTGTATTCCAAGAATAATGGAAACGTTGCCCATCTACAATGGCAAAAACAAAAATATCCATCCATATCAAAATCACAATCCCATGGTGAAGTAGATGGCAGATAGATGGCAGATATACCCGTAAATAACAAGAGATCGAGAGCTGTTTCAGTGTTTAACTTTCGACATGCCCGCGTCGAAGCTCGACTGTTGTGTTACCGGGATGAAACATATGGACTTCCACCAGAGAAGTGAAATTGGGTACTCCAGGCACATTCATTCATTAACTACGTGTACTTAGTAACATTTTTAAAACTTAAATCTGACAAAATTTCAAGCCTTTATAATTTGGTTATTTTCTAAAATATTCGGAAATTAGAGGTGTCATTTTGAAGACCGCCTATAGCTTAAAACATCTGTAGTTCCATTAAAGATTACCACAAATTGGGTTAGGTTAAGGAAAAAGCTTAGACTAGGGCCAGGCCCCCGTTTCACAATCATTCCTTAGCTAAGCTTTTCCTTAACTTAATCCAGGGTTTCTCACCGCTGTGAGTTCGAGTCCCGCTCGGGCCACATGTGGGAAAGTGAATTTTCCTTGCCGTTGGCCTTTACTGATTCACCTGGTATCAGTATAATGGACTGGGGGAGTGGTACGCTCGTCTGCGGTGTACTGACTCTGTGAGCTAGCACAGTAAAGTCGCCCAGAGTGCGCACTAGTTCAAGGCAGACCATACAACACACTCGCACTTCACATGCATACACGAAATTGTTCATAGATTAATCCATAGAGATTAATTAAATAGTTCTCGTCGCGAATAGCTGAAAAATTGCTGATGCGACGTTAAGCAACATTCAACCAACCAACCAACCAACCAACCTTAACTTAAATCATGCAAAGTTTCAAATCTTTATCATTTATTAATTTTTACAATATCTAGGAATTGAATGTTTTATTTTGAAGACCACTTCACTTGTAGCTTTAAACATTTGTATTGGTGTTTTCAAATTGTTTAGTAGTACTTCCAAAAATGAATACACAAATTTGTCTTGCTAGTAAGTTAAGGAAGATCTTAGCTAAGAAATGGTTGTACTGTGAAACTGGGGCCAGATTGTATCCAGATTTTTATAACTGCTTTAGTTATTGTTCCAAAAAGGATTACCAAAATTTGCTGTAAGCAAAGAAATGGTTGTGAAACTGGGGGTTTGTGTGCAGATTTTGTCAACTGTTTTAGTTATTGTCATCTCGTTCTTGACGGCCTTATTAATATTGTAGTGCAGTCGTATATAATATTGCAAGTACCACCCAAAGGTCAAAATATTAAACTGTGTAACTGATTTGACTTTATTGGAGTTTTATTATGATGTTACAACACACTCTGTCACGCCTGAAACTTTTATAGAGCATATATGTCCTTTTATCTTCAGATGCATATCTTGGTTCCATTGTCCTGGTGCAACAAAACAACACTTTAGCGGCAGTTCTGACATTTAAAGATTTAAATTTTGTCCTATCGACTAAATTTAACAACAAAACTCAATATTTTAAATGTTGTTCGTACATGTTATGTTTTCTAATAACCCTGTTATTCTAATGAAAATACAAACATTTTGTAAAGGTGATAATAACATTCATATATTAATGGACATCGTGACAAGTGTCACTTTACATAATTTATATATCACAACTCATGTATATGTAAAATAAGGAGTGTAATGTTACAAGGTATTTAGTGGTTAATACAAAAAAAACCTAATTACGAAACTAAACCGATGTTGGACATTTGAGCGACAAGAAAACAGACATTTGGACTAAAAAGTGGACATATGAGCGACAGATTTTTAACATTTGTCAATTTTAAATAAACTCTTACAAATAAAACAACAAAATTCTGTTTCTAATTGGTTTTGCACGGAGCCAGTTTTACATCTTCAGTTTTAAATTTGGGGCTTAACAGGAGGACATATGACCGACAGATTTTTTAACATTTGTCAAAGTTTTACTTTGTTGTGCGACAAGAAATTGTACATTTGGGCTAAAAAAAGTAGACATATGAGCGACAGATTTTTAAAATTTGTCAAAGTTAAATAAACGGTAATAAATAAAACAACAAAAAACTGTTTCTTATTGCTTTTGCACGGAGCCAGGTTTATCTCTTCAGTTTAAATTTCTGTGCTACAAAGGTGGACATATGACCGACAAATTTTTAACATTTGTCAAAGTCAAATAAACGTTAAGAAACAAAACAACAAAAAGCTGTTTCTTATTGCACGGTGCCAGTTTTACTTAGTGTCTCTACGTTTCTTCAAGTTTAAATTGACATTCTACAATGTCGGTTATTTGATACTTATACTGCGTAGCTCAGTTGGTAGAGTGCTCGCTCCGTAAGTAGAAGGTTGTGGGTTCGATTAACGGCATCGTCTGATCTAAGACTTGAAAGTTGGTAGTGGCTGTTCTTTCGCCAAGCACTCGGCATTACGCGAAATGAAAGTCCCAGTTCTTTCGAATGGGAATTAAAAAAAACAAGGCCCCGTGTCACGGTAGGCTATGCACGACAAAGAACCCTGCTGTATAATGCCATCAGCGCAACACATAGACAAAATTTCTGCACCTTCGCCTACTGTACATAAGTGAAATATTCTTGACTGGGACGTTAAACACCATTACTCAACCCAACTGACCTTATATAATTTTGAATTTGTAAATTCATCGGCTTCTGCTTTTTATACTTCAATACGGGGAAGTCAGAAAGTTCATAGAACAGCGTATTAAGCCAAGCGTAACACACATTTTTTTACTTATTAGGACAACACAACATTCCGCCATTTTAAACATATCAAGTTTATTTGTCACAACATATTTGTGTAATTCTCAAAAGCATTTAAAGTTGGTGACCATCAAGCAATGCTGGAAAATCAAAATGTTGAGTAGAGGGCAGTAATAAAGTTCCTCACAGTAGAGGGATCAAATGCCAAAAAATTGACCGGCGAATGGTAGAGGTGTAGGGTGACATTGGTCCTGCCTATTCAACAGTGGCAAAATGGAATCAGCTGAATTTAAACGTGGGCGCACCTCACTGAAGGATAATCCACGGTCAGGTCGGCCAGCTGATGCCATTACAAAGGAAATTATCACGTCTGTGGAGACCCTCATCATGAATGATCGTCGAATTACGATTGATTACATCGCTAGGGAGTGTGACATTTCACATGGAAGTGTATACACGGTTATCCACGAGCATCTTGGGATGTCAAAAGTATCCGCAAGATGGGTCCCAAGAAACCTTAATGTGCAGGATCGCTTCCAAAGACTCCAGTCAAGTCGGGAGCTTCTTGGCATTTATAATGATAACCCGGAAAGCTTCCATTTACGTTCAGTAACTGGTAATGAAACATGGATTCATCATTGGGACCCAGAAACTAAAAAAGAGTCCATGCAATGGAAGCACCCTGGCTCACCCCCACCAAAGAAATTCAAAACCCAACCATCAGCTAGCAAAGTCATGGACACTGTGTTTTGGAATTCTAAGGGTGTTCTGTTAATCAATTATAAAACCTGCTGGAATTTCTATCACTGGGAGGGGAAAGTTGGGCCGAGGGGTATTGCTTCTTCACGACAATGCTCCTGTACACAACTCAAGGATTGCACAAGCAGCGATTCGTGAATGCAAGTTCGAACAACTTAATCACCCACCCGACAGTCCCGATTTGGCACCCAGTGATTATTTCCCATTTAGACATTTGAATTCCCATTTACGGGGAATCAGATTTTCTGATGATGATGATGGACTTAAGGCTGCCACAGTGGCATGGTTTCAGGACCAAACCGAAGACTTCTATTTCAAAGGTATAGACAGTCTGAAAGAAAAGAGGGCCAAGTGCACTGGGGTAAATGGGGACTATATTGAAAAATAATAATAAAATGTATGGTTTGTTGCGGTAATATATACCCCGTTCTATGAACTTTTTGACTTCCCCTCGTATGCATATGTTTAGTTATCATGAAAAATATCTTAAAACATAATCATATTTGTTTGCAACGCTAGTCAGACGGATATATTTGAAAAATGATAACCACGTGGCAGGTGTTAAGCTAAACAGGAGATGCTTATCCATCCGGAGCACCCTGCCTCACATCCCTGGTTAAAGTTCGCGTGTTTAACCTGATTTGTCAGCTTCAAAATTTTAGTTATGGATAAGTATGTTTGCTTTTGATTTTGTAAAGATTATATTCTACTTTTCTAATTTCGATTTTACACGTGGTGTGTATTGCTAGCTAGACAGGAGGTGTGTACCCTTCCGGAACATTCGGTCTCACTTCTCCGGTGGAAGTTCAAATAATTTACCAGTTTCTAAGACTTTGCTTTCAGGATTGTGATTTGGAAATGGACCGGTAAAATTGTGTTTGATTTTATAAATATATGTGTTAAATACACGGGAAGTAAAAATAGCAGTAAGCAGTTATTAGCAGTACATTTTAAAATAAACCTTTAATTTCTACACATCAAGAGCTCCGTTGTGAGTAAATCCCAAACGGTCAATGGATTATGTGTCCCTTCAGCCGAAATTGGCAACTGTGGACAGTCGATATATCTATTTGAAATGTCCAGAACATGAGACGTAGATTCTACATCATGCTATAATGTGACCCGAGATGAAATGTATAATGGGACAAATGGCCTCTACCCTCATATGCGTCTTATAATACAATCACAATCCAGAAGCAAAAACTTTGTAACTTATGAAATAGGTTTAAACACGTGAACTTCCACGGAAAAGTGCGGTCGGGTGCCCCGGAAGTGTAAGCACCTCTTGTTTAGCTAGCTACTCCCACTGCGTGTGTAATCAAAATTTGAGAGAAAGGAACATAGAACTACGGGACATCAAATATACACAGGGCAATCCTGGACACAGAGGCATGATACACTATCAACAATACTGTGATAACGGCAATAAAACATTTTTAGGGCCCTGATAAGCCTAGGCTTGCAATATTCCTGGGTATGACAAACCCAATGAACACTGCCAAGGTTTAAATGTCAGCCACTTCATACTACTGGTATGTATATTGTCACAAACTTTTGTATTTTAATTTTACAAGAAATATTCAGGAATTTAAGGTGTAATTTTAAAGAATTTTTTGGCTTAAAATATTTTGTATTGGTGCTGTCAAAAATATTTAGTAAAAGTTCAAAAAAAAAAAAAAAAAAACGATTGTCAAAATTTCCCTTAATTAAGTTAAGGAAAAATCTTAGCTAAGAAATGATTTTGAAACTGATACTTTTCACTTTTTAGAATGAGAGACCATTGCTTTGTAGTAGAATTTGTATAAAGCATTTGTCGAAAGTAATTTGCATATTAGGAAGATTAATATCTTATATCAAATAAGACACACTGTGATTTATATATATCCAAAACATAAAAATGTTACATTGTCTTCATTTACACAAAAGTATTTCATACCTTGTCATTGTTTTTAACTGCGCAATTGTAAAATTATTTCAACTTTATTTTTAACTCGTAAAGCACATATATAATTATGTTCAAAAGACTTTATTCCTGTTAATTTCATGACCAATTGTAAAACCATTATTTCAACTTTATTTTAACTTGTGAAGTACTAATATAATTATGTTCAAAGACCACTAATGTTTATTTCCATTGTAAAATTATTTCAACTTTATTTTTTACTCGAAAAGGACAGATACAATTATGTTCAAAAGACTTTATTCCTGTTAATTTCAATTGTAAAATTATTTCAACTTTATTTTTAACTCGTTAAGTACAGATAAAATTATGTTCAAAACACTTTAGCATCGTTAATTGCATTATGTTAACACCTACATTTGGTACTTTTGTTAAACCATATTAATTATGTTAAAGGTAATCAAATCGTTTGTTTTACTGACTAGAACTGCCTCTTGAGAGCCAAAAACTTCCACACCAACATCTACAAGGGTTTAATGTTTTCCCGCGACCTTGAACTTTCCGATATGACCTTGATTCAAAGTCATGACACAACATCTATGGACCTGTGAAGTTTTATGAAAGTAATTATGAGATATGGCCCGGATTTTACACGGACAGACAGAAGGACGGACAGACAGACAAGGTGATTCCTATAATAATAAGTGACATTTATTATCAGTACAGTCATGTAAAAAAAATTAATTAACTAATAAGCACCAATAAATGTTGGTCATGAAAACTGTTTCCAAAAAATGAAAACGTTTCAAGAACAAAGGACGTCTCATCTAAAGTCGCGTCCCGCGTACAATTGCGACATCAAAAACATTACAATTTTTGTTGTTTGTCAAATAACCCAGCAACCGCATCGCGTATTGATGAATTTTAAAAGAATAAAGGACGTCCATCTAGAGTCGTGTCCCTCGTGCCATTACGACATTAAAAAAATTACAATTTTTGTTGTTTGTCAAATAACCCAGCAACCGCATCGCGTATTGATGAATTTTAAAAGAATAAGGGACGTCCATCTAGAGTCGTGTCCCTCGTGCCATTATGACATCATAAACATTACAATTTTCAGCGTTTGCCAAATAACCAGCAACCGCATCACGTATCGATGATTTTTAAACTTATGCTTTGAAGTTATGTTTTGAATAACTTGTTCTTAAAAGTATTGTATCTATTATTTAATACTGCTTAAGGTTATACCATGAAATTGAAGATTAAAAAAACAAAGATTTTCTCTCTATAAATCTTTATAATCTTTTACACATTATACCAGTTTAATTTTACAGCACTAGACAAACGTTTCGGAAAACAATTCCTCATCGGTAATTCTTGGACCAAAATTGTGAAACCAAAATTGGTCCAGGGGTTGAATAAATATCTAAAGGACTAAAATATATCTAACCAAATTTAGCTAAGGAAATTGTTTGCATGTGGCAGTATGCCTTAGTCTTAGAATTTTAAGATTTTAAATGGTAGTAAATTTAGACAAAAGTATATTTCTTACAATACAAAAGTATTGCCTACCGAGTTTGTGATTTCTTATATCACCATTTCTATGGTTTTAATACTGTCATGTGCTACTTTTGACTTTTTATGAAATAATATAATTTAAAAGTAGCACATGACAAACTTTTGAATTATATTATTTCATAAAAATTCAAAAGTAGCACAAGACAATACTACTACTCAGTAAATCACGTTTCTTATTTAGGTTAATGCTTAAGCATGTACATTGTGTCAGAGCAATATCTGAACGAAACATGTTTACTATCTTACCCTAACAAGATTACCACGCTATTAACTATCAAAGTTCAAAACATTAAAACTTTAAGGAATTAGTTGCCAGAACAATAGCTGAACGAAACATGTTACAACATTATTACCCTGGCAAGATCACCACACTTTTCATTTCCAAAGTTCAAAACTTTATACCATTGAAAAAGAAATCAAGCTATTCTTCTTCAATCATAGTATAATGACAGTTTTTTATCATTATAGCGCACTATATTTGACTAGAAGCTACTTACCATGAAATTCCTGGGGAGATAGAAAATCAAACGTATCGAATAAAAACCAGTAATTAAAAGATGTAACTGGAATCCAAAAAGTAGCAAAAATCAAAATTAGTTGCCAATGCATTGTCTCCCCGGCTAGCAAAAGCAAAGATTTCAGAGATTAACGCGTTTTGTTTACTACGCCTTCAATATAAAATGCATTCCTAGAAATAAGGACCGCCCCGTTAATGACATTATAAACACGACATTTGGCATAATGTGACGATTTTTAAGTTTTATTTATTGTTTGCATTTGTCATGACAAGTAATAACACTAAAACAAATATCCAAGGTTGACTGGGAGCAGAGTGATTGTTAATTCTTATTATGTCAAGACAAAACTAGAACTGTCTTTTGAGAGTCAAATACCTCCCTCCCCAACATCTACTTTTTTATTCGACCTTGACCTTTCCTATATGACCGTGGTTCAAGGTCATGCAACACCTTTGGACCATAAAGATTGTTCCTGTGAAGTTTTATGATAGTCGTCAAAAGCAGCTATGAGATATGGCCCGAACACGATTTTACAGGGACGGACGTACAGACAGGCAGACATGGTTATTCGTATATACCCTCCTCAAAATAGTTTGCGGTGGGGGTATAATAACTATAATAACTATAACAAGCATTTCGAAAGGATTTAGCTCAATTACACCATATAAAATGGACGATAATATTCAAGACCGAGTGCTCCGGAAGACTAACCGGCAACACCGCCAATTAAGTAACGCATAAAAAGACGTTTGGTGTTTTCAACATAATACTTAAAATATTTAGGTTCAAAACAAAGCATGCATCAATTGGGTAAATCAAAAATAAACATACCAATCCATTTCAGAATCACAATCACAATCACAACGAAACTGACAAACTCGGTTAAACACGTGATCTGTGAGGCCAGATGCCCCGGAAGGATAAGAAACTTCTATTTAGCTATATACTAGTAGCTAAACCCGCCAGATGTGTAATCAAAATTGAGTGAAAGGAACATGGATCTATGGGACGTCAAATATATACAGGACAATCCTGGACACAGAGACTGAATTTGAAATTTGAATTTGAAACTAAGTGAGATCTATTTCCTATCGGACTCTATCAACACGTGAATCGGGTCATATCAAAATACGTTTCAATAAAATATAGACATTATTTTAAGGACGGTTGTAAAGGCCACAGAACATTCATAGATGAAGATAATCCTTGTCATTTTACGGACATTGGATATGTACGACAAAATGGTAGTGCTATTATATGGTGTGGTCAGATTCCTTTGTATAGTACAAACCATTCTTCCATTTAACTTTCAATCAATGGTAACTAAACAGTTCCATACTTAATTTTATCGGAACATAAAACATTTATTGGTAAATAATTATGAATAGTCTGTTTTGTCATGATTTTCACAGGTGTTTATTAAACTGAAAAATCGCGACAGCAAGAAAGACAATAATTTATTTGTTTTTGTCAAAATCTATTTGGATTAATAAAAATATGAACAATTGTCACCTATATACAGCCAAACCTGTCTATAAAAGCCACCCAAGGGAACCAGTAAAATGGCCTTTATAGGCAGGTGGTCTTTGTATACAAGTTTAAAAAATATGAATTAAGAATTCCACTGGCCTTTATAAGCAGGTGACCCTTATATAGAGGTGACCTTTAAGGCAGGTTGGACTTTAAATGTAAACCGAAATGTTTTCCATTTACTAGTTGGTTTTTTTAATCCCAGTACATTTAATAATCATCATTTTAGATTCGAGTATTATAATCAGTTTTCTGTATGCGTATGTGGTTATGTTTTCTTCTTACATTGCTTCATTATACCCCCGCTTAAAAAGTGGGGGGTATATAGTGATAGGGGTGTCCGTCCGTGTGTCCGTCCGTCCTTTCGTTACACCTTAGGGTACCTATCTCTCAACCGCAACTCCTCCTAAACCCTTCAATGGATTTTCATGAAACTTTCATACAATCTTTGTGATATAATGTAGATGTGCACCTCCTATTTAAAAATTTGATCCGTTGGATTTTTTTTATGTGGGGCCGGGAGCGGGGGTATTTTTTGTAAGCTTGTGGCTCACAGTTTTTCTAGTTTAGTTTAGTTTAATGTTCCTAGTTGTAATGACTATAACAAATAATAGTTTTCAGCCAAAAATTAGGCATACCTTATTAGCATCATTAAATCTATCTAATTATAAATTGAAAGTACGTCTTTAACAAATTATTCACTTGTCATTCTTGTACAAAGGCTGCATTTGAAGATGTATGACAAATCTGATGATTTCAATATTTCTAATGTCAACTTGTCTTTTCTATGCAAAGATATACCTGCTTCTCCTGCTTATGGTGTATTTTATAGAGCTCGTTCCCACTACATACCTGGTGCTTACAATCAAATAGTGACGCAGAGATATTGCAAGTCTAGGCTCTTATTTATGACTGTCATCACGATATTGTTAATAAGTAAATGTGTCCTGGCCCCGGTTTCACAATCATTCCTTAGCTAAGATTTTCCTTAAAGGAATAACGCTAATATCTCAAAGATTTGAATGGTACGGTTAAAAATCAAATAATCATTTACTTACATGAGCCGAGTCGTTGCTAATAATCCTTATTTCGATCTAATCCGTGCATTATAACTCCTTTAATGCACCAAAACGTGTTTTAGATGGGTGTTTACAATGGTAAAAATTTTGACAAAATGGCGGAGTCTTTCGTGTGACGTAATGATGACGGAAGAATTTATTATTTACGTAGGTTCGCGAGGGGTATCAAAGGTCGGGTTGAGTTTAAAAGTTTGAATTTACGTCAATTTTTTCAAAAGTTTGAAAATGCAGATAGGTAGTTCACTTTATTACTTTATTAAATCGATTTTGGTCATCCCGGTTACGCAAAAATCAATCAGTTCTTGAGCTGCACTAACCTACGTAAATAGTGGACTCTTTCGTCATAACTACGTAACATAAAAAAATTCCGCCATTTCGTAAAAAAGATTACCATTGTAAACACCCACCCAGGTTATATTTTGTCGCATAAAATGATATATTAAGCAAGGATGGAACCGAAACAGAAATTTTCAGTTACGACTCAGCTCATGTAAGTAAAAGAATCATTGATTTGTACCCGTCGTATTGAAATTTAAAGAGTATTTTGCGATTTTGCTTTCTCCGAAATAGGCTAAATAAACAGTAACTTAAATTTAGCAAATTTTGGGGTTTTTTTTGGAACTATTGATGAATATTTTTGTCAAAACTAATGCAAATGTTTTGAGCTTGAGATGATCTTAAAAATAACACCTTAAATTTCTGAAAATCTTAAAAAGTAACAAAATTATGAAGATTTGAAATTTTGCAAGATTTAAGTTAAGGAAAATCTTAGCTAAGGAATGATTGTGAAACCGGGGCCTGTATCTAAAACAAACAAGATATAGTGACGTCCTATGATTCAATAAATTCTTTATTCTCAATTTTGATTACACGTGACGGGCGAAGATAGCTAAACAGCAGGTACTTGCCCTTTCAGAACAACCGGCCTCACTTCCCTAATGGAAGTTCGAGTGTTTTATTTAATTTACCAGGTTGGACAACATCCTTATTATATGCATTTTACAGTAATTCTTTTAAATAACCGTGCGGTATCTCGATAAAATGAAAAATTTGAGGGTATATGTATTTCTTAAAAAATAAACAAGCCAACAAAATCTTAACTCACCTTAAGACTTTCTTGACTCTCGAAACTTTTCTTCCTTTAACTGGAAATTTTGTTTCGGTTGACATAAAATAGAAATCATTCCAATATGAAATATCGGAATCACGGAAAAATAAACCAGCCAATCACTGGAGAAAAAAAAAAATTGATGCATTAAACAATAAAATACTAAGTACTAAAAAACTATAATGAAGACATTCTAAGATCAACGGATTCTTAAAAAATGATTCATGGAATTTTAAACAATTCCGTTTTCTTGTAAATAAGAAGTAAATTTCGGGGGTTACGTTAATTTTGACGCGACAGAGTGACGTGTAATTTGACATTGACCTATACGGTGACATGTGCTAATTTTTTTGAATTTTTAACAAATATAAATAATTCAAAAACTAGCACAAGAAAATAAAACTTTATAACACATGTTTTATGTGTTCTGTCACTCTGAAGATAAGATTTATAAAATAAATAATTTAAAAATGAGCACATGACAACTTTTGATAACTTGACGATTCCTTGCATTTTAAACACTCTTTTATGGCATCAATTTAAAATCTTCCTAGCTCTAAAAAGATTTGTTTAAATAAAATGCCACTCACCCTTTTCCATTTGAGCGAAAATAAATAGTTTAAAAATTAGCACATGTCAACTTTTACTTGAACGTATTCTCTGTACTTTTAACAACTCTTTTAAGTGAGCCTGAGCACCCGGCCTTACTTCCTTGGTAAGTTCACGTGTCTAACCTAACTTGTCAGTTCCAAAGTGTTTATTTTGCTTTTGGATTGTGATTCGGATATGGATTAGTATGTTTATTTTTGATTATGTCATAATTTTAAAATTACTCAAAAAAGATTTGTTTAATTAAAACGCCACTCACCCTTTTACCATTTGAGCAAAAACAAGCAACTTAAAAATTAGCACATGGCAACTTTTACTTGACCGTATTTCCTGCACATTAACAGTATCCTTTTAAAATCACTCAAAAAAGGTTTGCTTAAATAAAACGTCACTCACCCTTTTACCATTTGAGCAAAAACAAGCAACTTAAAAATTAGCACATGACAACTTTGATTTGACTGTATTCTATGTACTTTTAACAACTCTTTTATGTCATAATTTTGAAATCACTCAAAATTTTTTTTGTTAAAATAAAACGTCACTCACCCTTTTACCATTTGAGCAAAAACAAATAATTTAAAAATTAGCACATGACCGTATTCCCTGTACTTTAAAAACTATTTTATGTCATCATAAAATCACTGAAAAAAGATTTGTTTGAATAAAACGCCACCCACCCTTTTACTATTTGAACAAAAACAAGTAATTTATAATTTAAAAATTAGCACATGACATTTTTTATTTGACCGTATTCCCTGTACTTTAAAAACTCTTTTGTGTCAAAATTTTAAAATCACTCAAAAAAAATTGTTAAAATAAAACGTCACTCAACCCTTTTCCATTTGAGCCAATTTTTTTTTAAATTAGCACATGGCAACTTTTATTTGACCGTGTTTCCTGCACTTTAACAACATTTTTATGGCATCATTTTAAAATCTCTCTTAAAAAGTTTTTTTTTAAATAAAACGTCACTCCTGTTGATGATTGTGAAATATGATTATGGTGATGTTTATTTCAAACCTTCACAACTTAGGACCTAAAACATTTTTCATAGCCATCTCTTCATTCTCCTCAATGTCACTTTGTTGATGCTTAATTTACAAAACACAAGTACGACGGCATAGAAAAGCAAAATTAAACTAGAACTGTTTCTTGAGAGTCGCAAATATGCTCCGCCCCGATATTCAATGTTTTCCCGCGACCTTGACCTTTCCTATACGATCTTGGTTCAAGGTCATGAAACACCTTTTGACCATGAAGGTTATTCATATGAAGTTGTATAACAGTCGTCCGAAGCAATTATGAGGTATAACCAGGGCACGATTTTTACACTGACAGACAGACGGAAATGTTCATTCTTATATACCCATCCCACCCCCAACTAGTTTGCGGGGGTATAAAAATTGTAGGAACTAATCGAACGTAATACTAACTCACGCCACCGTATACATGCATCTTTAATATTATCAAACATAACATTTTATATAAAAAGACTTAAAAAACTTCAAACAATCATCAAATGTGACACTTTGAAATTAAAAAAAAACATTACTTCTCTTAACATTATTTATAAAATGGGTTTTGAAAGATGATAAATTAGTATTCAATTCAAACTTGCACTATGAATTATAATCGGTTTTAATTGTTGACTAAGGGATATTGCAAGTCTAGGCTTGTCAGGGGCCTCAAAAAGTTTCATGGCCGTCATCACAGTATTGTTGATAAGTGTTTTGTTTGTGTCCAGAATTGTCTTTAATATATTTGACGTACATGGTCCCGTGTTCCTTTCAATCAATTTTGATTGCACATGTGGCGGGTGTAGCTGGCAAAACAGGAGCTTACCTTCCGGAGCACACGTACTCACTTCCCTAACTTGGTTGAAGTTCGTGTGTCAGTTTCAATGTATTTGGTTTGCTTCTTGACTGGAATTAGAACACGGATTAGTATGTTTGTTTTTTTTATTTTAATGACTTGAAACAACAATTAAAGACCTTTCACAGACTAGGATAAAAAACATTTTTATTTTTTTCCCCTTAAAGTTTTTTTTTTTTTTTTTTTTTTTTTTTAAACTGTCACCCCTTGGTAATGGTCATAAAAATATTTCTCAAATTTAAAACTAAACATGCATTTTTATTGTTATTAAATGTCAACAGCAATAATTAAATTTCACATATTTGGATTAAAAATAACATTTATAACCATCTGTCCTTTTGGTGATACTTATGGAATATGATGAATTTACACAGACAGACAGATGGACAGACGGAAATGTTTATTCTTATATACCCCCCAAACTAGTTTGCGAGGGTATAAAATCGTACGAACTAATCGAACGTAATACTAACTCACGCCACCGTATACATGCGTCTTTAATATTATCAAACATAACATTGTATATAAAAAGACTTAAAAAAATTCAAACAATCATCAAATGTCACACGTTGAAATTAAAAAAAAAACGTTTCCTTCTCTTAACACTATTTATGACAAGGGTTGTTTACAAGGCAGTCCTTCTTATTCAATTCAAGCTTGCACCGTGAATTATAATCGGTTTTAATTGTTGACCAAAGGATATTGCAAGTCTAGGCTTGTCAGTGCCCTCAAAAAGATTTATGGCCGTCATCACAGTATTGTTGATAAGTGTTTTGTCTGTGTCCACGATTGCCTTTGATATATTTGAAGTACATAGTCCCTTGTTCCTTTCAATCAGTTTTGATTGCATACGTGGCGGATGTAGCTGGCTAAGCAGCAGCTTACCTTCCGGAGCACCCGCAATCACTTCCCTAGCTTGGTTGAAGTCCGTGTGTCAGTTTCAATGTATTTGGTTTGCTTCTTGACTGGAATTCGAACACGGATTAGTATGTTTGTGTTTTTTTATTTTAATGACTTGAAACAACAATTAAAGACCTTCACAGACTAGGATAAAAAAAATTTCTCTTAAAGTTTTTTTTTTTTTAAAAAAAAACTGTCACACCTTGGTAATGGTCATAAAAATATTTCTCAAATTTAAAACTAAACATGCATTTTTATTGTTATTAAATGTCAACAGCAATAATTAAATTTCACATATTTGGATTAAAAATAACATTTATAACCATCTGTCCTTTTGGTGATAGTTATGGAATATGATGAATTTACAAGGTACCGCTGATGAAGTGAAATATATATAAAAATTAAAAAAAAATGCATTTAAATTGACTTTAACTGTTTAAACAATTGTCAAATTTCACAAGTTGTGTTCTTAAAACATGATATCCATCTTCAACTTGTCAAAATGTCACTCAGACTTTATGATGTTTATATATGTTATAAATTAACAAGACAAAAACTAGTTCATCAAAGTTTGCGTTTTCATTTTATTTTAATTGTCTCAATTGTTATGTTATGTGCTACTTTTTAATGCATTATTTTATAAATATAATTTCAAAAGTAACACATGACATTATTATTACTGTTTGTCCCGGGAATATGCATGACTATATATATGCATATATTTTTCTTCAAATAGAGATATAGCACATATTTGAAATTTTATGTAAAAATAAACAATGCAATCTCAAAGTAGCACATATTAGTATTGATAACAATTCAAAAAAGATGATAAATTTTGTTGTAGTTATTTATTTATTCAACTTGGGACTTACATCTGGTGTCTTCCCACTTAGCCAACATTTGAAATTTTTTATGATATTCCCACTTAGCCAACATTTGAAGTTTTTTTTATGATATTCCCACTTGGACAACATTTGAAATTTTTTATGATATTCCCACTTAGCCAACATTTGAATCTTTTTTATTATATTCCCACTTAGCCAACATTTGAAAATTTTCTATGAAATTACAAATTAATTTCACCTTTGAATGATTTTTCGATAGTCTTTCTCAGCAAATTTGATTTGTAGTGCAAGATATTTTGTAATATATTATACAACGATTTATTCTGTGAAACTTTTTTACGTTACAGACTTTACCCTCAATTGTACTCAAGGCCTATTGTCTTTGCTAATCCAACAACTAACACAAATTCCCACTTAGCCAAGTAAAAACCTTATCTATAGGTTCAAAATTTAAAAACAAATGTTGGTTAAATAGGAATAAGGAATGAACCTTACATCTTATTTGACCTTAACGGCTTTAAAAATCTTCAAATTTCACTGGTTGAGATTGAAAAACCCTTCCATAACAAACGGCATATTAATGTTCTGCATTTTAAAAGATGTTTATGGTATAAAAAAAGGACTTTAGCGACAAACAGGTGTGTTAGCTATAGATATTAACATAAGTAAAACATGTTATCCATTTTTGATAGGTAAGACTTTGGCATTTACGGCCTCTTACTTACCTATGTATGACTATAAAACAGAACGTAAGTATATTTGTAAGCAATAAAAGGTAAACTCATCGACCCACGTAATTTTTTTTATAGCTATTTTCATGTTATATCTTAAAAATGCCATTTTCAACATTTTTCAGACAAATTTGGGATTGCTGTATGTATGCATATTTCCATGATTAATATCTTTGTTAATGGCATTATATACTTTTATCGGTACACAATGTTTTATATAGGCAAAAAACATTAACCTGTCCGCTTGACTTTTGATTTAAATATTCATTATGGACGAGTTAATTCAAATAGTAGGAATCACGCATGTATATTTCGTCTATATGATGTGAACACTAATCATGGACAAAACGGCGAATCCAAAAACTACCCATGTATCGCGTGGCCCCTCTTATATGAATATTCCAAATGAACTTAAAGTTCAAATGGACATGTCAATGTTGTTTGCCTATACCCACCCATGTTGTTGAAACGAGAATATTTCCATTTCTGTCAAATATCAGATGGAGTAATGAACCCATGAGCAGTGTTTTGTGTATGAACATTATAATAAAGGTAAGATGTACGATCGAGTAGCCCAGGTGATATAGAGACGAGGAGGAAGCAAACGTGTATCACAAGCAGGAGTTATATGTGATGAAGCCTATAGAATTTCTGTGATAAACTGTTTTTATAATCAAGTTTCATTGAATTGTTAAGTTGGTCAATGGTATCACTGCTTACAAAATATATTTTCATTGTTAGTTCAAATCAAATACTTTCATGTTCCAAAAATGAAAGACTTTGCAACAATAAGAGTTGTAGTTTCGCTAATGTCCAATAGTTTAGCCATTAGTTTTTTACATTGGACACATGAGCAGATTGTCTGATTCACAATCATTTCTTAATTAAAATTTTCCTTAACTTAAATCTGGCAATTTTAAAACCTTTATTATTTTGTTAATTGTGCAGGTATTGGGGAATTTAAGGTGTCATTTGAAAGATTTGATCAACCTTATGACCTCTGCATATAGAATATTCCTAGTTCCACAAAAACTAGTTGCCAAAAATTTGCAAAATTTCTTAGTTGATATAAGGAATGATACTGAAACAGGGTCTGTTTGTAAGAATCAACGCAAACAAACAATGTTTTTATTGACCTAAAAATTAGACATATTCAACCTAATTATGTCTTAAACATTTGATAAGTGACACATTTGACACATTATCATAATCACATAGTAAACATTTTGTTCAACAAGTCATAAAAAAGTTTTCATATCGGTGGTGGTCCGACGTAATTGGTTTGAGAGGGACAGCATGATGAAAACAATAATGTCTAATTTGTAACTGAAAAAACAAGTACTTTTCAATGGACCAAGCAACCAAACTATTACACAAAAACATTTTTTAAATGGATCCATATCAAGTCTTTGTACACTATCAATGGGTATTGGTATATTTTATCGTATTTTAAAATTTTTGGTCGTATTCATTTGTATTCCATTGTGTATCAGTTAATTGTTTGAGGAAAAATTTGCATATATTTCGCCATGGCAGATTACTATTTTTGCATGTGCATGTTTGATTGGAAAAATATAAGTTTCGTGCTTTTATAAGAAAATGGTAAAAAATAGTAATTTAGATGGCCAAAAAACATGGAAAATATTCATACTGAAACGAAATATTCTGTCAGAACAGTTTTTACAACATACTTGACTTTTAATAAATTAAATGCATCGATGGTCGTCTTCACAGTATTGTTCTCTGTGGACAGGATTGGCCTGAATATATATTACGTCACATATTTCCATGTTCCTTTTACTCTCAATTTTGATTACAAACTTGGCCGATGTAGCTAGTTAAATAGGAGGTGCTTACCCTTCGGAGCATCCGGTCTCACTTTCCTTGGGTTCACGTGTTTAACCTAATTTCTCATTTTAATTTTTTTACTTTGGTTCTTGGTTGTCACCGATTCGGGCATGGCTTAGTATGTTAGTTTTTTTTTAATTTAACCAGCGCACCACGTGACACCCATTATGTTTGTGCGCATTAGATATGTTATCATGCACAACGATGTTATTCTAGGAATTTGTGATGACGAAAACGTTTGTCATAATGTTCACTACCATCATAAAAGTCAAAATGTAATGATTACGTGGCATGCAGGTAAACCCCATTGATGCAGTGCATCTAACATAAAATAAATGCAATTGACGCCAAGTAACAACTCCTTATGAAATCCAACGCCTAGTTATTTCAAAGATTGAGGCTCCAGACAAAAAGTGCTTTTGGTATTACAAAAATTATTAATCTTAAAATTGAACGAGTGTAATTGACCTCTCGGCTGGAGAATCAATCTTTGGACTTCATTAGGCGCCGAAATGGTCAACGCCTAATAAAATCCGGACTTCATTAGGCGTTGTAATTTCGTCGTCTTACTAAGTCTTGGCTTCAATTGCAACGTCTTTGGAATTCATTAGGTGTTGTAATTTCGTCGTCTTACGAAGTCTGGGCTTCAACGTCTTTAGACTTCATTAGGTGTTGGAATTCATTAAGAGTTGCTACAACGCTATTGTGCCTTTTTGTTAGTCATCTTCGTTGCTTGGTCTCTCTGTATTTTACATACCTAATTAGTAGAGGAAGATAAAATGCGAGGAATATAACTCCTCAAATATTTTGAGAGTTTATAAAGAAGACGAAACGTCAGGCAGACAGTGGGACAGTTTTACTACTGAAATATATAGTTTTTCAAGTCCCAAAGAGTTTAATTTCCTTTTTTGTTAAGTTTTGTGTGCTGTGATGAGAACTTGATTTATATCAAATGTTAAAATACGTAATAACACTGGCACTGTGAGACATCACCCACATTTATCATAACTGTAATTTTTACAATTTATACTTTGTTTTCTTACATACTGAATATTTAATTAGGTTTTATACTAAAAATAGACATATTCTGGTTCTTTTCTATGTTTATTGAGATTTTTTAAAAATTGTTTTAAAAATTTAGTTTTTTTCGAAAATGAAATCTTGAAAAATTGCTCAAATTGAAAATTTAAATTGTTTTAAGCTAATTTTCAGGCAAATTTGGCGCATTTTGTATAGTTTTAGATTCATAGTTGTAGTTAAATCCATGCAGAAACAAGTAAATTCAGTGAATTAGGATCTCAACCAGTAGTTTTTTCTGATTTGAACTCATGTTCAAAGGGCAATAACTCCCAGAAAAATGAAAAAACCAACTCGGGTTAACGATATGCGCATCTCCTAACAATGTTGATGCTTTGCTCCAAGTTTCGTGAAACAATGTTTCATAATTTTAGAAAATTTGCGCAGACTAGAATTTCGGACAGAAGGAAGGACAGACGGACGGAAACTCGTATTTAATATCCCTCTCTATCATCGAAAGGCGGGGGATAACTAACACGACAACAGTTTTTTGTCACCAAAAGGTAAAACTAAATTAGAACAGCTTACAACGCTGTTGAAGTAGGATCTGTTTATTAGCAAAACTTGTATGTTGCAGCTTATAACTAAATGCGGGTTTAAGGACACCTGTTTCAATTTGTTAGATAAACGATAAACATTCTCTTGCAAGTAGTGTTTTATTATGGGGAGGAACTTTTAATGGTCATCGCGGACCACAATATAGCTGTGTTGATGAGGCAGCTAGCTACAATGCATCAGCCAACTCAGCACAAACATGTCACCTCTCGAAATTTTAACTTTGAGCTCAGCTCGGTCGCCTACTTTAGCTACATCTCAAAAACTTTTTTGTCAGCTATATTCTATCACTTGGCAACACTGCGGTAGCTCAGTTGGTAAAATACTCGCTTCGTAAGTGGGGTCGTTGGTTTGAACTCCGGGTTTGACCCAAGACTTGAAAGTGGGTAGTGACTGTTCTTTCGCCAAGCACTCGGTATTATGAAATAAAAGTCGCGGTTCTTTCGGATGGGAACATAGTGTAAACGAGATCCCTTGTCAGTTTAGGCGGGTCAAGATAAAGAACCCTGCTGTATGATGCCGTCAGCGCAACGCACAAACAAAATTTCTACATCTTCGGCTACAGCTGGCGACAATCTCGATATAAGTGAAAAATTCTTGACTGGGGCGTTAAACACCATTACTGAACTCAACTCAACTATGCGCTGAATTGATTCTATGGAAAGAGGGAATTAGTTTATATCGCACGTATGATAAATTAAAGTGGAGGTGAGGTCAGGAGAGATTGATTGATTTATTGATTGAATGGTGTTTTGCGTCCCAGTCAAGAATATATAACTTTTATCGAGGCGTCACTTACTATAGGTGAAGTGACAGAAATTTTGTACTTTGCAGTGTGCTAAGGGCAATTGCAGGGAGGAATCTTTAATTTGCCACATCTGCCGTGACATGGGTCTAAATGCCAATTGCTTTGCGAAAGAACAGTCACTGCCTATTTTCAAGTCTTGGGTCAGACCCGGTTCAAACCCACGAACCCCTACTTACGGAGCGAACACAAAACCAAACGAGCTACAGCAGTGGTCTCTATGGAAAAATGGAAATTGTTCATAGCTCCCGTATGATAAAATACAGTGGAGGTGCGATCAGGAGAAAGAGACTACGTTCAGTATTATTCAATATCATTTTATTTTTACAGCAAATTATGATTATCATATATAGACATACATTTCTTATCATGAAAAACAATAAATAACTTAGATGTTTTCAAGTCCAAAGTCATGTATGTATGGTTATCATAATATAAATACATGCAATAAGGGAGACAACCCATACAAGTATTTTCCATGTTCAGGTCAAAGCTGCTTTTGCTTTGATAAACCAGAGTTTTAAAGCGTTGATATGGAGATTTTTGCCTCTTTTCAACAAACAAAAAAATCAAATCACATTTCAACACTTCTGTAAATAAACAATGTTGGCAAAAGCGCGGTAAGATTTCCTTTTGTATCACCCAATTATTAAATTCTATGTAAAATTTTCACAAAAATGTTCAAAATTGCTTGATTTCGTCATTTTTAATTTTGTTCAGTCGAAATTTAAATTTTAGTAGAGGGTACAAATGGAACTCTTTCCAAAAGCGCGGAGATTCAATAAATTGTACAGCAAAATCATTTTTAAAAATCCTGAAAAACAAAACAAAAATTATAAATATAAAACAAATAAAAAGAGTACAAATTCTGACATATAAAATAAAATGTAAGACGAATACATGTATATAACATAACAAGTATTGAGATTCATAATGTGGGTCCTAAAGTCAGCTATTCGGTCACCTGACAATGCAATGCGGACAAGTCATGAAATGCATCAGTATATACATATATAGCAGGCAAACAACATTGACCTGTCAGCTTGACCTATAATTTAAATATTTATAGTGAAAGAGCATATTTATATATAGGGAACACTGGCGTTTATTTCGTCTACACTAAATAAAAAACGTTGTTCGTGTATGAACTGTGAATCCTTATACTATACGTGAGATGGGTGAATTCTCCTATATGAATATCCCTCATGAAAGGTCAAGCGACAGGTCAATGTTGTTTGCCTATAGACATATGTGTTATTTACAGTTATTTGATTTGAACATACATACCAAATCACACATACACAATACACGCATGTATACACAATACACACTTCAAAATTAACATACACACACACATTTTATTTACATTTTCTCTCACTTGATTTATATCAATGTCAATATATCAAATAATAATAATGTTGTGATAATTAAATAAAACAAGAATATGAATTATAAACATATGGTAGTATAAAATATATGCGCAATAATCAATGATTCCGGGAATATTGCATCTAGAAAGACTTATCAAGATGTCTTCCCTTAATCTCTGATCCAATATTTAAATTAAAGGTAAAACGGCCAGGTCAAACTTGCCGCACTATGATTTGATTGATTGATTTACTAAACCATGTTCATTATTACTAAAACCCCGTTTTTATCAGAAATTGTAGCCACATTTGACAAAACTTTACAATTTTTTCTAGTGGCATCATTTTGTCTAGAAGTGACCTAATTTACAATGCCAGTTTCTACTTAAAATTGTATTCAATAAGTCTGCATACTCTGTAAAATTTTCAATTTCACTTCAAACTGAACTAGAACTGTCTCTTGAGAGCCAAATAACCCCGCCCCAACATTTAATGTTTTCCCGCGGCCTTGACCTTTCCTATATAACCTTGGTTCAATGTCATGACACCTTTGGACCATGAATATTATTGACTGGGACTGGTTTTAAGACTAAAAGCAATAATTAGATAAGACATGGGCACGATTTTACACGAAACGGACAGACGGACATGGTGATCCTATATAACCCCAGTCAAACTAATTTGCGGGGTATATAAACAAATTCTATGTCCAACAACTCCACCTTTTTATCTTTATTAGGAATGATTGGTGGCTGGTGCATCAAAATTACCTGACCAAATAATAATGATAAAAGAAAGTGGCATTGGACATCAGGCCACAGGGTCAATATGTTCAATACCACTTTATTTTATCATTATAATTTGGTGTGGTAATTCTTATGTAATCCACATAACCAGCTATCAATCATTTCTTGAAGGATAAAAAGGTGGAGTTGTTGGACATAAAAAAATCAGTTTAAAGTGAAATTGAAAATTTTACTGAGAAAGCAGATGTTTTGAAATAAGATTTTGAATACAGACTGACATTGTAAATTAGGCCCCTTCCTAATAAAATAATACAACCAGAGAACTTAAAGTTTAGTCAAATCTATCCACAATCTCTGAAAAACGGGATTTTAGAAATAATGAATATGGTTTAATCATGATATGAATGATACAATGTGTAAATATTAGTTTGAACCGTCACATATAACAATAATAGCAATGTGTCATTAATAGGATGAAACATAACATATAACAATAATTACATGTTTTACAACATGGATGCTATTTGTTTATCACAAAGTGTTTCCTGAACAGCTCACACACATCATAACTGTCATGACGGGGAACCAATAATACAGGAATCTCCCTGAAATTAAAATAATAACCAAAATTATTAAAAATATTGGAAAACACCATTGGCCTGTTCGTTTGACCTTTTATTTAAATATTATTATGAACGAGTGCATTCATGTATAGGGAACACACGTTTTTGTTTCGTCTACATAATGAGAACACCAATCAAGTGCCTTGTGTATACACTAGTTTTATAATTACCTGTTGATCCTAACATTGCCTGTGTATTGGGTGGATCCTTCTATATGAATATTCCTAACGAAAAGTCAAACGGATAATGATATTACAACCAAAAACAAACATACTAATCCATGTCCGAATCACAATCCAGAAGCATAGTAAAATCTTTGGAACTGACGAGTAAGGTTTTAAAACACGTGAACTTCCACCAGGGGGACCGGATGCTCCGGAAGTGTAAGCACCTCCTTTTTAGCTAGCTACACCCGCCACGTGTATTATCAATATTGTGTGAAAGGAACATAGAACTATGGAACGTCAAATATATCCAAGGCAATCCTGGACACGGAGACATCTAACTTATCAACAATACTGTGATGACGGCCAAATGAGTAATGAGTGTAATACTTTCGATATTTCACGACATATGACATAGTATCATTTAGCACTGTTTAATTAATTTTGTAGAAACTCATTTTTTACAACTAGTGAATCTTATTTGCAATATGAACCTTCATATATTTCTCTTTCCATTTTCTCAGTAGTACACTAAAGTCTTTTTCATGGAATACACCATTTGTTCATGTAAACAAAGATATGAACTAGGCAATATATACCACGCAAAAAACACACATGACAAGGAAACAATACCACAACATTGGTCTGTGTGCTTGACCTTTCATTAGGAATATCTATATAGAACGATCAAATCAATACATGAGTAGTGTTGAGATTCGCAGTAAAATATAATATACATGTACACACAAAGCACGTGATTAGTCTTCTCAGAACACCTGTGATACCTATACATAAATGTACTCCTCAATAATTGATATTTGAATTAAAGGTCAAGCGGACAGGTAAGTTTTGTTTGAATAACTCCCGACTTTAGATTCCTGCGACCAGTATGTGCTATGTTCTTTAGTTCATAAATATCATTATTAAAAAATATCATTCCAGTTTGATATGCAGTACTTCATTAGAAAGCAAACTAAAAACAAACATAATAATCCATGTCCGAATCACAATCCAGAAGCAAAGTAAAACTTTGAAACTGACAAAATCGGTTAAACACATGAACTTCCTTCAGGAAAGTGAGGCCGGTGCTCCGGAAGGTTAAACACTTGCCATTTAGTTAGATACACCTGCCATGTGTAATCAAAATTGAGTAAAAGGAACATGAGACTATGGGACATGAAATATATCTAGGGTAATCCTAGACACAAGGACGTCATACTTATCATCAATACTATGATGACAACCATAAAACCTTTTGAGGGCCCTGAGAAGTCTAGGCTTGCAATATTCATGGGTCAACAACTTATTTGTAAGCTGCTTGCTTTGTTGTATAAAGTTCCAGAAATATATACTCTATACATGCTGACCAATTGCCTTCTATTACTAAAATGACAATTGTTACGGTTGTATTTATTCACCTGATGTTTTCTTCTTTCGATGAAATCTAGAAGTCTGAGAGTGGAAATATTTTTCTTACTTCGGGAATTGGACAAACTTTTATATATCCATGGATGTTCAAGAAAAGATTCAGCCGAAGGTCTCCTACAAAACGAAAATAAATGCAAATATGAAGCAAAGTAAAACGTAGAAACTGACCAATTAGGTAAAACATCAGGGAAGTGATACCGGGTGCTCCTGAAGGGTAAGCTACTCCTGTTTAGCTAGCTACACATGCCACATTTACTCAGAATATGATACTCTGTGCGCAAACAATGCCGAAATGCAGAGGGCTTTATTAAATACTTGAATACAATGGAAACTTTTAAATCAATTCAGGGAATTCACACATTTTAGTATTTTCATCAACATTTGGAGTCACTGTTTAAGGCCATTATTAAGGCAATCATAATGTTCTGAAACATTTGGTTACAAACAAATAGTGGTTAATAGTTTTGAGAAGAAATATTCCAGACAAAATTTTGTCTAGACATTACATTATGAAGCTTTTCAATTTTGTCAAAATTTAAGGCAAAACGCGTTACCCATTTTTCGAGCAAATTTCACAATATGAATAAATTATGGGTTTAAGACTAAAGAGAAGCTAAATATCAAATCAGATTCTGGCTCTAGCCATGTGTTTTAGAAAATGTAACTTATTTAGGTGTTTTAGTCAAAAGCCTGGGACCAAAACTCACTCCCAGGAAAATGAGCAAACCAACTTAGGTTAACAATAGTGTTGTGTAGTATTGGAGAATTTGCACAGATGAGAATTTCGGACGGACACTTACCGTAGATCTTCTATTAACAACGCAGCTATCATATCTTTAGCCTCTGATGTTATACCATTAAAATATTCACTAGGAAAGCAGTAGTCCACTTGTAATATGTTTGAACACGTTTCTTCTTGGCTTTCGTCGAGGAATGGAGAAACACCGCTAAGTAATACATACATGACAACACCGACGCTCCTGTCAACAAAAATATTACAGTATATATCGGGCATAATGTAATGAAAAAATATAGAATAACAACACTGACTTGTCCGCTTGACCTTTTATCGGGATTATTCATACAGAAGCATCCACCAAGCATATGGGTAGTGTTAGGATTCGCATTTATTAAAAACATGATACAAGATACACGTGTTCATTATTTGAAAATATTCTTTCCTATTGTGTTCTTGTGCTCCTAATTCATAAATGTACTCGTCTATAATGAGTATTCAAATTAAAGGTCAAAAGAACAGGTCAATGTTGTTTACCTATAACAAATAACGATACTATATAAAGCATGATCAATACTGTATCATAAAAAATATATTAAAATTAAAAATCGCACAAACAGTACAACATCTGACGGAGGACAGCATACGTATGATAGTTTCAAGCATATATCAGCGAAAATCCAAAATGATTGAATTTAAATGGCATCGTCAAGAAAACCATGGATGCACCGCTGTAAATGTGTGTTTAAAGTGATAAGCTCTCTAAGAGAAGGACAACTGAATGTACCTAATAATTGCAACTGTGTAGCGTGTTTACATATCTTTTTATATCGTTTTAGTAGAGTTCCTTCCTCTTGATATTTTGGACCACACTTTATGTTCTATATATTTATTTAGTGACATTTAAATATATTTTGTTTCTTTTGCTGTCGTGTGTTTTCAATTCTTCTTGCTGTTGCCAATCAAAAACAAACATACTAATCTATGTTTGAATCACAATCCAGAAGTAAAGTGAAGAAGTTAGGTTAAACACATGAACTTCCAACAGGGAAGTGTTGCCGGCACCTCCTGTTTAGCTAGCTACACACGCCGTGCATGTTTTCATATTTCACCTAAAACAATGACACAGCAGTAAATATGTCTCCAATTAAGAAAACTGAAAAAATAGTGAAATATGTTTAAACATACATACCACATGTCTGTAGAGAGTCCTACTGGTGTACCGGATATGATTTCTGGTGCAAGGAATTCTGGGTTACCATATATGGTGTGAATGTAGTAGTTATTAAAAATGTGTCTGGCATCACCAAAGTCTATTAGTTTCAGACACATGTCTGAATTTACACTCTCTAATAACAAGTTTTCAGGCTGTGAAACGTAAAAGTGAAAAAATAATCAAATTTAGATCTGTGATTTATTTATTTATTTATCTATCTATCTATTAAATGAACAATCAATACGAATTAACGAATAATGCCATCGCCAGTTTTATTGAAGGTGTGTCTGGACAAGACTTCAATGAAGCATTTTCATGTACTATACCACAAGTGGCTTAATGTTATATTGGATTGCAGAAAAGTCTTAACTACAACTTTTACAGCTCCATTTGATGACAGATTAGTTTTAAACCTTTGATGGTAGCCCCGTTTTTTTAAACACATGGCTCTTGCTGGCTAAAGTCGTTCCATAACTGAGACTTTACTAGTCCACAAAATTGCATCACGCAACAATAATTCACTCCTGGTTACAAAAAATTGTGCACAAATAGATAAAATTAAACGCTTAAGGTTGGGTTGCATATGTACCAAGTTTACAATCAAATCTACCGATATTGATCTTTTCAAAATCAAGAGCAAAATTTCACCATCCCTGAAAAGTGCAAATCAATGAAAAAAGAAAGATTTTTAATAGAAATGTGCTTATCATTTACTTTATAGACTTCACCTACAAAGGTTTTGTTAAACATTTTAATCAGTTTGGTACTTTCCAGGGATGTAGTATGTTTTTTGAATATTTTAAGTGATTCATTTTTTTTGGTTCTTTCTTCCAGAGCTAAATAAGATTGGCCCCAGTTTCACGATCATTTCTTAGTTAAAATTTTCCTTAACTTAAATTTAGCAAATTTTGGTAATCTATTTTGGAACTACTGATGAATATTGTTTGTCAAAATAAAATGCAAATGTTTTAATCTAGAAGTGATCTTAAAAATAACACCCTAAATTCCCGAATATCTCAAGTTACAGAAAGTCTTAGCTAAGAAGTGATTGTGAAACCGGGGTCTGATTTGTTAGACGGGTATCTTACCTTTATATCAAGGTGTGCTATCCTACAGTTGTGTAGGTATTTAAGTACAGACAGAAGTTGTCTTATGTAGTAAGCAGCTTCATGTTCATCAAACTCTGGCTTAGACGAGATATACTCAAACAGTCTTCCTACTGGTAATCTGAAAAACGTTAAAACAATTCGCATAAAATATATACACACTTGCAAGCATAAATTTATAACAAATACTGTTTTTCACTGACTTTGCTTCAGTCTTATTAATGGGCAATGGGCGTAATTTTGTGATTATTGTTGGTACCAGTCCAAAGTAATTGGGATCTTAAAATTGTGGACAAATGGTCTTTATTCTGGGTTTTTTTGGTGGATTTCATTTGTTTAGCTGTCGCAACAAAGAATCCTTTTATCTGAAGTGATTGATGATTACAACCTTATAGATATATTTCCATATTCATATACAGGTGAAAGTAGTTTTTTATAAGTTAAAATGGAAGGAAATAGAATTATCATTAGGGTGTGTCATAGCAACATAATGATAGACTAACCATTTCCTAGTAGCAAGGCCCGGTTTCTGTGCTGTCTCTACGTTACTTTAGTATTGAACAAACTTTCTTACTTTGTTGAAAATACAAAATGTACTTACAGCTGCATCATCATGATATAGTTAACCGGCATCTCGTACACATCGTAGACATGTACAAGATGCTCATGTTGAAGTGACTGTAACATGTTGAATTCTGTCTCTATCGTCTCTTTACACATGCTTCTACGATTGATAAACTTTGCAGCAAACTCTTGTCCTGAACATTTCTGTACACATCGTTTAACAACAGCAAACCTTCCCCTACAATAAAACATGAACAACGATTAAAATTAAATCCATTGTCACGATTGAAAACAGAAAATCATGCAAATGATGATACAAGCATAAAATTTGGCACAATTGATCTCCAAGGGCTACTTATCCAATCTACCCGATTGGCCATTTAAAAATCCAAGATGGCGGCCATTTATCAAGACTACTGTCAAAATAGTTGCCTGAAGACGAAATTTTACGAAACTAATGTCCACACCAGAACCTGTTACCTAAAGATGTGTTAATTACCAAAAAAGAACTTTCTTTGCAAAAACAATAGAGGTCATTGGTATTGAAATTATTGATACTTTTTTCACAATGGTGTCATATTAAAACTCCATAGATTTAGCATGGTTTTTTTGGCCAAGCATCATATCACGACGTAAGAACCATAATCAAAAACAAACATACCAATCCATGTCCAACTCATAATCTCAAAGCAAAGCAAGAACATGTGAATTTCCACCTAGGAAGTGAGGTCGGGTGCTCCGAAAGGGTAAGCACCTATTGTTTAATGGCTTGTTAAGGGTCACGGTACATAGTATATACAAAAGAGCAAATACTTACCTTGAAATTTCATCAATTTCAGAGAAATCATTTTCAAATGTTGATTTCCAAATTGTGCAGGCATTCTCTTCATCTCTGTCACTTAGTTCTAAAACAAATACAACAATAATAAACTACTAAAAAATATATTCTTCCGTCTTTCTACGTCACACAAAAGACATTGCCATTTTGTAAAAAAAAATACCATTGTAAACACACATTTTGATGTATAATAGGAGTAATCATGCATGGATTAGATTGAAATCATGGTTTTTATCAATCACTAGGCTCATGTAAGTAAATGAATTATTGATTTGTATCCGTTCCATCAAAAATCTGTGTTCTTTTTTCTCAGATATAAGGTACAAACAGTAATGAAGATACTATTATTTTGGATAAAGATGTTTTGTTTTCTTATTTTTCAGATTTTGGGTCGTGTTCTTAGTTGCTGTAGCCAGAGCTAAGTATGTGCTATCCCATTGCAATTTTCAATGAGGATTGAATCTATGAATAGATGCCAAATCAGATTTTGAACTATTAACTACTAAACAGTTGTACCATCACTTAGCAGTTGTTACAGAACTACTTACCTTTTTCTGGTGGAATTTCTATGAAATCTGAAGGATGACTTGGGTTGCTCATTCCAATGTTATTATTTGCACTGACACGGAATTGGTATGTTGATCCGGGTGTAAGATCACCTATAACCTGGGATGTATTGGGCACGTAGGGAACGGCTGCCTGCCACATCTCGATTCCTGAAATAGGGAAATGCTATTAACATAATACAGGTGTAAGATGGAACAACTACTTGCAGAGTTAAAGTTCCTGAATATCTTTACAATATTCCTTATTTGCATTGATCATTAATGAACTAGCTCTTTATACGAGCTTGCACTAAGATACATTTGACAAAGTGCTGTCATGGCTGAAGAAATTAATCGGGGTTGGTGGGTCTAAAACAGGTGGCTGTAAGTTGTTCTTTTTCTAAAAAAATATCGGTTTTTAATTTTGAATATGAACCATTGTGTACCAACGCGGCCGGTACGTTCCATTGCATGCTTGTCTGACTAAACAAGAGGTGGCGTGGAGTGGGTTTATAGTGTTTATGCTTCATTCGATATCCTTTCATTTTTTCATTAGTGTATTGAGACGCCAGTTCTGGGGAAACCGGAGTTACTTCAGAAACTGAGCATTTCAATGAATGTGAATATTATGATTATTTACCTAATTCTTTAAACTCTATTGTGTAGCCTTGTATTTGACCACAGTGTAACGTCGGTGGTGGGGACCACTCTAAGTGAACAGAGGTTCCTACTTGATGACGTATCACAGGCTTGCTTGGTGGTGCAGGACGGTCTACAAATAATTTTACAGTCATATTTTATACAGGTCCCGGTTTCACAATCATTTTTAGCTAAGATTTTTCTTAACTTAAATCTTAAAGAATTTCAAATCTTTATAATTTTGTTAATTTTCAAGATACTTAGAAATTAAAGGTGTCATTTTAAGATGACTCCTGGATTAAAATATTTACATTTCGTTTGGACAAAAATATTCATCAGTAGTTTCAAAAAACGATTACAAAAATTTGCTAAATTTAAGTTAAGGAAAATGTTAGCTAAGGAATGATTGTGAAACCGGGGTCAGATAACTATAAATCACAAACAAATTATATTTACAGATATAGTGCATGGCAAACGTGATGACTTCAATTTTCAATTGTCAGCAATATACCTGCTTTTCTTGCTTATGGTGTATTTGTTTCACAATTAATACGCTATGGTAGAGCTTGTTCCCACTACGGGAACTTTATACAACGAGCCAGCTGCTCACAAATAAACTATTGACCCTCAATACTAATCAGGGCCCTCAAAAAGTTTTATGGCCGTCATCACAGAATTGTTGATAAGTATGATGCATCTTTGTTCAGGATTGACTTAGATATATTTGACGCAACATAGTTCCATGTTCCTTACACTCAATTTTGATACACACGTGACGGGTGTATATAGCCAAACAGAAAGTGCTTACTCTCCCGAAGCATCCAACCACACTTCCCTGGTGGAAGTTCACGTGTTTAACCTAATTTGTCAGTTTCAAAATATTTGCTTTGCATCTGGATTATGGATTCGGACATGGATTAGTATGTTTGTTTTTGATAGAACACCTTTTCTTTGCCTGCGTTTCCCTAGCGATTTTATTTTAAAATTCTGTTTATGTGTATCACTTGTTTTATTGGTCTTTCTACTCGAACTACATTTTTTATCTTAATATCATATTTTTAATTTTTGAATATTTCATTTAGAAAATTCAAAATGTTACAATATGACATAAACACAGCCACAGTTACGCAGAACGTATTTGGTTTTGAATATGCTGTATTTAGAAGCAGTGAGTATTAAAGTAATTGTAATACATGTACAAGTTTAATTTGTTGATGTGCTTGATTGCAAATTCTGGGTTGCAGTGCACTTACCTAAAACAGTGAGTACAGCTTTAGTTATCACAGTACCAATATCACTACTAGCTATACACGTGTATTCTCCACTATCTGATAAGGAAGCATTGGATATCTGAAAATATGCATTAGTGGTATTTATAATTCAACGGGCGTCTACTGTTGTAAAATTAAAACTAATATAAAACACTGAGCTGGTATCTCTGTTGGTGGGTGTTTTCCCGAGGAAATCACAAACTCGGTAGGCAATGATTTTTTATTGTCAGAAATATGCAATTGTCTAAATTTGCTGCTAGTTAAATTTGAAATTCCTTAAGGTATACTCCCACATGCAAAGTATTTCCTTAGCTTAATTTGGTTAAATGTATTTTGATCCTTTGAAATTTTTTAACACCTTAGGGGAAAAAATGGTTTCACAATTTTGGTCCAAGCACTACTGATGAGGAGTTGTGTTTCGAAACGACCGTCTAGTGCTGTAAAATTAAAACTGGTACCATTTATAATATGTATTTACAATGAGTTCAAATTCCTCACCATGCTCACACTAGGAACGATGGGTTACGAAGCTAGGCGGGAAGATGCTGTTTACTGTAAGCACTCCTTAAACCACTCGGCACACGAGGTCTGACTTTGGCTGTTTTGTGGAACTTTTTAATTTACATTTCTGTTAATTAACGTAATGTTTTCAACATTGATGTACAATACTATAGATAACCCGTAAAACATCAATAGAATTTGTACACTTTACAACAGGATTAGATATAACCAATGTTGTTTTATACTGGCGTATTCATATTTTATCTTGTTCCAATTGCATCTAGCTGTAAACTTCCTGTGCGGTATCTTTAACGTGCACTTGCACTGATACACGTTGCCTCGGTTTTAAATCTCATCTGAAACACTTTTGTAGTACTTTAAGTTTTTTATAGCTTTACTATGGACAGGAGATGAAAATCATCTCAGAAAAATTTCAAACTCCCGAGTGAGGTTCGAACCCAAAACCCGGGCTTAGGAAGCCAATGGCAGTACCACTCGGCATAAGCTTTCCAGCGCTTTATGACTTTAAGAATTGATCTTAAATATAACACGATCACCACTTACCTGGAGAGAAGCCACGTCCTCATTACTGTAGTTAATGTGGATCCTTTGATCAGATGACAATGATATACCTTCCTTAAACTGCCAGCTTATGTTAGGTCTAGGACGGCCGCAAATACGACATGTCAACACTGCAGTATCCCCGGCCTGGACTATTGCACTGGTAAGAGGCTGATGGACTGTCGGGGACATTTCATACAAAAGGTCCTGCTGTATACCCTGTAACAGATATTAAAAAGGTCTAATCGATAAAGTTGAGTTAAGTTGAGTTGATTAATGGTGTTTAACGTCCGAGTCAAGAATATTTCACTTTTATCGAGATTTCTAAATCGATAAACTGTAACAACGTTTTTACGTTTTGGATCGATCGCTTGAATATAAATATCACAAACTATCACGTCATGTAATCATTTCCACATTGTTGATTTGTGTTTCAGACAGTGTGGTAAACACATGCTTAAACCCTATGTTTTCGAAATTGTTGAAGATACGCAAAAGAGAATTGTTTTTCATAATAGTCCTAAATGTGCAGTCATGTTTTGGAGGTTAATGAGACGATGCCGTCAAGCAGCATATATCATTAACCTTCGCTGATGACCTCTTACATTGTAAGGGTAGCAATTAACCAGTAAAATGCTAGATCATTTATCCGCGCGCACGTGTGTGTGTGTGTGTGCTCACTGACCTTGTTTGACCGCTCCCTGACCATTGGTAAAGTTTTGCTCTTTCTCTCTATACTATTCATGCCATCCATCCCACGTCTCTCCGGACGAAGACCCTGCATGCGTAATTTGAACAGCTGCCATGAACTTTTCCTGTGAAGAAAAAAAAGTGAATGTTATACTTCAGCGAATTTAGCGAAACCTGTGTAGATTAAGACGCGTTTTGTATCATCTGTTTTATATACTGTAAACTTATATATTTTCGCGGTGTACTAATTTTCGCTGATTTTTTTCGCGGTCGTTTGTTTTGCGCGAAAATTATTACCACGCAAAATTAATATTATTTGTATTATGTTATAGTGCATATATTTAAAAAAGCGAAAATTTAACTACGCGGATATTACTAAATTTGCTATACCGCAAGAATAAATACACGCGAAATTAAATACGTTTACAGTATAGCAGAAATTCTGTTTCATCAATTTATGCTTTTTAACAAAGTATTGTGGTATTCTCCAGTTAAGTAAATTAACAGTTTGAAATGAAATTAATATATACTACCCTTAGTGTCACAATAAAATAGCCAAGCTTATCCAAAAGGAAGTATAATCATAACGCAATAAAAAGTTTACCAAATACTGATTGTGTTTGGGTGAGCAGAATTTTAATTTATTCTTTGTCATGTACTTTAATCAGAAGAGGAGAGGGCGACAATTTTTAATGCAGCGGGCAATGTAGTGTTTGATAGGTGCCAAGCGAGTACGTTGGTTATAGAGACTTTACATCAATTTGACAATACCTGAGACTTCCTTCAGAATCTTTTGGACCAATCACGTGACCTGGAATCCATCCTTCAGCGGCGGGACAGTTCACATTGGCAGGTCGGTACACAAAAAATAAATTATACTGGTTGGTGGACAGAATCTGGACAATCTCGCCTTTACACACGGATATCTCATCTTCTCTTACGGCCTGATAATCACATATTATTTTACCAATGTGAACGACACTGTCGTGCTGCAAAAAGATTTAAGACATACGCTACATTAAATCTTGTTATTACAATATCTATTGGTATAATATATTGAAGGTGTGTAACATAGATAAATAACGAAGTAATACTTTTGCATTTCGCAATTTTTTTCAGTCATTTTGTTTCATTTCCGCCTTTTATATGCGTATAGCCCTGTCAAATTACGGAAATTAACTGCACCGAATGTTAAACATGTTTTTGTCGGATTTAACTCATTATTTATTTATAGAACAAGAGATCTGCATAAAGTAATTATCAATGAAATTGTTGTGTAAAGCCGCTTTTTAAATCTCTGTGAATTTCCTACGATTTTTCAATATAAACAATGACTCCAGACTGAAAATTAACGTTTTAACTTTCGTTCTAACTAAAACTTTTTAACAAGAGTAAAGTGTCAGTATGACACATATATGCCCCCACTTCATTTATGATAGATAGGTTGAATCGGTTTTACTCTCTCGCTTAAGATTATTTCACTTATATCAAGGCTGCACCAGCTAGAGGTGAACCACAATCACAATGGCTTTATAAAAACCTTAACTCTTTGCTTTGTTCTTAAAACAAGAACGTTGAATGCATACATAATCACCAACGAGAATCAACAAAAATATCATAAAATCAAATGCTCTTTCGAATGTTTCTAATATCCTATGACCTTACTTTGACCATGATGACTTCAATTTGGTCTGTGGCACATCATCTTTCCATGCTGTATATCTCTTGTTAGTTAATATCACTCCGATACCCTTTTTGATGAAAAAGTTATAGTGGAAAAGTGCCATTTGCAATTTATGGTCTTGTGACCTTGACCTTGATGAACCCAATTTGGTACGTGATAAATCCTCTTTCCATACTGTATATCTCTTGTGAATATCACTTTGACACCTCTTTTTATACAAGTTATAGAGCGGACACGGGTTTTGGGGACGTACGTACGTACGTATGAACATGGGTAACGCTATATGGGCCTACCATATTCATGGCGGGGGCATAAAAATTGTCACGTGGAAGTCAAGGCCCAATCTGTGAATAAAAGACTTAATAAGTAGGGTATTACTCACCATGCCACGGTTTATAGTCTAGTGTTAGTAAAATGTATTCATGTAAAACACAGAGTAGTAAAATCAAACACAAGATGCAAAAAATTTTTATATGAAGATGAACTGAAACAGACATAGCTCTTAACAAATACGTTTAGGAATATATGATCCAAACTGGTCGAGTAAATTGGAAATTAAAATGAATCATAAAACAGGGTCAGTGTTTTCTTTTTAGTATGGCCAACACAGGAAAGGCCTAATTATGATTTATAAACTGGACAACATTGTTTCTCTGCAGTACTATGCCTTCATCACGAAATGATGGTATACGGCGTCAAGTTTGTCCTGGCCGTTTGACCTTTGATTTGCGTATTAGATTGTGCTAATTATAATAGACTGTGTAATTTAGGTAAGACAGCGTGTTTCATTACTATTAACACCCGGTACCCAGTATTACTATCATTCATTGTTATACATGCATATCGGCCCATAGATATCTGTTCGATTATTCAAATTAAAGGTCAAACGACCATGTCAAACTTGACGCACTTATGTATGACCGTCAACAATTTCTGAAAAGTGCTGTTCCCATACTGAACACGGGAGCATTGTTATGGACATATTTCCCCCATTGTCAAATTAATTTTAATGTTGATCTTTAAAGAACATATCTTAATTCAGTTTAAAGGATCAAGACGCATATATAAATGTAATTAATATTATTTTCAAACACAAACATACCTGCCCATGTTCAAATCGCAATTCCAAAATCGAAAAAAACCCTTTGAAATCTGGCAAATTCAGTTAAAGACACCAATCAATGGCGTTTTATAATCAGTGGTATCAATGTGCTTATCTCTTGTTGGTGTGTATATGTGTTGTTGGTTGCCATGATTTTGGCACATGACAAGTATATTTTCCATCACATACTTTCCCCTTTGTTCGATGTCCCTTTAAAACATTGACGGCAAGTATGTATAGTATACATTGTGTTTTATTGCGAATTCAGATGGAATAGCATTCAGTAAGTGTCACACAGACAATGCAGGATACGATTTCCGTTGTTCAAAAGACTCTCGTTCGTTGAATTTGTCATGCATTATTGAAGACGGTCATATAGTTTGATCTGAAATCAGCATATTGTTTTTGTTTGTCCTTACTTTTGCACAGCTGTACAAGTCGTGGAATAAATTTTACTATTGACCTGAAAAACTGTTCACAAACATGACAGCACCATGTCTCACAATAAAAAAATGATGATCTTATTAAGTATTGTATTTTGAAAATTAATAAAGACAAGAGATTTACAGGCTTGAATCGCTTACCTGTAGTATTGTCCGTAAAATGCTGGTTAGGTAACTTTGTCCAAAAGCGATATAAAACTTGGCGGATGTTGTATTATATACGAGGGGAGGTCAAAAAAGTTCATAGAACGGGGTATATATTGCCGCAACAACCCATACCCATTTACCCCAATGCACTTAGCCCACTTTTCTTTCAGACTGTCAATATCTTTGAAATAGAAGTCTTCGGTTTGGTCCTGAAACCATGCCTCTGTGGCAGCCTTAAGTCCATCATCATCAGGAAACCTGATTTTCCGTAATTTCTAAATAGGAAATGATCACTGGGTGCCAAATCGGGACTGTAGGGTGGGTGATTAAGTTGTTCAAACTTGCATTCACGAAGCGCTGCTTGTGCAATCCTTGACTTGTGCACAGGAGCATTGTCGTGAAGAAGCGATACCCCTCGGCTCAACTTTCCCCTCCTTTTTAATTTAATAGCAGCTTTCAGTTGCTTCATTAGATCAACATTAGATCATTAGAGCCCCAGTGATAGAGATTCCAGCAGGTTTATAATTGATTAACAGAACACCCTTAGAGTCCCAAAACACAGTGACCATGACTTTGCCAGCTGATGGTTGGGTTTTGAATTTCTTTGGTGGGGGAGCCAGGGTGCTTCCATTGCATGGACTCTTTTTTGGTTCATGGGTCCCAATGATGAATCCATGTTTCATCACCAATTACTAAACGTAAATGGAAGCTCTCCGGGTTATCATTATAAATGCCAAGAAGCTCCTGACTTGACTGGAGTCTTTGGAAGCGATCCTGCACAATAAGGTTTCTGGGGACCCATCTTGCGGATACTTTTGACATCCCAAGATGCTCATGAATAACCGTGTATACACTTCCATGTGAAATGTCACACTCCCTAGCTATGTTATCAATCCTAATTCGACGATCATTCATGATGAAGGTCTCCACAGACGTGAAAATTTCCTTTGTGGTGGCATCAGCTGGCCGACCTGACCGTGGGTCATCCTTCAGTGAGGTGCGCCTAAGTTTAAATTCAGCTGACCATTTTGCCACTGTGGAATAGGCGGGACCACTGTCATCGTACACCTCTGCCATTCACCGGTGAATTTCTTTGGCATTTGATCCCTCTACTGTGAGGAACTTTATTATGCCCTAAACTCAACATTTTGATTTTCCATCATTGCTTGATGGTCACTAACTTTGAATGCTTTTGATAATTAAACAAATATGTTGTCACAAATAAACTTGATATGTTTAAAATGGCGGAATGTTGTGTTGTCTAAATAAGTTAAGAAAATGTGTGTTACGCTTGGCTGAATACGCTGTTCTATGAACTTTCTGACTTCCCCTCGTAAAGATCCAAACGCCCTAGCATTTCGGTCCACAAAGATGTAATTACACTGCTTGTCTTTAGAATGCTATATCTTTTTAAATATCCAAGGTCTAGATATTGTTGGTTCACCACAGACAACAAAGGCGATTTTAAAGCAGTATAAAATGGTCCCTTACCAATTGGAGGCTCTACAGATTGTATAAAAAAAATTACATTGATTTTAAGTACTGAAAACGTATTTAATTTCGCATGTATTTATTTTCGAGGTTTATGAAATCTAGACATATCCGCGTAGTTTAATTTTCGTATTTTCTAAAATATGCATTATAATACAATAGACATAATAGAAATTTCACTCGATATTAATTTTCGCGCAAAACAAGCGATCACGAAATAAACGAAAATAGATACGTTTACACTAAAAGTTACAAGCCAAAAGGATGCTAGATGTCATATGTCTAGTTTTTTTATGTAAATCAAAGCAGTTATTTAAAACACTTTATAAAGCCCCTCTATTTCCCTCATTTTAGATCTCACGGGCGAGATTTCATATATATGTGGACTAGTTATTGCATACTAGTAATTTCAGATTGTTAAATAACTTCTACGGGTATCTCTGCAGTTACCTATTCTGGACTACACTGTCAAAATTTATGTAAATCAAAAACTGTTTGTCCTAATGATGTCGCATCTAAAATATCCAAGAATTGCCTATTACATATTATTCATAAATCAGATATGATTATCATACCCCTATTAAGGGTCCAATTGCCAAGGTTTGTGCAAATTGAAACACCCATGTCATAAAAATAACGAGCATAGTAATCACCATGTTGTATAGTGAACATACCAATATCTTGTGTTCAACACACGTTTATAAGGACATGTTTTCACACAGTATTTAGTGTTTCCATTTGTAAGTAAGTTTTTGGTGTCCCCAAGTTCTATTGTAAAGTACATTTACTAGGCCTTCTTATTTGGATGACCTTAGTTATGTTAACTCCTTGTCAGACTTTTACATCTGTTTTTGTGCATGCAGTCTCAGAGGTAAAGTCAAAGTGGCCAATCTCTTAAGAGGACGGAAATCAAGATGGCTCTTCTCCTGCTATAATGGGATAACAATTTTAAAATAAAGGTGGCTCATCTATTATGTGATCCTAAAATAAAGGAGGCTCATCGCTTGTTATAATGTCATAACCATCTAAAATCAAGGTGGCTCATCTCCTATTATAATGTAATAACAATCCTAAAATCAAGGTGGCTCATCTCCTATTATAATGTAATAACAATCCTAAAATCAAGGTGGCTCATGGCTTGTTGTAATGTCATAACATTCTAAAATCAAAGTGGCTCATCTTTTAAAATTAAGGTGACTCAACTGCTTTTATAAAGTCATGGCAATCCTAAAATAAGGTGGCTTGTATCCTTTTATCATGTCATAACGATCTTAAATTCAAGGTGACCAGTCTCCTTTGCAGAATATTTGAAAAGTAATAAACATAACATGTACTCAATCAGCATGTATTTGCATTTTTATTCAATGAATAATGACTTCAATCATATGTTTATGATATCACAAATAAAGTTGAACATAAAAAATTAACAAAACCTTACATATTTCTTTTAAAAAAATCAGAAATATCAAATATTGCACATTGTATTAAATGAACATCCATATGACAGTACTCTACTGAAGAAGAAAGAAAATGGGTCCAGACAAATTTCCAAATTTCGAAAATACAGTACACAACTGAAGAAGGAAGAAAATGGGTCCAGACAAATTTCAAAATTTTCGAAATTTGGAACCTTAAACCACAAAGCATGTCTTTTTACCTGTTAAAAAACTGAAGTGTTTGATTGTGAATTAATTTTTTAACATTCAACCACAAAACATGTCTTTTTAACTGTTGTGAAACTGGGGTGTTTTATTGTGAATTAATGTAGGTCATCATTCCGAAGACAAATCGAAGCCATATATATTTATGATATGTGAAAGTGATCCAATTTTTAGAGGATTTTAAGTGGGTTTTGGTATATGCAATATACAATCTGAGTGGTGAGCAAAATCATTGGTTTAAATTTCCTGAAAAGAATGTCAAAAAGATATAGTTGGTAGAAATTTTGAAAATTTTGGTCAAAGCCTTAACCAAATAAAAAGAAAAATTGTTGATAAAAGCTTTAGCTAAATGCAAAGTTTTTATACAGTAAAACCTGCCTATAAAGGCCACCAAAAGGAATCAGTAAAAGTGGACTTTATGGACAGGTGGCCCTCATACACAGGTTCAAATTACATGAATGAAGAGCAATCGGGAGAACATTTTACTGGTCTATAAATCCAGGTGGCCCTTATATACAGGTGGTCTTTAATGCAGGGTTGACCGTTTTATTATATTATGATTTAATGTTTTATAAAAGAGAGTAAAATATTGGAAATGTGATCCAAGATCCATTTGACAATCAATCTGTATAGTATGTTGTAGTAGTACCCTTACAGTGGCGAATTTAAGGGGTGGGGGTTGCGGGGTGGCAACCCCCCCTTTGAAAAATTAAAAGAGAGAGAGCTATTGACTGATAAAAAATTATTTTCTTGGCCCCCATTAGGGTTCTGCTCTAGACCCCTCGTCTCTGGAAGCTCCCGCCTTTGGTGCTGGCACCTAGCATTGATGTAATTCTTAACCCCCCCCCCCCCCTTCAAAAATCCTGGATAATTCTCAACCCCCCCCCCCCCCCCCCCCCCCTTTCAAAAAATCCAGGATCCGCCCCTGCCTTACACAATTTTCAATCTAGTAATAAAAGACTTAGTAATAGCTCAAGAATCTTTTCATATAAGACTTCCTATTCAATAAAGCTTTCTTATGGAATGTGGCATACAATTTACTGTCTCCGTCTACTTTCTGGGTCAGATTCAATGCTCAAGATGGTTAACTGATTAAACTAGAACTGTCTTTTGAGAGCCAAATACCCCTGTTTCCAACATCTACAAGCCTGTGACATTGACCTTTCCAATATGACCTTGGTGCAAGGTCATGACCACCAAGGTCATGACACATCTTTATTCATGTCATCAGCCCGGACACAATTTTACATGGACAGACAGACATGGTGATTCTTATATACCCACTAAAACTAGTTTGCAGGGGTATAAATATATAGAACATATTTATCATTAGACAAGCACTAGTATTTCCATTAGTTTTACATGTTTTTCCAGGTTTTAGAATCCAAACTCTTTCTATTTCATTGTATTACCTTATCTTGCAAAAAAAGGAAATTTCACAAAATTCCTTTTGCGTGACCACTTATGTATATAGCCATCTTAATTACAAAAGAATGTAAGCTGCTTGATCAGCCGCAAGTTTGCCAAAACAAAATTTGCATATAATCACATGCTCATCTGTTTAAAACAAACCAATCCACACACAGCAGCTAACTTAAAATCAGTAAATTCTGTATTCCAGCAATATAATCTAATCTACATATTGAGATGTTTATAAATGATATTGTTTTTGAAAATGTACACAGAATAAAAATTTAACCATTTTTTTTTTCATATGGAATAAGCATATTGAAGATCTATATAGAAAACTTTTAGTATAAGTTATATATGAAATTCCTAATAATTGTAAATATGTAAAAGTCATACCTTTAGAACAGGTTCAGAGATGATGAATTAAAGTATAAATGGTATGCAAAATTTTCTAAATTTAAGACAGAATGCTTGTAAAACTTGAGTTTGTATCTCTCAAACTTCCAGGGCCCTATCTTTTAGTGCATAAGAGGTAATTAAACAGGAAAAAGAATAAGTGCAGAGACGCTGTGATATTAGGTCATCACAGAGTGTATGCTTGATGTAAATATTTAGATTTATGCATTGTAAGTAAAGAAACTGTTTGGGAATTGTTTATGTACTTTTCTACCTATAAAGGCCACCTAAGTGAACAAATAAAAGTGACCTTTATGAAAAGGTTGCCCTTATATACAAGTTCAAAGACCGATTGGGATATTGGCCTTTAGAAGTAGGTGACTCTTATATAAAGGTGGCCTGTAAAGCCGGTTTGACTGTATTTATATAAATACAGGTATCTTCCTATGATAGAAATCATTATTGTGGTAACAAACAAAAGGGAAATTTTATATATAAAATCTCTATATTTAAAAAAAAAAGGTATTTTTAACAGATTCCCAACAACATTTTCATTTTTTCTTATGGATCATTTTGAGGCCAATGTGCATATTGTTGGGGAAAATGATCACTTAGTGTTCACTTTTTATTTAAAAAAAGTTTTGATAATAATACCAATGAAAAAATATGAAAACCATGTTTATATTATAGTGTGGTATATACACAGCAACTTTACTGTTATATATGCATATAATAATTTCTGGTTGCCATAGGAACAAGTGGAGATATATACTGTAGTTATTTATATTTGGTTATTCAATTGTCCTCTATAATTGATATTTATAACACAGATTAAAATACTGAAATCATACATTAGTTTTGATTATGGATTGGTGATAAGAAAGCTCTTAAAAAGCATATTTAAACATAAAATATGTATTTGGTTGAGCATTCTAAGTTTTCCTATTTTAACCTTGAAGAATAAGGTGCCTCATATGTAACACCATTTCTTAACTGGTGTCTGACCTAAAATGTGAAGATGGGGAGCTTTAATACTTGTATTCTGAACTTGAGACAGTAAACTAGATGGCTGTATTAAAATGGGTTACATAAGAATAACAGACTGAAATTGCTGATTTAGAAGACAAGAGTTACCTGCCTTGAAAACAGGAATAATTGCTGGTTATGGAATTTTTAAAATGAACGAAGAATGTCAGATCATTTTCAATGAGCACTATTTACTTGTAAACAAAGAAAAACACATTCTTATAAGTATGCAAAAATACATACAAACCACACATACAAAACCTGTCAACATGCACACAGCACCCGTCAAAACACACACATACACACACACACACACATTAATACAAAATGGCAACACATGATAATTATGACGATGTGGATAATATCTGATCAATACAGCAGCCAGCTTATATCTAGAATACACAATGTCTTGATATTTTTGCAGCACATTATTGACTTTTAAAATTCATAAATAACATTGAAAAGCTTATATATTATCACTATCACTCAAAAGATTTGTCTCCCTTTCATCACTCAAATTACCTCCCTTTATTCACAAAGAATTATCTCCCTTTAATTACTCATTCAGTAATCTCCCTTGAATTGGTAAAATCACTTAAATACTATTATAACTACATTAGTATGAAATAAAAAACAAACTACTTGCACACAATCATAAATGTTCAATCACATAACATAATAAATAATAATAAACCTGATTATCACAGATGTTTGGTGTTACATTAAACATGATATGCACATTTTGTCCAGCATTTTCACCATGGATTATCATATATTAATGTGTTCATCATTTTCACAATCAATATAAAACTGCAGATTTAGGTATTCATGTTCTTAATCATTTCATGTCAAGTCATTGGGACAAGTCTCTTTTTTTGGGAGGAAGGATCGGGCTATTGAAATGGTGCTATTTTGAAATCTTTTCAATAACAGTATGAGACTAAATATTTTGGATTGCATGAAACTGCAAATTTATGGATTCATGTTCTAATTCAATTCATGTCTTTGGGGAAAGTCTCTTTTTGGGAGAAAGGGTTGGGCTCTTAAATTGACGCTATGTTGAGATCTTTTCAAAACAGCATTAGACTGAATATTTTGGTTTGCAATATTTTCTTTTACTGAGTGTACGTTGAAATCTAAAATGTGATATTGGTGAAAAACATCTGCACATATTGGCAATGGGAATGTGGTAAAATTTCTGCTAAAAACCTGCCCAACCAAAATATGAACTTAAGATATCTGTGATTACAGTGTATATACCATGTTTACAATTTTTCAAATGTTATTTATAAAGCTCAAAAAAATTTGAATTTTATTTTATATCAAACTAAATGTTTGAAACTGTTTAATTTACATGTTCATTGTTACATATTAATCAATTCCCTACAAAAAGCCATTTTTCTTTTTGAGGGTACTGGTTCTGTGGTCAGTGAAAATGGGGTAAACATGGAAAAAACTTTTAAATACATTAATTCTGCAGTATATATTGATATTGCATTGGTAGAACAAACAATTTACCACCAGTATGAGATTTTCATGCCTTTTTCTACAACTTGAAAAATTTGACATAAGTTTCTTATCTTTCATTTGAATATTGTCTTTCCACATGATTTTTTCTCTTAAATTCTAATACAGGCTACTGTCCTTTTTTCATAAGGTAACACATAGTATCAGATCAAGAGTGTTTGTATCTAAATAGTTTCTATGTTATAAAAATGTTAAGGGATTACTGTCTTTTGTGCAATGCTGGAACATCATCAAAAGTTGAACTTCCACACAGGACTATCAAGAATTGTTTGAGAACATATATGGTTTTTTTTATACAGAGGTTCAAAATTAGTTTTTGCAATGAAAGGTCCAGGACCTATTTATAGCAGGTCCCATATAAAGTTTTGAAAGTTCAATATCATCTTTGAAAAGCCCAAATGCAAAATTTTATGTTATGATAAAGAAAGAGCAGTACTATCCTGGAGAAGAAACTGAAGGTCTGTCATACTATAAATATGAAAGGTCCTGATGTAGAATCAATGGGTCCCCAACTTCAGACCTGGGGAATTTTGAACCCCTGTTTATATGTAAAAAGGAATTTTAAAATATAAAATCATTATCATTTTTTCTGATTTAATGGGCTATTATAGAAAGTGTCATGAAAATCTCAAAATGGTTATAATTAAACAAAAAGTGAAACTTTATAATTTTGCAACATAACCTTTTACCCTTCAATAAAAATGAATTGCACATGTGTAAATCAGAATAATTCACTGATATCCAATGTAAATATGTGTGATGATGATGATTGATTGGTCATGATTCACTAAATGCTAAAATACTTAATCGACGTATCGCTGACCACGCCCACAATGTTCCAACAAAGGCCTGGCATGCTTGAATTACACACAAAAAGAATGAAAATCCGGCCTGAACTGCGTTTAATGATGTCACTGACACTAGTACGTCATTAGTTGCCATTATGCTGCTTTGGTACCATGATGGCGGCCTTTGTCGGAACATTGTGGGCGTGGCCGGCGGTACCTCAATTGTTTGTAGCACTTCTAAACTGGAATAAGAAGACATGGTTCAATGGTTATCTGGCTGCGTGCTTTGGCTATCCATGTTAACAATTTCAGGAGTTAGCTGAGACTAGGTAAAAAAAACTCTGAATAAATCAATCAGTCTGTGGATTAAATTAACACTATATTGGTTATACATATTTAAATATATATAGAAATATATATCCAAGATTCAGTTAGCATGCTCAATTAGAAATTTTTCGCTACTAATTTATGGAGGTAATATATATAAAAATCGTGCTTGATATTCATATTCTCTATGACTGTAATCTATGCATATGACAAATATCAGATCAATGTCATCAACAGCTAATCACAATTTTAAAGTCATGTCTATAAACTGTCAAACACTTCCAGGATCATGATGCTTTCAAATGATGCTGACTTACCAATGAACTGTGTTCCCCTTCTGTATTGTCAACAGGGTTTATTTGACTAGCCCCGTCCCCTCCTCCTCCAATGGAGGAATCACTAGTAAAATCTCTCATGTCTTGTACAACATCTGGAGGAACACATCCTCCACTTGCATTTGTATTAAAATCTTCACTTAAAGTGTCATTTTTTGATTTTGCAACAGAACTTTTAACACCTAAAATGTTCCTTTTTGGTTTTGGTGAAGCATCAATCCCACCGCTGCCACCATTATTTCCACCACCTCCACCAGCAGCAGCACCACTATTACCTGGTGATAATAACATACTAGTGTTCTGACATGGATTAATAATAACTTTATCACAGTCTGCAGTATTGGGACAGGAAGACATTTTTTGTTCATCATGTTCATTAACTTTATCTATTAAAGGTCCTGGAACTGATTTACACCGAATGTGTTTTTGTGATTCCTGTCTTCCTTTCGTCTGGCCATCAGGTGGTGTTTTAGATCGTGAATCAACACCTTTTCCCGGATGAGGTTGAGATTGCGTTTTCCTGAGTTGTGAATCTCTTGTTATGCTTCCAATTTCAGGTGCAGATCTGAAATTATCAACACTGAAAATGAATATAAAGAATACAATAATTAAAATATGGAAAACAAAATGACAAATGAAAAAACCATAAAGCTATCTGTCTGTTTAAAAAATGTGCATGTACTTATTATTATCACTTTTATTATTGAAAATCTTTTCTGTAAAAAATCTTACATACATGAAGCTAGACATTTAATATCTAAAATTTTCCTATTCAGTTTTTGTAAAAGAACAATGTTACGACTGTCTTCATTTCTCCCCACACTTAATTCTACTTCAATAACATACTAAAAAATGTAATGAAATACTGTTACAACTTCTAATTCTTGTCTATTTTGATGAACAGTTTTTTAAACATATCAAGGATGTCAATATTATCATTACATTACTTATACATACAAAATAAGGATATATGCAGTGCTTAAATTTTGTAGAATATTGTTCAAGTTTGCAGATGGAGGAATTCCAATATAATTCATGAACAGCATTTATAGAGAAGATATTAGAGTTAGTCACAGATACATACTTTAACAATGAGATAAATAGACTCTACCTAGGGCCACTGATATCAAATTGGTGAAGCTGTGAGCCCATGTACCTATTAATGGGTGCTTAACTATTGCAGTAGCTCAGTTGGTAGAGTGCTCGCTCCGTAAGTGGGAGGTCGTGGGTTTGATCCCTGGCCAGGTCTGACCCAAGACTTGAAAGTGGGTAGTGACTGTTCTTTCGTCAAGCACTCGCATTACGAAATGAAAGTCGGTTCTTTCGGATGGTAACTTAAAATAAATGAGGTCCCGTGTCACTGTGGGCTTGGCATGATAAACAACCCTGCTGTATAATGCCATCAGGGCAATGCACAGGCAAAATTTCTGCACCTTCGCCTATAGCTGGCGACGTCTCAATATAACTGAAATATTATTGACTGGGACGTTAAACACCATTACTCAACTCAACTCAATTAACTATTAGATGTGAATCTGATATTGAATTGCATTTAATATACTTTTCTGTAAAAATGAGGGATATAGTAGAACCAGAGATTTTTCTCTGTTCATTAAAAATTTCAATAACCAGTGGAAATAATAGGTTTGCACTAAATATTTCCAGTATTATGCAGTACTTTAGTGAACCATTTTCAGGGATTAATAAGATAACCTAATGGGGACTGTCAGTGACCCTACAGTAGCTCAGTTGAAAGAGTGCTTGCTCAATAAGTGGCATGTCATGTGTTCAAATCCTGGCCGGGTCTGACCCAAATTAATTCCTATCTTTCAAAACTTTAAACTACAGTTTATGTAACATTTTGATTTTAAAAAAGAATGAGGTTGTTAAGGAAAGCTGTAAAAAATAATTTTCAACAAGTTTCCTTGAATTTTGTAGAGGTGATATATGAAATAAACAAACAAATTTTTCAAGCCAATCTTGAGCTTGGTATAAAATCAAGCCAGTGAATGAAAAGAAGAGAGTTTGTAAGCATTGTCCTAGCTGTTTATAATCATAAAGCTTTGATAAGAACCCTCTATTTTAAAGACTAAATTTCCATGTTGATTTGAAATTTGTATAAAGAGAAATGAAATAACAAATATTGGTTTATAACAAGGGCTTACAGAAGAACATTGCAGTTTCCGATCATGCATGTAGGTTTATCATAATTACATATTATATCGGATTTAATTTTACAACACTAGACGACTGTTTCGGAATATAATTCCTCATCAGTAGTGCTTGGACCAAAATTATGAAACCAAAATTATTTTGAAGATGTTGAAAAGCTACCCAAAGGACCAAAATATATTTTACCAAATTAAGCTAAGGAAACACCTTTTTATATATGTCCATAACACTGGATGTTAATCCTGACAGTATGAAATAATGACTTTTAAATTATTGCTTCTGTACCTTAATTGTGTGAGCTAAAATTTGTCCATGTTTGGCTGTAGTATGTGGGGTCAAAAGTTTTTTAAATATGTGTTTCTGTACTTCATTTGTACGAGCTAAAAGCTGCCTTTACAGTAAAATCTGGGGTAGCGGTCACCTCCATAGAGCGGTCACCTGTAAACAGCGGTCAGTCCGAGTCAGAGAGAGGATTGGATGTAGTATGTAGGTGGGGTGGTGGGGTAAAAAGTGTAATGAATAGGTATTAATAAATAGTATCTAAGTGAATTGGTATATAGTTATCACTCGTCTGATTATACAGTGCTAAGTTGGATTATGTAGCTACATAAATGATATACATTTTGTTCTAAATATGGTTAAGTAGCTATATATGTATGCTATAAGTATATAAAGAGCTGCTATTAGTACAGGTAGCATAATGCTACTTAACTAAATGATAAAACATACCCTATTGATATATCATTCTGCAACACTGTTAAAAACAGAAACAAGCAAAAAATGCAATGCAAAATAAAATTGATACACAAACACGTACAACATCTAACTAAAACACAACAGTCAAGTGGGACCAGTTTCACAATCATTTCTTAACTAAGATTTTCCTTAACTTAAATCTGGCAAATTTGAAATTTGAATTTTTTTTTTTTTAGTTTTCAGGATATTCAAGAATTTAAGGTGCCATGCTGAAGATCATTTTAAGCTTAGTACATCTATATTTTAATTTTGTTGAAACATTTTATTTGTAATCATGCCATCAAATATTGTCAATATATGCCAGATTTAGGTTGAGAAAAAGCTCAATTAAGAAATGATTGTGAAACCAGGGCCTGCAATGTTAAAGTGGGTTCTCTTGACTGGATTTTATACTCGGTTCCCACAGGCTTTGGTGTAAAAATCCAAAACTTTTTCCAGATTTTTTCAAGGTCATTCGGGCAAAATTCAAGGTTCAATCTTGATCTTAACTCTTTGCCTGCTAGGCAGCCGTTATCTTTCCTTATACTTAAGGGGTTAAGGTTATTACACTAAATATAATATAGTGATGCAGATGTAACACACAATCGAAGGTACTATGCAGCATTATGTCAAAACATGTTTGTGAGAAACTATACAAAATCAATACAAATTAAGCATGCATTTGCTAAATTCAACTTAAATTTTGAATATTGCAACCTAAAAGTGGACTCCAGATGATAAATTTAGCTACTACTAATTCTTTAGTGTGAAAATAAAAGACATTAATTTCATATTAGAGTTGTTGGTGTTGGCATCTGTCCACATAATCTCCACATATTCTAAGTAACAGAATCATTTGAAAATGGGCTTTTAATAACAAACATTAAATGTATTATGTCAATCGACAAGGACATAAAATGATATCTTGATTTTGTTCTTTATTGAATTTAAAATGACTACATATTATACTACCAAAACAGAAAACCAAAATAAATGTTGTAACGTGAATCTTTTAAATCATATTACAAGATTTTAGTATACAAAATGTATATAAGTATAGTCCATGACCTTGATCTTGGCCTATAGTATAAACAAAGGTCACAAAACTTGACCATGAACTCTGACCTCGACGTGTAGTAAAAGGTCATAACCTTGAACATGCTGCTGTCAGTCTAACTTTCAAGTGCTTTTTAAACTACTAAAACATAATTTTCCATGCGCTTTGTTAAAGATATTATTTTAAACTTCAAAATAATATAAAATACCACAAACTGAATATACAAACTTATACATAGATACAGGATATATCCATCAAATGATACTCAGTGTGACACAGTATAAATGGATTATACTTACAATTCTTTGGTAAGTTCCTTTTGTTTATTTTGGTATGTTGATATTGGGTTTACTAAAACTGAAAATGTTGAAAAAAGGTGAAAATTAAGAATGTAATGATACAAATGGCCAATCATCTAATTTTTTTAAAATTTTTGTTAAGGAGTAGGGTACAACATATAAGAGGAATGGTGTTTGATGTGCCAGTCAGAATTCTTTCGCTTCTATTGAGGCAGTCAGTTCAGTTAAGAATAGAGGAGGAAACCAGAGTACCAAGAGGAAACCAAGACAAACTTTCTCAAACTAGGATCTGTCCTGAGAGAGATTCGAGCCTTGGCAGTGAGAAGTGATGTTATCCCTTAACAAACATGTTAGACCACTTGGCCATTGAGGACCCTATTTACTATTAGACCCATTAGACACTGTTCTTTCGCCAAGCACTCGACATTAAGAAATGAAAGTCAGTTCTTTCTGATGGGAACTTAAAACAAACGAGTCTCAGTCTTGGTAGGGTTGGCACGATAAAGAACCCTGCTGTATAGTGCCATCAGCCCAAAATTTCTGCACCTTTGCCTATAGCTGGTGACATATCTCGATATAAGTACAATATTCTTGACTGGAACATTAAACACCACTACTCAACTCATCTCTATTAAATACCAACCAAAATCATTATCATCTTTGGTTTGATTGAAAAAGTCTACCTAGTCAGTCATAATGAAGTCTTCAATGAGTCACAGAGTGCTACACACAATCACACAGCTTTACTTACCATCAACAAAAGCTCTTTGCATATCCAGCAATGATTTGATTTGTACTACCCAGCTAGCTTTAACTTCCTCACTTGAACACTGTATGGTGAAACTTAATCCTGAACCAGGAGTTCTATCTAACAGGATAAACCTTAACGGCTCATTCTTCACATTTTCTGTCATGGACATTTTATTTACCTGAAAGAGATTAATAGAATATATATCACTACCTGATGTGAGAAATAAAGAATATCAGACCTTTGATTTTATTTTTTATCCATTAAGATCATCACCTTCCAAACTAAGCTCACAAATTTATTTTATTTAATGTGTTTTTCAAATTTGGTCCATTTTCTGTGTATCATTCTTGGTTGCGTGGAAAAAGTTCACATTTTTCAGTGACAAATTACAATAATTCATGTCATTTTCAATGAATACAAGACAAAATGTACGTATTATATATGTCAGTACTATCAGTACTTTGATTCAGACAAAACAACAAAATGTACATAATTATTATGTTTGTACTTTCAGTACTTTGATTCAGACAAAACAACAATCTTGGTATATATCTTTAAGAACTTTTATTTGGACAAAACAACAATCTTGGTACATATAGTATATCAGTACCTTCAGTACTTTGATTCAGACAAAACAACAATCTTGGTATATATATCTTTCAGAACTTTGATTTGGACAAACCAACAATCTTGGTACATATAGTATATCAGTACTTTCAGTACTTTGATTCAGACAAAACAACAATCTAGACTTACCATTAATCTTGCTTTATAGATATAGTTTTCATTTGAAATATTTCCTCTTTTTCTTTCTTGTATTTCACTAAATATGATCATTTGTTCAAATAAAAACACTCTCCTTTCTTTAAATTTCTGTTGACTAGCACCAGATGAGCTTTCAGCCATTGACACAGTGTCCTAAAATAAATGATAAACATGTATCAGAAAATGAAAGGTGTGCCCTGAATTTATTAATTATCCCCCTTAGACTTTACCTCCTTGTGATATCAGCATACAACATGTTATTGTTTCATGTATTTCTAACCAAGCAGTTTCATAGTGTTAAGCTTGTTTATTATACATGTGGCGGGTGAAGTTAGCTAAACAGAAGGTGCTTTCGAAGTTCACATGTTTAGCCTAATGTGTCATTTTCAGTGATTATGCTTCTGGACTGCGATTCAGACATAGATTAGTATGTTTTTGATTTTTGATAGTCCCAATGCAGGTAAATAATTCAAAATCTTTCCAACTAGTATAAGTTTTACTTTCCCTTTGGTTGTCTGTACATTTTTTCATTCATTTACTAATGAACATTTTTTTTAATAAAAATATTTCATTCTTCTCAGTCATATTTGTACAAATTAATGAAGTTAAAGAGTTGAGTTGAGTTACGGTGTTTAATGTCTCAGTCAAGAATATTTCACTTATATCTTGATGTTGCCAGCTATAGGCAAAGTGCAGAAATTTTAAAAGTGCATAGCGCTGATGGCATAATACAGCAGGATTCTTTATCCTGCGACGCCTTCCATGATACAGAACCTCATCTATTTTAAGTTCCCATCCAAGAAACCCTGACATTCATTTCGTAATGCCAAAGAACAGTCACTACCCATTTTCAAGTGTTGGTCAGACTCTGCAAAAGTTCGAACCTACAACCAAACAGATAGGAAGCATGCACTCTACCAACTGAGCTACCGCAGTGGTAAATAATGAAGTTAAGAGACAGTACTTAAACTGAATATGAATCAGAATCACTAGTAAAAAGTTCCTCAAAAATTGTGAAATTATATCAGGGTAGTCATAGGAACACAATCTTACCTGAAGTAATAGTTTTCCTAGAGCAGTTATATTACCCTACAAAATAGAGAAAACACATTAACAATTTATTACAATCACATACAATTTACTATTTATCTATAATGATAAAACCTGTCAGAAGAACTGCATAACTCACCTTAACATCTAGTCCAGCAGTAATGAAATTTTAACATGGAACATAACTATTACACTTAGATGGTGAGTATGACTTCTGCGCTTTGTACATGAAAGCTTAAGGTGACAGATACATGACATTGTTATCATATTATTAGCAGCTATAGATACAACATACATTAAAGAGAAAACCCCCTTTTCTCTTAAACTTACATAAACAAACTGTAATCCTTTGTTTTCTGGCAATAGCTGTTTAAGGTACAAAACACAGAGTAACCCATACCAACCCCATCTCATCAAGATGATCTAATCTGGTACAACATGCATTAAGTTAATCCCCCCTCTCTATTTCTCTCTCTCTATCTCTCTCTCCTCTTCTCTCTCTAACTCTCTCTCTCTCTCTAACTTACATCAAAACCCTGTAATCTTCCCACTTGCATCATATCATTAGCAGCTTTAGGTACAACACACATTATGCCTAAACCTTTTTGTAACATAGTTATGTCTAATCCAGCTTTCTCTGTTAAAACTGTTATATCCTGCAATATAAATAACAAGTGATTAACACCAGTGACTGACACATACAAAAATATGTAAACAAGGATTTCGCTTCATTCTCTTCCTGTATATCTATGCTAGAGTCTCTACTGTATGGGAACCACTGCGGTAGATTAGTTGATAGAGTGCTTGCTCCGTAAGTGGGAGGTTGTGGGTTCGAACCCTGACCGGGTCTGACCCAAGACTTGAAAGTGGGTAGTGACTGTACCTTTGCCAAGCACTAGGCATTATGAAATAAAAGTCACAGTTTTTTCAAACTTAGTATTTACAAGGTCCCATACCATGCCTTCCGTGATAAAGAACCCTGCTGAATAATGCAACACACAGGCAAAATTTCTGCACCTTGGCCTACAGATGGCGACATCTCAAGTGAAATATTCTGGACTGGGATAAGTCAGCTCAACTTTATTGTATGGAGATTTCTATAGATGAAAATGATTTTCTAAATAAAAAATTTCAATAGGTTCATGTATGAAACTTCTCATTGTCCATTTTAACTTGTATTATCACACCAATATCACATATCATAATTTACAACACTTTTACGGACATCATCATTCTTTGGTTATTGAGTATAGGTGTGTTTCTGTATCTGCAGATATTTCCACTGGTGTTAAATTATATAGTGACTAATCCCAATTCATACAATAACTCTTAATGCCATGGGGTTCACAGCTGTACCACATGGTCAATACTTCAATGGTTAACATTTGTGTGGAATGTTTTGAAAAAGGTTTATGAGTAACGTCATTTTTTTTATGGGACAATGTGAACTGATGCGATTCCATCTCGAATAGAAAAATTTGTTCAGCAGAAACATTATGGCCTATCATACGCTTGCAAACCTCACTGCTAAACATTCATACTTATTTGATACTTACCCTGAGCAATAACTGATATTTCATGATTCTCTGTACTGGCTTTATGAGCAGGTCCGGTAACTGTAAACGGTGTCCTAACTTTAGTCGCAGATCCTGAAATAATCAGCAAACTTGAACCATTAATTGAGCCCAAAAATTTCATTTGTTTACACATGGATTGTATAATTCAGTAAAATGCATTTAAGCCAATAAGCCCTAAAGCACATCAAACCCAAACATACTAGAGTATCTTAACATTTTTCTATAAAATGACCTGATAATTAACTAATTGCCCATGACCACTGTGGTAGCTCAGTTGGTAGAGTGCCCGCACCATAACTGGGAGGTCTTGAGTTCGAACCCTGACCAAGTCTGACCCAAGACTTGAAAATCAATAGTGACTGTTCTTTCGCCAAACATTTAGCATTACGGAATGAAAGTCACAGTTCTTTCAGACAGGAACTTGAAATAAACAAGGTCCCGTGTCATAGTAGGTGTGGCACAATAAAGAACCCTTTTGTGTAATGCTATCAGGGCATCTTCACCTATAGCTGGCAAGGTATTTATATAAGTGAAATATTCTTGACTGTGACATTAAACACCATTACTCAACTCTCAACTCATGATGAGATGCCAATGAGTCTTGTTGCTCACCTGACAGACATAAATTCTATTTCTTGCAGTATTTAACAGATGGTTTTCATAAATTAAAAGTTTCTCTTATGAAGCCTCAAAGACAAGAACTGCAGAGATTGAATACTACATGTCCCATGACTGATGCTAAAATTAAAATGTTATGTAATGAGTTGGCCAAATCTGGGATGATGGAGGAAACTGTAGTACCCAGAGAAAAACCACTGATCTTTTGAAAGGGAAATGACAAACTTGATTTTACTAGGATCTTTCAAACCAGGTTGTCAAAGGGGCTGTGGTCCATAAGTCATGACTTGGCCACACAGACCCCTTCAAAATTAAGTGATTTAATACAATATAACTAGAAATACAGTGATTAAAACTCACAAAAGATACCTCCTGCCACAGATTCATGTCCAGACCATAACTGTTTTGTTCTTATACTTTCTATATTTCACATTTGAACAAAATTGGTTGAATATTATTTGCACAATGGCTATTTTTGAATTTTTACTATTTAAAGTAATGGTGGCCATCTTAGAAGTTCTATCTAGTTCACGAATGGAATGTACACGACACATCGTCTCGTGCTTATACACCAATGTGCCACATATGGTATGTCTATGTCAAAGAACAAAGAAGTTATGGCCTGGGCATGAATCTGCACAGACAGAAGGACGCACAGACAGATAGAGATTCCTATGTCCCCCCACCTTCCAACTTTGTTCACAGATGGTGGGGATGGTATCATTATAACATACCTCAAAATATGAATCCACATATTCTGCCACTATGTACTCTGATTTTGGTTTATTTTCACAATATTTAACATACATATGTCGTAATTTACTATCCTGTAATGAAAAACAAGGTACCGTTAACATTTTTATATCATATCCAAGCAACAAGTTGATCATATTTAAATGTATCAAACCTTACAAGGTCTACACCAAAGCTTCACAATGAATATATCTCTAATTGCAAACTGCAAATCTCAAATGATTAAATGTTCTTCCTGATGAATATTGTTAAACTTAAAATTATACACCAGGGGTTCAAAATTATTTTTTCTAATGGAAGGTCCAGAACATAGATTTAAAATTATAAGAGAAAATCACTGGGACTTAAAACTTTCTGATTATATATATATACCAGTCAAACCTGCCATAAAGACCACCTCTATAAAAGGAACACTTGCTTTAAAAGGCCAGTACAATTTTATCCCATTCTTTCTTTAAGCAGGTTATTTGAACCTGTATATAAGGACAACCTGCCCATAAGGATCACTTTTTACAAGTTACCTTGGGTGACCTTTATAGACATGTTTGACTGTTATGTCACTGTATATATGTATACTTACATATCTGGTAAATAATACTCCTAATCTTTCTGGTTCATCTAAACATTTCTCAATTTCTTGTTGAAATGTCCTGAAAATAAAAGAAAACATCATTATTTCTCCATCATCAATGGGAGATAACTCCTCTCACCTTCTGTTTAGAAACTATAGCACATTTCAAAATTCTTTTATTATGAACTTTACCAAATGACAATTTAATTGAATAAAACATCACTACTTCCCCATCATCAATGGGAGATAACTCTGCTCGCCTTCTGTTTAGTAAACTATACCACATTTCAAAATTTTTTTATTATGAAATTTACCAAATGACAATTTACTCTTTCCTATCATATAAGATATGCCATAATAATGTCAAAAATGTTTTCGCAATTACGCAATGATATAAGTTGGCAATGATAAGTGACTTCATTTCTTACTGATAGTCTGGGTATAGTTCCAAGGAATAAGAAGATATTACATTTACAACTTATCTTCGCTATCACTCCCACATAAAGACCTCCCATGTGTTAACATCTGACCCAAAAAAAAATGTGGCACGCCAACCTGCCCATTATTTGTTCCAGTTCAGATCAAGTTTATTAATTAATGGGTGTATATAAACACAAAAATCATGTAGACTTATAATTTCATTTATAAAAAGTAGACAATTCAAGGACATGCGCATTGAAAAAAAAAATTGCAAAAAGTGAAAAAATATATTATAAGTCTATTTTTACATGCTAATGATGATGATGAATGGTTTTATAGTGTAAACAGACCATTTATAAAGCAACCCACAACATTAACATCATTGTAAAAGAAATATTATTTTCAGAATTAATTTATTATACATGTTACAAAAATAAACCATATTTTGACTCATAGAAGATACAGATCTTGTAACGAATAACTAATGTTTTATACTGCATGTTACCAAAATAAACCTTGTGAAAGAAAAACTTAATGCATGTTATAAAAATAAACCATGTATTAAAATAATTAGGGGCATTGTGAAAGAGGGACATTATACTGCATGTTATAAAAATAAACCATGCACGGTACAGACCTGTCAAAAGTTTAACACTAAGCCGCAACGAATTAGTACCGAATAGACAGCTCATCTTGGTCCCTCCTTACTTATATCTCGACCGCTTTTCAGCATCTATCTTGGCAATTTTCTGTCACTTAAAATCAGATCTCGGCCACTCAACCAGCCGAGTTTCGACTCCTAATCGTTAGCTCAGTGTTAAACTTTCGACAGGTCTGTACTGCATTTTAACAGATGCCCTATCTGTCTATATATATATATATATATACAAAGAATACTAACTCTTTGTGCCAGTCAAATATCTGATGAATGTTCCCAAAGACAATTTTATCTTTGCCATCCATATCTTCAGGTAAACCATTCTCCTTCATGTACTTCATATAGCCCTGTAAATAAAACACAACATGTTACATAACATTACTAACTGACCTAGCTATCATAATATCAGGATTTAAGATGTGAAATATATATACAGTCTAACCTGTCTTAAAGGCCACCTCTATATAAGGGCCATCTGCTAATAAAGGCCAGTAGAATTGTATCCAAATTCATCTTTCTTTATATATTTGAACCTGTATATAAAGGCCACCTGCCCATAGAGGCCACTTTTACTGGTTCCCTTGAGTGGCGATTATAGACAGGTTTGACTGTACATGTATTGTAGAAACACAAAAGGGATTTCAGTAAAACATCACACAAGCTGTTACAGTGAACACTTGTACACATGGTTGGTTGAATGGGGTTATATACAATGTATATAGATTCACAATATAGATTATATAAAGATTTCAATATTTAGAAAAGTGGCAGAAATTTTGAACTTTGCCATGTGCTCAGGGCAATGTGCAGGGATGGTTCTTTTAAATGCCATGCCTATCATGACACGAGGCATCAATTTTTAAGATCTCTTTCAAGAGACTGAGTGCAAAGTGTCATGCCCTTTGACATGGGGAATCGTTATTTAAGGTCTCCTTCCAAGGACCCCCTGACTTTCATTTCTAAATGTCAAGTGCTTGGTGAAAGAACAGTCACTACCTATTTTCAAGTCTTGGTCAGATCCAGCTGGGGTTCAAACCCACAGCCTCCCACATATGGAGCGAGCACTCTACCAACTGAGCTACCGTAGTGGTGCATGTGCACATGGAAGCCATGACACAGTGTCCATTACACCGTCTTGTAAAGTGTTAACAAGTAAAGCCCCATCATCGAGTGAAACAAATTATTCAACAAGCCCCAGACACAGGCAGAACCTACATCGGTTAACCACACCGGGTTTGAAATGTAACCTTTCTATATTTACCTCAACAATTAGCCCTAAATCTTTAACATAATCTCTTTCTGTGTCTATTAATTCCTGAACTACGAACCTGAAATTAAAACAATAATAAAATCAAATTAAATTTTAATTTTAATATCAAAATCTGTGATAAAAATTAAGGCATCTGTATTAGTTTAGAATCAATACACACCTTATCTACTCAGTCTGTTTCAATCCCTTCTAGTTGTCAGTGTTCTCTGCAGTGACCAAAGGTGGTCTACTGGTGCTCTGAGACACAGGACCTCTCAGCCGAAAGACTATTCTAGTACTTAGCGTTTTACAGCTCTAGTATGAACAGAAAATGAAAATTATCTCAAAAAATTTCCAAATCCTGAGTGAGGTTTGAATCCAAAACACTAGACTTAGAAAGCCAGTGACAGTGTCCTTGGCCATGTCCCCCCCTTAAGATAGTGTGGCATTTAGCCAGGTGGTAAACTTTTGTTTGGGATATGAACATTTACTACTTCTGTGATTACTGTGATTAGTTATTTCCTACAAAGTAACAATTTTTTGACATTGAGGATATTTCAGTTAAGTTACTCAGTTTGACAGTGAGGGTATTTTCTCAGCACTTACCATCTCTTTGTAAGATATTTATTTTTCTTTGCTTCACCAGGTTCAATTGTAGGATCATCATTATTTTCCCCACCAGATTCTGATGAAGCCTGTTGGTCATTGGTAGGGCTATCACTATTGTTATCCTGAAGGAACAAGAACAAATAATAAATTGTTTATTTAGTTACAAAAATGAATGAATGAAGGAATGAATGAAGGAAGAGTTGAGTAATGGTTTTTAACGTTCCAGTCAAGAATATTTCACTTACATTGAGAAGTCACCAGCTACAGGTGAAGTGGTGAAATTTTGCCTGTGCATTGCACTGATGGTATTACACAGTGGGGTTCTTAATTGTGTAACACCTACCATGACACAGGTCCTCATTTATTTTAACTTCCTGTCATCACTTTTATTATGCCAGAAGCTTGGCAAAAGAACAGTCACTACTCCCTTTCAAGTCTTAGGTCAGACCCAGTGGGGGTTCGAACACACAGCCTCCCACTTATGGAATGAATACAATACCAACTGAATGAATGAATGAATAAATGACTACATACTTTATAAATGGCCTGTCTTTAGCCACAAATATACATGTATGTACAGTGAAACATAAGAAAGCTGAAGGGTTTCTTCCAATAAAATTGCCAATAAATGTAAAACCATGGAAATAACTTGTTATATGGTGTTGTTTTACATGGAACCATGCAGCTAATAGTACTTTTAAACTATATGTGTAAGAAGATACATTTTTTAAATCTCAAGGATTAATTCAAAACGCCATTCTATGTAGTACACCAGTATCATCAGTGTGCAGATGTATTCTGATCAATTTTGTACTACAGCGTGCTGATGCAGTTTTTTTTAGCATGTTAACACACTGGACAGAAATATGAAGATTTAAAATATATAAGAAAACACTCTGACATAATACTGCCATTGTGCATACTAATAAAGACTCATAACTTTGAAAAAGTCTTTTCTCAAAAGTGGTTGTTTTAAATTAAATCCACAGTAGTCCCTTATAAATTCGCTACCCAATATTCTGAATAAATAAATATTACTGTATTTGCATTTGAAATCCATCTAAGTATATATAAATTCAGGGTTTGTTGATCACTTCCTTTGCTATCAATGGCTGGAGACCACACTGAAGTATCCATCACAAATGATCATGACTGAAGGTTTGTGGTCAGTTTTATGGTCATTGTTCTGTTTGTCTTATTTCCTGTATTTGGTTGTGGCATGTTTTTGGTGGTCCTGGTTATTGCCAAGTAAGAATTATTCACCTACAACTTTTTATTTTTCATCATAAGAAAAACTAGAACTGTCTCTTGAGACCCAAATACCCCCTGCTCCAAACATAAATGTTCTTTCGTGACCTTGACCTTCTTATATGACCTTGGACCAAGGTCATGACACACTTTTGGACCATGAAGATTATTCACATACAGTTTTATGACAGTCCTCCAAAGCAATTATGAGATATGGCCCAGACAAGATTTTACATGGACAGACAGACATGTTGATTCCAATTTACCCCCCCCCCCCCCCTAGTGTTTGGGGTGGGGGTGTTTTTACTACTATTGGGGCAGGCTGTAAATTAACAACACATTTTTTCCTCTATATCCCGATTTACCTGCTAGAGAATAATAATGACAAACAGAGATAGAGGAAATACAACTGATATACCTGCTAGAAAACAGTAATGACAACCAGAGATAGAGGAAATACAAACTGTTATAGGGAGTTATATCTACATACCATTCTCTGTTTGACCATGTGTTCTAAATCTGATGCTATATCTAATGTTGCAATACCATCTGTTGTGGCTTTTAAGGATAATGTTGATGCCTACAAATAGAAAGATAGAGCAACTGTTTACTGAATACAATACAAATTATCCCCCAGCAAATTGTGTATGGCAACCACCTGCTTATAAAGACAAACAAAAATGTACCTAACTCTATTTAAGTCTGTATATAAAATACCGGTACTCTCACTCACAAATGACATTTGGGTATGTCCGATTGCCTTTTTATAGATAGCGGTTGAAGGGACTGGTGAAGTGGTATTTATTCCCAGTTCAAGATTCATTCATTTATATTGTCAGTTCTGAGTTGGTGGAGGAAACCAGAGTAGATAAACAAAACCAACAATCATGATCAGGAAGCAAACTGCCAAACTTGATTGCACTATGATCTCCAAAGGTTGGATTAGAACCTACTGTATGTAGTGAGATGCACTCTGATCTGTAGGCCGGTACTCAAGATCCTGTCCCGTCTTTACAGATAGGGCTGAACACTGACAAGATAGAAAGATCCATTCCTTATCCCTTTGGAACCAATCCAAAGTCCAGAGATTATTACTGGAGACAGGTATAAAATGCTGATTCATTGCACTCAGCTTGAGGCGCAATTCAAAGCCGGAAGAAGCTTAAAAATCTGGATATTTGAGAGGCAAAAGTCAAGCAATTAGGGCTTAAGGTAATTTATCTCAAGGTTAGATCAAAATCAACAATGTTATCAGACTTAATGAGGATGTTGAGTGCTCAATTAAAATTTACTATGTATGCTGTTGATTATAAAGTGCCAACATGATTACCGCCAGTATAGCAAACAGATACATTATTTTATCAAAGACATGTGGAGAAAATCCCTTTTTTTCCATTATTTATAGAATTTATTTTTATGGGCTTGGATAACAGACTCATAACGCTAATTTTATCAAATCATATTGAAATGTGTCCAAGATTAGAAACAGTTCAACTGTATACTTGATCTACACAGAAGTTCCTCTTATTGAAAGAGTGCCAATAAAAAGTCATAGTCTTTGTTTATGAGCAAAAAAACTTGATCTATATATCTGTTTAAAGTTAAGTTATGTATTTTTATATTACATGTTTACATAATTTTTATTGCAGTGTATATAAGGTGGTTAACCTTGCAATATACATGCACATTTATTCCCGAATTAATGTTTTCCAGGTATGCCCTGATATAGTTTTTTATCAGCAATTTTTCACCTAAATTCCACAAATCATCCTAAAATAAGTTTGAATACTTGTACAAGTGGTGTCATACAGTGCCATCCATAAATAACTTCACAACTTAACTTATATTTTCCATATTTGTTATAAGTTTACATTATAATCATCATATCAAATTTTGTTCATACAATTGAGATATTGAAGTTTTTCCTGTACTTGAAGTGATATCTTAACTTTATTATTAAATGTATGTAATAAAGTTGTTTTTCTTGAAAATCAAATTTCTTGGAATTTTCTGAAATTTTAAGGGAATATATAAAACTTTGGGAAAATTATATTTTTCGAGATAAAAACACTATTTTAGCTGAAAAACACTTAGCTTTACCATAAAATTATGTTTAACAATTTAATTTTATGAAAATTTTGAGTCTGTTATAATAGGACCAATTTTAAACATGTACATGCAAATTTATGGAGTGCAGTGTAAGATTTTGCTACAGTAAATGGTAACTTTAATCTACAGATTGGCACCACATATGTACCTGACAAACCATATCGCAGTAAAGACTTACGACAAGGTGAAGTCCCTTTCTTGCATTTGATCAAAGGATATAAAATCCACAGGAATTAATCAATTGATTGAATGGGGTTTTACATCCCAGTCAAGAATATTTCACTTATATCTAGACATCACCAGCTATAGATGAAGTTGCAGAAAATTTTACATTTTGCACACAAGGAAATGTGCCAGGATGATTCTTTAACATGCCATGCCTGTCGTGACACAGGGCATTGATTTTTAAAGTCTCTTCATAAAGATCCAGGTCCCGGTTTCACAATCATTCCTTAGGTAAGATTTCCCTTAACTTAAATATTGTAAAATTTCAAATCGATATAATTTTGTTAATTTTCAAGATATTGAGGAATTTAAAGTGTCATTTTAAAGATCACTTCTAGATTAAATCATTTGCATTTAGTTTTGGCAAAAATATTCACCAGTAGTTCCAAAAAGAGATTACAAAAATTGCTAAATTTAAGTTAAGGAACATCTTAGCTAAGGAATGATTGTGAAACCGGGGCCAGTAACTTTTGTTTGATTAGTTCTTGGGGAAAGAACTGTCACTACCGATTTTCAAGTCTTGGTCAGACTCTGGCTTTGGTTTGAACACATGACCTGCCACATACTAAGTGAGCACTCTACCAACTGAGCTACTGTAGTTGGTTCCACAGTAATGTTACATCTTATATTGGACCTTAATCACTTGTTTTTGTAGTAAAAAAGAATACTAATGAAAGGCAGAGCCATCAAAAGTGTCTGTTGACAGCTGACATATTACTAGGCCTCAGAGCCATCAAAAGTGTCTGCTAACAGCTGACATATTACTAGGCCTCAGAGCCATCAAAAGTGTCTGCTGACAGCTGACATATTACTAGGCCTCAGAGCCATCAAAAGTGTCTGTTGACAGCTGACATATTACTAGGCCTCAGAGCCATCAAAAGTGTCTGCTGACAGCTGACATATTACTAGGCCTCAGAGCCATCAAAAGTGTCTGCTGACAGCTGACATATTACTAGGCCTCAGAGCCATCAAAAGTGTCTGTTGACAGCTGACATATTACTAGGCCTCAGAGCCATCAAAAGTGTCTGCTGACAGCTGACATATTACTAGGCCTCAGAGCCATCAAAAGTGTCTGTTGACAGCTGACATATTACTAGGCCTCAGAGCCATCAAAAGTGTCTGCTGACAGCTGACATATTACTAGGCCTCAGAGCCATCAAAAGTGTCTGCTGACAGCTGACATATACTAGGCCTCAGAGCCATCAAAAGTGTCTGTTGACAGCTGACATATTACTAGGCCTCAGAGCCATCAAAAGTGTCTGTTGACAGCTGACATATTACTAGGCCTCAGAGCCATCAAAAGTGTCTGCTGACAGCTGACATATTACTAGGCCTCAGAGCCATCAAAAGTGTCTGCTAACAGCTGACATATTACTAGGCCTCAGAGCCATCAAAAGTGTCTGCTGACAGCTGACATATTACTTGGCCTCAGAGCCATCAAAAGTGTCTGTTGACAGCTGACATATTACTAGGCCTCAGAGCCATCAAAAGTGTCTGTTGACAGCTGACATATTACTAGGCCTCAGAGCCATCAAAAGTGTCTGCTGACAGCTGACATATTACTAGGCCTCAGAGCCATCAAAAGTGTCTGCTGACAGCTGACATATTACTAGGCCTCAGAGCCATCAAAAGTGTCTGCTGACAGCTGACATATTACTAGGCCTCAGAGCCATCAAAAGTGTCTGCTGACAGCTGACATATTACTAGGCCTCAGAGCCATCAAAAGTGTCTGCTGACAGCTGACATATTACTAGGCCTCAGAGCCATCAAAAGTGTCTGCTGACAGCTGACATATTACTAGGCCTCAGAGCCATCAAAAGTGTCTGCTGACAGCTGACATATTACTAGGCCTCAGAGCCATAAAAAGTGTCTGTTGACAGCTGACATATTACTAGGCCTCAGAGCCATCAAAAGTGTCTGCTGACAGCTGACATATTACTAGGCCTCAGAGCCATCAAAAGTGTCTGTTGACAGCTGACATATTACTAGGCCTCAGAGCCATCAAAAGTGTCTGCTGACAGCTGACATATTACTAGGCCTCAGAGCCATCAAAAGTGTCTGTTGACAGCTGACATATTACTAGGCCTCAGAGCCATCAAAAGTGTCTGCTAACAGCTGACATATTACTAGGCCTCAGAGCCATCAAAAGTGTCTGCTGACAGCTGACATATTACTAGGCCTCAGAGCCATCAAAAGTGTCTGCTGACAGCTGACATATTACTAGGCCTCAGAGCCATCAAAAGTGTCTGCTGACAGCTGACATATTACTAGGCCTCAGAGCCATCAAAAGTGTCTGCTGACAGCTGACATATTACTAGGCCTCAGGGCCATCAAAAGTGTCTGCTGACAGCTGACATATTACTAGGCCTCAGAGCCATCAAAAGTGTCTGTTGACAGCTGACATATTACTAGGCCTCAGAGCCATCAAAAGTGTCTGCTGACAGCTGACATATTACTAGGCCTCAGGGCCATCAAAAGTGTCTGCTGACAGCTGACATATTACTAGGCCTCTCTTTACACATGTTTGAATCTGACTCGGGGCAGATTCCAATGTGCAGGTTTGTTAGTTCCCTTGCTGAATCGGTGTTTTTTTTCAGGCACTCTGGTTTCCTCAACCATTCAAAAACTGACTGTCTTTAAGTAAAGAATTTTGAATGGAGTATGAAACACCATCGGTCTATTGTTCCCATGTGCTTCTCTTCTTCATCATCAATATATGTTATGCAATTTGAAGCTATTATACTGATATAAGTGTATTGTAGAGATACAGGAAGTACAACTCTCCCTTTCACATGGGAACCCAGTCCATCAAAGGATTAAACTATTTTTTCCAGTGTTCATTAATTTAACAGGCTGGTTGTACTGGGGTCTTGCTCAATGGTTCTCTCTCCCTCCCTCCTCTGTGTATGTTTATGTGTGTTTTTGTGGAGGGAGAGACTAATATATTTAAAATGTTATTCTTATCAATTTCAACTTTTGTCCCTCTGACACCAAAACTATGTTAAATGTCAATACATATATAACTTCAATGATAAGATAAAAATTACTCCCAATAATGTGATGATGTCCCAACTTTGATGGACACATTTCAATCCTTCTTTGCACAGTAAATCATACTCAAAACATAAAATCTGTGACAATGAAAACAAGTTATAACTAAAATGGGATGTCATTTCAAAAGAACCCAACTGGGAAATTCCTAACCATCTGCATGATCAAAATGCAGAGAATCAATGGAATATCTACTCCACCCAAAAATATTTACTGTTATGTTTCAAGAGCTGTTAAACAGTTTTTGAGAAAAGTGGTGGAAAAAATGCGAAAGAGAAAAATGAAGTAAACACTATACCCCCCCACCCCCACCTTAAACTTTGTTTTGGGGCATAATAAAATAAACACATTCATATCATCTCTCTCTCTCTCTCTCTCTCTCTCTAGCAAAACATATTTAAACACCCAAAAAATACTTTCTCTAAATCACATTATTATGTAAAAAAGATACACGGTCCCTTCAACTACAACCTGATTGCTTTGATACATGTGAAAAAAACTTTCTTCACTCTCTCTCTCTCTCCCTCCCCCTCTGATACAGACAATAATACACATAAATCACATTAATATTTACATAAAACAAAGAAGTAAATCTGTAGACCTTACTAACTTACCTGACCTCCCATAGAATGAGGAAATACACAAACATTTACTAAATATAAACCTGTGTATATATGTTACAACTAGTGACCAGCAGACAACAATGACCTGTCAACTTAACCTTTCATTAGGAAAATTCATATATTGGGATCCACCCAATTTATAGGTTAGGATCCACCCAATATATAGGTGATGTTGGGATTCTTAGTTAATACAAAGACAAAACATGTCTCTCCATGATGTTGATGAGACAAACACCTGTGTTCCCTAAACATACATGAACTGTTCCACAATTAAGGTCAAGCAGACAGGTCGAAGTTGTTTGTGTATATCTGATTGGACTGTAATCAGGTATGATACTTATCAGACATGACAGACAGGTAAAGGTGATCTATCATAATCAATCACCTATAACATTATCTTTTTATTTAACCAACTATCAGGATATAAACACAGTTAATCAGCTGTTAAACACTCCAGTAGAACAACAAACTCACCAGCATCTTATACAGCCAGTACTCGCCAAGCAGAACACACTGGGGTCAGCAAAACTCACCATCATATACAGTCAGTACTCGCCAAGCAGAACACACTGGGGTCAGCAAAACTCACCATCATATACAGTCAGTACTCGCCAAACAGAACACACTGGGGTCAGCAAAACTCACCATCATATACAGTCAGTACTCGCCAAACAGAACACACTGGGGTCAGCAAAACTCACCATCATATACAGTCAGTACTCGCCAAACTGAACACACTGGGGTCAGCAAAACTCATCATCTTATACAGCCAGTACTCGCCAAACTGAACACACTGGGGTCAGCAAAACTCACCATCTTATACAGTCAGTACTCACCAAACAGAACATTAGCCAAAAATCAATCACCTATAACATTATCTTTTTATTTAACCAACTATCAGGATATAAACACAGCTAATCAGCTGTTAAACACTTAACTAGAACAACAAACTTACCAATATCTTATACAGTCAGCCCTCCACATATAGAACTAGTCAGACTCACCAAAACTTACAATGATTTCTAGGTATTTTTTACAGACAATGCTTGCCAAAGAGAACACACTGGGGTCAGCAAAACTCATTACATTCCAATAAGTCCTCTTTAAAGAGAACATTAAAGGATCATTGGAACCCACGATGATTTCTAGGCATTTTATAAAGAGTTCCCTCCCCTCCAAACATAACATGGTTATGTCAACAAATATTCCATTTTTTAATAAAAGTTTCAGTGTTGTTTATGAGTAAGTGAGTGAACAAGGTTTTACATGCCATCCAATTTATACCACATAAATTGGCATTGTACCTATTCTTGTTTATGTCACTGATCTCAGATCTCTGTTGTTCTTTACCAAAATATGAGCAACAGCCCAACGTGGAACTCTATTTCTAAATGCAATCGGTCTCAATCAGGAATTTAACCACAACCTCCCACTGTACCAACTGATCTACTGTCTGTAGCTGTTTTACTGCTTGCTTCAATACACATTTGTATACATGATTTAATAATGAACTTATTTCTGAAAAATTTAAGGCATTAAGAAACTTACTAGACTATTGTCAATATCATCTGGAGCACCAAACCTATGCTCTTTTTGAAAAACTGAGAGTTTTAAGAAACTTACTAGTTTATTATCAATATCATCTGGAGATCCTTCCTGTGTTGGAGCACCAAACCTATGCTCTATTTGGTCCATAGGAGGAGGTAGTTCTATGTCTTCAGCAGGTTCTTGTTCTTCACTAGTCACTTCTAGATTAGCTTTCTGTGTCACTGTGGGAACATGACTTGTCACTATTCTGTCACCATTAGACTGTTCCTATAATACATAAAGATACATTCATAAATATTTGAATCACTACAATTTAATTTGGTGGTACATGACTTATTTCTATCTCTCGGCAACAGCCCTCAAAGAGGGTTTCAAAACTAAGTGGCCAGCTGGCCACCAATTTAAATTTTCAGGTGGCCAGTGGAAATTCCAAATTACATACATCAGTGTTAAGTAACTGAATACATGTAACTACAATTTACTTTGGTGGTACATAAACTTTCTATTGCTATAAATCATTAAACATGGCTTCCATTTTAATCTTGATAATATCTTTTGAGCTCTTTGAAACTAAATTCCAAGAAGAAGCACTTAAGGATTTTAAAAAGGTCAATTTGAAGTTTAAATGGAAGTGCTGTTGTTTGTTTACCGTTTTAACATTTTAACAGCAGGGCCTTGCCGTATTACCAGTGTGATTTAGCAATGTATTGGTACAAGAACAGTCATGGCTGAGACATAGCATTTCTCTAAATAAAATATGCTTATGATGCTGGACTCCAATAAGTCATGTGGCAACTTTCATGATTTGCTTGAAAACCATGTCACCATAATGGATAATCTGAATTCTTGTATCCCTAGATATATGTGGGATGGTCTAAATATTAAAACTAATAGTCCATGCCATCAACAAAAGAGGTGAAAGAGTGCACAAGATTTATATGTACATCTCCCATTAATGTGCTTGCTGATTGATAAGTTTCCTGATTTGCTTGAAAACCATGTTACCGAAGTGGATAATCTGAATTCTTTATGTGGGATGGTCTAAATATCAAAAGAAATACACCGTACCATCAAAATTTTAGAGGTGAAAAAATGAAAAAGTCTTGCATTTTGCAATCAATGGTGTTTTGGAAAAAGAAACACCTCCCATTAATGTACTTGCTGATTTAACATATTCTTTCTGAAATAAACCATCCAATATGATAGGAAATACATGATGTTTTCGAAATAAGAAACATCTCCCATTAATATGCTTGCTGATTGATAATTATATGCTGATTGATAAATATATGCTAAAACAGAGTTATCCAATTCTACCTGAAATAAACAATCAAAATAATAGGAAATACTTCACAATATAACGTCTATATTAGTAAGTCACAGTGAAGGCACAAAAACTTAGAACATTCTGCTGTTTTATTGGTTACAGTTTTATGTTGGTTTCCTGTAGACAAAATTCTCGACAATTTCCCTCTGTCTCACTCGTATTCAAGACACATGTTGTTGGTTGTTGTAGGAAAAGGTACCAAAGGTTTGAACAACATTTTGCTGTTTTTGTTACAGATTAATGTCATAATTCATGACAATTTCCCTCTCCCTCATCCATGTAATCCAGACTTGTTGTTAGTTGTTGTAAGAAAACATGCTTGTTTTATATTACACTCATGGTTCCCAAACTTGACTTTATTAGAAATTCCCTGACAATAACTGACATTTCCTTAATTTTTCAATTTCTCTGACATTTTTGAAATTCCCTGACAATTCCTGACTTTTCCCTGATACATGGGAACCATGACATTTACTTTGTTTGTTGTTTGATGCAATGGTAGTACAGATAAAAATAACTCAATTGTCTTACATCATTCCATTATTAAGCAACAATTCTTTATTTTTATCCATTTAGTATTTTTGGCATCTATACAATGAAGACAGAGTTTTTATATAATTGGGTTATGTGCAATTTTACAACATGCAAGATATTTCTGGTTTATGAAACATACAGTTGTAACTAAGCAACCACAAACATGTCCTACTACCTTGGCAATGATAATGATGTTGATAACACCCTTATTTATGACTTATGATGCCCCTCCCTTATCACAACAAAACACTTTACAACATATGATCTTGTAATACGATTCCTCATCAGTAGTATTTAGTGTTAGTTAAGATCCAAAATATTAGTGGACAACAAATGTGATATTGTAGTTAATAATCTAAATGAATTGACTGATTGATGGAATTGGGTTTTATGTCCCAGTAAGGAATATTGCACTCATACTGAGACGTCACCAGCTGTAGGTGAAGTTACAGAAAAATTTACCTTTGCAGTGCGCTCAGGGCAATGTGCAGGGACGGTTCTTTTAATGCCATGCCTGCTGCGACACGAGACATCAGATCATGTGACTTTCATTTCTTTATGTCAATTGCTTGGCAAAAGAACAGTTACTACCTATTTTCAAGTCTTGGTCTGACCAAGAGAAGGTTATAACCCATGACCTCCCACATACGAACCGAACACCCTACCACTGATTAACGATAAGTGATTGATAATCTAAATGAACATAGACATATTGCTGCCACATAAACAGCAAAGAAAATAGTTTGTATACCTGAATGACTGTGTTTTCAATTCCAGAGGTATCATAGGCTGAGTGCCAAAGCACAGGGTTATAGCTCACACTGCCTCTCACCACCTAGTTGCAAATCCACCCAAGAACATCTTAAGTGTGAGAAAATCACCATATTAAATTGGCTTCTTGAAGGTCAATGGTTTTTTCTGGGCATTTCCAATTCCTTCATTATCCAAGACTTTACTGTCTAGACATAGGTGACTGATGTAAAACAGAATTCAATTTTTCATCTATGATTATATAATCTTTGTAAACACAAAGTCCAGTTTTTTTTCACAAATTCAATTTATTACAAACTCAGTTTAGGGGGTTGGGGGTGGAGGGATTTATGTATTTTGAGAAGCGTTTTTAAATTTATTGGCCATCGGTAGTACATATATCAAGAACTCTATTGCTTGTACCTAGCTAGGCTAACATGTACTATAAAGGGGGAAATTTTGGTGTGGGTAAAATTTTCGCTTATTTCGTGCTAAAGAAATTACTGCTAAAATTTTAACCACGCAAAAATGTCTACCATACAGGTTAATATATAGAATATACACCCACTTATATTGGTCACGCCAAAATTACACCCACGCGAAACTCGAGATTTCAGAAATCGCCAAATTTTCACCCCACGAAAATAATCCCTTAACCTTGGTACTCAAAATCCAAGGCAGTATAGCTGTACTTTAATAAAATATCAAAAAGGGTTAATCAAAATTACATTGCCCCTGTTTGTACTAATAAGTACTGTACTCCAGTATCACAAGTACTGAGTCCCGAGTACCGTATTGTCAATAGACTACTGTTATCTACAGGAAGAATTACTATACAATATAGTATAACTGACTTCCTCAAAGGTTTGACAGTACCGTTTCAGGACCCACGCTGTTTTAATATTTTGTGTTATTGTTATATTCTGATTAGTAATCATCTTTTCCTTACTACAAGAGGATAGGTCTCTTACAAGTGGTTAATGACAAAACAGCCAATGTTTTCAATCAGCTAACTAAAGTAGTCGTTTATGAGAGGGAAAGTATCTTAGTATGTGATGTCATCAACTGTAACTAAATTACTTGATCACATCCGCAAGTAGACATCGCAACAAGGATTATCAATATATATATGCATTCACTAAACTATGCAAAAACTGAGTCAAATTTCTGCACTACATTGTGTAAGGGTTCTTCATTTTGGCAGTTGCATAGCCTGTTCGTTTTTGTCTAGCGACGCCTGGGACAATTCTCCCAGAGATTACTCTCTGATCATGAAAAGTGCTACATTGCATATATACCATAGTGACAAACTCAACCAAAATTACTTAATCTTGGTACTCAGTTTCTACAACAGTATAGCTGTACTTTTATAAAATTTCAAAATGGTTAATTAAAATTACATTGTCCCTGTTTGTACTAATAAGTATCATACTCCAGTATCACAAGTACCGAGTCCCAAGTCCCGTATTGTCCATAATCTACTGTTATCTACAGGAAGAATTACTATACAATATAGTATAACTGACTTCCTCAAAAGGTTTGACAGTACCGTTTCAGGTCCCACACTGTTTTAATATTTTGTGTTATTGTTATATTCTGATTAGTAATCATCTTCTCCTTGCTACATTAGGTAGGTCTCTTACAAGTGGTTAATGACAAAACAGCCACTGTTTTCAATCAGCTAACTAAAGTGGTCGTTCATGAGAGGGAAAGTATCTTAGTATGTGATGTCATCAACTGTAACTAAATTACTTGATCACATCCGCAAGCTGACATTGCATCAAGGATTATAAATATGTACATGTGTGCATTTATGCAATAACTAAACTATTGCAAAAACTGAGCCAAATACCTGCACTACTTTGTGCAAGGGTTCATCAATTTGGCAGTTGCATAGCCTATATGTTTTTGTCAAGCGACACCTGTGACGATTCTCCCAGAGATGACTCTCTGTTCCCACATTGTGCAAGGGTTTGTCAATTTGGTGTGTTGCATAACCTGTTCTTTTTTTGTCTAGTGTGGCCTGTGACAATTCTCCCAGAGACGACTCTCTGTTCCTACATTGCACAAGGGTTCATCAATTTGGCAGTTGCATAGCCTGTTCTTTTTTGTTCAGTGATGCTTGAGACAATTTTCTCAAAGATTACTCTCTGTTTGTAAAAAGTAATACATTACACACATACATGTGTACTGTGAATGTACCCAATTCAAAAGTAAAATACCTTATATGGCCACCCGTTTTACAGTTAGAATTCATTTTTATGTACCTCAGATTAAAATACAGACAGACTAATGTGCATGTTTGAATAAGGCTAACAATATTCATTCTTACAAGTCAAACCTGCCTATTAAGACCACCCAAAGAAACCATAAAGTGGCCTTTATGGACAGGTGGTCCTTATATACAAGTTCAAATAACATGAGTTAAGACCAATTGGGATAATTTTTATTGGCCTTCAGAAGTTGGTGACCCTTATATAGAGGTGGCCTTTAAGGCAGGTTTGACTGTATACCTTAAGTATTGTGATAAGCATATGCTTATTAAGTTCAGAAAGAAATAAGTATGACTGCACTAAGCTGATAAACACGGCAATTCATGTACCTGTTACACACCCACTCCTTTGTTTATAATGCTATAACCACTACACCACACAATCTCAGGGAGTACCTGTTGCATAAATTCCTATATAATTCCACCTACTAAACACTGAGAGATAACAGAAAATCAAAGTATTTCAATAGCTAATATAGTCAAACCTGTCTTTAAAGGTCATCCAGGTTCAAATAATATGAATAAAGAACAACTGGGATACAATTCTACTGGCCTTTATAAGCAGGTTGCCCTTAAATAGAGGTGGCCTTTAAGGCAGGTTGGACTGTATATCCCTTCAGTAAAACACAACAAAACCATTGTATCTAGCGGTTTTAGAAAAGAAATATCACAATTTGAAATGCATTCATACTATAAATACATGTATATGGGTGTATCCACCTACAAATCAAACAAATATTATTTTGCTGGCAATACAAATTTCAGTTGAGATGGACAAAATTCCATTGTAGGGTTACAGTGTAAACACCTATTTAAAGAGCTAAATATCCATCACAGATACAGGATTCTGAGATTCGCCAGTGAAAACTCCCTATATATATAAATCACAAAATCATCATATCTATATAATGCTGCCATAAAAATGAAATCAACAAAATAATTACCGTTGATAATTGATATTTGGACGATCTTCCACACGGACACAGGTAGGAAATAAAACGTATCGGTAAATCATAAAACGTGTTGCTTGTCTCCATCATCTTATGGTGACTACCATCAGCTGCTGTCATCGTCATAGAAGTCGTAGTCGTTGTCGTCGAAGTGTCATAAATACTGCCATCCATTTCAGAAAATTATTTTTTGCCTACATATTCACTATGGTAACCAGGTGTGTATATATATATATATATATATATGAAGTCTACATGTATATATAAATATATATCACAGCGATCACAGATTCCCGTTGTTGGATTATCCCTATTCTGTTATTGAGTATATCTAATTATATAGGCTTAATAGACCTGCTTGCTTCATCAAGGGTGATCCGATCAAGCACCTGATTATAACCTGTAATTATCTAGAGTTTATTCATCACATTTTCAAAACATTGTTCTGTATCTAAATCAATACATGAACCATTAAAGGTGATAAGCAATCCTCTAGGTAGGTACACATATAGATAATACTAGACGTATCAGTTTATCTAACAATGCTCAGCGACTGTCATTACTCGTCTTCACTTCACTAGGTAAATCCACAATGAAATATGTTAATCTCCAGGGAACTGAAAAAATATTACCCAAGTTATGACTATGGAAATACAACTGAAAAATATTACTAAAGTTGTGAAAACAGAACTGAAAAAATATTACCCAAGTTGTGAAAAATAGAAGTGAAAAATATTACTCAAGTTATCAAAATGAAAATAAAATGTGCACATGTGTGTGAATTTCTGTATTCATTGTTTATCTGTGAAGGTTACACATATTTTCTTAATCTGGTGTAAAAGTGAAAGTATATTTATAAATATTTGTGTTTCTGTTTAGGGTTATAATCCACAATGAAAACTTTTAAAAGAAGCACAATTCTTTGACTAGATACAATAAAGAGGTTGGAACCACTTATATTTGTTATAAGATAGAAAAAACAAGTTTGAAGACATTACCAAACCAAGAGATAAATGAAAGAAGTGTGTGTGTGTGTGTGTGTGTGTGTGTGTGTGAGAGAGAGAGAGAGAGAGAGAGAGAGAGAGAGAGAGAGAGAGAGAGAGAGGAGAGGGGGGGGGGAAATCGAGATATATAGATCAAGAAAGGTTTTACCAATTTTCAAACAAAATCTGTTTCAACAAAATACTTGCAAGTTAGCAGGTCATTCACCACAGATCCGAGATTAACTAAATAATCCCAATATGACAACATTAAAATGTTCCAATTAATTTCCTTTTTCAAATTCCAATATTTCAATTATATTTTATCTCTAATTAACACAATTAAATTACACAATTTCTTCTTCCTGTTTGAGCACAATTCAGGGCATAAACAAATAACACTAATTCACACTGTATATATACATGTGGGAGCACTTGTAAAATGTGAAGCACATACAATTTTGATTCAAATTGTAACCTCTCTATTTGTACAAATGTGTTCCTTGCACCTCTTTGTAGAGAACTAAAATGTGCTATATATAATATTTCCCATATACTTATCCAACAATTAATTTTTTTAAATTGGTAAACACATTTAAACTTTGTCAAAATATCCTTTCATAAATTCAACAATCAGATTTTTCACACACCAGTATAACTATGAATCTCCTATATAATTACTAGCTCAACCATTCAATTTTTTTTCAATTGGTAAACATATATTTAAATTTGTCAAAATTTCCTCCATGTACATATATTCCTCCTAAACCTCAAATTTGAAACCTGTCTGTTTGTACAAATCAGTTGTAGAAAACTGAATAATGTGCTTTATAAATTATATCTCCTATATAATTATTCAATATTTCAATTTTTTTCAAATGGTGGTGAACACATTTACATTTGTCAAAATTTCCTCCATGTATAATCTGTGGCCAGTGTATATATCCCTCCTAAACCTGTATGTTTTAGAATTACATGTAGCACACACATAAAACTGTTTGTATACTCTGTATTGATTAGTGCTCAAGATACTGTCATACTGTTAAAGAATGTGTGAGGTCAGGAGACCTTTACAAGTGAAAAACTGTCACATATAGGATACTGGCTCTTAGGGAATTTGACACTTAGTACTAAACTTAGTCCTAAATAACAAAATGTAATACTGTGAAAAATCTAATATACCCCCTATAAAGCCAGAAATATATTTTTTTCATTTAAGTAGGTCAGGTGGTTAAAAAAATCTATTTATATGCCCTACTAAAATTATATATTTTGTTCACCAATGAAGATAAGGAGAAGGTATCCTTTGGTGCATATGATACCCTAAACATATTAAATTCCAGTATTCAACAATACTAGAGAGACATTTTTCTCTCATAATTTAGCATTTTTTTCTTATCTTGCTCCGCCTGTTTCAATAGGTTCTAGGTGTAAGCGTCCTCTGTAGCGATTACAGGTGGCCTACTCTTTTTCTATCTCTAAAGAGGTGTCTTTAGCAAGTGCTGAGACACAGAACCCCGGTTTTCAGTCTCTTCTAAAAGACTACTTTAGTACTGAACTTTTTACAGCTCTAGTATGGGCAGGAGATGAAAATCATCTCAGAAAATTTCCAAGTCCAGAGTGAGGTTCAAACCCACAACCCCTGATTTTGAAAGCCAGTGACAGTACCACTGGTCCATGTCTTCTCATGGACAAAAACATTTTACAGCTCTAGTATGGGCAGGAGATGAAAATAATCTCAGAAAATTTCCAAGTTAGGAGTGAGATTCAAACCCACAACCCTTGACTTTAAAAGCCAGTGATAGTACCACTGGGCCAATATGTCCGTTCATGGGCAAAAACATTAGTTTTTTTTTAATGTGTTGATTATCTTCAAATTTTAGAGTTAAATCAGATCAATTGAACACTTCATGCTAAACTAAAAATTTGTCTCCAATGAACATTATATTATATAACTTTTCTCATGGTTACCAGTACTTTGAAACATTGCTTATTGCCAAAGTCTAAAAGTCACAAAATCAAATTCTTCAGTGTTATTTGAGTTTTTCTTACTTATGTTTATAGAAACTAGAAAAACTGTGAGCCACAAACTCACAAAAAATACCCTCCACATAAAAAAAATCCATCGGATCAAATTTTTAAATAGAAGGTGCACATCGACATATCACAAAGATTGTGTGAAAGTTTCATGAAAATCCATTGAAGGTTTAGGAGAAGTTGCGGATAAGAGATAGGTACCCTAAGGTGTAACGGAAGGACAGAATGATGGGGGGGGGGGGGGGGGGGGGGGGGGGGGGGGGGGGGGGGGGGGGGGTACATAAAAGTAAAATTTGTCAGACTGACTTTTTTCTTTCTTTCTATTGTTTTTGTCAGACAGTACATGGAACTTTAAACTGATACAAATAGTGTTACTATTAAAAGCATAATCATGTCATTGGTAAGATCGGATACTGTGTTATGTCTGAAGGTAATGGTCTGTTTAAACACAGATAACCTTTATTTGGGACTCTAGTGAAGGATATAAACTCTATTTAGTTTTAACTCACCATGTTTACCAAACATTGAATAATAGACCCTCTGGTAGAACTTCCCTTTCTAAATACCTCCCTCCCCCAGAAATGTTCAAAATGACTTGATTCTGTCACTTCTAGGCTTTTTCAGTCCTTGTTGGGGCTCTTCAAAAGAGAAATTAAAAACCCCATGCCCTGTGTCATAGCAAGCATTGCACTTTAAAGACAACCCCTCGCCCGCACATTACCCTGAGTGACTGCAAAGGTAAAAATTTCAGCCACTTCACCTATTGACATCCGATATAAGTGAAATATCTTCCATCCATCCATCCATCAATCAATCAATTTTCTATATGTTGCACAGGTGAGCTATATATAAGGAGAGTATTTAGAGGAAAAAGGTTTTAAGATACTCCAGACATGAACTTATAAATACTTTTCTCCTACTTGCAACTACATTTTTATAGTCCAAAAATTCATTTCTTTTATTTATTATTCTTGTGAGAATGCCAAATTTAATCCCAATTATAAAACATTATTGCTTAAACCTGTTAAAGCTGCCTCAGAATTATTGCAACTAATCACAGCTAAATATTTTATTGGATTAATGATGACATTACAACAGCTGTTAAGAACTATACTAAAATCTTCACCTGAAATGTGCGAGACATGTCAGTCATAACAAGTCAGTTGTCAGGCTAGCCGTCATGTTGTTTGTAAAGTCCAACATGCACTTATTTATTTCTTTTTTTTTTTAATTCCAAGAACATGCACTTATGTTTGTATTTCTTATCTATTACAACAGAATAGTCTCATCATCCATATCTTTGATGATTAAGTGAAGGTTAACTTTAATTTAAATTTTTAAGTACTAGGTAAAAGTACTGTAGCAGATCAAAGATCACCCTCTTAAAGCTCCTTTGCTTTCCACTTGGCATTACGAAATGAAAGACATGTTTGTTTCCGATGGGAACTTAAAATAAATGAGGTCCTGTGTCATGGTATGCATGGCACGATAAAAACCCCTGGTGCAATATGCCATCAGTGCAACGCACAAGCAAAATTTCTGCCCTATAGCTGGTGACATCTTGATATAAGTGAAATATTCTTGACTGGGATGTTTAACACCATTACTCATCTCAACTCCTTCTTTGCTTTCTGACATTTCAATTTTTTAGAAAAATATCCTGACTCTAATTATAATTTTTAGTTCATCTGATACGTAGAGTTCAGTCACATAAGAGAAAGGTTACAGTTTACAAAGTTTAATTTACCAAGTTACTAGTACATGTATATAATGGTCACAATTTACCAAGTTACTATTATATAATGGTCACAATGTCTAAACAAAACAGCTCCGTTTACACAGGATGTTTTAGTGATAAGATTATCATTATTCAAACCGAGTAAAATGTTTAGTGTAAGCCAGTTTTATTTAACGAACACAAAGATTTCTGTATACCGGTAATCTGGACAAGTGGTTGTTATATGGAATCTGAACAACAAGTTGTTGTTATATGGAATATGGACAACAAGTGGTTGTAATATGGAATATAGACAACAAGTGGTTGTAATATGACAACAAGTGGTTGTAATATGGAATATAGACAACAAGTGGTTGGAATATGGACAACAAGTGGTTGTTATATGGAATATGGACAACAAGTGGTTGTAATATGAAATATAGAACAACAAGTGGTTGTAATATGGAATATAGACAACAAGTGGTTGTAATATGGAATATAGACAACAAGTGGTTGGAATATGGCAACAAGTGGTTGGAATATGGGATACAGACAACAAACAGTTGTTATATGGAATATGAACAACAAGCGGTTGTAATATGAAATATAGACAACAAGTGCTTGGAATACGGACAACAAGTGGTTGTAATATGGAATATGGACAACAAGTGGCTGTAATATGAAATATAGACAACAAGTGCTTGGAATATGGACAATAAGTGGTTGTAATATGGAATACAGACAACAAACAGTTGTTATATGGAATATGGACTACAAGTGGTTGTAATATGGAATATGGACTGCAAGTGGTTGTAATATGGAATATGGACAACAAGTGGTTGTAATATGGAATACAGATAACAAACAGTTGTTATATGGAATATGGATAAGTGGTTGTTTTATGGATTACAGACAGTTGGTTGTAATATGGAATGCAGACAAGAAGTGGTTGGAATATGGACAAGAAGTGGTTGTTATATGGAATCTGTATCAACAAGTGGTTGTTATATAAAAGATGGACAAGTGGTTGCTATATGGAATATGGACAAGTGGTTGTCATAATGAATATGGACAACAAGTGGTTTGTTATATAACTTCCTTGACGATTATCATGTTTTTTTTCAGGTAGAACAGACAAAAGTAAATAAAAAGTATATAGAGATAATCAATAATTCTGTCAATCATAAGTTTTTTTATATATAGAAACATCTGTATTTATATAGGGACTATCTCAAACTTTATATAAGAAATATACATTATTTATTATGCATTACCTTTTACCTTTTAGTTTTCTTAAAATTGTTAAGTAAGGAAAAACTGTAAAACTATTTGTGCAAACAAACAAATGTAAAATCAACATATTCTGTCTGAGATCTACGCAGTCTCTCTTACTTCAGCCAAACTCAGTTAAATATTCTGTCATGATGCTAAAAGCAGCTGAGATATTATGTCATAAGGCTAAAAGCAGCTGAGATATTCTGTCATAAGGCTAAAAGCAGCTGAGATATTCTGTCATAAGGCTAAAAGCAACTGAGATATTCTGTCATAAAGCTAAAAGCAGCTGAGATATTCTGTCATAAGACTAAAAGCAGCTGAGATATTCTGTCATGAAGCTAAAACCAGCTGAGATATTCTGTCATGAAGCTAAAACCAGCAGAGATATTCTGTCATGAAGCTAAAATTTAACAGAGATATTCTGTCTGGAATCTACTTGAAGCTAAAATCAGCTGATATACTCTGTGTGGAATCTACATAGCCTTCCTTGCTGTAGCTAAAACCAGTCAAGATATTCTGCCTCAGCTGAAGTCAGTTGAGATATTCTATATAGAATCTTCAGTAGAAATATTCTGTCTGGAATCTATATGGCCATACTTGATATATTATATTTAGGTACACCATTAGACGATCCTGATAGTTGGAATGAGAAGTATGACAGGAATTTATCTTTAGTGAGAAGATCGTATACAGGTGTTATGAATCAATACTAACTATATCTGTTAAATTTATTTATTTTTTGTAGCTGTAAACTTTGTATATAAACAGTATGTACTATCCCTTATCATTGATCTTATAATCGGATAAATTACTTTTAATTTTCTAAGAAATTTTAATCATTCTTAACCTGCTTTGTTTACTCGTGTTGTTTATAATGTATACAAGATGTTTATAAGTGTTACGAGATTAACAGCAGTTTGTTTCTGTGGGTAGGTGCAGTTAGAGAAAATATTACCATTATTTTGACAGGTCTCCGGGGCACCTGTACCTATTTACTGTGAATAAATAGGTACGATTAATTAAGCTGTGTAGAGAACAAAGTGAAATTCTGGCTTAAATAAGAGAAATAGCTCGTTAGAGATACAGGAAATTATCAGGAAAACCACTTCTTATTTTATAAACATCCCCCCCAATAACTAAAGGAGAAGGTAGTGATGTTGAGTCTGGCTATGTAAATAACAAGTGTGCAATAATTACAAAAAGTAGCAGTACAAAAAAGAAACTTTTCTAAAATGAACTGATAATCCATCAATGAATCTTAAAAAGAGCTGAAATGATTATTCAAAAGAAGAAACTTTTCTTAAATGAACATTTCATGGACAAAGAAAGAGCTAAAGTGATAATTCAAAAATAAATTTTGTTTTTCAAGTTTTCAAGGAGATTTAAAGCCAACCATGTTGCAGTCAACCCAGTTCAATTTCACAGCAGTAAGAAACCCCTGAATTTGAAAGCTTGTATCTTATGGTTCTACTCTGTCAGTTAATATCAGTAATTAAATGCTTTTGGTATAAAAGTTTTATTTCAGAAATTAACTGTGCTGACTTTTCCTATCAATTACCTTACTTGTTTTGTAGGTAAAAATTCCTGAAATTATATATCCCATCAAATATCCAACCTGTAACCTCTGTTTTTCTCAATAAACCATAATTTTTAATATTATTATTATTATTATTATTAGAACATACTGTCATTGTGATTTCTTTAATTCGAAGTAGGTACATTGGAGTCCAGTTTTATGGTTTTCAATCAAAAACAAATATACTAATTCATGTCCGAATCACAATCCAGAAGCAAAGTAAAAACTTTGGAACTGACAAGTTAGGTTAGACACGTGAACTTCCACCAGGAAAGTGAGGCCGGGTGCTCCGGAAGGGTAAGCAAATAATACCATTTAAAACAATAGCATGTCATCAAAGATCTACTGCAGTAACCATGACAGACACATGAAATGAGTAAATACATACCAATATGTATTCAATCATATTATATACATCTAGAAGTTTTGATCAGTATCCAAGTCTGCAATTAGATGACCATGTTGTTGCGACTTGGCAAGAAAATTGAATGATGACAGATCATTAAAATATTTTCAACTCCTCTGGGAGCGCCATGAGAACATTGCCCTCTACCTGTCAATATCCTACCATTCTTTGCTATCATATCAACTTCTTAGATGTTGTTTTTTATTGTAGAAACAAGTTCCATTATTTATCAGTCATATACTGAAGTATAGGGTAAACAACATTGACCTGTCCGCTTGACCTTTAATTTTAATATTCATTTTGGACGAGTAAATTTAAGTAATAGGAATCATGTGTGTATATTTCGTCTATCTGATGTGAACACTAGTCATGGGCAATGTTAATATGTAACTGCGAATCCTAATGCTACCCATGTATCGGGTGGACCCTCTGATATAAATATTCCTAATGAAAGGTCAAACGGACAGGTCAATGTTGTTTGCCTTTATACTTATATACAAGTTTAATCTTAGAAACATCAAAAGTAAATTACAGTATTGAAAAATAATACATATGATTTTGTTGTGATGTTACAACAGTTACATAGAGCTAACCCAGACACAGACTGTGGTAGATAAGAGATGTTTATTTTGCCAACAAAACATGTGCATGTATTATATATATAACTAGATATTTGTGTGTTGTAATCATGCCAGATGGTAAATACATACAATATCTACTCTTTCATCATTATTGAAAGTTTTGTTGAACCAAAAATCAAAAGGTTAACTTCTTTACTATGTTATGATCCAACTCTCTCTCATAGGGTAAGGTAGAATATGGTTTAAATGGTTAAGTTATGATAATAAGCTATTTGGGTGTTCTTAAATACAAGAATTCCACGTAATTAAATGTCTTGTCAAGCTTCTGTAGTCAATACAGAGCTAAATTTTAACACACATCTATTGACATGTGACACAAACACCAGATAAAACAAGAGGCCCAATAGGGCCTGTGATGCTCAACTGGCAGGTAATTTACATTTTTGATAAATAACGAGCAAATCTTGTGAAATGGCATCCCCCCTGCTTTTTACAATTGCAACTGGAACCAAAGTGGTTGGAAACAAAATCTGCATTGGTCTTTTATGTTTTTGCTATGTATAGGAACAGAAGCCACCTTGGATTTTGGCTGATATGCCAGACACAACTTTTGGATTACTGTTACTAAAGGACTTTTTATGCTGTATTGGGTTAGAATTGGCCAATTCAGGAGAAAATTTTCAAGATTTGGTTGAAACACACATCTTATTTTTACACTGCCTAAAAATTGGGTCGAGTTTTTTTTCAGGAAAGGTAAAACATTAGGTAATAACCTTCACAATTGACCTTGACCTCATTTTTAAAGGTAATTACAATAATATTTCAAAACTAAAAACCCCATGTCATTATCTGATCAAATAGTAAAGATATGACAATTTCAGCAATTTTTTGCATCCGTGACCTTGACCTTTGAACCCATAACCTTTCTCTATACATCAAAATAAAAGTTGAATTAATATCTACAACATTCTAATATATATGCCTATAGAAAAAGCTTATAGTTTTCAAGATAATTAACCATTTCAGTATTATTTCGTATCTGTGACCTTGACCTTTGAACCCCTGACCTTAATCTATATATCACAATGATCGTTACATCAATACCAACAATATTCTAATATACATGCCTATACAAAAAATTTATAGTTTTCGTGTTAATTAATGTTTTTGATTTTGTTTTGCATCTGTGACCTTGACCTTTGAACCCATGAAATTTTTATATACATCAAAATGTTCGTTGTATTAATACCTACAACATTCTGATATACATGCCTATACAAAAAGTTTATAGTTTTCATGATAATGAACCATTTTAGTATTATTTCGCATCTGTGACCTTGACCTTTAACCCATGACCTTAATCTTACATCAAAATGACGTTGCATCAATACCAACAATATTCCATTATACATGCCTATACAAAAAGTTTATAGTTTTCAAGATAATAAACAGTTTCAGTATTCTTTCGCGTCTGTGACCTTGACCTTTGAACCCATGACCTTAATCTATACATCAAAATGACAGTTGCATCAATACCAACAATATTCCATTATACATGCCATACAAAAAGTTTATAGTTTTCAAGATAATGAACCATTCGGTATTGTTTGCTTCTGTGACCTTGACCTTTGGGGTCTTGGATGTAACATTGGCTTGTCTGGCAAGACAAATTTAATTTAAATTAGCCTAGTGGTTTCAAAGAAGATTTTCAAAATATTGATGAAATATTACACCTGATTTACAAAATTCTTGAAAATTGTGGCAACAAAACCTTCTCAGGAAACCTGTTACAAATTTAGCTTCATTTGGCTTTGTATTTTCAAAGAATCGCTTAAATTTAGCATCTAATTTGCATATTCGGCTAATTACAAGCAAACAGAAAAAGTTACAGAAAAATCTTTACATATATTAAATAACTAGACATCTACTTTCTAATTCTCAAATTTGAACTAAATCGATCCATAACTAAACATGTAATGACCATTTATAGGTTTTTGCTATTTATAGCAATGGTGACCATCTTGGATGAAGCAGGAAGTTGATTTGTACAAACTTTAATCTACTCCACCTAGGGACTTTCCACACCAAATTTGGCATCATTTGGGTATGTGGTTTCAGAGAAGATTTTCAAAGAATTGCCTAAATTTAGCATCTAATTTGCATATTCGCTAATTACGAGCAAACAGAAAAAGTTACAGAAAACCCGTTACATATATTAAATGCCTAGACATCTTGTTCTAAATCTCAAATTTGAACTAAATCGGTCCAAAAATAAACATGTAACGACCATTTATAGGTTTTTGCTATTTATGGCAATGGCAGCCATCTTGGATGACGCAGGAAGTTGATTTGTACAAACTTTATTCTACTCACCTAGGGACTTTCCACACCAAATTTGGCATCATTTGGGTATGTGGTTTCAGAGAAGAAGATTTTCAAAGAATTGCCTAAATTTAGCATCTAATTTGCATATTCGCTAATTACGAGCAAACAGAAAAAGTAACAGAAAAATCCGTTGCATATATTAAATGCCTAGACATCTACTTTCTAAATCTCAAATTTGAACTGAATCGGTCCAAAAAAAAAATATGTAATGACCATTTATAGGTTTTTGCTATTTATAGCAATGGCGGCCATCTTGGATGCCCCATGCAGTTGATTTGTACAAACTTTAATCTACTCCACCTAGGACTTTCCACACCAAATTTGGCATCATTTGGGTATGTGGTTTCAGAGAAGAAGATTTTCAAAGAATTGCCTAAATTTAGCATCTAATTTGCATATTCCGCTAATTACGAGCAAACAGAAAAAGTTACAGAAAAACCCGTTACATATATTAAATGGCTAGACATCTACTTTCTAAATCTCAAATTTGAACTAAATCGGTCCATAAATAAACATGTAATGACCATTTATAGGTTTTTGCTATTTATAGCAATGGCGGCCATCTTGGATGCCGCACGAAGTTGATTTGTACAAACTTTAATCTACTCCACCTAGGGACTTTCCACACCATATTTGGCATCATTTGGGTATGTGGTTTCAGAGAAGAAGATTTTCAAAGAATTGCCTAAATTTAGCATCTAATTTGCATATTCCGCTAATTACGAGCAAACAGAAAAAGTTACAGAAAAACCCGTTACATATATTAAATGGCTAGACATCTACTTTCTAAATCTCAAATTTGAACTAAATCGGTCCATAAATAAACATGTAATGACCATTTATAGGTTTTTGCTATTTATAGCAATGGCGGCCATCTTGGATGCCGCACGAAGTTGATTTGTACAAACTTTAATCTACTCCACCTAGGGACTTTCCACACCATATTTGGCATCATTTGGGTATGTGGTTTCAGAGAAGAAGATTTTCAAAGAATTGCTAAATTTAGCATCTAATTTGCATATTCCGCTAATTACGAGCAAACAGAAAAAGTTACAGAAAAACCCGTTACATATATTAAATGGCTAGACATCTACTTTCTAAATCTCAAATTTGAACTAAATCGGTCCATAAATAAACATGTAATGACCATTTATAGGTTTTTGCTATTTATAGCAATGGCGGCCATCTTGGATCCGCACGAAGTTGATTTGTACAAACTTTAATCTACTCCACCTAGGGACTTTCCACACCATATTTGGCATCATTTGGGTATGTGGTTTCAGAGAAGAAGATTTTCAAAGAATTGCCTAAATTTAGCATCTAATTTGCATATTCCGCTAATTACGAGCAAACAGAAAAAGTTACAGAAAAACCCGTTACATATATTAAATGGCTAGACATCTACTTTCTAAATCTCAAATTTGAACTAAATCGGTCCATAAATATACATGTAATGACCATTTATAGGTTTTTGCTATTTATAGCAATGGCGGCCATCTTGGATGCCCACGAAGTTGATTTGTACAAACTTTAATCTACTCCACCTAGGGACTTTCCACACCATATTTGGCATCATTTGGGTATGTGGTTTCAGAGAAGAAGATTTTCAAAGAATTGCCTAAATTTAGCATCTAATTTGCATATTCCGCTAATTACGAGCAAACAGAAAAAGTTACAGAAAAACCCGTTACATATATTAAATGGCTAGACATCTACTTTCTAAATCTCAAATTTGAACTAAATCGGTCCATAAATAAACATGTAATGACCATTTATAGGTTTTTGCTATTTATAGCAATGGCGGCCATCTTGGATGCCGCACGAAGTTGATTTGTACAAACTTTAATCTACTCCACCTAGGGACTTTCCACACATATTTGGCATCATTTGGGTATGTGGTTTCAGAGAAGAAGATTTTCAAAGAATTGCCTAAATTTAGCATCTAATTTGCATATTCCGCTAATTACGAGCAAACAGAAAAAGTTACAAAAAACCCGTTACATATATTAAATGGCTAGATCTACTTTCTAAATCTCAAATTTGAACTAAATCGGTCCATAAATAAACATGTAATGACCATTTATAGGTTTTTGCTATTTATAGCAATGGCGGCCATCTTGGATGCCGCACGAAGTTGATTTGTACAAACTTTAATCTACTCCACCTAGGACTTTCCACACCATATTTGGCATCATTTGGGTATGTGGTTTCAGAGAAGAAGATTTTCAAAGAATTGCCTAAATTTAGCATCTAATTTGCATATTCCGCTAATTACGAGCAAACAGAAAAAGTTACAGAAAAACCCGTTACATATATTAAATGGCTAGACATCTACTTTCTAAATCTCAAATTTGAACTAAATCGGTCCATAAATAAACATGTAATGACCATTTATAGGTTTTTGCTATTTATAGCAATGGCGGCCATCTTGGATGCCGCACGAAGTTGATTTGTACAAACTTTAATCTACTCCACCTAGGGACTTTCCACACCATATTTGGCATCATTTGGGTATGTGGTTTCAGAGAAGAAGATTTTCAAAGAATTGCCTAAATTTAGCATCTAATTTGCATATTCCGCTAATTACGAGCAAACAGAAAAAGTTACAGAAAAACCCGTTATATATATTAAATGGCTAGACATCTATTTCTAAATCTCAAATTTGAACTAAATCGGTCATAAATAAACATGTAATGACCATTTATAGGTTTTTGCTATTTATAGCAATGGCGGCCATCTTGGATGCGCACGAAGTTGATTTGTACAAACTTTAATCTACTCCACCTAGGGACTTTCCACACCATATTTGGCATCATTTGGGTATGTGGTTTCAGAGAAGAAGATTTTTAAAGAATTGCCTAAATTTAGCATCTAATTTGCATATTCCGCTAATTACGAGCAAACAGAAAAAGTTACAGAAAAACCCGTTATATATATTAAATGGCTAGACATCTACTTTCTAAATCTCAAATTTGAACTAAATCGGTCCATAAATAAACATGTAATGACCATTTATAGGTTTTTGCTATTTATAGCAATGGCGGCCATCTTGGATGCCGCACGAAGTTGATTTGTACAAACTTTCATCTACTCCACCTAGGGACTTTCCACACCATATTTGGCATCATTTGGGTATGTGGTTTCAGAGAAGAAGATTTTCAAAGAATTGCCTAAATTTAGCATCTAATTTGCATATTCCGCTAATTACGAGCAAACAGAAAAAGTTACAGAAAAACCCGTTATATATATTAAATGGCTAGACATCTACTTTCTAAATCTCAAATTTGAACTAAATCGGTCCATAAATAAACATGTAATGACCATTTATAGGTTTTTGCTATTTATAGCAATGGCGGCCATCTTGGATGCCGCACGAAGTTGATTTGTACAAACTTTCATCTACTCCACCTAGGGACTTTCCACACCATATTTGGCATCATTTGGGTATGTGGTTTCAGAGAAGAAGATTTTCAAAGAATTGCCTAAATTTAGCATCTAATTTGCATATTCCGCTAATTACGAGCAAACAGAAAAAGTTACAGAAAAACCCGTTACATATATTAAATGGCTAGACATCTACTTTCTAAATCTCAAATTTGAACTAAATCGGTCCATAAATAAACATGTAATGACCATTTATAGGTTTTTGCTATTTATAGCAATGGCGGCCATCTTGGATGCCGCACGAAGTTGATTTGTACAAACTTTCAATCTACTCCACCTAGGACTTTCCACACCATATTTGGTCATTTGGGTATGTGTTTCAGAGAAGAAATTTTACAAAAGAATTGCACGAGCATATTCACCATGGCATAAGCTCAGACGCAGGACGCACGGACACACGCTTCACCATGGCATAAGCTCAGCTGGCTATAGCCAGTTGAGCTAAAAACAAGTGTCATTTTAACACCTTATGGTGACTATAGTTGACAGGTGAGACCAATAACTCTTGTCATCTCATAAAACTGATAGTGAGATAGACATCAAGTAAAGGTCCTTGTCTCTCAGACTGATTATAAAACCAATCTCTAATTTATATTTCAAAGACAGATCTCAACCCAATACATGAGCAAACTAATTTGATTGAAACTGAATTTGTAATTTCACTCAATTTTAGAAGTTATATACAGGCAGAGCCAAAGCAAGAGGAGCGGAGGGGGAATACTGTTTTACACACTTATCAAAAATTATTTGACTCATTCCAGACTTCTGACTTTTATAAGTGACCAATCTGCAAGAGTGGGACTTGAACTTAAGCTTTAATAGGTACAGTTATCTGTAGGCAGCTGCTGCCATCAAGGCTGGGCTAGAGCATGAGGGTGTCATTAAAAACTTTTGCCTGTATTTCTGCCTATTCCCATACAAATTTCAACAGAGCAAACCTGTATTTCTGCCTCCCATACATTTTTAAGCTAAGTAGCCCCCTATTTCTGTCTATGCTCATACATTTTTAAGCTGAGTAGGCCCCTATTTGTCTATCCCCATACATTTTTCAGCTGAGCTGACCCACATTTCTGCCTATCCCCATACATTTTTCAGCTGAGCTGACCAACATTTCTGCCTATCCCCATACATTTTTCAACAGAGCAAACCTGTATTTCTGCCTATCCCCATACATTTTTAAGCTAAGTAGCCCCCTATTTCTGTCTATGCTCATACATTTTTAAGCTGAGTAGGCCCCTATTTGTCTATCCCCATACATTTTTCAGCTGAGCTGACCCACATTTCTGCCTATCCCCATACATTTTTCAGCTGAGCTGACCCACATTTCTGCCTATCCCCATACATTTTTAAGCTAAGTAGCCCCCTATTTCTGTCTATGCTCATACATTTTTAAGCTGAGTAGGCCCCTACATACATTTTTCAGCTGAGCTGACCCACATTTCTGCCTATCCCCATACATTTTTCAAATGAGCAAATGTGAAGTTAATTGTTTTTCTTATGGACATACCATGCATCCAACTTGATTTGAACAAATGACCCTTGAATCAATAATCTGCAAGACAGTTCTGATCATAAAGTTAAGTTGAGAAATGGTGTTTAACGTCCCACTCAAGAATATTTTACTTATGTTGAGACGTCACCAACTATAGGCAAATGGTGCATAAATTTTGCCTGTGTGTTGGGCTGATGACATTATACAGCAGGGTTCTTTATCATGCCACCCTTACCATCACATGGGACCTTGTTTATTTAAAGTTCCAATCCAAAAAAACCAGCGACTTTCATTTCGTAATGCTGAGTACTTGGCGACAGAACAGTCACTACCAACTTTCAAGTCTTGGGTCAGACTCATTCAGGGTTTGAACCCACAACCTCGCACTTACAGAGCTAAGCAGTGGTTTCTGATCACAAAGGTAGCCTTAGTTTGGATCAAACTAGTACAAGTGTACTGGTGTATTTCAAGACGGTGTGAACCAAATGGAGGACAAATCAACAACTTGGAGATATACGACTTACACTAATGGCTCTGTGAATATTTACAAATCTACAAGTTTATTTATTATCGGTGGTGTGAAATATAGCCATTCATGAAGACAATCGCCTGTACAACAAGATCATGATTATGTAGCAGCCGGAATCATGTGTCGTTATCAGCGTGTTACATAAACCGTATGTTAAACTACAGCTCAGTATTTCTTGATTCAGCTGGATAAAGATACAAGCCAGGACTAGTGATGTAATCAAAAACTAAAACTCTAACCTTAAAAAACAAACTGTATCAAAACACTTGACAAATAATAATCATGTGTTATAATATGTACTTTGAAATGTAAAGTAGTAAAAGTGTCAATTCTGTCTAGAGGAGTGGAAAGGGGTTTTAAAAGACCAGTCCATATCATTTCACTTATATTGAGATGTAACCTTAAAAAAAACAACTATATGACAAATACTATCATGTGTTTAATATTTACTTTGAGAATGTCAATTCTGTCTTAGAATAGTAGTGAGCTAGTTTTGAACAACCCAGTCCATATAATTCACTATATGAGATATAACCTTACAAAAATTTACCAAACTTATTTCAAACACTGACAAATAGTAATCAGTGTTTATAATACTTACTTTGAAATGTAAAGTATTAAAAGTGTCAATTCTGTCTAGAGGAGTAAAAAGGGGTTTTAAAAAACCCAGTCCATATCATTTCACTTATATTGAGACGTAACCTTACAAAAACCCGTAACTTACATCAATCATTTGACAAATACTAATCATGCATTTATAATACTTACTTTGAAATGTAAAGTATTAAAAGTGTCAATTCTGTCTAGAGGAGTGAAAAGGGGTTTTAAACAACCCAGTCCATATCATTTCACTTATATTGAGACGTAACCTTAAAAAAACAACTTATATGACAAATACTAATCATGTGTTTAATATTTACTTTGAGAATGTCAATTCTGTCTTAGAATATTAGTGAGCTAGTTTGAACAACCAGTCCATATAATTTCACTATATTGAGATGTAACCTACAAAAAAAACGACAACTTATTTCAAACATTGACAAAACTAATCATGTGGTTATAATATTTACTTTGAAATGTTAAAGTTATTAAAAGTGTCAATTCTGTTAGAGGAGTGAAAAGGGTTTTAAAACAACCCAGTCATATCATTTCACTATATTGAGACGTACCTTAAAAAACAACTTATATGACAATACTAATCAGTGTTTATAATATTTACTTTGAAATGTAAAATTTTAAAAAGAATGTCAATTCTGTCCTAGAATAGCTAGTGAGTGGAAGGGTTTATAATGACCCAGTCCATATCATTTCACTTATATTGAGATGTAACCTTATACAAAAACAACTTAATTCAAACACTTGACAAATAATAATCATGTGTTTTAATATTTACTTTGAAATTTAAAAGTAAGAAGTGTGTCAATTCTGTCTAGTGGCTGGTGAGCTAGTGAGTGGAAGGAGGTTTTAACAACCCAGTCCCTATAATTTCACTTATATTGAGGTGTCACCAGTACTGTTATCATTCACCACAACTTCAGTATTTGATGATTCAGTTGTACTTAGAGACAACCCAGGACTGGGTTAAACTTGAAGCTACAAATACTTAATGCCCAAGTTTAATATAAGCATACTTGAAATAAGTATTCATAACCACCCAATGACCTAACAAACAAAAAAGGAAATAGGAGATTTTGAGTTTAAAACAGTTTATACACATACTGATATCCAACTAGCCAGATCAGATTTTTTACTGTAACACTATCAATAAAATTTACATTTCACCTCTAAATTTTAACCTTGTTATGTACCCGTTCTTTATCATAAAATTAACTTCAATTTACCCTTGAAATAAGCATTTTAAGTATTCAAATTTTTGAGGAAAAAATCTGCATAATCCTATTATTATCAACTATTAATTTTAGCATTGTAAGTTCCCCCCCCCCCCCCCCCCCCCAATGAAGATAAACAAAGAAATGAGATATGTCAGAGAACAGGCACATTTAGTCCAGAAAAAACTTTAACAACTTTTAATTAATTGACTAAATGGGGTTTTACGTCCCAGTCAAGAATATTTAGCTTATATTGAGACATCACCAGCTATAGGTGAAGTGCCAGAAATTTTTAACTTTGTAGTGTGCCAAGGGCAATGTGCAGGGAGGGGTCTTTAACATGCCACGGTTGCGGTGACAGGGGGTATCGGTTTTAAAGGTATCATCCGAAAGACCCTGTGACTCACATTTCTAAATGTTGAGTGCTCAGCGAAAGAACAGTTACTATCTACTACCTATTTTCAAGTCTTGGTCAGACCCAGCTGGAGTTCAAACCCATGACCTCCCAAATATGAAGCTGGCAATCTACCACTGAGTTACCATACTGGTACTTTAACATGGACACAGCTAGACATTTATACTTATTACAACTGCATGACACCTGTTTTTCTATACTTTTTAAGGGCAGGTTTAAAACTTGTCATTATGCAAATGGTATTTAATACTAAGACAGAAAACTTTCATTTGTAACCAACCAACCCTCTTCCTCCCATCCTCATGATGCTATACAGTCAAACCTATCTATAAAGGTCATCACCCAGTGAAAGTGACTTTGATGGACAGGTGGCCTATATACAATGTATACAGGTTCAAATTATATGAATAAAGAAAGAGTAATGGGGATAAAATTTAACTGGCCTTTAGAAGCAGGTGACCCTCATATAGAGGTGGCCTTTATGGCATGTTCTACTGTACTAACTGAGCAACTACATGCTGCACAATATGTTATCAGCTAATAATTGCAATAAAATTCCTCAAATATACAGTTGTAAAAATAACACGCACATATTTTAACAGCCTTTAGTAAAAAAGCACCATTATTCTTTTTGCCCATAACGACAGACACAGGCTTTTTATGAAAATATTATATAATATCAGAAATATGCAGAGAATATCTACACATACAGCATTTAAAAACCACTGCAATTTTACATAAACCAGTTCCACTATAATGTTGAAATATTTTTGGCAACATCTTGAAATGATTCCTGTTTACATGCCAATTAATTGCGTGTTTTATATCAAGAAATATTTATCAAAACATGAATCTAATGCTGCATACACTGACAAGCCTTGACTAAAAATATTTACTTTATTTTGATCCCGATTACTGATGTGACAGACAAATATTTTGTGTTTAAATACTTCACCAAGGTAGTAGCCATTAATATCGTTTCTTTGATCATTTTAATTCAGAAACCATCTTCTTATGTGCATTTAAGTTACAGCTAAACCTGTTAAAAGCCACCTTTGTATAAAGGACATCTATTTATAAAAGTTAACTGTTTAGTAGAGCCACCTTTGTATAAAAATCATCCACTTATAAAAGTCACTTTTGTATGAAAAACCATCTTTTAATAAAAAGCAACATGCAATTATAAAAGACATCTATGTAAAAAAAAGCCACCTGTTTATAAAGGCGACCTCTGTGAATAAAAAACCAAAAAAAATTTTGAATCCATTTTTCTTGTTATTTAATCTCTCTCTCTCCCCCTCTCTCTCTCTGTGACATTAATACAATATTACTGTAGCAAGTTTTTATATAAATTCATTTTTCTTATACTGTGTTATTTAAATCTCTCTCTCTTTTTTCTCTCTCTCCCTCCCCCTACTATATCAGCGTGACATTGGTATAATAATATTACCGTAGCATGTTTTTATATATAAATATACATACCATGTGACCTTACAGATGGCAGTATATCAGTCATGTTTTAATTAACCAAAGCTAAGATAATTATATATTTCTACAGTAACTATAAGAATTGGCAGCTCACAGGATTTAATTTACATGTAAAATTTAACTTTCTCATTAACCCTTACACAAGCCGTTATCATTGAATCTGTCAAAAGTTAATTGACCTTGCTGCATCTGACTCCATCTTCGTCAACTGACATATTTAATGATCAATGTTTTTACCAGTATTATAATCAACCCATGAAACCACACATACACACAGAGAGAAAAACAGATGGGTCAGATTTATAAAATAAGAATGTTGGCGGTACAGATTTAACAGAGTTTTAATACTAATGTGGATGTGAACATAATCAATGACAGATCGAAACCCAACAGAAATCAACGTTTGACTGACACATTCTCACGGCTGATCCATTTAATTGAATCAATTTCAGAAACTGTAACTATCTGACAAGTAAATATTGATATTTTGGGGTTAAAAATTCTCATACAATTTTTTAAAAATCATCACTGGTAAAAACACTCATAATATATACCAATGGTAAAATATTGTAAAAAAGATGCAAAGATATATATTAGCATAATATCACCCACATGGTAAAGAAGAACATAAAAATATAATGGGGCTAGTTTTCAATGTCATTCCAAGACATTAATTCTAAGAAAAGCAAAACATGTTAAATAAAGCTTTTAGTCTATATTTATAAGGCTTTGGTATTTTGAGTTTTAACATCACAAAAATCTGTTATTGCAATATATAGAGAAACCATGAGAGAATATCAATATAAACACTATCAGTCTCTTATACTATACTTACCAAATCTGAGGTGGTCTGGGTCTCGTTATCTTGCCGAGTGGGCCCAGGGACAGACATAGTCTCCCCCATAATTTTATGAATATTTTTGCCCCTCAATATCACACAAATAAATAAAAGTTAGCTGATACAATTTGTCCTTTAGGCATCATATGTGCACATTCAATCCCATAATCCTGTGTGCTTATTATTACCACTGTACAGTGTGTTGTACCAGAGTTACAGATCCTATATATATTTAAAGTCTGTTTCAGAAAACATACTGCTAAGGGAAAGATGCTACTGTATCTTCAATGATGTAGTTATATAATAGTGTGATATTACATTTTAATTTTTGTAATATTTTGATAATTTCTAAATAAAACTGAAAAAAAAGAGACCTGGTTAATTCAAGCATTTCAAAAGAATGCAAAGTATTTCCTTAGCTAAATTTAGTAAAAATACATATTTTGGTACTTTGGAACTTCATGAAAAAAATTTTGGTTTCACAATTTTGGTCCACGCCAAATTTTAGTTTTCTAAATTTGCTGCTGGTTATAATCTGAAATTCCCCAAAAGCTAAGGAATACTCCCTCCTGCAAAGTATTTCCTTAGCTAAATTGATATATAAAATATATTTGGTCCTTTGGATATTTTCATCTTGAAAAAAATTTTGCTTTCACAATTTTGGTCCAAGCACTACTAATGAGGAATTGAATTCTTAAATTGAACATAATTAGATAACAATCTAACCCATTAAGTAGCCACACCCACCTGGTATTTATATGTTACTTTTGTTGGTCACAAATCTTCTATATCGCAACAAAGTTGAGTTGGGTAATAGTGTTTAACGTCTCAGTCAAGAATATTTCATTTATATCGAGACATTGCCAGCTATAGGCAAAGGTGCTGAAATTTTGCCTGATGCACTAATGGCATTATACAGCTGGGTTCTTTTATCATGCCATGCCTAACGTGACACAGGGCATAATTTATTTTAAGTTCCTGTCTGAAAGAACCATGACTTTCATTTTGAAATGCCAAATGTTTGGTGAAAGAACAGTCACTGCCCACTTTCAAGTCTTGTGTCAGACCTGGTTGGGGTTCGAATCCACAACCTCCCACTTATGGAGCAAGCACTTTACCAACTGAGCTACTGCGATGGCTTTCACATCACAACAGTAATTTTAGCTATTCAGAGAAGACCATTGGTAAATGATTTTGTGTACTACCATCTACCCTGCGTTCTTAGTTAAGTTCCCTTGAAGCAGCACAATTGCCAATAATGTCTCAGTTAAAAGAGTTCCTTAATACAATGTACATTTATACATACATATAACACACAGATACTGACACCAATCATTAAAGTAAAAGGTTTCATGTCAAATCAAAAATAAATATACTAATACATGTCCGAATCACAATCCAGAAGCAATGTAAAAACTTTGAAACTGACAAATTAGGTTAAACATGTGAACTTCCACCAGGGAATTTGTGTCAGGCTGGGTGCTCCAAAAGGCTAAGCACCTCCTGTTTGGCTTGCTACACCCGCCATGTGTGTAATCAAAATTGAGTAAAATGAACATGAAACTATGGGGCATCAAATATATCCAGGACAATCCTGGACACAGAGACATCAAACTTATCAACAATACATGTATTGTGATGATGGATAAACCCTCACATGCTGTCAATTGGCATATTGGTGAGACATAGTGTATTTGAAACCACTGCAGTTACAGCATATTTAAGGCTTAGCATTGGGAAGAACATATATCCCAGGAACAGGAATTGGTAGTGATGTCTTGCCTTGGCAGTCAACCAGGTTCTAATCAGCTGGTACAAGCTTACTGTTAGTGTTACAAGCAATATATGTCAAAAGCCAATGTTAAGTCGTAGTGGAGTACCTAATACCAAATACGCATTATACATTGTACCAGTTTTAATTTTACAGCACTAGAAGGCCATTTCGGAATACAATTCCTCGTCAGTATATATAGTCCTTAGACCAAAATTTTGAAATCAAAATATTTTCTAAGATGTTAAAAAAATATCAAAAGAAGCAAAATATATTTTAACAAATTTCACTAGGGAAATATTTTGCATAAGGAAGTATACCTTAGTTTTTGAGGAATTTCAGATTTTAACTAGCAGCAAATTTAGCAAACTACAGCATTAGGTATACAAAAACTCTTAAATACTATATTCTAAATGAAACCATTTGAAAACTTTAATCCAATATACCGGTAGGCATAAAAAAGAACAAATATCACTCCAAGTAAAAACTTTGAAAACTGGCTGATTAGGTTGACCATGTGAACTTCCACCATGGAAGTGAGGCCAGGTGCACAGGAAAGGTAGGTCCCTCGAAAAGAGATTTCCAACAACTCACAAATCAAAACATGACATAACTTGAGAAACAAAGTAAATCTAGAAAGATATTTCCAAATATCAAAATGAGAAATACTGTGCATACAATTGAAGTAAAAGTGAGGACAGGTGCTCAGGAAGGGTAAGTCCCTCTAAAACAAATTTCCAACAAATCAGATATTAAAACATGACATAACTTGAGAAACAAAGAAAATCTAAAAAGATATTTCCAAATATTAAAATGAGAAATACTGTGCATACAATTGAAGCAAAAGTGAGGCTAGGTGCTCAGGAAGGGTAAGTCACTCAAAAAGAGATTTCCAACAAATCATGACATAACTTGAGAAACAAAGCAAATCTAGAATGTTATTAACAAATAACAAAATATAAAATTCTGTGCATACAATTGAAGCAATTTTGGATGCATATTAGACACAGTTTCTATACAGTTCACCCAGATAATGACCAAAACTGTATATAAGTTGGTGGAAATCTGAAGATATTATTACCTGGAAGTGAGGCCAGGTGCTCAGGAAGGGTAAGTCCCTCGAAAAGTGAGTTCCAACAAATCGCAATTTAAAATATGACATAACTTGAGAAACAAAGCAAATCTAGAAAGTTATTAACAAATAACAAAATAAAAAATTCTGTGCATACAATTGAAGCAATGTTGGATGCGTATTAGACACAGTTTTACAGTTCACCCAGATAATGACCAGATCTGTATATATATGTCGGTGGAAATCTGAACATATTACTACCAGTAATTAACCTGTCATGTTTTGGTGCCTTTATAACATATTCTTCATAAAGGTACAACCTCATATATATTGTCATATATAATAAATCCTGACATTATTTTGTACAGCGAGCCAAAATAAACTATTTTTATAGAAAAGATTCGGTGACTGCAACCACATTTTTTATAGTCTGTTTCATAAAAGTTTAGCGTTTAATCTGATAAAACAATCAAGTAGATTGTAACAGAGTAATTAGTCTTTAATAAGTTGTCTCTTGTTCATCTCTTTATCAGTATATTGGCTATACCAGTTTGGACTCTCAAACAAATAATTTGATTAGTTTTATTGGCTTAATGCAGTTTCAATATTTTATTGGTATAAATACCTTAGCTGTGGAAAGTCCAAACTGATTCCAAACCGAGTATAATTAAATAAGGGTCCACAGTCTGTTATTGCAAGGAGTACAAAGATGGTGCATAATTTAATGACACAGACCTGCTGTCCGGGTCCAAGACTGTTGTGACAGGGAGCATAATTTAATGGTATTAGTTTGCTGTTTAGGGCCGTAAAACTTATGGTTTTAGATTGTTTGGTTCTGCTGTTTTGGATCATGAGATCAAAAATGAATATACCAATCCATGTCCAAATCACAATCTAGAAGCAAAGAAAAAACTTTAAAACTGAAAAGTTAGGTTAAACATGTGAATTTTCACCAGGGAAGTGAGGCAAGGTGCTCCAAAAGAGTAAGCACCTCATGTTTAGCTATCTACACCTGCCACGTGTGTAATCAAAATGGTTATGGCAGTCAGGGTGGCATACATTAATGGTTTACAATTACTATTTAGAGTCTAACATTTATGACAAGAAGCATAATTTAATTGTTTGTGTCTGTAGTTTATCAGTCAAGTCTGCATCTTAATAAAAATCATTTTAATCACTACCATCTTAAACACAACAGTAAAATAAACCAAAAAACATATATGACAAAACCAATCAAAATCAGATTTACATTCGTTATTTTAGACGCAGTCTCAACTGAGTTAGTTAATGAGACAGATTAGTGTGTCAAATTTGACCCCGCCATTTGACCTTTAAATTGAATATTGAAACAAACATATCCATTGTGTAATTTAGGGTCTATATCAAGTTGATATTTAAGGTTGATGGTAGTAATACTGGGAACCATGTGTTTATGTGGTAGTGAAACATGCTGTCTTCCCTATATCTCACAGTCTATTAGCCCCATCTATTAGTCAAATTAAAGGTCAAACGGCCAGGTCAAACTTGATGCACTTTACTATCAAAGTCTTGTTATTATTTCATAAAGAAAACAACGCCTCTGAAAGAAAAAAAAAAAAAATAAAGAGGCTTGGCAAAATCTGTAAACTAAGATACTGGCACATGTTACTGTCTAAAAGATGAAATAATACCCCATCAACATAATGAAGTAAGGTAGTACGATAAGACTGACAAGATGTATATATTATAGTATTTAATTTATCATTTTGTTTTCCTACTGCTGACACCAAAAATTACATTCTTCACCTGTAACATAAGGTTTTGACTTGATGTATATCTCTTTGTATTCATTATTTTTAAAGTTTTTTTCACTTGATGTATTTGTCTTTGCATCCATTAGTTTTAAAACACCACCTATTAGCTGTACAACATTTAGTTTACTACAGAGAGTTGAGTAATAATGTTTTATGTCCAGGCAAGAATATTTCACTTATATCGAGACATACCAAGCTATAGACAAAGGTGAAGAAATTTTTCCTATGTATTGCGCTGATGTTATTATACAGTAGGGTTCTTTATCCTTCCATGTCTACCATAACACGGGACCTCGTTTATTTTAAGTTCCCATCCGAAAGGACATTGACTTTCACTTTGTGATGCTTTGTAATAGTTTGGAAATACCGGTACCACTGCATTTGAGCTGCCAAAAATCTTGCAACGAAAGCTGTCACAATATTACAGCAATCTAATACAAAACCAAAACAAACTTGAACTGTGACCTTGACCTTTCCAATTTGACCTTGGTTCAAAGTCGTGACAAATCAAGGTCATCATGACACACCTTTGGTCCATGACGATTATTTATGTGAAGTTGTTTTATGACAGTCATCCAAAACAATTATGAGACATGGTTTATACACAATTTTACATGGATGGTTCCTATACACCCTTTAAAACTAGTTTGTGGGGAGGGGGATACAAAAACAGTAACATTATGTGCTTGATTCTCACACCAGCGTTATGACATACTTTTGTACAGCCAAGGAAAAAAACTTAAAACAGCCAACACAAAGAAACAATAGTCTATATTAGTAAACTAGAATCTGGAGAAGAGATCTGTATGGGAGGTCATTGGTTCAAACCCCTACCCAGTCTTTGCGCTGATCGATGCTCACACACATCAGGGGTATGACATACTTTGTACATGCAAGAAGGGCAAAAACTTTAAACAGCCAACGCAAAGAAACAATAGTCTATATTAGTAGACTAGAATCTGGAGAAGAGATCTGTATGAATGTCAGTCAGGCATAAAATACTTATCATATTCTCAATATAACCTAGCATAACTATAATTATCTATTCTCTGTAATGGATATTAACTGTAAAATCCATTATGTAATAGTATGTCAGACTAACACTGACAGCTGTTAGAAAGTAAAACAAAACTTCTGTATTAACATTTCCTTGATACAGTAGTACAAATATCACAATTATTATTTCTATCAAAGATTCAGCGAGGTTTAACATGTTTTCACTTACATCAAAACATCAGCAGCTACTGAAGAAGTTTGAAGATATGTATATACCTTTACCATAATAAGTTGAGTTGAGTAATGGTATTTAACATCCCAATCAAGAATATTTCACTTGTATCGAGATGTCGCCAGGTATAAGCAAAGGTGCAGAAATTGTGCCTGTGCATTGGGCTGATGGCATTACACAGCAGGGTTCTTTATCGGGCCACACCTACCGTGACATGGGACCTTGTTTATTTTAAATTCCCATCCAAACATACCTTGACTTTCATTTTTGTAATGCTGTGTGCTTTGTAAAGAACAGTCATGACTTACTTTCATGTCTTGGGTCAGACCTGGTCAGGGTTTGAACCCACAAGCTTTTACATAAAGAGCAAGCACCCTACCAACTGAGTTACAGAAGTGGTTAAAAATTGAAAAATGGCAAGCAAAATTTTTTTTCACAATGGGATCTGCCCAAGTTGGGGTTGGGGATGGTTGGGTTGAATTCTAGGACTACTGTCAGAGGAGCTGTGATTTGTAAGTGTGAATTGTAGACACTCTGTCATCGCGACCTCTTGTAAGAGGTCAATACCAGGACTTAAGTAAGTCTACATATAAGTGACTAAAGTATTATATGTACGGAGCAATATCTGGTCAATTGGAGAACCAGCTCCATTTTTGAATAAAGGCCAAATATTGAGCAATATCTGGTCACTTGGAAAGCCAACTCCATTTTTGAATAAAGGCCAATAAATACATCAAGAAAAGCAAGTTTTTTATAGCTGTGTTAATTTCTTCGTCTTCAGCATCAGCAGCGACAGTCTTGGCTAGCAAGCTATGGTGTGCGACTGTGCCTTGTAAAGTCAGTTACAAGTATAGTATCATATAGCTCAACAAAAATCAATAGCTTTATCTGCATATTATGTATAAACATTCCAGCAATCAACTGATCAATGCTCCAATACCATCTTGTCTCTGTCTGCTTAAACATACAACTAAATCTTATTGGGGGACATCTCAAAATAATCTGGAGTGTCCAACTTGGGGGGTAAGGAAGGACTTATATCGAGACAACACCAAGTATTGATGAAGTAGCTAAAAGCTATACAATGGAAATTAACAATGTGAGTTTCTTTTTGTATGTGTCATATGTCTACTACTAAATTGCCACAAGACATGGTTTCATGAGGCTTCATTCAAAAAAAAAATAGAAACCAATATCTTTGAATAAATTAGATTTTAAGAAAGATTTCAAACTCTGTCCATGATGCAATATGACAAACTCATGAATCACACATGGTACTCAAAAATCACACATTCAGATTAGAAAATTATGAACAAACCCTATTGAAAATATTCATGACAAAATGTGTTTTATCATTTTCTCTGCAAATATTAATCTACTCCCACCATGAAAGGTCAAGTGATGTCTGATCTTTTTCAAGTATTTCTGATTTGTTTTTTATGTGTGTGTGATTTGCCTATCATATTGGTACAGAGTTTAGTTGAGTAATGGTGTTTAATGTCCAAGTCAACAATATTTCACAATATCCAGACATCACCAACTAAAGACAAAGGTGCAGAAATTTTGCCTTTGCATTGCACTGATGGCATTATACAGCAGGGTTCTTTATTGTGCCACACCTAAAGTGACACAGGACCTCGTTTAAGTTCCCATCTAAAAGAATCATGACTTTCATTTCGTAATGCCGAGTGCTTGGCGGAAGAACAATCACTACCCACTTTCAAGTCTTGGGTCAAACCTGGTTGTGTTTGAACCCATGGCATCCCACTTATGGAGTCCTCTTACTGAGCAAGCATTTTAACTGAACTACTGTATTAGGGGATTATAATACAAGATTCCTTAAAAAGATCTTTGAGTCACCAATAAAGTTGTGTTCCCTGTTTTAAAAGAAACTTTGATGTCAAGAAAAACTTCAAACTCTGTCCATGATGCAATATAAATCTCTGCACCTTCGCCTATAGATGGCAACATCTCAATATAAGTGAGATATTCTTGATTGGGACATAAACTCCATAACTTAACTTATGATGCAATATGACACAATCATGAATCACACATTGTATTCAAGATTAAAAAATTATGTGCATACCCTATTGAAAATATTCATGTCAAAATATGTTTTATTAATATTAATCTACACACACAATAGGTCAAATGATGTCTGATCTTTTTCAAGTATTTCTGATATGTGTTTTTTATCTATGTTACACTTGGCCATTATACTCGTACAAAGGCAAACATTGAAGGGCGGCCATGCAAAGGAAAAGCAGTATTTCTCCCATATCGGACAAGAAAATCTCACATTTTAACTGGGTAAGATTTTTCTGTCTTATCCTAAAGTAAGACAAGCTAAACACATTTTAACATCACAATATAACTTTGCTTGTGACGTCAACAATTTTTGAATAGTTTTAGGGTGATTTTTAAAATAAAATCTTTCCAAAACAAGAATATATTGGATATGAGAGAAAAAGAATTAACTCCTGTTTTGTAGTAAAGACATAGAAATCTCAACCTTCTGGATGGTATTTTTTCCCCCAGACCTCGGCAAGCCTTTTTTTTTCTTGAAAATAAAAAATCTCTTCCCTCAGGTTGAGATTCCTATGTCTCCACCATAAAATCGCGGTAGATTCAATCATTCCTGAGAATTAAAGGCTAACAAACCTTACATAAACTTCACTTATAGCCCTGAAGATTATAGTCTGAAGATTATCCCCAGATCAAGTTGGCTAACTTTTTCTGAGACTGAAAAGAGTAAACTAAGGGTCACTTTACACAAACTCTATCCAGCCGTCAGTTTGAGAATTTACCCAGCCTCACACAAATTTCACTTTACCCTATGTCTGAAATCAAAGTCCCAAATCAAGACTAAGACTTAAGAGAATAAAGGCAACTTTACAAAAACCCAATCCAGCCCTGTTTGAAAATTTACCCAACATCAACTTGGCCAAGATTTCTTGAAAATGAAGGCTAACCTCACACAAAGTTTTTCAGTTTGAAGGTGAACCCCACATCATATGGTCAATTTATCTAGAGAAAGAAGGTTAACCTCACACAATTTTTTTTTTATTTTCCATTCATTTTTTTCCAATAAAAGTGTTTTATAGTCTAAGAACAAGCAGACTTGAATAGAATCAATATAGCTGGCTCTAACAGAGTAAGAACCCAAATAGTAGTAGTTATACATATAATATATATACATGTATGTTCAGTTTTGAATACATATAATCAATAAGACTGAATGGTCATTTAGTATCAGTAAAATATACTATCTTACAAACGCACCAAGCTTGACCAGGCCGCTTGACCTTAAACTTAATTATTCAAACAGACATATCCCTTGTGCAATTCAGGTGCTATATAAAGCCAATATATATGGATAGATGATAGCAATACTGGGTACCAGGTGTAAGAAATGTATGGTAATGAAACATGCTGTCTTAGCTAAAAATCTAATAATCAAATTTAAGGTCAAATGGCCAGGTCAATCTTGACGCTCTATACCTGGTGTTTATGGTAATTAAACATGCTGTCACACAATCTATTAGCCCAATCTAATTAAAGGTCAAACGGCCAGGTCAAACTTGACACACTATATTAATACAAGAAGTGTCAAAAGCTAGCAATACTATACTACAATCTGAACCAGGAGGTTGGCTAAACAAACTTCATTAAACATTCCATTTTTGCCAGTACCCTGACCCTAGCCAAGCTAATGTATTCATGAATGTATTGTATTTTTCATTTATTTTTGTCAATAAACTTAAAGTTGTTGATAGTCAGAGAAGTAAGCAAGCTTGTAGAAGAATCAATATATGAACATGTATACATGATAAAAATATCCATCAGCTTTTATATATAGAAAGTAAATCACAACTTGTTACAAAGTGAACCACTACAAGTGTGACATAGCTGGTAATGTTATACTTCATAACACAATATTACATACTGGACATCAAACCTGTCTATAAAGGTCAAATGATGGGAACTACACAGGTTGTCCTTGGCCACACCAGATTTTAGACAGGTGGTCAGTGTTTACCTTAAGAACTGGCAACAGGCAGATTTGACCATCTTAAACTCCAAACTGGCCAGTAAGAATTCATAAAATTGCCTACAGAAGACCTGAAAATCATTTTCAGTCTGTGTGGCCCCCTTGATACCTGGCCTGTTGGATTAGTCAATCTACCTCCTGCTACAAATTTTAGGGAAATCTATGGGTGGTCCCAAAGTGCTTGCTGGTTGCAGACAGGTAGTCTTGGACCACTACCAAATTTTATACAAATTTTAATAATGTCTTATTCTCTGTAATTTAACAGACCACCTATTATGATCCAAGTGATATATAATTGATATGAAAACACAACCAGAAGATACCAAACTGCTTAATATTATACCACATCACCTGATAATGCCAAATTGAACACAGTCAAAATTGTATTGGGTGCATGTCAATATATCAGAAACCGGCAATTTTGTTGTTGGAGACAACTTCTGACTACCATTGGAGACCAGCAATTTTGTTTCTGGATAAATTCTTTACCATAACATTACCCAAATGTTTAAATTTTTTTAGTCCTTATACCTTCGTCGCTCACAAAGACAACATCTAGCCCTGAGATGCTTTGTGCAAGTTTGTCATCTCCACAGATGTTTGGATTTCCATGTTCAAATAATATGCCTATAAAAAAATGGTCAAAATTTTGTTAGGTGGTCCTATTTCGTTTGAAATTACACTATCTAAGATGAACATTTGATATCCAAGGTGAACAAGAGTTACTTACCCCTGGTGGATACAGTGTTTTCCGACCGACTGTAGGGCTTGTTGTCATCACACAAGTCATATAATATGCCCACAAAAAAATTGTCACAATTTTGTTAGGTGGTCCCATTTTGTCTCGAATTACACTAATTAAAATGAACATTTGATATCCAAATATAAGGTGGACAAGAGTTACTTACCCCTGGTGGAGATAATTTTTCTGTCCGACTGTACGGCTTGTTGTCATCACACAAGTCATCAGCACCATGAACAACACATGAACAGAGTTTTTTAAAAGACACTCCACGGCTTCGCTTCTTGTGTTTACCCATCTTCAATCCCGCAGACATTTCAACAAACAGAATTTTTTTTTTATCCAAGTAATCAAAACGTATATCATAAACTATTCATAAGTAATCCTCATTTATACGAATTCGCATATATTTCTTATTGCAGAATTGAGAAAAAAATGCATATAAATTTTTTCTGTTCAAGGTGATGTAACTTGCATATTTTTTGTTTACAAAATAGACACAAAAAAGCGATATAACATCTTTGCATCACTCCACATTTAATTTCCAAAACTTTGGCACAACTTTCATGTTATGTCTATATGAAATGATTGACAGATCACACTGAGATCTGATCTAGTATTTCCACATCTTGACCATAGATGACAAAAATCCACTGTTTTCAAAAGATACAGATGTTTATCCATGCGTGACGGCTTAAATTTTTGAAGAGAATCTTTGTAAACAAGGAGCTTTTGACCATCGGCACAATGGGTGAGCTTTCATCTTACTCAGATATACTTATGATAAAAAGTATAATTACCTCTATTAAACTATTTGCCATACTACAAAAATATAAATGTTTACAACTGAAACAGGTGTTGCACTGGGACACCGGTATGAGCTGAAACGTGACATCACGATAATATCTTCCAAATATAGCTTGATAATCATCTACATATTCAGTAAATGTGACATTAAAACAATCAATTCAAACTCATGAGACACAAAATCCGACATACTGCCATTACCCAGTGCTATGTAATCAGAAATATTAAAATGCATCTCGACTGAAAATTCATTCAAACACTTTTATCATCACACTGTATTATATTTCATAGTAATGGGCCGTATTACGTCATACTGTTGTTAACGCTAAGTAACCAGAAACACCATAAAACACATCCTGATGATTACCCACCGATCTGAACAGGTTAATTGGTTATTTGTATGTGACTGGATCGAATTACAACTACCGAGAGAGACTATATTAAACATTCAATCAAGTACCAGCTGTTAAACAGAGTTAAATAAAGAATAACCAAGCAGTCCGATTCGATCGTAGACTTGGTCATAACGTACTACAACCCGTAACAATCTCTCGTGTGACCATCATCCCATGTTAGAGTGTCAATGCAACAATAAAACCGTATCAAGACAACAACCAATATTTACCAGAATCATGATTTATCTGTTAAAAAAAGAGGACTTATATTTGGCGTATTTTGTTGTTAATAGTGCTTGATCACTTTTCTGTAAAGATCAATGAAATCAATACCAGGTTATTTCAATCGCCGTCAGAGCCCTGGTATAGCTGTATAATGCCACCGCTACACGATATTGCACTGAGTCAATATTTTTATTGTATTATATCACACTGTATAACATTGATACTTACTATATATAGAATATGTGTGTGTGTGTGTGTGTGTGTGTGTGTGTGTGTGTGTGTGTGTGTGTCCCACAGCAGCAACAACATCATGTAATGAGTTGCATTTTTGTAAATCTACGTCATAGGGAACAAACACTAACAGTACAAAGTATATAAATGTTTATTTAACATATATAAAAATAAACATTAACTAATTGCCATATTCTCACACCTATACATCTCACATACACACCTATACATACCACAAGCTGAGAATGGCACAGACCATACGTCATGATGACCATGATGACGTATGGCTGTCTGTCTGAATATGATGTCAGCATTTGTTCCAATGGCTGGTTAAGATTTTCTATCTCATTCATGTGTATACATGCATGCATGGGAATGTGTAGAACATGTATTTGTGTGTGTTACAAATGTATTTCATTTATATCGAGATGTCACTAATAAACAAATGAATGTGCAGAAACTTTCTACACCCTTTTGCCAATGACAGCCAGTTGATGAAACAGCTATCACCATGACAAAGTATACTGATTTAGGGTGTCACCAGCCTTCAGTAACCTTTCCTTTTTTAAATTTTGTGAAGTGCAGCACTACCCATTTTTTAGTTCCAGATCTAACCAACACTACCTTCCATTTATAGAAGAACCATTCTACCCACTGAGGTACTACACCTTACTACACCCTTTTGCCAATGACAGTCATTTTATGCAGAATATAGTACCATGGCAATGTATATTGATTTAGGGGCTCATTAGCCTTAAGTGACCTAGTACTCGCACTTTCATTTTTCATATTTTGCAAAGTGTGCTGCTACCCATTTTTTAGTTCCAAGCTAGATCTAACCAACCCTACCTCCCATTCAGAAGAACTATTCTACCCACTGAGGTACTACAATTATATAAATGAATGTCTTGGATAATAAAATATCATGATATAATTATCCAGTGATGGTAAATCCCGTCTGGATTCCGGACTAGATTATATGGACCACAGAGGGATTATGAATTAGTATCACATATTGGTCATAAGATTATAGATTTAGACAATTAGTCCAAAGTGGATTATAGAAGCCCCATAAGTGATATATTATTGTGTTGTATAGATAAATATCACAGAAAGGTAAATTACATACTTAAAGATCATCAGACAACTAGCCACTGGTACTTGAAGATCTGTAGACACCTAGCCACTGTCAGAATGTATGGATTAAAATGCTTTACTACACTTCTATTAATATATTACATATCTATATTTGTCTCTTTTTAAGATTCTGTAAGTTGGAGGTCGTAGGTTCGAACCCAGACCGGGTCTGACCAAAGACTTCAAAGCTGGTAGTGACTGTTCTTTCGCCAAGCACTCAGCATTATGGAATAGAAAACAGGGTTCTTTCGAATGGGAATTTAAAATAAATGGTCCCATGTCACTAAAGCCATGCCAGGATAAAGAACATTGCTGTATAATCCCATCAGCACATTTCTGCACCTTCACCTATAAGTGGTGATGTCTCAATATAAGTGAAAAATTCTTGACTCAATTCATCTCAAATTTTTTTAAGCAATTACAATTGTATAGAGGTTGAATACAAAATACAGGTTAAAAAAATTCTCAAGTTTTAACTTCTATGTCCTAAAAGAAGAGCCAACAGGCTGTCAAAATTAGCTTGAAGTTTGCTTGCATTTCTAGTCCAATAGAAGTTAGTCTTTCTCCATAAAAAAAATCAAAAATCTTTTTCCATCAAAATGATTTAACTATATATATTTCGGTCCTTTGATTATTTGTTCAACACCTTATTGAAAATTGTACATAAATTACTTCAGAATAATAATTTATGACACAATATTGCCCTTAGTACACTGCAGAGGTATGGCAAGGTGCCTCAGATGGCTCCAAAAATTAATGCCTTATTATTTATATAATCAGTCATAAATCATAGTTATTAAATTGTTATAATTTTTCTGTAGAAGGAAAATCAACTTTAATTTCAGTTAGCATCATTTATGGCATTTTAATTTCTCAATTTTGGTCCAAGCACTACTGATGAGGAATTGTATTTCAAAACAGCTGTCTAGTGCTGTAAAATGAACACTAGCATATAATATGTAATTAATTACCTACAAATATATACTTTAACATAGATTGTTTTTCTTTTCCCTCAGTACCTTATACACATATTTTGACCATACCTCACTATCAGGGTTAGGACAGCCAGACATACAACAATTATAAGTAATTTTTGTATTTTTTAGACTTGACATGCAGTAACAATATCACATGATGGATCAGGGTGTAGCTTAACAACAGAAGTCGACCAGGGTGTAGTTAACAACAGTATATATTTTGATGTTACATGAAGCATAATAAATATAATTGCTTTGGATATGTAAGTAATTTGAAATAGTATTGCATCTACAGATGGTCTTATTTAACTCATTAGTGTCTCAGACATACAGATTTCTCTTCCTGCATAAATATACTCCCTCTATAAATCAATATAATATGTACGAAAGGACATTGAAGCTCACCTGTATATATGTTTCATTATATAAGGTTGTTCCAGACATACAGATTTCTCTTCTTGCTTTTATATAGTGCCTCTATAAATCAATGTGAAGAATATGGAAAAATATGTGAAAAAGGACATTGAAGCTCACCTGTATTTAAGAATACATTATGAGTACCCATGTTGGATAGAGAGGTTGAGTATTTCAGTCATAGTGGAGGCTTGCATTAAAATAAATATCACCATTGGGAAGAATGTACCTTATGCTACAAAACAAAGTTATTTAATCTTAACTTCCAGAATACACATTTGAAACACACTCAAAATTTTGAAGTCTTGGGTGTCATTTCCCCTCAAAATGACGTAATGTTCCTCACATAACATTCAACTGTCTTTTTATTATGACACCACGAAAGGGCAAGTGGTCGTGGTCGTGGTCGTGGTCGTGCCGCGAAAATATATCACTGGGTGGCAAATCCACCTCGTGATATATTCTTCTACATGTGAACTCTGGCCTGTGTATTATTCAACGATATACCATGGGTAAATGTTGATTATTTCTTAAGTAACCCTTAAAAGTTTCATATGTGACCCATATACCAAATCCAACATTCTTATAGTAAACAAATAGGAACTAAATGCCATGTTACCCTACTCAGTAGAGGGGCTGCTGCCAGAATGAGATGTTTTTAGTTGTAGAAGGTCTACAACGCACTATGCTTATCTCCTGTACTACTGTCATCTCTGTGTTGTCTATGATCAGATAAACTGGCTGATGGCAGAGAAGGTGTCTACCTTTTGTTTTGTTGTGTGGTTTTGTTGTTGTTGTTTGTTAAGTTTTCTATTATTCTGAGATATGATGGAGAGATTGCTGGCCTGTATGCGTAGTTCTTCAGAGAAGTTTCATTTATTTTATATATTACTTGACTGAAAATTATGGCCGTCTTATAGGCGTGGGATAGCCTGAAATCGTCAAAATGACAGGAAAATCCCACCCCCATCTTATAGGCAGAGTAGCCTTATAGTCTGGGATTTACGGTAATTTTTCTTATTCTACAAATCATAAAACATATTTCCTTAATAACAAAAATACTCAAGTTACAATTCTGTTTACTAGCTTTCATTGTTCTTGACATTTCATTATCATTGTAGCTTAGTGGTAGAGTGCTCGCTTCGTATGTGGGAGGTTGTGGCTTCGAACCTCTGCTGGGTCTGACCAGAACTTCAAAATAGGTAGTGACTGTTCTTTGTCAAGCACTCAGAATTTAGAAATGAAAGTTGCTGGTCCTTCAGAAGAGACCCTAAAAACTGATGCCCTGTGTCACTGCTGGCGTGGCATGTTATAGATCACTCCCTGCACACTTCCCCGAGTGCACTGCAAAGGTAAAAATTTCTGCCACTTCACCTATACCTGGTGACATCTTGATATAAGTGAAATATTCTTGACTGGGACGTAAAACCCCATTCTATAGATCAATTATTATTTTGGGGGGGTTGATTTCATTTTCTATACTGTCCAACACATTGGCTGTCATCAATATAAGTTACTTGATCCTAAAATTGTCCTAGAAAACTGTAAATAAAATCAATTTGGACACCTAGCTCGGTCATATGAGCTGATAATATGGCGTAGAAAACTGTAAAATAAATACAACAACCTGTTACTCGTTATTACTCATCCTGGGGATAAAATCATTTTATCATATCTGATGGAAATATCATTTTAATTTTAAATTAACGACAGGTTTTTTTAAAATATCTTCCTGTAACTGAGTACAATGAACTACAGGCAAAACTAAATGTAATAGTTATTTAAAGAGTTGAGTATAGTAATGGCGTTTAACGTCCCAGTCAAGAATATTTCACTTATATCGAGATGTTGCCAGCTACAGGCAAAGGTGCAGAAATTTTAACTGTGTGTTGCACTTATGGCATTATACAGCAGGTTTCCTTATCGTCCTAAGCCCACCATGACATGGAATCTCGTTTTTTTTAAAGTTCCCATCCAAAAGAACTGTGACTTTCATTTGTAATGCCGAGTGTTTGGCGAAAGAACAGTCACTACACAATTTCAAGTCTTGGGTCAGATCCCGCCGGGTTCGAACACATAAACTCCCACTTATGGAGCAAGCAGTCTACCAACTGAGCTACAGCAGTGGTAGTCATTTAAAGTAACAATAAGATATTAAAGTAAATATTAAATATTTATTTGAAAAGAAAAGACTACAGTCAAACATGTCTATAAAGGCCAACCAAGAGAAACCTGTAAAAGTGGCCCTTATGGGCAGATGACTTTGTATTCAAGTTTGAATAACCTGAATAAAGAGCCACTGGGATAAAATTTTACTGGCCTTTAAAAGCAAGTAGTCCTTATAGCTTTGTTAAAATCAATACTGATTAAGTAAAGTACTAATGCACTGAAAAATCATTTAAAGAGAACAAGTTTTAATTGAAATAGAATTCAATTTCAACAAACCCCAACTGGGAAATTCATGTTTTCCCAACCATGTGCATGATCAAAATACAAATCTACTCAAACCAAAGATTGTTACTGTGTTACTGTGATTAGTTTCATAAAGAACTGTTGAATAGTTTCAGAGAGAAGTGGCTGACAAAATGTTGGTGGAAGAAATGAAAAAAAAAAAATTTGTTTGGGTAACATAATAATTTTACAACTAAATGACCAAATGGTGACAGACAGGACCTTGTCACCTGAAAGGAGGTTGGGCAATACAACAGTCATGTTAATACTTTTGTACACACATATTACACAAGAGTTAGAATAAGAAGAACAGTATAGCTCATTGGCATGTCTTGTCCATCAAAATCAGGGTGCTAGTAGCCCAGTGGTTTAAAACACAAGCCTACAGATCACAGCACCTCTTACACCTAGGTTTTAATCCCAACAAAATAAATGGCATAGCTGAAACTGATCAGAACAATCCCATAATTGGCAAAGTCAGAACCATCCCACAAGACCTGGTTATATTGGCAAAGTCAGAACCATCCCACAAGACCTGGTTATATTGGCAAAGTCAGAACCATCCCACAAGACCTGGTTATATTGGCAAAGTCAGAACCATCCCACAAGACCTGGTTATATTGGCAAAGTCAGAACCATCCCACAAGACCTGGTTATATTAATGATCTATGAACTTAAGAAAATTTATCAATGACCATTGTAGTAGAACCCCCTCCCCCACCACATCTCCATTTGTCCCATGATTATAAGCAGAACCCCCTCCCATCACATCTCCTTTTGTCCAATGATAATTAAACATGTGCAGTGGTTTGTTTTGTTTGTTTGGTTTTTTTTTTTTTTTGTTTGGTCAGCTAAACCTAACAGTCAGGCATTATAAAAACATACATACTTCCATAATAACGAATCATCAAATACAAAGAAGGCTATTTTCCAATCTTATATTTTCCAATATTGTATGCACCTAGGACGGTTACTATGACAACACAAACTATTGCTGTTTCAGTAGTGGGCTTTATTGATCAGAATGTTTTTATATTGTAAATAAGTGTAATGTTCTATGTTTTTCCTTAAAACTCATGTCTTGAGCACCATAAGAAAACAGGATTGAAGATCTAGTAGTCAAATTACAACACAATCACACACATATGTTGATCGTGTGTGTTTGTGCAAGTGAGCGAGAGAGAAAGCATAAGTGTGTGTGAGAGAGCATAAGTGTGTGTGTGTATGTGAGAGAAAGAGAGAGAGAGAGAGGGAGAGAGTGTGTGAGAGTGAGAAAAATAGAGGGAGAGAGAGAGTGTGTGTGTATGTGTGTGTGAGAGAGAGAGAAAAATAATAGAGGGAGAGTGTGTGTGAGTGAGAAATACAGGGAGAGAGAGAGATATATATAGGGGGAGACAGAGTGTGTGTGTGTGAGAGAAATAGAGGGAGAGAGATAGAGAGAGTGTGTGTGTGTGCGGTAGGAGATAGCAAGAGAAAGAGAGTATGTGTGTGTGTGTGTGGGGGGGGGGAGATAACAAGAAAAAGAGTGTGTGTGGGGGGGGGGGGGTGGAGATAGCAAGAGAGAGAGAGAGAGAGAGAGTGTGTGTGTGTGTGTGTGTGTGTGTGTGTGTGTGGTGTGTGTGTTAATATAATGTAATATTTTAGGATATTTTTGTGTTGAAATATTCAACATCAAACTATTCTGTCTGTGTAAAATCTAGATGATGTATAACATTAATTTAAGATCTATGACTGACTTGTTTTATACTTAAGAATCAATAACCACGCAAATATAACAAACATTAAAATGTAAAACCATTTTATCTACTGATTTTGGCAGCATGGATATTTGTATCCATTCATTTAGACCAAAACATTGGTTTGTATTGATTGATTAATTGAATGAATTTAACAACCCAAGTTAAGACACTTTTTACTTTAGCTGAGGATGTATGTAATGTTTTGACTATGTGCAGTGAGAATTCTATATAATGTATATTACAGTCAACTATGTCTATAAAGGACACCCAAGGGAAACAGTAAAAGTGGCCTTTATATACAGGTTTAAATTTCTCAATTTCTAAATGATTTACAGGTAGACAGATAGAATATTCACCTATTTTGAAAGCGCTTGCTCCGTATGTGGGAAGTCATCGGTTTTAACCCCAGCCAGATCTGACCAAGACTTGAAAATAGGTAGTGACTGTTCTTTTACCAAGCACTTGGAATTTAGAATAGAAAGTCACTGGGTCCTTTGGATTTAGACCTTAAAAACTGATGTTGCATATCACAACAGGCGTGGCACCTTAATATTTGTCCTTCCAGCACACTGCAAAGGTAAAAATTTCTGCCACTTCCCCTATGACTGGTGACATCTCAATATAAGTGAAATATTCTTGACTGGGACGTAAAACCCTATTCAATCAATCAATAATCACCGATTTTAAAGTATCATACAGTTTACTTTATCAAAATTTTCTGACTAAAATCTAACATTGAATGCTAAAACTCAAGTCCAAAGTAGGACATAAACCCATATACACTTCATGCAAGACAGCTTACAAACATGTGTTTTGTTTATCAAGGTGGCCTGTAACAGAAGTGTAACTGTACAGTACAGAGCACTAAATTACTAGTTTAATGAAGTGTAGTATATATAACGGCAATCAACATTGACCTGTCTGCTTGACCTTTTCATTAGGAATATTCATATAGAAGAATCCACCCAATAAATGGGTAGTAGTAGAATTTGAAGTTAATAATATGTACACAAGGTACATGATTAGTGTTCGCATTGTATAGAAAAAATAAACCAATGTGATCCCTATACAAAAATGCACTCGTTCATAATAAATATTTAAATTAGAGGTCAAGCAGACAGGTCAAAGTTGTTTTCCTTTGTTTGTCACAAGTCTCCTGACCCCTAACAAAAGCATCTGTTATTATGAATTTTTATTTCTATGCAACATCAAAATTAGTTGAGGAAACAGCATATCTTGTTTGCATATCAATTCAATCTGAAAATTTTACCAAACGGGTATTAGTACTTCAGCTCATAAGTGGGGATAGGAAATATGAAATGCATATAAAACATGTATAAATACCGCTAGCTATGATGATACAGGTAGCCTTAGGTCACCTTTATAGACAGGTGTGACTGGTACATTGACTTTAATGTTGTTGAACTTAGGCCAATGTGATTTTAACTTTCACTGTATATTTTGTAAGAGTGTAAAAAAACAGATTTATCTGCTTTTCGAACCAATATCTAAAACTATAGCTGTCTCTAAAGGAGATTAATACCCCTCCCAGACCCAACATCAGCAGACACCTTATCTGGATAAAAACAGGCAAAATTTCACTGGTGAATGTATACTATTAGTTTTTATGCCTTACGGAAACTAAACACAGGGGAGGGGGAGGGGGTAATTGAAATTGATCAAATATTTCTTCAGTTTAATTCTTTTACTCTTATTTGCTTAGTCTGTTTCAATTGCTTTTAGTTGTAAGCTCCCTCTGTAGTAGCCACAGGTAGCCTACTTTTTTCGAACTCTACAGAGGTGTCTTAAGTATGCACCGAGACATGGGACCTCAGTTTTGAGTCTCATTCGAAAGACTATTTTAAAATAAAGCTTTTTACAGCTCTAGTATAGGCAGGAGATGAAAACCATCTCAAAAAATTTCCAAGTCCAGGGTGAAGTTCAAACCCACAACCTTTGACTTTGAAAGCCAGTGACAGTACCACTCGGCCATGTCCACTTATCATTATTAAGTCTTGAAAACAATCTCTACGAGCCGATTCCCCTCCCCCACTTTGTTTGCAGGGGGGGGGGGGGGGGGGAAGGTATAAAAACTGGTACCAAGGGAACCAAGAGAAGAAGACTTTATAAGTCATCCATTTTTATAATGATATTTTTAGTGAGGTGGGGGTTGATAAAAGTTAACTTACCTTGTAGGTCTGTTCCTCTTCTAACAGTTTCTTAAATTGTGTTTATACATTTTGTATTACAATGAAATTATTTATATTATCAATATAATTATTATCAATCAGCAAACTTAAAGTCAAATATGTATTAATTATTCATCATTTTATCAATCAGCAAGCAAAATCGGGAGATGCTCACCATGCTAACAGGGATACATACAGATAGCTAACTTGGAAACAAATAGACCCAGAGATAGCCAACTGGGTTATCCCACAAAAAGCTGAATGGGAGACAAACAAACTGTCCCAAAAGATAGCTAAAATAGGGAAAGATATAATTTTTAAAAGTACTAGTATTCAATCAGCATATTTGACTCACGGTTATACAATTTATCAATCAACAAGCTCAATGTGAGAAGTATAAACTTATCCAAATACAATCCTGCGTTGCAATGAAGAGACAGGGGAGATAACTGATGTTTGCTAGGAATTACCTTAATCAAATGTCATCTGCAGACATAGTACTGTAAACATATATAATTTCATGTGTATTTATTTTCGAAGTATATGAAAATTAGACATATCATCCTTGTTCAATTTTTGCGTTTTATAAATATGGGCTATAACACAGTAAGCATAATTCAATTTTCGCTTGGTATAAATATTCGCGCAAAACAAAAGACCATGAAATAAGCGAAAATTAGTACACCATAAAGTTGAATATGTTTACAGTATATAGAATAAGAAAGGTTTAAAATATAGATTATATAAACCTGAAATAATAACAAACCTTTCTGAGATAGACAGTACTCTATCTGTATCAAGGACCGATGGAATTGCTGATTTTTCAAGTCCTGGTTTTTCTATCTTCGTTTGGCTTAGTTTTCGAACAGGAGTTGTTAACCATTTCCTGAAAATATTATATTAATACAAAATTTAGTTGAATTAAAAAATTACATTTTTTACAAATTCTCTTAAAAATTTATATTGATGGAAAATCAAGAAAAATTTACACACAATATGATGCTAAAACAAGCAACATTCAGGGGTTCAAAAGTATGTTTGTAATGGAAGGTCCAGGACTTTTTGCCTTTGTTTCTGACAGGTCCAACATAAAGTTTTGAAAGTCCAAAATCAACAACAATGAAAGGTTCATGTGCAATTATGTTTTTATATAGTAAAAAAGAAGTATTATACAGGTAAAAAATTGCAGGTCCATCTGGCATTAATAGCTTAAATATCAAAGGTCCAATTGTAAAATCAATAGGGCCTGGACCTTGTACCCAGGGAATTTTGAAACACGAAAATTGTGTAATGTATTCTGTTAAATCAGAAACATATTTCAAACAAAGGGAAGCAACTCTTATGAAATCTGTTAATGAAAATCACACAAAAACAAGAAAGATAAGTCATGCTGGTTTAAAGTGATCAGTAATTTTAATGTTCTCTTTTCTGTTGAGTGTTGGCTATAAAGTGAAGATTGGTGCACTGTAATGTATAGGCAAACAACATTGACCTGTTTGCTTGACCTTTCTTTCAGAAGGAATATTCATATAGGAGAATCCATCCACTACATGGGTAGTGTTAAGACTCACAGTTCATAAGCGTAGTGTTCACGCTTAGTAGACAAAATAAACCCCTGCATTCCCTATATATGAATATACTCGTTTATAATAAATATTTAAATTAAAGGTCAAGCATACAGGTCAATGTTGTTTGCCTATACATGTCAAGAAATGATAAAATCAGCAGAAATGATCAAATCCAATCAGATAATGTGTTTATATAGACAGGTACATGCAAGAGGTACTCAAGCAGGCTAGTTGGCTGTCTGCATTTGTAGTCTTTTTTAGAACTTGGTGAAATATATAGTCAGATCTGTCAACTGTGAGAGTCTGGTTTTTAAGGTGGTCTTTAAGGTATACTACCATTGGATGCCTGCATTAGTTGTATTTGTGAGATTACCAGTCTAAGAACTTGGTGAAATATACAGTCAAATCTGTCAACTTGATATGCTGGTTTTTTAAGCCTAAGGTGGTCTTTAAGGTATACTACAATTGGATGTCTGTATTAGTAGTCTTTTTGAGATTACCAGTCTAAGAACTTGATGAAATATACAGTCAGATCTGTCAACTGAGATAGCCAGTATCCTGATGTAAATGTGCTGGTTTTTTAAGCCTAAGGTGGTCTTTAAGGTATACTACAATTGGATGTCTGCATTTGTAGTCTTTTTTAGATTACCAGTCTATGAACTTGGTGAAATATACAGTCAGATCTGTCAACTTGTATACTGCTGTAGATATGCTGGTTTTTAAGCCCAAGGAGGTCTTTAAAGCATACTACAATTGAATGCCTACATTAGTAGTCTTAGTGAGATTACCAGTCTAAGAACTCTGTGAAATATACAGTCAGATCTGTAAACTGTGAGAGTCTGTATCCTGATGTAAATGTGCTGGTTTTTTAGGCTTCAGGTGGTCTTCAAGGCATACTACAATTGGATGCCTGCATTAGTTGTCTTAGTGAGATTAACAGTCTAAGAACTCCGTGAAATATACAGTCAGATCTGTCAACTGAGATAGCCAGTATCCTGATGTAAATGTGCTGGTTTTTTAGGCGTCAGGTCTTTAAGGTATACTACAATTGGATGTCTGCATTTGTAGTCTTTTTGAGATTACCAGTCTAAGAACTTGGTGAAATATACAGTCAGATCTGTCAACTGAGATAGCCAGTATCCTGATGTAAATGTGCTGGTTGTTTAGGCTTCAGGTGGTCTTCAAGGCATACTACAATTGGATGCCTGTATTAGTAGTCTTTTTGAGATTACCAGTCTAAGAACTTGATGAAATATACAGTCAGATCTGTCAACTGAGATAGCCAGTATCCTGATGTAAATGTGCTGGTTTTTTAAGCCTAAGGTGGTCTTTAAGGTATACTACAATTGGATGCCTGCATTAGTAGTCATTGTGAGATTACCCGTCTAAGAACTTGGTGAAATATACAGTCAGATCTGTCAACCTGTATACTGCTGTAAATGTGCTGGTTTTTTAGGCTTCAGGTGGTCTTCAAGGCATACTACAATTGGATGCCTGCATTAGTAGTCTTTTTGAGATTACCAGTCTAAGAACTTGGTGAAATATACAGTCAGATCTGTCAACTGTGAGAGTCTGTATCCTGATGTAAATGTGCTGGTTTTTTAGGCTTCAGGTGGTCTTCAAGGCATACTACAATTGGATGCCTGCATTAGTAGTCTTTTTGAGATTACCAGTCTAAGAACTTGGTGAAATATACAGTCAGATCTGTCAACTGAGATAGCCAGTATCCTGATGTAAATGTGCTGGTTTTTTAGGCTTCAGGTGGTCTTCAAGGCATACTACAATTGGATGCCTGCATTAGTAGTCTTTTTGAGATTACCAGTCTAAGAACTTGGTGAAATATACAGTCAGATCTGTCAACTGAGATAGCCAGTATCCTGATGTAAATGTGCTGGTTTTTTAGGCTTCAGGTGGTCTTTAAGGCATACTACAATTGGATGCCTGCATTAGTAGTCATTGTGAGATTACCAGTCTAAGAACTTGGTGAAATATACAGTCAGATCTGTCAACCTGTATACTGCTGTAAATGTGCTGGTTTTTTAGGCTTCAGGTGGTCTTTAGTCGAGTAGGCATTTTACTAACCTAGAAATGTTCATTCCTATGAAGTTTTTTTGCTGATTTGTTTTCCTCATGGGTCCTTAAACAAAACTAGCTTAGTTGCCCTTTGGGCAAATTTGGGCAACTTGCACAATATACAAAAATCCAAAATGGCCGCCAAAAGTCAAATTGAAGAACATACTGCGATATAAAATATCTTCCAATAGCTTGTAATATATCCTTTTAGATGTTTTCAGGTATGAGAAACCCATTTCTGGTGTTAATTTTAACATACGGAACACTTAACTTGCACAATAAGCTATAAATCCAAAATGACCGGCAGACGCCATCTTGAAATTTTGTTTTTATACAAAGCAAATTTATGATTGGTTGTAATATATCTTTCCAGGGGTATTTAGGCATGGACAACTCAATTCTGGCATTAGTTTTACATTAAATACAATCATGTCTATAATGACCGACCATATGTGTCAAATAACTATTCAAGCTAGGATAGTCATGGGTACTCTCATTTTGTGTAAAAATTTAAACATTCCTTTTCTCCAGAAGAGATACAAAATTGTTTACAGGATTTTTCAAGGCAATCATGTCCTTGCGTTGCACTTATGATTTTGTGCCTTATATTGACATAACATGACATAAAGACGTTCTTGTGGCACTGGATGTCCTTTCGCAATAACATGTAATGAGAATTGATCTTTGAATTTCAATCCGAAATCGGTTATCATTTCATACTCTTCAGGAGGATCTTGACTGTAGGTACCCTTTCACAACATTAACTAAAGGTGAGACAACAGAAAATAGTGTTTGAAACAAAGTCGTAACTATTAGGCTTTGATGTTCTTTATGAAGAGCCTAAAGAAACATTTTTCCTGCTGGTTGGCCATGCAGAACAACAAAGAATGGTTCAGATCTTATTAAGTTATTTGTGATCTTTGTTTACCAAGAACACCAACTAAATGAGAAAAAGAAGAGTTTAAGACATCTCGAACGAAGACCATGACACTGAGGGCATGCATGCCTGTCAGTTCAAGACATCTCGACCCAAGGCCATGACACTTACAGCATGCATGTCTGGCAGTTCAAGACATGTCGAACCAAGACCATGACACTGAGAGCATGCATGTCTGGCAGTTCAAGACATCTCGAACCAAGACCATGACACCTACAGTGTGCATGCCTGTCAGTTCAAGACTTCTTGAACCAAGACCATGGCACTTACAGCATGCAAGACATCTCAAATCATGACCATTGTTTGATGCATAGATGTTCAAAATTCCATCCTTCTATCCTATCACTCTATCTGTATATCACACTGTTTTCATGCTTATACACACAATACACTAGGAAAACAAAAACATCTGTGTCGTCAATCAGCACACAAATGCTATCACGACATGTTTGTATAGCCTGGAGAACATACGATACATAGTTATGCCGGATTCATCATGGCCGAATCCACAATCGTATACATATTGCTGTGTTGTTTCCTCTGTCCTGGTCCTTAGAAGATACGAGATAGTATTTGTCAAATACAATATTTTCTTTGAAGTGTCTGGGTACCAATATGACCTATTTTGGGTTGATGCAATGAAATCTGATGTGTTATCGCCATGTAACCAAGGGATGCGATAGAAAAAGTGTGAATCATTGTGATTGTTTGTGAGTTTTGGGTGAACGAACTCCACAAAGCGATTTGACTAGAGCTGACTTCATGCCTTTCAAATGACAACCGTTTTCAACCACTATCAAAAAGGAACAGAACCGATATCAAATACAAGCAGAAGCTAAGCTCAAACTGCCCTGCTGTCCAAACAAAGGTAACCAATAAAACATGTTTCCAAGATCAACAACTTGCTTTGTTTTTGCATCTTGACGGCGTCGCTTTGAAACATATTGCCTTTATTATCTTTATAAACTAATAATGGCATTATAAAACTCATCAGGTTGTCTTGATTGTACTCGTATTCCATCTAATCATACATTACAACTGAATCCATCACATTGGCACATAAGAAGCAATTTTACGAGCAATTTCCTTATGACCTGTTTTCATTTAGAGTGAGTTTGAAGAAGCAATAAATTTTGGTTAGATATATCTAAGGAACACAAAGGATTGAACTCTCTGAGTTATGGTCCGTATCACACTCAGAAAATATTCATTCCAATCGATCAGAGAAGCACCAATCTACCCACTAACATTATCAGGCTAAAGAGCCATGCCTTTAAAGACTCATTTTTTAAATTTGATAGCAGTTTGTTCTCCAAACTGGTTAGCTAAGACATCATCCTAATAACCATCATGCCGACATGCAAGACAGGACACGCATGTGTTTATAGCAGACACTGAGAAAGTTTACCAGCGTATTGTACATGTTCAGCATCAAATAAAATTATTCGTTGGGCGTGTTAATCAGGATACAATCAGTTTTGTTGGAAGATTGTGTAGGGGTATTATTTTCTGCGGTCCAGTATAATTTGAAACAGCATTGTCAAGATCTAGACGTTGAGATGTTGCTTATTGGCGACTTAAAAGTAAACCAAATCTAGACTGTGCACTACCTTTTCATTTACACCACATTGATAAACATGGAAGTCTGTAGTCATAGCGTGTATATCATAGCAGTCATTTGGAGTGGAAATAGTAGATCAAAACTATCATAAAACCAAAAATATGAGTTATAAAGTTTAATTCCAACCAATCAATTTGTGGAAGGCTGTTGCATTATCAGTGACAGATTTTACTGTAGATTCCCGAAACCATAGTACTTCATTATATGACGTAATGTATCAGTGTTCATGTAAAAACCGAATCAATTCATTGTTGACAAACGTAGTTTGATAAGGTGTCCGAGTATAATTTGGTTTTCAATCGTGGTAATATGTATGTGACTGGATTAACTATGATAGCAATATGTGGCTTTGAAAACTTCTTAGTTGGATACAAACTTTTTTTAAAAGACACCTTAGCAAAGTGAACTAGCCTTTACGCTAGACTTAGTAAAGCTGAAATCACTAAGATCATGTTTTAATATCTTATTATAAGGAATTAGTCGAGCCTCATTTATGACCTTTAAATCAAAATGTATCAAGATGTATGATTAAGTTACGCAGCATTGAATGTGATATGCTGAGTTACATCTTATAATAAAAGCCATGTTACTCCTACCTTTGTTGGTCAAAATTGTTAAATATACTTTTAAATTGCCCCAAATGTTAAAAACAACAACGGAAATGAGTTCCTCGTCCTTGAAAACATATAAAACGGTATACTACAAGCTATTGTAGAACAATTCTTACAAAAGATATATTTTCAATATGGCGTCAGGCAGCCATCTTGGATATATGCAAATTATGCAATTTGCCCAAGGTTGCCTTCAGGGCAACTAACCTAATTTAACTCTAGGGACCCTATAGAATACAAAACAGCAAAAAAACTTCATAGGAAAAAACATTTCTAGGTTCAAGTATTGAGTATATGGGAGTGTCAACTCGACTACTTCAAGGCATACTACAATTGGATGCCTGCATTAGTAGTCTTTTCAAGATTACCAGTCTAAGAACTTGGTGAAATATTGAAATATAGTCATATCTGTCAAATGAAACAGCCAGTACCCTAATGTTCAGTTAATGTACTGGTTTTTTAAGCCTCAGGTGGTCTTTATTCAAGGTAGATTAAATTGCTGTTTTATTCATCAATTTTTCCTTATTAGCACTTATGAAGAAATGTTTAGTAAACTGATTTTAGGATGCAAAAATTCTGCTTTTCAAACTAGACTTGCAACTTTTTTCATCTCTTTCACTCACCTGAAACTACTTCTTCGTTTGGCAACAGGTGATGAAGAATTTAATGAAGCCATTGAAGAACTAGGACTTGTATCAGCTCCGAAAGCTTCTGAAAAATTACAAAATAAAACGAAATGATGAAGAAAGAAAACATACACAATCCACAATACACACATACCTCTAAATGATTTTGGGTTTGCAATTTTTTTTAAAAACATTTTTCTAAATGATTAATTTACTATATTAGGCGCCTTTAGGAAGCTTTGGATTTCTATTGGCATTTCTTAATATTTTGCACTATGATGCTTATAAGCGTCGGCAAGATCACCTCAAGATAAAACAATATATCTATGGAAGTCTAACAATTGTAATTTTCTTATCACACACAGGTAATTATAAATGTACAACAGACAAGTAATTTTCCAGTATAAACCCCAACCCCTCTCACTTCATTGTAAAGAGTGGGTTCAGTGGGGGTGGTATACTATCTCACAGTGTGTAGATGTACAACAGACAAGAGCATTCCAGTATACACCTCTTTACTTCATTGTAGAGGGTGAGAGCAGTGAGGGTGGTGCACTATCTCAACATGTATCATCATTAGACAAAACTATCAAAATGGTGTATTTTTTGGCAATTTCTTCAAAAACAGCAAAGAAGGCTCATTTTAATGGCATCATCATCATAATTACATATTATACCAGTGTTAGACAGACATTTCAAAATACAATTCCTCTTCAGTAATGCTTGGACCAAAATTGAGAAATCAAAATGTCATAAATGATGCTAACTAAAAATTAAAGTTGATTTCCCTACTACAGAAAAATTATAGCAACTTCATAACTATGATATATGACTAAGTAAATAAATAATAAGGCATTAATTTTTGGAGCCATCTGAGGCTCTTTGCCATACCTACTTTTTAGACCTATGTAGTGTACTAAGGGCAATATTGTGTCATAAATTATTATTCTGAAGTAATTTATGTACAGTTTTCATGTTTTTAGGATTTGTATGTAATTTATTTTTATGAGTAGCAATAATCTTATATTAGAACCACCACAAAACATATGTTAAGATTAAATTACATTTTCTTATTTTCTTAATAGAGAAAACATCTTCTTCTGGTGTCTTCCAAAACCTGGACTTGACTTGAATAGATAACAACTAGATCTAAAATCTTAGGAGTTAAGTTGAGTTTAGTAATGGTGTTTAACATCCCAATAAAGAATATTCCACTTATATCGAGATGTTGCCAGCTATAAGTGAAGGTGCAGAAATTTTGCCTATGCAATGCGCTGATGGCATTATACATCAGGGTTCTTTATCGTGCCACACCTACCTTGACACGGTACCTCATTTATTTTAAGTTTCCATCTGAAAGGCCACCTGCCCATAAAGGTCACTTTTACAAGTTCCCTTTGGTGGCCTTTATAAAGAGGTTTGACTGTATTAATATATATATATTGACAGGAAATATTAGATAAAAGTACAGTTTAAATATACAGTGAAACCTTTCTATTAAGGACACCTAAGGGAACCAGTAAAAGTGGCATTTAAGGGCAGATGGCCCTTATATAGAGGTTCTTAATTCTTATAAAGGAGGTTCAAATAACATGAATGAAGAGCAATTGGGATTAAATTTATTGGCCTTTAAAAGCAAGGGGTCCTTTTATACAGGTGACCTTAAAGGCAGGTTTGACTCTGTGTTGTATGTTTGTGCCATCAACAGCACTTGAACAGCATTAAGTAATTGACATTATTATGACATTAGAAAACTCCAGATCAAAGGTATGCTCAGTCCCATCTCTAGTGTCTACATTTTCCACAATGCCTTCATTTCTATGTTATGGTCTGTTTTTAATATATATATTTCTATCTTTTGTACATAAATTTAGTTTTACAAAAACAAAAGTCACAAATTATATAACATATATTGTAAAATAAACTATCTCATTACAAATAAAGACTTAAACATATGCGAGGTAGATTTCTGGGGAGAAAAAAAAGAAAAGAAATTTATTGGCTATTCTCCTAAATTTCTTACCTACAAACCATATGTTTTTCACTCCTTTGAAGCAGTGAGTTTCTAAATCAATCACAATTGCACCATGCAGATAATTTCTATATTTTTTGTTAAAAAACTTCTATTGTTTTATAATTATTTGTGTGTTTTCACATTTCAGCAAAAGAGACTGATGATACAAGTCATTTAGCAAACTTTAGAAAACCTAGAGTTCCACACAGATGTATGCACTTTCTGAAGACCCATGGATGAATGATAAAAGTATGTCATCCTTTCAAACAGTTAAGTAATGGTGTTTAACATCCCAGTCAAGAATATTTCATGTATATTGAGAGGTTGCCAGCTATAGACAAGGTCTAGATATTTTGTTCCCATTTGAAAGAATGATGACTTTCATTTGTAATGCAGAGTATTTGGCGAAGAACAGTCACTTCCTACTTTTAAGTGTTGGTTCAGACTCGATCAGGGTTCAAACCCATGACCTCCCACCTTCTGAGCGACCACTATACCAAATGAGCTACCCAGTGGCGTATTACTGCCAGTAACACAAAAAAACAAGCCTATAAATTGGGATTTATTTATTAGGCTAAGTGAAAAGTTTCATATCTTTTACATCCATATAAAGTTTTACAAAAAATGAAATTTAACGAGACTAAAATAAATTAACTCAAAAAGTTTTTGCACATGCAATATTTACTCAAACAGTTTTTGCATACTTTTGCATCATCAGGTTTAACATGCACAATTATACAGTGTGCAGATAGTTTTTTTAGTTTATATTCCATAAACCTGCCGTAATTAAATACTATCATTATGTGTTTGTTTATTTGTGATTGCTGTCTTCACAGACTGAAGCATGTATGTTTTTAATTCAAAAACAGATAAACACATGGATTGAATTTGTTAATTTTTTTAGAGGAGCATAAACACTGATTGAGACCTTCTTATAACAGTTTTATTCACTTTAATAATGGCAGTATGTTTTTATTCAATATTAATTATAAGCAATGTGTTTTACATGCTCCGAGTGAGTTCTAGCAAAATTGTGTCCGCATTTAGAGGCAAAAACTTGCCATCCGAAATTAGAGGAAATTTGAAAAATTTTGAAATTTCAAAATTAGGGTGTCCAAAAACATGGAAGGATTATGTATTCACTATAATTATGGCAGTATGTTTTTATTCAACATTAATTATAAACAATGTGTTTAACATGCTCAGGGTGAGTTCTTAAAAAAAATTTAGTCCGGATTTAGGGGCAAAAAAATTGCCATCTGAAATTAAGAGAAAATTTGATAATTATTGAAATTTCAAATTTAGGGTCTCCAAAAACATGGAAGGATTACAGTATTCACTATAATTGTGGCATAGCTAAACTACACACTTAGGGGCCACTGGTGGCTGAGTGGTCTAAAGAAAGCACTTACAGATAACAGTGGGTCTCACCATCTAACATTTGAATCCCACTCAGGACATAACTTAGTGTGTGAAAGTTTTTCAGTTCATTTGCTAAAGGTTGTTGGTTTTTTTCAGGGGATTTTGGGTTTCCTACACCATCCATAAACTGACCACCTCAATATAAGTAAGAGAATCTTGACTGGGGCATAAAAATACCTTACACCACTCCACTGATCTAGTCTATAAAGCTGGCACTAAAGCTGATGATAAATGTCTTGAAATGGCATATGCCTGACTGTACTTTATACAAGTCATGAACAGTTACCTTCTAGATCCATACTGCTCCTGGAGCCAGGTCTTCTAGAAGCAGGAAGTGGTTTAAGTGCTGCCATGGGTACCAGTCCTTGACAAGGTTCCCCTTCCTCACTGGATATCGCCCGAACCATACACCAATTAGGTTCCCCTGGAGTTGGGTCAATAATTTCAACATGTTGACCTTTTTGGACTGTAAGTTCTGAATTTGTGGCTGCGGAATAGTCCTCTATCACAATGGTTATTTCCCCCTGTAACATAAAATAACAAAAAAAAAAATCATAAAATAGTCAAAAGTGAGTTATTCCAAAAATTAATATTATTTGAATGTTTAATACCAATAGAAAAGTTATTAGCTCACAAAGCTGCAACTTCAAATATTTCATTCACTGCACAGTGAAAATACAGTAACATATTGAATGATCCTTGCCCCAATTTAATCATAAAGTAAAAAAACACACCAGAAATACACTTGTATCTGGAAACATAATTTGATTGATAGTTTAATTAAGTCTTGATACTTTGAAATTAATATTTTGATAGCTGAAAAACCCAATATATTTCCCTTGTTTTCATAAAAAGGTATAAATTCACAATTTTAGTTTGATTAACTACATCTTGATACTTTGAAATAATTATTTTGACAGCTGTTTCTTAAAACTTTATACATTCAGAATTTACAAAACTAAATGGACATCTTCCATAAAACTGGAAATTGTGAATTTTGAAGTTTGTGAATGAGTGATTTGGTCTTATCTTTTATTCAACCCTGATACTAATTCAGACAAGACAAAGTAAAACATACAAAGCCACACCACCATTATTGCAGCTACTGTGGCTATCTTAACATTTACTAACTAAATGGTAATAACTGTAAATGGTACAAAGCCAAATCATGCTAATGTGAATTTCACGTGACATTAATGTGAATTTCACATGAAAAATTTCACCTGAAATTCACATGAATCAAGCTTATACGTTAAATTTACATGAAAAGTTTCCGGTGAAATTCACATGAAATGAGATTAATGTGAAATTCACATGAACAAAATTTGGCTGTGTAGAGTTTGGTCATTGATTGTTACTGACCAAACCTTAACAATAGGTATACATTTTCCAAACCTTTTTATCAACCATTTTTGCAAACTGGTCGAATCAACAAGACAAAGTTAAAAACAAGACATAACATCTGTCAAAACATTGTAAAAGATATTTCTTGTATTTCAACTGCCAATAAAACATGTCTTGTATTTCAACAGTCAATAAAACGTTTCTTGTATTTCAACAGTCAATAAAACTTTTCTTGTATTTCAACACCAATAAATCATTTCTTGTATTTCAACCACTAATAAATCATTTCTTGTATTTCAACCACCAATAAAACATTTCTTGTATTTCAACCATTAATAAAACATTTCTTGTATTTCAACCACCAATAAAACATTTCTTGTATTTCAACCACCAATAAAACATTTCTTGTATTTCAACCATTAATAAAACATTTTTTGTATTTCAACCACCAATAAAACATTTCTTGTATTTCAACACCAATAAATCATTTCTTGCATTTCAACCACTAATAAATCATTTCTTGTATTTCAACCACCAATAAAACATTTCTTGTATTTCAACCACCAATAAATCATTTCTTGTATTTCAACCACCAATAAAACATTTTTTGTATTTCAACCATCAATAAAACATTTCTTGTATTTCAACCATTAATAAAACATTTCTTGTATTTCAACACCAATAAATCATTTCTTGTATTTCAACCACTAATAAATCATTTCTTGTATTTCAACCGTCAATAAAACATTTTTTGTATTTCAACACAAAAAACATATCTTGCATTTTAACCAGAAATAAAACATTTCTTGTATTTCAACCACAAATAAAACATTTCTTGTATTTCAACCACAAATAAAACATTTCTTCTACTTCAACCACAAATAAATCATTTCTTGTATTTCAACCACCAATAAAAGTATATGAGGCATCATCATTATTCCTTTGGATCACAGAGTGTCTATTTTATGGATGAATATTAACATATAGATGTATAATTCCTTTGTTATCACTATAACACATGTAGAATTATTTCATTATGATACAGAACAGACCTGTCAAAAGTTTAACACCGAGCTAACGAGAAAAGGAGACGAAACTCGATCACCATGCGGCACAGATATGGAGAATTAACAGCTGAAAAGCTGACGAGAAGTACTAAGATACTGTCGAGATAAAGCTTATGAATATCCGGCCGAGATTAGCTGCCGAATCAGCACTTATTCGCTAGCTTAATGTTAAATTTTCGACAGGTCTGTATTGAACAGCCGAATCATCAACGCTTTCAGTATCATCGGTACGACTACATTAGACAAACACATAAAGTACCAAGTAAAACATTAGAAATGTTTGAAGTGTAAGAAAAACAGTAAAAAACGAGTGAGTTCAAAGAAATTTCTACACCAACTGTATCATTATAAAACAGAGAATTGTAGTTAGAAGGAAGTTTTAAAATGAGATCAAAGTAGAAATAACTATGTTGCTTAAATTAGATATATATTAATATACTGTTTTAAGCTTCCAAATTTAAGAATAAAATGCATTTTTCCAATGTCTTTATGAACTTGCAAAGTATAATGGGCGGTCTTAAATTGCATAAAGGTGATTGTCTTGTTGCAAAAGTGCTTCATAGTTTTGGAGAATTTCCACAGACAAATATTTTTGGATGAACAGAAGGAAGGACACATGGATGGAAACTCTTCGACAGGCGGGGGATAATAAAAATGTACAGAATATTGACTATTATTGATAATTAACACAATATTATCATGATTGTACTAAATTGACTCAAACATCAAAAACAATTATTATTTGGCAAATAAACAACAAGTTTCCAATATCCAATATCTCTCTCATCACATTTACAAATTATAAGTTCTCTCTTAATGTAAATGATAGCTTATTAGTTCTCAATTTCCAATTCCATGATGAACAATATGTGGATATATTAAAACTTTTCAATTACAAAGACGGTAATTAACATGGGCAGTAACATATCATAATTTTTTTGCTGATGTCATCATAGATTTAATTTCTTATAGATGATTATTTTGTGATAATACAAGATGATCAGGTGATAATTGATGTGTGGTGCCAGCCATTTAAACTTCCAGTGGGGGCCAGATTAGAAATTAGAAATTATCATCTAGTTAACTGACAAGTTCATAATCTAGCGTTCTTAATTTTTTTATACAAAACAAAGCAAAGTCAAATGTGTACACTCCATGTTGTGAGCACAGGTAATCATTACAATATTATTTGATGTGTCTGTATCCAAAATTATCCTGAATATATTTGAATCTCATAGTTCAATCTCTGTTCCTTTCCTTCTCAATTTTGATTTCATGTGTGGTGGGTGGGTGTATAATAATGGTTATGATAATAATGTGCATGTATTTATTGTCATACACTAGTGTTATTTTGCTGCCATACAATTTATTTTATCGTAATGTTTAACCTATAAGTGTATGTTTTTGGTTAATAAAGAATTGAATTGTACCTAGATAGACAGAGGGAGCTTTAAGCCTTCTGAAGCAACCAACATCACTTACATGGTGGAAGTTTACATGGTGAACTAAATTTGTCAGTTTTCAGTGTTTACTTTGCTTTTTGTCAAAAAGTAAACAATCTGAAGAAGCCAAAATTAGGGAAGGACAGACAGATGGAGGGACAGAGGTAAACCAGTATCCCCCCCCCCTCTTCTTTGAAGCTGGGGTATAAATATGTGTACTGCATACACCCTGTGACCATCAGATAGACCAGTGGCACATTTGTATTAGGATCCATGTGACTGACTTTCAATCAACAAGAGGTATAACCTAGCTTTTTCATGTCAAGAAGTTTTACTGTTGGATTATCTATAAATCTGATTAATCTGCCTTAATTTCACTTTGATATTAAACTAAGTTAGATTATGAGAGGTCCCAACAGCTGTTCATTTACGGGCAATTATCCTTACTTCCTGTTTGGCATCTCGACTTGTGTTTTATCTTAAATTACTTGATCAAACATCAAGGTTACCCTACTACCTGAAACAGTAACCTGAATCGTCAAGGTTACGCTAATCATCTTCATTACAATTAATCCCACTTTTTATCTACACACATATTAAAGTTTAAAGATAAAAGTTCAAAGATTGCTTTTATTCAAAACAAGACTTGATTTAGGGTTTTATTTCATATATTTTGATGTCCATGTTGAAATATATAAGCTTTGTAGTTTTTAAAGTTTGAAATAAAACACGAAAATATCAAAATATAGCTTAATTTTATTTCATATATATTTTATGTTCATGGAAAGAGTCCATATCAAAATATAATTTTGCTTTTAAAGTTTGAAATAAAACACGAAAATTTCAAAATATAGCCCAATTTTTTAAGTTTTTCAAAGCTACGTTCAAAATGCAAACTATGATTATCAACCAAGAGTTCTTGCATATTTAAGTCAAATGAAAAACATATGACTAAAAGGTTTACACAATTACAAATTATACCAGTTTTAAATTTCACAGCACTAGACGGACGTTTCGGAATACAATTCCTCATCAATAGTGCTTGGACCAAAATTGTGGAAACCAAAGTTTTTTCCAAGATGTTGAAAAGATACCCAAAGGACCAAATCATATTTTACTAAATTTAGCTAAGGAAATACTTTGCATGAGGGAGTGAATATACCTTAGTTATTGACAAATTTCAAATTTTAACTAGCAGCAAAAAAGAAACAAACATTCAACTACTGAAACTAGGGGAACAAATGCAAAACTATTTGTAAAGAACAAACATGGGAAATGCTAAAAAGCTGTGTCATTGGGCATATTGTTTTTATGTAGTGACAAATATGACAAAAACCAAGATCTGGCACCAAAGATAGCCTTTGTAAAACAAGAGAGCAGTCTATATGATTTACAAGATGGTTTAGAAAACAGATACAATAGAGTTCAATGGTAAATCACATAAATGGATTAGTGTGGTTATAAAAGGTCTGTATACCAATGAAGTATGTATTAAGAAATGCAGACTAAAGCATTACCACAATTTTTTGTGTGGCCAAATGCTTAAACTTAATTTCACATCAATTAAAACATAATCAAATTATATCATGACATGGCATCATTTTAGAGAGTATACAAATCCAAAATTAAACCGATGGTAGATAACGGTAAAACTGTATTCTGGCATTCCGGTATTCCGGAGAGGAATTACTCAAACCTTCATGAACTGACATTATGTCTTACTTTGAAATAGAGACGATAGCTCAAACTACGAGAATTCAAAATAATAGAGGTTTTGCCAATTCCACCATGGCACTGAAGATTGATGGTAAATAACTTAAAATATTTAACATACAATATTTCTACTGACAACAGAACAAGAAGAAGAAGATGATTGAAGCAAGAATATTGCTGATGGCTAAACATATAAAATACTAGATTTGGGTTATGTTTTGCAGAACTCAATGAATAATATCAACAACTATTTTGCAAATTTCCATGAATAGTATCAATAATTTCAGACCAAAATGTAAAAATTCATTGTTTATTTATGTTTTATTTTAGAAAAATACCTTAATATTTTGCAAGTGTCATATTATGAAATATGAAATAATACGACGCCCTCTCCTATTTTGTCAACAAATCTTAAATATTTTGCCATTTCAATATAGTTTTTACAAAAAAGACTCAGTGGCTGATCTGTATGCATGCCCTAAGTCATTTTGTTCTCTTTATCTATTAAAATATGCATGAGAAAAGCTTCTTACAATATACATTACAGTTTTAGTTATTCCTATCTTTATAGAAAGAAAAGAGGTACAAAGGAAATGAGAGAGAATAGAAGAGACAGAAAAACAGAGGAGAGCAAAGTAAAAGAAAGAAATGAGAGTATGTAAGATAAAAACCTTTTTCCTCTTTAAATGTTTCCAATGTGCAATGCGGACCATCATCATTCCAAGGTATTGAAAAGCCATATTTGTAATCCAAAGTAATATATTCCTCAGACGTTTACAATATTGTGAAAATATCTTGCTTTCACTAAATCCCACAAATATGATAATTATTAATTCAACATTGTATATATATGTAAAATAACGGTATAATACTGTTATCAATACTATTGTTGTACAAACCATATACAATTCATACTGATCATCCTGATGACATCATCGCTACAAAAACATTTCAAATAATAAACATTCAACTACGTCAAAACTGCGAGCAAAAATGCCGTTCATTAATAAAACAAATCCGAAATAATTTCAAAAACCATTGCTGATAATGAATAATGATCAACTCCATAGGAAAACAAAATTCTTCATTTATATACAAAATACTCTACTTCATAATAACATATTTATGTCGTTGGGGCTTGCAGTTTTGAATTATATTAAAGCCTTAAATTATATAAGAATGGCCAATAGGAAAACAATCTGTCCTTCATCACCTTATATCAGATAGAGCCAATACATACATACATATCTTATAAAAGTGCTGCCAACCAACTCCGGAATAGTCTAAATCATGGTAATTCATATACAACTGTTTTTGTTATTTTCTAAACAACATTAGCATATCTGTTTTGCCGTCTGGTTTATAGATATGGCGATGTCTACGCTTACTTGTTTACTCTGTAAGGTGTGAGGCTTCGTTCAGTGCTAGGGTTCAAGAGTATGCTGTCAGGGCACATTAATTAAGCCTTATAGTTATTTGGTCTGATCCACGATGAAATCCAAGAGTATTCCACAATTAAATCCAAGAGTAATCCACAATTAAATCCAAGAGTAATTCCACAAATAAATCAGAGAATAATCCACAATTTAAATCCAAGGGTAATCCACGATTAAATTCAAAACTAATTCCCAATGAAATCTAAAAGTAATTCCCAAATAAATCTGAGAGTAATTCACAATTAAATCCAAAGGTAATAAAAACTTTTTTTTTTTTGATATCTTAATGCCTGATGCATCCAACGCTTAAATAACCTTAAACATCATGATCTATAAATTTTTGAGAAATTAATCCAAAATTGATCCAAGCAATCCAAGCACAAGCCAAACTATTTTTGAATATTTTAATGATCAATGGATCCAACATTTCAGAAACCTTAACTAGTGTGATCTATTATGGTTTTTAAAATATCAATTACAAATTAATCCATTAAACAATCCAAGATTAATCAAAACATAAAATACAATATTTAATACAGGATGACACAAGCCAGTTTCACCTCATAACAATTAGCAAGATAAAGTTTATCGAGATCCATTATTCCATATTCAGTAAAAAATTAACTTGTATTGTTTTGTAAAAACTTTTTTTTTTTAACTTTTATACATCTTTTAGTGTATGTAAGATTTTTAATCACATGTTAAACAATGTCTACTGGGTATGTTATTCTGTGTTTAAATCATATCAAATTCCACTAAAACCAATGACAACTTCTTTTACTACACATACAGATAAGTCCATAAATCCAAAATCCGAAAAACATAATGACCACAAAACTGGGAGACCAACAATTTTTATTTACACATACACATCCTTAGTAATGTAAAATAAACACTGCAAGACAGGAACCTTAAGGAAACCACCACAGACTTTAATGTTGTAAACTAAATAAAGACTTAAATATAGTTAATTAATCTACATTTCTCTCCTGAAACACAGAATTCATCATCCATCCAAAACTGGAAGAAGCTGTGGAAAAATCACCACCAACTTTGTGTTGAATATGGTCCATTCTTTTTAGTAAACAAAATCCAGATATAAATGAACCAGTACTTAATTCCGGTTATTAACTGAACTACCAGTAAATCTAACTAAACAAATCATGTACAATTAAAAGAGAACTGATGATGGAATTAAGCCAAGGGGGTGAAATCTGTCAGAATTAAAACCAGTACCGGTACATAAAAAGAGAAATGAGGCATACAACATACTGACAGACCTCTTACAACATGTATGTATGGTGTATGGCAACACATCGACTCAAGATATTTATCTCAATCAATATTACAAACCTTAACATACTATTGGTACATAACACTTTATATATATAAATCTCAACATTTCGAAACAAAAGAAAAACTAACTCTTTAATTCTTCATTATTGAAATCATTTTGATTTACATAAAATAGAATTATTTATTTTCTTCATTTCATTTCCATGTGAATTTGTTAAAATGAAGAACTTTTTTTAAAATCAAATAAGAAATTAAACATTATCAGCATAAACCTATTTTTCTGAGAAATACTTAGTTACAAGACTGATCAGTTCATTTCTTGGTATTTTTGGTCACAAGAAAAACTGCCATTTTGAACATTTTTGGTAACAAAAAGAAACTGCAATTTTGAAACAAAAAGTATCAATTTCTTTTAATTATTAAATTATTAAGGAAAATGATCTAAAAATTACAAATGACTATAAATAATTGGTTAATATAAATGTTCAAGAAGTTAAAATAATGTATATCTATTACTTAAATTAATTAATATAAATTTTATATATTTTAATTGATTTTGGCATAATTCTGCAAATGAACTCAATTACATGTACAATATATTGATGACTTTGTATATATGATTGGTTAAAAATGAGTTAAAAAAGTAAAAATAATTTATCTTTATTACTCAAATTAATAAATTTTATACAATTTACTTGATTTTGGCATAATTCTGTAAATGAACTCAATTAAATTGATTTATAAATGATTAGCTTAAAATATGTTGAACTTCATAAAAGTTAAAATAATTTATATCTATTAATCAATTTCATATAGTTTAATTGTTTTGGCATCAAAAATATGTTCATAAAGTTAAAATAATGTGTATCTATTAATCAAATTAAAAAATTTTATATATCCTAATTAAATTGATTTTGGCATAATTCTGGTAATGAACTCAGTTACATGTACAATCGTATATCAATCATCAGATAGAGGAGGGAGGGAGGGAATCTTTTTAGTTTTTGGCACAAACTATAACCAAGTAATAAAACATATTCTGATGAGATTTTATATTTATAGAATGTGTAAGATTTACACAAATTAGACCATAAAGCATTTCAGATATGAATAAAATCCAATTTTTATTATATAATTCCCTCATTTAAAAAGCTTTATTTTCAATCAAACCCTCCTTAGAAATGAATTTCAGAGGCATTCATAGTATTTTCTCTATTTATCCACTGCAATATTCTACAAGACTTCCTATTTTTAAATATGTACATGTAAATGAATTGGTCTGACTTAGCAAAGAAGTCCACAGTAATTTTGTTTCTTTCCAGTGTGACTGAACAAATTCTGTAAATAACATAAGCAAAAATCACAATAAAATCCAAAGAAAGCAGAAATCACAGAACAGAAATCCAATGAATGTATAAAATCACAAGGCAGAAATATAATGAATTTAACAATTTAAAATTCTAAAATTTAAAAGACGAAAATCCCACGAATTAAAAAAATCACAGAATAAAAATCCAAATGAATGCAAGCAAAAACCACAGAACAAAAATCCAATGAATGCAGAAAACCACAAGGCAGAAATCCAATGAATGCAGAAAACCACAAGGCAGAAATCCAATGAATGCAGAAAATCACAAGGCAGAAATCCAATGAATGCAGAAAATCACAAGGCAGAAATCCAATGAGTGAAGCAAACCACAAGGCAGAAATCCAATGAATGCAGAAAATCACAGAACAAAAATCTAATGAATGCAGAAAACCACAAGGCAGAAATCCAATGAATGAAGAAAACCAATGAATACAAAATCACAATGTAGAAATCCCAATGATTCCACTTTCTAATATTAACCGTTGGTGTAACAGTGGTGAAATAAACATGATAAGCACATAACTTGGAATAAGTGTTAATTTCACACTACTTCAGTATAATCTAGATCAAATACAGACATCATATATATAAAAAGAGGAACTTTAAGGGTCCTTTGATAAAGACAGTTTGAGAGTATGCCACTTACTGGCAGTAACAGAAGGATAAGCAAGCAAGCGCAAGCACACAATCTCTGTAGTCTTTTTTATACAGTCGAACCTGCTTTGAAGGCCACCTCTGTATAAGGACCTCCTGCTTATAAAGGCCAGGAGAATTGTATTCCAATTGTTCCTTATTCATATTATTTGAACCTGTATATAAAGACTACATTCCCATAAAGGCCACTTTTAATGGTTCCCTTGAGTGGTCTTTATAGATAGGTTTGACTTTATTTCTATTTTTTTTTTATATTTTTTCAAATATTAACTCACTATTACCATGATTACACTACAGAAGAATGTCACAGGTTCATATGTCACTATGTAAGAATGACAAGATTTAGAAAATCTTCACATTTAATAAACTGTCCAAAATAGTGTCTGGACAGACAACTGACAACATTACCTTGGGGATGTGTGAGAGTTAAGAATTAAATGGAAGATTGAATGGCAAAAAAATGTCTATGATATCAATATGTAGTCATTTCATCAGAATAGGATGTCGTGGTGGCCTGATGGATAAGACATTCTCCTACACATTCAGGGTCTCTTACTGCTGTGAGTTTGAGTCCCGCTCAGAACACGTGGGAAAGTGAATTTTCCTTGCCGTTGTCCTTTACTGGTTAACCTGGTATCAGTATAATAGACTAGGAAAGTGCTACACTTGTCTGCGGCATACTGACTCAGTCAGCTAGCACCTTAAAAAAATCACCCTGAATGTGCGCTTGTACATGTACAAGGCAGATCATACAACACACTCGCAAAGTTGTCGACCAAGAATTATGATTTTCAGAACTGTGGTTTTGTGTGATTATACAAATGATTTTAGGACAAATATATTTTGAATATTGGTATTCAAAATCACTTTAATCTCTAAATGAGAATATATTTAAATGTGTGAGCTCATCTATTTTAGAAAAAAGTGCAATGTCATGGAATGATAAATTCATGGGGTGAACATCAAGCAATTTCCAACTCTTGTATAAAGTCATGTAATTAGTGAGAACTACGGTGGTTTTTTATCCCTCAGATTATACTCATTTTAATGTGTTTAATAGAAGTTAAAAAAAATAATTCAGACATAGGTCACAGCAGGATTGAAAACTTATAAACAAATTAATGATTTAACAGGGTTTTTTATCAACTGAATTTTACCTTTATCACTTGAGGTTAGTTAAATAATTTCTTAAAGATGCATGCTATGTACTTAGTTACACACAACAATTAAAATGATCAATTTTTTACTATCAGAAGGCGGTGCCTGTATCATTATTTACCTATATACAGGTAACACTAATTAGGCAATTTCACCCCTACGCTTAAACAATTTATTTTCTACTGCAGCATTCCTAATGACAATTTAGAAGAAAACCTCCAATAAATCAAGGTATTACAGAATTCATAATGGCAGTTTAGAAGAAAACTTCCCATAAATCAAGGTATTATAATTACATAATTAGTTATGTAGTTAATTTATATGGTCCATAAACACTGTTCAGAATTTTTATATTTCTATAATTTATCACACTTGGGGTGTAACAATTTTCCAAAATATGCATTTTATGTATGTAACTTCACAAACTTCACACCGTAATTACACAATTTGTTATCAATCTTGTACTGGAAGATAGGGAGTATTATAAGTACTGGTATAGGCAAACAACAATGACCTGCCGGCTTGACCTTAAATTTAAATATTTATTATGAACAAGTTTAGTTATATATAGGGAACGCATGTGTTTATTTCATCTACATAAATCAGAAACACTAAGCATGAACACTGTTTATGTATAAACTGTGAATTCTATCACTACCCATGTAATGGGTGGATTCTTCAATATGAATATTTCCAAGGAAAGGTCAAGCTGACAGGTCGATGTTGTTTGCCTATATCTCACCTAAGGTAATCAGCCTTTATGGGTAATGAGGCAATATATTACAGCTATGTTCAAAGAGTTAATTTTCTACCTAAAATATTTACAATATTAATTTAATCTCCTTTAGTCAGATAACGCACTTTTCCGCAGATGATATAAAACAACCTAATCCCGTAAAACATGTGGAGTTATAAGAAGATATAGCGTCAAGAACAACTTCTGACAATAAAGCCAAGGTGTTTGTCTAGGTAAGGTATAAGTGCTTTTAAATATTAAGAGATGAGATGTGATAATGTCCAATGTAATTACCGATACCACTCAATACCATTCCGAGACCAGATATGGTACCACTTAGAAGGTATACTCTCAAAAGATAGTGCCAACTAAAGTAGAACCTGTTCTAACTGAACACCTTCAGGTCTGCTGGAGACCTAGACAGAGACTGATACTGCTCAGAGACCAGATATGGTACCAAGCACTTAGAAGATATACTCTCAAAAGATAGTGCCAACTACAGTAGAACCTGTATTAAATGAATACCTTTGGGTCTGCTGAAGACTTAGACATGGACTGATACTACTCAGAGACCCAGATATGGTACCAAGCACTTAAAAGGTATACTCTCAAAAGATAGTTACAACTATATCATACCCATGACTGAATGCCATCAGGTCTGCTGGAGATCTTGACTGAGCTTTGTATGATGGATCAGGACTACTTTGCGATAAATTATAAGAGAATGATAGTGAGACCAGATGTGGTACCAAGCTTCAAAAAGGTATACTCTCAAAAGTTAGAACTAACTGCAATAGTTCCAAGTATAGTGGAACCTGTCTAAACTGAACATCTTTTGGGCCTGCTGAAGATCTAGACCGTATGATGGATCTGGACTACTATAGAAGAAATAATACGAAGAAGATAAAATTATTATTCTACAAGGACAAAAACATTCATATAATACATATATTCTATACAATGAATAAATTTATTATACCTCATTAGAAAAATACGATGCAATCTGTAATTTGATTGGATCGTTGGGTCATGTGACCAGGATAGAGAAAACATCGTGTATCCCTCTGAAAACATCATATCCCACCTCTTCGGAACACACCGTGACGTCACAATGATATGACGTCATCGATGGAGAATCGATCTTGACGTTCTAGCGTTTGCCTCCGATGAGTTCCGATAGGAGAAAAAGCAATGAATCGGAGAAGGACTGATGTTTTCAGACGTCTTTTTTAATAATTTCTTTCTTTCTGTCTTTCTTATTGCCATGGTTATCTTTCGGTATAATAAACAATTTATTGCCTTTGTGTGAGGGAGATATGAACATTTGTTCACCCTTAACAAGTCACATTTCCCTCGGGCTTTGCCCTCGGGGAAATATGACTTGTTGCGGGTGAACAAATGTTCATATCTCCCTCACACAAAGGCAATAAATGTATAATGTACCAGTATCTATGATCAAAAGACACAGCAAAATATACATGTATTATTAAATAATCTAGTCATAATTTCAATAAAGGTTTTTGCATGGCATAAAGATAAGCAATATTTCAGAAGGTCATAAGTGAGGTAGCAAAAAAGTTGGCATTATTACAAGGTTTTGCTGTAAAATTGACAAATTACAAAAGTGTCTGACCTACTTGGCATCATCTTTAGTCAATATTACACATCTATATCTGATGACCAATACGCCGGTAGACAAGACTCTGGTATATTTAACGAGAAGATTTCTTTCTTTAACAAATCAATTGACTAATTACCCCTTTCGTTGATTACATTAACGAGAGATATCCTGGCTCATAAAACTGGCTACTCATTAAATGCTAATCGAGATTTCAGTCATTAAGAAAGCATTTTATGGAGAAAATTCTCATCAGATTGATCATCAATTACTGAAATGAACAACTAATGTCAACCCATTTGTATATGTAGGTTAAAAGTGGTCTTATATATACTGTCTAGATGGTCTTATTACACAAATGTCACAGTTTTGTGTGAGCATGGATTTTTATGTTTGGATTGTGTCACTTATAATGGGACATCACCAGCTATCTTATACATATATACCATCTAGATGGTCTTATTACACAAATGTCACAGTTATGTGTGAGCGATGGAGGTTTAAGTCTGCATTGTTTCACTTATAATGAGACATCACCAGCCAGCTAAAAGTGGTTTTACATGTGTATATATATCATCTAGCAGCTCTCGTACAAATGTCACAGTCATGTGTGAGCAAAGAAGTTCTAATTCTGGATTGTTTCAATTATAATGAGACATCACCAGCTAAAATTGGTCTAGGTGGTCTTATTACACAAATGTCACAGTTTTGTGTGAACATGGAGTTTTAAAACTGGATTGTTTCACTCACAATGAGACATCACCAGCTAACTGCTCCTCTTGTACACATGTCAAAGTTATGTGTGAGGAAATGCAATAGGTCTAGATTATTTCAATTATAATGAGACATCACCAGCTAAAAGTGGTCATATTTATTCCATCTAACTGTTCTTCTTACACAAATGTCAAAGTTATGTGTGAGTGATGGAGTTGCAAGTCTAGATTGTTTCACTTATAATGAGACATCACCAGCTAAAAGTGGTCTTATATACAATCTAACTACTATTCTTGTACAAATGTCAAAATTATGTGTGAGCAATGGAGTTTTAAGTCTAGATTGTTTCACTTATAATGAGACATTACCAGCTATAAGTTGATTTGCAAACATATACATTTTTGTAATTGCAACATTAGAAATGAGCAATAGTATTTCATTTAGGTGCAATGCTTACCAAGACATGATGTATAGGTTTTAAGATCTTAACTGAAGGTTTTATTGACTTTCATTTCTAAATGCCAAGTGCAAAGATTTTTTAAAAAAAAATAATCAATCACCACCACTTTTTTAAGACTTAGCTATGCATGGTTGAAATCCTGGTAATATTCTATCAACAACTGTACCATAGAGGTAAAAACTATGAAAGGAAAATGAAATATACATATGATATGCATACAGATATGATATATACAGTACAGACCTGTCGAAAGTTTAACACTGAGATAACGTAAAAGTCCAAAGTTCGATACAGAGTGGCCAAGATATGCATAGATAGTAGTCAAAATGCTGCCAAGAGATAGATGGCAGCTGCCGAAATATACATAGCTAAAGAGGGCCAGAGATGAGATGCCGATTCAGTACTAATTCGTTAGCTCAATGTTAAACTTTCAACAGGCCTGTACTGTATATACATACAAATCTCTTCACAAATGCGGTTATGATATATAAATAAATCAGACATGATATGGTATCATTGTTGTACATGTATAAAAATCACATTGTTTTAGGTAGAGTTGCCAGCCAGACATGTACATTTGGTACTACACTTTACACAGACAAAACCATATGTCAGATTTCATCATTTGACATTCTGTTTATTTTCTTTCACATAACATAAAATAATCAGGAATTTAATTTTTCTGCAAGTGTTTGGCATTTATAGTTTATCGCTTCATGAAAAGCTGAATTCCAAATGTCTTATAAAAGCTGAGTACTGCTGGAAATTTACTACGCAAGGTCACCTCTGAATTTTAATTTCATGAAATCCAGCTTCACAAATTGTTTGCAGAAAGAGCTTTCTAAATTTAAGTTGAGTTGAGTAATGGTTAACGTCCCAGTCAAGAAATATTTCACTTATATTGAGATATTGCCAGCTATAGGCGAAGGTGCAGAAATTTTGTCTGTGCATTGTATTGATGGCATTATACAGCAGGGTTCTTTATGGTGCAATGTCTACCATGACACAGGACCCCGAATATTATAAGTTCCCATCCGAAAGAATTATGACTATCATTTTATAATGCTGAGTGCTTGGTGAAAGAACAGTCACTACAGTAGTCTTAGGTCAGACACAGCCTGGAATCAAACCCACAACCTCCTACTTATGAGCAAGCACTCTACCAACTGAGCTACTCAGCAGTGGTTCTGAATTTGAGATTCTAATGATAATGGTCATAGCCTTATTTCCATCTTCATCAATTTTTCATTAATTGGTATTATGAAGAACCAGTTAAAATAGAGGTAGACCATGCATGTTTCTCAAAACAGGATACAAAATCTATTCTTTCAATTAATTTTCAAATATTTAAATGGAGAGAGAGAGAGAGAAGTACAGCTACAGACATAAAAAGACAGATGGTAAGAAGTAGATTCGCTTTCAATAATACATATAAGCCAAGGTATTGAGCATCAGAAAAATGGTTAAATAACTAATTACCTCTCTGACAGAGAGGAAGTAAGGAAGCCAAATGACAGTACCCAATTATAGTTTGTCTGGTTTCCTGTTGTAATATGATACTCATGAAGCTGAATTCCATCAAGTATCATTATACACTGGGTCAAAACTCAATTATTTCATTATGTATCATGTTGTATTTGTTGACTGCCAAAACACAGTAAAAGCCTGTGTACAAAAGACACCTGTTGACTACAGATGTCAAAATCCAATTAAATTTATAGAAATCAAAAAGGAAAACCTGTATGGTGTATAAAACACTATGGTAGCTCAGTGGTGGAGTGATTGCTTTGTTTGTGGGAGATTGTAGGTTTGAACCCCGGCCAGATCTGACCAAGATTTGAAAATAGGTAGTAACTGTTCTTTTGCTAATCACTTGGCATTTAGAAATGAAAGTCAAGGTGTCATTTTGAAGAGACCTCAAAAACCGATGTCCTGTGTCACTGCAGCCATGGCACCTTAAAGATTAACCCTCCTGCACATTGCCTGACCACACTGCAAAGGTTAACATTTCTGCCACTTCACATATAGATGGTGACATCTCAATATAAGTGAAATATCCTTGACTGGGACATAAAATCCCATTCAATCAATCAATGTATGGTATATAAAGATTAACTGTGACTTAATATGATTACTTATCTCAAACTTATAGATATGTTGATTAGTCAAAGTCAAGGTTCAGACAAAATACCAACAATTTACCAAAATAATTCTCGACACCTCTGACTTGGATTACTCAATTTTTTAATAATATAGTCAAACCTGTCTATAGAGGTCACTTATAAAAGCAACACTTATGGGCAAGTGACAAATACCATGAATAAAGAGGAATCGGAACAAATTTTTATTGGCTTTTAGAAGCAGGTGTCCCTTTTATAGAGGTAGTCTTTAAGGCAGGTTTGACTGTATACATGTAATATATATATACGTCAAATGATTTTTTTTTCATGAAAGCACAATTAAAATTTAACACTTAATACGTTCCTGAACTTGAAGTTAAATGTCAATTATTTACTGCCGTCCATTTTGCACTGTATTACTCTACTGACTCCAATTGACAAGGCTTCTTTAATTGAGTTCATACCAAATTACATATACCAGTATTAATTTTACAGCACTAGATGACCAATTCTGAAAGTAGCCCTTGGAACAAAATTGTAAGACAAAAAATTTTTTCAGGATGTTGAAAAAATATCCAAAAGACCAAAATACATTTTTACCAAATTTAGCTAAGGAAATCAAAGGCACTGGATGCTTTAACTTTTTACAAAGTTTCCTTTCTTCTAACATGGTTAGCAAGATCATATATTGAGTTTGTAACAATCAGCTATTATGGACATGAGTTTACATTTAATTTTCTAAATGTAATACATATCGAGATTATTATTAAAGGCATTTTTAACAAAATTTATTAAAACTAGAACTGTCTCTTGAGATCCAACACCTACAGGGGTTTAATGTTTTCCTGTGACCTTGACCTTTCTGATATGACCTTGGTTCAAGGTCATGACACACCTTTGGACATTGAAGATTATTCATGGTTCAAGGTCATGACACACCTTTGGACATTGAAGATTATTCATATGAAGTTTTATGAAAGTCGTCCAAAGTAATTATGAAATATGGCACGGACAGGATTTTACCAGGACAGACAGACAGACAGACAAACATGTGACTCCTACATAAGTCCTGACTAGTAACAACAAGTAAACAACAACATGTTGTAAGTTTTGTATTTTTCAAAGCTGGAGTCTGTCATTATCATTTTGATAAACTGGATGTGATGATCACAATCAAAGATATATAACCTCTGTTGATAAACTGTCATTCAAATCTCCCTTTATCTTCAACTTAGGGTAAGTCAAATTATTCTAATTTCCCAGAGGAGCTTGAGGTATTTAGACTCAACTGTATATCTCTCACTGAAAGATTATTGACTTTATAAACATCTTCACATATACTATCAGTGTAAGTAACATTTATTATTTAGTCCTAAAACTACGATGGCCCCATTTAGCAGGTGAATATTACAACTAAGATGGCCCCTTTTTGCAGGTGAATATTACAACTAAGATGGACCCTTTTTGCAGGTGAATATTACAACTAAGATGGCCCCTTTTTTCAGGTGAATATTACAACTGAGATGGCCCCTTTTTGCAGGTGAATATTACAACTAGGATGGTCCCTTTTAGCAGGTGAATATCATACATTTACTGCCTTTGAGTGAGTGAGACATGAATATTTGTTCACCCAAATCAAGTCATATTTCTCAAGGACAAAAGGCGTGCGAGGGAATTATGATATTTCTATCCTGGCCATTGCTCATTCAATCAAATGCTTGTATTTATGAATGAGGTATAGTTTTACGAGGATGGTCTCTTTTAGCAGGTGAATATTACAACCAGGATGGTCCCTTTTAGCAGGTGAATATTACAACTAAGATGGTCCCTTTTAACAGGTACAATATTGCAACTAGGACGGTACCTTTTTATAACTAAGATGGTTCCTTTAAGCACATGTATATTACAACTACGATGGTCCCTTTTAGCAGGTGAATATAATGCATTTATTGAGTTTGAGAGATAGAGGTATGAACATTCGTTCACCCGCAACAAGTCATATTTCCTGAGGACAAAGTCAGATGGATATATGACTTGTTAAGGATAGACATTATATACCTGTCTGGTGTCAATTAAAAAGGTTTTACTGCAGAACACAGATGTGATGTTAATCAATATGTCACTAACAAACTATCTTATCTAGTTTAAAAAGTCCACTTACAAAATGGTTCAAACCATACAAGGGAGGGAGATCCCACCCATACAAGAGAGGATGGTTTAACCTATTCAAGGGAGGAAGACCTCACCCATACAAGAGAAGATGGTTCAATCCATTAAGGGAGGAAGACCCCACTCACTAAAGAAATGGTTCAACCCATACAAGGGAGGAAGGTCTTATCCATACAAGAGAAGATGGTTCAACCCATTCAAGAGATGGCTCCACCCATACAAGAAAGGACTATTCAATACATACAAAGGAAGGAGGTGATTCATGACAAAAGGCACTCTGGATCTTTATGCTGCTCAGTCAAAGGGACTCTTTCTTAAGGATAAGTCGTATAAACAGGGAACTATTGTGTATAAAGTCAAACCTACCTTAAAGGCCACCACTATATAATGGCCACCTGGTAAAATTTTATCCCCATTGCTCTTGATTCATGTTATTTGAACCTCTATTTAAGAGCCCCCATACCATATAGGGCACTTTTACCGGTTCACTTAGGTGGCCTTTATAGACAGGTTTGACTGTAAATGATTTCTTCTAAACTTTATTTGCTCAATGATTTCAACTCCATTCTGAAATGTGTCCGTATGACCTGGGTCAATGGGAGAGGTCATTTTACTAGACGGTAAAGATCAACAATCACATACATGTAATTAACTTCTACACCTCATTGATTATTTGTGTTGTTTTTATACGAGACTATTTTGTTCTTCTAAATGTACATCTTCTCATCTAACCTGATGCTAATTTGTAATTGACCAATATGACATCAATTCCAATAGGTCAACTTGAGAACAAGTAATATAGGATTCGTCTATATACATAGTATGGGTCAAATTGATTATCAATTACATGGAAATATGTTCCAAATTGTCAAACTTGATATCAAGTCTTCTATTTTTTCTTAACCAATGTGTTTGACTCGGTGATGCATTTTTTGCACGTGTCAGATTTCACTTAAAATTATGTGAATAAAACAAGATTTTCAGTGTTTCACTTTAGTGTAAATTGTTAATATTTACAATTGCAACATCTTTGCTTCAATAAAGTACACTGTATTTGACATTGACTACACTTTGCAACTTCAGAGACATTGTTCCATGTGCTGACATGATGACATCAGATGTCAAATGCTCTCGTTGATTGACAGGAGAAGACCCATTTTTATGAGAAGATGCACCAACAGTGCATTTCAAAACTGTTTTCAAATTAACATGGAAAATGTGAGACAGTAATAAAATTAATTTTATAAATATATTGTAAATATATTGCCTTTTATGCAACTTGAAGCAGCCCATTATACTTTGCAAGACATTGAAGACATTGGAAAATTACCTTATTTCTTAATTAAAGATCTCAATCTTTCTGTTAGCAAGAACTACTAATGGACGGACAGACTGACATACACAAAGTAGAAGACATAAATACAACCACCACATATATGTGGCACAGAATAAAAAGTAAAGCCACTTACCTTTGAGACACCACCACTGCTGCTACTGTCAGTGGTTCCTGATGTGGCTGTGGAATTAATCGAAGTTAGAGATCCTCGTCTCTCCATTGGTAAATCAACCACTGAAGCCACATCAGCTTCCATTTTCCTGTAAATATACACATTACAATTTATTAATAGAATGAAATAAAAAATATTTCATTGGATACATTTACGAGTTAAAGATCATAATGTACCGTCAAAACTGTCTATAAAGGCCACCCAATGGACCTAGTAAAATTGGCATTTATGGATTGGTGGCCCTTATAAACAGGTTTGATTACCATGATTAAAGAGTGATTGGGATAAAATTTTATTGGCCTTTAAAAGCAGGTGACCCTTGTATAGAGGTGAGCTTTAAGGCAGGTTCAACTTTACTGTAAATTGGAAATTTTTTTTGTATTTTCTTGTAAATTTTTGAGCGTATAAATGTACACATGTATAAATTTTTCACAAATACTTAATTTTGATTTGATATAACTCACCAGCATTTGCACTGACCATTCAATGATGAGAAAAAGACAGCAAAAATCTTGAAATGGCTATTCTCATGAAAATTTAAATGACACTAAAATTTGCCAATTACAATAAACATTTAACATGATGGGTACAGATGTTATACTTTGTACTGACTAAAATACCATGTCAGTAACTACCGTAAATCTTTTTCCATAGCCAGAGAAAAAGCATGTAATTAAATAATAAAATGCAGTAAAACCTCCATTCACTGCCATCATTTGTCAATTTTTTTGTTAAAAAGGTGTTAATTGGGGATAAATTGAATGATCGCACTACAAAGAAATAGACTTTGTGACTTCAAAATACATGTTATAAAAGGACATTAAAACAAGTTTTTACTGTAATAAATTACTTTGGCATCTGCAAACTTACCTGGATCTTTATGAGATTATTACAAATTTTGTTGATATACTTTAGTACATGAAAGTGGCATAGTGGTTAATTCTTAAATTTCTTAAATAATAAGAAAGTTTTTATAAGTGAATGGGGTTGGTACTGTTCCACATGATACCTAACATTTATGCGAAACAATTATTTCTATTGGATATGGAATCGTATCAGTTCACTTTTTCCCAATAAAAACAATGTCATTCCGGGAAGTTGTAAAATAAACATTTTCTAAAATGTCATGCAAAAAACATTAAGGGGCGTTGATCTCGTAGTACAGCCGCAAACCCATTAAAGCAATTGTCATAGTTAAATTTAATAAGAAGTTCTTTATATGGGTACAAAGTATATAAGCAATGTAATACTTACTGTTGTTTGTAGATAGATCCTAACACCGGTTCCTTGTTAGCTCTAAACATCGGCTCTAAGAAGGTGGGTTGTTTAGTTCGGAGGGCTTCGTGTATATACTGCATCCTATCTTGCATTAACTCCCTTAGTTTCTTCACCCAAACTTGCTTACTTTCCAGTGAGGAAGACTAAATAAACATATATAAATAAGTCACAAAGGCATTCAAATTATGACAAATAACTGACAGAACTACTGTCAGAGACGGTCTGTTTGTGACAGTGGATAACGCTTTTTTCCATAGAAAATCTACAGAAATAAAGCGTTATTCACAGTAACAAACAGACCGACTCTGACAGTAAAGAATCAGTGTATCTTATGGATGTTGAAATGGGATGGTGGTGGTGGTGGTGGTGGTGGTGTGGTGGTGATAAGAATAGTCACACCTATCATCAATGAGGGTTGAGTCTGACTTCCACCATCATAGGTGATGAAGTAACTTCATGAGAAACCTGGTTCTCTTTTATTGTTTTTAAAATAAAATTAGACCCAATACACACTAAAACCTGGTTCAATGACAAACAGTAAATCTCTACTTCAATGTTTAAGTTGTGAAAAATAACATGAGAACAAAAAGAATTCATAAACTCTTATATGACAGGTCATATATTTTTGTTTTAGAACACATATATTGAAAATATTGCAAAATGGTTTTGTGTCAAATTTTGTATTACAGTCAACCCTGTCCATAAAGGTCAACCCATGGAACAAGTAAATATGAAAGTGATTTTCAAAGCTCTGATGTAAAATTAACACTACACTACAACCTATTCTTGAATATATACAACAGAAAGTCTGGAAGTACAACCCAGAGAGATTTGGTTGTTGAATGTTGCTTAACGTCGCATCAGCAATTTTTCAGCTATTCGCGACGAGAACTATTTAATTAATCTCTATGGATTAATCTATGAACAATTTTGTGTATGCATGTGAAGTGCGAGTGTGTTGTATGGTCTGCTTTGTACTAGAGCGCACTCAGGGCGACTTTACCGTGCTAGCTCACAGAGTCAGTACGCCGCAGACAAGCGTACCATTCCCCCAGTCCATTATACTGATACCAGGTGAATCAGTAAAGGCCAACGGTAAGGAAAATTCACTTTCCCACATGTGGTCCGAGCGGGACTCGAACTCACAGCGGTGAGAGACCCTGGATTTGAAGACTGACGTCTTATCCATTAGGCCACCGCGTCTCAACCCAGAGAGAGAGAGCAAAAAATGTGTAAAGGTTACAGAAACAATTTCTGAAGTATTCCCATGCATAACTGATTCAATGGTGGAGATCTCAATACCCCAATTTTGTGATTTAAAAAAAGAATATTGATAGGTGACATGTTTTCCATGACAATAGCAATTTTTCAGCAATCTCCATGGAAATACTGGATTGTTTCATAAAAATGGGAATGCCCAAGAGAACACATTAACCGTCAACAAGCAAACTGACTAATTTTCACACTAACATCTACCCAAGTTGGATGAGAATCAAGGCAGTGAGAGATCCATTAGCCAATAATTTTGACAACTCTGTCACTAACCAGCATTGTTGGAAACCACTCAAAGGTCACAAAATAAAGATAACTGCGGACCAGTAAAGGTCCATCTTAAAGAAAACCTCTCTAATGTGTGGTCAACCTGGAATGAACCAGCAACCTTAGAAAAGTAACCAAAAACCTTAACATCTCAACTTCTTATTTCAATTATATAGAAACTAGAACTGTCTCTTGAGTCAAATATCCCTGCCCAAAACATCTGCAATGGTTTAATGTGTTCCCACAACCTTAACCTTTCTGATATGACCTTGGTTTAAGGTCATGACACTCCTTTGGACCATGAAGATTATTCATGTGAAGTTTTGTCACAGTTGTCCAAAGCAAGTATGAGATATGGCCTGGACACAATTTTACATGGACAGACATGGTGATTCTTAATACCTCACTCAAACTGGTTTGCAGGGGGTATAAGTATATGTATAAGAGAGTCAAAAGTACAAGAAAGTAGGAATGGTATATGTGTAGAACCTTACATTATACTAGTACTAAAATGAAATATTTTAAGTCTTGACACTTATGTTTGTAGTATATTTAGTATCTGTTTAGTAATATAATAAATCAAAGGAACTTAAAAAATAAATATATCTATAGGGATTTATAATCAATTAAAATGAAGAAAAAAGTATTAAAGGTATGTACAATTTTGAGAGGTATAGTGGTTTAAAAGTAAAAAGGTTAACCTTTGTACCATATGAAACACACTGAACTGTATAACAACGTGTGCTAAACTATTGTTATAGAAATTGCTCATATTTCATGTTGCTGATTTTTTTTTTTTTTTTTTTGGAGAAAACACAAGTACCCAGAGAAATAATACCTACAGAGAAGTATCATATAATACTAAGGTTAACCTCATCTTGTATGGTAATGTATTGGAAGTTGTTTACATTTCATGTTTTATCTTACCATTATTTATATACCATATCTGTGATATTAATTAATAACAATATCTTTTATCAAGAGGGAAATTCAATATATGTGAAAATATATAATCCTGATATTGATAATATGGATTGTGAGATTTACAAATGACAATCTAAGGGGAGTAACTACTACTGCAAACTGTTTTATATTAGCACAGATGTTATAAGCTTGACCTGATCTTCAAAATGACACCTTAAATTCCTAAATATCTTAACAATTCACAAAATTATTACAATTTTTAATTTGCCAGATTTAAGTTAAGGAAACTCTTGACCAGACCTATTAAAGCACAAATAAACAACTGTTAGTTGTCTACACTGCATCCAGTACCAGTATTTTACAGATCAGCCAGCTGAAAATTACAGAAGTACCACAATAACTACAAGGTGTTGTGACTTTACATACTCTACTAGCTTTAAGGTATTTAACTGCATGTTATTCTATTGTTACACTGGGCTGGAAGCATACAGGTTTTTTTTTTACTAGAGGTGAGACAATAACTACTCACTTTAAGTATAATTCTACAGTCTGATATCGGAACTCTACCAGTCCATAACGCAAACTTTGTTTCATCTCCTTCTATATGCTCTGTTATATTAACTTCCGAAATCTGAGGGAAAAAAATAAACAAACAGTTAAAATTAGTATATTTAGTATTAAGTCACTTCTGGTAGATTACATTCATGTGACTTACTAAGGAATTTATCATAACTAAATGAATGATCATCTCCAATAAAACAATAGATAGAAGGTAAAAGTATGACAGAAACTTAGTGACTTGTTTTACAATACAATTTTAAATTCCATTCTTTCTACATAAACTTATAATAAACACACAAATAGTACAAAAATACTCATATTCAGATTAACTCAAATAGTGATGGTGGAGTTGTGTTTTTATCCAGTCAAGATTATTTTACTCTTATTGTGGCTGCCAATATTTTAAACTTAAGTACCCAGAGTAAACCATTGACACGAAAACAGACAAAACTTTCTTACACTAGCATCTGTAGCAAATTTGATTCAAACCTTAACTATGAGAGGCACGGTGATATGTATATTCAAAAAGATATTGATATGTTTTACCATACAATCTAGTTTTTATCATTTTTAACCACATAATAATTGTTATTTTGTATAAAATTATTGAGATCATGAGAAATGGTAATACTTGTTAAATACTAATTTGAAAACTCATATATCTAAAATTCTAATAGACTAAGCTAACCGAACCTATATTTTAATTGTGTTGACATACATTAGAATTAACTGATTTTGGACTGAGTTAGGAAGCAGGAAAAAGACACGACAATAAACTATTATCTTGTTAAAGTTAAAGTCTGTCCCGAGCCATTAGGCCCATCAGGCCGGAGCTTATCCCGGTTTCGGTGGGGTTAAGCGACTGAGAGTACAAGACTCTCCCCTGAATGGGACGCCGGTCCATCGCAGGGTTAACCCCCAGCATTTTGCTGGTACTCATTTATTTTTCAGCTGAGTGAACTGGAACAATGTGAAATTAAGTGTCTTGCTCAAGGACACAACACATCGCCCGGTCCAGGGATCGAACCCACGACCTTCGAATCATGAGTCCAACGCCTTAACCACTAGGCCACGCGCTTCCACAACTATTATCTTGACTTACCATTAATTTAAATTTATGCACATATTTAACTTTTCCATTACTATCCTTTACTTCTTTGGCGAATACCAAACACACATCAAATAAAAACAAATGTCTCTCTCTTCCTTTCTTAATTAATTGTTTAGGTTCCCACACTGTAAACGTGTCTTGTAGACAGACTTCTCCGAGAGCCTCTAAATCATCCTCTAGTCCTTCTAACATACTTATGTGCATGGCATCATTGGCCTTCTTAGGAACACTCATCATAACTTCTAAACCATCCTGAAATAATACAAACCAAAGTCAATAAAATTTGTCTATAGAAATAGGCCCACTAGCAGTGTGTTCAATCTAGAATGGGCCCCTGCACCATTGACTTCTGTATGATAATTCAGGGATTTTTCTGGGTATCCACAGGGTCCGGTAAAGGGACCCATTCCTAATGCAAAAAAACATACATTTTTCCCAATTCTGTAGTAAAAAATTCCCAATTAGCTATGTTTATCAATTTTTTGAGAAAAAAAATTTCACAAGATCATCAACATCATATTTGGAGGATATCTCGTTCTGATAACGATTTCAATCTATATTAACCCACATTTTGCTGGATGATTTATATAGAGACAAAAGAGACAGCGCTATTTTGCTGTGAACACCCATATAACTTGTTCAATTACCAGTGTTCTAGTGGTCTAGAATTTCTAATATGTTGTTGTGATTTTTCCCAAAATTACATTTTTGTTGAGCATTTTCCCAATTTCATCCCAAGGTCCTTTTCCCAAAAAGGTCAGAAAAATCCTTGTAATTTTGTCTTCCAAAAATACTGTGTCTGGGCCAACCATGTCTCATCTTTTCAGTCCTAGTTGAGTCTTGAGTAAATCTGGTTCTACCTCTCTTTCATTCATTATATATTGTTTCTTTGACTTAAACCAACCCGTTACAGGTTGCAAGACATAATATGACATGCATTAATAAGTGGTGAGTAGATTGGCTGGTAGAGTGCTTGCTCAATAAGTGGGAGGTCATGGGTTCCGACCCCGACCGGGTCTGACTCAAGACTTGAAGGTGGGTAGTGATTATTCTTTCGCCAAGCACTCGGCATTATGAAATGAAAGTCACCATTATTTGGAATGGGAACTTAAAATGAAGGAAGTCTCATCTCACAATAGCCACAGTTCAAGACAATGATATTTCAGCGTTTTCACTATTATCAGTAGTACTCTGGGCTATGATACTGGTTATGTAAACTTATTTAATTTTGCATGTATTCATTTTAGAGGTATATGAAATTTAGATATATCCACATAGTTTAATTTTCATGTGTTTAAAAAATGCACTCAAGCACTCGGAACGCCAAGTCGGCAATTTCCACAAATTGTGTTTCGGCTTTACAAATTTTGTATCCTTCCGCCGTATGGAAATTTGGGATTACTTTTTGACAAGTGTCTGAGGGGCGAAAAGACACCCATTTTTAAACCTATATTGGGACATAATGAAGTAAAGTTTATCGATGAAACTTTTGAATTATATGCCGAATAAACAACAGTTTGAGATTTAATTTTCAATTTAGCGATTAGATACTGTTATTTACACATTTTTCGGATTTCTTGATGACAATCAATTTCTTCTCGCAATTGCCCCAAAATTTTCGACAATCTTTAAAACTTGGACGAATTTTGTGTACACAAAATTACCACTTTATATTGTGTAGAATGTGACATCACACAATTAGAATTAAATTCAATTAAGAATGGTTTCTGAGCACGACCTATTAATATCTTAAAAACCCGAAAGACTGGGTAGTACATTTGGTTGTCAATGAAAACAAATATGGCTGCCCCCGCGATGATCGATTCTTCAATATCAAGTTTCAAATGACGTTGCAACTAATTTTAATAACACTCACGTGATAACGATTTCAAATTCTTTCATAAAAAACACATAATCAAATTTTACTGTATGTTGATAAATCAAACGACGAACAAAACGGTTAATTTACGTATTCCATTGGTCAGTGTCAAAGAGCCATTTACGAAAATGAGAGTTATCTCTCTTGTCTTGCATAGAACTTTCTGTCTTTAGAAGTCTTTGCCTTGCCTAACTGAAGCCCCACCAATTTGTTTAAAATGTATTCCAGTTCAATGCCTGGTCCTGACTTGAGCACCATATACTCTCTCTCTCTCTCTCAGCACCATACTCTCTCTCTCTCTCTCTCTCTCTCTCTCTCTCAGAGATGACAAAAAATTCCCATTATCACACATGGGATTGATTTTATGCATTGTGAACAAAGACAAGGCCTATATGACACAGTTTGACAAACTGAAGAAATGAAAAAACCAATTCCATGTGCATTAATATTGGCACATTTTAGATTTGATGGTTATTTATTTATTTATTTATAAAAATAAATATTTATTTATATATTTATTTAATTGATTATTTATTTAATTAATTATTTATTTATTTGCCTATCTCACTACAGAATCAGATGGATTTACAAAAGAAAAAGAGACATTTATTGCTATAATTAAAGTAATTTTTTGTGAATATTAGGAATGCTAAGTGTATTTTTAAATTTTTAGCTTGCTAACATGCATTTCATTGGATATTATATTTTCAAATATATTTATAACATATACTGTGGCATTTGAACACATAGATTTGGACAACTGAATGACCATTGTATATTGGATTTCTATTAACATTTGAAGAAAAATGACTGTGTTCTGCATTTTCATAATTAAATAGCTACATGAGTAGTGTTTCAGTTACAGATGCAGCAAGAATTCTCATCACTTAATGTCTTTAAATTCATTACATGTAAACTTATGGATTGTTTGAATTTTATAATTGTTGTTTTAACATGTTCAAACCAATGTTGGGCTGTCAAAAGCTATACCATACATATCATGTATTCCCATCAAGCCAGCCTATTCTGGCATGGCAGTATCTATGTAGCCTTATATGCACTTATGTTTATCATACCTCAACTGCTCCCCAATATATATACTGTATAATATAAAGCTACATGTAAACCATACTGACACTTCTCTGTCAAGATTTAGTGAAGTTTACATTTGTCCATCAAGATCAATGCACAATTGTGCACTGGCCCATCACAGCTATACTGTATACATACAGGCATATAAAGATTTATACTGTATACACTGGCCTGTCAAAGCTATACTGTATATATACAGGCCCGTCAAGATATATACTGTATACAAACATGCCCGTCAAGATATATACTGTATACAAACATGCCCATCAAGATATATACTGTATACATACTGGCCCGTCAAGATATATACTGTATACATACATGCCCGTCAAGATATATACTGTATACATACAGGCCCGTCAAGATATATACTGTATACATACAGGCCCGTCAAGATATATACTGCATATATACATGCCCGTCAAGATATATACTGTATACATACTGGCTCCTCAAAGCTTAACTGTATATATACTGACCTGTCAAAGCTAGAATGTATACATACTGGCCCTTCAAGATGTGTGCATATAGACAGGTCAATAGCTTTATCCCCTGCATAATTTTGTTAAAATTATTTGCATCCTTATTATTGGTCCATAATTTTACTGTCACACAATATGTAGGCCTATTCTTTATGGTATTTATATACAATGTTTTTTGTATAAAATACATATATGCTGGTATTTTGTGACACATTACAGCCTGTCCAGTTAGAGTAGCTCCTTTGGGAGAGGATTTGTTCTGTAAATGGGTTATGGGTTTGAACACAAAGACCTGAGAAATGGTAGTGGTTATTATTGCCTGGTACTATGCCTTTAGATATGAATATTCTGTAAAAGTGATGGTCTTAAGACTGCTGACTCCAGTTTAACATTCATTCCTTATTTGAGATTTTCCTCAACTTGAATTTATCAAATTTGAAAGCTGAATACTTTTTTCTGTATTCAAGATGTTCATAAATTTAAGGGACATTTTGAAGACCATTCTTGAGATTTGTTTACATTTATATTCGAATTTTGTTGAAACTGTATTTTCAGTTGCATAAAATTGTTTCAAAAGTTGTCAGATTTCAATTAAGGAAAATCTTAGTTTAGGAATGACTGTAAAACTGGAACTAAATATGTTTATCAAACACTATACATTTAAAGAATGCTCACTTTAAATAAAAATAATTGATAAACATGTCCATTTAATGGAATTTACTAATTTTCAGTACCAGTAATCTGACTGATTATTAATTTGTTGATTTTGGAAGCAGCAAGTTTCATTTTAGATATTTGTGTTAGCATAACTCAGGTGTTGATTGTTTTTAAAAACAAACTTTTAGTGAATATGGATGAGGATTTTATATACCACCCTTCTAGTTGCACTGTTTTGTTATGTGACACTACTGGTGTGAAACCTAATCTTCTTATTGAGTTTCAGCTTGGTTCTTGCTATTTTGCACAATTTGTTCTACTTACACTTTGGACAGGAAACTGCATTGTAAAACATAAAACCAAATTGGCATTTAATTTTCTGCCAAAGATAATGCCTCATTCAGCAAGCAAAAGTTTTTATTCAAATGTAGGTTCCATATGGTTGTTTATAATTTCTTAACAACACCAAGTACTAAAGCTTAGAACAACTGAAAACCATATCTGTTGCACATTTCTAAATTTCATTAGGCCTATCAGCCTAGTGTGTGTGTGTGTGTGTGTGTGTGTGTGTGTGTGTTGACATGCAATGACACTGTTTTTTTAACAGATATGGGGAGCTGTGCCTATCTTCAGAAAGGCGCAGGCTGAGTGATTATATTGAGACCATATAATGATAAATTTCAAGGCAAAAGTTACAGAAAACATGACAAGCCATTTTGGCATCCTAGTCCTAGGCCTATAACTCGCACACGCTTAATAAACGGTTGCGCATGTTTCAAGTGTACCACCAATTCACTGATACTTAATATACACCGTAAGGGGTCAACCAACACAATATTTGTGCACGAGATTGGCCTGTGAAATTCAGATTTGTGAAATGAACGATCGAAGCGGCATATGGCCAAATTTAATATGGAGACTGAAAGTAGGTCCTAAAATTCGGCATAAATCTTGAAAATCTGACGAAATAGATGCTAATAATCGCCAAAACTTACTTTATTTCAGCCGTAAATACCATTCTGCGTCTTCTGTGTGTCCAAACTATATATAGAACATAGTTAGGAAGCAGTACTAACAAACTTTCTAGGTCAAATTAGACGGAAAATGGACCGACCCCATCCAAGATTCCGGATTGACGGCGGCGTTTTTTTCGCATTTAAAACTTGGACGTTTTTTGTGTACAGAAATTATTTGATGTATTATATATGGAATTGTACCTTGTAAAAAGGTCTTTCATTTGGTATAAATATTGTTTCTGAGCACGAGCTGTGTGAGAAATGGGAAGGAATCTTGTGACGGATAACATTTTGAGTTTTAGCCTGTGGCTCACGTTTCACTATAAATTACGAAATTAAACTGTAACCGGAATTATAAAAAATAGATTTTGTCGGTTTTCAAATATTCTGAATTTTTTATTTTGCATCCCAATCTATGGTAATCTGTGATACACTCAACACAGTTCCTCATTTTGTGTCGTTCAAAGGTTCGCCATTTTTTGACAAATTTTACATCACATTTGCAAGTTCACAAATTTTAATGAATCCCTACGCCGACGGGGTTGGCGTTCCGACTGAAGACAAGAAGAATAATACAATTTTCAATGGGTATTAATTTTTGCCCAAATCAAATGATCACAAAACAAGCAAAAATTAGTGCACTGCAAAAATAAAAACATTAAGAGTAAACAGCCTATACAGACATACCTTTATTTCTCCTGTATGTTCCTCACAGCAGGATAATAAGTCTTTCAATAATAACTGGTATTTGGTAATTCTCTGTACTGGTTTGATTAAGTAGGAGGCTAATGGTTCATTTAATTTATGTTTAGACTGTAACTCCTGTTGATAATAAAATGCAAGTACAATTTTACTAATCATTCAATAATAATATCTTTTGTACATTTTTGAAAATGGCTATCAATTAAGTTAATAACTAGAATTGTCTCTCCAAATCACCCCCTCCATCTACAAGGGTTTAATGTTTTCCCCCGACCTTAACCTTTCCGATATGACTTTGACACACCTTTGGACCATAAAGATTTTTCATGTGAAGTTTAATGGCAGTCGTTCAAAGCAGCTATGAGATATGGCCCGGACATGATTTTACACAGACAGATGAACAGAATGACATGGTGATTCCTATATACCCCCCTCAAATTAGTATGTGGGGGGTATAACAAGAGTAAAACTTGATACAGCAGCTATCCTCTACATAAAGACTACATGTTTATTATTAGTGTTGATGGTCTCTTGTGTCATATAGGGCCTCTATATAAGATCATTTTGACTTAAACCAAAAGGTCCAACGAAAGAATTAAAATATTTAAAATTGTATGTCAACAATAAAACGTTCTCCATAGATATGGCCGAGTGGTACTGTCACTGGCTTTCGAAGGCATGGGTTGCGAGTTTGAACCTCACTCGGGACTTGGAAATTTTCTGAGTTGATTTTCATCTCCTGTTCATTAGAGCTGTAAAAAGCTTAATACTAGAATCTAGAATAGTCATTTGGAGGAGACTCAAAAACGAGGTCCTGTGTCTCAGTGCACACTAAAGACACCACTGTAGAGTTAAAAAAAGAGCAGGTCACATGTGGCCGCTACAGAGGATGCTAACAACTAAAAGTGATAGAAATAGACTGAGCAGTGTAAGTAAGTAATGGGTATAAGAATGTTCTATTGTACTTAGTGTAGACAGGCTAAAATATAATAAATGGTAGTTACCTCAAAGTATGTAGAAGCTTGTTCTACTAGAAGCTGGTTGGAATCTGGTTTATTTTTACAATAAAACACATACATGGTAAACTTCTCAGCCTGTAACAAATATAAAGCAACATCAGCAAATATTTCAGACAATATGTACTATACAACAAAGGACACAATCAAAAAAACAAACATATCTAAAACCACACAATCAAAAAAAAACAGTAAAAACTTTAAAACTGGCAAATTAAGTAAAATTGGAAAGTGAGACCAGGTGCTCCGGAAGGATAGATGACACAGTGAAAATAAACATTTCTTAAATGGAGAACAACAGAATATAATAGGATCTGTAGGTTTTATTTGAAATCTTTGATATTTTGACTAGTGTGAAAGTTCATCAAAATTGGTTAACAAACATTGCAGCTATTTATATCAATTGGTAAGACTGATTTTGCACCTGTGACTTGTGAATTCGTTATGTTACATAAAGTCACTCTACACTCTAAAGACTCTATACAAGAATTCTGCTGTGTTTTAACAATACTGATTTTATTTCTAAAAACTTTTAGTTATTTCATATACTGCCGCCATCAGATCACAAATTATTTATACTACAATAAATGACAAACAGTACTTACCCATGTAACAAAACAATGACCAACATCTTCTGGCATCGTTTCATATTTTTCAAGTTCTTTTAAAAATACCCTGAAACATTTATATAATGTGTTAACTAATTTATGTGATAATGATATCAATAAATTATTAAGTTCATGTAAAACTGCTTTTAACTATAATTTAAGGACATCACAGAGCTTCTTTCATCATGTGCTTAAATAATCTACTAGTTTCTGTCAATTCCAATGGACAATGCTAGTCATGTAGTGACCTAATATAGTCCATATCAGCCGTTATAGGGTCAGGCCAATTCTATAGCCAACCAATGAGGGTTATTCCCCTTGACCAACAATGTGAATGGTGACTGCCTAGTAGTAGTATGTCACATTTATCATAAACATTTATGGACAGTAGTAAAGATGTGGTGATAACAAAATGTTTCACTTCTATAACCAAAAGTGCATTTTGTTTTGTATGGAAATTGATATGAAATTTACTGACCCTGTATAATCCATATTAAGTCACCAACACAATGTGTAACTAACAATACATATTATATATAGTGAGATAAACATATTGTTAAAGCACTATGATATAACACTAACCTGTTATGGAAGTCGTATATTTCTTCTATATTACCAAATATAAGTCTGTGTTTACCATTGATACCAGCTGGAATGTTACTGTTACTGTCAATCATCTCATTTAAGTAGCACTGAAAAAACACAAACACAAAACATAGGTTACATTTCTGAATAAAATGGTTAAATCAGCAAAATTATTTTCACATATATTGGATAATCGCATAGAATTTTGACCTGGATTGACTGTAATGTACCTGTATACATGTGTATCAGAATACCCTGTAAATAAATAGGAAAAATAACCGATTATAGGAAACCTTGATTCATTGCCACCATTTGTTAAGTCTGAGTTTGGCATTATAATGAGGTTTGGCAATTAAGTCAGGGGAAAAAATTAATATGAAAGAAATAGGTCTTGGACTTCAATTAAGTGTATATGCATTATATTGAGGTTTTAATGTAATATGTTTCATCAAGGCCACTAAGGAAACATGTATGTCTTTATTCCACATCTTTGTTACATGTATAAAACTAAAATTAAAATTGTAGACCATTACTTAAATTAAACAAATACAGTTAAACCTCGATTCATCGCCACCATTTGTTCAGTGAAATTTTGGCGTTATAAAAGGGTTTGGCAATAAATCGAGGGAGGCGGATAAAGAAAAACATAAACAAAATGGATTTTAGGACTTCAAAATAATGTGGCGATAAGCGAGGTGGCAAAGTTATCGAGGGGCATTATAACAAGGTTTTACTATATATACATCCCATTATTTCTATGTGTTACATTTATCAGACAAGACAAAAACTGAATAAACAAGAAGTTATAACTGCAATGGGACAATATTTCATTTGTTCTTCAAACAAACCCCTACTGGGAAATCTATGTTTTCTCGACCATGTGCATGATCAAAATAGCCAATGTCACATTTACCCCAACCAATGACTGCTCCTGTGAGGTTTCATAAAGATATGTTCAATAGTTTATGGGAAAAGTGGTAGATAAAAGTTTGGCAGAAGAATCAGAGTAAATACTATATGTCCTCTACGTTGTTTGAGGGATATAATATACATACCTTTATACATATTTCTAAGTCTTTAACATAAGTTCTTTCTGTTTGAAGTAATTCTGCCATAATGAACCTGAAAAATAGATTTTACTAATAATTTCTGACAATATTTAATATTTCATAGATTTCAGACATGTTCTGAAGGACTCTTCTGACTAATACAACTATTTAAAGTGACTATCTATATTTGCAAGTTCAAAATCCCCTGGGTCTGAGGTCCGAGGACTATTGATTTTACATTGGGCTCCTTTGATATTCAAACTCTAAACATCCAATGGCCTTCCATTTTTTATCAGGATAATCCTATTTTTTCTATATGATAACATAATTGCACATGGATCTTACAATTTTGATATTGGACTTACAATAATGTCATGTGGGATCTGCAAAAAATAAAGCACAAAAGGTCCTGGACCTTCCGTTACAAAACATAATTTTGAACCTCTAACTATTGAGTCTAATGTCATTTAACAAACCAACCATGATACTTGCTTTGGTCACGATTCTATTTTCTTACAGGTAAATGTTCTCTTATACAATCTAAATTTTCACTTTTCTTGGCTAACAATACAACTGTGAACAGGCCAGTGCTAGTCCATCCTGATTTCATGTCATGAAGCATCTAAGTTTGACAACAATCAAACAACAAATCCCAGCTTTTCTGCTAGTGCCCATTTATCAGGTAGATTGAAAAGCATACCACAAAATTACATTGCAAGAATTCAGCAACTCTGAAATCCGGTGTTCATGAGCATAATTGCTCAGTCATTCACATTTTTTCAGAGAGAAAATACTATGTGTGTTAAATCAATATGTCATATTTTAATATTGAGGTCTTGCTAAGTATAAAATCATATTGTCTGACATATTCTGTACTTGCTAATTATAATTTCATAATATTTGACATACTCTCGTCTCTTAGCTGATCTGCGTTTTTCTTCCATTAATTCCTTTGGTCTGTGTTGCTGTATTTTATCTTCAATAGAAGAATCACTGTGTCTCTGTTCTTCCTTCTCTTTCTGTTCCTGAAAATGAAATATAGGTCAATATTACTGCAAAGCAAGAGCCATGAATAACAGATTAGAACAATACACACTAAGCCAGAAATATAAACATGATAATTACAAATATGAAGATGAATGAATTTATCTGCTTAATATGGACATAAAATGACCTAGCATTTTTGCTTTAAACTTTTTTGGACCCACAACTAGTTCAGGTGTTCTACCAGTTTTGGGATACAAAAGTACAGGAAAAATAGAAACATGGGGTCAAAATTAAAGGAGTTTTCACTAAAATTATAGGAATATTTTTAAATAGTTTACACATAAAATATACATCCATGGCCTCCTTTTGGGTTTCAAATAAAGCATATAGGTGTAAATAGTGTATCGTCATATTTTTAAAATCATGTCGGTTTATGCTTTTTTTTATTACAATTATCCAAATATTAAAATAGACTGGTTGTATACTTTGCCATCAGATCATGGACAACCTACAGTGGCAGAGTGCTAATAAACATGGACGGGTATAAATAACGCATACAGGTGTAAGTGGCATATCGTTGTATGTGTATAATCACCCCTGCTCACGCTTTTTTCATCACAATTACTCTAGTATCAAAACAGACAACCAATAATATTGTATATTACTACCACCAGCTGACAGACATATACAAACTACATGACATACCTCTTCTTTGACACCAAGTGTTGTCTCTAGTTTTTGTCTATATTTCTCCATTCTTGATGCAAAATCTTTATACCGTTTATCTACAGCAGCTCTCCATTGGACAATGGAATTAGCATGCAGGTTACCCTTGGCAACAAAACCATCAGCCAATGAAAGAAGGAGTTTTACACTTTCTTTTGTCTCCTGAAATATAAATGATTCCCATTCATATATGTGAATAAACCATTTGTCAGTTCCATGTAGTGTTTTGTTATTTGGTTTGCATTTTACAATCACAATATCAACAAATTCCAACAACACGGAATTTCAACAGAAGGCAATCCTTGACAACTTGACTGGTTCTCAATCTTTGACGTATGTGGAAGGTCGTGGGTTCGATCCCTGGCCGGGTCTGACCCAAGACTTGAAAGTGGGTAGTGACTGTTCTTTCGCCAAGCACTCGGCATTACGAAATGAAAGCCATGGTACTGTTGGATGGGAACTTAAAATAAATGAGGTCCCGTGTCACGGTGGGCTTGGCACGTTAAAGAACCCTGCTGTATAATGCCATCGGCGCAATGCACATGCAAATTTTCTGCACCTTCGCCTATAGCTGGCGATGTCTCAATATAAGTGAAATATTCTTGACTGGGACGTTAAACACCATTACTCAACTCAATCTATGACATTAGAGTCTACTTGACAACCAGTTGTTCTGGATTTAGTTTTGTCCAGTCTACCACTTATGACAAAGATCATTTGTAAGGTCAAACTGCTTATGAAATGGAGCAAATCAAGTATTGCGATGAAACTTGCACTTACATTTAGTTGGATTTTTGCTTTATGTAGACAATTTCAACCTAAATCAATGTTTCATAAATTATTTTTATTATCAGGAATAAACTTTTAAAGGGTTTTAAAAGTTTTAACTTGTAATAATGGAGACAGTAATTGTGGTTTACAGCCATCATCATCATCTTTGTATCTAACCAGGTCTTCATCCCAAGACTATAGTGTTTCCACAATCCCGCAACTGATTAGAGTCAACTTTTGCCTGCATGATAAACACAGAATTAACAAATACACAAGTGTGTTACTTCTTTATAATTTTACTGACCTGTGGCTATTATTATCAACAATTTGAGTAATGAGTTGCTTACTGAAAACACTAGATATTAACTATTGAACAATAGATACCTTTGCTCTGCTTCTGAATTCATAATACTCCTTAAGTAGTGCTTCAGTTTCCTGAACATTGGCACCACTGTGTGTATGTGTTGACAAATATGCCTCTCCATAATCTCTAATCCAATCAATTGCCTACAGAATAGCAAAAATAATGCAAATTATAAACTTATATGGATTTATACAATTTTATGTACTTTGTGCATTCAATCCTCCTTACATAGGGACAGATTGGCCAGTCTTATTCTTGCATTGCAAATAGGTTTGATATGATACGTGAGGGAGGTAAATGTTCTGGTGCCTAGTGTCACATCTTGCCTCAATCAGGAGACCGATAAAGAAATGAAATCTAGACAAAATGGAATTGGGAATTTGAAAACACAGGATGTATTGATAATCTTCTATTTCAAACAGTGGTCATGAGGGTACATGATTACTATAAGGTATTGACTTTAACAAATGAAAACTTATAATCAAACAAACACTTTATAATTATAAAGGAATAAATTCAAAGACCATACCAGAGCACTTCAGATGAAATCACTGACAATTGGTTGTTCCTGTCAAATTTCAATCAAGAAACACTGTTAAAATATTTTAGGAGTTTTGTTTACTTAAATGGCAATGAATTCTTACCTGTTTAGCACTTTGTTCAAACAAAACATACTGATGACACTGTTCCAGTTTACGTTTCTTCACTGTCCAGTACTCTATGACTATATTCTCTTGTTGAAGTAACTGGTCCAGGGTAGCTGTAAAAATAAAATGAGTTTCTAAATTACAGCACAATGAATAATCTGAATAGTGTATAAGAGATATTGCCTCATGACGTTTCTCGTTATTAGCTATATAAAGTTTACATGAATTAGAAATTACTGATATGTAAAATTAAACAGAAACTGACAGTTGTGTATAAACTTCAGTCACCAAGCTTGCAACAGAATTCATAAAAATTTCTAATCTAAAAATTTTGAAATGTTATTTGTATAAAAAAAGTTTTCTACTTTTATCAAAACTCCCATCTAAATTCTTCATTATAAAAATACAACCATTTTACCGGTTGCTTACATAATGATCAGTACAAATAGGAACACTTATGGTTTCTTTGATCTTAACATAAAAGGGGAGGTAATCCCCTTACTTAACCACCATACTTTTTCATGTCCTCCCAATACATTACACATGATAGCACATAAATAAAATATTACAAACAAATGCAGTGAATTAGAATTCCCTGTCAGTAGGTACTTTTCAGTCAAAGGGCACACCAACTTTGGTTAATGATATGCTCATCTCCTATCAATGTTGATGCTTTGCACAAGTTTTGTACAGTAATGCTCCATAGTTTTGGAGAATTACTCCATACAAGATATCTGGATAGATGGAAAGATGGACAAAAGGATAGAGGGACAGAACTTTAAATTTAATATCCCATCTTTCTTCAAAAGGTAAGGAATAAAAACGACCAAGTACAATGATACATAATTCAATTAACCAGATTCTTGCAACTCTCTTTGTCTCTCCAAAGGTATACCAAGTTTATTTATCTCTCTTACCTTTGACATGCTTCTCTGGACTTCTAAACTTGAGCTGTGTACCAAATGTATGAAGATTTCTGTTGACATATTTAAGGAAGGACTCAGCTGTTCGTCTTGCTAGTGTACAAGCCTGGTGTGAAAAAGACAAGTTAAAATTAAAGTTCAACCCTAGTCCTGTGGTCCTGAGGATGTTGTCATATATTAAACAAGCTTGGAGCGAAATGACAATATGTAATGTTAAAATTTTATACTTAAAATACAGTTTAAAATAATCTTGATAACTTGCAAATAATTCTAAAAATATCCAGAAAACTGTTGTTTTTCAAATATTTCTAAAAGTATCCAGAACACTTAATTTGAAGACTTTTTTTTAAATCCAAGGGACATAATTGTCAAAAATCAATGGAAATAAAACTCAAGCTTAATCTGTAACTCATGATGGTAGACTAACAGTTAAATATCTGTAAGCCTTTAGAAATAAAATTCCATAAAACTTGTGTTTAATTGACCGAAAAACCGAAGGACAGAGAGTGTACAAAACTTTAATGTCCTCTTCAGCTGTGCTTGAAGGGGACCAATAATGATAGTGATGTACATTTAGTCAATCAAACTAATTCAACTTTAACATTGGACTTTGACTACATATTAAGATAAGATAAGAAACATTTATTTTGATTCGACACAATATGAACAAAATAACATAAGCTCTGTATGAGTTTTTTGTCAATACAACAAAACATATGAAAACAATATCATGTCTATACAAATAAAATATTCAAGCAAGAAACATGTTAATGCAAAGATCATAAATTATATTTGGCTAGAAGATTAAGTTGTACAATACCTTTAGAAATGCCTCTTTCTGTTCATTATGTTTATTAATTAGTTGTACTAAGTATGTCGCCTTATCTCCAGCATTAGCTCGCTCTGTACTACACCAGTCCTCGTCCCGTTTGTAATCTCTGTCCAAACTCTCCAAAACTGACCATACCTGATACAAATAATTACAAATGTATTCAAGTTAATAAAACATATTAACAAGACCCATTACCATTTTTGGATAATCAGTCTTGTTTGTAAGGAATTTTATGCACAATTCTATAAAGCACATTTATTATATATCAACCAAATCTTTCGTGAAAACTTAGTAATGACTGTATACCGTTAGATGGTTTTTCTCATGGTCATAGCTAGTTAATTGGGATCAGGATAGGTCAGTCACTTTCAAACATCGCTGAAAGTCATTTCTTTCAAGTGTTATTGTAATTTTTACTTCATATTAAACTGAATTGATAAGACATTTTCAAACACAGCAAGTAAAGTCACAATCATTCAAGTTTTGTAATCTTGAGAGTAGTTATTAAATGACAGTTACAATGAAATATTTGAAGGATTCGACAGACTTTTATTTCGGAATTTAGTTTTTGTAAAAATGACCTTTTAATTTCAATTTTATGAAGTTAACCTGCCAATTTAAAGTTTTAGGTGGTCTAATTGGTCAGCTGCCAGCTCTTAAGGAAATCACTGCAAGATGTAAATTATTAGCCTTAAACACTAACCTGTTCAGCTGTTTTATACCAGTTCATGGATGCCATCACCAGTTTATGTCTTTCTTCTGTGTGATACATTAATTGTTGCCAAGCGATGGTTACATTTTCTGCAATGGCCCTGACTAGATCAGAATTGTAGTGCTGAGCTTGAATCATGGTCTCAGCTCTTGTTGTTACCTGGGCCATACTTATATTTGTTTTCTGAAACAAAATATTAACAATCAACATTACAATGAACAATATAAGTTATACAGGGCTTTAGCAGGTTAAACAGTCCCATGTAACCCGTCAAAGATTTATGCATATTGAGCAGCAGGTGAAGGGTACATGCTAAATGCTAAACACCTCATGTGTTTATGTACCTTTGCAGATTGCTGAACATACTTCTATGTGCCCAGGCAAGATAACCAATGGCTATTGGAGAAATTTGTTTGAAGGGTGACAAGATAACATAAACATAAACTGACTAATATGATTTTAAGATTACAGATTGAAAAATAAGTGGAATAGTTTGGAACCACCAATTTGAAAGTACTTTGACTACTCTTTCAAACGTAACTTTATCAATATCTATAGTGTATCCACAGTCTGAAATCAGTGGTCTCTATATATTTGTTTATCATGTGTTGTGTTTTATTTCCTCATTTCATTTGTTTGCTGTGTCTTGTTATTCGTAACACGGGACAAAGACAATAAATTTCTTTATAAAGTGAAACCTTGTTAGAATGCCCCTTGATAACATTGCCACTTCGTTTAATGCCACACTATTTTGAAGTCCCAAAATCTATTACTTTTTTTTCATCATGATATGCATCCCTCAATATATCGCCAAACCCTTTTATAATGCCAAAATTTGACAGAACAAATGACGACAATGAAACAATACTTTACTGTACATGTATGTTTTGTCTTTTTTTCTTGCTTCATTAGTTTGATGTTTTGTGTTCTTGCTTACATTGACTAAAGACAAGCATATTACGATTTAAGCTACAAATACTTTGATTTAGTTTCATGTAATGCTAAAAATAATCAATTATTGGAGATGCTGCTAACAGTGTTCAATAGTGTCATCCATCTGAGTAAAGTCGCCGCTGGCTACTCTTTAAAATGTCAGTAAAGTTCGATACAGTTTCTTCTATAACAATGTAATTTGAACCCACTATATTCCAGGGCACCTGCTAACTCAAGTTAATTTCATATTTAAAATGTAATACATGTGTACCTCTATAGCAACCATAAACTGGTCATGTTCTTTCCTTAACTGTTCTGCTTCCATCAGTGAGTTAGGACACATAAAACAGCTGATCAGCATAGACTTTCCATGATCTATCCAGTATATCACCTACAATAGTATCAGATAGTGTAAGTAATGATTAGTATTAATTAAAACTATACTGCATGGATAACATTTATCACAAATATCAATTATAATGGTGTTCAGATGAACATTGTGAGAACATTGCGCCAAACTGCTGAATAATATCAAACCTTGGAACTAAATGGATTTGTAACACATCTCCGGTAAAAGCTTATGTATGAAAAAGAACATAATACAGGAAAGGGCATTATTTCATTTAGTTTTCCGTTCATAACTTCATAATGTGGATTGACATATTGATAGGAACTTTCCAAACTCTAATATTGCTCACACATATCAATTTAGCAGCCAGTAACTGTATTAATTTTCATATTTGTTACTGTCATGTTTCCATTTCTGGTAGCCAAAATTACAACTAGCTACTAATTTTTGAGAAATTCTTTCAAAAATTAACCTATTTTAGCATTTTTTTAAAAAAAATACTTCAGAAAAGGATAACATTTCTACAAATTTTGGAAATTTGGCTACCACTAGTTTTAAATTTGAGAAAATGTAGAAATATACCTGTCTTGCTTCAATTTCAAAATTTCTCAGCTGAACACACTGCTCTAATCTCATTCTTTTGTTATCAGCAATAGTCTCAAGGTCCATTTCTCTCTCATGTAAATACTCCAATAGTGCCTGAATACGGGACTGAGCATCGTACTGCGAGTCGGCCATCAGCTGGACCCCAGAAGTCTCAAACATCTATAAAATAAAAAGATATATTATAATAAATATTTATATACATGTACATACAAAGTTACATTGTATATAGTTGTTATTTTCTGGTAAAATCATTTCTGTCCAGATACAGAACAATGGCATTGGCTTCAGACAAATTTGGTTATCATATCCAATATATATGTGGAATGCATAATGTACTCTGGACATTATTCTTCTGGTGTTGGCCATTTTAAAGCTGGAATTAATTAGTGAAGCCTGCAATTTGTACACCTTGTTTTGTGGTTTATCTGTAACAGTTATGTAACTGGTGTTGTGATCAACTGTTGTACATCTAATGATGACATGCTTGTACACTTGGTTTGTCCAGGTGTAAAAAATGTATTGGCCCCATGTCCAAGGCTACAAAATTTTTATCCTGGACCAGCAATCCATTCCTGAATAGATTTATAAAATATTGTCATAAATGCAATTTTTCAGAATGAAAAGTGAAGAGACTTGCTGGTCCAAAAACACTATTTTTAATTTAAACCAGCACATTAAAAAAGCCACTAGTGCACTCAGACCAGCGAATTTAAAACGCCACTTGCCTACTGAGACCAGTGGGTCAGAATCAGATTTTTGTAATTGCAATTTTCTGTTTAATACATGTTGTAATTACAAAAAGTATCCAAATCATTATTTTATAACAAGTTGCACAACTAGTTTTATTGTGAAAAATTTAGAGCTAGTTATGTGATTATCTGTTGAGTGAGGACTAGAAAAAACTTAACATAAAACAATGAATTGAGGTTGCCTGATCAAATATACAAACTAGTGATAGACAAATGTGAAGATAACATATCACAGTCTCCTATTCTGTGAAGTGAATATTATATAAGCATATATATCAAACACAACTCTCTGTTTGATGATCATAGTGATGATACATAGTATATATATAAATCTAATTGACTGGTCAGTTCTTTGTTAGTCATAAAGGTGAATAATTTTAAAACAGTGAAAATTCTGCAAACTGTCTAAATGTGGAGAAATACATCTTTCTTAATAAGAACTGTAAAGTGGTGTTAAATAATGCTTCAATCAGAATAAAATTAACTTAATCAATAATACATATATACATTATAGTAAAAGGTTTTGTAAAATGTACTGTACATGTGTATAATATATAGTCCCAACCCCCAATCCCCCTCCCCCAACAGTGTCTATATATCCAGGGATTCAAAATTCCCCAGGTACAAGGTCAGAGACCTGTTGATTTTACATTGGGGCCCTTAATATGTAAAGTGTAAAAATCCAATAGACCTACCATTTTTTTAACCAAGATAATAAATACTAACTTATATGATAAAATATTGGTACATAGACATTTTAATGCTGATATTGGACTTTTAAAATTTATGCCAAAAATGGGGTTCAACTATAGGGTAAAGTGACCGTCAGTCAGACACCCACTATAAGCTCAGCCCCACACAATGCTGATTAAGCTTTGAAAAGTCAAATATAATTGATGGCCATGGCTATATGGTTATCTAGGTGGTTTATTTAGAGTACCATAGTGAATAACATACGGATAAGAGTGGAAAAGTTTTGAAAACCCCAAAAGTATGTTTTCGATTGTGAGTTGGACATGTCCGATATCAAGTTGGACAGTCAAGATTTGAATCATTTTTGTCAATAATATACCTAAGTAATACCAACTATTTTTCAAGGAAATATCTGCAATATACCACAATTTGACAAAACCTATTACATGATAGAAACCCTCTAACCACCAACAAATCTCAATCACATATTCTTACATTAATGTCATTGGTATAAGGTGAGGAAAGATGGTTTAATAATATATAAAATTCTAAATGTATCAATACCAACTACCATGCCACTGTAAATTGTATAAAAATACACAATAATGGAAGAAATAAATTAACAATTGAGTTTGACAGCGAACCACGTGATCAATACCCCTTAACATTTGTGCGGAACGTTTTTGAAAAAGTTTACGTCAAAATTTCCCAGATTAATGTCATTTTTACTGGAAAACATAAGATTAATGACATTTTTACTGGAAAACATAAACTGATTTTTGGAAACATTTACGTCAAAATTTCCAAGATTAACATCATTTTTACGGGAAAACGTGAAGTAAAGCGCTTCTATCTCCAATGGAAACAATTGTTCCGCAGAAACGTTATGGGATATCAAGTGGTACACTGGCAAACTCCATTCAATAAAAATCTCTAATCATAATGTATTGAATAATAAAAATTATGTAATACAAAAACTTCTCTACAATACAAAATAAAATGATTATCAAAACAATATAGGGAGGACCAGAAGTAATTAAACAAATATTGGGAATAAATAACCTAGGATGTTTCGTTAATCAAATATAGCTTTGATTGTTTTGGTTTTTTTTTCTAAGAAATAACAGTATCTTCAACTGGTTAAAGATGGTTATTATCGGGAAGAAGAAGTCACCACTGAAATGTAATTTTGTCAACAATAAAACTTTGCACCACAATTGACGGTGACTGCATGACTGCTTTGCACCATCATGGAAGGTGAATGCATGACTGCTATATTGAGTTTTTTTCAAGAAGACAAATGTTAGAAAAAAATATATGATTTTTACCCTATGTTTTATGCTGAATTACAAGAACTAACAAAGAATAATGTATTTATCTAGTATAAGCTATATCATGTATATTGGTATCTTTTCTAAAATACCTAAAACAATTCAATACTTGATATGAACATCATTTACCGTATATCTCCATAGATATACAAAATTTATACATTGGAAAAGAGCCACATGGGCCTTATTGCTCACTTGAACATGTCCGATTATACTGCAATATCTCTGCATGCTGCATAGGCCTTAATGCTCACTTGGACATGTCAATTAATTTTGCAATATCTCTTTATGCACTATGGGCCTTATCGCTCACTTGGACATGTCATTTTAAACTGCAATATCTCTGCATGCACCATGGGCCTTATCGCTCACTTGGACATGTCATTTTAAACTGCAATATCTCTGCATGCACCATGGGCCTTATTGCTCACTTGAACATGTCAAATTATAGTGCAATATCTCTTGCATTTATCCAAAGGATGCTGAGTGAATGGCAAGTAGTGAATCAGCTTCACAAACATGGTAAGGTGTAATGCATGGTGTGAGAGCTCCATGGGCCTTATCGCTCACTTGAACACATGTAGCTCTTATAGTTATCCTAGGGATGCTGAGTGAATGACAAGTAGTGAATCAGCTACACAAACAGGGTAAGGTGTAATGCATGGTGTGAGAGCTCCATGGGCCTTATTGCTTACCCGAGCATGTCAAATTATACTGCAATATCTCTTGCATTTATCCTAAAGATTCTGAGTAAGTGACAAGTAGTGAATTACAAACATAGTAAGGTGTAATGCAGGGTGTGAGAGCCCCATGGGCCTTATTGTTCACCTGAACACATGTCCAATTACTCAAATATATCTTATAGTTATCCTAGGGATGCTGAATAAAAGGCAAGGTCAATGAGCATCACATATTTGGTAATGCACTGGTGATATATATGTACAGGAAAAAGTATCGATCGTGAAGTTTGATGCTTCAAGGTATATTTTGTGTTATGTGACAATTTACAGGTATATGAAATCCGACAATAAGCAATAGCTTGATATAGAGGCATAATTCTGCTGGACATTTATATCAGAGGTGAAAAGTTTGAATATAGAAACAAAAGTGGATGAAGATATAATATATATACAAAATCACTAATTTTATTAATATTATGGTGTTGCCATAGTTACCTCACATGCTAAACCATCTAAATCTTTGTCCCATTGAAGGATCTAGAAAAAGTACAAGTTTACAAAATTTTTCTGGGATCAAAACATTAAGGAAGCCTATAAAATATCTCATCATCTCTTTTTGTTTGGATATTACGTATTGAAACTTTTTTTGCTTAGTTGCCCGACTTTCCTAAAAACGTTTGCAAAGTTATGGGGATGGTCAATAGCTATGTTATGTCCCTCTGTCAAAAGTATAGAGTGATAGTCAAATTTACTGTAAAATGATGGGGAAGATAGATAAAATATCCAATTCAATTTTAAAATACTTTATAAAAAGAGAAGCCAAGTACAGAGATGATTTCAACAAACGTTTTGGGCATTTTGTACCCAAATCTGAATCCCCTGACAGTGGTTGGTTCTTTTGTTAGCTGTATATTGTACAAACAAACAAGCTTTCCACAACTGTAAAACTAGATAGCTTGTGACCTAGGTGTCAATAGGCCTCATCTCCAACAAAGTAAGGAAAGGATTGTTCAGTTACCTAAACTCTATGTATTAAGCTTCATTCACTCCCCAGCAGTTCCTATTTGTAAGCTTTAATTATATGGGTGTCAAATCCTAGTTCCAAAACCCTTAGATTAATTACAGTTTGTTACAAATATTTGTTACACTATTGTGCTAAATGAATCTACAACTTGTGAATATTTTAATAGATTTCAATTTTAATAGGGATTTATGTGGGATAAAATATCATTTTTAAATACAAAATATAGATAATTATTCAATGGATATCAGTTAAAACTAAATGATATTATTGCTAGACATATGGGGTATCTGTATACTCAGATAAGCAAAAAATGAAACTAATAGCGGGAATTCTTCTAAATAGCATTATATATATATATATATACACACACACATGGGTTACTCAGAATTATATATATTTATACACACAAGACTTACTAAGAATGATATGCCTCACTATACTTGTTTAGAGAAGTAAACTCTTTAAACAAGAACTGTTAGAAGAAATGGAGTGCTTCACTCCAAATCTAGTCATGAAAAATATCTGACTAATTGTGACGTCTTCTACATTTTAAGCTTGAGAGCTAGCTTAAAACTGAACAATATATACCACTGAAAAAGTCACACCAATTTTTCACCACTGCTTCTTTGCTGCAGCGAGTCAAACTTTGGATTAATCTAATGCTGTATATACCATTATATAAATCTAACCTGTATCAGTTCTTGTCCTCGCTGGAGAACTTCGTATGTACAATTCTGCATGTGTAGAACGCTGTCATTGTGCATCTGTAACAACTGTTCAGCTTTACCCCCATCAGAGACAAGTTCCTGATGTTGTAATTCCTCAGCCCACAACTCTAGTTGTGACGACACCTTATAAACAGACAAATGGCCATAATGAAGTAAAGTGAATCTCAGACACACACACACAAGAGAGGGAGAGAGAGAGAGAGAGAGAGAGAGAGAGAGAGAGAGAGAGAGGGTAGAGTTGAATTGAGTAATGGTGTTTAACCTCCCAGTCAAGAATATTTCACTTATATCGAGACGTTGCCAGCTATATACACAGGTGCAAAAATTTTGCCTATGTGTTGTGCTGATAGCATTATATAGCAGGGTTCTTTATTGTTCCACACCTTCTGTGACACAGGGCCTCATTTATTTTAAGTTCCCATATGAAAGAACTGAGTGCTTGACAAAAGAACCGTCACTACCCACTTTCAAGTCTTGAGTTAGACACGCTCAGGGTATGAACCAATGACCCCAAACTTACAGAGTCAGCACTCTACCAACTGAGCTACTGCAGTGGTAGAGAGACAGAGTAAAGGTAGAGAGAGTGTGTGTGTAAAAGTACAAAGAGAGAAATTGAATAATTCATTGTAAGTGGTTTTATGTCCCATTCAAGAACATTCCACTTATATTGAGACATCACCAGGAACATTGTATAGGTAAAGTGGCAGATGTTTTTAGCCATGCCTGCCATGACAGGAGACCCCATAACTTTTATTTCTAATTGCTTTGGCAAAAGAACAGACTCTACTTTTTTAAGTTTTGGTTAGTCCCAAGCCAGGGTTCGAACTCACAACCTCCCACATAAGAAGCAAGCACTCTATCAAGTGAGCTAACTTAGTGGTCTTAAGGAAAGAGGAGAGTAAGTTAAGGTAGAGAAAGAAGAGTGAGAAAGAGAGAAAAAGAATAAATATTTTATTAAATTGTTATAAAATATGTTAAATTTGACATTTTCATTGGATAAATGGTGGATGTGTTATGTAATAACTAATGTTAAAAAAAATTATTTTCTATGTTAGTTTATAATATCAAACCTCTAAGGAATCCCTCTCAAAGAGTCTGAGCTGTAGACAGAGATCTAACTTCATTTTTCTAGCAGACCATAACTCTTCCAACTGAGTTCTGCTATCATTTAGCTGATGTAAAACACCTGAAAATTACATAATAAAAATTAATTTAGACTTTTCACTTATATCAAGATGTCACCATAGATAGATAACATTCATATTCATCCCTATGTCATTGAACAATGATGTTTCTGTTACCGTACTTGCTATGATTACTATGATAAAATGTATCTTTAACAGTGATCTGAACAAAACTATAACTTTTTATTTCTAAATGAGAAATGCTTAGCAACAAAGGGCCAGCATTACAGACTTTCTAGTCTCGGGTCTGATCAGACCAGGAATTAATCCATAAACCACCAACTTACAGAGCAGACACAGAGCAAACGTGCAACCACAGTGGTCACAGACTAGGACAGAACTAAAGGTCAAACATAAAATTATTTGATTTCTTATAAAATCATGCCATGTTAGTTTGATATAAAATACAGTTCAACTTGTCTAGGGAGTAATTTCGAAAAGGCAGGAAAAGTGTAAGAATAGGTGGTCTTCATATTAACATGGAATGGATGGGGGGTCTCTAATAGTACTTTAACCACACCACTGGACATTAACAAAGGTGGCCACCCAAACTGGTCTGGAGATTTACAATCAGTGCTTCCAATACATGTTTTCTATAAAATTGTTTTGTTTGGATGTTTCTATCATTTACTTAAACATGCTGTATTGCATAATGTTCTTAATTGCGTTGACTGTTATAAATTTAAATTTGGAATTCAAATAAACAAGTCTCAAAGTTTACTCATATATAGATACAGTATAAACTAGTTTAGCTGTCATTTCAAATTCTCCTTGGATGGCCATTAAATAAGATTAACTGTATCATAATGAGGACTTCTTAATCAACTCTAAAAAAAGAAAGCAATGAAACTATATCTTGTGTGTGGTAAACTTGAAGGTTACTCGTAAGTATTTCTTTTTTATCATATGTATATAAAGAGCCCCATATATCAATGTCAGAAAAGGTTAAGAAATGCATTCATTTTCAAAAACAACAAACACTGAATGAAATCAGCCAAAAAATCTTGTATCAGAAACCAAAGTTGAAAATGTTACAAAAACATAATATTACATGAATGTTAAAATCTACACTTGGTAAAATTCCTAAGAAAACAAATTGCTTAGAATGAAATTTTTGTATTTTCAAAACCAAAAGAAAACTGTTTTAATAACAATTTTATGATCGGTAACAACTTAAGAAAAATCCAACTGACATACAAGTACCTGGGTCCGGTTTCACAATCGTTCCTTAGCTAAGATTTACCTTAACTTAAATCTTACAAAATTTCAAATCTTCATATTTTTGTTAGTTTTCAAGATATTCAGGAATTTAAGGTGTTATTTTTAAGATGACATCAAGATTAAAACATTTGCATTTAGTTTTGACAAAAATACCCATCAATAGTTCCAAAAAGAGACTATCAAAATTGGCTCGATTTAAGTTAAGGAAAATCTTAGCTAAGGAATGATTGTGAAACTAGGGCCTGGTATAGTTTAACCTGAGAAATTATATCAACTCATTGGTTAATGAAGATCACATCTGTTCAGTGTGACATTTATTTTAATGTAATTTCATGAACAGAAAATTCAAATGTCATGCGAAAAAAATTTATCAGACATATTTGTACTAGTACATGTATCCTATGACTTGCATTTTAGTGTGAAGCGAGTGCTTTGAGAAAGAAGAACAGTCATTAAACATTTTCAAGTTTCAAGTCTGACTAAGTTGAGTAATTAACTCCTAATCACCACTATTAGAGTGAGTACTGTAACAACATACAACACAAACAAGACCATCACTGAGCATACAAAGTATTTTGTAAGGATTTTTCTACATAGACAATAGCAAGATATTCCAGCCAAAAACAACGAAATTCAAACTTGACCTGTATTTCATCAAAATAAATCCCGACATTATTTAAGTCAGCTGATGATATAACAAATGCTATTGCTACTGCAGCAAAGTAAGCTAAATGGTCAGATGGACAAACATTGATATTGGCAGGTATGCAAATATTTAGCTAGATGGACACATAGACAAACACTGTTATTGGCAGAAAAGAAAACATTATATAGGAAAACAACATTGACCTGTCCACTTGACCTCATTAGGAATATTCATATGGGAGAATTCTACCATTACCTGGGTAGTATTAGAATTCACAGCTTTAAATACATGAACGGTGATCATGCTTTATGGTTCTTATTATGTAGACAAAATAAATATGTGTTTTCAATATATAAATATACTTGTTCATAATAAATATCTAAAGTAAAGGTCAAGCAGACAGGTGAAAGTTGTTAGCCTATACTGTCATATATACTGTAACCAACTTTTATTTGTGCAATTAACTTCCGTGTGTTTCAAGAGGACAAAATAATTGCGAAAGTTAATTTGTTACCGAAAATGTTTTTATCTATTATACCAAATATTCAGCTAAAGTCTATATCGGGAAATTCGGGATAGTCATGAAATGGTTTTGGTAGAGAATCGCGAAAGTTAATATCTGAATAAAAGTTGGTTTAAATATGTGGCAAATAGTATTTAAACATAATAGATAATAACACTTACCTTCTATATGTGTATAGTCAGCATTTTGGTTGATTTTATCTGGATCCATACTAAACACCCTGTGAAATAGATATACACACAAGTCAACAAACTTCAAAATTTTAATCCAAAGGAACACCAGCACGGTGGCAGTGCCACGACCAAACCGTACCACGATTATCAGTATCAGCAAGATGAAGCTAAACACAGTCATAATGTATATCTGAACACTATGATCTGGCATATTGTCAAACAGTTTCATCCTCTGCTGTGACAGCGACCTCTGAAGACCACCCCGATGTCCAGTAAGGTACCGGTACCAACTGTTCCGCTGTCCAGAGGAACCAGACCCGGAAGATCCTGTGTTCCTTCGTCTTCTTGTCATTGTGGTAGGTAATAAGTTACGCTCAAACTACACTTTCTAAATTAATCCACTTATAAACAAACTGTCTTTCACCCAGCCTACATAGTTAATAAGAAACTTTTTCCAAGTGGCTTAATTCCAGAAAACCAACATGTCAAAAGCATGGATTCACAAAGTTTCCTCATTTAATTCCATTTTACTTAGGTATTAAAACACAGTAAAGTGAGTTTCAATTAAACATCAATTAATTAAATGTTGTGTCACTTTTTACTTAACCCTGCAATTCATCAGGTATATATCAAAGATCAAACATTAAACATCAATTACTTTCCTTTTGATAACCTTGACCTTCCAATTCTAAACTATTCTGACACTTCAGGCTTGAAATAAGAAATATATACAGCTAAGAAAAACGTTTACTACAGTTCCTTAAAATTACATCATGGATTTAAATTGTTACATATCAGAAAAAAGTCACTGGTGCGTTTTGCAGGTTAAAACATCCAAAACAATTTAAATTTTAACTCTGATAAATAGTTAAGAAAACAATATCTTCAACTTTTTAACTAGTTACAAATCAATCCATGTTTCATTCACCTTTAATATTACATCATGGATTTTTATGTATCTTTACGTATCACTGGGGTGGCTTGGATAGACTAAAACATCCAAATAATCTCAAATCTAAACTCTGATAAATATGTCAGAAAACAATATCTTCAACTTCAAATCCATGTTTAGTACACTAGCAAGCATTTCAGGCATTCTTCATTAAAATGACAGCTGAGAATCCATTTCGATCCATTGACAATTGATTTTGCAGTATATTCATCATCATCATCATCTTTTCAGAGAATATCACATCTGTGACAACAACAACGACAAAACCTTCCCGGTATCAGCTATATTTATAAATAAATCCGCACAATTGACACAATAATCTGCATATGGACTTAGGAATGCGTTATAATCCACAAGCACTTATTATAAACAGTTTTAAAATATTTAATCCACTTTGACTTTTAATAAAAGTTATATTAATAACAATACACAGTTATAGTGGCAATTTTTCTTGTGTGTATAAATATACCTCCAATACACAAAGGCCCAGTATGTTCTTTATAATGATATTATAGCCTCATAAAGTTACTTTTTAAAACCTTATATCCAGTTTTTATGAACTTGGAATATCACAGCACTTGATTTAAAATTCATATAGTAAATCTCCATATGATGGAATCTATTTAACATACATACACAGCATATGAATAAAACTCATTAACTTAAAAGATAAAAATCAGAATCAGTTCAAAAAGAAACTTCTAAATAAAACAAGGTGACACATATTTTTTCAGATTTTCTCCAATTTGTTAATATACATGGTATCTGTCACTATTAAACCACTGTATTCTAATTAACGTCCCACACATTGTACCTGTGTATATATAACATCCCAAAACAAAGAAAGAATAAAAACTACTAACTGAATCACCGATTATGTTACATACACCACCTTTATAAATCACATGTTATTTTATTGGAATATTTAATTAATTTATTGATTTTTTATAATCCACACACAATGCACCTGCATTCGTAAAAATCCTGACAAAGATGAAAGGAATATATTTTCACAATGATTTACAAAAGGTTAAATATTGTACACCATTTTGTGGACTGAAAATAATTTCCAATATTTTTCTAAATTCTTACTATTCACTTCTTCATAATTTTACCAATGAAAAAATTGTTCCTGTATTTACACCTGGAATTACACCTGTATTTACACCTGTATTCGTAAAATCCAGAACAAAACATAAGCACAGTTAGATAGTCTTTACAAGTATTACATAATATATTGCTTCACAGATATTTCACCAATCTGTGAGTAACACAAATATTATTACAAGGTTTTCTACCGTTTTTGAAAATTTGTTTATATATCCATGACAACCACATTTTATCATCCGACATAATCGAATATACAATGCCAAAGAACAATACAACGCAAATCCAATTTATAAACTGGTAACATTACACAATACATGGTGTTCAACTGGAAATTACACCGTTCCGAAAGTTATGGAATATTTTATCTCATGATTTTTCTCACATTTTTTGAAAATCTGTTGATATCCACCACTACATTGGATTACACCATTCTGTAAGTTACAGAATATATTCTTTCTCAGAATTTCTCACATTTTTGCAAAATCTGTTGATTAATCGACCACTATATCCTATCTTACATCAACCCAATAGTGTACACACCTATAGATTAATATATACTGGTAGATCCTTCACACAGAACAAAGCCAAGAGTTAGAAAATCTCTACACTGTTACATAATATCTCATCATGTTTAACATGATCACACTACTTAGTAAGACACAGATTTTTTTCACAATTTTTTGTTATAATTTGTGAATATAGAATCACAACTAGTCTATCAGATCCTTTCACAAATTAAATGATTTTTTTCAGTTTTTTGTTATTTTTTGATGATATAAAATCACCCACTCGTCTATCAGATCCTCTCACAAACTAACTGATTTTTTTCACAATTTTTTGTTATAATTTGTTGATATAGAATCACCACTCATCTATCAAATCCTCTCACAAACTATAACTGATTTTTTTCACAATTTTTTGTTATAATTTGTGGTATAGAATCACTAGTCTATCAGATCCTCTCACAAACTATAACTGATTTTTTTCACAATTTTTTGTTAAATTTGTTGGTATAGAATCACTAGTCTATCAGATCCTCTCACAAACTATAACTGATTTTTTTCACAATTTTTTGTTAAATTTGTTGGTATAGAATCACTAGTCTATCAGATCCTCTCACAAACTATAACTGATTTTTTTCACAATTTTTTGTTAAATTTGTTGGTATAGAATCACTAGTCTATCAGATCCTCTCACAAACTAACTGATTTTTTTTTCACAATTTTTTGTTATAATTTGTGGATATAGAATCACTAGTCTATCAGATCCTCTCACAAACTAACTGATTTTTTTCAAAATTTTTTGTTATAATTTGTTGATATAGAATCACCACTCATCTATCAAATCCTCTCACAAACTATAACTGATTTTTTTCACAATTTTTTGTTAAATTTGTTGGTATAGAATCACTAGTCTATCAGATCCTCTCACAAACTAACTGGTTTGTTGAGTTTTTTTTATAATTTGTTGATACAGGATCACCCACTCATCAATCAGATCCTCAGACAAACTGTGTACCTGTATCATAGGAACACTACAATATTACATAATAGATGATGTTGAAATGTGATTACACCACTTTGTAAACTCGTACATTTCACCACTTCTAATTCAGAAAATAAACAAAGAGTCAATGAGAAAATAATTACCACTACATGTTCATGCTGCTGTTTAAAATCTTTTAAAACTGATACAGAAAGTTTTAAATATTTCAGTTTAATATTCCTACGGACACACAATGTAAACCAATTTGTAACTCCTATATTTCACCACTTCTAGTTCAGGAAATAAACAAGAGTCAAAGAGGAAATAATTGCCACATAATGTACATGCTGCTGTTAAAAATCTTTTAAAACTGATACAGAAAGTTTGATATATTCCAGTTTAATATTCCTACGGACACACAATGTGAACTCCTACACATTTAACCACTTCTAATTCAGAAAATAAACAAAGAGTCAACGAGGAAATAATTGCCACTACATGTACAGGCTGCTGTTTAAAATCTGTTAAAACTGATACAGAAAGTTTAAAATTTATTCCACTCTTAAATATTCCTATGGACACACACATTATTGAATGACCTTATTAAGAACACAAGTGACCTAGATATCACACCTGATATTTTTTACGAGACAACATGAATAGTTGAGATGTATTAGATACACATCACATACAGGTATATAGTAAGGGAACATCTCAGATGATTATCTAGTATACAAGATAGATACTACAGGTGAAGAGAAAGTTCACTTATACTCCAGGTAATTAACATTTAAATCCACTTCTAGATCAAAGGAAAGTTACATAGTATACAGGTGTAACAAAGTTACAGATGCAGGTGGAAAACTATTACACTGTAGTGATTCTCCAGGTATAAAAAGGGTCATTATTATACTGTCAATTTTGTTTTAAAACTGCAATTAAATTACACATTTTAATAAGCTTCCAGAGGAAAAATACCTGTAGCCCACATTACAGGTGCCTAGATAGTGAATGTTTGAATGAATGTCAATGTCACAGCTAGTAAAAGAGTTGTATGTTCCAGTAACAAACCCATGATATTACACTACCAAGATAATTCCAGGTTAACGAGGCCCTGCACTTTCATTTAAAAAAAAACTGTCATAGTAATTCATTACACCTGTCTTTAACATTTTTAATGTCAGCACAAAAAGTACATTGTAAAGGCTCTCCTGATGCCCTGATACACTTAATTCCATAAAATTGAACCACTTATACGAATTTTTATACCATCAGTTTGTTTATCAGAACTGATCGAAATTCCACGAAAACATGTAAACATGCCATCAAAAAGTTACATCAACTTTATAGTCAAACACAATGCCACACAAGTGAGAGTGTCTTCCCATATCAAAAGTGTTTTCCCATATCAAAAAGTTAAAACAAATTTAGAGTCAAACACAATGCCACACGAGTGAATGTCTTCCCATATCAAAAACATAAACATCACAGATGAACACCCTGCCACATAAGTGAGTGTCTTCCCATATCAAAAAGTTACATCAACTTCACAGTCAAACAAAATGCCACATCCCATATCAGAAAGTTACATTAACTTCACAGACAAAAGTGAGAGTGTTTTGCCATATCTTCCCGGACAGACAGAGAGGATAAAAGCTGTGTTAATACACACAGACAAATTATATATATAATGTATGTATGTGTGCATACCAATCTATATAGATATAAAAATCCATACTGTTTATATACATACATATATATATATATATATATATATATATATATATAAGATCACACAGTAATATGACACAATAACATGTATATTACAGCATGTTGTACGAGTGTTTTACTTCCACCGTCAGATAAACAACACATTGGTTGAGTATGGTACTTTACTTCTGTGGTATATACCAGTATTGATGACTATGCATGCAGCATATTGACAGATATTAAACACTGTGCACTACAAATCAGCTTATCCAGTAAACACTAGTAAATCAACATGGAATACACTACATGCAAGTGCTGCATTTCCACGTGAAAAATCTCAATTTTTCTGGTAATGTATGTATGATAACTTGTCAATGCATTAGAAAATTGGAAGATTAAAAGTTGAAATAATCCAATAAGGTAATTATATAGTAATCCATGTGTAGATTGGACGACGGCAAGCAAATCTGAATGATTACACTGATAACAACCCCTTCCTGATGATTCCCTGGTATGTACCGGAATGTCTCTTGTCAACGCATTAGAAAGTTGAAGATTAAAAGTTAAAATAATCCAATAAGATAATTATATAATAATCCAAGTACAGATTAGACGCCAGGGCGAGCAAATCAGAATGCTACTGATAACAACTGTTCCTGATGATTTCCTGGTATGTGTGTATCTTGTCAGTGCAAATTAGAAATCAAGAAAAAACAAGATAAAAGTTCAAATGATCCATCAAGAGAATATATATAATATTCCATGTGTGTGTGTGAAACTGCAAACTAAATGGAATGACTAGACTAAGTTACTATATACACCAGTAGGTAGGCAGTTGTATGTACGAATGTATGTATGTGTGTGTGAGAGATTAACAAAAACAATAATCATTAACTGTCTAAGTGAGCACTAAAAACACCAGTATAACGGCAGGTACTTGTTGGAATGTTTTAATACTATTGTTTCATGAAGAACAGACAAAGTTCCGATGATAAAGAAAAACTTCTGTAGAGTATTTTAAACATCATGGTAGTTAACCTTTCTTCTACATTGTATATCAAAATATTGTGTGTTCAACAGATGAAGTCATGTTAATGTAGGTAACTGAATCATGTGCATCATACTAGAAATATTTCAATATGCAATGATTTACCGTATAATCAAAGTAGAGATATAGTGTAAAACAATTCCAGTCAAGATTCTTTTACTTATACCAAGGTGGTCAGTTCTGGTATGGTAGAGTGGAAAAGTAGTATTTAATGCCCCAGTGAAGATTCTTTCACCTATATTGAGGTAGTCAGTATCGAGGTGGTCAGTTTTAAAATTCTTTCACTTATATCAAGGTGGTCAGTTCAATGGTAGAGGAAACCAGAGTGCCCAGAGAAATCACTACCTGACAAACTTTTCACAATAAGGATCTGTCCTGAGTGGGATTAGAACCTAGGTGAATAGAATTTAAGTGCTACCGCAGATCCTTAGTACAATCAGAAAGAAGACACTTAATTTGATTTCATAATACAGGTTTAAAATCATGCTACCTTCTTAGCAATTTTTTGCCTCATTTATACCAAAAATATTTCATCTCAGATAATACTTGTCATGAACTATCTACATGACAAACTTAACATGACAACTGTCAAAAGTGTTTACAAATCCCCGATCTAGTGACTGATATGACATTTGTGTATTTAATTTGAAAACAAAATTGTCCTGTCATTAAAAACCACAACTTTAACTACTAGTAGATGGTGATGATATCAGACAAAATTAAATGTCCTAGATAGAGTATGGTAAATCATGTTAAAACTCAATAATCTATACTTGGATAACTTTGTACACACCAAAATCCTTTTATCAATGCCATAAAACAGTTTTATTATACTGTTGATTAAAATGATGCTTCTATATCCAAATTTATTCTGGATATACATATTTGATGTCCTGTAGTTCCATTCATTGTAAATCTTGATTTCACACATGGTGGGTGTAGCATGGTAGACAGGTAGTGCTTACCCTTACTGAGCACCTGGCCTCACTTCCTTTATTCTAGGTTTCCACAAAACTAAAAATAATTAGTAGCCAAATTTCCAAAATTTGTGAAAAATTAGTCCTTTTTAAAGTATTTTTCCACAAATTTGCTAAAATAGGTTACTTTTTGAAAGAATTCCTTAGGAATTAGTAGCCAATGGTGATTTTGGCTACAAGGAATGGAAACATAGTTTATTGAAGTTCATGTGTTTAACTTAATACCCCAGTATTCAAAGACTTTACTTTGCGTTTCAATTTGTTTTGGAAGTGTGATTCGAACATGGACCAGTATATTTGTGTTCCGATTCCTACACTTTTTTCTATATACAAATATATTTTGTCTGTATCAATTCTTTGCCAAACTCCTTAATAACACAGACATGAAAATGAACAAGTGGTGGCAATAAATTAAGGTTGTACTGTAATTAATTCAAGAAATAACTCATTAATTCAGAGAACTTCAGACCCCCAAAAATATAAACTGACACATGGAAATGCCTTAGCCTTATTACTTTCTAAGTAGAAGAGTCTGAGAGATGCACAAGCTATTAGTGCAATAAATTAATTGGCTGTCTGCAGCTGGAGTATACCACTAACTACATCTCATTTAAGAAAAGAAAAATCACCAAGATTTTGTTTTAAAAAATAAATGAAAGTATGTATGTGGTATAAAAATCCTTGAAATGATGATATTGTAAAATTTTTCTTTTAAAACTTAATAACAATTAGTCATGCAGACTCGACTTGTATGGATGCCAAGAAAATATTGTTGTAATGTTGAACTCACAAAAGTAAATGATACTAATGTAAAATTCACTAAAGGCAAACAACATTGACCTGTTCGTTTGACCTTTCATTAGGAATATTCATATAGCAGGGTTCACCCATTACATAGGTAGCATTAGGATTCACAGTTAATACATATACACATTTCCCATGATAAGTGTTCACACATATAGACAAAATAGACATGTGTGATCCCTATTATGGTACTTCAATTCACCTGTCCATAATGAATATTTAAATCAAAGGTCAAGCAGACAGGTCAATGTTGTTTACCTATACAGAAGGTTTATCTATCTATCCCACTGGCAAAAACAAATAATCACCTTGTACTGACCATGATTAATCAGCAGCTTGTATGTAATATAACTACAAACAAGTATAAATTTCTCTTGAAATGTGCATTAGAGTTGCTAATCCAGTTTAAGACTTAAGGCTTCAAAAGACAGAAATGACTCTGCAGCCAAATCAGCTTAAATATTCACCTCTTTATACAGACCACCTGTCTATAAAGGTTAGGATAGAATACACACATGGCAGGTGTAGCTAGCCAAACAGAAGGTGCTTACCCTTCCGGAGTACCTGGCCTCACTTCCCTGATGGAGGTTATCATGTTTAGCCTAACTTGTCACTGTCAAAGTTTTTACTTTTCTTCTGCATTGTGATTCAGACATGGATTGGTTTTTTGTTTTTGATGATTACCACCATTTCTTCTTTAAAGTATATAAAAAGCACATATGTTTCATGACCATTTGTACAGGTTCTCTCGTGTGGTGTTTATAGATAGTGCATTATTATCTGAAAGCTAGGGATGTTTTTTTTTAAATGCTGTGTTTAAAACATCTAAGGGCTACCTAAAGTACATTAGTCAGTTATGATTTTTATATAAATTGTTGGTGCACTTCTGCAGTTTCCCAATCTGGACCTTAAAACAAAAATTTGCACAGCTAAAAAACCACATACCATAAGGATGCTAAGTATGAAATATTTTAGGTCTAGCACTTATATTCTTCAAACCTTCAAACTATTTTAACATTTATTTCAGCATGTCATTTTTTGCATAATTAACATAAATAAAATTCCACTGAAATCACTATAAAATTAAGGCAATTACAGACAAATTTGAAGGACACCATGAGGACATGGTGAGCCATCAAGTCTAAGTGCTTTCATATTATACATCATTATATGCAGCATGTAATACATGGCATAAATTTTTCCCCATTTTTTTAATATTTTATTTTTTGTTTTTTATAAAATAGCACATTACCGGTATTGTGTTTAATTAAAATCTACATAACGAGCCCACATTACAACTTAAAAGCCAAATTAATAAGCAAATAATTTTTTTATAAAGAGATGTGTGTTAAGAGCTTGTTTACAAACTTGACAGTCTGCACATCATGTCAAAATATATGCAAACAACAACGACCTGCCTGTTTGACCTTTCATTAGGAAAATTCATACAGAAGAATTCATCCAACATAATGGGCAGGGGTCCTACTAGTTTTGGGGTCCAAAAATGTAACAAAAAATAGGAATATGGGGTCAAAATTAAAGGAGTTTTATAGGAAATTTTACATGTTTTCACTGAAATTAAAGGAATATTTTTTCAAAAAGTTTACACATAAAATATCCATCCATGGCCCCCTTTTCTCCCCTTCAGCCATTCCCTTTCCTCATTTTACTAACAACCATAAAATATTGGCAACTGCAATGTACACTTACTGCCTTAGAAATACACAAATGTTAATGTTGCTTAAGAATTTACTAAATAAACAAGAGGCCCATGGGCCTTAATGCTCACCTGAGGCTAAATACATATCTCATGCAGAGGTTCAATGGTCAATAACATTTATTAAAGAAAATTCCTTATTTTCAGCAGTAAGGCAGAATTAAATGCAAGGATTTTTGCAAATTAATCATACCTTGTCCCGAGAATGCTACATATAATATATATATAGTCTAGCTACAATACATTATTTATCACAGCTAAAAAAGTAAAAACAAAAGTATAAAACTATGACCTTCATCTAGGCTATTACCTACAATATTTGAATATACATGCCTATACAAAAAGTTAATAGTTTTCGAGATAATTAACCATTTCAGTATCCTTTCCCATCTGTAACCTTGACCTTTAAACCCATGACCTTAATCTATATATCAAAATGATTGTTAAATCAACTCCTACAATATTCTCATATACATGTTTATACAAAAAATTTATAGTTTTTGAGATAATTAACCATTTTGGTATTCTTTCACATCTGTGACCTTGACCTTTGAATCCATGACCTTAATCTATATATCAAAATGATCGTTCAATCAATTCCTACAATATTGCATTATACATGTCTATACAAAAAGTTTATAGTTTTCGAGATAATTAACCATTTCAGTATTCTTTCGCATCTGTGACCTTGACCTTTGAACGCATGACATTAATCTATATATCAAAATGATCGTTCAATCAAAACCTACAATATTCTAGTATACATGTTTATACAAAAAGTTTATAGTTTTCGAGATAATTAACCATTTCGGTATTCTTTCACATCTGTGACCTTGACCTTTGAACCCATGTCATTAATCTTAAAATCAAAATGATCGTTAAATCAAAACCTACAATATTCTTATATACATATCTATACAAAAAGTTAATAGTTTTTGAGATAATTAACCATTTTGGTATTGATTTGAATCTGTGACCTTGACCTTTGAACCCATGACCTTAATCTATATATCAAAGTGATCGTTAAATCAATTCCTACAATATTCTAATATACATGTCTATACAAAAAGTTAATAGTTTTCTAGATAATTAACCATTTCTGTTTTCTTTCGCATCTGTGACCTTGACCTTTGAACCCATGACCTTTATCTATATATCAAAATTATCATTGTGCCATTACCTACAATATTCTAATATGTATGCCTATACAAAAAGTTAATAGTTTTGCAGATAATCAACTATAACGGAAATAGTTGTGCATCCTTGACCTTGACCTTTGAACTCATGACCTTGATCTATGTATCAAAATGATCGTCATGTCAATACCTACAATTAACTGAAAATCCCATGCCATTATCATCTAAAATGATTAAAAAATAGCATTTTTTATCAAAGGTCAAAAACTGGGACATGACCTTGACCTTTGACCTTGACATCTTTTGGAAGAAAATAGCAAGACAAGATCAACAGTGAAAACACCATACAATTATCTTCAGCCGTTATTGAGTTATAACAATAAATGTTTCATTTTCAAAATTACATAATTTTACGCAAAAAACGTGTAACCTATTTTTCGTTCAATTTTAATGAAAAACACAATTTTAATGTTCCCAGGTATGCTTAATCTAAATATCCAATCAAAATTTGCCTGCACCTTTTGGTTTCAGAGAAGAAGATTTTTTTGTCTTTTGCTATTTTTAGTAACGGTGGCCATCTTGTTGGGCGTGGCCAAACCCCGAACAAAATTTTGAAAGGCTGTTACCCAGACATGATAATCGCCAAGTTTCATCAAATTTGGCCCAGTAGTTTTGGAGGAGAAGATTAAAATGTAAAGTTTACACACGACGCACGACACACGACGCACGGCGGACGACAGACGACGGACGGTGATAGATTGCAATAGCTCAACTGAGCCTTTGGCTCAGGTGAGCTAAAAAAAGTCCCTATTCTTAATCCCTGATGCTACCAGTAACAAAAATAAGGGAAAATATATAAAATATAGGAGGTTTTTCAAATTATATAGGAAAGGGTCAACATTATAGAAAATATAGAAATGGTAGGACCCCTGCATGGGTATAGTAGTTGGATTCGCATATAATAATGTGTACACAAGGTACATAATTAGTGTTCACACTATGTAGACAAAATAAACCCACATTTTCCCATTACAAAAATGCACTCGTCCATAATAAATATTTAAATTAAAGGTCAAGCAGACAGGTCAAAGTTGTTTGCCTATACCTCAACTTCACAGAACATAAAGGATAATTACATTTGTGACTATTTACATACAATAGCAATCTGGTTTTCATCCCTGGCATAATATTTTTATAAATAAATTTGATTTATGATACTGTGTTATCAGGAAATAAGTGAATAATATTGTTATAACCAAATTCACCAGATTTTTTTATTTATTCCAGACAAGATAACAGGTCCAATATTATTATAACCAAATTCATAAGAGATATCTTTCTTTTTAGTTTCAGACCAGATAAAAGAAATAAATAGGAGTTATGATCCAGCAACAAGAAACGTCTAGGTCTACCTGGTTTGTATTTTAGACAGATATTTTATCATTACCTTTTAACCAAAGAAGACTGGTTTTTAAGGTCTCGTAGGTTCAAATCATATCATCTTCAATATTTTCATGGGTGAAATAGTGTTTTATCCCAGAAAATATTGAGGGTCAGTAGAGTAAATAGGAGTGTAATCAAGTATACTTTTAAACCTAGCAGATAAAAAAGCAAGGTGATCTTTAAATCAGGTTTACCCTATGCAATCCCCCCCCCCCCCCATTTCAAATGGTGCCGATTGATTGATTAAAACTTCAAATCCCAGTTAAGAATATTTCACTTATATCGAGATTTCACCAGCTTTAGATGAACTGGCAGAAGTTTTACCTTTGCAGTAGGCTCAGGACAATGTACAGGGAGAGTTCTTTAATGTGCCATGCCTGCAGTGACATAAGACATCAGTTTTTAAGGTCTCTTCCGAAGGACTCCATGATTTTCATCAAATGGTGTCTACATATATCTTAGGATTATTAATATTTAGTAAACTGTTATAATAAAATATGCAAAAACATAACAAAAAACAACCAAGCTAGCATTTACAATATATGATACAGGCCTCATAAAAGTGTCAACAATTAATAGTGAGACAAGAAATGAAAAGTAACAGTATACACAAATGAGGCTAATCAGAAAAGAATGTCCCCATGTGTATCCTAAATATTCCTGAATGTCAAGCTCAATATGAAAGACTTAACATGCAATAGTTATTTAAGAAACTGTTTGTAATAAGAATATGATCTGAAATACAAGTATGAACAAGTAAGTTCAGTGAATTAGGACCCCCATCATCAGCTTCTTTTTATATGATGTGTACTTATGTTCAAAGGGCAATAACTCCAAAGAAAATGAGCAAACTACCTCGGGTTAAGGATCAGGACATATCCTATCAATGTTGATGCTTTGCACAAAGTTTCACGAAATAGTGCTTCATAGTTTTGGAAAATTTGAGCAGACAAAAATTTCGAAAGGACAGGCGGAAGGACGCAAGGAAGGATGAACGGAAACTCAAATTTAATATCCCCTTCTTTCTTTGAAAGGCAGGGGATAACTATGTAAACAACAATTTATTATCACGCTTCATGTAATCAGATAGCTAATACACAGAAGTTAAGAGAATGTCTAAACTTAGAACGAAAGTAAACCAGACGTTTTGTTTACCAAAAACTTGTATTTCCAGTCATTTCATAAAAGCAAATTTTAAAACTTAAATAGTATGAAAGCCTATAAAACCTATGTTTCCATTATTGGTAGTCAAAATCACCATCGGCTAATAATTTATGTGAAATTCTTTCAAAATGCAACTGATTTAAGCTTCTGGTATAAAGCACAAATCTTGTGAGTCTCTGGAACCCTTGGTGACAGAGTGGTCATGGATCACACTGTCTTTCACTTTTTACTTTTAAAACCCACTAATGGAAAATCTTGCGAGTAAGATATCTTTGTGCAATTAATTCAGTACAACCTGAATATAACAAACAAGCTTACAACAAATACATGAAGAGTACAAAGTCAAATATTTGGACAAACTGCTTCTCTATATAAAACAATAAAATGAAGCTGCTTTATAACAAAGTTAAAATAGAGTCCTCAGTGCTTTATCATAAACATGTTTTACTGTAATTTTAAAATTGTGGAAACCCCGTAAAACCTAATTAAATCTTTCACATATTTTTGATGTTTGGATTTAACAGATATCAATGTAGACTAGACCTGTCAGCTAAACAGGTTAGCTAGATTCAATAATAACTTCAATGTAATCAAAAGACCCAAGGGACATAACTCAATGAATATCAAACATCCAGATTCATATCTTCCAATGGTATTGATCTGATAATTTTAATCAAATCTCTTCATACAGTATTTCATGGTCTAGAAATATCCGAAGAAAATAGTTAAGGCTGGAGAGACAGACAGACAGACAGCTAAAAGTTATGTAACTGCTATGTACAATTAAGCTTTGAAAAGTAAACTAAACAATTCTTTCTTGGACTATTACAAAATTTGAGACTATTATCTGAAGAAGATCAATTCCTGTATTACTGAAAATATTTCTTAGTGCATATATTCATTTCTTTGTCACTATAGAGCTTGAGAGTAAACCAAGAATATCCAATCCTGGACAACTGCCTGCAGATTTCTGAATGTATTACTAAACAGCAATCGATTCCTGATGTACCACACTTTTTAAATGCTCTTGTTTGGACTACTACACTCATCTTAACAGATAATGAGATTCAATACTCTTCAAAATTTTAATCTCTATTCATGGCTGGACTGCTTTATTCTTCAACAATTATTATTCAAATTCATTTATCCATAGTGGGATTATACTCTCTTCAGAATTTAATTTCCATTCATGGTTGGATTGCTACACTTTTTGAAACTGAACTTTTAAATTACATGTTCTTCTGAGATTGTACTCTAGCTCTTCAGAATTAAAATTTCAATCATTGTTGGACTGCTGCACTCCTTAGAACAAATCTTTTTTATTATTATCTACAAATTTCCCTTTCTTGGCAAAATGGTAGAGTCAGAAAACTCCCAACTTCTGTAAACGCTAAAACCCGATATTTAATTATTGTGCAAATTCGTTACAACAGATTGTAGGACTATATGGTACCACAAGGTGCAACATATTTTTGATACTGCTTACAATTTATGACATCAGAACTTGTACATAGTAATCACAAATTCATACAAGTCACATGACAAAACATACAAACTCTTGTTGTTAAACAGATCAAGATGGAAATAACAAAGATTTGACAGTATGGGATTCGCCGCTTTACCACATGATTAATACCGCTTGGCGTTTGTGCGGAATGTTTTGGAAAACACTGACATCGCAAATTCCTGTGTTTAGGGGGAAATGTTATCTAATGCGATTTAATATCCATTGTAAATAAGTGTTTCACACAAATGTTAGGCGGTATCACATGTTACAGCGACGAACTCCATTATCCAGAAAAAATAGTATAAGACATAATGTCCCCTACCTTAATTGTTCAAGCAGGTTCTCTCCTTCACTGACAGTGTTGATAGCAGCTTCTATTGTGGTCTCTCGCTGTGCGTTAAACTGGCCTAGCAATTGTTCAGCACCTTCTACACTATCAGCAATTTCAGAACTCTGCAGTTCTTGTTGTAATTCTTCTAACCATGATGTCAACTGAAACAAGCAAATTCAGTAAATTAGGGAATAGTCTTTACATATAATGGTCTGGTATAAACAATTGAACAGTGTATATAATTTTTAATTTAATAACACTATTATGTACACAAATTATCACCACTATGGATATCTTAACATAACATTCTCTTGTATCATGGTTCCATGAAATTTGTCAAAAGCAGCACTGAATAATGGCCTCAAGACATATTTAAACAGACAAGAAAATCGCGCATTTTAACATGGTAAGATTTTTCTGTATTACCCTAGTATAATTTAGATCAGGGCTCTCCCTCACCCTTTTGTGAATGGGGCAGGGGACCTCGCAAATGTGAAAATTAACATCATAATGACCAACATAGTGAACACAAAAAAAGTTACAGAAAACCCCTTAAATACTGTTTTTTAAACTGGTATTTCCAAAATTGTGAAAATTGGCAAAGTGATTGTGAAAATACCATATGATTTTGAATTGTGAATGGGGCAGAATATCGGCCCCAAAATCAACCCAGAGAGAGCCCTGTAGATTGTGACGTCATTAGTTGTAATTGTTTATAACTTTTTGTAGAGTTTTGGGATAATTTTTACCATAAAACCTTAACAAAACATGAAAATATTGGATATGAGAAAAAAAGAATCAACCCTGGCTTTGTAGTGAAGACAACTTAAGGATGAGATTTCTATGTCTCCACTATAAAGCAGGGGTTGATTCTATTTATCTCAACCCAACTCTTACATCACAATGAGACGAAATACATCTCAACTCTACTCTAACATTGTCATGACACAAAATGTTGTCTTGTTTATAAACTTACTTCATGTACATGAAGATAAAATGAGACAGCCATGTCCAGAGTGACACGCCTCCTGTCGAGATCGGTCATAAATCTACCCATCCTCTCCTCCAATTCTTGAGCCTCACGGTAGATTTCTTTGGGATCACATTCACCGGTTTGAGCTAATTCATCTGCAGCTGCTAAAAGCTTCTCTGCATTTGTAATTGTATTCTTTAAAGAAATTAAAAAAGATATTTAAATTAAATTAACTAATCAAACAATTGCTAAATGTAACAGAAAAATAGATAATTTAGGTCAAAGATTAAAGAAAACAGCTTGACACATGGGACAATTATGCCAAATATGAAATCCAAATAACGTCACATAAAGGATTGATTGGTTAAATGTTTTTTTTACATCCCTGTCAAGTATTTTTCACTTATATCAAGACATCACCAGCTATGGATGATGTGGCAGGAATATTTACCTTTGCAGTGCACTAAAGACAATGTGCAGGGAGAGTTCTTTTATGTGCCATATGTGCTGTGACACAGGGCATCAGTTTTTAAGGTCTATTCCAAAGGACCTTATGACTTTCATTTCTTAATTACGAGTGCTTGGCGAAAGAACAGTCACTACCCACTTTCAAGTCTTGGGTCAGACCCAGTTAAGGTTCGAACCCACAATCTCCCCAATACAAATCCAGCACTCTACCACTAAGCTACGGTAGTTTCTTAACAAAAAGGAGACAAAGATTTTACTCCAAGGTGTAACTTGTGGACTTCCATTTTCTTACATAACATCTAGCTTGTATTTGAACACTGGTAACATTCCACTGCAAATCTTTATGATAATACAGTAAAAGATGAATTCTGGTCATTTCATACAAGCCAAGGCTTCCTCCAAAATAATTTGAAAACTCTGACAATGTCTAATAAAAGCTCATACAAAGGCTCAATTTATCTGTAAAAAGTTCCTGGAATTATAAAAATGTGATTTTACCTGAGCAACAGATTCAAAATGTTCATGACTTTTTTGTAATGCCTTTGCACGTTGTAGACTTCTACCAACTGATGTATTCTTCCTTAAAAATCCATCACCATGGTTATCAAGCCAATCTATCACCTTTAAAGAATGAAGAAATAAATACATTTCCACATGTACTATTTTTATATACACTAATATAAGCAATAACTGCATGTATTCTAGTCAAAAATGTGCAAAACAAGGACTCAACATAAATGTTTATTAACTATATCAGAAATATCCAAAATGGAAAACTGCCGTTAAAAAGACAGAACTAATATTCAAATTCATGGTGTACTTACCATTTCATGGGATTTCCCCATGTACAAAACAATATTCACTTGAGTAAAAATATTGTTACTGCTGGTTATTAAAAAGGCCCTTCCATCGCAATTCAAGTAATAAGGTTACTGTAACCAGAAGATGTTCACCTCAAATCACACATTATTAAGTGTAATTCTTGATTTCCATTTCTAACTGTATGCGGAAATGGTAGAGCTATCACTTTGTAGAAAAGCAAATCACATTACATTGCTTTTCACAACTTTAAAAAGATCCCACATTACAGATTTTGTATGTAAAATAGGGGTATACCTCACATGGCTACATAGGTAAACTATAGATAACAAATTCTTCTGAATACCTACCTGTTTAACATCTTGCTGAAACAATCTTAATCCAAGTCTCTGGTGTAATTTCACTTTTTTAGAATGCCATGTTTGTTCAAGGTGGCGTTGGTGGGCTAACACCTATAAAAACATAGTATATTTTTAAGGTTATTAAAAGAAGATAAAAAGAATCACTAAACTCTTATTACTTCAAAGCCTTTCAGAAGAAGTTATCAAAAGCAGAAGAGCAATGGATCTGAGTTGAGTAATGGTGTATAATGTCTCAGTCAAGAATATTTTACTTATATTGAGACGTTGTCTGCTATATGCGAAGGTGCAGAAACTTTGTCTGCATATTGCACTGATGGCATTTTACAGCAAGGTTCTTTATCGTGCCATGGGATCTGGTTTATTTTAAATTCCCATCCGAACGAACTGTGACTCATATTTTGTAATGCCTAGTGCTTGGCACTTAACAGTCATTACCAACTTTCAAGTCTTGGGTCAGACCCGGAGTTTTATACCCTAGCAAAAATTCATACTATGACCTGATAAAGAAACCAGAGTACCCAAAGAAAACCACTGACATAACTGATTCACTTTCTCACATTAGGATCTCCCCTAGGTGGGATTTAAACCTTAACATCAACAGGCATGAAGGACTATAAGCTGGTGCTTTAAACCAACCAGACACCAAGATTCCAGTAACCAAAGGGGGAGTATGATGAGATTTATGTATGCATATATAAAGATTTATGGATGCATATATAAAGAAAGGAGTACTAATATTGAATGTTTGCTTTTTTTTGTTACAACTCTAAACAAGGTTTAGCAGAGGTAATTAACCCATACTTTTCACATTTTTCAATAGAAAAAAAGAAAATTATCATTTGATAAATTATTTCGAATTTAAATATATTAAGTAGCAAGTTAGTTGGTATGGTTGGTAGGTGGTTGTATTAGTTAATAAGCAATTAGAATGGAGTACTAATATTGAATGTTTACTCTTTTTTGCAAGAACTCTAAACAGGGTTTAGGAGAGCTTATTAACTGATATTTTTCAGATTTTCCAATATAAAAAAAAGAAAATTATTCTTTCATAAATTATTTAAAATTTTAACTGATTAAATAACAAGCTATTTCGTACTGTGAGGATTAATTAATCAGTGATTTACTTACCTCGTGTACGACATCTAGGACATTTCCAGATGCCTCGGAGTAATCAGCTTTAGCAGTTAGACTGTTCATACTATTAGATGATACTGGGGTCTGTAATGTGTCCAATAACTGCTTACCATCACCACAAACCTAAATATCAAGATATACAAGAATTACTTAATATCATATACTCCAAACAGTGACAATGGGAGTCACTCATGCGACATGGCTGAGTTTGACATCACAAACACAACCTTTTTTCCAAGTGTCAACAAATGTGGACAGGGCTTTAGGTGACGTAGCCAAGTTTGACATCACAAACCTAAATATCAAGATATTAAAGAAAAAATTACTTAAAACCATATATCCCAACAATTACAGTGAAGTATGGTAAGATCTTGAAAATTTACCATAACACTATTTTGTTGATACAGACAACACAAACAGCACTCATCTCCTCCAACACAGGAAGACCATATGAAATATGTAAAAGTGCATTTAGTTATATACTCATCTGATATCCAAAAGGCATTTGCCCTGTTCTACAATGGTAATCTGGTCTAATAATAAAACTGGTGTTATCCTTAAAGCTGTATACATTAAAATTGTTATTCTGTAAAGTGTATATATATATATGATCGCTGTAGCAGTACAATTATTATTCTTAGTTATAAACATCGAGTTTAACTCTTTTTTATTTTTACACTGGAATATATATATATATATACAAATATTTGATTTCGGTCTTTTGTAACAAACAGTGTAGCTTTTCTTGAAAGTGTAGCTCTTCTACAAATATTTTTTAAATTTTTGTAGCTCTGAAAAGAAACTTATAATTTTTGTCCAAGGTTTTTTTTATTTCTTTTTTTTTATTTTTATTGAACATATCTGTAACATAGTTTCAAACAGGTTAACTTCTCACATATGTGACTGGGATAAAACCAGAATTTCTCTTGAGATCCAAATACCACAACCCCCACCCCAACACCACCCACTTCTCCTCCAACATCTACAAAGGGGTTTATGTGATCTTGCAACCTTGACCTTTCTGATATGACCTTGGTTCAAGGTCATGACACCTTTGAACTTATAAAATTATTCATGTGAAGTTTTATGAGTCTTCCGAAGCAATTATAAGATTTGGTCTTGACATGGACAGACAGACAGACGGACAGACAGACATGGTGATTCCTATACTAGTTTGAGGGGGTATAATACTGGATCTTATGAAAATAGAACAAGTCAATATATTATGTGTTTACCTCTGCATATGACTGACTAATGGCTTCAATAAGACCTTGATGTAACTGTAATGCATTCTCTAATTCTTCAATGTCATTGGGTATGTGAGGATTTTCACAGGCTTGTCTCCATCCCACAACTTGTGCTAAATACTGAAATAATCAAAGACAAAGAACTTTATTAATCAAATAAACATAATACATTGAGAAAAACAATGTTGATTGATTGGTTGAATTGGGTTTTACATCCCAGTCAAGGATATTGTCACCAACTTTAGGTAAAGTGACAGAAATTTTTACCTTTGCAGTGCACTCAGGGCAATGTGCTGAAAGGGTTTTTCAATGTGCCACAACTGCTATGACACAGGATCTCCATTTTTAAGGCCTCTCTGGAAAAACCTCAGGACTTTCATTTCTAAATCTGGAGTGCTTGGCGAAAGAACAGTCAGTACCTATTTTAAAGTCTTGGTCAGAACCATCTGTGGTTCAAACCCAAGACCTCCCATATACACAGAAAAACAAGGCATTTAACTGGACATTAAATAATAATTTAGAAATGAAATTAATTTTTCATTTTGTTATAGAAGTATGAAAGAATTGGACATTTTGTACACTGAATAATTTGCATAGCGTACGCAAATTATGTTACATATCAACTAATGTGTGAGATAATATTAAATATTAAACCTAAGGTGGAGCTTGATTCTTTTTCTAACATACTAATTGTATAAATGTCAGATGTTTTACAGCATTTTTATCACAAAAACATGCAACAAGAGACAAGTGTTTACATTGTAATACATGTAAATAGAGGCAATAGCCTGTTTCGTACTGGTTAAAACATCAATAAACTCACCTGTTCTGCTTTTTTGAAGAACATTACAGATAAAGTTAATACTGCACTACGATCCTCTAAAGCTGCTGCCAAACTTTTCCATTCTCTTTCCAATCTGTTAGCTTGCATTCTGATTGTGTTTGAGGCATAATGACCAGCGTCACATAACCTCTGAGCCATTCCAAGAATACGAGTAATATTTACATATACATTCTGAAAAGCAAAAAACATCAAAATTTTGATGATACATACATTCACCTTATGAAACAGTTAAGGGTTGTTGCTTGAAAATGTATAACAAAGCTAAATTATTTTGAATAAAAATAAATGTTTCATTTTTATTGAAATTCTGTCCTATGAATAAAAACGCAATGGACTTTATTTGACTTCTGCACACGTTGCAGAACTGAAATTTTGTGGTATCATTTTAAGCATTGTATGAAAACAGCCTTGAAAAGTTTTTTATTTTACCAGTTTAAATGGATCTAGTTATGACTAAAGATTCCAGGCATGGGGTAATGCTAATTTGTAATTGTAATGTCCTGTAATGCATTACATTTCTCAAAGTAATGCATGTAATGTGTAATGCCTTAATTTTTGCATTACATGTAATTGTAATGTAATGCATTACATAAACAAAAATGCATGTAATTTAAGCATTACATGGCATTACATAGCATTACTTCTCTGTATTAAATGCTAGATATTATTACCATTACAATTCAGGGCTAGTAAGTACCTACAGGCTACTTTTTTCCCTAATATAAGATATGAAAATCGATGTCTAGAAAAATTGTAACTTTGAACTGTTAATTTGTCAAACTAATGATTTATTTCATTCAACCTTAATACTAAAACTACATGTATGTATATAAAATGCTAAAAAGTTAGTATACTTCAGATCATTTTGAATTTCCAACAAATGTAAAGGATAAAAATACATTTTAAAGCAAAATGCAAATGCTGTTTTTAGTACTATCGAGAAGTCTAAAGATCACATCAAAATTTGCAACATATCTAAATATAAGTTTCAGTAACTACAATAATTTGTAATTTTGCTTTAACTGATAACCTGTGATGAAAACAATTTTATTTTTACCAGAGATTGTTTTTTAATCCTTTTATATGCTATTAAGGTAACCTATCTTTAATGATTAAAGAAGTTATTTGTTAAGTATGGTTTATAATTTACACCTGACAATACCACTAATTAGTTTGTATACCTATCAACTCCTTTTACTGTTTTGATTTTAATGGTAATTAAGAAACATTCAGTGAATGAAATAAATAAAAAATAAAAACATATAATATGAAAAAATTCCTTACAACATCTCTGTTTTTTCTTCTTCTTAATTTTTAGAGTAAAACAGAAATGTATATTTAGATAATAAAAAGTCTGACATAAATGAACAATCAACTTTGACAAATTTTGTAAAACCTACTGGTAAACAGCAGAAATATCAGTTGAATGACCCAAAGCAAAAAGAATCTATACATACACTTATTGACTATATATACTCCTGTTTTCAACAATTGAAAATCAAAACATAAGAACTTTATAGAAAAAGAACCCAAAATTTCAATTTCAAATTCTGAATCCGAAACATATCGTATTTATATGTTTGGATTCTTTATGAAATGTAATGTGTAATATAATGCATTACTTTGGTAAAGTAATTGTAATGTAATGCATTACTTTCCAAAATAAATGTAATTGTAATTGTAATATAATGCTACTTTTGTCAAAGTAATTGTAATGTAATGCATTACATTGCAATGTAATTCGCCCCATGCCTGAAAGATTCTAATAAATTTCTTTTACAAACAAGACAAGATTGTCAACAAAGAAATTGGACCATGAAGTCAGATCTTGAATCTCTAAATATTTGATGAGCTACTGAAAACAGATTAAATTTTGTGTGCATTTATTTTCAAGGTATATGAAGTTTAGACATATCTGTGTTAAATTTTTGCGTTTTTAAAATACGGTATGCACTATAACATAATTAGCATAATACAATTTTGACTTGGTATTAATTTTCACACAAAACAAACACAAAATAAGCATATAAATTAATACCCAGTGAAAACAAATATGTTTACAGTATTTGGATTCAAAATGAAAACATCCAGTATTCTATCACACTGACAAAGTCACAGATTAACATTTTAACCACTGGGCTGTCATTGCCCAACAATAAGAAATGATATGTGTATGAGATAATAGTGTCTTCCTAATACTTACAACAGCACTATTAGCAAATTGACTATGTTCTGTCTCTAACTCTACTGCCATCTGGTGGGAGTTTCCTATTTCAGTGTAATTGACTAGAAATAAATCACGATTATGGCTAATCCATTCAAACATCTGAAAATCAACAGATCATCAAAATTATCATTCAAGTAAACAAGAGTTTTACATTTGACATTTGACTATACAATAAGCAAAGTACCAAGACCAGACACGTATAATTCTATAAAAATTCTATGTGCAAAAGGTTTGCAATATAAAATAGGAACCTACTGTAGGAACCACTGTGACTGTGACAGTGAAATACTCTTGTACTCTTCGTAACAGGAAATCTGTATGCGCATCCGTGATTAGCCCACAATATATCTGCATAGGGTAAAACGTTGGTGCTATGGGGATTTAACATGTTGAAAAACCATTCAAATGGTGGATTCTGTTGCACATATGACGTAAAACGTCACCAAGGACATCACTTCCGGTGTAAACATCGTCATTTTCGCATGTGTAAAATCCCCATACCGCCAACATTTTCCTTTCTACAGCTATACTTTATGATAATCGCGGATGCGCATACAGATTTCCTATTACAACTAGGTACAAGTAAGTAAAAAATATCAAACTTTATTCAAATTTATTTGATTTTCTATGGATATGAAGAGAATTTTACTGTCTCAGTCACAGTGGTTCCTACAGTAAGGCATTTTCGACTTGGGACAGCAAGAATTGATATAAACCGCATACACACATATATTGTACCTTGGCTTTAACAAAATTTTGACAAACTCTGGACACTAATGCAGATGCCTGGGTATGACTAAAGCTCTTATGTTCTTCAAAAAGGCAAGCTAAATATTTTAATGTCAGATCAAGCCTCAATGTCAGAGTGGTCTAATTTTTTAGAACTTTTTAAATCACTTTGCCTCTAATTGCTTGATTGTCATCCCATTTGGAGACAATCCTATTTTGAGAAAGTTTGTCATTTAACTTGTTGCAATATAGGCACTCCAGTTTTCTCCCCCATCCCAATACTGACTGCCTCCATATGTGAGAGAATCTTGACTGGATGTAAAACAGCTTGACTTAGGCATAAGACAACCTTGAATGGGGTGAAAAAATACCTTGACTTGAGTGAAAAACACCTTGACTCGGGTACAAAACACCCTGGATGGGATGTAAAATAATGTTACTCTGTTCCCTGACAGAATATAATTTTGAATACCTTTTCAACATCTTCTTCAAATATTCTTTGCTGGAGGCACTGCTCCAGACGTAACCTTTTGACCTGCCAAAGCTGATTAAGATGTTGTTTTGTGCCATGTAATCTGTCCAATAACTGAGATATTTGTGGAACTGCACTCTGAAAATCTGCATTTCCTGATATTACAAATCTTCTTCCTGAAACACAAAAATACAAAAATAATGAATTATTGTTGGTATTGTATCAATTGACTCAGTGAGACCAAAAGTCTTTTAAAACAAGAAATCTGTGAGCTACTGCTCACTTATTATACACCCACTTTTAACTTCAACTATTCACTGTAAATGTCAAAAAATAAACTCGGTAAACAGGAAGTAGATGTCCGCCAGACTTGATATCGGTACTTGCAGTATGGAACCTCATACTGAACTGGCATACAAAATTTCAAGTGACTGTGATAAGTAGTTGCTGGAAAACTGGACCATAAATGTCGAAAAATAAACTAAGTGGGTAACGAAAAAGTAGATGTCTGGCAGACTTGAAATCAGTATTTGCAATATGGGACATCATACTTAACATGCATAAACAATTTCAAGAGGCAGTCTTTAGTAGTTGCTGAGAAAACTGTTAAGAAAATTTTTTATTCGAACAGACTGAAGGACAGAGGTAAAGCAGTTTCAACAAATCAACAGGGTATGCCTGTGTGCTTAAAATCAAGCAAAAAACAATGTCTTGTATTACTGCCTTCTTTTGTAACAAATTTATTATCCTTCAAAATTCAAGTTTTATGAGGCAATGAAAACTTTACAAGATCCTTTTACTTTACCTGATTGTTGACCTTCTCCAGTAATTTCTTGTAAAATTCTATGTCCCTCCATACCAAGCTGTTCTACTGGTGCCATGGCAACTCGACGCTTTAGGTGGTTATGTTCTTCTAGTTTATATTGTGCCCCGTTTAAATGTTCCGGGAGATCCGGATTTGTCAATATCTCTCCAAGATCTTCTAACTTGTCCAGTAAATCTAAAGCTTTCCAGATAAATTCTTCTAACATCTGTAAGAAATATTCATGAAAATATTGTAGCATAAATGTCTAATATACAAGATTCCTCTAGTGCTGTATGACAGTGATTAGTGTCTATGGCCTATGATTCAAAGTTGATGGGTTTAAACCCCATCCACCAGGCTATGTGATAGGTCCAGAAACAATTTCCATTTCTTATAAAAGTACTTAATTACTTACAGAAATAATGGGAATTATCTTTGCAAAGAAACAAGTCACATAGAGTCACAGCCTACTGTAAGTGAAGTTTTATTTGCAGTGTACAAATTTTTGCTAATTTCCAGGTCGAAAATTTCAGCAAAAGTACACAGCACTTAAACAATGTTAAAGTACTTAGTCTTAATATCAGTTTCATAAATATTACACCTTGCAAAAGGTCGGAAACTAAAAACCGTGAAAAATTTGACTTGAGTACATTTACAGTATTATCAGTAGTAGCTTCATACCAAATTACTAATTTTACAGTAGATTATAGCATTTTAAAGAGAAAGATTGGTACTAAGTTCTTACTTTAACCTAAACACACAAACACAAATATGCAACATATCAATGCAGAGAGACAACTTACCAATCTCAGTTGTATCCACTGCTCATGATTATAATCCAACCCTCCTTCAAATTCTCGAGTCAGTTGGGTTGGTTCAATGAATTTAGACAGATTGTCCAGTGAAATCATGTTTGTCTACAATGTACAAAATAAATAAATCATAAACAATAAAACATTAAATATCAACAAATGATATGTAGAGATTTTGAGTTGTATTGCTGGAGACTATTGAAAAACTGTCTGGTAACATTTTATTTTTACCAAAAAAGTGTACATTACAAGAATTTTAAAAGCATTTAGTGCCTTTCAAACCTAGTAAGTAAAATTTTCATACCATTAATCTAATATTTTGATATTGTCAAATTAACTTCCATGAACAAAATAGTAAGGTGTGTTTCAGATAAGTTTCAATGTACTGATACTGAGATGTAGCTTATAACTTTACTTATATCAAGATGTCACCACCTATAAGTAAGGTTGCATGAATTTATACCATAGCAATGTGCTTATGGCAATTACACTAAGCAGTAAATACTTAAATTGGTTGGTCAAACCTATTCAGACACAAGACCTGAATCTTAAACAATCTCTAAATCCATGATATAATCTCAAAACAAACCATCACTTATATCAAGATGTCACCACCTATAGGTAAAGTTGCAGGATTTTTATACCATAACAATGTACTTATGGCAATAAGGCTAACCTGTTCAAGCTTAACACCTGAATCTAAAAAAAATGTTATAAAATCAAAATAAACCATCACAGACTTCCATTTTTAATTTACTTCTAAAGATCAAGTCATTGTTACACAGACTGATAAAACAATACCTACTTCAAAATTATATTTGGCACTTCCAAGACTTGTTCTCTGTTTCTCCCAAAACTTTTCTGGTTTAATGATATAAGCAATGTGTATATTTCCTGGGAAACATTCCTGTAAAACCAAGGACAATATCGCATGTGTAAGTATTACTCTCTCTCTCTCTCTCTCTCTCTCTCTCTCTTGTAAGATAAAAGAAAAGGTATGTGGGTCAATAATCTTGATTCAAGGTTTCCCCAAAGGATTTGAAATCTTAAAAATTTTGAAAATATAGTCCTTTTTCACAAATTTGCTAAAATAGATAACTTTTTGAAAGAATACATGTATATTGAAAGAGTAAGTAGCTGATTGTCATTAATGGCCAACACCTAACAATGTACGCTTTCACTGTCGTGAACGCCGTACAAAAAGCATAACTTGTAGGACATTCAAAAACAATTTTATTCAATACTGAAACATTGACAACACTTAGAATAACAGCTATGAAAATCCAACAATATCTTACAATTATCAGGCCAGACAAAAAAGCAAACTGTTTATCACATAGACAGTTATATTAAAAATTACATTACATACCTGTAATACTTTAAGTATGGGTTTAACTGTCTGCCATGTTGACCCTCTCATATCCAAGATAATTGTAAATCCACGATCTCTGACATCATCGCTATAAATAAAACAACAAGCACATTATCTACAATTTGTATGGTACAGTCAAACATGCCTTAAAGGCCACCTCTATATAAGTATCACTTGCTTTTCAAGGCCAGTAAAAATTAATTTCAATTACTCTTTATGTTATTTGAACCTGTATACTGTAAAACACTTTATTTTCGTGATATTTGTATCAAAGTCATTTCGCGGCATGAAATTTTCGCGATATCCCGTTGTGAGCCCGATCCCATCATGATCCCCTCATGTAAAAGTCCATTCATATTTATTCAATCAAATTTATTTTCGCGCATATTATTTTCGTGATTATTTATGAACTCGCGAATTACGCGAAAATAACGTGCACACGAAAATTTCATGTTTTACAGTATAAGGGCCACCTACCCATTTTACTGGTTCCCTAAGGTGGTCCTTATAGACAGGTTTAACTGTAATGCTGTCCATCTTGACTTTCAGACAGCTATGTAGACACAACTTCTAAGCGGCATGAACTTAAGTCTTTCACACCAAATTTGATTTTATTCAACTTAGCAGTTTTAGAGGAGACGTTTACGGATGTACACATGCTTCAACACGCCATAAGCTCAGCTTGCTTAAGCCAGTGGAGCTAAAAATTCACTACTCCCTTCCACTTCAATGTTTCCATTTACCAGACCACATTTATTACATTACCTTGGTACACTGGCTAGGTATGTCATTAAGCGTCTCAAATCCTCGGTATCATGTCGTTCTGGATGTGTCCGTGATGGAAATGTTAAAATGGCTCCACCACGTTTGTCACGCCCACCTGTAATAAATATCATGTTAAGGAAGTCATATTGCCATCAAAGTTAAGTAAAACCTTCAGTACCAAATATTTTTAAGAAAGAATTTTGTTTGAATCAGACCCTCTAAAATACTAAAATTATACAACTGGATCACATTTTGTCATCGGAGTTTTAAAGTACAGTCAAACCTGCCTGAAAGCCACTTTTATATAATGGTCACCTGGTTTAAAGGCCATTAAAATATTATTCCAATTGCTTTTTATTAATGTAATTTGAAAATGTATATAATGGCCACCTGTCCATAAATGCCACTTTTATTGTTTCCCTTGGGGGACCTTTATAGACTGGTTTGACTGTATAATACTTGTATAAAAGGCCGGGGTGACCTATTTAAATATCCGTACGGACGGCAATTATCTCTTATATGGTCAAAAAGGTGTGTCTTAGCTGACCTCATGTTAAAAATAAATTTATAAATAAATCCACATGGTTGTATTCATCTAAAATAAGGTTGATGTAGAATAACAGTCATCTGTAGATGTTTGCTTTCTTTCAATTTTAATAGCCATTAGATCTACTCCCATTCACCACAAAAATAAAGTCTTGTATCAATGTATAATAAACACAATAAAAGTAAACAGTTCTATTGAAAAAAATTTATCCTTGACTTAGTTATTATGTTAGTCAATGAGATTTTCTCCCCACCAAATGAAGAATGACCATCCTTATGTAAAAGAGGTATAACAGGGATTTGTATCTCTTATTTATAAAATTTGGCATTAGAATATTTAGTAATATAGTTAGTCTTAGTAAGTATTTAATAAATATTTTTATGAAGTGACTACATGTATTTGGTTTGTTAACTTCATTATTAATTAACATGCATGTCTGTAGTTCTATATAGATATTTTCCTTATTTTACCTCAGATGACTTGGGGTATATCTGACCCTATTATATTTTTTTAACAATCTAAATGTATGAAGATGGCGGATTTTGGACATTTTATGATTGCTGTAAAGTCATTGAACCTGGCAAGGACATAAAGATGCAATGCTTTTTCTTATTAGCAAACTGATTTTTTTTGAAGTGATGTTAATGAAATATATTAACAGTTTATTGAGTTGGACAGAAAATTGTGAATTATACCTAATCATTTATGTGTTAAAATCTTGGAAATGGAAATATTAGCAGTGTCATTGATAGACAATGTGCCAATACAATATGGAAAATCAAGAAGAAACATATAAGACAAAAATTAGTTGACAGTTTAATAATGTTGATTAGACATATTTTGAAAATACAAATTAAATTTTAACCAAAATGTATCAGGACAAAAATCATTTTAAATATGGCTACTAGGCTACTACCCTACTACCTAGCATGACTTTACAAAGGGGGGGGATAGAATAAGGAAAATATAACTTACTAATTATTACTGGGCCTATTTAAATTTAGTTATACATGTGACTGGAATTGGAATGTTATGATTAAAAAGGATGCAATAAAAATATCATGGATTATTTAATTTGGAAAAATGATAAAAACAGGTAAGGGACATCATTTATTTTGTTTACATTTTGGCAACCATGTGCTTGGTATAACTTATTGAACTTTACCTGTATCAAACATCAAACTCCGCCTATTTACCTGTCAATCTTCCCAAAAACACTGTCCACTTCAAGTTTTATTTTATAAAATTACTCAATAAGAACATTTTTGTTCAACTTTATGTTTGCCCTACAAAGTCTATGATGGTAATCTAACTTTGATGCCAAATTTCAAACTAAGACAATCATTAAGTCTTTAGATATTTTCAAAAAACCTTCCCAACTTTGAATGTGGCCAAGAAATTTGAATTCTACCATGTTTTTCTGATTGGTTTCCTTTTATAGTTGAGCCCCGGCCTTAAATGGTCTCAATAAGTGTCTGTTTTTTGTTTTTGTTTATGTTCTTGGCTGCATTGGATATTGCCTGCTACGTTTTTTTTCAAAAACAAATTCTCCATTTCACTAAACCCTACTTTATTTTTTTTATACTGCTGTTTACTGATTGAAAGAGCAAATTGTTCTCACCTGACAGATAGGCCACCCGTTCTCTGAGAATGGGAACAATATCTGCTGCCTTTAACCCATCTGTTCTTTTTCCACCTGTAATATGACAGAAATCACTTTATATATTTATGAATATCAACATTTACACATGCATAAACCGGTACTAATAGTGTCTGCATGTCACAACTGCTCTTCTGCAGTCATGGTAGATGTTTTTATTATAGTACCAGGCCCCGGTTTCACAATCATTCCTTAGCTAAGAATTTCCTTAACTTAAATCTTGCAAAATTTCAATCTTTATCATTTTCTTAATTTTGAAGATACTCAGTAATTTAAGGTCTCAATCATAAGATCAATTCTAGATTAAAACATCTGCATTTAGTTTTGACAAAAATATTCATTAGTAATTCCAAAAAAAACCAGATTACCAAAATTTGCTAAATTTAAGTTAAGGAAAATCTTACTAGTACAGTTAAAAAATTATTGTGAAACTGGGCCCAGACCTTTTCTTTCAGTATGGTACTCTGTAGCATCTTTTGAACTGTAAAATGAGAAATGAAAATGCAATTTTTTTGCAATATTTTCCATGAATGGCAACAGCCATTTCATCACAAGGTAGAATAGATAATGACAGACCATTGGTCTAGTACTTTCCTAAATGGACCAATTGTTAAGGCTCTGGTAACCCATATTAACATCACACGAATACAATAATAATGTTATAGTGTTTTAGACCAAAGTTTTTGAAAATAGTCCACACTAAAAGTCCTAAGTTGAACACTGCCTCCCTCCCTCTCTCCATGTGTATGTATGTTTATCCAATAGCAATTGTGCCACTTAATTTCTCATATCTTTTACACATCTTTATTTCAAATGCTGGCCAAACACATCCAAGCTACAAAATAGTTTAACACATTTTTTTATTGGCTCTTCAAAAAAACTCCATAATTATATACAAATTATGGTATTGTACACATGCAACCTGCCTATAAAGGATGTCTTTGTAAAAAGGACATTTGCTTATAACAGAATAAGGGCTGGAGACTAAAGACATATTTTAACTACAATAAACGCACTTGTCAATTCAATCACTTTTTGTTTGTTTAAGGTGTCCTTTATAGGAAGTATCACTGTATGGAGAGGTAAATAATGTTCATACTGCTAAACAATACTACATACATTTAGTATTGGAAATAAGCAAGTTGTCTGGTTATCATCATCAATAGGACAGTATGACTTTTTATAGCACAGTTAATTGTATAAAGCTTGACAAGTCTTGTAATGACTTCCTAAAACTTGTCAATATCATAAATAATTCATCATAACCAGCTCAGTATCAACATCCTCATCATCGGGATAAATACCGTAGTAATAATGTATATATTGTCATATAGATCTCCAAGTCTGGGACAGCAGCTATACATCACAACAGTAACTGATTAATATAATGTCTTCACTAACACCAACTATCTGACTGTCCTAACTAAAGTTCAGTGTCTGTCCAGTGCCGTTCATTACCATAACTTTACATATTCAACAAAAATAGTTAAGGACCACATCAAAAACATTACCATAATCCTTCAATGTTTTCGGCCCCTCTATGTTATGGGACACCATAATTTTGAAATTTCAATAATTTTCAAATTTCCTCTAATTTCGGATGGCAATTCCAGGCATTTAATTATGTAGAACGTAAATCATATCATTTTATCTTCATACTTCTCATAATTTCATTACCGTAATGAGATTTAATTTCATGTACAAAAATGCTTACATCCTTACATCATTTGAAACAAGAAGAAAACAAGAACAAAGTACAGAAGGATTTTACATATTTTCAGTTGTCAAATTTTACATTGGTCCCTAACTTTTTTGTTAAGTACCGGTATATTATGTAGGCCCTGATCAAACTAATGAATGCATTCTAGCTATAGGTTTCCAGAATTGCAAATTATATATCATACCTGTTTTCATTTTACAGCACTTTGGAATACAATTCTTCATCAGTAGTGCTTGGACCAAAATTATTAAACCATAATTGTTTTAAGATGTTCAAAATATTACCAAAAGGACAAAAATATATTTTACCAAATTTAGCTAAGGAAATACTTTGCATGAGGGGGTATATCTTAGTTTTTGAGGAATTTTACATTTTAACTTTATGTTAAATTATCACACGTAGTAGCCAAAGTTTTAAATTTTTTAAAATATAGTCCTTTTTAAAGCATTCAAGTTCTTTCACAAATTTGCTTAAACAGGTAACATTATGAAAGAATTTCTCACAAATTAGCAGTCAATTGGCTATTTTGGCTACCAGGAATAGAAACATAGCTTCTACCAACATACGTGTTTGCAGACATTAATACCATCTTCACTTGACCTGTCTTAAACTTTGTAAAAGCTAAGGTTTTATATAAACACCTAAGGTTGGTTCGATATTTTTGTCTTCATTTTAATGCACACTCTGCTTTTAAATTATAACCCCTACTGAACTGATTCTGTAATTTTGGAAGAAAAATCAATCTGATTTTGTAACAAGATTGAGTTTTAGCCTTAAGTAACTGTCTTTCTTAACTAAAGTCTTTATATATATATACATGGTAATCTGCGTGATAATCTTAGGACATTTCTACAATCATTCTTACAACCACTGCAGTAGCTCAGTTGGTAGAGTGTTCGCTCTATAAGTGGGAGGTCATCGATTTGAACCCAACCAGGACTGAAGTGGGTAGTGACTGTTCTTTCGCCAAGCACTCGGCACTACGAAATAAAAGTTTTGGTTCTTTTGGGTGGAAACTTAAAATAAATGAGGTCCCGTGTTATGGTAGGCATGACAGTGATGATGACACCATAAAGAACCCTGCTGTATAATTAAATTGGCGCAACACACAGGCAAAATAACTGCACCTTCACCTGTAGCTGACAATGTCTCGATATAAGTGAAATATTCTTGACTGGGACGTTAAACACTATTACTCAACTCAACTCTACTATCATTCTTTCATTAGAAAAAATCTAGAGTTTATTTCTAATGGACAAAAGTGGAATCAATGAATACTTAACTAAATGGCTATAAAATTGATAATTTGATGTAAACACCAAAGTATTTTTCTGTCACAACAGAAATGGAAACTTTAGAAAAAAATTAAACTCTTTTTCGAAAACCGGAACAAATGAAAAATGGTCAATCTGAAAATCTTACAAACTAATAATTTCTGATCATCATTATTATATCTGTTTGTAACATTGTGTGATCTGCCTACAACAACATGTACACACTAAATAAGTTAATATCTTTGAATTCCTTAGAAGAATTTTTAACTGGTGTTTGATAAAACATATATGATGAATATCATATCTGTTTGTAACATTTTGTGATCTGCCTACAACAACATGTACACTAAATAAGAAGAATTTTAAACTGGTGTTTGATGAAATGTCAAGAGACAATCAAACTATCAATTCGGAGACAAACTGTCAATTCTAAAACACACATCAATTACTTCCAGTATCAGCCAAACGTCAACCAAATTATAGTCATAAATTGTGTAAAATTGAGTTTCTATTGATTTCTTTGACAATTTTATACCGTCTGTATATCGTACAAATAAATTACCGCCACCATTTAATAGATGATTGTGTTCTTTATAACCTCCTCTAAATAATATAAAAACAAACTTTTTTGAATTAAACCAGATCATCACCGAGCAAGCAAAATACTGGGGAAAGGGTGAATTCCTGTGGAAATCTAGCACTGCTTGACAAAAATACACTGGGACACACTTAAATATATGTAAACCCAGCATCACTAATACACAGTGAATAAATCCAGCATTATCTGCTTGAACAAAATATCCATCAATGAGCAAGCAAAATACTGGAGTGAGGGGAATTCCTGTATAAATCTAGCACCACTTGACAAAAATACAAGGGGACACAAATAAATCCAGCATCATCTGCTTGAAAATATCCATCAATGAGCAAGCAAAATACTGGGGTGAGGGGAATTCATGTACAAATCCAACGCCACTGGACAAAAAAAAAAAAAAAAAAAAAAAAAAAAAAAAACACGGGGACACACTTAGCGTCAATAAATCCAGCATGGTTTGCTTCACCAAAATATGAGAACTCTAAGTGTAGTTGTAATTGCAGTGTACTAATTTTCACTTAATTCCTGTTCAAAGATTACCATGAAAATCTGTACCATGAATAAAATAATATATCTTCTCAATATTATAGTCAGTTTCATAAATCTGTGAATATTACACCCTGCAAAAAACCCCAAAAATTTGAACCCGTGAAATTAAGTACATTTACAGTATTCAAATTCTAACTAGATCTGCTTTCCTTATTTAATTTACATCTAGGTATCTGCTACATGTATTTTAAAATTAAAAGTAGCAAAATTTCCAAAATTTGTATACTCTTTTTAAAATTATTTTTTCACAAAATTTCCAACAATAGGTAACTTTTTGAGAGAATATTTCAGAAAATAGCAACCAATGGCAATTTTGAATACAGTATCAGAAACGGAAACACCATGAACGCAGCATATGATAATAGTGTTAACATCAAACATCATTAGCATTGGTTTAAACTCACAAAAGTAGTCAAGGGTTTAAAATTACCCACGTACATGGTCCAGGACCTACTTATTTTGTATAGGGACCCTTGGTATTTAAACTGTAAATTTCTGACGGACCAGGACCTGCCATTTTCTTACCAGGATAATACTATTTTTTTGTTTTATTTACGTCTCACCTTTTAAACATATTTTAAAACATTGAGTACACGTCATAAAATTAATAATTAAAAGCCAAAATAACATAATTGCACATAAACCTTTCAATTATGATATTTGACTTTCAACACTTAATGTCGGATCTGCCAAAAACAAATTCAAAAGGTCCCATCCCTTCCATTACAAAACATAATTTTGAAACCTTGGGTAATTGTTTAGAAATCAAAGTATGTCAGTCTTGTCAGATAAGCTTGTTTGTTTGGCTAATTATATAAACTAATCAAATGTAACTTTGTCAGGTTAGATAACAGAAAACTGGAATGACTCATTCTGATAATTTGATGTTCCCAAATTTAGCCAAATGCTGATTTTTTTTATTTATTTAATATATATTTTTTTTTTTTTTTTTTTTGTAAATTTGTTTACCGATAGAGCAAAATTCAATTATTTACAAACAGAAGTGTATTTTCATATACATATTACATAATGAGCATGTGCTTAGCATTAAAATCAATGAGTACATGACTGTAATTAAAACAGAATCTTTATTCTAAGTCTCAGAGCTCTTTTTTTATAAGATTCAAAACATATTTGAAGATACATGTATAATTTTTTTCTCAAAGCTGGTTTTTAAAAAATTAATGAAAGTCAAATAATCTCATTTCTACATTTCAAAACATATTTGAAGATATAATTTTTTCTCAAAAACTGGTTAAAAAGTTAATAATCAAAGTAGAATTATCTCAATTTTACAGCAAAAACGATAGTTATGAAAGATCACATAAAAAAAATTATGCGAGTTTCAGCCTTTTTCAGAAAAGATGGATGCAAGACTAAATGACTACAGACATAGTCAATCTGTTGTAGAAGTCGTAGTATAGGTAAACAACACTGACCTGTCTGTTTGACCTTCCATTAGGAATATTCATACGGAAGAGTCGACCCTATACATAGGTGCACACAAGATAAGTGATTAGTGTTCACATTATGTAGACAAAATAAATCGAGTGATTCCTATATATATAAATGCAGTCGTCCATAATAAATATATAAACTGAAGGTCAAACAGACAGGTCAAAGTTGTTTACCTATACGTATTGTTTAAATAAAGATAAAACCTAAAGCTGAGCAGCCCCCCTCACAGTTTGACAAGATACAATGTACAACTAATTATTAATCCCCAGATGTTCACTTTTCATCTTTTATTATAATCTGTTATTACACTGCTTCAAAATCTACTGGTACATTTTTACACATTACCAGGGCACTCAATTTTTTGTTGCTGATTCTAAATCTTTTTTTTTAAAAAAGAACCAGTATATTTTTTACACATTACCTAAAAAATCAGAGATTAAGATTAGCAGGGTCCTAGTAGCCCATGTCTTCTAAAAATAAGTTTGGGCCCCTAAATTTTTACAAATTTTAGCTATTAAATACTATTACAACTTCTTTTCTGAAATGAACCTGACCCTCAACTCAAGATAGTTCAGCTTTCTCCCAGAGAAATGACTTTTTGTTTCCAATTTTTAATCTTTAATTGAAAACAATATATATACACACATTATTTAAAAGAATATGTTTTAACTTTTTTGACTTTGTTGATTTTTTAACTTCTTGAAAACAATACACACTTTACTTAAAGCATGAGTTTTGACTTTTTTTTTATTTTTTATCTTTTTGAAAACAAATTAGTCAAGAATGAGTAAGATATTTTTTATCTGTTTTACATTTTTTTTAAATCTACATGTATGTATGTATGCATGTCAATATACCTATATGTGATCATCTAATCGTGATCATGATAAAGGGGTACCAGTACAGGGTATATATTGAAATATTAAATACTGTAAATCAAGATCTAAACATTTTAATTCAAATAAGTAATTATCGTCGATAAATATTTATTTTTTAAATATTTATTAAATAATAGATGAACTTAATTAATTTTCATCATGGGGTTAAATGCAAATCATAATAAAATGTGATAAGAAACCAAATAAATTATCTTTTTTTCTACCTATGGTGCCCCTCTAATTTGTGGGGGTGAGTAAGCAATACATGTAACACTGTAGGTCTTAATGCTAAAATCATATTTTCTATATATCTTGTCCAAAGTAACTTAATCCCTTATTTCACAGCAGCAGCAGTAGCATCTGATCATCAATTCTACCTATATATCTGTATGATACATCTGTACACTTTATACGGTACCATCCCATCATCAACAGTTTATATGTACTGTTTGTGTGAAGTGCTTCAATATGACAAGTACATATATAATGAATCTCTCTCTTTCTCTCTATCTTTCTTTCTTTCTCTCTCTACTATGATACATCTGTACACTTTATACGGTACCATCCCATCACCAACAGTTTATATATGTACTGTTTGTGTGAAGTGCTTCAATATGACAAGTGCATATATAATGAATATGAACCTCTCTCTCTCTTCTCTCAATCTTTCTTTCTTTCTCTCTCTCAACTCTACTATGATACATCTGTTCAAGTTATAGGGTACCATCCATCATCCCATCCCAACAGTTTATATTTAATGTTGGTGTGTGGCAAATGTATAATGAATATTAACCCTCTCTCTCTCTCTCTCTCTCTTAATCACTCTCTCTCCCCCTTGCATAATAAACATGATAAACTTTTTAACATATCTAACTACTTCATCATAATTTCACCCAAAGTAGGAAAAATGCTGCTGCTGCTGTTCATCTGAGGACAGCTGCTCTATATATCTCTTGCATTGATGATTCAACAAGTAAGATGCTCTCTCTCTTTCTCTCTCTCATCAACTTTACTATGATACATGTGTTCACTTATGGCACCATCCTATCAGCACAATGTATATACACGAGTGCTTTTAATATGACAAATGCATGAATAAGGAATATTCATTCTCTCTCTCTCTCATAATAAATTAGTCTACTGATGACTAAACAAGATGCTCTCTCTCTCTCTCTCTCTCTCTGATTATCAACAGCAATCTTCATAGAGAAATCAATGTCAACCAACTTCACAAACATGTTATATCTTCATGAACTAAGGCTGTAAAGGTCAATGACCACAGACCCTTTAAAACTTTGAACACCATCATGCCAAGTTGATCAAAGCTTCAACAAATTTTGGTTCATGACTAAAGGCTATTTGAAACTTTTGAATGTCGTCATGCAAAGTTTATCCAAGCTTCAGCAAATTTTAAATCATTACTAAATGCTAAGTTGATCAAACTTCAACAAATTTTGGTTCATGACTAAATGCAAAGTTGATCAAACTTCAACAAATTTTGGTTCATGACTAAATGCAAAGTTGATCAAAGCTTCAACAAATTTTGGTTCATGACTAAATGCAAAGTTGATCAAAGCTTCAACAAATTTTGGTTCATGACTAAATGCAAAGTTGATCAAAGCTTCAACAAATTTTGGTTCATGACTAAATGCAAAGTTGATCAAAGCTTCAACAAATTTTGGTTCATGACTAAATGCAAAGTTGATCAAAGCTTCAACAAATTTTGGTTCATGACTAAATGCAAAGTTGATCAAAGCTTCAACAAATTTTGGTTCATGACTAAAGGCTATTTGAAACTTTTGAATGTCGTCATGCAAAGTTTATCCAAGCTTCAGCAAATTTTAAATCATTACTAAATACTAAGTTGATCAAACTTCAACAAATTTGGTTCATGACTAAATGCAAAGTTGATCAAAGCTTCAACAAATTTTGGTTCATGACTAAATGCAAAGTTGATCAAAGCTTCAACAAATTTTGGTTCATGACTAAATGCAAAGTTGATCAAAGCTTCAACAAATTTTGGTTCATGACTAAATGCTAAGTTGATCAAACTTCAACAAATTTTGGTTCATGACAAAATGCTAAGTTGATCAAACTTCAACAAATTTTGGTTCATGACTAAATGCTAAGTTGATCAAACTTTAACAAATTTTGGTTCATGACTAAAGGCTCTTTAAAACTTTCAAAGTCATCATGCCAAGTTTATCCAAGCTTCAACAAATTTTGGTTTGTGACTAAAGGCTATTTGAAACTTTTGAATGCCATCATGCTACCAGTAAGTTTATCCAAGCTTCAACAAATTTTGGTTCATGACTAAAGGCTCTTTAAAGCTTTCGAATGCCACAATGCAAAGTTGATCAAAGCTTCAACAAATTTTGGTACTAAAGGCTTTTTAAAACTTCGAATGCCACAATGCAAAGTTGATCAAAGCTTCAACAAATTTTGGTTCATGACCTTTAGGCTCTTATTACTTTGAGTCATCAAGCCAAGTTGAATATATACCACAAAAGTGTCTCATAGCAGAACACGATGTTAAAAAGTTTGCCAAAGTGGCTCCCTTAGCTGGACTTTAATATCTAATGTCCCATACACATGTACTGTATGTTAACCAGGAGTTTTTAATTGGATTTAAAGCTACATTATCCCCTTTTGAGGTTCCTTCAGAAAAGACCTTAATAATTAATGCCCCGTCTCACAGCAGGTGTGGCACATAAAAAAAAAACGTTGCCCTGAACATGCTGCAAAGGTCAAAATGTCTGCCATTTTAGCTATGGCTGATGACATCTCCATATGAGAGAAATATTCTTGACTGGGATGTAACACCCAATGCAATCAATCAATTATCCCCCTTTGGTACCAACTGTTGAACAACTTATATTTGTGCAAAATAAAAATTGCATGCAATAAGTATGCCAGAAATGCCTATCTAGATTTTGCTTGTTCAACAAAGAAGATTTTTCAGTATTATATATAGCCCCCCCCCCCCCCCCCTACAATTTCCCCATCATTTGGGGTCTCATAGTCTAGATTTATACAAAATATATACAACTTGTTTAAAGAATTTCTAAATCTGAATGTCTTGATAGTGGTGTGCCGATTAATCATCTTTTTATAATCAATCAAACTGATCATATTTTCTAGTGATTGATCACTCTGGCGATGCACAATAACCAACTTACTTGATAATAGAATTGTCACTTGAAAACAAATCTTTTTTATACAATCATACACTTTGACCTTTGACTTTGTGACATGACATAACAAGAGGCCCAATAGGGCCTGTACCGCTCACCTGGGCCGTAAACAGCACAAAAAACACAATATATACTACATTTAAGGAGCAATAACTCTGATGTGGATATTTAGATATTAATGAAACTTGCAACTCGCATCTGTGACCTTGACTTTCAAACCAATGACCATAATCTATATTAAAATGATCACTGCATCAATACCAACAATATTCTAATAGTAATATACATGCCTATACAAAAAGTTGATAGTTTTCGAGATAATTAACCTTTTTGGTATTGTTTTGCTAATGTGACCTTGACCTTTAGACCCTTGACCTTTTTCTATACATCAAAATGATCGTTGTATCAATATCTACAACATTCTAATATACATGCCTATACAAAAAGTTCATAGTTTTCAAGATAATGAACCATTTAAGTATTCTTTCGCATCTGTGACCTTGACCTTTGAACCAATGACCTTAATCTATATATCAAAATGATCGTTACATCAATACCAACAATATTCCAATATACATGCCTATACAAAACATTTATAGTTTTCGAGATAATTAACCATTTTGGTATTGTTTTGCTACTGTGACCTTGACCTTTTGACCCATGACCCTTTTCTATACATCAAAATAATCGTTGTATCAATATCTACAACTTTCTCATATACACGCTTATACAAAAAGTTCATAGTTTTCAAGATAATGAACCATTTCAGTATTCTTTTGCATCTGTGACCTTGACCTTTGAACCAATGACCTTAATCTATATATCAAAATGATCATTACATCAATACCAACAATATTCCAATATACATGCCTATACAAAAAGTTTATAGTTTTCGAGATAATTAACCATTTTGGTATTGTTTTGCTACTGTGACCTTGACCTTTGGACCCTTGACCTTTTTCTATACATCAAAATGATCGTTGTATCAATATCTACAACATTCTAATATACATGCCTATACAAAAAGTTCATAGTTTTCAAGATAATGAACCATTTTAGTATTCTTTCACATCTGTGACCTTGACCTTTGAACCAATGACCTTAATCTATATATCAAAATGATCATTACATCAATACCAACAATATTCCAATATACATGCCTATACAAAACGTTTATAGTTTTCGAGATAATTAACCATTTTGGTATTGTTTTGCTACTGTGACCTTGACCTTTGGACCCTTGACCTTTTTCTATACATCAAAATGATCGTTGTATCAATACCTACAACATTCTTATATACATGCCTATACAAAAAGTTCATAGTTTTCAAGATAATGAACCATTTCAGTATTCTTTCGCATCTGTGACCTTGACCTTTGAACCCATGACCTTAATCTATATATCAAAATAATCGTTACATCAATACCAACAATATTCTAGTATACATGCTTATATAAAAAGTTTATAGTTTTTGAGATAATAAATAATATAAGAAAGGTAAAAAATTAGGTCATGACCTTCATAATTGACCTTGACACCATTTTGAAGATAATTACAAGAATATGTCAAAACTGAAAACCCCATGTCATTATCTGGTCGTATAGTCAAGTTATAACAATTTAAAAATATTTTACGATTTTTGCAAAATTAAACTCAAAAACCCGTAACCTATTTTTAAACCAAATTTCATGAAATGAACAAACTTAAAGGTTAAGACTATGTAGAATCCAAATATCACATCAGTTTTTGCCTCCAATGAGTGGTTCAAGAGAAGAAGATTTTTTTAGGTTTTTTCTATTTTTAGTAACAGCGGCCATCTTGGATATTCGATCGCCATGATTTGAACAAACTATAGTTAGACTTTGTCAAGGACCTTCCATGGCAAATTTGGTTTCAGTTGGCCCAGTAGTTTCGGAGGAGAAGATTAAAGTTTACTGACGCACGCACGCACGCACGCACGCCTCGCCATGCCATAAGCTCACATGGCCTTTGGCCAGGTGAGCTAAAAACTTCTGTATCAAGTTTTACTACAAAATCTTAAATAATCTTTTGTCATCAACAACTTTCATTTGAACACAAACACAAATGGATCTCGAGTAAGAACATTGAAGTTTTTAAAGTTTTCATGACTTGATCTTTGTTGCATTGTGTATTAGCATGATGGAGTCATGGTTGTACCTTTGACAAGTGATGTACGATGTTACATCATGAATTTATGTTCTTCATGTTAGCTCAATAAAGCCATACCTGTATTACCGGTAAGTGCTTTAATTTTCTTTGAAAATAAAAGTTGATTGAAATTAATATTCTTGGCTGACAAAAATTGTACGAGACCGTAAGTTCTGTCAGTTCACAAGTATATAAGGTTGTCAGTTCTGTGAAAAATCATAATTTTCTTCACTAAAATTTACATCATTGGACAAAAATACTGCTAGATTGGAGAACCATTTAGCCAATCAAAAATCAAGTGTGGATGACAAGTGACACACACTTTTCAGGCAACACAAAAACAGCAGTATGAAAACTAAATATATGCGATTTAATTCATTTTTTTTTTTGGGGGGGGGGGGTTTCAATACTAAAGTTTGTTTTTTGATTGAATTGGGTTTTTTTTTAACTTCTAAAATGCCAGAAAATTTTAAAGACTGAAATATGAGAAAATTTGAAAATTATTGAAATTTCAAAATAAGGATGTCTGAAAATATAGAGGGTCCAAAAACATGGAAGGATTACCATAACTATTCTAACACTTATTCAAATCAAATTATCAAATCAAATAAATCCAACCATGTAAAAGAAGAAGGGAGACAATTTCCATGAAAACACTACAAGAACATGCTTGAGTAACACATTATGTATAGAAATCAAGTCACAGGGTCAGATTTGCACTCAAACCCACTAAATAATAGTAAAAACTTATGTTTTACCAACATTTTAGACCTACTATCAGTCACATTATAAAAGAGTATCCTGCCAGTTCAGAAAATTCAGCAGGAACTTTATCTATGACCATTCAAAGTTCATTGGGAACAACTGAACTCACCAGACACAACTTCATTCTTCCCTTCCAAAATTTTATTCAAAAGTGCCTTGCAAGGATAAGACAGACTTCAATGTAAAGGAAAGGGAAGATGTTGGTTTTGTTGGGTTTATTACACATTGGCAACTGTAAAGTATCATGTTCATTATCAAGATTAAAGATACATAAACATATATATTTTTTACATTCAGGGGTTAAAAATTTCCAGGTTCTGATGCCTGGGACCAGTCACCTATTGATTTACATTAGGACTCTTCATATTTAAACTGTAAAAGTCTGATGGACTTGTCATATTTTACCCGGATAATGTCATTCTGTCAATTTGGTAACATAACTGCACATGAATCTTTCAATGATGATATTGGACTTTTAAAACTTTTTGTGGGACCTTCCAAAAATAGAGGCAAAAGGACAAGGACCTTCCAGTTTAAACCCCAGACATTAATTTAACAACTTTGCAAATTGATGGTTTGTATTTACGAGAAAGTACCGGTACAAAAAACCACTATGTGGTATATCTAGATTTTATGATTTATCAAATTGTGGTACTGAACAAAATTGTTTTTTGTATTTACAAATACTAAATACTATATCTAAACTTTAGATTTATTTGCTTAAGAGCATAATGGTATATGATTAATTAATGGTTTCCATTCAAAGGAGAAAACTTTTTGTTAAAGTACTGGTAATTATATTTCTTGAATCATATTTTGTCTTACTCTGAGAATTTAATGTTTTTCTGCAATAGCTGAATTATTTCTGCCAAAACAATTTGGATATTGTTTTTTTATGAGGCAGCATTAGAACCCAGGCAAACTTGAGTGATACTTGGATTTGGTCAGCATCTGTACACGTATGCACAATATGTTTAACTACAAAGTGCATGCTCAGTCACATGGAAGAAGAATTAAGCTAGCAAGACATTTGAGTTTGAGTTCTGGTTAAGATCAATGTCACTAGCTACAGCAAAGGCTCTGTATTCAGTACCGTTGCTGTATTTCATGACTATGTAGGTAGTTAAACTTTGTTCAAGCAATCTTATCTTCACATTTATTTTTTGTGAGAAAACATTGGGTGCAAGTTGAACAAGCTAGCAATTTAGTGAATCAATGAATCCCCCGCTAGCAGGTTCTTTTTATGTTCTAAGGGCCTTAGCTCTATGGAAAATGAGCAAACTAATTTGGGTTAACGATATGCACATCTATCTACTTTGATACTTTTTTCATGAGAGGGTTTGTGTTGTACCAACTACTATAAATGTGTCTGCTTTGTACTACCACGACTTTTAGGTCAACAGACTTGCCTTCATGCAGTCATGTCTCCCCACAGCATTTGATTGGTTGTGTAACAGGAAGTATAAATGTACTATGTACAGGTTGAGAGATGTTACTACTGTCTCACCTATGTCTCTACTATTGGGGTACCTTTTAGGCGAAACGACAGAGTGCTCGCTTTACAAATGGGCGACCCGGGTTGGATTCCTGGCATCGGAGGAAGGGAATTATTATAATTGATTTCACTGTAAACTAGTATTTTTGTTACAAATGACGCCACATAGAAACCCTGCTTTGAAAGAGGCACCAACCAAAGTGCAACCGCAGGAAAAGATCCCAATAAAATAAATAATATTAAATATGATAATATGTGTTACTATATGTATGTGTTAGGATTATACGTCTTCAAGGGGCGAAGACTAAAGAGAAGGATGTAAATGTAGCAATATAACTGCATGGTATAGTATGTACTATGTACAGTTAAGAGACGTTACTACTGTTTTACCTATGGGGTACATTTTAGGCAAAATGGTTGAGCGCTCGCTTTACAAACGCAAGACCTGGGTTCTATTCTCTGCACCGGGAAAAGGGAATTTTTATAATTTATTTCATTGTAACTAGTATTTACATTACGGTACATGAACCCGAAGAAAACCAACAACCTTCAACTCACAAACAAATAAACTTTCTAACACTCCTACTGGCACGTTGTGGGATTCAAACTTAGGAGATGAGAAGTACTATGATCAGTTAGCCAGTTGTTTAAACCAAACTGCTCCCCCTGCAGGGGTTTGAACCCACAACTACAACCATGTTTCTAAATGACCAAGCCACATCTGTTGTTGTATACTATTGTTCGTCCCTTAATGTAATGCCTGGTCCACTGACAGACAATTTGCATCAGGTCTTTATTTCCTTGTTTGAAACAGTAATTACTGCAACAGAATTTCACTAAACAAGCAGGAAGGTTTATAAAAAGCAGGGTCTAACTCTTACTCAATGATGAATCAACACACAGTAGAACCCAAAATCTCCTGAAATATAGGCATGCCTCTACCAACTGATTGAGTTACATTGCGTTACGTGTGTATGCTTAGCAACAAAACATTTGTTTGCATTTAATTTTACAATAAAAATGAATAATTTCAATTTTATCAATGAAAACACAGTATTTTTGTGTGTTTGGTTTTGGGCAATACACAATCAATCAAAGACAATGTTATATGTAGAAAGCTTAATCTGACTCCCTGTAATCTAAATAAATTATTACAAAAGATTGAAAATTTTAGTTATTTTCAAATTATTTTATGTTTATCACTGTCAAAAATCAGACTGTCACTTCAGCCGTAAAAACAATGAAAATATATAAATATGCAACCCAATACAACTACCTGGTCTATAGAAATATTCTACATCTCTATCGGTCAAACCATCACTCGCATTTTCGTGCGAACTCATTTCTTATCTGGCTTTGAATTTGCAGAATATCATGATGTCGGATAAATCAGCATCATTGTGTTGCTTCTTCATCGTCGGCCATGAATCGGATAATTATTCGTAAATTTCCGCTAAATTCCGTTAACTTCCGCATTTCGTCACCGGAAATAGTTTTTATGTTTATTATCGGAAGACCTCTAATATTTTGATGTTTGAGAGAAAAAGTGAGAGAGTATTCCGAGTAAAATTACCTACATAGAACCCACATGTAAAACTGATTTTTCCAAAAATGTCCTCAACTACAACATTTACTAACCCTTCACAATTGTTGCCATTAGGTAAGATATATTCACTTTTATACAGTGATGTTAAACACACACACACATACACTTTTTAGCTCTCTCTCTCTCTCTCTCTCTCTCTCTGTTGATACATATACACTTTTTAGTCTCTCTCTCTCTCTCTCTCTCTCTGTTGATACATTATGACAACATAGATATGGTGTCATTCTGGAATCATGAAGGTGCAAGATTCCTCCATTAATAATATTCCAGAAGTCACAGGCTTTTCATTTCGAATAATCACCAGTCCATAGACTTGTCTTTCAACAGTTCAACCACTGCAGTAGAGTGCTCTGACACTTCTTAAGTGGGAGGTTGTGGGTTTGAACCTTATCCAGGTCCTACAAGACTTGAAAATAGGTAGTGACTGTTCTTTCGCCAAACACTCTGCATTAAGAAATGAGTCATGGGGTTCTTCGGAAGAGACCTTAAAAACTGATGCCCCGGTCACCCTTTCTGCACATTGTCCTGAGCACATTGCAAAGGACAAAATTTCTGCCACTTCACCTATCTGGTGATGTCTCAATGGAAGTGAAATATTCTGGACTGGGACACAAAAGCCATTCCATCGATCAATCAGTTATCCTACAATCACTATGGTAGCTCTGCTATCTCATTAGAGTTCTTGCTTCATGTATGGGAGGTCTTGGGTAAGAACCCTCCCTGCACATACTGCAAAGGCAAAAATTCCTGCCACTTCATCTATACCCGGTGACATTTTGATATAAGTGAAACATTCTTGACTGGAATGTAAAACACCATTTAATCAATCACATATCCTACATAAGGACCTTCCACCTCTTGAAAACTTGGAACATATTTGGCAGATAACTTTTCATCTAGAGAAATGTACAGTACTACAGTAGTAACACTGTAACAGTACTACACATTAGCAGCAAAAGACTCCTCCATTCATCACCAAGTACAGTCATCATGACCCTATACTCAACCGATAAGATAACGACAAATACCTTCATTCTAGAAATGGGCCATGGGACCATTGATTCCTTATTTTACCAAATGATCCCATTGCTTTATTTTTTTTTTTATTTTTTATTTTTTTTGGTCAATGAAAATTGTCACATCTGAAAAACCCTAGAATGAAAATAATAATAGGAATTAGTGTGACCCGTGACCATCAGTGAATATCTTTGATGGGATTGTCACAGCTTGAACATCACCAAGAAGGCAAACAGTTCATTAGGTATTATTAATTTATTCAGAGAAATATCTGAGGCTGCAAACCATCTGCAAAATCTGCTTACCAGATTGATGCAAGACCAACTCTGAACTGTGCCCCACAATATGGGACTCCTACACCAAGAATTATATCCCCATAATCAAAGAAGTCCAAAGAAAAGCAGAATATTCTGTATGTAATTACTATGCAGATTACACTAGTGGTAGTGTAGCTTAGCAGGTTGGACACTAACACTAGTCCGTTAAACCGTTGCCAGTTAAAGTTTGGAACTACCATCAGCATCAGTGGCTGGTCCCACAGAACATCAGTGCCAATTTAAAAAGTTTTAGATGTCCAGGTATCATCATGTTGAATACTGAGTATTAACATGTGAGATATGAGGCAAATTTCACTGTCCTGATGTTGTAAATTGTGCTCTAGGGAGCCCCCCCCCCCCCCCCCCCCCCCCCCCCAGAAAGGCTTCTAAGGCATTCTAAATAAAAAAATTCACCCGGGAGGCATCCCAAACAGGACAGCTGCCAGATTTAATTTTAAATCCTTATTAGTCCTTTTGGCTACTTCAGAATTTTGCTTAATGTCTATCCTGGTTAAGGCTGGGATACATTACAATGACAGACACAAACAAACTTAAAGCAGGCTTTCCTCAATACACAAGATGCCATATCTTGATTGATGTCCCTGTATATGAATAAGTTACCATTGCTTACAGATGTATTAGAGGCTCCCACAAGTATTGCCATCCACAAACAGCATGTGACTGCAACAAAAAATCCTCCTCACAACAACTATAGAATGGTGGCAATGTCTAGATATAGGCAAACATAATTGACCTGTCCGTTTGACCTTTAATAAGAATATTCATATAGAAGGGTCCATACCATTCATGGTAGTGTTAGAATTCGCTGTTAATTGTTATACACATGTATATGCAATGTACATGGTCGGTGATCAGTATAAAGATGCAATAAACCCCTTTGATACCTTTACATAAATATGCTCCTCCATAATAAATAGTTGAATCAAAGGTCAAACAGACAGTTTAATGTTGTTTGCCTATACATATTATTCAACAATGTGACTTATGTGTATTTAAAGGGATGAACCAGCTTCCAGCCTCAGGTGAGCGATAAGGCCCAACAGGCTATTGGTTTATACATTTATGTCATTGATTCCTCATGTAGATGCTATTTATACATGATATAAGCTATATCCTATACATATTCATATCTATATTGATTTGATGCTTATTGTTATTTTTATCCTTTTCAGAATTGGTTGATAAATGTATTGGTTCAAGGATACATATTATTATGAAAAACGATAAAGAGATAGTTGGGGTATTGTTGGGTTTTGATGACTATGTCAGTATCCTTTATCAAATGTAGCTACATTCCAATTCTAGAGCCGGTTTTATTTTTCACTTCCGGAGAACAAATCCATTAAAACCATGTAGAGTTACGGAACATGTTATATTGAAGTTGGTAATGATATGATGATGGATTTTATAAACAATAAACTTTTGTTTCCAATATTTTATCGGATATTGAAAATATACTATTTTGAGAGAGCTAATATATCATCATTAATATGTCAATGGTCTGATATGACCAGTTTCTATTTCCAGTACTGCTTTGGGTACAAAAGATTGAGTTTCTGAAATTTGATCACCTCAACATCACTATACCACAATACCATCAGTGAGTTGCACTTGGAATTGTGGGTCTGTAATGTTTGTCAAACTAGTGCTATTTCAGATTGAAAAAAACCAGAAAAAACAGCCTCATCTATAAATAAATTCAGATCATACCTTCAATGTGTAAGATGGGCCATGGTGGTCAGTTGGTTGAGGTTTTAGCCTTTTAGCCCACAAACCCAGAGTATCTAACTGTTCTGTGTTTGAAATTGGTCAACCTATTTTAAAAAAAAAAAATTTCCTTTTCATGTTTATTTTTTGTTTGTTGTTTTTCCTTACATCATTATAAGATATGGTATTAGAAGATGTTACAGAATTGTGAGTATAACTATAAAAACTATAAACCAGCTAAGGCTAGCTAGCTCTGGCTCTCGAAACGTTTTTAGGAGCCATTTTATATATGTTGAAGGAGCCAGTAAAACCTAAGAAAAGTTACAAAAATATCTGAAATGAAGTTCTTCTAATCTGCTATATAGATTTTCTTGATTATCAACAAACTTGTTATACTTTTTCATACTTTGAAAAAATAAAAATAAAGAAAAATTAGTAATTTTCTTGGGCCTCATGAAAATTTATAAAAAATTTAGAGCAAAAATAGTAGCCAAAAGCTGTTATTTGGAGCTATATGTAGACATCATAAAAATTAGCAATTAGCTAAATTGGCTTGCCTTGCAAATACTTATACACAAATAACTATTAGCTTAACATGCTTTAAATATAGTATCAACTCTGTCAAGGCTTTAGTATCATCAGTGATTAGTTGAGTAGAGTGTAACAAAGCAAGTTAAAGAGACAGAACCCACTGCAATTCAAAAATATCGCTTTAGGTGATAAACACTAAAACGTTTTGTTTGTGTGGTGTCTTTGATTTTTGGATTTAAAAAATTATGTTTTCAAATCTTTAATGGTTATGATTTGTTGATGATTATTTTATATACAATATTTATTTACTTTTATAGTGAGAGTACACCAGAGGGTAGAAGAGTTACAAAATTAGACCAGATTTTGTTAAATGGAAATAATATAACAATGGTTAGTTTATATGCTTCTTAATTCCTCTTTTTTTGAAAACTACATTATTTTGGATTGGTACTTTAAAAAAAACCTTTGAAAAATCTAAAAAAAAAAAAAAAAAAAAAAAAATTCAAAGTAATTTTGTTATCGCCAATTCTTCTGTAGTTCAGCTTAAACAGGATTTTGGTTCATCCAGTGTTCAGTTTAGACAGGGTTTGCAGTTTTCACAGATTCTACGGTTGCAAAATTTTCACTTGTCACATGATGGTAAATATTGTGATATACCATAATTTTCATGCACCATGATCTTTTTAGTTTTAGTTGGAAGAAATAACTAATCTACTTGTTCAAAAAAACTACCAGATACAGTCAAACCTGTCTTAAAGGCCCCCTCTATATAAGGGTCACCTGCTTTGAAAGGCCAGTAAAATTATATCCTGATTTCTTTTTATTAATCTTATTTGAACCTGTAGATAAGGGCCACCTGCCCATAAATACCACTTTAAGTGCTTCCCTTTGGTGGCCTTTATAGACAAGTTTGAGTGTAATACCATAATAAATGTTTTTGCTGAGGAAATTATTTTCACATTATTTATTACAATGATAAAAAAACTACCGGGTTTATCAATTTCTTTTGACCTATGCATTCTCATGTCAAGTGCCCATTATATAACACATGCCGATATAACACAAATATATGTTAATTATCTCTCTAGTACATTATTAAGTAGTTGCCATTTTTAGTTTCCTAAATCGTGACTACCGGGATTATGACATAAATGGCCCTATATCATTGTTAATACATAAATTTAAATGCCTCTTTCTTTCCATTCCATTTTAGTTAGTACCAGGTGGAGAAGGACCAGAGACTTAAAGCCTTCCTGTCACAGCATCATATTTGTGTTGACCTTCCTGTCATATCATCATGTTGGATCACGCGTTATACATGTACATCCTTCACATTTCGTGGAAATCTCATCATCATTTACACTACACAAGTTTTGTTATGTACTTTTATTTTATAATATTAAGTAAAATTTGTAAAATATTGTGAATTGTCTCCCTTTGTCTGTACTTGAAAATTAAAAGCATGTCAGTTTATTTTACCATCTAATTTTTGACTACCAATAATGAAATTTTGGCATCAATGTGTGTTCCTGAGATCCTAAATTACTAGCTTACTTGGTAGTAAAACTCCTTAAATTGGAGATCATGGGCCCTGTGATGCTCTGAACCAAGACCAAAATATTATGAAGTTATGACATCTCAATACAAGCAAAATATTCTTGACTGGGACGCAGAACCCAATTCAATGAATCAATAGCATACATGTATATTGATCTTTTTTTTTTGTTGTTTGCAGAGTTGAAGCACAGGTATAAAACTTTGCAACTTCACTTGTAGCTGGTGATGTCTCAATATAAGTAAAATAATTTTAACTTTAAAATAAATTCCCATCCAATAAATTTTTAAATAAAACATCTTTAACAGGAAGATAATTGAAAGAAGTAGTTTTTATGCCAAGTTCAGTCAGATCAAAAGAACTCGAAAAAACAAACAACCTTGAGAGCAAAAGACTTGCATTGACACATAGCACATTTATAAATTTGTCAGCATTTGTCTGGTATGAATTACCATAATGGTAGGCCTTCCTTTTGTACTTCCACCCATTAAATTATATGCAAAATGTTTGAGAAAAAGAAATTCACAGAAATGCTCAAAATGGCCCAATTATGTTACATTTAGGTCTTTTTCAGTATAAATAAAAAATGTAGTGGAGGTTACAAATTGAAGTCTTCCCGAATTCATCTTCACTTATTCTTGTGTATATACCAATGTTGTTTCCCCAAGACTGGCCGTGCTTAGCCTACCTGATGATGAGGAGCGACTTAATTGGCCAAGTCGCATGCCCCTTGTAGTAGACCACAACTTTGACATTAGTCTGTATTAAGACTCCTCATTTCAAATTAAATTTGACTAGGGCAATAAACCTACTGTTAGCCGGCGATTTCTTTGTGCAAGTGAAATAATCTTGAGTAGGCTGATAATCTTAATGTAAGCTGGTAACCTCTCAATATAAGTACAATGATCTCAACTAGGCTGATAATTCTAATGTGGGGCTGGTAACCTCTTAATATGTGCAATAATCTCAATTATGTAGATAAACCCAATATAATCAAAATTAGACTGATGATCCCAATGTGGGCTGGTAAACTCAACTCGAGTGAAATAGTCTCAACTAGGTTACTGATCCAATGTGAGCTGGTAACCTTTCAATAGTAGTGCAATAATCTTGACTAGGCTGATGATCCCAATGTGGGCTGGTAACCTCTCACTATAAGTGCAATAATCTTGACTAGGCTAATGATCCCAAAGTGGGCCGGTAACCTCTCAATACAAGTGAAATAATCTCCAATCAGCTGATGATTGAAAGATTCTATTTGGACATTTTTGTATGCACCAAAACATTGGGATATTTTAAAAATTATATCGACTGGAACCCCAATGAACCAGTTTTACCAGAATATTGTTTCACTTGTAGCCCATGTAAGCTCGTGACATCTCAATATAAATTAAATTAATCTTAACAAGAACGATAAACACTTAGCTGGTGACCTCTCAATATAAGTGAAGTAAAGGGCCCAGTCCTTCAAAGCTCTGTTAACTTAACCACTTGGTTAGTGAAATTTTTTATCTTGTGTAGAAGGCAACATCTTTAAATTTTCGCTCAAAAGTAAACTCGAATAACGTTTTGTTTTTTCCACTATCTACTTGTTTAAACTAACAAAGCTTTGAACCAGATCAAGACCAATAAACTGTTGGCAATTATTATCAATCAGCCAATCTTTTCAATATTATTGCATGGACGATACTCAAAACCAAAAAAACTGAATAAAGTTGTTTTTTTTTTTTTTAATATCAAGTGTGTTTTAAATGTTTCATGATTTGTTTGAACATTTTGATCACAGTTTACACTTAATATTCTTCTCCTTCTTCTTCACCTTCACCTTCAACAGAGTCAACTCCGACCTCTTCATAATCCTTCTCAAGAGCAGCCAAATCTTCACGAGCTTCTGAGAATTCTCCTTCTTCCATACCTTCTCCGACATACCAGTGGACAAAAGCACGTTTGGCGTACATCAAGTCAAATTTGTGATCAAGACGTGCCCAGGCCTCGGCAATGGCAGTGGTGTTGCTCAACATGCAGACGGCACGTTGTACTTTAGCCAAGTCACCTCCTGGTACAACAGTTGGTGGCTGGTAGTTGATTCCGACCTTGAAACCAGTTGGACACCAGTCGACGAACTGGATGGTTCTCTTGGTCTTGATGGTAGCAATGGCAGCATTGACATCCTTTGGTACAACATCACCTCTGTACAACATGCAGCAAGCCATGTATTTTCCGTGACGTGGATCACATTTTACCATCTGGTTGGCTGGTTCAAAGGTGGCATTGGTGATTTCAGCGACAGACAATTGTTCATGGTAGGCTTTTTCTGCAGAGATGACTGGGGCATAGGTGGCCAATGGGAAATGGATACGTGGGTATGGTACCAAGTTGGTCTGGAATTCAGTCAAGTCGACGTTGAGGGCACCATCGAACCGGAGGGAGGCAGTAATGGAGCTGACAATCTGGCCGATCAATCTGTTCAAGTTGGTGTAGGTTGGTCTTTCAATGTCCAAGTTACGTCTGCAGATGTCGTAGATGGCTTCGTTGTCAACCATAAAGGCACAGTCAGAGTGTTCAAGGGTGGTGTGGGTGGTCAAGATGGAGTTGTATGGTTCAACAACAGCGGTGGAAACCTGTGGTGCTGGGTAGACTGCGAATTCCAATTTGGATTTCTTTCCATAATCTACTGATAGACGTTCCATAAGAAGGGAGGTAAATCCAGATCCGGTACCACCACCAAAGCTGTGGAAGATGAGGAAACCCTGAAGACCAGTACATTGATCGGCAAGTTTACGGATGCGGTCAAGGACCAAGTCGACAATTTCCTTACCAATGGTGTAGTGACCACGGGCATAGTTGTTAGCGGCATCTTCCTTTCCGGTGATGAGTTGTTCAGGGTGGAAAAGTTGACGGTAAGTTCCAGTTCTGACCTCATCTGAAACATACAAGTATGGAATGGATTAAATATTTTAATTTCGACCAAAATTGTAAGATATATAACATTAATATACAATTTAGTTGTTGAATACATTTAACAGATATACGTATTGTTCTAAAAATGTCATATGCTAAAATAACTTGTACTGTATTAAAAGAGGAAATTATAAGAGAGTAACTGTTTATAAACTTGGTTTCTCTACTTTATGAATACTTTAGGGAATCGTTTTGTTCATGCTCAACCTTAAAACAACCTTTGAATGGGTAACCACTTCAACCAGTTATTCAATATCAACCCTTAGGACTTTAAGTCTTTTATGTCAAGTTCTTTCGAGTGAAATCCAGTTCCATTGCCATCCACTAAAATTCATATCTTGATTTCATTTCTTTGAAAAAAATTTTTTTTTTTTCAAATATTTAAAGAATTTCAATTGGGTGTTCAACTTTTGGCTTAATATTTAGATTTTTTTTACTTACCGACAACAGTTGGTTCCAGATCTACAAAGACAGCTCTGGGGACGTGTTTTCCAGCACCAGTCTCACTGAAGAAGGTGTTGAAGGAGTCGTCACCACCTCCAATGGTTTTGTCTGAGGGCATCTGACCATCAGGCTGGATACCGTGTTCCAAACAGTACAATTCCCAGCAGGCATTTCCGATCTGGACTCCAGCCTGTCCAACATGGATACTGATACATTCACGCTGTAATATAAATAAATACAATAAAAATTTGGCACAAACTCAAGGAGAGAAAAAATATTGTTAAATTTTTCAACCTTTCCCAAGCTTTTAATCAAGAAAATAAAAACATTTATTTGATTGAATGTCTTGAAAGTTACCCAGTCCAATATGTATCCCTTTATTTTCACTAAATTGTGACAAAAATTCCCAAGCCCTTTAATCCCTCAATCTAAAACAGGTCGTGTGATCCCTGTAAGCCCAAAAAATATTATAAATCAAGATATTTTTGAATTTTATTTTAAAAACATAATTTTCAAAAAATGTTCATATAATTTAACAGGGGTAGGATGACCCCTGGTGGGTAGAAAAGAAAGTCTCACAACAATTCTTTCAATTAGCTCAAAAATATTCTTTCCAAAGTATGTCCAGATGTAGAGGTTTTACTGTACACTGTTAATCGAGGGTAAAAATGCGGACATTTTAATTTAGATAAAGCTGGTGTTATCTAGATATCACATAGCACTATTCCATTATCATAATTAACAACCTATAAATTATTTAATACATTAATTAGAACCAGGACGCAAGTTTTAAAGCAACTCATAAATTTAGGAAATCAAACTTGTAAATTAAAAATAACAGGATATAGAAATATTTGATAAACATGGAAAATAAAAAAAAAAATGGCGGGTATCCCTTGGGACAATAAGAAACGTTTTACAGTTGTTTAATTTCACTTGAACTGAAACTGCAGGTAATTATTTAAATAAAAACTTTGAAATAAAATTACTTAAAATAAATAAAACATTTTACTTACCATGTTGAAGGTTTAGGTTTTGGAATTCAAAAAATTTCAACGGAGAATAAAAATCTCACAACGACTTAAAGTGTCTGGGTGAGGAATTTATTATGGCGAACCCCGCGCAAATAAATCAATTTTATACAAAATCTTACCTGGTTGTCAAGATAAACAACCTGATTTGTTATCTGATTGGTCAGTTCAAATTCGTGACCAGTGAAAGGAGACGTCTAATTGGATGGATGCACATAGTGTCCACGACAGATTTTAGCCATGTTGTCCGGACAAATCCGCTTGTGATTTTATCACCAGGAAACTATCAATACAAATAAACAAAGATCGTTATGATGACCTTAGCATATTTCATAAATAATGAAAGTATTTATTGATTTTAATTGAATTCAGTTTTACCCCGCTAAAGTGAAAATCCGTTTACATCTGTAAATATCGGATTTGTACTATCGACACGATTGAATAGAAGATTTTCCCTCATTTTGACGGATTTTAGATTTTGAAGAATATATGAATTTCACTTAAATACGATGGTAATTTTCCATTCAGATAAAAAAATATGAACGAAAAGACTAAGCTATATTTAAATAAGTTTATAAGAAAAAATAATAATTCAGAAATAATAATTCTTAATAATTCTTAAGTTTTTAGAATCAATATTGAAAACCTCTCTCTCTCTCTCTCTCTCTCTCTCAGCCCTCAGATAAATGAATTATTTTTAATTTCTAAGAAGTTATCAATTACATGGTTGTTTATGTATAGGCATTAAAATCAATACGGAATCAATCAGACAGAGTACATATAAGTAGATACGGACGGTATTATTGAGTATTTATATATGGCACCAGTATAATAAATTTTGATGAAAAAAAAAAAGAAAATTCTTAATGATATGTTGAATAATAATCAAATTGTTTCTCCCATTTTTATCAGAAGAAGTAAATAGAAGTTAAATCTCAAATGAAAGTGGGGGGGGGGGGGTGACTATTCTTTCGTCAAGCACTCGGTATTTCGTGGCACGATAAAGAACCCTGCTGTACACAAGGGAACCTGTAAAAGTGGTCTTTATAGACAGGTGACCCTTATAATACAGGCTCAAAAAAATAATAAAGAGCAATCGGGATAAAAACTGGCCTTTATAAGCAGGTGACCCTTATATAAAGGTTACCTTTAAGGCAGATTTGACTGTACATGTAACGATAGCTGAGAGACGACAGGATTTTAACCCACTAATAAATCTTTTATTGTTAAAATTCCAGGTTGTTTTATACTTGCATTGACTACATTGATTAGAGTACTTTTTGTTTAAACACCCTGATAAAAATAGTACTTAAATTTCAACTTAACACTAGTACATTTCTAACAGGACGTGGGACATGACTGAACAAGAACAATGATATTATACCTATTTTCACACTAGGATTACAGTAATAATAGCTAAAAACGTTCAAGTGACTTAAATTTCCCAATTTAGGAGATAAATTTGAATTCAAAATCAATGAAAAAGTCACGAAGTTGATTCAGAATACTCATAAATATTTATAGGTATTTTTGTAATAAATGAATGAATTGTAAGTATTGTCAATATAAATTATCAAAAAAAACAATAAAAAAGCGACATGATGTATGAACATGGTAGAGTTATGAGTTATAACACCCTGACATAAACTTTTAAGTTGTTGTTAGGGCCGCCCTAATAGTATTATATAAACGAAAAATATCGTAACGATCCCTTGGTCTCCCATTGCCATGGCGCTTTCGGTTATGACCTTCCATTATATCTGTCATGTGCTACTTTTGATTTTTTTTTAAATAATACATTCAAAAGTAGCACATGACATATCTATGCTAGTACATATACTTTCATGGTGATTTCAAAGTCACAGGTCCTCGGCGATCGAGTGGTTCAAAGAGTTGGTTTACGAAGCGCCCTCGCAAGTTTAAAATCCACTCGGTTAAGGTCGCTTGCCGGAGGTCTATGTTTTTCAGGCACGGGGACTCTTAGTTTCCCCACCGTCCCAGAATTAACCGCCCCAATATAAGTGAAAGAATCTTGGCTGGGTGTAAACAATATTATTCTTTTACATGATTTAACTCGTGTAGTAACCGTTTCCATTTTAGTGTACATCCACAAAAAATTAATCTTAACAGAATACCTCCCAAAATGACAGAACCAAACCATTTTGAACATTGCTGTGAGAAATACTCTTATATATAATTCAATAGGTGGGACCAGCGACACATAACACGTAATTGAAGATGCTCGTTTAATCAGTCACGACAAAGTCTTCAATGAGGCACTTTGACATATACCTCCTTTCTTCTCTTTCTTACAATGTATAAATGCATGTCTGGTTTTTCAGTTGTTGGTTGGATGCATCACATCGACAAGTACATTGCTTAAAATGTAATGGGGTTGAAATTGCAAATAGATCATTCAGTCTATTGTTGCAAGTAGTACCGAAAGTACTGCTAGTATCAATTTAAGTGCACAACAACGAGAATTGCCCACGTAGTTTTCACTGGGCACTCCGGTTTCCGCCACCATTCCAGATTTATTCTGGTTAAGCTAATATACATAAAACCCCATATCCCTCGTCGTGATAACAGATACCGTCTCAAAATTAATAAATGCATGCAAAACCCAAGTACCTCACGGGAAGTAAAAGCGATACCAGGATTCAGTCTCACCATCATCACTTAATTAGATTTTCTATAACTTCAATATGACAACATTTGACAATATAATATTTTTTGCAGCTACAAAATAAAAGGTTTAAGTTATGTAAAAAAAAAAAACTTACAATGACCTTCAAAACGACACCTTTTATTAATGGATTTCGTGAAAACTAACAAAATTATTCAAATTTCAAAATTGCCAGATTGAAGTGGAGGAAAATCTGAGTCAAAATTGATTTAAAACTGGAGCCAGGTGCTTCGGGAAAACCATGAAATGTGACATTCATAACGCCATAATTATGCTAATTATAACAAGAGTTCGTTCATGCGTTATAATTCAATGCCTTGTATTGATGACGGTGGTCTGGATGCAACTTAAAGTGAATTGTCATTTCTTTCGCCAAAACATTTCATTGGAAACGAACCATTTTGGTAACTCAGTTGGTAGAGTGATCACTCCGAAAGTGGGAGGTTGTGGATTCGATCCCCGGCCGGATCTGACCCGAGAATTGAAAGTGGGTAGCGACTGTTCTTTCGCCAAGCAATCGGCATTACGAAATGAAAGTCACGGTTCTTTCGGATGGGAACGTAAACGAGGTACCGTGTCACGGCAGGTGTGGAACGAAAAAGAACCCTGCTGTATAATACCAGCAACGAAACACACAAGCATTTATGCACCTTCGCCTACTGTTCTTGACTGGGACGTTAAACACCATTACTAAACTCATTAAAAATGATAATCGCGAAGGCAAGATTGGCTTTTGCTCTTGCCTGTTGACGTTTCGATATAAAATTTGATTTGATTGAAATCAAATTCTGTCATATGCTATTTATTTTAAATACATTTGTATTTATAAATAAAGTATTAAAAATTACCACATGAAACTGAATTTTATTTAATTTTTCTACTATCGTGTCAAGGACGAGTATACAAAAATACGACTTTCTCGTGTCTTTGTTATCCATATCTTCATAACACAAAGGTCAAAAGCTTAAATACTGTGTCACAAAAACATTGTCCACTTCATCTATAGCTGGCGACGTCTCAATACAAGATAAATATTCTTCACTGGTAAGCAAAACTCAATTAAATCAACCAAACAAAATTATTGTCGATTGACATAAATGCATAGCAACGGCGTAGGGAAATCTGAGAACTATGCCTATAGCTGGACATGCATTGATATAAGTGAATAAATTTTATAGGAGGTAAAATCTCATCATTTCAGAGAATCATGAATATGATACAAATATACAGGTATCCTCTTATTGAACAAGCACTACGTAACTCAGTTGGTTGGGTTCGAAGCCCGACTGGGTTCTGACAGACTTGAAACAGGTAGCGACTGTTTTATACCCACGCGCTCGGCATTTAGAAGTGAAAGTCATGGGTCCACCGGAAGAGACCTTAAAACCCGTGCACAGTATCAAAGGCAGACATGACACGTTAAAGAATTCTGTTCACGCGTTGTTCTCAGCATCACACTGCAAAAGTAAAAATTTCTGCCACTTAACCTTCTACCTAGTGACGTCTCGATATAAGTGTAATATTCTTGACTGGGACGTTAAACTCCATTCAAACGATCTAGGTATGCTTTATTAGATGGCATGTCTCTGGTTGCATTTCACCTCAAGTTCTTTATAACAAGACTTCTCTTTATCATTCACACAAGTAAAACTTTTGTTTAAAACAACTTCGTTACATTCAACGCCCGTCCGATCACAATTTAAAATTCTATAAAGTTTTAAAACTTTCGATATTAAAAATTTTACCGAAAAACTTAAAATAAATATCCAAAATAGTTTTGAGTTTTTAGAATACCCTATTAGATTTTTTACTTTTGATTTCTGGATATTTTAGAGTTTAAAATTTCAATTATCTGAAGTTTTAAAACTTTTTAGAATTTTAAATTGCTAAGTGTTATACGGTGGTAGAATGGTCGCTCCGTAAATGGGAGGTCGTGGGTTCGAACCCCGAACGGATCGGAACCAAGACTTGAAAGTTTGCACATTTCGCCTATTGATGGCGACTTCTCGATATACTAGTAAGTGAAATATTCTTGACTGGAACGTTTAACACTATTACTCAAGTTACAGGGATCCAACACCCATCCAAACTTTTTATTATCTGTGTCCTCAATAACATGTTTATGTGTATTTACAAATGTTATTTTGAAGCAGACGCGTTCTTGATTGCTCTATAAATTATATCATATTCAGCTTATTTCATTTCATTTTTTCATTTTCAACCTGCTTGAATAACAATGTGACAACGTTATGTTATCAGATTTAACGATTTAATAAAAATATAACAATTGCATTCAATCCCGATCTTACACATTACACTATAACATTAATACTGATGTCAAAATAGTGGAGTATTTTAGGTTTAATAGTGATGTTACTTTTCCGATTTATACCAAAAAAGTTCTTTTTGAGCAAATAACAGTTGTTTTTGTTTTTGTTCATTTTACACTTAATATTCTTCTCCTTCTTCTTCACCTTCACCTTCAACAGAGTCAACTCCGACCTCTTCGTAATCCTTCTCAAGAGCAGCCAAATCTTCACGAGCTTCTGAGAATTCTCCTTCTTCCATACCTTCTCCGACATACCAGTGGACGAAAGCACGTTTGGCGTACATCAAATCGAATTTATGATCAAGACGAGCCCAGGCTTCAGCAATGGCAGTGGTGTTGCTCAACATGCAGACGGCACGTTGCACTTTAGCCAAGTCACCTCCTGGTACAACAGTTGGTGGCTGGTAGTTGATTCCGACCTTGAAACCAGTTGGACACCAGTCGACGAACTGGATGGTTCTCTTGGTCTTGATGGTAGCAATGGCGGCATTGACATCCTTTGGTACAACATCACCTCTGTACAACATACAGCAAGCCATGTATTTTCCGTGACGTGGATCACATTTTACCATCTGGTTGGCTGGTTCAAAGGTGGCATTGGTGATTTCAGCAACAGACAATTGTTCGTGGTAGGCTTTTTCTGCGGAGATGACTGGGGCATAGGTGGCCAATGGGAAATGGATACGTGGGTATGGTACCAAGTTGGTCTGGAATTCAGTCAAGTCGACGTTGAGGGCACCATCGAATCGGAGGGAGGCAGTGATGGAGCTGACAATCTGGCCGATCAATCTGTTCAAGTTGGTGTAGGTTGGTCTTTCAATGTCCAAGTTACGTCTGCAGATGTCGTAGATAGCTTCGTTGTCAACCATAAAGGCACAGTCGGAGTGTTCAAGGGTGGTGTGGGTGGTCAAGATGGAGTTGTATGGTTCAACAACAGCGGTGGAAACCTGTGGTGCTGGGTAGATGGAGAATTCCAATTTGGATTTCTTTCCATAATCTACTGATAGACGTTCCATAAGAAGGGAGGTAAATCCAGATCCGGTACCACCACCAAAGCTGTGAAAGATGAGGAAACCCTGAAGGCCAGTACATTGATCAGCAAGTTTACGGATGCGGTCAAGGACCAAGTCGACGATTTCCTTACCAATGGTGTAGTGACCACGGGCATAGTTGTTAGCGGCATCTTCCTTTCCGGTGATGAGTTGTTCTGGGTGGAAAAGTTGGCGGTATGTTCCGGTTCTGACCTCATCTGAAATATACAACACAAGTGTCCTGTTAGATAAATGTCTTACTGTTATCAGTTTGTAGATAGACTGATAATTTAATTCATCAAAAACAAACATACCCATCTATGTCCAAAATACAATCCCATAGCAAAGTAAAAACTTAAAAACTGGCAACTTACGTTAATAGGAAAGTGAGACCGGGTGCTCCGGAAGGGTTAGCACTTCCTGTTTAGCTAGCCATAATTGCCAGTGAGGAAAAGAATTTGGTTTCTAGTTTTATATATACAACTATAAAAATGGAATTAAACGTTTTTATAACGAAGACATAAAGGTGACCATTAAGACAAGTTTGACAGTAGCACCAATTCGACTAATGATGTATTATTCAATTTTTGATGAATAATTTGTCTGTCATAGTTTTTAATATAATTGTGGATTTGAGCTCATCTTGGCTTGCCATAATAAACGTGTAAAAACAAAGTATTCCCACTTACCGACAACAGTTGGTTCCAGATCTACAAAGACAGCTCTGGGGACGTGTTTTCCAGCACCAGTCTCACTGAAGAAGGTGTTGAAGGAGTCGTCACCACCTCCAATGGTTTTGTCTGAGGGCATCTGGCCATCAGGCTGGATACCGTGTTCCAAACAGTACAATTCCCAGCAGGCATTTCCGATCTGGACTCCAGCCTGTCCAACGTGGATACTGATACATTCACGCTGTAATATAAAGTCATTGTTCATATAAACATAAGGACACTAAAGAAAATTTTGAATTTGAAGATTATCTTTTTAAAACAAGACATTGTCTTAAAAGTTTTTTTTTCAAGGTACATTTATGTTTAAGACGGTTTAACAGTATACAACCAATTCATGAATATGATTAAGAGAGAACCATTGAAAACATTGGTTATATTTAACTTTATAGCCCTTTTACAACATCATGTTGTTGTTTTTATGAATAAATAATATATTTATGATTTTTTTTTAAATTAGGAAGGAGTTCTATTTGTGCCATCCACTTAATTATTTTTAAGGTTTTACTTTAAAAGCCTAAAAATAATTGAATCAAGTAATTATGGCCGTTTTTGTGATTGTTTTTTTAATTGCATATAATTTAATGGGTTCAAAAGGAAGTTCTATCATACATACTAATCCAGTCTCAACCAAATTTGTTAAATCAAATTGGAAACATATGAGAGAGAGAGGGAGAGAGAGAGAGAGAGAGAGCTACAGTTTTAATTTTAATTTATTAATCCCAATTTACTCTGTATTTAGTTATTTTTAGTCCAGAGTATTTTTCAGAAAGCTGATAATTTTAACACTTTAACGATGAAATGACTACATATTAAAGTTTTGATCCAGTTAATTTTCAAATTTTTATTCACTCTTCGTCACCAGAGTCTATACACAACATATAAACTGTATTTTGCAACATTACATCATTACACAATGAAAACATTTAAATGTACGTTGTACTTAAAGATCGGTCATTATGATAAATGTTGTAAGTTACAAAAGACAAGTATTTATTACAAATTCTGTTTCTGACCTGACGATTTTGTTTAAAAAAAATAAAATTAATTTCCACGTGGAACAAGTATCGAGTATGACCCAAGGTGGACACACCATTGATCAGCTGTTCGATTTTTACTTTTTGTTTTTCAGCGATCGAGTGATTAATTTAATAATTTCAGACAAATCTGTTAACTCCCAAAGATAGACCATTCCCACAAATCGGGCGAGAGAAAAAGCTTTCATATATTTTGAAGCACTGTATTTGACGGACAATTGAAGACCACTCCCAGACAATTAGACCATGCGGGTAGCCAGCCATGTTGATCTACCTGTGTTTACAACCACGTGAGATATTTCAACTTTCATCAAAATAAGTTAAATTTGAATTTTTTAAATAATGAATTAATCTGATTAAAATTTCGTAAAAAATGAAAAAAAAAAAAAAAACTTACCATGGTTACGGTTTAGATGGATGGGTAACTTGGAAAAGTTAAGGAGGAAATCTCACGGCGACAATAACGTGTCTTTATGAGTAATGACACGGGTCTAGCAACACATTTCATTTATACCTGAAACTTACCTGGTCGCTAGGGTAGATGGAAATTTGAAATGTTGATTGGTTAATTCATGAAAACACTTGCACGATAATGACGTCACCTCATTAAGTTTTGGGGTTAACCGGTTATTAATCTCTTTGCGTGAAATGATTTTTTGTACTTTATTCTAGTGTATTAGAATTTAATTTTAAAGTTTTTTTCTCGTGTAATAGAACGGGTACCCGGGTCAAAGCTATTTATGTCGGTCACACTAATAGGATTTCTCTTAAGTATCAAATTAAAACCAATATATGTATAAAAGATTTCCACACCAATGAATTTCTTTTAAATTAACATTTAAGAATTTGTTTTCAATTTATTGTTGAACTAAGACATAACTGCTTTAATTTCATAAACGAAAACAACCACACACACACACACACACACACACACACACCTTCAATCTAAGGCTAATTCAGTTTTTATGAAATTTAAATTTTAGTCCCCATTAATGGTGTATTTAAAACATAAGAAGATTACACATTATGAACTATAATTATTTATATTTCTGTTTAATAACCAGACCCTTATCCCACAATACTAGCTTAACTATAGCATTTTCTTTATAAGTTTGTCATATACCATTTTAATGCATTTTATGATTAAATTAAAAAAAATGATGTATGACAAATTCGGCAAATTTTTGGCAAACTTTTTGGAAACCACAAACGAACATTTGTGAAAAAATAGATAAAAATGTTATAAGACGTACAGTAGCGATCTTCACAATGGCACTTTAAATTCCATTAACAAAATAATTAAATTTACATGATAACCTCTCTCTCTCTCTATCTATATCTCTCTCTCTCAGCCTACATACACGTTTGGCAGTATAAAGAATCAGTTTTTAACTGGGACTTTGATTTGATACATCGTCCAAAAACTGACTTAAAAAGATAAGAGTTATTTCTCTTGCATTAGCAAGGTGAGTTTCATAATGTTGTCATGTACCAGTATTTTATGATTAACTTGGTAATTTTGAATTTATTGTTTTAATAATTTTTTTTATAAAAAAACCACAGATTATAACATCTTACTAGCAAACAGTTTTTAAATCTAGAAAATTTTCCTAGTCTACCAATACATGCCCTTTTATCTGCAGAAGCCGTTACTGAGAAAGGGTGTATGGGGATTGTAGAAATTGTTTTACTTATTGATCTAAGCATAAAAAGTGCTTATAAATCAGACGATAAATAGTCGTAATATTAGGAAAACAAAATGATTGCAATTACACAACTATCTTCCTGTGAAAATCGATATCAGACATGGGTTTAGTTATGTAAGAAATTCTATACATATCTCACAGTTTATATATCGTTTTGATTTATTTTGTATCAAACACAACGTTACATACTAGAATAAAAACAATGTCTCGTGTACCGTCATGTCGTCTACATTCACCGATTTTAAGAATAAAATACTGTCATAATGTCAATCGTATTATGATATTAAACTGTGAAAAATACATGGCATACTTTTAGAACTGTAAATAAATAGTGCTTATAGCTCTGTATTGTACTTTAAATTCATTAACTAATCTTTAAACCACTTTAAAATACCAGTCTATAATAATAATAATAATAATAATAATAATAATAATAAACATAAAACAATGCAAAATTAAAATTATCACAATGGGGGATAACTGATGCCATTACAACCACCACCGCCCGACTTTGAATGAGCACTGGACCAAACCATCCCACATTTACAAGATTTTAATTTCTCTATTCGTTCTGCACTTGGTATAACAAGTCAAACTTTACAACAGTATAGGCGTGTACGGTACAATTACCGTACAATTAAGTCGGTAATATTGATAAAAAGAATGAGACAAAAGACCCATGGCTTTTCAGCTCATCCGCATACTATGTCCGCTTTTTCTTGCAGTATTTTAAACAGTCCGTTTTCACAAATTAACTGACTCCTTTAAAGAATATTCATGAAAATAATAGGTTTCTACCGTAACGGTTGCTCAGTTGATAGAGCGCCCACGATCCATATGGGAGGTCGTGGATTCGAACCGCGACTGGGTCCGACAAAGGCTTAAAATTAGGTAGTGACTATTTTTTTCGCTAAGCACTTGGCATTTAGAAATAAAAGCCAAGGAATTCTTCGAAAGAGAACTTAAAAACTTATTTCCCCGTGTCATGGTAGGCGTGGCATGTTAAAGAACCCGCCCTGTACATTGTCTTGTGCACACTACAATGCTCAAAATTCTTGCCACTGCACCTATAGCTGGCGACGTCTCATTAATTCAACTCAGTAGCTTTAGAGGAGATTATTTATTTGTAAAAATAGTTTACACACGGCAGACGGTAAACTATTGCAATTTTAAAACAATACTCGTACACGACAGTACAAACAAAAGAAGAATTTGAGAAAAAATGCTTTCCCAACAACGAGTTGTATCAACCATTGCACAGCAAGATCACACCGAAATAGATTTTAGAGAAGGTGTAAGAGCTGAGTAATGGTGTTTAAGCTTAACGTCCCAGTCAAGAATATTTCACTTATATCGAGACGTTACCAGCTATAGACGAAGGTGCAGATATTTTGCCTGTGTACAGTCACTACCCACTTTCAAGTAAACAGTCACTACCCACTTTTTAGTATTGGATTAGAACCGGTCGGTGTTCGAACCCACGACCTTCAACTTACTTAGCGAGAACTCTACCAACTGAGCTACCGCAGTGGTTAGAAAAGATGTATGGATACACTGGACAAGATCAAGCAATAACGTTAAGATGGAAACAAGAAGAAACGAAAGTCAGTCTTCAAGAAGAAACGACGAAGAAAGATAAAGCTAACATGACCATAGTGGAAAACCCAGAAAACTTATATTAGTAGTAGTATGATAAAATATAGAATCATGAGTAAGTACTATTATTACATACATTACAAAAATTACTTAAGGATTGATGTTTTGGGTTTTAATCGTTCATCGAGGTATGAACTATTAAAGTAGGCTGAGTCAAACCACATAAATCGCGAAGCCTGTCTTCAATACGTGTAAAGTCGTGTTCTGGCCCTGTCTCATAATTGCTTTGTACGACTGTCATGAAGTGTTACATCAATAATCTTCATGGTCCAAAGATGTGTTATGACCTTGAACCAAGGTCATATCGAAAAGGTCAAGGTCGCATGAAAACATTAAATGTTGCCGGGGCGGGGCCGGGTATTTGGCTCTCAAGAGACAGTTTTAGTTTATTTTAGTAGGTCCTGTAATATCTTAAATAAAGTTTAAGTACTTATACTTTAATGGTATTGCAAAGATTGTAGCTCAAAGCTGGTAGAGCACTCGGTTTGCAAAGCATTGGGTTTTAAGCATCAGGTTGCACAACCCTCTTATGCAATCTTTAATTGATTGTTGAGCAGCAATGTGATACAGTAGCGATTTGTCGTGTGCTAATTAATGCTATCCAAAGCCAAGCTTGCCGTTTTTGCTTAGCGTCGAGAAAATATGCCAACAAAACCCACTGCCGTCCAAAATGACATGGCGTAGAAACCATATACCCAGAGTTTTGGTTATTTAATTTTAGTTATCTCTCTTTGTTACACTTGGGTCTACTTGCTACAACAACTCACACGTCGTGTTTTTATGAGCGAAATTTAAAACTGATATTGCGTTGAACCCTTGCTTTTAGGACAGTAATAGTTGAATGTTGGTGGTTTATTTTCTAGAATCAAAATACTCATAGGATGCCATTTGTATGCGACGACAGCTTTGTACCCACCTTCACTAATGTTACGACCTTTGAGCAGATAAATGCAACGAGGGCTTGCCAAACCCCTTGATCGTCTGCTCTGCCTGCTATTCAACTAGAAGCGTGCTACACAAATGCACATACATAAATGCCGGGTATTTATCATATAATCTTCTCAATATTCCATACAATATACCAATGCAATGAAAAAAATCACATTACACACGTGTAATATCGTTTCGTGACTTTGGTAACCAGCGCGCGACATTCCAATGTGCGCGCGCTATGACGTCGACAGTTATTTGTTTCAGACACACTTCATTTAGTTATTTTAATTAAAAATGTACAGCGTCCAATGTGTACTGCTAAATTTTTATACATATAGGTATAATTATGACAAAAATATAATGCTGACTTGTTCATAGAACAATAATAAAAACAACATATTTTTCCAACTTGTACGAGTTCTTTTTTCTTTTTCTTTCTTTTTTCTTTTTTTTTTTTTGAAATTTAGAAATTACTAAATGAAGTTCGTCTGAAACGATCAACAGTCGACGTCATAGCACGCGCACATTGGAACGTTTTGCGCTGGTTACAAAGGACTGATGTGTCGATAACCATCAGCCCTTTTCTTATGTTCTAATTCTAATTCTTTATTCCTTAAGTCTACCCTTATTGGTTACAACATAATATAGTGAGGATAGTGTTTTCACGACAAAAGAAAAAAGTTGTTTCCCTTGATATAATAAATAGAATCTTACATTCGTGTTTTTATTAAATTTTTTTAATACTTTACTTATGTAACTTGCCAAGGCTCGTTGCATTAAAATTATTTAAATTTTATATAAAACATATGTATAATTAAAATATTGGTTTGCGTAGGCCCTAATTATTTAAATTTATTGCATGTGTTCTATGTTTATAATTTTCTTTTCGTGCAATTGTAATCTCTATAATAGAGGAAATAAAGAGATGATGTTGATGATGGTAAAACGGGGCCAAGTTGCACAAAACATTATTAGAGTTAACCATTAATTAAACCATAATTATTGCAATGATACATGATTTGTTAATTATGGTGTAATCAATGATTCACTGTCATTAACCTTTGTTCAACTTGGCCTTATTGAACGATTAATTATATATGTGCATTCGCTCAAATGTAATTAACCCAGAAACATTTGAGAAGGCTCTCGTTCGAGTTGAGTACTGTAATAGGCGTTTAACGCCCCAGTCAATAATATTTCGCTTATATCGAGACGTCGCCAGATATAGGCCAAGGCGCAGATTTTGCCTGTGCGTTGCGCTGATGGGATTATACTGCAGGGTTCACGACTACCGTGACACAGGACTTGACGAAAGAACAGTCACTACCCACTTTTAAGGCTTGGGTCAGACCTGGTCGATGACCTTCCACTTATACCCGGAGCGAGCACCCTACCAAATGAACGATCCCAGTCGGTTAGAAACATTTGAGCGAGAAGCATACCTATGTTTACAAAGAGTTGTCTCTCTTACGCGGTACAGTATGTCTAAACATGCTTAGTTATCCAGACTGTTTAGCTCCACCAAGTTTTCGCTAGACATGATGTTGGCAACAAACTTTTCCCAGTAATATAAGAACTACAGTTTCATCGTCCGTGTATAGTTAGAAGCGAAATATCATTACATAATAACGTTTCTGTTTGAGTGCGACGAAACACATTTACACTACAGTTTTGTGCGAGATCTGAGCACTCGATTTCATAATGATAACTTCATAAGATTTTCAATAAATCGATTAAGTATCAAGCTATTGAGGAGGAGGCGTGGTTAAACCTAACTATGAGTGTGAGGAATGTCCAGATCTTGACACAGAGTGTGAAGTAAAATGGATTATGGTAACAACTAATAAGAAAGAATCTATCTTGATAGGATCATACTAAAAAAACCAAACCCTTTACCAACTGGACCTATCAATATCCAAAATTTTTAATTCCGCCACATATAGGAACTGCAAAGTTTTTCTTGGAGGTGATTTCAACTTGGGTGACAAATTGAAGTTGAAGTTGTCCGGCTTATGTCCATCAGAAATGCTATTACATAACGGAAGAAGTTCAAATATAAACGTTGTTTGATGTGCGCCCAGTAAATTTTATTTTGAAGGAAAAAAACCCATAAAAATAATAATACATGTAATAATAATAAAATTAAAAAAATGTCAGAACTTTATTTTATTATTATTACATGTATTATTATTTTTTATGTTTTATTATTATTGAACTTTTATTGTTGTTTTTTATGTCAAAATTACAAATTTATTGGGTGAGTAGTTTCAATTTAAACAGATGTGGTCAAATTGAATCTTTTTAAAATTTCCTCTTAGACTATCTACTTTATAGACAATTACGCCAAAAACCATTTTTACTCTACCCCATAATATAACTACATTTTTAATTATATGGTGATATTGTAGACCTAAGTGTTGATGAAAATATTCGTTTTCGAAGTTTTTCAAAAATATGTCATCCAAAAGAATCTCTCTCTCTCTCTCTCATTTTATTTACTTTTTAACAATATAATACGATGTGATATTCAATTCTTCAACTTACTTTCCTGATCTTATAACTTAATCTATTTTAAGCAAAGACTGTTGAGACGAGTTTACATAAGACCTTGGTCTTGTTCTCGAAACCTTTTCACTAGGTATATATATGTCATTGTATTTTGTAAATAAAATATCGTTTGAAATAAACGGTAATCGATATATTTTAATGTAAAGTTCAGTGTAAAATGTAATTGACTTAAAACATTTAAAAATAAAACCAACAAAGGTTACAATTATATCCATAAATATAATGCATACAAAACACATTGTGACTGGTCATGCCTTATTGACGAATAACAAGGATCAGGGTGTTCAATGCAGTGGTACAAGACAAAGCAACGTAATTAAACGTTAAGGGGTCAAAGACAAGGGTATACTTAGTGCAATACAGTCCAACCTGCCTTAAAGGCCACCTCTATATAAGGGCAACCTGCTTATAAAGGCCAGCAGAATTGTATCCCAATGAAACAGCTACAGACGTGTTGAAGAAATATAAAACTGAAAGCTACTGGTTGTTACGCGTGCTTTATTCAGATGTTGTTACTGGTAGTCTGTGTGGCGTAAGTGGTGCATGTGTCTCGTTGAAGGTATTCCAACAACATTGGGCTGCGGGTCCCAGAACTGTATTCAGTCCTGTTGATCTGTCGTGTGTGTGTGCGTGTGTGTGTGTGTGTGTGTGTGTGTGTGTGTGTGTGTGGTGCCAGCGTTTACATATGTGACTTGTTTACCAACAACAACCTGGAGACGACCAACATAATAACATCATATTCACCCTGTTTTGGTTTTTCACCAATGTTTACAGGTTCTGACGAACTTTTATGAATCGTTATTACTAACTAATTACAACTAAGTTCACATTATTACATTTAATAAAAAATTACCAAATCCTAACGGCTGAATTTAAGAATATATTTCATTACGGACGTTGAATTTTCAGAAATCCAGATCAGATTATTTTTCATCATAAAAGTACCATAACTCAATTTAACTGGTGCTCCGAAAATATCACAAACTCTGTAGGCAATAATTGTCTATTATTGACAGAAATATTTTATTGTCTAAATTTGCTGCTACTTAAAATTTGAAATTTCCCAATAACTAAGGTATACTCTCTCATGCAAAGTATTTCCTTAGCTAAATTTTTTTAAATATATTTTGGTCGTTTGGTAATCTTTTCAACATCTTGAAAACAATTTTGGTTTTATCATTTTGGTTCAAGCACTACTGTTGGGGAATTGTATTCCAAAACGGTCATCTAGCGCTGTAAAATTAAAACTAGTATAATATGTTATTTAGACGAAAGTGCTCGCTTAGTAAGTGGGAAGTCGTTGTTCGAACCCTAGGACTTAAAGTGGGCAGTGACTGTTCTTTCGTCAAACACAGCTTTTAAAAATGAAATTCACGGTTCTTTCGGATGGGAACTTTTAAACAAACGTGGTCCCGTGGCACGATAAAAAATCCTGCTGTATAATGCCATCAGCGCAAATTGTCTGCACCTTCGCCTTTAGCTGACGGTGTCTCGATATAAGTGAAATATTTTTGACTGGGGCGTTAAAACATTTTTCATCTCAGCTCTCTCTCTCTCTCTCAAATGTTTATGGGTTAATTCAACTCAAGAGAGAGAGAGAGAGAGAGTGTGTGTGTGTGTGTGTGTTTTATATATTTTACCATGTTATTGATTATGACTATCTACTTAGTTACCAATGATCTTTATCTAATCCACAAAGACATTTAAAACCGCATATGTGACGAGTAAGCAATCTTTAGAAATTAGTACCACGCATTTGTATGTAAAAGCAACTAAATATATATTTACCTGTTGTATAAGTGTAGAGTGAACATATCTAAAGGTTATTTAAACAGTGTACATGTATTTGCATGAAAGAAATTAAAACTGATCTCAATTCTATATTTCTTTCCTTTTCTGAGCGACTTATGCAGTAGAATGCAGGCATGGGGCGAATTACATTGCAATGTAATGCATTACATTACAATTACTTTGACAAAAGTAGCATTATATTACAATTACAATTACATGTATTTTGGAAAGTAATGCATTACATTACAATTACTTTACCAAAGTAATGCATTATATTACACATTACATTTCAAAAAGAATCCAAACATATAAATACCATATGTTTCGGATTCAGAATTTGAAATTAAAATTTTGGGTTCTTTATCTATAAAGTTCTTATGTTTTGATTTTCAACTGTTGAAAACAGGAGTATATATAGTCAATAAGTGCATGTATAGATTCTTTTTGCTTTGGGTCATTAAACTGATATTTCTGCTGTTTATCAGTAGGTTTTACAAAATTTGTCAAAGTTGATTGTTCATCTATGTCAGGTTTTTTATATTCTACTAGAATGTCATATTAGCGCTGCATTGCATGCTATATAACAGCTATATAACAGCTTCCTGACATTTTCTGTATAAATATTAAAATTTTCATGTACCATTTTAAAAAATATAATCATAAAATACATTCAAAAATGGCATATGACATTTGATTGTAGTTTATGATTAAATTAAATGTGGTAATTGACAAAATGATCAGAGTACAGCAATTATGTTATCACTTGTATCATCGCCAAATTTTCCTGCTTATGGTGTTGATGGTAGTTTCGAAATTAAAATGGTATGGTAGAGGGGAAATTTATACAACAAGACAAGGTGCTTATAAATAAAATGTTGATATGGCAAGCCTATAAGCTTATAATTTTCAAAGCCCTCAAAAAATGTTGGCTGTCATCACAGTATTGTGGTTAAGTATAACGTATCGGTATCCAGAATTACCATGGATATACTTGACGTCCCATATTTCCATGTTTTCATTCTCAACGTTTTGTTTCACACGTGGCGGGTGTAGGTAGCTAAACAGGAGATGCTTACTCTTCCGGAGCACCCGGTCTCGCTTCCCTGTCGGAAGATCAAGTTTTATACTTAATTTGCCAATTTTAAAGTTTTAACCTTGCTTTGGAATTGGACTAGTATGTTTGTGTTTGATTTGTACGCACTCCCACCAAGTCATATTTTAGACTTGAATATTAGATAATGGACACATGCAAACTAGCCTATGAAGACCACCCAAGCGAACCAGTAAAGGTGGCCTTTATGGCAAGGTGGCCTTTATATACAGGTTCAAATAAGACGAATATAGAACAATTGGGATACAGTTCTATTGGCCTTTATAAGTAGGTGGCCCTTATATAGAGATGGTCTTTAAGACAGGTTGGACTGTACAAGTATCTGATGAATTAAAGGCGTAGTTCCAGCTACAGGAGCATAGCTATTATATATGCTCAATTTCAAATAGAAGAAGAAAAACAAGCAATTCCTTAAATATTTTCAACTTCGCTCAGTGTTTTGGTTTGTTAGACATATACAATCAAATAAAAATAATTTCAAGAAAAATATTCAATAATTGAATTTAATCAATATATCACAGAATTGCTTGCACAATACAAATTTTATGACGATGTAACAGTCAAATATTGATAAAATATTTTAGATTTTAAATAATTTCAGTGGTTTCCGAATAAAGTTCTGTAATCACATTTTTATATTTAGGTTGACATAATCAAAATTTTTATCACTTAAAGTTAGATGTTCACAGTTTCGTTCATTTTGTTTAATATTCTTCTCCTTCTTCTTCACCTTCACCTTCAACAGAGTCAACTCCGACCTCTTCGTAATCCTTCTCAAGAGCAGCCAAATCTTCACGAGCTTCTGAGAATTCTCCTTCTTCCATACCTTCTCCGACGTACCAGTGGACGAAAGCACGTTTGGCGTACATCAAGTCGAATTTGTGATCAAGACGAGCCCAGGCTTCAGCGATGGCAGTGGTGTTGCTCAACATGCAGACGGCACGTTGTACTTTAGCCAAATCACCTCCTGGTACAACAGTTGGTGGCTGGTAGTTGATTCCGACCTTGAAACCAGTTGGACACCAGTCGACAAACTGGATGGTTCTCTTGGTCTTGATGGTAGCAATGGCGGCATTGACATCCTTTGGTACAACATCACCTCTGTACAACATACAGCAAGCCATGTATTTTCCGTGACGTGGATCACATTTTACCATCTGGTTGGCTGGTTCAAAGGTGGCATTGGTGATTTCAGCAACGGACAATTGTTCATGGTAGGCTTTTTCTGCGGAGATGACTGGGGCATAGGTGGCCAATGGGAAATGGATACGTGGGTATGGTACCAAGTTGGTCTGGAATTCAGTCAAGTCGACGTTGAGGGCACCATCAAATCGGAGGGAGGCAGTAATGGAGCTGACAATCTGGCCGATCAATCTGTTCAAGTTGGTGTAGGTTGGTCTTTCAATGTCCAAGTTACGTCTGCAGATGTCGTAGATAGCTTCGTTGTCAACCATAAAGGCACAGTCGGAGTGTTCAAGGGTGGTGTGGGTGGTCAAGATGGAGTTGTATGGCTCAACAACAGCGGTGGAAATCTGTGGTGCTGGGTATACGGCGAATTCCAATTTGGATTTCTTTCCATAATCTACTGATAGACGTTCCATAAGAAGGGAGGTAAATCCAGATCCGGTACCACCACCAAAGCTGTGGAAGATAAGGAAACCCTGAAGACCAGTACATTGATCAGCAAGTTTACGGATGCGGTCAAGGACCAAGTCGACGATTTCCTTACCAATGGTGTAGTGACCACGGGCATAGTTGTTAGCGGCATCTTCCTTTCCGGTGATGAGTTGTTCAGGGTGGAAAAGTTGACGGTAAGTTCCGGTTCTGACCTCATCTGAAATATACAACAATGAAATTGATCAGTTTATTCATTAAGACAGCATTATAAAACATAAATGTATATAGATTAGTCCGGCGTTGTATTTTACCAAAGGGGCATGTGTCAACTTTGACTGTAGACATTATTCATTGTATTGAGCCTTTAAGTTCAACATAATAAACCCCAAATCATGTATGGTAACAGCAAACTTCAAACCCGACTTGGACTTTAGGGTAAGTAGTGTGGTGCTCGCCTGGTATGTCGGAGGTTGGGGTTCCAACCCCGACCGACATCTGACCAAGACAGAAAAATAGGCAGCAGCTCTCTTTTGACAAGCATTCAAGGCTAAATTTAGAAATTGTGGAGTCTTTAGGAAGAGACGCAAAGTATTTCGACAGGCGTGGCTCCTTAAAGAGTCCTCCTTGCACATTGTCCTGAGCGCACTTCACCTGTAACTGGTAACGTCTCGATATCGGTGAAGTAATCTGTACTGGTGTGTAAAGCTCCATTCAAATCAATCAAAGTTCTTGAATTTTGTATCAAAGAAATCTGCCTGGTAGTTGAGACTAAATTTTATATATTTTTATATTTGAAACTAAGCAACGTATAGCTTTTCTATTTAAGTATTGAGTTTAGATTATTTAACATACCGACAACAGTTGGTTCCAGATCTACAAAGACAGCTCTGGGGACGTGTTTTCCAGCACCAGTCTCACTGAAGAAGGTGTTGAAGGAATCGTCACCACCTCCAATGGTTTTGTCTGAGGGCATCTGACCATCAGGCTGGATACCGTGTTCCAAACAGTACAATTCCCAGCAGGCATTACCGATCTGGACTCCAGCCTGTCCTACGTGGATACTGATACATTCACGCTGTAACACAGAATAAAAAAAATTGTTTAACAAAAATTGAAATGTAAAAATGTTTATAATTAAGATATTGCTGTGAAAATTTAGAAAAGGAATGTCAAAAACAAAACTGAAAAGTAGCTGTTACAGTATTCTAAATCGAATAAAAATAATTTGAATTAATTAAGGAAGGAAAAACTAGAATTTGATACAAACCACAAACGGTAGAAAAAATCTAAATTATCATTAATCTTACTTTAAATATGTATTCCAATGTAAATCAGTTTTAATGATTTGAAATTTAGTTTTCAAATATTATCATGTTTAAATGTTGATTTTTATAACTTAATTTTTAGATTTTCACCCACATGAATTCTGAAAACAAAACTGACTGGTTAATAAACATAAATTTTAATTTATAAAGTTTGCTTTTGAAACCACATTTGAATAAACCTCTAGTGTAAGTCGCCAATCACTAAAATTCGCAAGAAAGTTGTTTTCATTTCTTAGTCGTTAATTCGACTCTAACAGGTGGTTATAATACGGAAATGTCTGGGCGCCGGGAATTTTCTGTCTATAGGAATCACGTATGACGTCATAGAAAAAGTGCATTGACCATACGTCCAATTCGTTAAACGTATCGCGTGCGCCACTTTTCTCAAGGTCATTGAAGCGGTCAAATCGACAGGAAGTTAGCTCCATACGGGGAAATCTCACACGTCTCGTACATCAGAAATGGAAGCAGAAATCGATTATTGTGAAAATAATTTATTGAAATTAAAATAGGGTTTTCAAATACCAAATTTGTACGTTTCTTTCGCCATGCTTGCTGATCTCCAAGTGTAGCGTTTCAAGAAGTTTGCGGTGACGTGATTACTTTTCATTGGGTCAAAGTTCAATTCAGATCGACAACCACTGTTAGCCAATCAGCGATCGACATTCACATTCGCCTCAATGATCATCACACAGTATAAAATAAGTGAAGTTACAAACTATTCCGATTTCAAGTTATATAAATGGATATCCATAGTTACCCGACACAAATTATTACGAGTTTAGCGTAATGTGACCCTCGCTGAATGCAGTGTAAAAAAAATGGTGTTCGTCAGGACTGAAAAACCTTTTCACAAAAAATAAATTTAAAAAAAAACCAGTAAAATACTTTTGAAAAGAATTAATGGACTGATTGTCACAATAAACATAGATAAAACTAATTGACATTTATTCGCATCTAAATTTAAATATTGACAAATGTTGCAGTATACCCCTGTGTTTTTTACATGTGACGTGTATTTGCAGATATGATCAGCTGATTGAGCAGTGACAGTGCGACTTTAAGGTGCTGACTAGAACTGACCGCCTTAGAATTTAAGAACTGAAACTGGGGTAAAAACAACATTACCTCTCTTAAAATATTTGGTATTCTAGTTGATATAAGTGAGTAATACCTTGACGGGTGTAAAATGGCCATTTCCATCCCAAAAAAAAAACTTTTGGGGGATGGGGCTCCTCATCCGGATCACTTTGTATGCAGTAAGACTAAAAGGGATTGGGCTTAAATTAAACATTTATTCGGTACATGCCTGTCAAGATTTAATCACATCATTTGTTATTTACAATGGTATGGCTCTCTGGTCTGTGCTTTAGAAAAATGAATGGTCTATCATTGCACTATATGCTTGGTAATGTTGAAGGTGTAAGAGGAGCTTACCCTCTTGTGCCATTGTATTCCTCATATTTTCAACCACCCCCTGCACTCATTGCATATTAAAAGGGATGCAAACATTGAATTATTTATGAAAATATATTGAAAATGACAAAAAACCACATAAAATTCTAAAATTATAATTACCATTTTGAATTATTCTTGCTGATCCGTATGGCACAATTTCTCACGATAACTATAACGCGTTACTGCGAGTAATATGTAAAGCTAGACACCCAGCAACCCCTTCATATACATGTTACATGTCGTTATTGCCATGGGTGATAAGAAACACTAAACCCCATTGGTTGCTTCAACATAAGCTTTTTTTACTTTACAATTTTAAACAAAGGTAAACTATTTAAACTATACATATAAAAACTTTAGGATTATATATATTATATTTGATTACACAGACAGAAAAAGTTTCACATGATCAAGTTTAAATAGATGTATTGATTTTTTGTTTAAGTCTTTTCAAAATTTGAATTGAAGTTTAAAATTGCTATTCAGTTAATTCCACCGCTGTTAAAATTTAATTTGAATAGTTGACAATACATTACGTGGACATGTTTAAGAAGTTATGTTTGAATTTTGCATGGACTTTTCCGATCCATTTCTTGTTTAGATTAACCAATTTGGACATCTATATATTATTTTTTTTATAAATAAATGAAGCATATTCAGGTCTTATTTTAATGTTAATTTCAAGCTGTTTATTATTTTACATGGAAATCATAAAATATAGCTTAAAAATCATTAGAAATCGATATAATGAATTTTAGACCATAAATAATATGCCAACGAATGTCGAATTTACATTATACATTGGAATATAGAAATCCTAATTTAAGCTGGGTAACTAAAAGCTATCATAACAAGCACGAATTTATAGCAAATCTTACATGGGTGTTTATTGATAATAGTAATATTGAAATTATTCAATTCAATTCAATTCAATATCTTTATTGCAGTAAACATACTTGTATGCTTTTTGCCACAAATAAAGTTTACATAGCTGGTGGCATAATAAAATAAAAAAAAAATAATACAAGATATATCACAAAGAGAAACAATCAAGCAATCAAGAACACCACATAACAACATTGATAAGAGATTTATCATGTATTTAAACATGTAGTTACATAAACTGACAAACAGTTCAGTTTCTATGACTATGTTAAGTATAACATTTCATTCCTCAATTTAAATGCATAGTATAAGAACTTTGAAATTGAATTTAATTAAAGCAGCATTTTTTAAGACAAAAGACTAGTAAATTTATACAAGTTTAGCCTACTAAAATAATAATTAGAAATATATTTTCTTCTTAAATCAATGTAAGCGGGGCACACTAATAAAAAGTGGTATTCATTTTCTTGAACTTTCATATTACAGCAATTACAAAGCCTATCATTCTTTTCTACATTATAAAATCTACCATTCTCAATTTCTAAACAATGTGAGGATATTCTAAAACGAGTAAATATATAATTCTACTTCTAAAACTTTGTCTGTAATAACATTTAAATATTCTTCAAACACAAAATCTATTTTTTTAAATTTCTGATAACAAAACAATTTATTATAATAACACATAATACCAAACAGTTGTTGTATATACTAATCATTTAATCTGGCCTTTAACATATTAAAATCAGGTATACAAAACTAATTTAATCTGGTTTTAAAATATCGAAATCAGATATACAAAATCATTTAATCTGGATTTTAATATATTAAAATCAGGTATACACAAATATGTTGTACAATCCCATAAAACACAACAAATTTTCTAATTGAAACGACAAGTTTTAATCTTTATGGCTGTTACCATTATCAGCATCTATCATCAAAATATTATAAAATTTATAAATAAAATATTCCTTATTTTTAATTAATTTCAACCAATACTTTATATTACATAGTTTTCTAATATAAGATAATAGATGTCTTCCAAGTTCACCGATGCATTACAAGAAGATTTTTAACACCAAGTATAATTTTACAAAATTTCAAATGTAGACGCTCGATATCATCAGCTGGGTGGAAACCACAGACCTTGAAATCATAATTTAAAATGAAAAACACCATAGAATCAATTAAATCTAAAGAAAGTTAACATGATTATAATTTTGCAAAACTTCAAATGTAGACGTTCGATATCATCAGCTGGGTTGAAACCCCAGACCTTGGCACCATAATTCAAGATGGAAGACACCATAGAATCAAATAAATCTAAAGAATGTTTACATGATAAAGAAATATTTCCTAAGATATTGGAACTTGTTCCCACTACGTGGACTTTGTACAACGAAACAGGCTGCTTGCAAATAAATTGTTGACTCAGGGATATTGCAAGTCTAGTCTTATAAGGCCATCAAAAAGTCTTATGAACGTCTTCACAGTATTGTTGATAAGTTTGATGTCTCGGTGTCCAGGATTGCCCTGGATATATTTGAAGTCCCATAGTTCCTTTCACACAATGTTGATTGCACACATTGCGGTTGTAGTTAGCTAAATTGGAAGTGCTTGCCGGAGCACCCGGGCTCACTTCCCTAGTGAAAGTTCACGTGTCTAACCTGACGTGTCAGTTCCGAAGTTTTTTGACATTTAAAACACTATTTTGAGCTTTACATCTTAATTTACATAATTTCTGCTGAGTTTGGTTCCGTTTACCATTACTAAAAATGTACCACCGAGCCATAACTTTTAACAACCTTGTAAGGGGCAATGCAAGATAGTGTGACGCGTGCCAAATTCAACGAAGGGCGAGTATTTACAATTCTTACTTTTAATTAATATTTTGATTTGTTTTAACCCTTGACGCTATTTCTTCCATACCTCTCATGTGAGATTTTAAGCCATGCGAGATCCATGTATCTCACATGACCACGTGACTCTCTATATAAGACATGACGAAATATTCCGGGAAAATTGATACACCTCAAGGGTCATGACCCCAATTGTTTCATTGGAATTGCAATACAATTGCTTCTGTATGTTTCATTGAAGACAAGTACAGTCATATTGTAATCAAAAACAAACATACCAATCCATGTCCGAATCACAACCCAGAAGCAAAGTTAACACTTTGGAACTGGAAAGTTAGGTTAGACACGTGAACTTCCACCAGGGAAGTGAGGCCGGGTGCTCCGGAAGGGTAAGCGCCTCCTGTTAAGCTAGCTACACACGCCACGTGTGTAATCAACATTGTGTGAAAGAAACATAGAACTATGAGACGTCAAATATATCCAGGGCAATCCTGGACACAGACGTCAAACTTATCAACAATACTGTGATGACAGCCATAACACGTTTTGAGGGCATTGATAAGCCTAGGTTTGCCTGAATCAATAATTTATTTGAAAGCAGCCTGCTTCCTTGTATAAATTTCACGTAGTGGGAACAAGCTTTAACAAGTTCCAATGTATTAGAAAATACTTCTCTATGCATAGAAAAGGAAAGTTGACAATAGAAAAATTAAAGTCATCACGTTTGTCATAAAGTTCAAATGTAGCCTTTCGTGTAATTGAATAAAATATAAATATACAGTCTACTGTGACTGTTGTAAAAAACAAACTGATTATTAATAAGAATATCGTTTCTATTCACCCACTTTAATAATCTATTATTTTAAACAAGTGACAAAATCTTTGCAACTACAGACATAAGACTTATTCCTCTAAAATCATTTCCATCTCTTGAGTTATCTTTTTAGGAACTCGGACAATAATACATTCAGAGTACTTAGTCCTAATGGGTGGGTGCTCTACCGGTAAAAATGAATGTATACCTATGTTTACATAGTTGTCTCTCTTTCGCGGTACAGTAAAAGGTTTTATTCTATTCTTTATTTAAATTCTTTCTAGATAGAAATGATATAATAACACTTATTATCAATAACTGTATAACAAACAATTGTAAATAAAAGCTAACTAAATATATTTTCATTTTTTTTTGTTCTAGGCTTTGTTCGACAAACTTGTCGCTAGACTTAATTAGTAACACATTGCAACTGAGTGTCGGAAGTCGAATATAAGAATTTAGTTTCATCCTCCGTTTAGTTAGACGCAATAACATCATTAATTTGTTGGTATACATAAAAAATATTTTACTGTTTTGAGTGAGAACAATTTTTTCTTAACACTCGTTGAAAATATATTTCACATCAATAAACCGACCAAAGGGTCAATGTAAGTTCTTGTTGTGTCATATATATATTCTAGTAACAGCGTGGCAATTAAGTTTCTAGAGTGCTCGCTCCATAAGTAGGAGGTCGTGGGCTTGAATCCCGATAGGGTCTGACCCAAGACTTAGAAGTGGTTGATGACTGTTCTTTCGCCAAACACTCGGTATTACGAAATGTAAGTCACGGTTCCTTCAGATGGGAACGTAAAATAAACGAGGACCTGTATCACGAAAGGCGTGGCACGATAAAGAACCCTATTGTATAATGCCCTAAGCGCAACGCACAGGCAGATTTTCTGCAACTTAGCCTATAGCTTGCGACGTCTCGATATAAGTGAAATATTCATGACTGGGACGTTAAACACCATTACTAAACTCAACTCTTACATAGATAAATAAGTTCAACAAACGTTGTTTGATTTTCGCCCGATAAATTTGTGATTAAAAACAACAACAAAAATACCTGGATCCAGTTGTTCGAAGCTTGATTAGTTCAATCAATGATTAGAAGAAATTTTAAAACATGAAAAATAAATAAAAATATCATTATCGAATCGGCTGTTTTGTTACAATTTGCTTTAGTTGGGTGTGATTTTTATTAATTTTCAACATTTCAATATTAAGTTCACAATATGTTTGATAATTTGCAAATTTAAAATTTTGACAAATCAATTGATTAAACTATATAGCTAATCGAACAGCTGACCCAGAACTTCAACTCGGGAATCTATATATTTTGATGTACTGTTCAGTGTAAAATGCAATTGACCTTAAATATTTAAACATTAAACCCTACGTATTTCTTTAGAGAAATATACATTGTACTGACTAAAATGTATTGAATTACCATATTGGAATAAAAACGATGTTATATGTACGTCTCAGGTATTCCTCACCAGAATTTAAATAATTATTCGATTATAGGCAAACAACATTGACCTGTCCGCTTGACCTTACATTTAAATATTTATCATGCATGTATGTGTAGCGATCACAGTTGATAATTTCATCTACATAATGTGAACACTAATTATGCATCTTGTGTACATATAAGTAACTGTGAATTTTACTACTACCCATGTATTGGATGGATCCTTCTTCATGAATATTGTTAATAAAAGGTCAATCAGACAGGTCAATGTTGTTTACCTGTACTAAACGTATCGAATTACCATATTGGAAATACAGGTATTCAGTGTATGTTTTAGTGTAGTCAAGACCAACAAAGGTTACAGTTGTATCCTTAACTATAATGCATACAAAACACATTGTGTCTGGTCATGCCTTTTTGACGAATTACAAGGACAGGGGGTGGTCTGAGACGACAAAGCAATTATTTGGCGTTAAGGGGCAACCATAAGGATGTACTTAGTTAAAGTTACACGCTTCAATTTTGAGATATTCAAAACAGATTTTACATCATCAAAAAAGGATAATGAACTCAATTTAGCCGGAAACCACTGCGGTAGCTCAGTTGCTAGAGTAGTCGTTCTGTAAGTGGGAGATCGTGGGTTAGAACCCCTATCGGGTTTGACTCGACACTTGAAAGTGGGTAGTGACTAATCTTTCGTCAAACACTTGGCATTTAAAAATGAAAGTCGCTTTTCTTTCGGTGGGGAACTTAAAATAAACGACGTCCCTTGTGACGATAAAAAATTCAGCTGTTAATACCATCAGCGCAACGCACAGACAAATTTTCTTCACCTTAGCCGGCGAAGTCTCGAAATAAGTTAAATATTCTTAACTGGTACGTTAAACATCATTTCTCAACTCAACTACTTATTAAATTTAGACTTTTTTCAGTTAACTTATTTGAGTAGTTAATATATAGAGGATATGTAACAATAAAGAATGAATATGAACTAAATTTTGTCGAGTGAAATCGAAGTGAGAAAATCAATATTGTCACGAGAATGAAAATATTTATGAGAAAGGTATTCGGCAAGTGAAGGAATTCGTAGTGTAATACATATATATTCACCGGTGAAAATACATGTAATTCACTGTTAAATATATAAATAGCTGTATATATATATATATATATATATATATATATCTGTATTGACGTTTTATTCCATGTTGCTATTGATTGACTGTTATGACTATCGACTTAGTTACCAGTGTTCTTTATCTAATCCACAAAGTCATTCCAAACCGTATATGTAATATAAATGCATGAATAAGCAATCTTTAGAAATTGGTATCATGCAATTGTATGTAAAATCAATTCAATAAATATTTACCTGTCGTATAGGTATAGACAAACAACATTGACCTGTCCGTTTGACCTTTAAATAGGAAAATTCATAAAGGATTATTCACCCAATAAATAGGTAGTTTTGAGACTCAAGTTAATGCGTGCACTAACCTACTAGTGGGTATCACTCATGATGTAGCACACGAAATGAACACCTGAGTTCCATTCAAATAAATGTACTGCTCGTGATAAATATCTTAATTTAAGGTCAAGCGGACAGGTCAATGTTGTTTACCTATATAGATTGAACATATCTGAAGTTTGTTTAAACTGTGTATTACATGAAAGAAACTAAAACTGATCTAAATTCTATATTTCTTCCCGCGTTTTGCTAAAAAAAATGGTGGTATTTATCTAAGTTTAAACTTTGTATTTACACGAAATAAAGTAATACTGATCTAAATTCTATATTTCTTTCACTTTTGCTAAATGAATGGCGGTATTTATCTGAGCGACTAATGCATGGAAAGTAAGATTTGATAAGGTGAGAAACGTCTCGGTTTTAAGTTGTACTTCATTACATGTTCTTTAAAATCAAATGGCCACTGAAGGTTAAATATTGCATGAGATTGATTTTTAGATTTTTTCGAGTTCGGTCCTGTCGTAAAAGCGTAAAAGCTACCTGGTATTTTCTGTATAAAACAATAAAATGATTTATGTTATCACTTGTATCATCGTCAAATTTCCTTTTCTATGCAGCAATAACCCTGCTTATAAGTGTAATTTTTAACAATTAATACGGTATAGCAGAACATATTTCCACAGAGAGAACTTTATACAACTAGGCAAGCATTTGAAAATAAATTGTTGACACTTAGATATTGCATGACTAACCTCATTAAAACCCTCTAAAAGTTTTAAGGTCGTTATCACAATATTGTTGATAAGTATGATATTTCTATACCCATAACCATGAATATATAAGACGTTCCAAAGTTCCATTTTTTCATCCTCAATGTATTCATTTCACCCGTAGGGAATGTAGTTAGCTAAACAGGAGATGTTTGCTCTTCTGAAGCAACTGGTCTCACTTCCCTGTTGGAAGATCGCGTTTTTACTTTATTTGCCAGTTTCAATTTTTTTATCTTGCTTTGGGATTTGACTTGTTATGTTTGTTGATTTGTACACATTCCCATTGAGTCTTACCTTAGACTTGAACATTAGATAATGGACTTAATGGTAAATGGTCACACAAAACGGCTGCACACATCATGCATGGAAACAATGATAGTGGCTGATAGAGAAGATCGCAAAACAAAATAAAATTTAGACTATGCACTGATTACGGCGTGTACTGGATACCTAACTAGTATAGAGTAGTTATATGGTTAAGTATTTGGAGGAACATGACAAAATACATGTATCTAAAGAATTAAAGGCGCACCTTAGTTACAGCTACAGGAGCGTCGTCATATAAGCCGACATGTTATATAAGCTATATTTCAAATAGTAGAAGTAGAAGAAAAACAAACAATTTCTTCAACATTTTCAACTTCGCTCAGGGTTTTGGTCTGTTACACATATAAAATCAAATAAAAATAATTTCAAGAAAACTATTAAATAATTAAATTTAATTAATATATCACAGAATTGCTTGGACAATACAAATTTTATGACGATGTAACAGTCAAATGATGGTAACATATTTAAATTTTAAATAATTTCAGTGTTTTTCGAATAATGTTCACATTTTTATCATTAGGTTGGCTTAATCCAAACCCTTTTTCACTTAAAGTTAGAAGATGCCCACAGTTCTGATCATTTTGTTAAATATTCTTTTCCTTCTTCGTCTCACCTTCAACAGACATAACTCCGACTTCTTCGTAATCCTTCTCAAGAACAGCCAAATGTTCACGAGCTTCTAAGAAGTTTAACCCTAAAAGTTAGATGTTCACAGTTCTGTTCATTTTGTTTAATATTCTTCTCCTTCTTCTTCACCTTCACCTTCAACAGAGTCAACTCCGACCTCTTCGTAATCCTTCTCAAGAGCAGCCAAATCTTCACGAGCTTCTGAGAATTCTCCTTCTTCCATACCTTCTCCGACGTACCAGTGGACGAAAGCACGTTTAGCATACATCAAGTCGAATTTGTGATCAAGACGAGCCCAGGCTTCAGCAATGGCAGTGGTGTTGCTCAACATGCACAGGGCACGTTGTACTTTAGCCAAATCACCTCCTGGTACAACAGTTGGTGGCTGGTAGTTGATTCCGACCTTGAAACCAGTTGGACACCAGTCGACGAACTGGATGGTTCTCTTGGTCTTGATGGTAGCAATGGCGGCATTGACATCCTTTGGTACAACATCACCTCTGTACAACATACAGCAAGCCATGTATTTTCCGTGACGTGGATCACATTTTACCATCTGGTTGGCTGGTTCAAAGGTGGCATTGGTGATTTCAGCAACAGACAATTGTTCGTGGTAGGCTTTTTCTGCGGAGATGACTGGGGCATAGGTGGCCAATGGGAAATGGATACGTGGGTATGGTACCAAGTTGGTCTGGAATTCAGTCAAGTCGACGTTGAGGGCACCATCGAATCGGAGGGAGGCAGTAATGGAGCTGACAATCTGGCCGATCAATCTGTTCAAGTTGGTGTAGGTTGGTCTTTCAATGTCCAAGTTGCGTCTGCAGATGTCGTAGATAGCTTCATTGTCAACCATAAAGGCACAGTCGGAGTGTTCAAGGGTGGTGTGGGTGGTCAAGATGGAGTTGTATGGTTCAACAACAGCGGTGGAAATCTGTGGTGCTGGGTATACGGCAATTCCAATTTGGATTTCTTTCCATAATCTACTGATAGACGTTCCATAAGAAGGGAGGTAAATCCAGATCCGGTACCACCACCAAAGCTGTGGAAGATGAGGAAACCCTGGAGGCCAGTACATTGATCAGCAAGTTTACGGATGCGGTCAAGGACCAAGTCGACGATTTCCTTACCAATGGTGTAGTGACCACGGGCATAGTTGTTAGCGGCATCTTCCTTCCCGGTGATGAGTTGTTCAGGGTGGAAAAGTTGACGGTATGTTCCGGTTCTGACCTCATCTGAAATATACAACAATACAATTGATTAGTTTATTCATTAAGACAGCATTATAAAACATAACTGTATACCGGTATAGATTAGTCCGTCGTTGTACTTTACTAAAGGTTTCAACTTTGACTGTAGACATTATTTATACCTTTGAGCCTTTAGGTTCAACATAATAAACCCCAAATCATGTGAGGTAACAGCACGTAAACTTCAACCCCAATTCGGGATTTTGGATTGGTAGAGTGCTCGTCTGCCAGGTATGTATAAGGTTGGGGTTTCAATCCCCACCGACATCTGACCAAGTCAGGAAAATATGCAGCAACTCTCTTTTTCAAAGCACTTATGACTGCATTTAGAAAGTGTGGAGTCGTAAAAAGCGATACATGCAAAGTATCTAGGCAGGCGTGACTCAAAAAATCCTCTCTGCACATTGTCCTTAGTGCACTGCACCTATGGCTGGTCACTTCTCGATATCAGTGAAATAATCTGGACTGGTGCGTAAATCCCCATTAAAATCAATCAAGGTTCTTGAATTTTGTATCAAAGAAAACTGTCCGATAGTTGTAATAATTTTATCTATTTTTATACATGGAACTACATGTAACATATAGCTTTTCTATTAAACTCCTGCGTTAAAATTTAGATTTGTTTTACTTACCGACAACAGTTGGTTCCAGATCTACAAAGACAGCTCTGGGGACGTGTTTTCCAGCACCAGTCTCACTGAAGAAGGTGTTGAAGGAATCGTCACCACCTCCAATGGTTTTGTCTGAGGGCATCTGTCCATCAGGCTGGATACCGTGTTCCAAACAGTACAATTCCCAGCAGGCATTACCGATCTGGACTCCAGCCTGTCCAACGTGGATACTGATACATTCACGCTGTAACACAGAATAAAAGAGAAATTGTTTATGGGAAATATCGTGCACTGTAGCTAGCTAAAAGGGGCTGTTTACCCTTCCGGAGCACCCGGCCTCACTGAGCACCCGGCCTCACTCCCCTGGTGGAAATTCACGTGTTTAACCGAAATTGTCAGTTTCAAAATTTTTACTTTGCTTCTGGATTGTGATTTGGACATGGATTAGTATGTTGTTTTTGATTGGTATAACTGCCTGGTTGATTAATTAAAATGGGACAATCTTGAACTGTTATGTAAAATTTCATGAGATACACAACTGGAGTATTTATTTATGCAATCCATAAATCAGTAGATTACACTATGCATATGGTAATATTATTGGTGACTCCAGATGAGAAGACATTACAATAAAATGGTGTCAAGTGTATTCACTATACTGTGTGTTAGAATGGCCTCTTGTGTCCCAGAAAAGATTAGTCCATGATTGATAAATGACGGAAGTACTCGTTGGTAACAACATTGACCTGTCCGTTTGACCTTTCATTAGGAATATCCGTATAGGAGGGTCCACCCAATAAATGGGTAGTGTTGATATCCAAGTTAAGATATACACAGTGCACAGGTTTACTATATGAAGTGAATATCTCGTGATGTATGCAAAATAAACACCTGCGTGCGTGCCCTATACATAGATGCACTTGGTCCCGATAAATATTTAAATGAAAGGTCAAGCGGATAGGTCAAAGTTGTTTGCCTGTAGTACACCACAACAATCTCTTCATTGATCTTGGGTTAGGGGTACACAACGGGGTAAGTCGACAGATAAATATAGACATAATGCCTTCTGACAAAACAACATACCCTTATCACTGTATGTTTAAAGTTCCATCTCTTCTATGTTTAATTTTTAAATGTATATTGATTTTCAATGGTAATTGATCTTTGGGGGGGGGGGTACACGATGGGGTAAGTCGACAGATAAATATGGACATTTCCCGGGATAGGTAATGCCTTCAGACAAAACAATGTGCCCTTATCACTATAAAGAGATGTCATATTGATCTTCAATGGTAATTGATCGGGGGGGGGGGGATACACAATGGGGAAAGTCGACATTTCCCGGGCCAGGTAATGTCTTCTGACAAAACAATGTACCCGCATCACTGTATGTATAAAGCTTCATTTCTTCTATGCTCAATTTATAATGAGATGTTATATTGATCTTCGTTGGTAATTGATTTTTTGAGAGGGGGGAGGCGGTTAGATACATTTGGACATTTCCCGGGATAGGTAATGCCTATTTTCATATTATTTTATATTCAGAAAAGAGACTAGAAACATCTCTTTTATAAATTTATCCCGTCAATTCAATAATTAATGCTAATTTAAAAAAAACCGGGAAGCAAATAAATTATTTATCAAAATCAATTGAAAATGACAAATAAACACATAAAATTGTATTGTAAACTTATAATTACCATTTTTGAATTATTCTAGCTGATCCGTACGGCACAATTTCTCACGATAACTGTAACGCGTTACTGCGAGCAATATGTAAAGCCGGAGGCCCAGCAACCTCTTTATATACATGTTACATGCCGTTATTGTCAAGGGTGATAAGAAACACTGAATCCTATTGGTTGCATGAAGATAAGATTTTTTATTTTGCAATTTTACCCAAGCAAGGTAAAACTATTTAAATTACAGGTATAAAAAGGATGTCTAGGGAAAATGTGAGGAAATGACCTATAGGAAAATGTCATGCATGTCAAAATTTACACTAATAAAACATAGGTTAAAATTACTGTATCTATAGAATAAAGAATGTTCTTAAGTGCCATATCAATAAAGATATCTCTGGTAACGAGTTGAGTTAAGTAACAGTGTTTAACGTCCCAGTCAAGAATATTAACTTATATCAAGACATCGCCAGCTATAGGCGAAGGTGCAGAAATTTTGCCTGTAAGTTGCGCTGATGGCATTATACAGCAGGGTTCTTTATCGTGCCAAGCCCACCATGACACAAGACCTCGTTTATTTTAAGTTCTCATGCGAAAGAACCGTGACTTTCATTTCGTAATACCGAGTGCTTGGCGAAAGAACAGTCACTGTCCACGGCCGGAGCAAGCACTCTACCAACTGAGCTACCGCAGTAATGGTTCAGTTAGGAGTTTTATAATCAGTGGTATATTTATGTCTTTTCCTGTACTAATTTCACCACCTTGCGCAGTGGTCTCTCTAGTAACGAATGTACATGAAAACTGAGATTTCAAAAACGGTTTGGTGGAATGTGATGAGACTTTGTACACTTGTTCCCTATGGCACATAGTTGTGCCTTTTGGGGGTCACGCCTCATTGGTTGAAATGGTAAGGGAGATAATAACAATGTCACACTCTACTGATTTTGTACTCTAGAAAAGAAACAAATTGACCGATTTTGATGAAAATTAGTTTATAGGTACAATTTTAGATGCTCTACGTGTTTCCCACAAAGTCGGTCATTTTGACTTTATTTTCATGGTCCAGTGAGTTCATGATTTTTTTATAGAACGTCTGTCCGTAGATTATGAACTTGGTTTTATACGTATAACTTTATATGCTCTACATGTTGCAACACAGAAAATGCCAGTGTGACCTGGTTTTTATGGTCCAGTGCTTTTTTGATAATATAAAGTTTAATAGGAAAATTTTGATGAAACTTGGTTTAAGTTCTAAGTACAACTTCAGATGCTTTATATGTTTCAATAGAAGTAGGTCATTGTGACCTATTTTCGTGGTCCAGTGAATTTTCCCCGACGGTTGCAGTACCTTATATAGTAAAACATTACCACGTCTTGTTATGGAAACATCATAATTATATAGCATCTGTGCATAAAAAAGTAACAATTTCCAGAAATTACCTCTTTATCTTTATTCAAATACATCTATCATTGCTACTACTAACACTGCCAATTCTTTTCTAATGTACAAGGTTGTCACCATTGGGGGTGTGTTACGCCGTGTTATGTAATAAATGCCAAGTAACGCAATGTCAAGTTTTCATTGACTTAAATATTATTCACGGACATGCCTGCCATCATGGTAAAAAATGGAAACACGCTTAAAACTTAAATCATTATCCTTGTCCGCCACTCATATATTACAGCGTATACAAAAACTTCGTAATCTTCGGTAGCTCAGTACGAAAGCCTATTTAGCTCATGAATAAAAAAATTAATAAAAGGCGTAATGTAGTATACGAAATGAACACCTGAATTCCATACAAATAAATATACTGGCTCGTGATAAATATCTTAATTTAAGGTCAAGCGGACAGGTCAATTTTACCTATATAGATTGAACAAATCTAAAGTTTGTTTTAACTGTGTGTTTACATGACAGAAATTAAAACTAATCTCAATTTTATATTTCTTTCACTTTTGCTAAATGAATGGCGGTTTTTATCTGAGCGACTAATGTCGTGGAAAGTAAGATTTGATAAGGTGTTCTCGGTGTTAAGTTGTACTTTGTTACATTTTCTTTAAAATCAAATGACCACTGAAGGTAAAGGGTTAAAAATAAGATTGATTTTTACAGATATTTTTAGAGTTAGGTCCTGTCGTATAATCGTAAAAGCTTCCTGGCATTTTCTGTATAAAACAATGAACTGATCAGAGTACAGGATTTATGTTATCACTTGTATTATCGTCAACTTTCCTGGTTATCCTGTCCATAAAGGCCACCCAAGAGAACCAGGAAAAGTGGTCTTATGGGCAGGTGGTCTTTATATACAGGTTCAAATATGAATAAAGAACAGTTGGGATACAATTCTATTGGCCTTTATAGGTAGGCAATTCTTATATAGAGGTGGCTTTTAAGACAGGTTAGACTGTAATTGTTAAGCAATTAATACGGTATGGTAGAACATGTTCCCACTAAAGGGACTTTATACAACCAGGCAAGCATTTGAAAAAAAAATTGTTGACGCATGGATATTGCAAGCCTAAGTCAAATCCCTATAATTGTTTTATGACCGTTGTCACAATATTGTTGATACGTATGATGTCTCTGTATCCATTACCATGAATATATAAGACGTGTCGAAATTTTACCCAAGCAAGGTAAAACTATTTAAATTACAGGTATAAAAAGGATGTCTAGGGAAAATATGAGGAAGTGACCTATAGGAAAATGTCATGCATATCAAAATTGACACTAATAAAACATTGGTTAAAATTACTGTATCTATAGAATAAAGAATGTTCTTAAGTGTCATATCAATAAAGATATCTCTGGTAACGAGTTGAGTTAAGTAACAGTGTTTAACGTCCCAGTCAAGAATATTAACTTATATCAAGACATCGCCAGCTATAGGCGAAGGTGTAGAAATTTTGCCTGTACGTTGCGCTGATGGCATTATACAGCAGGGTTCTTTATCGTGCCAAGCCCACCATGACACGGGACCTCGTTCTCATGCGAAAGAACCGTGACTTTCATTTCGTAATACCGAGTGCTTGGCGAATGACCAGTAACTAAACACTTTCAAATCTTGGGTCAGACCCGGTCGGGGTTTGAACCCACGACTTCCCACTTACGGCCGGAGCAAGCACTCTACCAACTGAGCTACCGCAGTAATGGTTCAGTTAGGAGTTTTATAATCAGTGGTATATTTATGTCTTTTCCTGTACTAATTTCACCACCATACAGGTTCAAATATGAATAAAGAACAGTTGGGATACAATTTTATTGGCCTTTATAGGTAGGTAGTTCTTATATAGAGGTGGCTTTTAAGACAGGTTAGACTGTAATTGTTAAGCAATTAATACGGTATGGTAGAACATGTTCCCACTAAAGGGACTTTATACAACCAGGCAAGCATTTGTTGACGCATGGATATTGCAAGCCTAAGTCAAATCCCTATTAAAGCTTTATGGCCGTTGTCACAATATTGTTGATACGCATGATGTCTCTGTATCCATTACCATGAATATACTTGACGTTCCATAGTTCCATTTTTTCATTCTCAATGTATTCATTTCACCCGTGGCGGATGTAGTTAGCTAAACAGGAGATGTTTGCTCTTTTGAAGCACCTGGTCTCACTTCCCTGTTGGAAGATCGCGTGTTTTACTTTATTTGCCAGTTTCAAATTTTTTATCTTGCTTTGGGATTGGACTTGTTATGTTTGTTGATTTGTACACATTCCCATTGAGTCTTACATTAGACTTGAAGATTAGATAATGGACTTAATGGTAAATGGTCACACAAAATGGCTGCCCACATCATGGATGGAAACAATGATAGTGGCTGATAGAGAAGATCGCAAAACAAAATAAAATTTAGACTATGCACTGATTACGGCGTGTACTGGATACCTAACTACTTATGTTGTATGGTTAAGTATTTGGAGGAACATGACAAAATACATGTATCTGATGAATTAAAGGCGCACCTTAGTTACAGCTACAGGAGTGTCGCCATATTTGCAGATATGTTATATGAGCTATATTTCAAATAGAAGCAGAAGAAAAACAAACAATTCCTTCAACATTTTCAACTTCGCTCAGGGTTTTGGTCTGTTACACATATACAATAAAAAAAATAATTTCAAGAAAACTATTAAATAATTAAATTTAATAATATATCACAGAGTTGCTTGGACAATACAAATTTTATAACGATGTAACAGTCAAATGATGGTAAAATATTTTAAATTTTAAATAATTTCAGTGTTTTTCGAATAATGTTCACATTTTTATCATTAGGTTGGCTTAATCCAAACCCTTTTTCACTTAAAGTTAGAAGATGCCCACAGTTCTGATCATTTTGTTAAATATTCTTTTCCTTCTTCGCTCACCTTCAACAGACATAACTCCGACTTCTTCGTAATCCTTCTCAAGAACAGCCAAATGTTCACGAGCTTCTAAGAAGTTTAACCCTTACAGTTAGATGTTCACAGTTCTGTTCATTTTGTTTAATATTCTTCTCCTTCTTCTTCACCTTCACCTTCAACAGAGTCAACTCCGACCTCTTCGTAATCCTTCTCAAGAGCAGCCAAATCTTCACGAGCTTCTGAGAATTCTCCTTCTTCCATACCTTCTCCGACATACCAGTGGACGAAAGCACGTTTAGCATACATCAAGTCGAATTTGTGATCAAGACGAGCCCAGGCTTCAGCAATGGCAGTGGTGTTGCTCAACATGCAGAGGGCACGTTGTACTTTAGCCAAATCACCTCCTGGTACGACAGTTGGTGGCTGGTAGTTGATTCCGACCTTGAAACCAGTTGGACACCAGTCGACGAACTGGATGGTTCTCTTGGTCTTGATGGTAGCAATGGCGGCATTGACATCCTTTGGTACAACATCACCTCTGTACAACATACAGCAAGCCATGTATTTTCCGTGACGTGGATCACATTTTACCATCTGGTTGGCTGGTTCAAAGACGGCATTGGTGATTTCAGCAACAGACAATTGTTCATGGTAGGCTTTTTCTGCGGAGATGACTGGGGCATAGGTGGCCAATGGGAAATGGATACGTGGGTATGGTACCAAGTTGGTCTGGAATTCAGTCAAGTCGACGTTGAGGGCACCATCGAATCGGAGGGAGGCAGTAATGGAGCTGACGATCTGAGCGATCAATCTGTTCAAGTTGGTGTAGGTTGGTCTTTCAATGTCCAAGTTACGTCTGCAGATGTCGTAGATAGCTTCGTTGTCAACCATAAAGGCACAGTCGGAGTGTTCAAGGGTGGTGTGGGTGGTCAAGATGGAGTTGTATGGCTCAACAACAGCGGTGGAAATCTGTGGTGCTGGGTATACGGCGAATTCCAACTTGGATTTCTTTCCATAATCTACTGATAGACGTTCCATAAGAAGGGAGGTAAATCCAGATCCGGTACCACCACCAAAGCTGTGGAAGATGAGGAAACCCTGAAGACCAGTGCATTGATCAGCAAGTTTACGGATACGATCAAGGACCAAGTCGACGATTTCCTTACCAATGGTGTAGTGACCACGGGCATAGTTGTTAGCGGCATCTTCCTTTCCAGTGATGAGTTGTTCTGGGTGGAAAAGTTGACGGTAAGTTCCGGTTCTGACCTCATCTGAAATAAACAACAATGAAATTGATTAGTTTATTCATGAAGATGACATTATAAAACATTATAACTGTACGTACTGTATACTAGGATTGCCCTGGATATATTTGACGTCTCACAGTTCCATGTTCCTTTCACACAATTTTGATTTAACACGTGGCGGGTGTAGCTAGCTAAACAGGAAGTGCTTACCCTTCCGGAGCACCCGGCCTCACTTCCCTGGTGGAAATTCACGTGTCTAACCTAACTTTTGATACTAGTATAGTTTTATTCGTCGTTGTTCTTTACTAAAGGGGCATGTTTCAACTTTGACTGTAAACATAATTCTTAGTTTTGAACCTTTAAGTTCAACATAATAAACCCCAAATCATGTATGGTAACTACACGTAAACGTTAAACCCGATTCGGGATTTTGGGATGGTAGAGTGCTCGCCTGCCTGGTATGTATGAGTTTGGGGTTACAACCCCAACCGACATCTAACCAAGACAGGAAAATATGCAGCAACCCTCTTTTCCAAAGCACTCAAGACTGCATTTAGAAAATGTGGAGTTGTTAGGGAGAGACCGTAAAAAGCGATGCAAAGTATCTAGGCAGGCGTGACTCCTTAAAGAATACTCCCTGTACATTGTCCTAAACGCACTGCACCAATGCGTGATGACGTCTAGATATCACTGAAATAATCTGGATTGGTGCGTAAAGTCTCATTTAAATCAATCAAGGGTCTTGAATTTTGTAACAAAGAAATCTGCCTATTTTTTTTAATTTTTTTATATTTGAAACTTACTAATTTTTCTATTTCACAGCTGAGTTTAAATTTAGATGTTTTACTTACCGACAACAGTTGGCTCCAGATCTACAAAGACAGCTCTGGGGACGTGTTTTCCAGCACCAGTCTCACTGAAAAAGGTGTTGAAGGAGTCGTCACCACCTCCAATGGTTTTGTCTGAGGGCATCTGACCATCAGGCTGGATACCATGTTCCAAACAGTACAATTCCCAGCAGGCATTTCCGATCTGGACTCCAGCCTGTCCAACGTGGATACTGATACATTCACGCTGTAACACAAAACAAAAGAGATATTGTATATAGAGGAAAACTCGCTCATCTCGTACATCAGAAATGGAAGCAAAATTGAATTAGCTAGCTCACAAAGTCAGCACGCCACCGACAAGCATTCCACTTCCCAATAATATTATTCTATAATCAGTTGATAATCTACCCTCTTAGGAAGCATTTCAAAGTCTTATGTACGACACTAGCCGGGTTAGAACCAACAAGCCTCCCGATCTCCAGGAGAACGCTCACCACTGAGCGACCAAGGCGGACACACAATGAAAAGATTGTTGACCCAGAGATATTGCAAGCCAACGCTTATCGGGACGCTCAAAAAGTTGTATGGTCGTCATCACAGTATTGTTGATAAGTTTCATGTCCATGTGTCCAGGATTGCCCTGGATATATTTGACGTCCCATAGTTGCATGTTGTTTTCAATCAATTTTGATTACACATTAGGCGGGTGTACTATAGCTAGCTAAAAAGGGACTGTTTACCCTTTCGGAGCACCCGGCCTCACTCCCCTGGTGGAAATTCACGTGTTTAACCGAAATTGTCAGTTTCAAAATTTTTACTTTGCTTATGGATTGTGAGTTGGACATGGATTAGTATGTTGTTTTTGATTGGTGATTAATTAAAATGGGGCAATCTTGAACTGTGATATAAAATTTCGTGAGATACACATCTTGATTTAAGTATTTATTCATGCAATCCATAAATCAGTAGATAACACTATTCATATGGTAATATTATTGGTGACACCAGATGAGAAGACATTACAACAAAATTGTGTCAAGAGGTATGGATTACTATATTCACTGTACATTGCGTGTTTGAATGACCTCTTGTGTCCCAGAAAAGATTAATCTATGATTGATAAACGACGGAAGAACTCATTGGTTACAATATTGACCTGTCCGTTTGACCTTTCATTAGTAATATCCGTATAGGAGGGCGCACCCAATAAATAGGTGGTGTTGATATCCAAGTTAAGATATACACACTGCACAGGTTTACTATATGAGGTGAGTATCTCGTGATGTATGCAAAATAAACACCTGCGTGCGCGCCCTATACATAGATGTACTTGGTTCATAATAAATATTTAAATGAAAGGTCAAGCGGAAAGTTGTTTGCCTATAGTAAAGACGCCGTATCATTTATAATGAGATGTTACATGTATATTGATTTTCAATGGTAATTGATCGGGGGGGGGGGGGTACACAATGGGGTAAATCGATAAATAAATATAGACATTACCTGGGATAGGTAATGCCTTCTGACAAAACAATGTACCCTGATCGCTGTATGTTTAAAGTTCCATCTCTTCTATGTTCCATTTTAAAGAGATGTTACATGTATATTGATTTCAATGGTAATTGATCTTAGTGGGGGGGGGGGGGGTTGGGGGGTTACACGCGATGGCTTCTGACAAAACAATGTACCCTTATCACTGTATGTTTAAAGTTCCATCTCTATAAAGAGATGTTATATTGATCTTCAATGGTAATTGATCGGGGGGGGGGGGGTTTACACAATTGGGTAAGTCGACATTTCCCGTGACAGGTAATGTCTTCTGACAAAACAATGTACCCGCATCACTGTATGTTTAAAGCTTCATCTCTTCTATGCTCAATTTATAATGAGATGTTATATTGATCTTCGATTGTAATTGGTTTTTTCTTTTTTATGGGGTAGATACATTTGGACATTTCCCGGGATAGGTACATGTAATGCGCCTATTTTTATATTATTTTATATTCAGAAAAGAGACTATAAACATCTCTTTTATAAATTTATCCCGCCAATTCAATAATTAATGCTATTTTTTTTTTAAAAAAACGGGAAACAAATATTGAATTATTTATCAAAATCAATTGAAAATGACAAATAAACACATAAAATTGTATTGTAAACTTATAATTACCATTTTTGAATTATTCTAGCTGATCCGTACGGCACAATTTCTCACGATAACTATAACGCGTTACTGCGAGTAATATGTTAAGCCGGAGACCTAGCAACCCCTTTATATACATGTTACATGTTGTTATTGTCATGGATGATAGGATTGGTTGCATCAAGATAAAATATTTTTATTTCGCAATTTTACCCAAGCAAGGTCAAACTATTTAAATTACAGGTATAAAAAGATGTCTAGGGAAAATATGAGGAAATGACCCAAAGGAAAATGTCATGCATGTCAAAAATTACACTAATAAAACATTGGTTAAAATTACTGTATCTATAGAATAAAGTATGTTCTAAAGAGTCATGTCAGTAAATATATCTCTGGAAACGAGTTGAGTTAAGTAATGGTGTTTAACGTCCCAGTCAAGGATATTTCACTTATATCGAGAAATCGCCAGTCATAGGCGAAGGTGCAGAAATTTTGCCTGTGCGTTGCGCTGATGGCATTATACAGCAGGGTTCTTTATCGTGCCAAGCCCACCATGACACGGGACCTCGTTTATTTTAAGTTTTCATGCGAAAGAACCGTGACTTTCATTTCGTATTGCCAAGTGCTTGGCGAAAGAACAGCCATTACCCACTTCCAAATCTTTGGTCAGACCCGGTCGGGGTTCGAACCCACGACCTCCCACATAAGGAGCGAACACTCTACCAACTGACCTACCGCAGTGGTCTCTCTAGTAACGGAAAGGTATTATTATTTGTACATGGAACTGCATATATATTGTGATTTCATAATGATGGCAGGCCTACCCGTGAACAAAACCGACATTAAATGTAGGTATTCAAAGTTAAGTCACTCACAACATAGCTGGGATGACTTTTATTTTAATAATTATTCTTCTTCCGTATTTTCCACCACACGTTTGTAAACAGCATAGATCAAAAACAGTTTGGTGGAATCTGATTAGACTTGTGTTGTACACTTGTTCCCTATGACACGTAGTTGTGGCTTTTTTTTTTGGGGGGGGGGGGGTCACATCTCATTGGTTGAAATAGAAGAGGGGTAATAACAATGTCACACCTTACTGATTTTGCACTCTAGAAAAGAAACAAATTGACCGCTTTTGATGAGAATTGGTTTATAGGCAACATTTTAGATGCTCTACGTGTTGCCTCACAGTCGGTCATTTTGACTTTATTTTCATGGTCCATTGATTTTTAATTTTTATTTATTTATTTATTTATTTCTTTATTTTAATATTAATTGAATGATCTTTCGTAAACAGCATATCTCACAAACCATTTCATAGAATGTGATGAGACTTTGATCAAACTTGGTTTATACCTACGACTTTATGTATGTGCTCTACATGTTGCACCACAGAAAAGATCATTGTGGCCTTGTTTTTATGGTCCAGTGATTTTTTGATAATATAAAGTTTAATAATACAATTTTGATGAAACTTGGTCCAAGTTGTAACATGTGTTTTTTAATACAAGTAGGTCATTGTGACCTATTTTCGTGACCCAGTGAATTTTTCCTGAAGGTTGCAGTACCTTAGATAGTAAATCATTAACACGTCTTGTTATAGAAACATCATAATTATATAGCATCTGTGCATAAAAAATAACAATTTCCAGAAGTTATTACTCCTTTATCTTCATTCAAATACATTTATCATTGCTACTACTAACACTGTCAATTCTTTTCTGATGTACAAGGTTGCCTGTGCGTTGCGCTGATGGCATTATACAGCAGGGTTCTTTATCGTGCCAAGCCCACCATGACACGGGACCTCGTTTATTTTAAGTTTTCATGCGAAAGAACCGTGACTTTCATTTCGTATTGCCAAGTGCTTGGCGAAAGAACAGTCATTACCCACTTCCAAATCTTTGGTCAGACCCGGTCGGGGTTCGAACCCACGACCTCCCACATAAGGAGCGAACACTCTACCAACTGACCTACCGCAGTGGTCTCTCTAGTAACGGAAAGGTATTATTATTTGTACATGGAACTGCATATATATTGTGATTTCATAATGATGGCAGGCCTACCCGTGAACAAAACCGACATTAAATGTAGGTATTCAAAGTTAAGTCACTCACAACATAGCTGGGATGACTTATTGATTTAACCTTTTATTTTAATAATTATTCTTCTTCCGTATTTTCCACCACACGTTTGTAAACAGCATAGATCAAAAACAGTTTGGTGGAATCTGATTAGACTTGTGTTGTACACTTGTTCCCTATGACACGTAGTTGTGGCTTTTTTTTTGGGGGGGGGGTCCACATCTCATTGGTTGAAATAGAAGAGGGGTAATAACAATGTCACACCTTACTGATTTTGCACTCTAGAAAAGAAACAAATTGACCGCTTTTGATGAGAATTGGTTTATAGGCAACATTTTAGATGCTCTACGTGTTGCCTCACAGTCGGTCATTTTGACTTTATTTTCATGGTCCATTGATTTTTAATTTTTATTTATTTATTTATTTATTTATTATTTATTTTAATATTAATTGAATGATCTTTCGTAAACAGCATATCTCACAAACCATTTCATAGAATGTGATGAGACTTTGATCAAACTTGGTTTATACCTACGACTTTATGTATGTGCTCTACATGTTGCACCACAGAAAAGATCATTGTGGCCTTGTTTTTATGGTCCAGTGATTTTTTGATAATATAAAGTTTAATAATACAATTTTGATGAAACTTGGTCCAAGTTGTAACATGTGTTTTTTAATACAAGTAGGTCATTGTGACCTATTTTCGTGACCCAGTGAATTTTTCCTGAAGGTTGCAGTACCTTAGATAGTAAATCATTAACACGTCTTGTTATAGAAACATCATAATTATATAGCATCTGTGCATAAAAAATAACAATTTCCAGAAGTTATTACCCCTTTATCTTCATTCAAATACATTTATCATTGCTACTACTAACACTGTCAATTCTTTTCTGATGTACAAGGTTGCCACCATTGGGGTGTGTTACTCCGTGTTATGTAATAAATGCCAATTGCAAGTAACGCAATGTCTAAAGATTATTCACGGACATGCCTGCCATCATAGTAATAAATGGAAAAACGCTTAAAACTTAAACCGTTATCCTTGTCCGTCACTCATATATTATATAGCGTATACAAAAGCTTCGTAATCTTTGGTAGCTCAGTGCTAGAGTATTGGCACGAAATATTCTTTTTATGTGTGTTCGAACCCAAAACATTGCACGGGGATTTTGTTTTTAGATTTTGTCCTATTTCTGTTTCTTCAAAAACATTATCTAAATTATATTTAACTAGATTGTAAGTGAATTAGTAATTATACTTTTTCCGTCAAAGTGTTAGTGTCTAATGCCACTATTCCACATAGACCAGGAACCCCACGAATCGCCACGAATTGATACATTTTTGGATTTGTAGTTGATTCGTTATCAGTTCGTAAAATTCGTATCTGATCCGTTGTCAGTTCTTGCAATTCTTGAGCAATCGGGAATTCGTGGCTAAAGTTTTCGGCTGTTCAAAATTTTGGCCACGAATTCCCGATTCCAAAATATCGTAGTTCGTTCGTAACAAATTCGTAATTATAACAAATTATAACTTACAAGGTTCTATTGAATTTTCCCTTTAAACACCGACTGACGATTCCTTTCAACCGTTTACAATGACTATGGAATATTAAGAAACGATCAACAAAACAAGAAGAAAGGTAGATAACTATATAGCCGCAACGAAGTGGACGCGAAATTAAATCTGAACCTGGATTGTATTCGCGAAATGAAGCTCAGATGTAAGTACGCGAAATTTGATACTCGCGATATTAAAGCAATCTACAGTACATGTATTTTCATATATAGTAACCAGGGCCGTAACTACTACAGAGGCAGACGAGTTGCCTCGTCCAAGATTTTTCCAAATTCTGGGTAATTAAATCCAAAATACCCAACTAATTACTGTAACAAACCTATGAGTTTGTTAATTTGTAAATCTTTGTTGATGAAGCTTAACAGGTAAAACTACAATTATAACGGTTTTCTTTTTTCCCGCAACTATCATTCCGGATCTTTTTGTGTTTACTTAGAACTGTCTCGTTTCGAATTTTATACACAAATTGCGACATCCAGTTTGCACATCATTTGTGAAAATATGGCACTGCAAAGCAATCTATACTCGACAATTCCTTTACGAAACGCTCAGAACCTGCAACTACATGCACACTATCGGATTCTGCTAGTGGAAATATCAATCCTGAAGCTAGTGATAGTTCCCACTTGCCAAACACAGCATAAAAAACAGGTTATATAGTTTTTGCTGCATCCGACTGTCTGTCTGTTTTTCTGCTTTACAGATTCTGAAAGATTATCATTTTCGGTTTCCTTGGGGATTATTAATCCAGTGAGTCACTAAATATAATATTATAAGGGCCAACGACGTAATCAAAATGTTGTACATTTTTCGAAGCAAATTTTGCATTTAAATTGTAGGACACAGGATTGTGTCAAAAATATCAAAATTTGGCGCGTCCGGCTTGCCTCGCCCACAAATCAATCCTAGTTACGGTCCTAGTAACTGAATCTTATTCATATCGTAGACATTCTTCGATCTTCATAACTCAATTTGGGAATTCGTGGCTTGACCAGGAATCTGCTACGAATTTGTCACGTATTCGTACATGATTCGCACACGCATTTAACATATTCTTAACCGATTTCTAACGTTCGTGAAGCATTCGTAATAGATTCTTATGGATTCCTAGTGAATTCTTGACATGTATTAGTTCGATTGCAGCCGAATCCAGAAGAATCCCACGAATAGTCGTAACTCTATCGTAACTGAATCGTACAGCGTTGTAACGCCACATAGCGGTGTTGTCGCATAAACGCGCCCGAAACGTCTATGCGGGGAATTTTAACGCATAAAGACGTTGGCCACGGTTATGCGGCGGCGTTCAACGCATAAAGATGCGTTACTTATATGCGGCACAAGGCTGCCTTTTTGATACATAAAGAGGACTAAGTTAACGACTTAGTATGGATTTTAAAAAGATCTCGACAAAAACGGTGGTGGTGACGTTAATTATGACGACGGTGACAATTGAGAATTTATGTTGTTGTTTATAATGGTAAAAATAATTGTAAGGATGAGGTGAAGGATGGGGAAGGGGACAATGAGAGCGCGATGGCGATTTATCGGTGGCGATGGTGACTGTAATGTTGATGGTCGTTAAATTGTGTTTTTGGCAGAATTTCGACTTTTGCCTTTAATAATAATGATAATAATATAATAGTGATAATGATGATCATCACGATGATAGTGATGGTGGTGGTGATTTTAGTGAAGGTGGCAATGTTGATGGAGGTGTAGGTGATGATAGTAAATGTTTTCTTTAAGCGGCAGAATTTTGCCTTTTTGTCACATAAAAGCATCCTCTATATGCGTTGAAATTCCCCGCATAGACGGGTTGGAACACGTTTATACGGCAACACCGCTATGTGGCGTAACACAGCGTCACGAATTGGCAAAAGTCTACGAATCATCACGTAACCATCAGAGGTTAATAGCTTTTGTAATATGTATGGCATTTGATTTACTAATCCCTTTTCTTTCTTTTTTAAGGTAAAGTCATGTGTTTTGTGTCACTTTACTCTTATGGTAAATGCTCTCTTGGTTGACAGCACTTTATAATTTATGTTTTCAGTAATAGTTAGATTAGGTTACTAAAAATTTAGACTGGCAGTTGTCATTTTATTGTGTACACTTTAATATGACAATTGTCAGTAAAAATTTAGACTGACAATTGTCATTTCATTATGTACACTTTGACATGACAACTGTCAGTAAAAGTTAAAGTTTGTAAGGGCGGCCGCTATGAGCCATCGTAGTATTTAAATTATGTACAATTCTGATATATTCCGTGTTCAAATAGTGCACATTTGTTAATTTCTAATCTCCGTAACATGAGTCAAGTACCATAATTTCAGACTGCATTTACGCATTTTCCCCGGTTATATTATCACTTGACCCGACAAATTCTAACAAACAACATTAGACTTTTTCTTTAATTAATGCTTTAACTAGCAAAATTTGGAACAGATAAAACAGATTTATCATCGATTAAGTGACCGAAAACGCTACAGTCCAACCTGCCTTAAAGACCACCTCTATATAAGGGCCACCTGCTATAAAGGCCAGTAAAATTGTATTCCAATAGTTCTTTATTCATATTATTTGCAACTGTATACAAAGGCCACCTGCTCATAAAGGTCACTTTCACAGGTTCCCTTGGATGACCTTTTTAAATAGGTTTGACTCTACTTTATATAACAGGTAAAATCTTAAAAGCCATACTGTGGGTCGATCGCTCGCAGAAACCGTAGACATCCTTTGGCGCTATGTATACTATATTTGATACCATAGGTAGAAATATTTATACATGATCGAGTTTAAATAGATGTATTGATTTTATCGTTGAAGTCTTTGCAATGTTTACTCAAAATGTGAATACATAATATTGAAGTTTAAAGTTGTTATTCAGTTAAATCTACGCAGTTAACATTTAGTCTAGATAGTTGACAATACCCTATATGGATATGCAGAAGAAATTACAGTACTGCTGAGACCTGTCGAAAGTTTAACACTGAGCTAACGAAGACGAGCCGAGCTTGGCAGCTAAGTGTGAGATATATGAATAACTATTGACCGAAAAGCTGCCGGCAGATAGATGGCAGCTTCCGAAAAAGATATAGGTTCGGCATACTTATTCGTAATCGCAGTGTTAAACTTTCGACAGGTCTGCACTTTGTGCTTGACATGCGCATAGACTTTCCCGCCGTTTCATTTCTTGTTTAGATCGATTCAAAGTCCATTTCAAGCTGTTTATGTTTTCACATTGAAATTATAAAAGAAGTGTAAACATCATTAGAAATCGATATAATGATCGATCTTGAGACCAATGAATGTCAAATTTACATTATACATGGAATATAGGGATCTCAAACTATCGTAACGACCACGGTTGGTTGGTTGAATGTTGCTTAACGTCGCGTCAGCAATTTTTCAGCTGTTTCCGACGAGAACTATTTTTATTAATCTCTATGGATTAATCTGAACAAGTTCGTGTATGTATGTGAAGTGCGAGTGTGTTTTATGACCTGTCTTGTACTAGCGTGCACTCTAGCGACTTTAACGTGCTAGCTCACAGAGTCAGTACCCCGCAGACAAGCGTACCCCCCCTCCCCCAGTCACATTATACTGATACCAGGTGAACCAGTAAAGGTCAACGGCAAGGAAAATTCACTTTCCCACATTGGTCTGAGCGGGACTCGAACTCGAATTACATTAAAGCAATTTAAAAATTTTAAATTGAAAATTACATATTCTTAAAAACGTACTATGAAACCCAGGCAATTAAGACTTACGAGACACTAAATTATAATATTATATAATCCAGGAAAAAGTTTTCTGTGGAAACAAACCCATCTTTCTCCATACATGTATAAGATAAGAGATGATTGACCGCAATTCGTTAGCGGGAATGTGACTTTTCTGTTCATGAGCGGGGTTGTGACTGTTCTGTTCATAAGCGGGGTTGTGACTTTTCTGTTCATGAGCGGGGTTGTGACTGATCTGTTCATGAGAAGGGTTGTGGCTGTTCTGTTCATAGCGGGGTGTGGACTGTTCTGTTCATAAGCGGGGTTGTGACTGTTCTGTTCATGAGCGGGGTTGTGACTGTTCTGTTCATGAGCGGGGTTGTGACTGATCTGTTCATGAGCGGGGTTGTGACTGTTCTGTTCATGAGCGGGGTTGTGACTGTTCTGTTCATAAGCGGTGTTGTGACTGTTCTGTTCATGAGCGAGGTTGTGACTGATCTGTTCATGAGAAGGGTTGTGGCCGTTCTGTTTGTTAGCGGGGTTGTGATTTTTTCCTGTTTATGAACGGGGTTGTGACCGTTATGTTCATGAGCAGGGTTGTGACAGTCCTGTTCATGAGCGGGGTTTTGACTGTTCTGTTCAGTAGAGGGGTTGTGACCGTTCTGTTTATGAGAAGGGTTGTGACCGTTCTGTTTATGAGAGGGATTGTGACCGCTCTGTTCGTTAGCAGGGTTGTGACCGTTCTGTTTATGAGAAGGGTTGTGACCGTTCTGTTCGTTAGCAGGGTTGTGACCGTTCTGTTTATGAGAAGGGTTGTGACCGTTCTGTTCGTTAGCAGGGTTGTGACGGTTCTGTTTATGAGAAGGGTTGTGACCGCTCTGTTCGTTAGCAGGGTTGTGACCGTTCTGTTTATGAGAAGGGTTGTGACCGTTCTGTTCGTTAGCAGGGTTGTGACCGTTCTTTTATAAGAAGAATTGTGACCGCTCTGTTCGTTATCAGGGTTGTGTCCGTTCTGTTTATGAGAAGGGTTGTGACCGTTCTGTTCGTTAGCAGGGTTGTGACCGTTCTGTTTATGAGAAGGGTTGTGACCGTTCTGTTCGTTAGCAGGGTCGTGATTGTTCTGTTTATGAGAAGGGTTGTGACCGTTCTGTTCGTTAGCAGAGTTGTGACCGTTCTGTTTATGAGAAGGGTTGTGACCGTTCTGTTCGTGAGCGGGGTCGTGATTGTTCTGTTTATGAGAAGGGTTGTGACCGTTCTGTTCGTAAGCGGTGTTGTGACCGTTCTGTTTATGAGAAGGGTTGTGACCGTTCTGTTCGTTAGCAGGGTTGTGACCGTTCTGTTTATGAGAAGGGTTGTGACCGTTCTGTTCGTTAGCAGGGTCGTGATTGTTCTGTTTATGAGAAGGGTTGTGACCGTTCTGTTCGTTAGCAGAGTTGTGACCGTTCTGTTTATGAGAAGGGTTGTGACCGTTCTGTTCGTGAGCGGGGTCGTGATTGTTCTGTTTATGAGAAGGGTTGTGACCGTTCTGTTTATGAGAAGGGTTGTGACCGTTCTGTTCGTAAGCGGTGTTGTGACCGTTCTGTTTATGAGAAGGGTTATGACCGTTCTGTTCGTGAGCGGGGCCGTGATTGTTCTGTTCGTGCGCGTTGTTGTGAATGTTCTGTTCGTGTGCGGTTATTGTCGATATGTTCATAAGCGGAATTGTGATCTGTTTGGCTTTTTTATCATTGTTTCATTAGCGGGCTTGTGATTGTTCTGTTTATGAATAGGATTGTGATCATGTGTGTGGCCGTTCTGTTCATGAATGGGATTTTTGGTCTCTCTTTTCATGAGTTGGGTTTAGCTATGCTATTCATGAGCAGCATTGTGGTCGTTATATTCATGAACAGGATTGTGATCGTTCTGTTCACGAGCGGGTTTAAAGTCGTTCTGTTCATGGACGGGGTTGTGATTGTTCTGTTCAAATACTGTGTTATAGTAGTTCTGTTCATGAGTGGGTTTGTGTTCGTTCTGTTGATGGTCGGGCTGGGCTGTTTATTACGAGGATTTACACCGCTCTGTTCATGAGGAGGTATATGTGGTCGTTCTGTTCATGAGCAGGTATATGTGATAGTTGTTCATGAGCGGGGTTGTGATTGTTGTGTTAATGAGCGGGTTTGTGATCGTTCTGTTGATGGTGGGGCTGGGCTGTTCATTACGAGGATTTACACCGCTCTGTTCATGAGCAGGTATATGTGGTTGTTCTGTTCATGAGCAGGTATATGTGATAGTTGTTCATGAGCGGGTTTGTGATCGTTGTTCATGAGCAGGTATATGTGATAGTTGTTCATAAGCGGGGTTGTGATCGTTGTTCATGAGCAGGTATATGTGATAGTTGTTCATGAGCGGGGTTGTGATTGTTCTGTTTATGAGCGGGTTTGTGATCGTTGTTCTGTTTATTAGCGTGTTTGTGATCGTTTTGTCTATTAGTGGAGTTGGTTTCGTCCTGTTTCTGAGTAAGAGTTTTTACATTTAGCTCATTTAAGCATTTTTAATTATCCAGTGACTTTGTCGTTGCTCTCTCTCTCTCTCTCTCTCTCTCTCTCTCTCTCTCTCTCTCTGGTAGGCATGCGTTTACATGTACAGTTATGAACCCTCTCTGTCACACACACACCACACACACACACACACACTTGGACAGAAAACGTTATGATTTTTTCAATTTATTTTTTAAGATAATATACTAGTCCGATAATTATCTAACCTTCGTTAATTTGTTTAAATCATGTAAAATACCCAGCGGTGAATTAACGATAGGGTGCATAAAGCACGCAATAAAGTATAAATGTCATTTAATATAAAGTAATCAGTGTTCAACAATCTTTACACAAAGAAATGCCCTGTTTTATCATGGGGGTAAGGTAATATTCCTTATAACAACATGATCCAACAAAGGTCCCAATTCAAATATTTCACAATTATCTAAAACTAATTAACAATGGCCGATCTCTGTCGACTGTTTAATTTATTTAATTAATATTGCAGATTGGACAGAAAATAGGTAAATGAAAACAATGGAATTTGAAATAACGATAAACCAATGACGATTGTTTGGCATTATAGGCCTTATATGTAGACATGTGTGTAGACATGTTATGAAAATAAATCTCTCTCTCTCTCTCTCTCTCTCTCCTCTCTCTCTCTCTCTCATGTAGACATGCTTTGAAAATCTTTCTCTCTCTCTCTCATATGTAGACATGTGCGTAGACATGTTATGAAAATCTCTCTCTCTCTCTCTCTCTCATGTAGACATGTTTTGAAAATCTTTCTCTCTCTCATATGTAGACATGTGTGTAGACATGTTATGAAAATCTCTCTCTCTCTCTCTCTCGTAGACATGTTATGAAAATCTCTCTCTCTCTCATGTAGACATGTTTTGAAAATCTTTCTCTCTCTCTCATATGTAGACATGTGTGTAGACATGTTATGAAAATCTCTCTCTCTTGTAGACATATTTTGAAAATCTCTCTCTCTCTCTCTCTCTCTCTCTCTTGTAGACATGTTTTAAATCTCTCTCTCTCTTGTAGACATGTTTTAAATCTCTCTCTCTTTCTCTCTCTCTCTCTCTTAAACAATAGAAATAATCCATAATCCTTTTTTTTACACGGTAGGGAGTTTATCAGATTTCTGTTTTTCTCTGTCGGATTATAACATTATAAAATACAAGTATAGATTATCGAGGATTATCTGATTATCTAGTATTCAAAATGCAAAATCTTAAGACGTAAAATATGATTAATAAGTAAAGTGAGTATTCAGTAATGGTCGTTAACATTTTGTCATATGCTAATTTTATTTTTTATGGTAAATTGATAATCATTCAAAAATATCACCTGGCATTTTCATGACATGTCTATACACATGCATACTGAGAGAGAGAGACAGAGAGACAGAGAGAGAGAGAGAGAGAGAGAGAGAGAGAGAGAGTCAGGCATACTCAGAGAGAGAGAGAGAGATACACTCAGGCGTATTCGGAAAAGAGAGAGAGAGAGAGAGAGTAGATATTATATTAAAAAAACCAATCTAACTGTTAAGCATGATAAAACCAATTCGTAGGGAAAGGGGTGTCCCTAACCAGCACGGTTAGATTTTTCCTCTTATAAAATTTTAAAATTCCTGGGACATAGAACAGTTTATATGTTCGAAAAATTTCACATAGTTTGAATATTTCGATTGCTGAAATAATTTTTTTTCATCAGATTATGAACATACGAAACCAGACAGATTACACTGTAACTTGTTTCATAAATACCCACATAGGCGATGGAACGACTTCCATTTTTACCCCCCCCCCCCTTCCAAGCCAATACTAAATTTTTATTTTTGACGGACAAACCTAAACATGGTGGATTCAAGCGTTTGGAACATTTCTGTGAAATATAATTTAAATTTTTTTTTTCAAAACTTCTACCAAGAATTGAATAAGGGGTGAAAAAGACGTTCTAACCAGATCGTGTCATCTCTCTCTCTCTCTCTCTCTGTGGGGGGGGGGGGTCGGGGGGTGGGGAGGGGGGTGGTTGGTTGGTTGGTATGGTCACAGGAACTTGGGGACAGTCCTATGTAAGTAACATCCCCGATTATTGACATTTTAATAGTAATGTAACTTAACACCTAAAATGAAAAAAAAACGTAAAAGTCATGGTTTATTACTATGTTTGAAATATATTTCACCAATTCAATACATTTTATTAACCTTTGAAAGTAAAAAATATATATACATGTTCAAAACAGGTCTGTGTCAAAATCAAAATGTACTACAGGTAAATCAGTAAAATTATAGGGCATGTTAAAAATATCATAAATTTAACAAAGTAAATTAATTGAATTTTAATTTTACAAAGTGGGTACGGGGGGGGGGGGGGGGTGCCAAATCTGCCAAAGTGTCTGTCAAAGTTATAATGGGGAAAATTACTTTTTTAAAATTTGATATTTTTATTTTTTAACAATTAATTTACATGATACCTCATATCTCACCCATCATAATTTTAAACTGTTTTATAATATGTTGTTAAGTTTTGTGTCGTGTCATTTTAAAAATATAGAAGTAATTCATACATTTTTTTTACACATTATACACAATTCTACCACGAAAAATGGTGTCAATATGTGTAAATTTTTTGTTTGTAATTAGTATTGATATATTTTTTTATTTATTCATTCCTAGTACCCCCAAAGTTTTTCATTAATATCAGAAAAAGTTATTTCTTTAGATTAAAAATACCTATGACTGGGGTATTAAACATGTTAGCTTGTTGCTTACCAAGTAACTAAGCACTCTCCCGTGGTACACATGGTGTAACTAATATAAATATTTAAACTACATACACCTTTATGTTGTAAATTTCAACTAAGTGACCTATATCAAGATAAAACACGTAACGGTTCTACCGCCATAGTCTACCTGTAAACCAATCAGAATCGAGATTAGTGATTTGACTTGGCGACCGAGTTAGTGACAGGTATATAAACCGACTGTTTGCGCTCGACACTCATTCTAAACCGCTCATAATTCGACGCGTTATTGTCGCTGTGAGCTTTTATAAGCGTTCATTTTTTTTTACCCTAAATCGTCAGATTTACCAACTTTAAACAACAACCATGGTAAGTAATCACTTTTTACGTTTTATTTATCATTATTTACAACTTATTTAGATAATTTATTAATTATTTTCGTGAATTTTTTATGTAAATGTAAGTTCGTGTTTACCGGGAACTACCCTCCCGTATTTGAAATTTTTTATCCTAATTAATTTAATTATGGAATTACTGAGGGGTTTGAAGTTCAAATATATTTATGTGTCAATTATTTATGATATTTTTAATTTAAAATAATCTGATAATGACGAATATTTGAGATAAAATTGCACGACCATACCTGTTTGGTATCTGCCGGTTAGGGGTAGATAAAAGCATGGCGATATCACATTGTTCCGAAGTGGGGCTCTATACAGGTTAATTATTGGACTGCAGGTGAATTGTATTATACCTGGTTAACTTTTATTCAGCCGTTCAGTAGAGGTAGACCAAGAAACCTGCTGTGATAAATGTTTAAGCTATTATAAATAAATACAAATAATGTGAAAATCGATTTTAACAGGTTTATCGGCCTTATGTACAGGTATTTGCCCTATTTTTTAAATTAAGATGAATTATTGTATGTTGAATGTTTATTCATTCGTTTCTATGGTGATACCAAACACGAAACATTAATTTTGTTACTCGTGTACTCTTATTTATTTATTTATTTATTTATTTATTTATATTACAGCGTGAATGTATCAGTATCCACGTCGGACAGGCTGGAGTCCAGATCGGTAATGCCTGCTGGGAATTGTACTGTTTGGAACACGGTATCCAGCCTGATGGTCAGATGCCCTCAGACAAAACCATTGGTGGTGGTGACGACTCCTTCAACACCTTCTTCAGTGAGACTGGTGCTGGAAAACACGTCCCCAGAGCTGTCTTTGTAGATCTGGAACCAACTGTTGTCGGTAAGTAAAATAATCTTTTTAAACTTAGGAGTTAGAAAATAGAAAAAAAGATAATGTTGCTCCATTTTAAGTGAGATAAAATTTAGCCAAAGATAGATATTTCATTAAGGATTTTAAATTACAAAAACCACCGTTTTAGTTATATATTTATTTATTTATTTATTTATTTATTTATTTAACACACTTGATAGTGCTGGTCTGATGTTTGAAATGTACTCCAAACGGTAAATTTCCTTAGCCTGATTAAGGGTTTTTGTTAAACAAGACATCAATTGTAATAAGTACTTTGTACTATAAATCTGTTGAATAGTAATTACTTTGTTAACACCATTTCACCAATTTAAATATAAGTTAAGTATTTTACACATTGGTCGTTACATACGGGTACCTAATCAATTCTATTCTTGTATATTTCAGATGAGGTCAGAACCGGAACATACCGTCAACTCTTCCACCCAGAACAACTCATCACCGGAAAGGAAGATGCCGCTAACAACTATGCCCGTGGTCACTACACCATTGGTAAGGAAATCGTCGACTTGGTCCTTGACCGCATCCGTAAACTTGCTGATCAATGTACTGGTCTTCAGGGTTTCCTCATCTTCCACAGCTTTGGTGGTGGTACCGGATCTGGATTCACTTCCCTCCTTATGGAACGTCTGTCCGTAGATTATGGAAAGAAATCCAAATTGGAATTCGCCGTATACCCAGCACCACAGGTTTCCACCGCTGTTGTTGAGCCATACAACTCCATCTTGACCACCCACACCACCCTTGAACACTCCGACTGTGCCTTTATGGTTGACAACGAAGCTATCTACGACATCTGCAGACGTAACTTAGACATTGAAAGACCAACCTACACCAACTTGAACAGATTGATCGGCCAGATTGTCAGTTCCATTACTGCCTCCCTCCGATTCGATGGTGCCCTCAACGTTGACTTGACTGAATTCCAGACCAACTTGGTACCATACCCACGTATCCATTTCCCATTGGCCACCTATGCCCCAGTCATCTCCGCAGAAAAAGCCTACCATGAACAATTGTCCGTTGCTGAAATCACCAATGCCACCTTTGAACCAGCCAACCAGATGGTAAAATGTGATCCACGTCACGGAAAATACATGGCTTGCTGTATGTTGTACAGAGGTGATGTTGTACCAAAGGATGTCAATGCCGCCATTGCTACCATCAAGACCAAGAGAACCATCCAGTTCGTCGACTGGTGTCCAACTGGTTTCAAGGTCGGAATCAACTACCAGCCACCAACTGTTGTACCAGGAGGTGACTTGGCTAAAGTACAACGTGCCGTCTGCATGTTGAGCAACACCACTGCCATTGCTGAAGCCTGGGCTCGTCTTGATCATAAATTCGATTTGATGTACGCCAAACGTGCTTTCGTCCACTGGTACGTCGGAGAAGGTATGGAAGAAGGAGAATTCTCAGAAGCTCGTGAAGATTGGCTGCTCTTGAGAAGGATTACGAAGAGGTCGGAGTTGACTCTGTTGAAGGTGAAGGTGAAGAAGAAGGAGAAGAATATTAAACAAACAAATATGAACAAAAAAGAACTGAACTCATGAAAGTGCGATCATAAGGGTTTTAACATCTAAAATTTGAATGAACTTTTTTTCAAGAACTTTTAATTAACATCTAAAAGTTTAAAAAAACATTATTTCTTGAGTGATAAAGAAATTGTTATTATTTATTGAACACAAAATTGTTAAAATTAATAAACATCGATCAATATGATTGGTTTTTTATTATTTTATTTCATTTTGTTGTTATTGTATGATTAATGTATGTTTTATGTCTGTCAAGATTATTTCACTTACATCTAGACGTCACCAGCAGAATAAGAAGTAGTAGTGTCATATATCAATTTTTAATTTAATCATAAAATACGTTAAAAATAGTGTCTACCATTTTTAATGTATTTTATGATTAAATTTAAAAAATGGTATATGATAATAGCTTAAATGTAAATTTATACTTTGTGCTTATGGCAATATGCATTGGTGCTTTTACGTCAAGATTGTCACTTATAATTATCGAGAAGGCAATTTAGACAACTTAGCGTATAATCTTCACGAAAAATCCCCGGTCTAAATCAGCATTGAGGATTTCTCTATTTGAGACGTTGCAGGCTAACCGATTTATTTCCTAGCAATCATGGCATTAGATTGTGAATTTTCGCCAAGATTATTTCACTTGTATCGAGACATCGCCGGGTAATTATACACACCTTGACAAACCCTCGCTTACAATCGTTCATAAACTAAGATTTTCCTTAATTTAATTTAAAATATTTAATTGAATTTTTTTTTTTGAAAATGTTTTGAAAAAAATCATACAATTTTAGTTTTTCGGCAAATAGTTTTGAATACCATTAAATTAAGTTATAGAAAATCTTAGTTTAGGCACGATTGGAAAACTGAGTTGGAGACTCTAGTATTTCTGCAATCTTTAAAATATGAAGGAATTGGAACAAAAAATGATTAAGCATAACATTCCAGTCATGATTATCTCGTGTATATATATATATATCGCTTTCATGTGATTTAGCAGAAATGCGCTTTGTCTAAAGCATCAACAAACTTAGCAGAAATAAGCTTAGTCCAAAGGCGTCCATAACTTAGCAGAAATGAGCTCGGTCCCAAGACGTACCTAAATTAAGCAGAAATGAGCTTGGTCACAAAAAGTCCCTAACTAAGCGGAAATAAGCTTAGTACCAATGCGCCCCAAACCCAAGCAGAAGTAAGCTTAGTCCACAGACGACCAAAACCTAAGCAGAAATAAGCTTAGCCCAAAGATGTCCCAAACCCAAGCAGAAATAAGCTTAGTGCAAAGACGTCCCGAACCTAAGCAGAAATAAGCTTATAGTCACAAGGCGTCCCTAACCTAAGCAGAAATAAACTTAGTCCGAAAACATCGCTGAAATTAGCTTTGTCCCAAGACGTTCCTTATTTTAGCAGAAATAAGTTAAGTCACATGTCCCTAAACTAGGCGGAAATAAGCGTAGTCATAGTGTCTCCCTTTAATAAGCAGAAATAAGCTTGGTCAGAATTCGTTCCTGAAGGTAAGGAGAAAAAAAGCTTCGACACAATGCGCCCCTAAACTAAGCAGAAATGAGTTTAGTCTCAGGAGGTCCGTAAACTAAGCAGAAATAAGCGTAGTATCTCCATACACTAAGACATAAGCTTAGGCTCGCTATCATAAGCAGAGTTAGCTCGAATTCAACGGAGCAAATAAGCTTCGAATTCAACTTCATGTTTTCGTTCACCTTCAGGTCAAAGAAGCGAAGTAAAAGTAATTCAATATTATTGTTACGCTGATATTACAATAATTGGTCGAAAATGAAAGTTTTGAAATTAGACTACATAGACGATAAAATACAACTTAAATACTATTTTTCATCCCCGCAAACCTTATATACAACTGTGTTTCCACAAATTGAGTGCACATAGAAAATGCAAGAATAAAGTCGTATTTTCCAACAAACTCACTAAAAATTGCCAAAACTTGATACAAAATATACTGGCCTTATAGAAAATATTTTTTCATTCATTCATAAGTGAATTTAATTCTGTACATAAAACAATTTTTGAAGTTTTTAACAAAACAACAAATATGACTATGTCAAAATTATCCCTTCTGTACCTTCCTACTTGGAAGAACCATTATTAGAATATTCATGATGATCACACCTGGGGGAAAAAACCCCGAACAACAATGACCTACCTGACTCTAAATGTCCTGATGTAATTTTGAATAAGGCCCAATTGGTGTATAAACTTGATCAAATTTCCACAGTTTTCGCAAAATTTCTCTATGTACAGGAGAACTGAACAAATAATGTTTTTAATTAAAAATATAATTTGGTTAGGTCTGTGCATTAATGCATTTTATTAATAGTTTAATGGAAACATTTTCAATTAAAAGAAATAAATAATAAAAGTCGTGTGCACTCAATTGATGAATATATATATATATATATATATATATATATATATATATATATATATATATATACCCAAACACGGGGGTAATCCTGATACACCGTATTTCATTTACGTCGGAGTATTCCGTCGGTTTTAATTTACGTCCGAGTAAAATGATACATTTTTGGTCGTTACGCTTTACGTTAAAGAGAACAGATGACTATTTTTATATAACTTCATAAAAAAGAAACTTTAACAGAAAGCAAAAAGTTGGTCACATTATATTTGATGGTATTTAACTGCCTCATATAAGAACTTGCAAGAAATATTCATATTTTTCACGTACCTTTCACATTTCCATTTTTGGCAGGTGATTTTGTTTAGCAGCTGATTTTAATAAAACAGACTTGGATTCAAATGATGTTTCTACTCAAAATTCTCAAGAAATGTCTTTACTTTTACAAACTCGCGAAAACAGAAGCTTTACTCGGCTTTTAAGTGAAATTTTATGTTTCGTTTAAGCGGAGTGGTATAAATGTTACGCTTTCCGACCAGCTGTGTTACGCTTTCCGTGAAGACATGTTACGCTTTCCGTTTAATATGATTCGCAATTGACAGAACTCAAACTTCATTATAATTTTAGATCGGATGTTTTTTTCGATTATATCTTCACAAGTTGTTTCTGAAGTGATTCAGAAAGCATTGTAGGATAGGATTCAATTTTTGAAAGAGAGCAGAACCATACACAGTTCGTAACTTGAACCAATAAAAAGCAAAAACAACATACTGTCATACATGCTTATATAACAATTCATTACCCCAGTGCTTGGTTTATTTTTCCAAGTTTTGGCATAAATTGCCAAGAAAATATCCTTTCGGATTGTTAAAACGGCGGTTCGAGCTGTAATGCAATGTATATGGGGGTGCTCATTTTGCAGTTTGCGACATTTTTTACCTGTGCTACGTTACGAAGGCAAAGTTAATTTTCTAACCGAAATATTCTGGAAAAAAAATATATTACACATATACGGAAGCCCTGGAGGGACATTTTAATTACTTCTTATTGGTTATTTGTACTTATTTGTTTACTTTTTACTTATTTGTTATTTCTTATTTCTTATTAGTTACAAGTTCTTGGCAAAATACGGGGGTATTAAATTTTTTGTTAATTTTTTTTAAAATTTTTTTTATGCTTTTAACTAGGAATAAATCTGGTCCCAGTTTTACAATAATATCTTAACTAAAATTTTCATGAACTTAAATTTAGCAAAGTTTGTGATATTTTTCGACACTACAAATTAACATTTTTGACAAAACTGAAGATACAAATGTTGTAAGCTTTATGGGATCTTCAAAATTATCCATGATATCTTAAAAATAACAACAGTTTTAGGATTTTAAATCTGTCTAATTTAAGTTGAGGGAAGTATTAGCCAAAGAATGCAAAATGTAAAACCGGGATCGCAGCAGAATTATAAGTGAATTAAATATTGAATAGCCATCAGTGGCGTAGCGTGCATATATATAAGCCAATAATCCTCTGCTTGGTAATTTTTAAAATGAATTCAATCTGTCATGTGTCATTCTGCTAATTGTCGTCTACAATATACAAACGACAATCTACCTTTATAAACTGTGGACATGGAAAACTAGTAAAAATATGTACATTTTTCTTCTAGCTGTATCACTGTCTTTGAATAAAAACGACCAAGAACCAAATTTTAATTATCTTTGTACTCATACGTGTTGTTTTAGAATGCAGAAAATGCACCAAATCACTTCACTTTTTCAAAATTTTCAAAGAGAGCCCCCAGACATCCTTTGCGTGCACTTGTTGGCACCAGGCTTGCACATTCATTCTTTTCTGGCTACGCTAGCCATATAACATTGGTTTTCTGACTTGCAGTGAAATCTTATCATATAAAAAGTTCTAAAATATCATAATAGAGGTTTGGTCCTTACATACGTTAAATTGAAGTGATATTTTCAAAATTCCGAAAGTATTCTTGTTTTCTTAGGTCATCGCTGTTATAAAATTTTAATTTTACACTTATATTTTCTCTTATGTACCCCGTTGGTAGAGTGTTTGCTCCGTAAGTGGGAAGTCGTGGGTTCTAACACCAACCAGGTCTGACCCAAGACTTGAAAGTGGGTAGTGACTGTTCTTTCGCCAAGAATTCGGCATTTCGAAATGAAAGCCAAGATTCTTTAGGATGGAAACTTAAAATAAACGGAACCCCTAATAAAACCCTACTGTATAATGCCATCAGCGTAAAACACAGACAAAATATCTGCACCTTTGACTATAGCCGGCGACGTCTCGATATAAGTGAAATATATGGTATTAAACATCATTACCCAGTATGATGTATCCAGCACATAACGCCACGGAAGGTAGGCAATTATTGGCGAGGCATGTGATAATAATTGATTCAGAATTATGAATATTAAATTGTAGAAAATCCACTTGGTGTCAGACCCTAATGATGTTTCAGAAAACATCCGGTAGAAGTTGTTAAAAGATTCTGTTTAAAAACTAACTAATCAGCTCTGGAAGTTTAGATATTGCTATTGCGACATCCTAAAACCTAACTTTTTCGACAACTGTCCGTTTCAATATATAATCCATTGATAATGATCAACCGGTATGTCTCATTTGAAATTTGATATGTGCCATATTGAAAACTCGTGGTAATACTGATAGAAAAGACGTCATTTCTCCAAGTTCAATGCCACACATCTTTGAAGAAAGTGTCACGATTATTTTAAAATGGCTAAGTCACTCATATCCTTAGCCCTCACGTTTTAGGAAATATTTTTTAAATTTCTGTTTAAATGTTAAAACACACAATTGTTGATATCAAATTAAAAATGGATTGTGGTTTTACAGTTTTGTAAAATAGTGTTTATTTCCAGGATCTGGTTGCTCAAGGCTCTGTTAGCCTAACAAAATAGTTATCCAATTGACTTGTTTTTAGGAAATATTTTTTAAATTTCTGTTCAAATGTTAAAACACACGATTGTTGATATCAACATTAAAAATGGACTGTGCTGTTCCAGTTTAAAAAAATAATGTTCATTTCCAGGATCTGGTTATTCAAAGCTCTCTTAGCCTAACGAAATAGTTCGCAGAAAATTTGTGTATCTTGTGTTTTTGCATATTGTTTTTTAAAAAATTCTGTTCAAATGTTAATACACACGACTGTTGATATCAAATTAAAAATGGATTGTGCTGTTCCAGTTTTGTAAAATAATGTTTATTTCCAGGATCTGGTTGCTCAAGGCTCTGTTAGCCTAACAAAATAGTTATCCAATGATCTTGTTTTTAGGAAATATTTTTTAAATTTCTGTTCAAATGTTAATACACACGATTGTTAATATCAAATCAAAGCAATTGCAGTCAAAACTATAGTTTTATATCAAATATTCTTAACTGGGACGTTATACACCATTATATAACTTTACTACTTTAATTTTTGGATTTTACTAACCATTTTGTTATGCATATGTAATGAAGCTAGGCTAGAAAACTAGGACCAGATCAGCAAAGTTAGTTACACAATTGTCCAATTTGAAATAATTTTAAATGTGACTTATATGAATAACAACCCTGAAATATAATCTGTAATCCGTGTATATATTGTTCGTACATAGAATAAGATGTATCAAAATTGGATAATTCTGAAGTTGTCGCCACGTGTTCACACTCCCTACATGTAAAGTTGACCACCTACGTATGAAGCTTGTCTTTAACTATCGTCAAGTTTCTGTCAATGCTTCGTAATTGTGCCACTTCGTCAAGTTACAGTGGATATAAGTGGTAGAACACTCCACTCCAGCTTCAAAACATGTGTATGTTGTTAACATGAATAATATGAATTCAAGTGACATTTTGGAGGAAGGTACGCCGCCATTGCTCAAAACTTTGGTTTTAGTTAATATTATGAATTCTAGCAAAATTCAGAGTGATATTTCGCCATGGTCTTATTACTTGTTCGGAGTTTCGTATTTAGTTTGCGCTGTTTTTGGCGCGTTAGTTAATGCTATGGCTGTTTACGTAGTTTTGAAGAAACATCTGATAAAAACATCAACAGATACGTATATTGTGTGCCTATCATTGTCCAATTTTGTAATGTCTACATTTGCTACACCACTTCCGGCAATTTCATCGTTTGCACAAAGATGGCTGTTTGGACAACACGGTTGTACATATTATGCCTTTGTTGTGTGTTTAGGTAGCTATACGAACATTGCTCTGTTAGCCGTTATTTCAGTTGACCGGTATATAGCTATGGTAAAAACAAAACAAAATCGTAGACGAACAATTAAGAACTCATGGATGCTAACAGCAATATGTTTTGGCCATTCTTCCGTATTTGCAACATTACCAATTGCTGGATGGAGTTCATATACTCTTGAGGGGATACAAACCCATTGTTCCATAAATTGGCAAAGTAAAGCGCCACTGGATTTAAGTTTTTGTGTGTTCTTAATGGTCGAAATGTGGTGTTTACCTCTTACCGTCATCATATTTTGTTACGTGAAAATTTATCAGAAGGTAAGTAACTACATATTATACCAGTGTTAATTTTACAGCACTAGACGGACGTTTCGGAATACAATTCCTCATCAGTAGTGTTTGGACAACAACCATGAAGTCTACATTTTATTGCATAAAACTAAACGATAAACTATTTTAAATTTTCGAACATTTTTATCTTATCACTTTTTTTCCAGGCATATTATGCTTGCTGGAATAAACCAAGATAGTAAGATAAAAAACATTTACAGACGAAAACGCATAGGAATAGCCAAAACAGAAAAAATAAGAATGCGCAAAATTAAAACCATGCGAAATGACAGATTTCAGATATCGCGAATTTTTCGTCCTGCAAAAAAAAAAATTCCCGTTACAGTATATTTTTGTAAAATATTGTCTTATGGTGGCTTTAGACATTCAAAATTTTATAAATTAAAATTCAAATCAATTTATCATTTATTATTGACACTCCCAATATTTGAATCCTTTTTGAATAATGCATTAATTGTTTTGTAACCGGCAAGATGAACATCTCCAATAAAGCAGGTAGCCATTTTTTGACAATACAACTAATTTAATGGTTTATCTTTTAATTTTTATCCAAAAACCAATAATATGGCACAGCAATGGTATTTGGAGAGGAGAATGAAGAATAATTGTGTTGTTCGCCCATATCAAGATTTTTTCAGTTATATCGAAGTGAGCAGTTCTTAGTTGTTTGATGAATCCAGAGTACTCTGGTAAGCGAGCAGAAAAATTTCTCAAACTATATTTAAGCGGAATTGCTATTTGATAACTGAAAGATAACGGACCCAAAGGTTATAAAGGATGACAAAAAACGAATATGTAATTCCATTGACTAAATATTGTTTCATAAGCTAAATAACGAATGGGGCTTGCCGCCGTACCACGTGATCAATACCTTTTAACGTTTGTGCGGAACATTTTAGAAAACGTCAACGTTACAAATTCCCGGAATAACGGAGTTTTTACGGGAAAGCGTCATATTGTGCGATTCCATGTCCATTGCAATTGGAAACAAGCGTTTCACAGACACGTTAGAAGGTATCACGTGGTACAGCGGCGAACCCCATTGACGTCTGCGATAGTCAGTATTCAAGGTCATCTAACAACTCATCATCGTTTTCAAATTATATTTATATAATATATAATTACAATGTGACAACAACCAGTATCCGTGCACAGACAAAGGTGTTTAAAACTCAACACTTATAATAATGATAATAATGAAATATACCGATCTGTAAACTACATAAATAGTTGTTGTGATTCATCATGTTTTAACTGCTGCTAAAAGTACCTACGTAAATGAAATTAATATTCCTTCAGTAAAACCATTTGCCCAATTATTCCGAATAACGAATTTGGTTGCCACCGTTCATTTTTCAAAAACTTATGGATGCTATTCTAACCAAACATGTGCGTTTATACTAGTATTTTTTGTAAAAAAAAAATCCCAACCTTTGAAAAAAGAGACAAAAATTAAGCAAAACATGTATGGTAGCCACCCAGGTGTTACTTATACGTGTTTAACACGACTGATACTGCCACTGGCTTTCGAAGTCAACGGTTGTGGGTTCGAACCTAACTTTGGAACTTAGACATTTTCTGAGATGATTTTCATCTCCTGCCCATACCGGAGCTGTAAAAAGCTCGTTACTCGGTAGTCTTTCAGATGAGACTCAAATCAGAGGCCATGTGTCTCAGTGCACGCTAAAGACACCTCTATAGAGGTCGAAATAAAGTAGGCAACCAGTGGCTGCTTAATTAAGAGGACGCTTACAAGTAGAAGCGATTAAAGCAACATAGACCTAAACATCTACGAGGGTCAGTAAAATATATATGTCCATTATTGCATTCCAAACAGGTCAAGGCAAAATCCTATTTATGTTTGTAGTTAGCATGTATTATAATGCTGGTTTTGTTTTAATTATTTTAGATCAAGACAAAAACAAAGACAGCAATAACAAGCACGTGTTCTGAAATAGCCAAGAAAAGAGAAGTAGCCATATCCAAAACATCTCTTATCATAGTTGGTAAGTTGAATGCTGACTGTCATACCCCGGTTTCACGATCATTCCTTAACAAAGTTTTTTCCTTTACTTAAATCTGAATAATTTTGATAATTGTTTATCATACAACAAATTATTTTTTTTAACACAATTAGAATACAGATGTAATAAAACTGGAATGAGCTTAAAAATGATAACTTAAATTCGCGAATATATTAAATAGTAACAAAGTTATAAAAAATTGAAAATTTGTCAGATTTAAGTTACGGAAAATCATGATGAATGGATTGGTTTACAGTTTCAAACCTTTTACTTTGCTTTTTGGACTGTGTGGACATGGATTGGTATGTTTTTACTTTGCGATCGGTTTGTTTGTTTTTACTTTGCTTTTTGGCTTGTGTGGACGTGGATTAGTATGTTTGTTTTTTTACTTTGCTTTCGGATTATGTGGATATAAATTGGTACGTTTGTTTTTTGATAAGTAAATGATCATGTTGGCGCATTCTTGCACTCTCTCTCTCTCTCTCTCTCTCTCACAGAAAGAGAGAGAGAGAGAGAGAGAGTTAATGGGAGATACTACAGTAATGGACTTCTGTAAAAACTTTTATATTGTTTATTCATATATTCCGAAACGACCGTCTAGTGCTGTTTAAAAAACACTGGTATAAATTATAATATGTTATTTCATTTATTTTCAGTGAGTTTTATTTTTGCATGGATGCCTTATGCTGTAGTAACCTGTGTTGTGATTGTGGCACAGCCAGACGACATACATCCGGTGTTTGCCGCCATTCCGGCCGTGTCGATCAAATTGTCCATGGTCTATTCTCCGTTTGTATATATGTTTAGAAACAAATTATTCAAAACAAAATTCTTAGATGAATTTCCATTGTTCAAACGCTTCAAGTGTCGATCTACTAGGAAAAAGAAAATAAAGTGTAGACAAGCGGAAGTGGAAATTAAAAAGGACGATGCCAAGTATAAAATACTAGAAATAAAACGCGAACAGAGAAAATGCAAGGACAACAAAACACTGGAACAAGTAAAACCGCTGATTAATCCGAGGAAAGAATTCATAGTAACATGTAGTATAACAAAAATCAAGGTGAAGAAAATAGATGTACAAGTCAGTACAAAACCCAATCAAATACCGTAAACATATTTATTTTTGCGATGTACTAATTATTTCGCGGATGTTTCTTTTGCGCTGAAAAAATTATTGAGCGAAATTTATATTATGTATTATGTGTTGTAGTGCATATTTAAAAAACGCGAAACTTTAACTACGTCGCTAAATATGCCTATATTTCATATATCTCGAAAATAAATACACGCGAAAAACAAAATAAAGAAAATAGATGTCAATACAAAACCCAATCCAATTATTTCATCTGTTTTTTTTTTTTTTTTTTTTTTGGATAGGCGGCGGTAGCTCCTGGTTTTACGAATAGTAGGTTTTGTTGGCTGGTGACTAGCTATCTCTCGGTCATCGCTAGTAAGTCAGGGTTTTAATTTAATGTGTTTAACAAAATAGGAATCAGTAACATTTTTCTTCACAGAAATTTGGAATTGCTCAATGGCATTTAGCTTTAAAACGGATTCTTTGTTGTGAGTATTGGGATTGATGAAATGTTGGTAAAATCCAACATCCGACATAGTGAATATGACACAAAAGCGTGAAATTCAAACACAATTTACAACGAAAAAATGCAAAGACATTCAGATTGATGAGCAGATACCATTCAAAGCTGCCTTAGATCTAGTAACGCCAGTATGGAACTCAACGGATGGAAAACATAAATACCTGAATTATACACTTGAGTATATGTACATGTATTTAATTTATGAAATATCCAGAAATAAAGCGCTTAAAATATTTTTTGGGAATTTGTATTTATTTTATTTTCCGTTTTTCATTATATAGATATATATATCACAATGCTAAAGCAAAGTAAAAAATGAAACTGGCAAATTAAGTTATACACGTGGAATTTCACCAGGACAGCGAGACTGGGTGCTCTGGGTGGGTAAGTACCTCCTGTTTAGCTAGCTACTCTCGCCACGTGTGTAACCAAAATTGAGAATGAAAGGAACATGGAAATATTGGACGTCAAATATATTAGGTGTGATATTGGATACAGAACGCCTTATTTCAAGGTCAAATCGTCGTTAGATTTAACAAAAAAAAAAAAAAAAAAAAAAAAAAACACAATGTAACAACATCCCCAAATTACTCAGAAACCAGGGATAACATGGATGGTTGCCCTCAATGCAAATTGACACCGAGAACTTTTTGGATGACTTTACATCAGAACTTCCTTGGTTGGTTTTCAAAGACGCTTCAGAAGAACACGATTTGGGAAGAAACACTATTCTAGATTACTAGAACATCATTTAAAATTATTGATGTGCAGATTAGGTATTATTATGTACTAGAAAATCCATAAAAGATTCCTTTGGATAGACAGATTTTATTGGTATGAATCACAAAAATATCACATGCAGGTACCATATGTCCAAATCAAAAAAGAAACAAAGTAATTCATGTCCGAATCACAATCCAGAAGCAAAGTAAAAACTTTTGAACTGACAATCTATGTTAGATACGTGAACTTCCACCAGGGAAGTGAGGCCGGGAGCTCCGGAAGGGTAAGCACCTCATGTTTAGCTATCTACACCCACCACATATGTAATCAAAATTGTCTGAAAGGAACATGGAACTATGGGACATCAAATATATCCAGGACAATCCTGGACACAGAGTCATCAAAGCTATCAACATTCCTAAGCTGGCGGCCATAAAACTTTTTGATGGCCAAAATGATGTTTAGTCACCCATTTAAGTGGATATTTGGGAATGGAACAACCTTCATGAAAAATCATATACATACGCTGGAGGGAAAAATCCAAGAACTGCAAAACAGTCTGAAAGCTGATCAGTTCTAGGTCAAGCACAGTGGCTCAAAATTGTTTTATTGTTTAAGGCTGGTTGAGCAAAATTGGGTTATTCCTTACTACCCGAAAGTAGTATAACCGGAAGATAACATGAGCGCAAATAGACATACCAACCAACTTCCGGTGGCATTGATAAAATAAATCAAATACAAACATATCGATCCATCATCAAATTATAATCCAATAGCAAAGTTAAAAAATTTTAAAACTGACAAATTAAGTAAATTACGTGAACTTCAACCAGGGAAGTGATGCCGTGTGCCCCGGAAGGGTAAGCACCTCCTGTTTAGCTAGCCACACCCGCAACTTGTGTAATGCAAAAATGAGTGAAAGGAACATGGTAGTGAGGCCAAAATAAAAAGATAAATCATCATTTTATCAAAGTAAAATTAGATTCATTTCAATACACAGACATGAGTTTATCTAAGATCTTAAAATGAAATAAAAAACAAACATACCAGTCTATGTTCAAATCAAAATGAAAAAAAAAAAAACAACAAAGTAGAAACTGGCCCATTTAGTTAAACACATGAACTTTCATGAGAGAAGTGAGAGCGGGTGGTAAGGAAGGGTAAGCACCTTAATGAATATTGACCACCAACTCGAAGAAGGATCAAGCTTTAAAGCAATAGACTTAAACATCACAGCTTTCTTAAACAAAATAATAAACTTGTTGAGTTACAAGGGCGGTATAGACACGTGAGTTGTTATTCACGTGTGATTGTTGTATGCTGTTTTTTTTCATCCATTCCTGGATAGTTGTAATAGGAGTAGACGCCAAGGCACTTCTACCTATTAACATAATTATATTTTGCCAAGTTTCAAAGTTTTTACTTGGCTTTGAAATTGTGATTTAAAAACATATTGGTATGGTTTATTTTGTTGTTTTTTTTTTCTTTTTTTGAAAGGCTACATTTGAAACTTTATGACAAACGTGATGTCAACTATTCTATTATTTCTATTGTCAACTGTCCTTTTTTATGCAGCAATATACCTGCTTCTCCTGCTTATGGTGTATTTGTTTCCCAATCAATACGCTATGGTAGAGCATGTTCCCACTACGGGGACTTTGTACAACGAAGTAGGCTGCTTGCAAATAAATTGTTGACTCAGGGATATTGCAAGCCTAGGCTTATCAAGGCCCTCAAAAAGTTTTATGGCCGTCATCACAGTATTGTTGATAAGTTTGATGTCTCTGTGTCTAGGATTGCCTTGGATATATTTGACGTCTCATAGTTCCATGTTCCTTTCACACAATTTTGATTACACACGTGGCGGGTGTAGCTAGCTAAACAGCAGGTGCTTACCCTTCCGGAGCACCCGGCCTCACTTCCCTGTTGGAAGTTCACGTGTCTAACCTAACTTGTCAGTTCCAAAGTTTTTACTTTGCTTCTGGATTGTGATTCGGAAATGAATTAGTATGTTTGTTTTTGATTTGATGACCACAAACTTGTGCCTAATCCCCTTGTACACCCTTCTCCGATTTATCTCAAACATGACCATTGGACAAAACAATACTAGTTGGCAGTCAATACCAAAATATAAAATAATCATAGTTTTTAAAAAAAAAACAGATTTTGACAAGCTTTCTTTAAAAAGATATAAATTCTTCATGTTAAACTAGTAGTATAGGAGGGGTTTTTATATCAACCCACAAATTCCCATAGGGCCGTCCACCTAAAATGGACGGCAATGGACGGCAATGGACGGCAATGGACGGCCCCCCTTTTCTAAAAGGACGGCACATCGCCTATTGTTCTCGTAACGCAGGTGTTCCGCGTCACATCTGCTCATTGAGCGAGCAATTTCTTGTTCATTTAAATAATGTTCCTCATACGTTATTAGGACCAATCAGCGATGAACGCATTGGAGCTCTTCGCTTTAAGATAATATTGTGTAAGCATTATCTCGTCACTTTAAGCGCAATTCTTGCTTATGTTCGGACGTGTATACGTTGCTTAACAGAAAATATTTGGCGGTTTTTACAAAGTGATTATTTTAGTGTTGTTACAGATTCTACAACTGAAAACGGTTGTAAAGACTTTTTTACATTTATTTGTGTGTGATTTAATTAAATTCTTTGGAATTGGCCATGGATTCAGGTAAGTCACTTAATTTTAATTTAGTTTTAACTTTAAGTACATCAATATTTATGTATCTGTGAGGAATGGTGAAAAATTGAAAAAAAGATCGTTTAATAGCTGTACTAACACTTTTATAAGACCACTATCAAAACACTATTATTCATTTGGAATATTGTTAATTTTTTACTTTATGTTTTAGTTCAAAGAATTATCTTTTGTTGTTTTTATTATACTTACCAGTATGTGAATTTTGTGTGAGAGAGTTTTGAAGTGAGAGAAAGAGTTAATAATTATTTTAAAAAATGAATTATATTTCTATATTTTTTTTTATACAATTTGCATTTTGTTACCGATACTATCTTTCATATTTCTATTTATATATATTTTGATAACGATAAAGGTATTATATTTTAAAATTTAATATATTTTTTATAAATGTATTATCTTTTTTAAAGTTTTTATTGTTAGTACAATTTTTAACTAAGATGTTTAGTGAGATACCGATTTTTTAATTTTTTAAAATTAATTTCGTTTTTATTTTTTACTCGAGAAAGAGATTGTTATTTTAAATTTTGATTAATACTCGGGTAGAGTTTGAAATTTTTTATGAGAGAGAGAGAGAGAGAGAGAGAGAGAGAGAGGTTATAATTATTTATATCAGATGAATTATATTTTGTTACTTATTTTATTTTTTTACATAAAGGTATTATGTTTTTAAAAAGTTATCTTGCTTTTTATTTAAATTCCGAAACATCTGAATACCAGATGACGGGTTTTTAATTGTATTATACATGGTCAAAATGTCATGACATAAAGTTAATTATCGTATTACAATGTATTCAAACACATCTGATAAATTTAGCATTAATCTAATCAGGGGTTCGAACCTCCTTTAATTACAGAGGATTCCATTATGTCAAGAACACTTTGATCTGAATTCATTTTGAATGACGCATGATGACATCAGATGCTTTCAGAAATACCTTTTGTCTTACATACACGTTCAATTACGCCAGGTGATACCCCCTTTGTTTTAACATACACGTGCATGCACGCCAGGTGCAGACCACCCCTATGTCCTCATTAATGCAAACAATGGTCATTCATTAATGGAAACAATAACAGTATTACAATTCATAAAAAATATAACTTCTCATACGACAAAACACTTGGAACATCACTATAGAGATTATTGTTGAAGTTTATTTAAATGTTTAAAGAATTTTACGGCACGCGACAGATGTCAACGACAAAACCAATGTTGTGGAACATTACTACAGAGTTTATTGTTAAATTTTTTTTTAAAGAAATCCACGGCACGCGACAGCTGTCATATATGATTATATAGGTATTGTAAGTTTACCACGATCTCACATACTTAATCTTAATCATTTTCCTGGTGAAAATAAATTCTTTGAAGCGTTCCGACAAGGTAAAAGCTGCTATTTATGAATGATTTTTGAAGTACAAAGAGTTAATGTACATGACTCGTAAAATAACCCCATGTATTAGTGATTATTTTTTATCTTTTTAAGCATTAATAATTTAGTTTTCCAAATGTTCATATATTTGATCTTTATGAATTACAGAAAACGTATCACAAATATCATTTGATGGCATTAACCTTCCTGTTGGGAGTCAGGATTTGGAGTCTCTCCTGGAGATTAACACGCAAGATTTGTTAAACGTCAATCTTCCCAGTCAGGTAATTCCTTAATTATTTGTTAAAGTCTTTAGCTAATATTTAATCATTTAATAATTTCAAATATTTCATTCCATGATTCAATTTATTCTTACAATATATGGTAAATTGAAAGTATTTTGAAAGCAAATTATTACATAAATTTATTACCATAATAATAACATGTTAGAAACTAGCAGGGTCTAAAGGACTTGTTGGGTAGATAAGTGGGGTGTTTAGAATTAATACAGCTATTTTATGTTATAATTGTAGGAAGACAGTGGAGAAGTGGAAAGTTGTCAGCCACTTGATGTAGTGGGTTATGAAGAGGAGGAAGACATTATAGTGAGTATTTATTGTAAAGCATTCATATAATGTCCACAACAAAAGAACATAATAATACTTAAATTGATTGTGCTATTTAAACTTATTGCTTAATAAATTTCTGTGTTAATTTTATAGATGAATTCGGATTCTGACGAAGAATTGGTGGCTGCCATGGAAGAGAGTATTGCAAGTTCACAGCAGCAAGGAACACACCTTCAAACGTAAGTAAATGAAATAGCTGCTTAAATATAATACTAATGTTTGTGAACTATGTAAAAGAGTCGAAAAATATATAAGCTTTTATTATGTTTTACAGGATTTCCAATGTCCTCATTGTGAAGATAAGGTTTATAAAAGAAAAAAACATCTACAAGATCACATCAGATCAAAACATAGTGGAAGAACCTTTCCCTGTAAAAATGTGGACGTGAATTTAATCATTGTGGACATAAAAATCGCATGAAAGAAGCTGCAAAGCAACAACACAACAAAAACAAATCGAAAAACGGAAGAATGAAAGGAAGGGAGATTCATCAAAGAAAAAACTTAAAAGCTCTTCAACTGCAGATAATACAGTGACAAATGAAATGCCATATAGTCCGGTAGCAGGTCCGTCTCACCACATTACAAACGCCGAAAAAGAATTAGCAGCAGAATCGCCAACGCAAAGTCCTGTAGCAGGTCATTTACAAGAAAGTGAAGCGAGCACATCGAAAAAAATCAACTCTCATAAGTCAAGACCCCATGTTGAAAAAGTCTACCACTGCAGAAGATGTCCCTTCACGTGCAGCGATAAGAAACAACTATATTTACATCGCATGCGGGAACATTTTCAGCGGGGTGGAAGTATTCACACACGCCCCTGGAATGATGAAACTGAGGCTCCTTGGCATCGCGAAGATGGTAGCGTTGATGAACGTTTGAGAGATGTGTATACTGCCAACGAGCCCATCATTCTACAAAACCATGATATTGGACCGGTGCAAAGCACATATAATTTTCCCATTGATAATACCCTCAGCGTAGATCAATTAATGCAGCAAGCTAATGCTATTTATCTTGATCAGCAGCACTCCTTTCGATTAAACATGTCCTTTGGCGTAATCTTGCAGAATAGAGTAACTGGGGAGTATCGTTACTTTACTGCTTATACCAACCATGTAACTTTTGAAAGCCCCCTTTTTATAAGTAAACGGAGTGATTTGAGGCAATTGGAGCTGCGGTTGAAACGGATGACATCTTAGCCGAACTATTACATACTCGACCGGATACTACTTGGGTGCCAGTGTTATTATGTAATGTGGAATACTACATCACCAGTACTTATTATACAATCGGAGCTGGAAGTCTTCCGGATTATATAATTAATATGAGATCCATCACCAGTCTTGTCACAGATTATAAAGGAAAACCTTACAAAGATCAGCTATGTCTTCTCAGATGTTTAGCATTACATAATGGATACAAAGTCGACAATTTGAAACAACCAACCGACATTTATTATGAGCAATGGTTAAATTTCAATAAATCCACAAAACGGTTTTCCGGTGTAGCACTGGAAGAATTCCCAAAATTTGAAGAATGTTACAAGGTGAACTTAGAAGCGTATACTATAACAGAAGAAGGATATGCATTTTCTGTTTACAAATCCAGAGGACGATACGAAAGCAGTATGTATGTAAATCTTTACCAGAACCATGCATCATACATCAATAATTTTGCAACTTACGCCCAAAAGTTTCAGTGTCAAATGTGCCAGCGTCTATTTAATCGATCCAACAAACTCCGTGTACATCAGAAAACATGTACAAAGCAAACAACTTTTAAATACCCTGGCGGCTTTCATCAAGCTCAGTTATCCATTTTCGATAAATTAGATGAATTTGGAATCCACGTATCACAAAAAGAGAGGACATTTGAATGGTTTATAGTGTATGATTTCGAGGCCATGCTTCAGAAAACGGATCAAAAACAAACCGACTATTTACAATGGACCGCTCAACATGTGCCAATCAGCGTTTCTATATGCAGTAATGTAGAAGGTTACACAGACGCCATGTGCTTTATCGATCCGAACCAGGAAAGATTAGTAGAACAAATGATAGCTGCTATGAGCGAGATAAGTGAAAAAGTAATAGAGATGGCGGGGAAGAAATGGGAATATGTTTTAAAACAATTAAACGAGAAGATAGAAAACAGTGAAAACAAGGAAGATTTGAAGAAGTTATATGCAAGTTTCCAAAGTTACATATCTCAAGTGCCTGTTCTAGGTTTCAATTCCGCCAAATATGACTTAAATTTGATTAAAAAATCCATAGCCAAAAAGCTTAATCTACACGACGAAGGCCATGCTTTTGTGGTGAAGAAAAACAACAGCTACACCTGTATTGCTTCCAAAAGCTTAAAATTTTTAGATATATCTCAATATTTAGCAGCTGGAAGTAGTTACGCAAAGTTCCTGAAAGCCTATCAAATAGAAGAAGAAAAAGGGTTTTTCCCATATGAATGGTTTGACACGCCTCAGAAATTGGATTTTCCCGAACTACCTCCCCATTCTGCTTTCTATAGCTCCTTAAAAGGTGGTAACATCAATGACCAGGAGTATGAATTATGTAGAACAGTGTGGAGAGAAAATGAGATGAAAACTTTTCAAGACTTTCTGGTTTATTACAACAATTTAGACGTCAAACCTTTTGTAGCAGCTGTAGAAAAACTCCAAACATTTTACTTTGAAAAGGGAATTGATGTTTTTAAAACGGCTATCAGCGTCCCAGGAGTTGCTAGACAATTACTGTTTAAAACAGCAAAGGAGAAGAACGTGACCTTTGCCTTATTTGATGAAAGAAACGCTGATTTATATCAAACTATCAAAAATAACATAACCGGGGGAGTGAGTCAAATTTTTACAAGGTATCATTCTGCACAAAAGACAAAAATCCGTGGACAAAAAACATGTGGAACCATTTTGGGATTTGACGCAAACGCTCTTTACCTATGGGCTATAGGTCAATCTATGCCTGTTGGAGAATTTGTCAGACGTAAAGCACCACACTTTAAACCCGAAGTAAGGGATCATCACATGGCAGCTTATTACTGGATGAATTATCTTATAGAAAAAGATCATCTTCAAATTTTGCATAAATTAAATAATGGAAAAGAAGTAAGAATTGGTAATTATCCGGTAGATGGATTTAGTCCCGCTTCTGCACCTCATGAGAAAGCTACAGTGTTTCAATTCCATGGTTGTTATTTTCATGGACACCAATGCGAACTCACAAATAATATAAAAAATAAGAAATGGCATGAAAGCAAAGACGAAAAGTATAAGAAAACTCAAGAAATCACCCAGTTCCTTACCAACCAAGGATATAATGTTATAGAAATGTGGGAATGCCAGTTTAAGCAGTACAAGAAACAACATCCAGATATTTATGATTTTATAAATAAACAACGACCAAACTTCTACCAATCCCATAAACATAGCGTCACAGAAAACCAGATTTTGCAAAGTGTAGTGGATGAAACCCTTTTTGGAATGGTAGAAGTAGATATTGAAGTACCAGACCAATGGCCATCCTACTTCAGACACGAAAGTATGACGCCGTTTGAATATTTTTCTGAAATGTGCCCTTTATTTTGTAATACTGAAGTCCCCTATGAAATGATTGGAAAACATATGCAGACCCATGTTCAAACACATAAGCTATCAACTGGACCACGAAAACTTTTAGTAGCTGGCATGAAGGGACGTCAAATGCTGATTGCAACACCGTTATTAAGATGGTATTTAAAACATGGAATGGTTATCACTAAAATTTATCAAGTGATCGAATTCCTCCCAGAGAGATGTTTTGACAAGTTTGAGAAGGAAGTAAGCGAGTCTAGAAGATTGGGGGATATAAATGCGGAAAAGGCAATTATTGCTGATACTATGAAATTGATAGGAAATAGTGCTTATGGCAGCCTTATCATGGATAAAACGAAACATAGAAAAATAGAATATGTTGAGGGTGAAAATAAAACATGTCTGAAAGTAAATGATCCACGATTTAGAAAATTGGAGTGTTTGGATCCAGTGGAACAAATATATGAAGTGGAGATGGCTAAAAAAGTAATTCATTTAGACCTTCCAATCCAACTCGCATATTTTATCTTACAAATTTCAAAACAAAAAATGCTGGAATTTTATTATGATTTTTTAGATAAATACATAGGCCGAATAATTTCGAATATATAGAAATGGACACAGACAGCGCCTACCTGGCTATATCTAGCTCCTCTCTGGTTGATGCCATTAAACCAGAAATGAAACAGGAGTATCTTAGAGGATTAAATGGATTTTGCATAGATGCGAATATTGAAGCAGATACTGGTTATCACTGGTTTCCAAGAACTTGCTGTGAGAAACATGCCAGTTATGATAAACGCACACCTGGACTCTTCAAGTTGGAGTATTCTGGTGATGAAATGGTAGGTCTTTGCAGTAAGACATACATTGTAAGGAAATCCATAGTAAAAAAACCAACTAATACTATGATTGTTGCAAATAAATTACTGTCAACAGTATTGAAAAGGTCAATTAAACGCCTTAAACAACTCTTACAAATCAATACAAGTTTAGTGCAAAGGGCGTAAACAAATGCCGTATCAAGTCACCAATGTCCATTTTCCGTGAGGTATTAAAAACCAAAAATCCACAAACGGTAACAAATCGGGGATTTAGGGTTAAAAATACTCCATATTTTCTTATTGTCAAATCAAAAGGGGGTTTAGTTATTTCTACTGCAAACGCAGAGTATTAGATGATGGCATTCACACGGTTCCTCTCGACATTACTCTGTGCCCAATACCTTATATAAAGGAAAACCAACCAAACAATTCAATCGAGGAAGATGACAGCGATGAAGAGCCTTGTGATTTTGATGTTTTTGATGCGTTGGTTGAGCTTTTATAAATAAAAGTCAATAGTGGATAAATTGTGATTTGTATATATGAGATAATTTTACCTCCAAGTCTTAATATTTTCAAAGGGGGTGGTAATTAAGGACTTTGTATGGTCAATCTGTTTGAATTATTCACTTTTACTCAATATCTGTTATAATTTTAAAACATGAATACACATTTTTATTGTTTGAGAAAATTGGATTTATGTTAAAGTACTTTGTGTGTGTAAACGCACCTTTTAAATAAGAGGTCTACCTGTTGTATGATTCGGATGAATGGGTATGTATGCGGTGAATCTGTAATGTAAAATGATAAATGGTCTTAGCTGCCTGTGTGCTGAATATAGCTATGACTTTAGGCTGTGTACATGCGTGTGTGAAAGATAGAGTTATTTGTTTATTTATACTTTAATCATAATAAAAATATTATGTAAAAAAAAAAAAAAATTGCAGAAAAAATAATCTGCTAAAAAAAAAAAAAAAATTTGAAAGCAGAAAAAATAAACTGCTGAAAAAAAAAAAAAAAAAAAAAATATGAAAGCAGAAAAAATAAACTGCTCAAACAAAAAAATAATTTGAAAGCAGAAAAAATAAACTGCTCAAAAAAAAAAAAAAATTATGAAAGCAGAAAAAATAAACTGCTCAATAAAAACATATTAAATTAATATTTTGTAAATTTTTATAAAGTTTAATATTTCAAGTTTTAATATTTTGTAAACTTTTGTAAATTTTATTTGGGACTTTCGTAAATTTGATATAGAGTTATAATTTTATTTTCAATTTTTTTGTCATTTTGTATAAATACATTTGTACCATTTTGAACATTTTAGAATTTTATATAGTGATTCCGCATACATTTTTAAAGTTTTATAATTTTTTGTACATTAGTAATTTAATTTTTGTCAATTTTTGTTAATTTTTGTTAAGTTTAATACTTCAAGTTTTCATATTTTGTACAGTTTTAGTTTTATCATTTTAACTTTTTATACTATAAATAGGGGTTGTAAGTTGTAAATATTTTGTGTTTTTTGGTATGAAAAAAGGAATAATTCTGTGAATGCTAGCCTGAATGAGAGGAGCGAGCGTGTCATGGTAGCCATACGTCTTTTATAAAAGATGTAAAAGCCATCTGATGAGACCTTTGGCGGGGTCGAAACATTGCACACAGACGAAGACATTACCAATTGATTCAGACACTAGTGTAGTTTAGTATCAAGACTGGCTATCTCTTGTCTTAGTTAATTGGATTTAATACATCAGAGAAGAACAACACACAAAGACATATTTTATAGGTAAATTTATTCTACTTCTACTAAAACACATTACAATACTTAATAGCGAATCCATTTATTTATCTGTCCTGGTGGACCTAACTTTACATTGCGTTTGAAACCAATGATTTTAACATTTTGTCCTCCCTTCAAAGTCTTTTTAGGAGTTTGAAGCCTTTTCAAAACTGGAAGTTTCTTCTTTAGACGCGCCGCTGTTTCAACCATAGTGTCGCTAGGATTACTCTCCTCCATTTCATCATCACTTGTTTTTATTTCTCTCATTTTGCAATCACCCATTTGAGGTTTATTATGTAAAGTCGTCACATCACGTACATGCTTTTCCGGTGTTGTATTAGCTGTATCGGTCGTAGTCACCATATTGATTTCATTTACTTTAGGTTCAGAAAAATTATCGTCGGATTCCAATTTTGTGCTTGACTTGTTAATGTCCTCTACTTGTTTTAATAAAGTTTCATATTTTCGTTTAGACAGCAATACTACTTCTTCACACATATTGATCTATTTGTTCAATTAAAGGTTTCAATACTAAATGAATCAAATCTAAGTGTCTCAGCAAAAGTCTTTTCTTCTTTAATGCGCTAATAGTTCGATCAGCTAACTTACGTATAATCTTTTGATATGGTTTAAGCTTATTCCTTTGCTGTGGTGTTAAAGAAATGGTTCCAAATAGTATATTCAACACTACTTCAAACAAAGCCTTGAGCTGTGAATCAGTTCCTGTTGATATTAATGCCTTTCTTTGTTTTTTATCTGCATGGTATAACAACGTCAAGTACGCTGTGTTTCCTTTGAGTGTCGTACTCATTATGATAAAATGTAGAATTCACTCGTCTTTTTGTATAGCAAAAAGAACAGCTGCTTATCTTATAATGTCTTTGGAATCCTTCGGTAAATACACCAGTGTGGTATCGTTCGGGAATATTCGAGAATAAAGTCGTATATTATTATCTTTCGTATGAGGGCTTGAATTAACCACTAAATAACCATAAGGTTGATCAACGGCTTTATGATAGCTCTGTCGAAAATATTCACTTTGTCCAGGATAAAGCTGACTTCCAAATCTATATACCTGAAGCACATCACGCAAATTTTTAAAAATAATGGTGTAATGACTATTTAAACTCAATGTACGACTATATTTGCCTGGTGGGAATATGTTCTGTATGAGAAATATACATGTTATATTCAGATGATGACTTCCAACTGTGAATAAATATAAAAGTTCAGGATCCGAACATGCTTTCTGCATAAGGTCATCGATCACAAAAACTGTACTTTTCATTCCATCTGTGAAATCTAACAACTGTTGCTTAGTGGGTAACCCCTCTATGAATTCGATGTTCTGTATGCTCTCTTTCATCTGGTCAAACAATGGTTGATACTGGCCATAACTGTACAGTATTTTGTTTGGTGATGTACTGAACATTTCGCCTGCATTTTCTAATAATTTCTTGCAAAAATAGGTTTTCCCACTTCCAGTACTTCCCGATAATACAATAGTTGCTGGTGTAATAAACTTAACACTCATGATGAAATGCAAGTTTTAAAGGGTAAAGCGTATTTAAACCATTGATAAAAGAACAGCCGTTCTTTTTTTTTTATTAAGTATAAGACATGGACTGGTATGTTTGTGTTTTATTAATAATAATAACAGGCGTCTGGTCAGTTGATCAGAATGGTGCTTTCTAAACAGTTAGCTGATTATTTGAACAAGATTTATTATGACCCCAAGCATGCTGCGGCTTTTTCTGGACCTGCAAAATTATACAAAATTGTAAAAGCTGAGGGGAAATATAACATCGGTCGTCATCGCATTAAGCAATGGTTACAAAACCAAGATGCCTACAGCTTACAAAAACCAGTACGCCGAAGATTTAAACGCAACCGAGTTGTTGTTGGTGGGATATTGCATCAAGTAGATGCTGATTTATTGTCAGTAGAAAATATTGCTAAATTTAATGACGGTGTGCGGTTTCTATTGATGTACATTGATATTTTCTCCAGATATTTATGGGTAGAAACATTGAAAGACAAGACGGCAAAAAGCGTGATTGAAGGACTTAAAAATATATTTGAACGTGGTGGTAAACCTTTCAAGATACGTTTCGATGCAGGAAGCGAGTTTAAAAACCGTTGGGTAAAAGACTTTTTAAAAAAGGAACATGTAGATTATTTTTACACCACCAATTCCGAGATTAAAAGTAATTATGCCGAACGGGCAAATTTAACAGTGAAATCAATACTGTATCGCTATTTTCAAGCCAAACAATCCTACGCCTATCTCAAAGATTTACAGTCACTCATAGAAAGCTATAATCATAAACCGCATAGAAGTTTAAACTACATGTCACCATCTGAAGTGAATAAAACCAATCAAGCACAATTGTGGAAATATCAATATAGGAGGAAAGCCCCAATATCAAAAGTGGGAAAAAGTCGCAAAACTTATAAATTCAAACTTGGTGATACAGTACGGATATCCTATTTAAAATATCAGTTTCAAAGAGCATACGATCAACAATGGACTGACGAAATATTTAGAGTAAGCAAACGTTTTAGGAGGGATGGTATAGAAGTTTACGAATTAACCGATTTCGCAAACGATCCTATATCCGGTAGATTTTTAGGTCCCGAATTGATGCGTGTAGATAAAGATGAAGATACAGTTTGGAAGATTGAAAAAGTAATTTCTTACAAAGGGAAAGGGTCTAATCGTCAAGCATTAGTCAAATGGAAAGGATGGCCAAAGAAATTTAATTCTTGGGTACCTGCAAGTGAGCTAAAAGATATATGAGACATTAAAACATGTAAGTAAAAGAACAGCTGTTGCTTTTCTGAAATTTATATGTAAGTTAAAGTAAAAAAGAGGAGAACAGCTGTTGTTCTTCTGAAATTTATATGTAAGTTAAAGTAAAAAAGAGGAGAACAGCTGTTGTTCTTCTGAAAATTATATGCAAGTTAATGTAAAATAGAGAAGAACAGCTGTTGTTTTTCTGAAAATTATTTGTAAGTTAAAGTAAAAAAGAGGAGAACAGCTGTTGTTTTTCTGAAAATTATTTGTAAGTTAAAGTAAAAAAGAGGAGAACAGCTGTTGTTCTTCTGAAAATTATATGTAAGTTAAAGTAAAAAGAGGAAACAGCTGTTGTTTTATATTAAATAAATATACATTATTTTAATAATATCATCATTTGCACAATGAGTTACCAGATCCGTCAACATGCAAGTTTTTTAAATTTACTCTATCTTGGTAATCCTCAACAGAGAAAGGGTATACTAAACTATATTTCAGATGGTCAAATGTTTGCTATAGTTCAAGTTGCACATAAAGTGTTGACAGGAGAAATACCTATAAGTGCATCTTATAAGAAAAAACTAAGACGTTACAAAAGGGTGTTGCGTACTTTGACTAGCAACCAGGTCTCAAGCAACAAAAAGAAACAAACTTTGTTGCGTTACAATAACATTTTACCCATATTCATCCGTCCAGCACTTGAATATCTTGGATTATTATGAAGAATGACTGTTATATTCTTATAGATAGTGAAGATTCTAGAGAATACTTTCCACAAAATACTGTAGCTGCTTTTCGTGTAGTGTTAGATACGAGATTGGATTTTAAAGGACAATGGTATGTTGGTTTATGTGAAGTGCATTGTACTAATGTAACATCTTCAGGAGAAATTTATATATGCACCAACATTTGTGGTGAAACGTTATTGGCTGGTAAAAAAGAACAACTCTTAAGAAGAATTGTAGTAGAAAAGGATAAAGATATAAGTACAGTGTTCACCGCACCGTTTTATTTACCGTTGACGACGTCTACTTGGCAAGACATAGAAATCTATATAAAGGATAAACAAGGACATTTATCTACACTCATAGGAGGTAAAGTGAGCTTAACACTTCATATAAGAAGATATCCTTTTTTCATTTAAGTATGGCAGAATTATATGTACCAGATACTAATAAATGGATCAAGTTTTTTAGAAAATTGAATTCTGGAAAAGTAGATTCCTATCAGTATGGTCGAGGCCAAAAAGGAAGTGGCATTGGCAATTTCAGTCGCGGGACTTATATGATACCTATAGACCATCACGTGAAAGATGACGATAACAAAAAAACAACACTACAACCTGTAGTTAAAATGGTTTCGCCTGTTGCAGCTAATTTAGAACAAGCAAAAAGTTACTTAAAACAAGAACAGCAGCTGTTTTCCCGAATGCCTATAAAAAGGCGATCAAGAAGTAGCTCAGTCAGTCCACAGAAGAAAGCTAAACGGTCAACATCTAAGAGAGTTTCCGCTACAAAAAAGAAAAACAATAAAGGATCAAAGACGAAGCGAGCAAACGATATCTTTGACGAGTAAATATGGCGTTCTGGCCACATAATGTACATAAATCGGAAGGCATACCAAAGCAGTTAAATTTATTTACGTTACCGCCAGTACAAAGTGCAGTAGAAAAAAGTTATTTTGTCGATTGCCGTCCAGTATCACAAATTTCTGATGGATCTCCCATCGAATTTAACATTTCTAACCAAGGTAGCGATTATATCGATCTTCAAAGATCACGACTATATATCAAAGGCAAAATCGTTGCTGGTGATGGTACGACAATAGATGCCGCAAAGGAAGTAGGTCCAATTAATTTTCTTCATCAGACCCTGTTCGATCAAATTGATGTGAGATATAACGGGAAACTTATAACCAGCTCGGACGGTAATTTTGGATATAAGGCTTATCTACAGACACTGTTGAACAGTAGTACGGAAAAGATTAAATCATTTCAACAAATGGGGCTATTCTATGAAGAAACCAATGTCTTCGACACGGACCCCGTAGGAGGTAGTAATCCAGGAATGACAGCACGTTTTGCGGTAACTAAAGGCAGCAAAGTATTTGAAATGACCGGTCCTATCTTGCAAGACTGTTTTCAGACGGATCGTTATTTGATTAACAATGTAGACATTTCTGTTAAACTGTACAGAAATCGTCCTATTTTCTATTTAAAATCGTCAGAAGCGAAACCGGATTTTAAGTTTGAGATAGTAGATATCTATTTCCGTGTTTGTAAAATAAGCTTGAATCCTGCAGTGTTCATAGCTCAAGAAAAAGAAATTGAAAACATTTCAGCGTTATATCCTTATAGAAGAACAGAATGTCGAGTAGCAAATGTAAATACCGGACAGACGAGTTTTCATTGGGATGCCATTTTTCAAAATCATTTACCTTTGAAAGTCGCCATTGCTTTCGTCAACAGCAGTGGTTATACGGGAGATTGGATAAAAATCCCTTTCGTTTCGAAGATGCAGGGGTGAGCGAGATAGCACTTTTAGTTGATGGAGTTAGTATTCCAATGGCACCATTGAAATTAGCATATGGTTCGAACCAATATATTCAGGCATATGCTAATTTATTTGATGGTAGTGGAAAATGGACAGATAATAGTGAACTATACATTACCAAAGAAAAATTTACTGACGGCCATGCCATTTATTTGTTCACTTTAGAAACACCATTCGATGAGGACAGTTTGTCTTTGATGAAGAACGGGAACTTGAGATTAGAAGTCAATTTTTCAAGTGCATTGACTACGAACTATACTTGCATTGCTTATGCTGAATTTCAGCAAATTATCCAGATTGACAAGTCACGTACCATAACTGTAAATTAACATATGGATACCATACAGTTAGATTGTGCTATACATTGTGATTCGATGTTGAACTCATATATTCAGGGTGTCTATGCAGAGAACACTTTACCAAAAACTGTAAATAGTTATCCATCTGCATACATTTGTAATACAGACCCTATTGAAGAATATGGTAGCCATTGGGTTTTCTTTGGTTTTAATAGTGACGGAACAGCAGAGTTTTTTGATAGTTTCGGACATCCGCCCGAGTATTATAGTATGAACTTTATGCAATTCTTAAACAGAAATGGTCGCTATATACTTTATAATGATAAAGTTCTACAGAACCAATATAGTAGTGTGTGTGGGCATTATTGTTTATTTTATGCATTGTGTAAAACTAGACATGTAAATAACATTATCAATATTTTCACTGAAGACAAAGATCTCAATGATCAATTTGTATTTTCAGTGATTTCGCGTTTTTTTCATAGATGTACCTTGTAAATACTACTGTATATATTATTTTTATGTAATGTATTAAAAATTTGTGAAACAAAAATTCAAAATCAAAAAATAAATAAAAAATTAAGTTTTAGTTTACTTCTTGCGTTTGTTATTTTTTAACCTACTCTAGAAGTTGTGGTCGGATTCGAACTCTATGTACCAGTGATTGCTTCTCTCTATTGACAAGATACTTTTGTGTTAGAAGTAGACAGGGTTGTGATAGGATTCGAACCTAGTACTAGTTAAACTGTGATGGGATTCTATTCATGAAGGAACATGATAGAAATAACAACAACAACAATAAAATATACTTGCACTTTATATACTTTGAGTAATATTTATATACATAATCTTTTTTCTAATTGATACATTTTTACAATTAATGATTTTACTTTAGTTTCCCATTTCACAGTTTTCAAACAAGTTTCTCTCCAGTCTTTACACAAATATTTTTGGCGATAAAACGTATCTGATTCCGAAATGATATGTGCAGATAATGTTTTCCAAAGTGTTATAACTTGAAGTCGTCAAGTTCTTTCAATGTTGAGTTGAAGTAAAGTTCCACTTATTTTTAAAATCCAAACAATCGTGAGCTTCATTAAAATTGCACTGGCATGCATAACATAAGTCCTTTGCTTTAAGGTTTATTTCTTCTTTCATATGGAATGCATAAGCTATATTTAACGTATCTTCCAACTGGTTTAAACTGACTGGATTACGTCCGGCTTCCATCCTTATAGTCTACAATATAGGAAAGTGTCACTAATCATCGACTTACACGTCAATATCCCATATTTCATATCACACAAGGCTTCAAAAGTGTCGAAATCTAACATGATACTAATGCCAGATTTCCTCAAGCGCATTTCACATTTGGTCCTTTTTTGAATACTTCTACACTGACTTTGGTGATATTTGAACCGAAATATAGTTTTTATCCACTGTGGTAAACAAACAATCTGGGATTTTACTCAGGTCGATTTGACGTTGAGCCATCTGTAAAAATAAAGATTTTTTCATGTAACTTCATATTTCTTCCATATCTTCCCACCAGACATCACATACCCATTCGTGATCGGCGCGTTCACCACAAGTACATTTTTCTTGATTAATCTCCATTCTTTGATAATTTTGTCCAGTCATATTTAAATAGGAACAATGCGGTGATTTTTCCTTATGCTTTTCAGTATCTTCAAGTTTTTCCGCAATGTAGTTACAACAAAAACAAACTAAATAACTTCTTGTTTCATCAAAATAGAATCCTGATCGAGCCAATTCGTAACTTTCAGATTCTGAAAATACAGGTTTTAATGTTTCTATTCTTTGTTCAAACTCAAAAAAGTTTTTAAGAGTTATAAGTTCCATACCTTATAAATGCAATCTTTTGAACAGCTCACACAGATGATCAATTTCTTTTTCAAAATTCACTTCGTCTAAATCGTCCATATACACGTCCGAACATAAGCAAGAATTGCGCTTAAAGTGACGAGATAATGCTTACACAATATTATCTTAAAGCGAAGAGCTCCAATGCGTTCATCGCTGATTGGTCCTAATAACGTATGAGGAACATTATTTAAATGAACAAGAAATTGCTCGCTCAATGAGCAGATGTGACGCGGAACACCTGCGTTACGAGAACAATAGGCGATGTGCCGTCCTTTTAGAAAAGGGGGGCCGTCCATTGCCGTCCATTTTAGGTGGACGGCCCTATGGGAATTTGTGGGTTGATATAAAAACCCCTCCTATACTACTTAAACTATTTTATTTCTTTAATGGGAACATTGTGTAAAGGCCTGTGACGTTGGTTAAAAATAACGAACCTTATATGTTATCTGTGAAATTTGAAGAACACATAAACTACTGCAATTCTTTATTCAATGTAAAAATGTATGCTTGCTTTTTTTGGTTATGGAGGCCAAAATAAAAAAGATAAATCTTCATTTCATCAAAGTAAAGTCAGATTATACATCTATCAGGTAAAATAGACCACTCACTTTAAAAACAAAAATTCCGTTTATCCAAGATTTAAGAAATCAAAAATAAACATGCAACTCTATGTTGAAATAAAAAAAATCCAAAAACAAAGTGAAATCTTTAAAAACTGGCACATTTAGTTAAACGCATGAACCTCTACCAGAGAAGTGAGTCCAGGTGCTCAGGAAGGGTAAGCACCTTAATGAATATTGACCCTCCAACACGAAGAAGGATCACGGTCAAAACCAATAAACCCACAACCATAACTTTTTTAAATAAAACACTGAACATGTTCAGTTACTAGGGCGGTATAGACATGTGAGTTGTAATACACGTGTGGATATTGCATATTATTTTTCCAAACTCTTACATAAATCCCCTGCATTGTATACCCTTGTCCGATTTGTCTAAAAACATGATCATTGGACAAAACAATACTGGTTGTCAGACAATATCAAAATATAAAATAATCATAGTTTTTTAAAGATTTTGACAAGCTTTCTTTTAAAAGATACGAGTATAAATTCTTTATGTTTAACTATTTTATTGCTTTTAGGAACATTGTGTAAAAGCCTGTGACGTTAATTTTGATAGTCATTTAACTCAGTCAAATTACAATCTTTAAATTTCAGCAACGTCTTACGCAATTCCAAACCTTAACATGCATTTGAATTTTACTTGTGGATGAAAGATAAGATAAAGTAACCGGTTATAATTGAAAAGTGTGCAACTTTAAAATTGAAGCCTAGAACAGCCAGCCTAATCTATATACCAAAAGTAATGCTGTATTTTTGGCGTGAGAGTTGAGTCGAATAATAGTGTTTGACGTTCCAATCAAGAATATTGCATTTATATCGAGACGTTACCGGCAATAGGCGAAGGTGCAGAAATTTTGCCTGTGAGTTGCGCTAATGGTATTATACAGCAGGGGTCTTTATCGAGCAACCCCTGTCCTAATACGGGACCTCGTTTATTTTAAGGTCCCACTAGAGAGAACCGCAAATTTCATTTTTGTTATGCCGAGTACTTGTCAAAAGAACAGTCATTACCTGATGATCGAACCCACAACCTCCCACTTGCGGAGCGAGAATTCTTTCAACGGAGCTACCGCTGTGACATATTGGCGATATATATATATATATATATATATATATATATATATATATATTGGAACCGAGCAATTCAGATATAAAAAGGCTAAGAACGAGAAAACACCTTGCTAACTTTTGGTCGATGAAGACAAAACGGTGTTCATCATGATGCTTTGGGTTTCAAATGAAGGCACAGCCACTGCGTCTCTGTGGTAGCTCAGTTAGTAGAGTGCTCGCTCCGTAAGTGGGTGATCGTGGGTTCGAATCCCGACCGGGTCCGACCCAAGACTTGAAAATGGTTTGTAAATTCTTTCGCCAAGCATCATGAAATAAAAGTCACCGTTCTTTCGGAACTTAAAATAAACAAGGTCCCGTGTCACGGTGGGCTTAGCACGTTAAAGAACTCTGTACCTTCGCCTTTAGCTGACGACGTCTCGATATAAATGAAATATTCTTAGCTTGGACGTTAAACACCATTACTCACCTCAACTCAACTCCTATTTAAAGGGGCACATTTTACATTGTTTTGGTAATGAACAACAAAATAAAATGAGCAAAGAAATAAGAAGCAATACATAAAACTGGAGGAAATACAACATGGCTCAAGTTTCACAATTATTCCGTAACTATGATTTCCCTTAACTTAAATTAAGCAAATTTTGACAAAACTAAATTCAAATGTAAAAACCATGAACTGATCTTCAAAATGACACCTAATTAAATGCATGAATATATTAACAATTAATACAATTATGACGATTTCAAGTTTGGCAAATTTAATTTAAGGAAATTTTTAGTTATGGAATGATTGTGAAACCCGAACATGGCCAGTTTCACAATCACTCCTTAACTAAGATTTTTTCCTTAACTTAAATCTGACAAATCAGAAATCTGAATAATTTTTAAGCTTTCATGATATTATTAGATTTAAGTTGTCATTTTGTTCTTTTTTCTGTGCAACATGTCCGAGTTTATATACAGAGTAATCGAGAAGTTTAATTTTGAACATTTTTTATTTGTACATGCAGTTCTGGTTTATTGGAGAAGTTTTGTTATAATAATATAAATAAAACGTTTTACTTCATTATAAATGTGCTAATATGTCCCGCTCAGACCACATGTGGGAAAGTGAGTTTTCCTTGTCGTTGGCCGTTATTGGTTCACCTGGTATCAGTATAATGGGTTTAGGGATTGGTGCGCTTGTCTGTGGCGTACTGACTCTGTGCGCTAGCACGTTAAAGTCGCCCTGAGTGCGCGCTAGTACAAGGCAGACCATACAACACATTGCCGAGTGCTTGGCGAACGAACAGTTAGTTAATCGATAATAGTGTTACATATCAACATCTGCCAGAAACCTGCTCATAATGGAATTCGTATATTCGACCATATTGGAAATTTTGTGAACGTAATTGGTAATGAAAACTTAAAAACTCGGATTACCCGGCTATCGTGAAAACTGGACAAAATGTGCCGATATACTGTTTTCCTTTACACCGGTATACATCTTCAGTTATTTCATGACCATTTTTGTCCATAAACATTTCTGCCCGATCGGATGCATTTAAAACTCTGAAGTGATGCTCTAATAGAAGACATTTAACAAAAATGCGTTTTAATCATATTTCAGACATATGTTAGCGCGTATTGCCATTACCAATGTGCTTATATTAGTAGGTGTATTGGGTATTTTCCTCCACAAAAATAATGTCCGCAGAGATCCGGTTTTTTGTCATTTTTCTGCCTCTAAAAATAGTATTTTTTTAAAAAGCGCTTTTCTAAATGATATAGAAATAAGGCCCAATAAGGGGTTTCGTGATAAATTTTACTCTAAATAGCAAAGCATAGTGTAAAGTATTTTTGAACCGCCGATGACCGTTTTACAGAATCCATGGAGTTTTGTCCCTTGAGATTTGCCAGTTTATAAATATCGAAGTCGTAGGGCACCATACAGTTTTTAGAAAAAAAAACTGTGTAAATGGATTTTCTATAATTCAGCTACCTGAATTATTTCCAATCGGAAATAATATTACGGTTACAAAGTATTAATTTTTATTAGTTTTTTTTCTAGTGTTCAGTTTTGTTTGATAGAAAAATGTTGCTACATTCGGGTTCTTATTCACCAGGCAAACGGCTATGGTATACCGTATCCAAATGACTCAGTCTAAGGCGCTGGCCTGCGCGTACGGGTAGTTAACATATGTATCACAATGATCTCCCAGAGCCGTGGCTATGCGTTCGAATCCGGTTATCGCCTTTGGTATCTGTGAAAGGTTTCCACTTTGTCGGTGGTCGGTAGGTCTTTCCAGGTATTCCAGCTTATCATAAACAGTGACTGCTCTGATATGAGTGAAATATTCTTGAAGTGTTTTAAAACACCATTAAAAATTAACCAAGTGAAATAACTCGTGTTGACAGTACATAGTGGGGTCTGAGAATCTCTGCATTTTTATTCTATTATTATTTATTAGTTGCGGGAGCAGAGTGAGCATATCAAACAGAAACTCATCCAGTGATACAAATAAATCTTTAAAACTATAAAAAAAATTAACGGAGTACATCACCGACATACAATAAGTATATAAAATATGATGCAGTATACGTATAAGAGATTCACCCTTTTGGGGCCTCTTGCCAACTGCGATGGCGCCACTGAAACTTCCCTCATGAATGTTAATGATCGAGGACGTCACGTGATGAATTAATTGGGCAGTTTTCTGGCATATGAGGCATCGCCAGTTACCCGGTGTAGTAAACTCCGGGATTAACCGGAGAAAATCACTGACAAACTTTCTAGACAAGGATATTGTAGACCCTAAGTAGTGAGAAGCCTGTTATCCGTCAGCGTCCGCATTAGGCCCTTCGTAGTCAGGCAAGCTTTTTTTGGAAAGCTAGCACTTGTAAAATAATCAATGATAGTCGGTTTGAACTGGTTTTAACCGGATACATGACGATAGTCACGTGGCATACTAGTCAACTCGTTCCACTTTTGACTTCCGGCCAATATTGCTACTCGCTCCCAAGCTCCGAACAGCGGCCAACATTCGTATCTCTTTTATGACCGCTGCAGACAGCCCTTCGGAACATTTCTGAAGTTTAGATTGCGGTACTATTTTCACAGATCAATACGCGATACCCTGTGTACATTCGATACAAAATGGCGGCGCCCTGTAATGTCGTCTTCAAATTTATCCGGAGCCAAATTGCAGAGAAAGTAAACAGTTTCTTAACTTTTCTAGCAGTTTTCCATTATCCCAACCCGTCTATTATATAATCCATATGATATTAATGTAGCATTGCAGATAGAAACAACAGATAGCTTAACGGAGAGAATCGCTACATAATTTTGTCTTATGCCAGTTACGGTGCATCTGAAATTTTATCAGAAATAACCAAAAAATAAGAAATAGGCAGTCACGTTAATACACTAGCATACAGATTACGTACACACCTCTGCTCTCTTGGTAATTCCATTTTTCTGTATTGATGGTTTTTCCTAGAGGAACTGCAGTTTTCCCTACCATTCCAGAACTTGTTGTCTCAATATAAGTGATAACATCGTGACTGGGATGTAATTTACTCTATTACTCCACTGTAACAACACTGGTGCTGATATGCTATATGGCATTTTAAAACATTGGCATATAAATTTAACTCACAGGTTGCTGATGTTGTAATGTTGTATTAAGTTGCATGGGCATTTTTTCTGCTATTTGCAAACAAAGCAAGTTTATTTTTGTCTAAGGATTAATCTAAGAACAAGTTCAAGCATGTGGAGATGTGTAAGACTGCAAGTGTATGTTATGATCTGCCTTGTGCTAGTACACACTCAGGGAAACTTTAAATAAAGTGCTAGATCACAGTCAGGACACCACAGACAAGCATTCCACTCCCCCAGTCACATTATCCTGACAACAGGTTGACCAGTCAATACTCTGTCCTCTTAATACCGAGCACCATTAAGAAAGCAGATACAATTTTGATAGTCCTATGTATGACATGACCAGGGTTCAAATCCACAACCTCCCTTTCTCAAGACAGACACTGCCACTGAACCACTGAAGTGATCATAGATTGTGGTGACTGAAACTAGGTCATTTTTAAATTCAAAACTTCTTGCTGTACTCTTTGTTGATTAAAGGCGAGTCATCAACTAACAGGTTAACTTGGCGTCAGTGTACTGTTACATTAATAAATGACATCACAGAACAGTTGGGCTTGTAGTAAACATAAGTGATGTTTTATATATATTTTTGTTTACTTTCATCAAGCTTTTTATCCATGTTGTACAAAGGGTTTAAACAAGACTTGCAGATCCAATATTGATGCATTGGCACCAGGGTGCACAAGTCAAATTGCAATTCCATATTTTATAAGATGTAAGATTCACATCCAAAATAAATAAAAGTCCATAGCCCATAATTTCATCAAAATCACTGAACCAGAATGAAACTCAAATTTTATATGTAACTCATGATGGTAGACTCGCATACCAAATATACATTCAATATCTGCAGTGATTAGAAGTCAAGAAAACTGAATTAAACTCAAACTTTATCTGTTATCTGTTACTGATGATGGTAAACTCACATACCAAATATAAGTTTAATATCTGCAATGTTCAATCTAGTAATGGTATTGTTGGGGTCATCCTGGCCCAGGTCTTTAAAAACAAGGGTCATATTTTAAAAATAAAATTGGGTCAACATTATAACATACTTGGTGTAAAGATCAGTATAGTCAAAGAAAATGAAAACAAAGAAAGGTTAAAGTGGATTAATTGAAATCTCACCAAAAACTAAAAAGATGGACCAGAGTTGGTCAAACAAGAGCATTTTTGTAGAACAAAGTTATTTTAGGGCTAATGGCACAAGGGTCCCTTCTAGATTGAGCACTGTATCTGCCAGCATTTAGAAAACAAGAGGCCCATGGGCCTTAACGCTCACCTGAGGAAGAGTACATATCTTATGCAGAGGTTCAATGGTCAATGACATTAATAAAAGAGAATATCAAAATTTTCAGCAGTAAGGGCCAATAATATGCAAGTATTTTTGCAAATTTATTATAATAATTATAATATGAGTATATGCTATATATAACATATTTAAAGTCTAGCTACAATATATTATTTATAAACAGCTAAAACATCTGTATATTAAAATGTGCATTAGGCCAATACCTACAATATTCCAATATACATGCCTATACAAAGAGTTTATAGTTTTTAAGATAATTAACCATTTTAGTATTCGGTTGCGTCTATGACCTTGACCTTTGAACCTATGAACTTCATTCATATATCAAAATGATTGTTGTGCAAATGCCTACAATATTCTAATATACATGCCTATACAAAAAGTTTATAGTTTTTGAGATAATTAACCATTTAAATATTCGTTCGCAGCTATGACCTTGACCTTTGAACCTATAACCTTCATTCATATATCAAAATAATTGTTAGGCCAATATCTACAATATTCCAATATACATGCCTATACAAAAAGTTTATAGTTTTTAAGATAATTAACCATTGAAGTATTTGTTCAATTCTATGACCTTGACCTTTGAACCTATGACCTTCATTCATATATCAAAATGATCATTAGGCCAATACCTACAATATTCCTATATACATGCCTATACAAAAAGTTTATAGTTTTTGAGATAATTAACCATTTAAGTATTTGTTTGCGTCTATGACCTTGACCTTTGAACCTATGACCATTATCACAAGAAATGTTATAAAAATAGCATTTTTTATCAAAGGTCAAAAACTGGGACATGACCTTGACCTTCGACCTTGACATCAATTGGAATAAAATTGCAAGACAAGATCAACAGTGAAAACTCCATACAATTATCTTCAGCCGTTATGAAGTTATAACAATAAATGTCTCATTTTCAAAATTACGTAATTTTACACAAAAAACGTGTAACCTATTTTCCGTCTAATTTTCATGAAAAACACAATTTTTATGTTCCTAGGTATGCTGAATCCAAATATTTAATCAAAATTTGCCTGCACCTTTTGGTTTCAGAGAAGAAGATTTTTTTGTCTTTTTGCTATTTTTAGTAACAGTGGCCATCTTGTTGGGCGTGGCCAAACCCGGAACACAATTTTGAAAGGCTGTTACCCAGGCATGATAATCACCAAGTTTCATCAAATATGGCCGAGAAGTTTTGGAGGAGAAAATTAAAATGTAAAGTTTACACACGACGGATGACGGACGGTGATAGATTGCAATAGCTCATCTGAGCCTGTGGCTCAGGTGAGCTAAAAAGTCCAGAAAGCTGCCATTTCAATGAAATTTTCTAAGTCAACAGCCCATAATTTCATAAAAAAGAGGCCCATCTTTCATGTTCACCTGAGGCTGAGTACATATCCCATGCAGAGGTTCAATGGTCAATCACATTAACTGAAGAGAATTCCAATGTGCCTATACAAAAAGTTTATAGTTTTTGAGATAATTAACCTTTCTGTCTTCGTTTTGCATCTATGACCTTGACCTTTGAACTTATGACCTTCATTTATACATGTATATCAAAATGATTGTTGTGCAAATGCCTACAATATTCTAATATACATGTCTATACAAAAAGTTTATAGTTTTTAAGATATATTGACTAATTCATTAATATTAGGAAATTTCCCCTACACTTTGTGCAAATCTGAAACCAGGTGTCCTAAGTATGTTTTACATGAAATATCTAAGCTATACCTCTTATAAGTTCAGAGGAGATAGTTTTTAAAGATTTTCACAATTTTACCCTTTATAGGGCACCCAGGGGACACAATTGCTTTATTTGTGCAAATCTGAAAGTCCCTCACTTAGACATCATTACTGCCAAATATCATCCAATTTGGCTCAGTAGTTTTGAAGAAGTTGATTGAAATGTGAAAAGTTTACACACGATGCACGACGGACGAAGATACATGGCAATAGCTCATCTGAGCCTATGGCTCAGATAAGCTAAAAATTACCTTTAGATGGGTCACACCTGTTGTACACATTTTAAGTGTGAAATCTTATTTGTAAAAAAGTCAAAAAGTTATAAAAACATTCATTAAAAGATGAAATTTAGATCACAGTGACCTACTTCAATACTTCATACCTTTAAGCTCTAAAAGTTCTATATAGATACAATGTATGAGGGCATTAAAGGAAAACTCATTCAACCATGACAAAGTAAGTCACTGTGACCTATTATCATACTCCATGTGTTACAACTCCAACAATTATACATACCAACCAAATTCAAACTGTCTTACTCTATGATCAAAATTCATAAAGCTTAAAGAAAATCAGACATGAAAGATTGGTCACAGTGACCTAGTTTCTTACTTCATACATTACAGACCCCCCCACCCCCCCCCCCCCCCCCCCCCCCCCGGGGGCCTTGTCACCACCTAAGTTTTAACCCAGGACATATCCATAGTGTGCAGAACAGTCTAGTGTGAGAGTTTATCAGTTCACTTGCCCAGGGCTGGTTATCTTCATCAGCACTCTGGCTCCTTCCATAATTTCTGAACCTGCTGTCTCAATATAACTAAAAAATTCTTGACCAGAGTGTAAAATACCATTCAAATAAATAAACCTTACAACTGCAATAGTTATACATACAAACATTTGTGAAGTTATCAGTTCCCATATCCACTAATAGTTTGTCTTTACAAGCATATTCAACACCTGACTTATGCTAAACACAAAAAAAGACTTTTGGAATGAAATGACATTTCATCAATAATTCTATGGTGAAAGTTACTGCATCCCATATGATCAACAATTCTACATTGCACATAGCCAAACCACTGAAACCAGTAATTTCCATTTGAATTAAAATGAACATGCTTTTCAAATAATTTTAATTTGAGTGGGGATTCTGTATATCTTAACTACCGTAAGTGTGGGATTTTTATAACAGCAGTCTCAAGACCATTTTTCAGGATTTTCATATCTGGATTTATGCATAGTGCACATATCAGGCAAAAGTAACTGGTCTTTCACTCTGTGTTCAAACCCATAACCAATTTACAGAGAAAATACTCTGCCTAAGGAACTACTGTACTATCTCTAGTGGTAATTCCATGCAAAATATTATTACCAGGTATATGTTTTACTTTCACAGTATTATTCAGTTTATATAATGTCCAAATACCACAAGTGTTCAGACATCATCATGTAGTAAAACATGTACACAGTATATAAATATCATGAAAAGTTGACACATGTTTACATCCTTATGCACAAGTACATGTATGTACCAATAAGGGTGCATTTTATGTAATGTTCAATACTGAAATACCAAAAAAGTCTGTAATACATGTTGTAGATATTAACTGTCCAGTATAAGTCTACATAAAAATGACTGGCAAACATATGTAAAACCTGATGGCCATTACAGATCAAGTATACCTTGGCTTTGACAGACCAGTTAAGTCTACAAGTATGTGTACAATTTAGCGTTGAATGGCCATTGTAAGCCTACACAGATGTTAACAGGCTAGTATGAATACAACATAGCTTTTAAAGGCCATTGGGAGCCTACACAGATGTTGACAGGCTAGTATGAATACTGCATAGCTTTTAAAGGTCATTGTAAGTCTATGCAGATGTTGACAGGCTAGTATGAATACTGCATAGCTTTTAAAGGTCATTGTAAGTCTATGCAGATGTTGACAGGCCAGTTTGAATACAGCATAGCTTTGAATAGCCATTCTAAGTCTATGCAGATGTTGACAGGCCAGTATGAATACTGCATAGCTTTTAAAGGTCATTGTAAGTCTATGCAGATGTTGACAGGCCAGTTTGAATACAGCATAGCTTTGAATAGCCATTCTAAGTCTATGCAGATGTTGACAGGCCAGTATGAATACAGCATAGCTTTTACAGGTCATTGTAAGTCTATGCAGATGTTGACAGGCCAGTTTGAATACAGCATAGCTTTGAATAGCCATTCTAAGTCTATGCAGATGTTGACAGGCCAGTATGAATACAGCATAGCTTTTAAAGGTCATTGTAAGTCTATGAAGATGTTGACAGGCCAGTATGAATACAGCATAGCTTGAATGGCAATTTTTGGTCTATATAGATGCTGACGGGCCAGTATGAATAGCATAGCTTTGAATCGCCATTGTTAGTCTATGCAGGTGTTAACGGGGCAGTATGAATACAGCATAGCTTTGAAAGGCCACTGTAAGCCTACACAGATGTTGATTGGCAAGTATGTGTATAATTTGGCTTTGAAAGGCCACTGTAAGCCTACACAGATGTTGATTGGCAAGTATGTGTATAATTTGGCTTTGAAAGGCCATTGTTAGCCTACACAGATGTTGACGGGCTAATATGAATACAGCATAGCTTTGAATAGCCATTGTAAGTCTATGCAGATGTTGGCGGGCCAGTATGAATACAGTATAACTTTGAAAGGCCATTTTTGGCCTACACAGATGTTGATTGGCAAGTATGTGTATAATTTGGCTTTGAAAGGCCACTGTAAGCCTACACAGATGTTGATTGGCAAGTATGTGTATAATTTGGCTTTGAAAGGCCATTGTTAGCCTACACAGATGTTGACGGGCTAGTATGAATACAGCATAGCTTTGAATAGCCATTGTAAGTCTATGCAGATGTTGGCGGGCCAGTATGAATACAGCATAACTTTGAATGGCCATTTTTGGCCTACACAGCTGTTGACGGGCCAGTATGAATACAGCATAGCTTTGAAAGGTCATTGTAAGTCTACACAGATGTTGACGGGCCTGTATGAATACATCATAGCTTTGGAAGGCCATTATAAGTCTACACAGATGTTGACGGGCCAGTATGAATACAGCATAGCTTTGAATAGCCATTGTAAGTCTTTGGAGATGTTGAGTGGCCAGCATGAATACAGCAGATGATTCATAGGGACCAGATTCATTATAAAATTTAAAAAAATACCTATGATATATACTATGGATATTTTTTTATTTTAATTCTGTAATGAATCCGTCCTTCATTAGACAAAACATCAAGTTTTGTAGGAAAAATAAATTTAATTTACAAATAAGAAAAGTCTATAAAATCCCTTTCAGTTTCATGAACCCAGGGCAATTTTATGGAGGGAGCACATTGATAGTCCAATGGGACTGGGTTGCAAGATGCAACAGGCTCATATATAGAGGATAGACCGAATCCCACGGCCCCATATCAATACGATAAAAGGTTCGTCGACTACAGAAATAATTCGGTCTAAGTAAGTAGTGCAACAAATACCGTGACAGTTGTATAAACTATAACTATAAATACCGTTGAAAACATGCATTATTGAAAGGCCATACTCGTTCATTATCCAACAGGAAGATTAAATTTCTCCATTTTCATTTATTGTCTGTAGTTGTTCCGATTTCAAGGCGAATTTGTTCAGCGCACTGCTTGATGGCATCCATTATATAGCAGTTTCTTTTGCAGTTTAGTTTCGCATTTCACTATTTCACTGCATTTGCGGAAGAAAAAATAATCCCTTCAAAACATAACCAATTTCATACAATTCAAATTACTAAATAGAATTTTTGGTGTTCATTAAAATTCCAAGGTTAAAAGACGTCGAAAAAATTATCAATTGCGTAAGATACAGAAATAGTAAACTTTTTGCAAAAATTGGTAACGAGACATTTCCCGAAATTTCAAGATTCTTGAAATTTGGTCGAGGGCTGTCTGCAGCGTCTACCTCGCGACATACGGAGCTAGGAGGTGGGCGCTGTTTCGGAGCTTGACTCGCTCCAACCGTTTTGCCATCTCGTTCCAAATACCAATTATATGATGACTTTCCATAGAGAAATTAAAAAACCCCAATTTTTTCAATCTTATACGAGATCTTCTATGATATTAAAATACCATATGTCATGAAAAAAATCAACAGTCGACGTCAGAGCTCGCGCACATTGGCTGAATGTCGTGTGCTGCCAAGTTACCAAGGTCTTCTGTGTTCACAGGTACATCAGCGATCATTTTCCGGCTATAGTGAGACGGTTAATATTTTCGTGACGAAAAATTGACAGACCCCCCCCCCCCTTGATTATATAATAATTAGAATCTTATATTCTTCTTTATGGTGGTATTATTGAATTTATTAAGCTCTTTGAATGATTTATAAATTGTTGACCCAGGAACATTGCAAGCCCTGCATGGGCTTATCAAGGTGCTTAAAAAAAGTTTTATGGCCGTCATCACAGTATTGTTGATTAGCTTGATGACATTGCTTTGGATATATTCGTCCCATATTTCTTTCACACAATTTTGGTAACACGCTTGGCGGTTGTAGCGAGCCCTGCTAAACAGGAGGTGCTTACTCTTCCGGAGCACCCGGTCTCACTTTCCTGGTGGAAGTTCACGTGTCTAACCTGACTTGTCATTTCCAAATTTTGTGATTCAGGCATGGATTCAACAGGGGCGGATCCAGGATTTGTTGAAAAGGGGGCTGAGAATTACTAGTATATCAATGCTAGGTGCGAGCGCCGAATGCGCGGGCTTCCAGAGACGTGGGGTCTAGTAAACGCGATCCGGAACGGGTTGTTACATTAACATAATGGGGTCACATTAGTCAATAGCTCTCGCTCTCTCTCTCTCTCTCTCTCTCTCTATAATTTTTTCAAAGGGGGAGTTTGCAACCCCCGCAACCCTTTCCCTTAAATCCACCACTGCTTATCCTAACGTTTCAGTTTCAAAGTTTTTACTTTGCTTTTGGATTGTGATTCGGACATGGATTACAGGGGTGGATCCAGGATGTTTTTAAAAGGGGGGGGGGTTGAGGATTATCCAGGTTTTTTTAAAGGGGGTGGTTGAGAATTATCCAGGATTTTTTTGAAAGGGAGGGTGATAATTTTATCAATGCTAGGTGCGAGCTCAAGAGACGAGGGGTATAGGGCAGAGCCCCGATGGGGGCCAAGAAAATAATTTTTAATCAGTCAATATCTCTCTCTCTTAAATTTTTCAAAGGGGGGGGGGTTGCAACCCCCGCAACACCCCCCTTAAATCCGCCACTGTTCAATACTACTATTTAATGGTAATCTGTTTTACGAAATGGCGGGGTTCTTTATGTTACGTAATAATGACGAAAGAGTCGACTATGCAACTTGGCAACTTGGCGGCAAGTGCTTATAAAATTATTCCGAGCTCGTTCAATAAATTCAATATGGCATATTGATCTGTATTGATTAATTATTTTATTTATTTTATTTGTTAATTTTATCATTTATCTATATTATTATATTATTTAGTATGTCTTGTTTACTAAATGTTTGTTTACCACACTTGTCGGAACTATTCGGAAATAAAAATTGAAACTGAGACAAAATAAAAGAAAGAAAGGAATGAAGAAAGAAACAGAGATCAGAAATAATATAATAATAAAATAATAATAATAATAATAATATAATAATAATAAAATAAAAAAAGAAAGAAAAACAAAATTAAAAAAAAAAAACCAAATATCTTAATTTGTAATATATCACTTTGGAACTTTAAACTTTTAAAAATTTAAAATTATAGCTTTGATTTTTAATGAAAATGACTAAATTAATCATCAGATTGTCTAACCTAACTTGTCAGTTCCAAAGTTTTTACTTTGCTTCTGGATTGTGATTCGGAAATGGATAAGTATGTTTGTTTTTGATTACGGACGATCAGGGGAAACGCCAACCCGGCCTACGCATTGATTCATTAAACAAGTTTGCACGCGCAGAAGGGGTGAAAAAAATGGCCAAAAACGGCATACACGCGAGGCGTGGAAATAATGAAATATTTGTCTTACCGACTGTTATTACTGAAACACATGGCATTTTATTAAAATTTCTGGATAATTGTAATTGATCAAAGGGAGATTTGCTCAAATTTGGTGGCAATTTTACCATTTAAATACCGATTGAATGTGAGACACTGGTCTAAAATTGAAAATTATTTTTTTGAAAAATGTGATCTCTTTCAATCATTTGCTCATGCACCAAAGGTGTTTTAATATGAATGGAAAGAACTTTTTCCCGTGTTTATTTTGATGTATAATTCGACTGTTAAATTTTCTGGTACAAAAAACGTACAAGTTTTAAAGTCGAAAAAATCGATGAAAATGTCGGATATGTGATCATGGGTCGGTCCCTTTTCCGGCTCATTTGACCCATAAATAATGCAACGACAGCTTCCTCATGGTACACCATGTGTAAATTTGATAATACAGAGACGCTGTTTGGATTTATTTGCTGAAATAAAGTAAGTTTTACCATTTATATAGGGATTTTCTTCACACTTCAAGCCGATTTTGCCGGAATTTTGGGTCTACTTTCAGGCAGCCATCTTAGAAAAGTGCCGTCACCGCCTCAAAGTTATTTTTTGCATTCCCGAACGATCCTTTTGTATTGTGTACATGGCAGTCATGGTTTTTACACCATATAACATGCAGGATTGATTTGTGGTACCACTGAATATATGAAGTTTGCATGGATACCAATACACTGGCCTGCATGTACTCAGGACACATTGGCCTGTAGGCTTTGTAGGCCTTCAAATTATTTGGCTGCTAAATAACAATCAACTGTCGTATTTTATTTTATTTTATATTAAATACATGAGGGATGGGTTTACTCAAATATTTACCATTAACATTTGACCAGGAGTGTGGATTTCTACATGAAATATTCTTAGATGAGGGACATCTTTCAACTTAAATTTAGCTCAATTCATGTACATTTTGAATTTCATCACAAGATTGGCACTAGTCTTAATTGTATATTTTTTTCAATTCTAATGTAATAAAAACCCCGGCTTCCTTACTTTGGTACAAAGCATGAATTCATGGTTTATTATACAGTCCCATTTAATTGTTTAATCAAATTTTAACAGAAAAAAATTAATTTGAAATCCTATACAAATTGAAAATTTGCATATAAACTGGACTCATACAGTGTGTATACATCTATGATCTAAGCTACCCTGTAAACATAGAATGACACATGTGGTCCCATTATTGTTATTTTTATTGTTATTAGCTCTGGCATGTGCTACTATTGAATTTTAATAAAATTGTCATGTGCTGATTAAAGTGATTTTGAATTTTTATTAAAATAATGCATTCAAAGTCAGTACATTTGAATTATATTATTTTAGTAGCACATGACAGCTCTATTTTTTGCTCTGAAACTTTAGAGGAGACAGCATCTTTTTGCTAATGTAATAATTGAAATTGCTAGATAATGAAATGACACTATAATTTATTTTAAACCATAAACAGATAGGTCTAAAATATTGCAAATTGTTCATTATAATCTTGATTCAACACCCACATTAAAGTCACTTTGACAGATTTGTTTAGATGCCAGTTACAGTCACATAGTCATACCATACCTGTCCATCATCTGATGTTGACTTAAAAGCCAGAGTATCTCAAATTTAAGCTAACATGGCCCATCATAAGTTGTCATTTAATTCAGATGATGAACAAGAAAGATCCCCCATACTGATTATTTCAATATGAAAAATGATTTCACTGGACAGAAGTCCTGCAACTAGGGTGCATGATCAGTTGGCACATGCAATGTAAGGCACTTATTCAGCAACAAACACCTTATTTCACTTCTGGTATGTTATATTATTCCTTGCTGATTTTGTTTCAGTCCATGGATTTAACAAGTTTTCACTGATAACTCATGACTTGTGCATTTTTTCATTTATAATTATGATTAGACTGGTAAAATTAGTATTAAAATTAAAACTATATAAAATAAACTAAATTGATGTGGAATTATAATAAGTTTTTGATGTAAATCTTATTTACACTTTCATTTGTTTAACATTCAACCTCAAATTAACCCTCATAAGTTGAAAATGACCAGGAAAGAATAAAATTCATGATTGAACACTGAAATTACACATTAAACAACTAAAATATATATGAAATTTTGTGATATGAAATATTGAAGCTGTTAATCCACAGCTAAGCTCAAACCCAGGTTAATGAATATTGTTTTCACAAGCACTGCCTCAACATAATATAGTTTATGCTTTTCCCCTCATTAAAATGTCAAGTCCATGACTACTTCACATGTACAATTAATTTTAAAATTAAAAAAAAGAGATTTATCTTTGGTTAGTTTTTATGCAGCATTCTAATTATTTAATGTATGCGTTTCATTTTCAATTTATAAATACTTTCTTGCACACCTCCATATTCTGGTGTTGGTTTGAAATAAGTCAAATATTGTGTTAGACTACTCATGTACATGTATATAACACATATGGCTTGTAATGGGTAAATCTGTTGCATAATCATGCAGTATTAAAATTCTTCAAATCCTACCCTCCCATAACACACGTGTTCACTCTCTCTCTCTCTCTCTCACACACACACACACACACACACACACATTAATGCTGATTATTTGGACCAGCAAGACATATTGCTTTGAGTGGAGGTCAACATCAGAGATCATTCCTATATTTTCCTACACAGTTAAATCTGTCTATAAAGGCCACCCAAAGGAACCAGTAATTTTAAGTGGCCTTAATGGACAGGTGCCCTTTGTATACAGGTTCAAATAATATGAATAAAGAACAATTAGAATGCAATTATACTGGCCTTTATAGGCAGGTGACCATTATATAGATGTGGCCTTGAGGGCAGGTTGGACTGTATTTCCTATAATTTTTTTTACCCTTTTCTTGTATTTTCCTATATTTTTGTTACTGGAATTTAGAATGGGGACATTTCTTGCATTTAGTACATATATGAAACAACATCACCAGTAAGTTTACATTGCAGCCAGTTGCCAATATTTTATGTTTGTTAGTAAAAGGGTGAACAGAAAATGCTGTAGGAGAGGCCATGGATGTATATTTTTGTGCAAATTTTAAAATATTCCTATAATTTTAGTGGAAACTCCTATAATTTTCTATAAAACTCCCATAATACTCCTATAATTTTCTATAAAACCCCTATAATTTTCTATAAAACTCCTATAATTTTAATGCCACATTCCTATTTTTTCTATATTTTGGACCTCAAAATGGTAGGATCCCTGCAACATGTAACGATTAGAAGTCAGCGCAATATGTAAACATGCTGGCAGCTGACAGTGCATGTAGGTAGAAAAATCGATAATGCATGCAACAGTCATGACTGTGTGATGAAGCGAAACACGATATTGACGTCACTACGTCATACATTGAAGGTCACGGCCATATTTGTTTTTATTGACGACAAATGAAGGCTCTTGGTTTTTTGCTTTTTTCGGATATTGACACCGCATGCACCAGGTATAATACTTTGTTAAAATAAATTACAATAATATTGTAATATTATGTCAAAATTTCAAGAGAAAAGACCATGGTATAAAAAACGTACAAGTTTTAAAAATCGAGTCGAGTTTCATGCTGAATAGGCTACAGTGATTTTTAAGAGAAATCAGGTGCCGTCAGAAAATAGAGTTTTTTTTGTAAGTATGCATGTCATCCAGGATTTTTTCATACATGCGTAATTTTAAGTTCATAACAAATATGCTGATAATGCGTTTACACCCATAAATGCAAATTTTACCGTTAAAATACGACACTGAATTTAGTGTACACTGAAGCTCGCGGCCATATTTGTTTTTATTGACGACGAATGAAGGATCTTGGTTTTTTGCTTTTTTCAGATATCCACACCGTATGCACCAGGTATAATATTTTAAGAAAATAAATTTCACTGATATTGTAATATTATGTCCAAATTTCAAAGAAAAATACTCATGGTACAAAAAACGTACAAGTTTTAAAAATTGAGTCGTGCTGATTAACAGTGATTTTCAAGAGAAACCAGGTGCCGTCAGAAAATCGCGAATTTTTTGTTTGTATGCATGTCATCTGGGATTTTTTCATACTGCGAAATTTTAGGTTCATGACAAATCTGCTGATAATGCGTTTACACCCATAAATGCAAATTTTAACGTTAAAACGACACTGAATTTACTGTACACTGAAGCTCGCGGCCATTTTTGTTTTCATTGACGACGAATGGAGGCTCATGGTTTTTTGCTTTTTTCAGATATCTACACCTTATGCACCAGGTATAATATTTTAAGAAAATAAATTTCACTGATATTGTAATATTGTGTCCAAATTTCAAAGAGAAATATTCATGGTACAAAAAACGTACAAGTTTTAAAAATCGAGTTGAATTTTGCGCTGATTTTCAAGAGAAATCGGGTGCCGTCAGAAAATCGCGAATTTTTTTATAAGTATGATATGTTATCTAAGATTTTATAATACACGAAATTTTAAGTTTATGATACATGTGCTTATATTGCGTTTTCACCCAAACATGCAAATTTTACCGTTAAAATACGAAACTGAATGTGACCGGTTGTTTTCCGGTTTCGGACACTTGACAAAAAATAATCCCGTTTTTTCGACCGCGGAAGGTTTCAAAAAACAAAACCGAAACACAATTTGCTCTTGGCGTTTCCCCTGGATAAGTTGAATATTAGAACGAGTTGACTAGTCAACGTCACCGGTCACGTGATTACTCTAGTCTACCAGACGTTGCATGGCTGGATGTAGTCGGAAGGAATGTGTTTGAAATATTTTGTTTGTAAGTAATCAGTTAATCAGAATGTAAAATCAGAAACAAAAATAACGTTGATATTAGCAACTTCAGAATAACGGCGAATGGATTGATTGTTTTCTCACCAAAAAGATGTCTGAAGGTTTCAGTTTTTGATTTTACTTTCGGTTTGAATATTAGATAAAACAACGTTTTTATGATATTTCAGACTCAAATTTTAATTTCTTAGTTTTCTACTTTAGTTGATATTTTGAAATTAAATCAATGGCAACAAAACTTAACCAGATATGAAACAAAATCATCTTTACCGTTTTCGGTACAAATGGAATTCCCAGTTTCCATTTTTAGCTTTTGATGCATGACGTCACGTATGGAGGAATTAGGAGATTTCGATCACTTAGTGGATTTTGGGATAAATGTTTAGCTTGCTAAATAATACTGAATCAAATGTACATCAGCGTAGTTAATACTAATTAATATGGATGCTTTTATACTGTCAAAAACTCAATCAAAGCATTACACAGCATGTTTTATCTAAATCCCTATCGGTCCCCATTTCTATGTAAACAAAAATGGCGGAAAGGTGAATCCGATCACGTGACGTAGTGACGTATTACACAAGAAAGTAAAAGTGTTTGAGGCTCAAAATGGGCCAGTGTTAACATGGAACATAAACATTATATCTTACCTCATCTAAATTCTAAGTAAAGTAATATTCCAGCAACCATGCACCCATTTGTGATGGATTTGTGTGTCATCCATTGATTTCATAACAATTAGAATTTAGAAACCTTATATTGACATATGTCTATTGATGCAACATCAATAGTTTTAACTGTAAAAATCTGTTGAGAATGTGTTGTGAACCATGGAGCAGGTAGTGGTTATCACCTTATGGTGTTAAATTGCATTTATAGAACCAAGTGTTGTATAATCTTGCTTCCCATATTTAACAATTATGCTATAACACGTGGTGCCAATTTACAGCCTCGGTTTTCTTGAAACAGACTATAACTGGTGACGTCACATGAACGGATATTTGTCAAAATGCTCAGAGAGTAAACAGACTACACCGGATTGCATGGAAAATGAGATGAAAAGAAATTAGACACATATGGTACATGAAAAATGGGAATAACAAAAATGGCGTTTTTTATCAACGCGGACAGAATGTAAGTTATCCTACCTTCCTAGAAAGCATTTTTGACTACCGGTATTTGTTAACACTGGTAGAAAACATGTGCTTCCGTCGTTATAAATAGATCGTATGGCCTAAAAAATTTGACCGCGCATGCTCGCCATTCGGAATTTACATAAGTGATCGAAAACACCTGGTGATCTAAAACGCCTTACGAGCCAACGGGTCTAAATATTTACTTGATGTGTTATTAGTTTTTTGAGACTATAGACCGAGCTTTTGTTGTCAATTCTGATTTATATGGAGTTGATATGACATACAGTTTGTTTTATTAAATCATAAATGACCCAAGATTTTTATCAGCATAAGTACAACTCCTTTATGGGCCTTATTGCTCACCTGAGGATATAATCTTCTGCAGAACATATCCTTGTGTGCTCTAACCTCGTGGTAGCGTCAAGTTCGTGGCATTCTGTTTATACCGGATATCAATCATAGGAAGCACATCACTGCACATGTTCAAAGTCAAAAAGGCGCCATAAGTGTTCAACTTTCCATTTTTGTTATAAAAATTTTAAAATATTTTAAAAAAATTAAGAAAATATATAAAAATATCGAAAATTTTGATTTTTAGACAGATTTTACTATTCCTAAATTGTTCTAAAACTATCTCTTTATTTTTTCGTCACATGTAATATAAATCAAGATGTAAACTATGCCGTCTGCACATGGAGTCTCTGACTATTTATCCGATCCTCATTTGAAACATTTTGTACCAGGTAAATTTAGTTTTTAGCGAAATCAAAAACGTGTAATACTTACGCCATTTTTAGCTCACCTGAGCCAATGGCTCAGATGAGCTATTGCAATCTATCACCGTCTGTCGTCCGTCGTGCGTCGTCCGTCGTGTGTAAACTTTACATTTTAATCTTCTCCTCCAAAACTACTTGGGCAAATTTGATGAAACTTGTTGATTATCATGCCTGGGTAACAGCCTTTAAAAAATATGTTCGGGGTTTGGCCACGCCCAACAAGATGGCCACCATTACTAAAAATAGCAAAAAGACTAAAAAATCTTCTTCTCTGAAACCAAAAGGTGCAGGCAAATTTTGATCAGATATTTAGATTCAGCATACCTGGCCCAGGTTTCACAATGATTCCTTAACTTAAGAATTTCCTTAACTTATGTTTTTTCCTTAAATTTAAGATTTTTCCTAAAGTTAAGAAAAAAAGCGTTTCACAATATTTTCCTTACTTAAATGTTTCCTTAACTTAAGATTTTTTCCTTAAATATTTAAGGATGCAAAATCATTTCCTTAAATATTTAAGGAAATCTCCATAGGAAAACAAAATGGAGTGTTTTCAGACGCCTGAGACAAAAATTATTATATTTTACTTATCATATTGCCTTTTAAACGCCGAGGAGGAGAAAAGAGAACGTTTTTTGTCGGCTTTCATTAGATGAATTAAACAGACGTGATTTCTTCACCGGCTTTCACCTGTAGATCTCTGTATATCTAAGTGAAAAAGTAGGTCAATGGGCCTTAAGCGCTCACCTGAGCAGGTATTGCCCTTATCACATCCAGATGTAAAATGGCCAATTAATTACAGAAAAAAAATCAAAATTTTCAGGAGTTGGGACCAATAATAAGAATATTTGCAAATTAATAATGTCTTGGGAATGTTTTATATATAACATATCTCTACATGCAGTATATTTTAATAATTTAATTCTATGTATCTTTTCAATACCATCCTTTTTCGGTTTATTTGTGATAACCAATGTTGGTCACGTGATCAATAGCGAAAATGACGGACTACTTTTTGTGTTTGGTTGAAAAAGTATACAGTGTAGCGCTTTCTACATGTTGTGATTTTTGCGGTTTGTTTTGTTGTTTTGATAGCTCAGCATACCGATTTTTTTATTTTGTAACAAAATCTAACCAATCAATTTGATCTTAGATGCAAATACAATGTCCGCCATTGCCAGTACCTCTGTAGAATTTATTGTTAACAATCCACATCAGTGCCGTCCTCAACTTTCTGCTCCATATTCTGTGAACAACAGTAACTTTTGAATTCATTTCAAAATCCATTTTTAACAACTCTGTTTTCCAGTTTAAAAACTAATCGTGTCCACTGACTGATCAACGTAAAACTCTAGTACCGTAAAAACGTCAGTTCATCATCATGTTTGATCATTGAACATGTGTTGCCGTCGCCGTCGGCGGTTGTTAATGGTAACGAGCTAACCATGCGTCATAATTATATGACGTCATTTGTATTGATGCGCCATATGACGGTGGTAATTTGAATGTAAAATGTTGTTCAAATCAATTTAATTATCATTAAAGCTAAAAATATTATTGCAAAATTATTAAAATTGTTTTTTAATTAAATTATAAGAAATAACTTTGATATTTTTTTTGGTTTATCATTTTTAACCCCAAAAACCGGTGTGCAAACTTTTGTATAACCCGCTTCGCATGTATATACAAACATATATATGAACATGTATATTACAATGTTGTAGGAATTGATTTAACGATCATTTTGATATATAGATTAAGGTCATGGATTCCAAGGTCAAGGTCACAGATACGAAAGTGTACCAAAATGGTTATCTCGAAAACTATTTACTTTTTGTATAGGCATGTATATTCGAATATTGTAGGTAATGGCCTTACAATCATTTTGATATATAGATAAAGGTCATAGTTTCATACTTTTGTTTTTACTTTTTTAGCTGTCTATAAATAATGTATTGTAGCTAGAATATAAATATATAAATAATATTAATATATTATTAATATATTATATGTAGCAATCTCGGGACAAGGTATGATTAATTAGCTCACCTGAGCCAAAGTCTCAGATGAGCTATTGCAATCTATCACCGTCCGTCGTCCATTTTGCGTCGTCTGTCGTCCGTCATGTGTAAACTTTACATTTTAATCTTCTCCTCCAAAACTACTGGGCCATATTTGATGAAACTTGGTGATTATCATGCCTGGGTAACAGCCTTTCAAAATTGTGTTTGGGGATTGGCCACGCCCAACGAGATGGCCGCTGTTACTAAAAATAGCAAAAAGACAAAAAAATCTTCTTCTCTGAAACCAAAAAGTGCAGGCAAATTTTGATTGGATATTTGGATTTAGCATACCTGGGAACATTAAAATTGTGTTTTTCATGAAAATTAGACAATAAATAGGTTACGCGTTTTTTGCGTAAAATTATGTAATTTTTAAAATGAGACATTTATTGTTATAACTTCATAACGGCTGAAGATAATTGTATGGAGTTTTCACTGTTGATCTTGTCTTGCAATTTTCTTCCAATTGATGTCAAGGTCGAAGGTCAAGGTCATGTCCCAGTTTTTGACCTTTGATAAAAAATGCTATTTTTTTAAACATTTCTTGTGATAATGGCGTAGGATTTTCAGTTATTTGTAGGTATTGACATGACGTTCATTTTGATACAAGATCAGGGTCATGGGTTCAAAGGTCAAGGTCACAGATGTCCAAGAATACCAAAATAGTTAATTATCTGGAAAACTATGAATTTTTAGCTCACCTGACCGAAGGTCATGTGAGCTTATGGCATAGCGCAGCGTGTGTATGTGCGTGTGTGCGTCGTTAACACCTATTTTCGACTTCTCCTCTGAAACTACTCGACAGTTTTTAATGAAACTTTGTCAGAAGTATATATGGGCTAGTGCAATTCAGATTTGTTCGTGGCGTTGCTATGGCTACCATAACTAGGTCAAGGTGACCTAGGGGTGCAAAACTCTTAAAAAATCTTCTTCTCCGAAAGTACTGATTGGAGAAAAAATCTGATGTGATATTTGGCTTCTCTAGGGTCTTAAGCCTATAGTTTGTTCATTTTGTGAAATTCGGATAAAAAATAGGTTACGCGTTTTTGCGTTTAATTTTGAAAAAATCGTAAAATAGCTTCAAATTGTTATAACTTGACTATTTGACCAGATAATGATACGAGGTTTTCAGTTTTGACATCTTCTTGTTAGTATCTTCAAAATGAGGTCAAGGTCAATTGTGAAGGTCGTGACCTAATTTTTTTTACCTCTGATTATAATTATTATCTCGAAAACTATAAACATTTTGTATAGGCATGTATGTTAGAATGTTGTAGGTATTGATACAACAATCATTTTGATGTATAGAAAAAGGTCATGGGTTCAAAGGTCAAGGTCACAGATGTGAATCAATACCGAAATGGTTAATAATCTTGAAAACTATAAACTTTTTGTATAGGCATGTATATTAGAATGTTGTAGGTATTGATACAACGATCATTTTGATGTATAGAGAAAGGTCATGGGTTTAAAGGTCAAGGTCACAGATGCAAAACAATACCGAAATGGGTAATTATCTCGAAAACTATAAACTTTTTGTATAGGCATGTATATTAGAATGTTGTAGGTATTGATACAACAATCATTTTGATGTATAGAGAAAGGTCATGGGTTCAAAGGTCAAGGTCACAGATGCGAATCAATACCGAAATGGTTAATTATCTCGAAAACTATAAACTTTTTGTATAGGCATATATATAAGAATGTTGTAGGTATTGATACAGCGATCATTTTGATGTATAGAAAAAGGTCATGGGTTCAAAGGTCAAGGTCACAGATGTGAAACATTACTGAAATGGTTAATTATCTCGAAATCTATAAACTTTTTGTATAGGCATGTATATTAGAATGTTGTAGGTATTGATACAACGATCATTTTGATGTATAGAGAAAGGTCATGGGTTGAAAGGTCAAGGTCACAGATATGAAACAATACTGAAATGGTTAATTATCTCGAAAAATATAAACTTTTTGTATAGGCATGTATATCAGAATGTTGTAGGTATCGATACAACGATCATTTTGATGTATAGAAAAAGGTCATGGGTTCAAAGGTCAAGGTCACAGATGTAAAACAATACCGAAATGGTTAATTATCTCGAAAACTATAAACTTTTTGTATAGGCATGTATATTAGAATGTTGTAGGTATTAATACAACGATAATTTTGATGTATAGAAAAAGGTCATGGGTTCAAAGGTCAAGGTCACAGATGCAAAACAATACCGAAATGGGTAATTATCTCGAAAACTATAAACTTTTTGTATAGGCATATATATTAGAATGTTGTAGGTATTGATACAACGATCATTTTGATGTATAGAGAAAGGTCATGGGTTCAAAGGTCAAGGTCACAGATGCGAATCAATACCAAAATGGTTAATTATCTGGAAAACTATAAACTTTTTGTATAGGCATGTATATTAGAATGTTGTAGGTATCGATACAACGATCATTTTGATGTATAGAAAAAGGTCATGGGTTCAAAGGTCAAGGTCACAGATGTTAAACCATACCGAAATGGTTAATTATCTCGAAAACTATAAACTTTTTGTACAGGCATGTATATTAAAATGTTGTAGGTATTGATACAACAATCATTTTGATATTATAGAAAAAGGTTATTGGTTTAAAGGTCAACGTCACATATGCGAAACAATACCGAAATGTTTTATTATCTCGAAAACTATAAACTTTTTGTATAGGCATGTATATTAGAATGTTGTAGGTATCGATACAACGATCATTTTAATGTATAGAAAAAGGTCATGGGTTCAATGGTCAAGGTCACAGATGTGAAACAATACTGAAATGGTTAATTATCTTGAAAACTATTTACTTTTTGTATAGGCGTGTATATTAGAATGTTGTAGGTATTGATACAATGGTTATCATGATGTAAAGAAAAAAGTCATTGGGGTTTAGTATGTTTTCTTTAAATCTATCAGCTAGCCATTAGTTATCAGGTGAGCGTATAAGGCCCATGGGCCTCTTGTTTGTATAGGCATGTATATCAGAATATTGTAGGTAATGGCACTATGGTCATTTTGATATATGAATAAAGGTCATGGTTTCAAAGGTCAAGGTCACAGATGTAAACAAGTACTGAAATGAGTAATTATCTCAAAACTATAAACTTTTTGTATAGGCATGTATATTGGAATATTGTAGGTATTGGCCTAACGATCATTTTGTTATATGAATGAAGGTCATAGGTTCAAAGGTCAAGGTCATAGACACGAACGGATACTTAAATGGTTAATTATCTTGAAAACTATTTACTTTTTGTATAGGCATGTATATTGGAATATTGTAGGTATTGGCCTAATGATCATTTTGATATATGAATGAAGGTCATAAGTTCAAAGGTCAAGGTCATAGAATTGAACGAATACTGAAATGGTTAATTATCTCAAAAACTATAAACTTTTTGTATAGGCATGTATATTGGAGTATTGTAAGTATTGGCTTAACAGTCATTTTGATATATGAATAAATGTCATAGGTCCAAAGGTCAAGGTCATAGATACAAATGATTGCCTACATGTAATTCGTTAATTATCTCAAAAACTATTAACTTTTGGTATAAGCATATATATATTAGAATATTGTAGGTATTGGCTTAGTGATCATTTTGATATATAGATTGAGGTCATGGGTTCAAAGGTCAAGGTCACAGATGCAAATAAATACTTAAATGGTTAATTATTTCAAACATTACTTACGAACATTTTGATATATAAAATTTTTTATCTGGTTATAAATAATATATTGTAGCTAGACTTTTAGCATTCTTAGAGCAAGTTAGAAATTAATTTGCAAAAATCCTTGCATATAATTTCTTTTTAATTAATGTCATTGACCATTGAACATGTACTCGGCCTCAGGTGAGTGTTAAGGCCCATGGGCCTCTTGTTGAGAAATATATTAAGTGTCTCTTGCATTTGAGTTGCATTACGTAATGTTTTTTCATTCATGTTATTACTATATGTGTTACTTGTACATGTATCACTGGTCCATTGGTCAACAGGTATACTGGACAACATCTAGATATTGAACCCTCTTTGTTTATCTCATTCATCCTAGAATTTTCAAAATTATCAGTGTTTTGAGCTTTTTTGCGTTTTCTCGACTCCTTAGACTTCAACATCAGTACCTTACATACTTCAAATTGTCAAGAAAAATTTGAGCCACCTGTTATGAAATGTGGCAAAAAACAGCAAATTTCCCAGAGCTCATTCCGTCGTCCTGGTGTGTTTTCTATCACATGACTATCCCATTTCAGTTATAACTTGTTTATCAAGTTTATTTTATTTGTTTCAGATATCTCTTCAAATATTAAAAGGTCAGAATGAAGAGCTTAGCAAGAAGTGTGGAACTATTATAAAGTGACAGAGATATATAAATTTTATCTAACTCTCCATGAGGTTACTTGACTAGCTTGGGATGTAAAACAGCATTACTCCACTCCACTCCACCCGTGAGGTTAAAGTGACAATTTTTTTCAGCAAACCTTTAGTAGAAGTATGTAGTTTCACTAGTAATTCTCATTCTTACATAGTAAGATGATACCATGGAATTGGTTCAAGTTGTGACAATTGAAAATGAATGCAGATCAAAATAATGTGCCAAAGACTATTTTACTACATACAATGTACATTGGTCTACTCTGGCTATTAACACAAGTATATTATAAGTTATAATACACAATGGCAACCTATCCCTTAAACAAGGAGCGTATCAACTATTCTCGCTTATGTCGAGCCATTGTAGACCTGTGTACTGATGAACTCCGGGATATATTAATAAGCAGACACAATCCGAAGGGTTTGATAACATCTCTTAAAAAATGTATGGATTTCACAAGATTCAAACCTCAAGAACTGGCAGATATAAAAACTGCTGTAGGAACAGGTTCTTATAAAGGCTTTGACATTACAATGTTGTATCAGATATTTCGAGTTCTTTTTACACAAGATCTGCGCGATGCTTTGAAGGCAACTGTGAATCCAAATCAGATAATTACAGCTGTACAGAATTCTTCAGCTTTATCTTCAGGCCCAGCAACTAAACTGACTCCAACTGATACCAATGTCTTAAATCGCGCTGTGACAAAAAACTCCTATGATGAACTGAAGGATGACTTATTATGGAAACTTTATGTACAATTATGTCCAGCAAGATCTGGCACCAATTTGGTCCATCCTACAAAACTGTGGGGTCAAGATCCTGATCCAGGGGCCATAACTCTTGGAGATGACATAGAAAGAATTAGAATTCTTCGGAACACAGTGTATGGTCATATAAATACGACTGAAATAAGTGATGTAGAATTCAGTAGGCACTGGGCGTCATTGGAAGACATTACTGTCAGAATTGGTAACCATTTAGGTACTGGATATAAACAGTCTTTAGATGACATTAAGATTTCAAGTTTAGATTTAGAAGCTGAGAAAAAATATTTTGACCATATTAGAAAATTAGCAGAGAAATTGGAACAAAGTGAGTCTGAAACTGATACCAAAATAAATTCCATTAAGAGTGAAATGCAGGGTGATATAAGTGATCTCAAAACAGAAATGGCTACAATTACTGAAAATCAAGCCGAGATGACTGGTGATATTACTGATCTCAAAACAGAAATGACCACAGCTACTGAAAAGCAACTCGAGATAACTGGCAATATTACTAACCTCAAAACGGGAATGGCTACAGTTGCTGAAAAACAAGTCCAGATGGCTGGGGATATTACTGATCTCAAAATGGGAATCAAGACAGAGATTGCTACAGTCAGAGAGAAACAGGGGGTGTTGGCAGCTGACATCAGGACAGAGATGGATACAGTCAGAGAGGAACAGGGGGTGTTGGCAACTGACCTCAAGACAGAGATGGATACAGTCAGAGAGGAACAGGGGGCGTTGACAGCTGACATCAGGACAAAGATAGATACCATCAGAGAGGAACAGGGAGCGATGGCAGCTGACATCAGGACAGAGATGGGTACAGTCAGAGAGGAACAGGGAGCATTGGCAGCTGACATCAGGACTGAGATGGATACAGTCAGAGAGGAACAGGGAGTGATGGCAGCTGACCTCAAGACAGAGATGGATACAGTCAGAGAGGAACAGGGGGCGTTGACAGCTGACATCAGGACAGAGATGGGTACAGTCAGAGAGGAACAGGGAGCGATGGCAGCTGACATCAGGACAGAGATGGGTACAGTCAGAGAGGAACAGGGAGCGTTGGCAGCTGACATCAGGACAGAGATGGGTACAGTCAGAGAGGAACAGGGAGCGATGGCAGCTGACATCAGGACTGAGATGGATACAGTCAGAGAGGAACAGGGAGCGATGGCAGCTGACATCAGGACAGAGATGGGTACAGTCAGAGAGGAACAGGAGCGATGGCAGCTGACCTCAAGACAGAGATGGGTACAGTCAGAGAGGAACAGGGAGCGATGGCAGCTGACATCAGGACAGAGATGGGTACAGTCAGAGAGGAACAGGGAGCGATGGCAGCTGACATCAGGACAGAGATGGGTACAGTCAGAGAGGAACAGGGAGCGTTGGCAGCTGACATCAGGACAGAGATGGATACCATCAGAGAGGAACAGGGAGCATTGGCAGCTGACATCAGGACAGAGATGGGTACAGTCAGAGAGGAACAGGGAGCGATGGCAGCTGACATCAGGACAGAGATGGATACCATCAGAGAGGAACAGGGAGCATTGGCAGCTGACATCAGGACTGAGATGGATACAGTCAAATACAACCTAAATCGTAGTGTAAAACAAATAGTTGATCATAAGAAGACAAAACGAGTTACAACTAGATTACAAAGAGACGTGGAGCAACTTAAGTCCAGTTATAAAGGTAATATAATATAGAAAGGGGTATTAAACTTGAGTTTCTGTCCTTCCTTCCATCCGTCCTTTTGAAATTTTTGTCTGCGCTAAATATCCAAAACTGAAGCACTATTTCACGAAACTGTGCAAAGCATCCACATTGAAAGGAGATACGCATATTAATTATCCCCCTGCCACCAGTGTGAGGGGGGGGATATAGTAATACCGCTGTCTGTGTGTGTGCGTGGGTCCGTCCCAATTGGTTTTCGTGCATATGAAAGAAAACCGTACATTCGATTGAGCTGAAACTTGGTCAGTTGATTTGTTATGGTGATGAGTGGTGTGGGATTGCTTGACAGCATAATCGTGCATCCAAGATGGCCGTCGTTACTAAAAATAGACTTTTTCATCCAATTCATGGTTTCCGTGCATTTGAAAGAAAACTGTACATTCGATTGAGCTGAAACTTGGTCAGTTGATTTGTTGTGGTGGTGAGTGGTGTGGGATTGCTCGACAGCGTAATCATGTATCCAAGATGGCTGCCGTTACTAAAAATAGACTTTTTCACCCAATTCATGGTTTCTGTGCATTTGAAAGAAAACCATACATCTGATTGAGCTGAAACTTGGTCAGTTGATTTGTTATGATGGTGAGTGTTGTGGGATTGCTTGACAGCATAATCGTGCATTCAATATGGCCGCCATTACTAAAAATTGACTTTTTCACCTGATTCATGGTTTCCGTGCATTTGAAAGAAAACTGTACATTCGATTGAGCTGAAACTTGGTCAGTTGATTTGTTGTGGTGGTGAGTGGTGTTGGATTGCTCGACAGCGTAATCGTGCATCCAAGATGGCTGCCATTACTAAAAATAGACTTTTTCACCCAATTCATGGTTTCTGTGCATTTGAAAGAAAACCATACATCTGATTGAGCTAAAATTTGGTCAGTTGATTTGTTATGATGGTGAGTGTTGTGGGATTGCTTGACAGCATAATCGTGCATTCAATATGGCCGCCATTACTAAAAATTGACTTTTTCACCTGATTCATGGTTTCCATGCATTTACAAGAAAACCGTACATCGGATTGAGCTGAAACATGGTCAGTTGATTTATTGTGGTGGTGAGTGGTGTAGAATTGCTTGACAACCTTATTGCATATCCAAGATTGCTGCTGTTACTATAAATAGCAAAAACCTATGATGCACATTACAGCCTTATTTATGTACCGATTTTGTTGATTTTGTTTGTTCATGAATAATTTCGTCTCCATGCATTTAAAAGAAAACCAGTCATCCAATTGAGCTGAAACTTGGTCAGTTGATTTATTGTGGTGGTGACTTGTATGGGATAGCTCAAAGGCCTTATAGCATATCCAAGATGGCCGCCATTACTATAAATAGCAAAAACCTAAAAATGCACATTACAGCCTTTATGTACCAATTTTGTTGAAATTTTAAACATAGAAAATAGAACTCCGGTTATTAAAATATATAAAAGAATTTTTCTGTAATGTTTTTAGTTTACCTAATATAGTGTATCTATACTTAAGTTTCACTTTGTATTGAATTCACTGATGTTCACCACTGCACTAGGATAGTGTTCTCTGAACACCTTGTTATTATTAAGCCAAGTTTTCTTAGAGTTATGGTCCTTTTACTGAAAAAACCTAAAATGGTAAAAAAATTTCCCAACGGCATGTTCCGAGTCAAAATTTGATTGATTTTTAGCTTCTGTATAATCTTAGACAAATCATTAATTCTTTTTGTGAAATTGGCTCGACAAATGGATAATAATTTTGCATTAAATTTCAACGAAATTGAAAACTGCCTTTATATAATGTCAAGACAAAATTTTGTCGGAGTAATTCTTCAAAGCTGAAGCACTATTTCATGAAACCTGGGGCAAACCCGGCAAAGCATCCACATTGATAGGAGATGAGCACATCATTAACCCACTTTTGACTGAAAAATCTAAAACGGTTAAATTTTCCCAAATGCATGACAAGCCAAAACCCGATATGATATTTAGCTTCTTTATAGTCTTAAACTTATAATTTATTTGTTTAGTGAAATTACCTAAAAGAAATTAAGCATTTTGCATTACATTTTGAAGGGGAAAAATGAAAAATGCCTCAAAATTCTTATGTCCAGACACTTCATGTCCAGAGTAATTATCAAAATGTTTGTAGCACTATTTCGCGAAACTTGATGCAAAGCATCCAAATTGACAGAAAATGTACATATCATTAACCTGAGTTGGTTTGCTCATTTTCTTGGGAGCAATTGATTGCCCTTTGAACATAAACTGCAAATCACAAAAAAGAAATTGTTAAAAGGAGATTCTAATTCACTTATTTGCATATTTTCATAATTCATTTAATGTTATGAACTTTCAAATCAAATTGGAGTTAGAAGGCAATCTGACATTTTTATCTACCACTCAATAGTGGTGTGCGGTTTTATAGGTATACCAGAATATCACAATAAAGTGTCATAATACATACATATCATGATATGACATATCTGATCCGGTAATACTGGTATTTTTGAAAAGTCTAATAACCTATCTATTTATAGCTTAAATGAACGCACAAACTGCCGTAGAGCCATCCAATTTGTTTATAAACTCAACTGACTGGAATTTATGTAAATATTACATCATACTATAGGTAAAGCTATCAACCAGATACGAAACAGCCAAAACAAAACTCATTCCATAACAATGTGTTATTAACAACATGGCCGACAGCGGCGAATTCAACATTGTAAAAGGCTCTTCCTCAGTTTTAAAATAATATATTATGATACGTATCGCGATACAGCATCTTCGTATCATAATATATAGTGATACAAAAATTTTGATAATACCCATCCCTACCACTCAAAGTTGGCCAGGGGGTATTATTTGGTAAATTGTTACATTGTGTTGGTGACCTATGTTTGATCTGAGCCATAATAGGGTAAGTGAATTCCATATCCTGCGAGGGCGTACCAGACTACCAGTCACTGAAGAACCTCTGACAGTGTAAAGCTCTGTGAATGCATGTACATGGTCACTTGTCTCAGGTGACTTGAGTTCCAGAGTTAGTTCTAGGTATGTTATTGCTATCATACACTGTCCGTTAAACATACTTTTTGGTTCTCTAAATCAACCCTGTATATATATATAGCTTTATGTCACTTAACACGTTGTGTAACAATTATTTCATACCAATCATCTCAAGAAATCATTACTGCTATGAGTTGGAGTCCTGTCCGGACCACATGTGGGAAAGACCATAAAACACACTCCCACATCACATGCATACACAAACTTGTTCATAGATTAATTCATAGAGGTTAATAAAGTAGTTCTCGTGACAATTAAATAGCTGAAAATTGCATTTTTACAGCATCATAAGACTGATGGCTGGGCTGGGAGTACTGAATAATTCTCTATGCTAATAAAGTTACATGTATAAATCGTCTAATTCTTTTAAACTTCCATAACAAAATGAAAAATTAATTTCATTTCTTATAATTCAATTTATAGCAATTTTTCAACACCAAATAAACAATTGAAACAACAATTTAGCCGTAGCCATTAGCATTGCTATGGTGTAGGAATTCAAATCAAATCTGTGTCATCATAATAAGATGATATAACTGAGAGCCAATTCATTCATGCAAACGTAACAGAAAAGATCTAACCAATCTTAATGCTTGGAACAAAGAAGAAATGAATTACATGTATATTTCTTTTTTTTCAGACCCAGTACCAGAACATTTAAGAAGTAAGTACAGTTAGGCCAAACAAAACAAAGTGTTTCCAGTTTCCCAACCCGACTCAAGTAAAGTCAATCCTAAATTTTTTTTTCACCCTTTTGAACAATATTATTTGTAATTTGTAATATATAAAAAATGTATTTGAAAAAAGGTATTCAGCAACACAACAATGATAAAGATAAAGTAAGTACAAGTTTTTATGTGTTAATAGATCTTGTATTAGTTTTCTATTTCAGTATTTCCTCACAGTTGAAGAATACTTGTGTTGCCAATGACCAAGATATTTTCAGAAAAAAAAAATGCCAACAGACCCTGGTTCTTATTTTTAAGAACCATAACATGAAACACATATTTTTATACCCCCGCAAACGAAGTTTAGGGGGTGGGGTATAATAGGAATCGCCCTGTCTGTCGGTCTGGTTATCCGCCCAATATCATGTCGGCTCCATATCTTCCATGTCTATGGATGAATTTTGATCAAACGTGGCACAAATGTAAACCAAAATGAGACGATGTGTCACATACCAAATTTATGTGCATAAGTCAAAGGTCAAGGTCAGGAGGTTAATGTTGGGGAGGGGGTATTTGGCTCTCAAGAGACAGTTCTAGTGTTGACTGTTTAGCCTCATATATAAATATCTCTGATTTGGGACTAAGAAATTTAAACTTTATGGACAGATTGTTGTAGTGTGTTTCGATCAAAGGGCACATAACTCTATTGTAGATATCACAGGGTGTAATACCATCAATATTGTGTTTAATCAAGTTATAATCAGTAGTTCTATTTAATTTGGCAATAGGTTGAGATTAGACAGCTCAGACAGATATATAGAGGTTCTATTTAGTTAAATATATATATATATATATATATATTAAAAACTTAAAAATCTCTCATTTATATGTAACAAGAAAGAACTGTACACAACGGTGAAACATGTTTTACAAATAATAAATTCAGTTATGTTTTACAAAACATTTTAACTTATTTTTAAGTTTTTAATTTATTTTATAAATTTACCTCACACAAAGATAAACTTTATCGACATATTTGGAATTATATATAACGTGATGACTTCAATTTTTCTATTGTCAACTTTCCTTTTTTATGCAGCAATATACCTGCTGCTCCTGCTTATGGTGTATTTGTTTCCCAATTAATACGCTATGGTAGAGCTTGTTCCCACTACAGGGACTTTGTACAACGAAGTAGGCTGCTTGCAAATAAATTGTTGACTCGGGGATATTGCAAGCCTAGGCTTATCAAGGCCCTCAAAAAGTTTTATGGCCGTCATCACAGTACTGTTGATAAGTTTGATGTCTCTGTTTCCAGGATTGCCCTGGATATTTTTTTTACGTTTCATAGTTCCATGTTCCTTTCACACAATTTTGATTACACACGTGGCGGGTGTAGCTAGCTAAACAGGAGATCTTACCCTTCCGGAGCACCCAGCCTCACTTCCCTGGTGGTCCACGTGTCTAACCTAACTTGTCAGTTCCAAAGTTTTTACTTTGCTTCTGGATTGTAATTCCAACATGGATAAGTATGTTTGTTTTTGATTATATATATATATATATATATATATATAATATATAATATATATATAATGTACTTTACTTAATTCCATCTTTCCTGTGGAGGATTGGGCCAATTTTTTCTCCAGTCCTTGTGTTTATTTCCCCAAACCTGTCCATCCACATTCACTAATCCCTAAATAATAATGGCTCTTCATCATTTCTTGTAGCAAAACAATTGATTCCACACTTGCTGCAGCCCACCCAGTTGTCAAATGAATGTGTATAACTGTCATATGTTTGGTTTAATCTAGTGATAGACAAAAATCCCAGCCAAAAAAGTATTCTAACATGACCTTTGTTTTCCTTCATGTGAAACATGAAGAGAGCTAGTCGTAATACAACAAACGATATACCCATCACTATTCTGTTGTAATGACATACTCCCTTGCTTATCTTATGACGTCATGCTATGTGTCGCGAACAATGTTTCTGACATAACTTTCATTCACAAAATCATTTATTTCTATGCATGTAATCTCAACAGCCGATTTGTTTCATTGAACCTTTTTGCAAATAAATAGTAAAATGCAATTTTGAAGAAATAGTTCACAATGTTTATTTCAATATGTTTTATTTGATTCATGTTAGAATTGAAATAATCAACATTTATCCTTGGTATATCGTCAAATAATACACCTTTGACACATGTATTATTCGACGATATACCACAGGTAAATATTGATTTTCTTCTTTCTTGTACTGTCAGTCTGTCTGACGAGCTTATCTATTTGTGACAAACTTATATTATCTAAAAATCAGAAGTTCCTTAAAAATTTAAAATGTATAAAAATGCCTCCATCATTAAGTGTTCATTATGTTATATATTGCAGAAAGATACAATATACAGCTAGAAGAATGGAGAAAAGAAGATGCCGTGTTTACCGAGACAAAAGCTTGTAAAAATGTAAGAAATGCCATCAATAAGAACACCTTTGTTACAGTTTCCGGGAATGCCGGGTCAGGTAAATCTGCCATGATTCATCATTTAGCATTAGAATTCAAATCAAATGGTTATGATGTCCTACCAGTTAAAGAACCTGATGATATAGAGAAATATCTTCAATCGATCAAAACAAATTTGTGTATGACGATCCAGTTGGTGTACATTGTATAAAATAGAGACAAGTTTATGAAATGGCTAGATTTTAAAATTGAATCTCCAAAAATGACTAAAAACCTGAGAGTACTTTGCAGTGTACGACGACAGATTGTAAATGAGTCCGATTTCAATAGCAATTGTAACATTTTGAGTAAAACCATCATAGATGTTGAAGACGACAAAAATAAACTAACATTGACAGAAAAAATTCAAATGATCAGACAGCACATTAAAGTAAGAGATGTAAAATTGAGTGTAACAGAAAATGCTAAGAAAATAATTGAGAAACAGGAGGAATTATTCCCCTTAGCTTGTCAATTGTTTGTCTCCAACACAGCATTACATAAAAACAATAACTGGACATTTTTTCAGAATCCATTCAAGCTTATTTTAGAGGATCTTGAAAAAATGAAATTACATGACAAAGTGAAATACTGTATTTTAATTCTGTGTTTGGTAAATGAAAATAGCCTTGAACCAGAAATATACACCCCAGAGAGTACAGTAAAATTATCCAAAGATAAACCATTTATCTTAGCTTGCGAATTAACACACCAGTCAATGATTGCTGGATTTAAAAATGGTTACGAATCCTTAGTAAATGTTTATCTTAAATGGAAAAATGGTATGTTATCTCTTACTCATGACCTTATATCTGATGTCATTTCTTATCATTTTGGACAAAAATATCCAAAATTAGTTTTGCAATTTTTTCCATCTAAATTTATCTATCGAAGAATTATTGTTGGTAATTTTGAGCCTGATGATCCTTATATCATCAGACTTGAAACAAAACATATAAAAGATCTGGTAGATAGAATATTGATAGATTTAGAAAAAAGAGAGTTTAAAAATGTGTTTTTGAACAAATGTTGGTCTAATGATACATTCTTAGATGCATTTAAAACAACTTTTGAAAGCAAGGTAGGAGGACAATCAGGACACATTAATCATTCAGTCTTAGATATATTTACAGAACCTCAACAATTAAATGAAGACATTCAATCTGAGGTAGAGCAAATATGTGATAGTGGTGCAACAAATACTTGGACATGGTATTTCAAGCAATGCAATTACTTAATATACCTGGTGTTACTGCATTACATTGGATAGCTACAATTGGTCATAGCAAGTTATTCAGTTATATTTGGGAAAATCTATCTCCTGTTCAGAAATCGACTGTAGGTAAAGATATATCACTTTTACACTATGCCTGTCTTGGTGGTGAAATGAACATATTTAATATTGTCTTGCAAACAGAAATAAATAAAATAAACACACCTATCAATGCTGAAATTGATAACTATCCTATAGATTTAGCTGTATACCGTAATAAGGATATAATACAGAGTCTGATAAAACTAGGTGCTAATACCAATGTAAAACATTCTTTGAAATTTAGAACAGCATTATTTAGTGCTGCTGCATGTAATAATGTTGAGGCATGTAGCATACTTATCCACGATAATAATGAGTTAGGTCCATGTAAATATTCTGGATGTAACTTTCAAATTAAGAATGAAAACAAATTTAAGAGTGATGATGTTTTATTTAAAAATGATAAAGTTGACCTAAATCAGACAAATTATCAAGGATGTTCTCCCTTATACATAGCAGCTCAGTGTAACAATACTGATGTAGCTCAGTTGCTTTTACAACATGGTGCTGATTATAATCTATGTAATAAGGATGGTTATAGTCCCTTATTCATAGCAGCTCCATGTAACAATACTGATGTAGCTCAGTTGCTATTACAACATGGTGCTGATTATAATCTATGTAATAAGAATGGTGCTAGTCCCTTATACATAGCAGCTCAGTGTAACAATACTGATGTAGCTCAGTTGCTATTACAACATGGTGCTGATTATAATCTATGTAATAAGAATGGTGCTAGTCCCTTACACATAGCAGCTCAGTGTAACAGTACAGATGTAGCTCAGTTGCTATTACAACATGGTGCTGATTATAATCTATGTAATAAGAATGGTGCTAGTCCCTTATACAGAGCAGCTCAGTGTAACAGTACAGATGTAGCTCAGTTGCTTTTGCAACATGGTGCTGATTATAATCTATGTAATAAGGATGGTGCCAGTCCCTTATACATAGCAGCTCAGTGTAACAATACTGATGTAGCTCAGTTGCTTTTACAACATGGAGCTGATTATAATCTATGTAATAAGAATGGTGCTAGTCCCTTATACATAGCAGCTCAGTGTAACAATACTGATGTAGCTCAGTTGCTATTACAACATGGTGCTGATTATAATCTATGTAATAAGAATGGTGCTAGTCCCTTACACATAGCAGCTCAGTGTAACAGTACAGATGTAGCTCAGTTGCTATTACAACATGGTGCTGATTATAATCTATGTAATAAGATGGTGCTAGTCCCTTATACAGAGCAGCTCAGTGTAACAGTACAGATGTAGCTCAGTTGCTTTTGCAACATGGTGCTGATTATAATCTATGTAATAAGGATGGTGCCAGTCCCTTATACATAGCAGCTCAGTGTAACAGTACAGATGTAGCTCAGTTGCTATTACAACATGGTGCTGATTATAATCTATGTAATAAGGATGGTGTCAGTCCCTTATACATAGCAGCTCAGTGTAACAGTACAGATGTAGCTCAGTTGCTATTACAACATGGTGCTGATTATAATCTATGTAATAAGGATGGTGCCAGTCCCTTATACATAGCAGCTCAGTGTAACAGTAGAGATGTAGCTCAGTTGCTATTACAACATGGTGCTGATTATAATCTATGTAATAAGGATGGTTAAAGTCCCTTACGCATAGCAGCTCAGTGTAACAATACTGATGTAGCTCAGTTGCTATTACAACATGGGGCTGATTATAATCTATGTAATAAGAATGGTGTTACTCCCTTACATGTTGCAACTATGTTTGACAGTACTGATGTATTAAAGTTGCTTCTACAACATGGGGCTGATGTTTAGTAAGTGTAATAATAATGGTTGCTGTGCCTTCTTTATAGCAACTAAGTGTAACAGTGCTGGTATAGGCTGATTGCTTTTACATTGAATCGGTCATAATTAATGATCAGAACTGATCAAGTAATTAATAATCAGTAATAATTGATTATGTAACAAATATATAGGAAGTGAACATTGGATTCTGATTAAGAACAAAATAAAAAATTGCTGATATAAGTTTAAGTATGATTTAAAACTGAGATTTTCCATCAAATTTTTCTACTGGTGGTTTGAATTTTGAGCTTTGTGTTTATAAAAAAAAAATGCAGTACTCATTCCAGTGTAAAATTTAAAAAGAGTTAAACTTAGTGTTTACACTCAGGAATATTAATAAGTTTACTGCTACAACAAATATATACATATGTATTTATACTTTGGACAAAAATAAAAATATACAGTAAAACCTCTCTAAACCGGACAAGCGCCGGACCATACATTTTGTCCGGTTTTGGGAGGTGTCCGGTTTAAGGAGGTTTTGAAATTTTAACCTAGCTTATCTCCCTTAACTAAATGTGATAAATGTCAGAGAAGCCATAATCAACAATACTGTACATATTTATGCTATATGTGAAAGCTCTGTTTGAATTGGTTTTAAATCACCTTTAATTCACTTTCTTTAGAAGTTTCTTAATAGGATGCTAATTAGGGTACTAAAGGCAAACGACACTACCTTTATCAATCCCTGACAGGACAACAATAGTGTTGACGCCTTTCCAGTCTCCTTGACCCATAAGGTGTTACTGGATAATAATTAACAAAACAACTGTATCAACTATAGATAATATGATAAGATTATATAGAAGTGCTTATCTTAGTTACTGTGTCAATTAATAAGTAAATAATGAACAAATTTAGATTAGAAAGATAAATCACAAAAAGAATAGAAAAATGTAGGTGAAAAATATTTAAAATATAAATACATGAGGGATTAAATTGAATACCAAATATTTTAAATAAGAATGAAAAATAATTTAAAAAAACCTTATGATTTTTAAGTGTCCATAATTGAATATTATTATAAATCTGTTTAAAACTAATATATTTAAAAAAGGAAAAAAAAAGTAATTAAAAAAAAACAAAATGTTGTCCGGTTTAGAGAGGTTCAATTTTAAGGATATAAGCAACTTGGGACTAAAAAGTTTGTCCGGTGTCCGGAATAGAGAGTGTCCGGTTTAGAGAGGTTCTTGTTAGTTGAAATAAAGAAGGATAAATTCGGGACCAAATATATTGTCCGGAATAGAGAGTTGTCCGGTTTAGAGAATGTCCGGTTTAGGGAGGTTTCACTGTAGTAAAACCCTGTATGTAGGCTTACATTTAGATCCCTGGAACAAAACTAACTTTTTAACTGAGAATAGCAAAGGCAATAATGTTGGTATTTCTCCTTTTCTGTCCATACTTTCTTTATGCCTGCCATAAAAGGAAACTGATCAGTGATTATTTAATATTTTAATAAAGTGGTTAGAATCTGGTAACAATCGACTGATTATACATGTAATGGACAAGCGGCAAATCACTACCTTTCACTGTGGTTTTATTGATGTTGACAAATAGCTGTCCAATTACAGGAGAAGACAATCTTCAACATAGCTATAGTCTGGATGCCAGATTGTTATCTATTTATAGTAACACCAGGCACCATGGATTGAGCTACTACAAACATCTATTTATAGTAACACCAGGCACCATGGATTGAGCTACTACAAACATCTATTTATAGTAACACCAGGCACCATGGATTGAGCTGCTATGAACATTATCTATTTATAGTAACACCAGGCACCATGGATTGAGCTACTACAAACATCTATTTATAGTAACACCAGGCACCATGGATTGAGCTGCTATGAACATTATCTATTTATAGTAACACCAGGCACCATGGATTGAGCTGCTATGAACATTATCTATTTATAGTAACACCAGGCACCATGGGTTGAGCTGATATGAACATTATCTATTTATAGTAATACCAGGTACCTACAAACATCTATTTATAGTAACACCAGGCACCATGGGTTGAGCTACTACAAACATGGGTTGAGCTGATATGAACATTATTTATTTATAGTAACACCCGGTACCATTGATTGAGCTACTACAAACATCTATTTATAGTAACACCAGGCACCGCGGGCTGATCTGCTATGAACATTATCTATTTATAGTTACACCAGGCACCATCAGTTGAGCTACTATGAAAACTATCTATTAATAGCAACACCAGGCAACATCAGTTGAGCTACACACATTATCTGTTTATAGTAACACCAGGCAACATTAGTTGAGCTACTACAAACATCTATTTATAGTAACAATATGCACCATCAGTTGAGCTGCTATGAATGTAATCTATTTAAAGTAACACCAGGTACCATTGGTTGAGCTGCTATGAATATAATCTACATTGTATTTATAGTAGCACCAGGCACCATGGATTGAGCTACTATGAACATTATTTATTTATAGTAACACCAGGCACCATGGATTGAGCTGCTATGCTATGAACATTATCTATTTATAGTAACACCAGGCACCATGGATTGAGCTACTATGAACATTATCTATTTATAGTAACACCAGGCACCATGGATTGAGCTACTATGAACATTATCTATTTATAGTAACACCAGGCACCATGGATTGAGCTGCTATGAACATTATCTATTTATAGTAACACCAGGCACCATGGATTGAGCTGCTATGAACATTATCTATTTATAGTAACACCAGGCAGCATGGATTAAGCTACTATGAACATTATCTACTTATAGTAACACCAGACATCATGGATTGAGCTGCTATGAACATTATCTATATATAGTAACACCTGGCGCCATGGATTGAGCTACTACACACATTATCTATTAATAGTAACACCTGGCACAATCGGCTGAGCTACTACAAACATCTATTTATAGTAAAAATATGCACCATCAGTTGAGCTGCTATGAATGTAATCTATTTAAAGTAACACCAGGTACCATTGGTTGAGCTGCTATGAATATAATCTACATTGTATTTATAGTAACACCAGGCACCATGGATTGAGATGGTATGAACATTATCTATTTATAGTAACACCAGGCACCATGGATTGAGCTACTATGAACATTATCTATTTATAGTAACACCAGGCATCATGGATTGAGCTGCTATGAACATTATCTATTTATAGTAACACCTGGCACCATGGATTGAGCTACTACACACATTATCTATTTATAGTAACACCTGGCACCATCGGCTGAGCTACTACAAACATCTATTTATAGTAACACCAGGCACCATCAGCTGAGCTACTACAAACATCTATTTATAGTAACACCAGCACCATCAGCTGAGCTACTACAAACATCTATTTATAGTAACACCAGGCACCAACGGCTGAGCTACTACAAAAGTCTATTTATAGTAACACCAGGCATCATGGATTGAATTGCTATGACCAATATCTATTTATAGTAACACCAGGTTTCATAGATTGAACTGCTATGACCAATATCTATTTATAGTAACACCATGACACACACCGTTTTTCCCGCAAAATTTTATCAACAAAATCAGAGATGTATTGATAGTTGATAGTTGAAATTGATTAAGTTGAAAAATAAGAAAATTCTCAACCCTGGTTCTAATATATTTGATACAGAACTTGACAAGCCTTGTTCTGGACCAAATATATTAGAACTCTGGTTGAGATTTCTCTATCTGGCACCACGAGTTGCGATAGATTCTATGATGCCGAGATGAAATGCTTATTCTCGGACATGAACTGCATCTAATATTACAAACTTCAAATAAAATGTAAAATATTTGTTCCCGATTTGTTTAGATAACATTTTATACTTGAATACCATAAATGAAAGAAAGGTTTAATTAAGGTTTTTATCTAGTATATACAATGTATTTTGTCACCCTTCAAAGAAAAGTTCTTGCATAGTGAATAGGTAACTTGCCAGAGTACATAGAACTATGTTCAGAAATCTGCCAAAAATACATATTTATCCAAATTGTAAATAAAATTGTGTAATTTAAAAGATCATGTATTGGTAAATATTATGTACATGTATGTGAATTTTTACTAGTACTTTGGGCGAGCTAAACTGTAAAAGTTACCTAAAGATAATTGGGGAAAATAGCTAAAAAAATTGGAAAAAATAGTAATGTTTTTGCCATTGGGAATGGAGCCCAATCTCGGCCCTAAATCAAAACAAAAAGTGCTATTGACAGAGTGTGTAAGGCTGTGTAACCTGACAAAATCCTGTATAACTTATTCGGTTTTTTTTATTGTGAATCTGATATTTTATTTTTATGTTTGTTATATTTGTGGTCATCATTAATTTATATTTATATACTAGTATATATTTGATATATGACTATTCATACACTAATGGATACATTCTAAGAGAGAAAATTGTTGCCATTAAATTTTGTTTTGAAGCTGACCATCTAAATTCTAGAAGAAAATTCCAGTTACTTTTCAGTAGCAATACAAAAGAGAGCCTGAAAATAACATCAAATTTTATTATCGAGTGCCTTGAAATACGTAAAACTAAAATTACTTAAGTACCTTGCAGTATTACATCTCATTATCTGTAAAATATTCATTTGTTATATATGTTACATTTGTCAGTTACGTTTTTTTTTATGATTTCTTGTTCATTATGTTTTATGTTTATTGAATTACTTGCCATAACCAATTATTGTAATTGAGTTCGAGCAATAAAGATATTATTATTATTATTATTATTATTATTATTATTATATATATATATATATATATATATATATATACAATATTGTATTCTATCAACCTCTTTATAACACTCGCCCTACATATAATAGAACAAAGAGTTGTCAATTTGATGTAATGCAGATGATTGGAAGCAATAAATTTATAATTTGTAATGCAGACATGATATAAAGTACACCGTTCATCAATGTCACACGTGATGTAGTATGCATGTGTAGCACCCAAAGACACCCTGAAAATTCTATATTTGAGATAAAGTCGTTTCTAAAAAATTAATGAACCATTAAGATTTACAAAATGTCCACTGGAAATGACCAATTTCTTGCAGTCTTGCAAATACGATACAACTAGATGTCCCTATCATGTAAAATGAAACATTAAAAATATTATTGATACTGTATGAAAAAATAAATTGGTTTCACAATTTTGGTCCAAGTACTATTGTTGAGAAATTACTGCTCATTTCACAAAGAAACGTCACCCCCTCATTTCCATTAAAAACGTCACCCTAATACAATAATATTAAGAACAAAATAGAAAAATAACCAAAATTCATTTCATTTATTTCAAAATACTGTGAAAAGAACACGCCTGGAAAAATGTCAAATTACATACATGGTAGGTGTAGCTAACTAAACAGTAGGTACTTATTTTTCCGGAGCACCGACACCACTTCCCTGGTGGAAGCAACCTTATTTGCCAGCTTCAAAATTTTTAATTTGCTTTGGCACTGTGGTTTGGACATGGACTTGTATGTTTGTTTTTGATTGTAATAAAATGAATTATAGATGCACTGTAGATATTAAATATCGTCAGCTCTATTCCGTGGGTGAAAATACTAGTATGTGGAAGTAATTTGATATAACAAGTATCATTTTTATAATATACTTGAACTTGATACTTTCTAATTATCAACACCTCATTTTTACGGGCGTTGTAAAACTGGCGATGTTTGACACGTTATTTAAAATTTCTATCCCCAGTGAAAAGCCCACAATAATTCTGTTAATAATTGTTAGCCAATAATTGCACGTAAAGTAGCGTCTTTGCCGATTTCAAAACTTTTATCTTTTAAAAAGAAATAGTGAAACACAGAATTTCTGATAAATATTTTATTCAGTGTCTATGCCAATGTCAGCATTTTTTATGAAATTTTATCTTTTGAAAAAGAAATAGTAAAGCATAGAATTTCTGAAAAAACTGAATATTTTATTTCACAATTTCATTAGGATTAGAAAAAGTTAACCACCCAAACACAAATGTCCTAAACCCAAGAAGAAAAAAATGTCAAATTACGAGGGGAAGTTAGAAAGTTCATAGAACAGCGTATTCAGCCAAACGTAACACACACATTTTCTTTACTTATTTAGACAACACAACATTCAACCATTTTAAACATATCAAGTTTATATGTCACAACATATTTGTGTAATTCTCAAAAACATTCAAAGTTGATGACCATTAAGCAACGATTAAAAATCAAAATGTTGAGTTTAGGGCAGTAATAAAGTTCCTCACAGTAGAGGGATCAAATGCCAAAGAAATTCAACGGCGAATGGTCGAGGTGTACGGTGACAGTGGTCCTGCCTATTCCACAGTGGCAAAATGGTCAGCTGAATTTAAACGTGGGCGCACCTCACTGAAGAATGACCCACGGTCAGGTCGGCCAGCTGATGCCATCACAAAGTAAATTTTCGCGTCTGTGGAAACCCTCATCATAAATGGTTGTTGAATTAGGATTGATGACATAGCTAGGGAGTGTGACATTTCACATGGAAGTGTATACACGATTATCCTCGAGCATCTTGGGATGTCAAAAGTATCCGCAAGATGGGTCCCCAGAAACCTTAATGTGCAGGATCGCTTCCAAAGACTCCAGTCAAGTCGGGAGCTTCTTGGCATTTATAATGATAACCCGGAGAGCTTTCATTTACGTTTAGTTACCTGGTGATGAAACATGAAATTCATCATTGGGACCCAGAAACCAAAACAAGAGCCCATGCAATGGAAGCACCCTGGCTCACCCCCACCAAAGAAATTCGAGGGGTATTGCTTCTTCGCGACAATGCTCCTGTGCACAAGTCAAGGATTGCACAAGCAGCGATTCGTGAATGCAAGTTCAAACAACTTAATCACCCACCCTACAGTCCCGATTTGGCACCTAGTGAAATCCCATTTACGGGAAATCAAATTTCCTGAGGATGATGAACTTAAGGCTGCCACAGAGGCATGGTTTCAGGACTAAACAGAAGACTTCTATTTCAAAGGTATAGACAGTCTGAAAAAGTGGGCTAAGTGCATTGGGGTAAATGGGGACTATATTGAAAAATAATAATAACATGTATGGTTTGTTGCGGCAATATATACCCCGTTCTATGAACTGTTTGACCTCCCCTGTTACATACGTGGTAGGCGTAGCTAACTAAACAGTAGGTGCTTACTCTTCCGGCGCATCCGGCCTCACTTCCTTGGTGAAAGTCCACGTGTCAACCTAGTTTGTCATCTTCAAAATTCTTACTTTGCTTTGGCGTTGTGGTTTGGGTATGGATTGATATGTTTGTTTTTGATTATGTAATAATATCTTTTTAATTTAATCATAGAATGCATTCACAAAATGGTATATGGCAATTATAATAAAATGAATTATAGATGCACTATAGCTCCTAAATATCGTCAATACTTTTCCGTTGGTGAAATATGTGGAAGTAATTTGATATAACCTTAAATTGAAATTTTTTTATTATTAACACCTCATTTTCACGGGCGTTGTAAAGCTGGTGATGTTTGACACGTTAATAAAAATTTCTAATCCTCCCCCCCCCCCCCCCAGTAAAAAGCCCAGAACATTATTAGTTTATTTTTTTGAAAAAGAAATAGTAAAACATGTAATTTCTATAAAAAACATTTTATTCAGATATGATTCAGATGTTCGCAATTTTATCACGATTAGAAACAGTTAACTACCCAAACATAAATGTCCTGAACACAAGAAATTAAACTAGGAACCAACGTAAAAAAACTTATCAAGAAAAGACTCGCCTAAAAATGTCAAATAACACACGTGGTAAGCGAAGCTAACTAAACAGGATGTGCTTACCTTCCGGAGCACCCGGCCTCATTTCCCTGGTGAAGTCCACTTGATAAACCTAATTTGCCATCCTCAAAATTCTTACTTTGCTTTGGGATTATGGTTTTGACATGAATTGGTATGCGTCATATATCTTTTAATTTAATCATAGAATGCATTCGAAAAATGGTATATGACAATCATAATAAAATTAATTATAGATGCACTATAGCTCCTAAATATCGTCAATTCTTTTCTTTGGGTGAAAATATGTGAAAGTATTTTGATATAACCTTAAATTGATACTTTTTAATTATCAACACCTCATTTTCACGGGCGTTGTAAAGCTGGTGATGTTTGACACGTTATCTAAAATTTCTAACCCCCAGTAAAAACCCTAGAACATAATTCTGAAAATAAATGCGAGTCATTAATGGGACGTAAAGTACGAGATCTATTCCCATTTCTGCGTTTTTGATGCATTTTTTCTTTAAAAATGGTGAAACATAGAATTTATCAAAATATTTGATCCAGAAATGATTTTAGATGTTCATAATTTCATCAGGAATAGAAACAGATTGTCAACCAACATAAATGTTCTTAACGCAAGAAGGCAAAATAAGGACCAAAGAAAAAGAGAGAGAGAAGGAGAAGAACACATCTGAAAAAATGAAAACGTGCCCAACAACATAATGTTCGATTATTGGAACATTCTTAATACAGTCAAGGTAATGCCGGTTCTGTAAGCATGTTCAAAAACGAACTAAACAAAGATGAAACAATCGTCCAACTAAGTTTGAGCCAAAGTGTTACAAAATATGCAGAACCGGGCAACAAATTCAGAAGGCAATGGATAAAAAACACCTCAATAAGTAAACTGATTATGTTTCGAAGATGATAAGAAATAAAAAAAGATGTGGTATACCGGAAATTGTTAACTATACCCCAAATAAACAGAACTTAGAGAGTTTTGAAATAGGAATCACACTGTCTGTCAGTATGTCTGTCCGTTCACAATATAGTATCTTCTTCGAGGAATCATTTGCGAAAAGGAGATAAAATGTATTCATTATTTTAATCTTTGCTAAGCATGACCAAATAAAAAATCAGATGTAAGATAGAAGATTATATAGAACCAAGTTTATAACTTGAAGGGACGAATGTTGAAAGCGTGAATGTTCAAATGGTTCACGTTATTGAAACTAAGTACATATTATAAATACCTGTTTTAATTTTACAGCACTAAAAGACTGTGTCGGAATACTATTCCTAATCAGTAGTGCTTGGACCAAAATTGTGAAAACAATTGTTGAAAAGATACCCAAAAAACCAAAAATTTAGCTAAGAACGTACTTTGCATGAGGGAGTATACCCTAGGTTTAGATAATTTTCAGATTTTAACTAGCAGCCAATTTAGACAATAGTATTTTTTTCACAATTATTAACAACACGAGAGTTCTAAGCACGTTGAAAATATTGAGAAAATTGCCTTGTCACCACAAAGGTAAGTAGGCGAGATGTGATTACATTTATTATATCATTTATGTTATTTGTTTGTACTGCTCAAACGGATCTTACACTAGTATCGGTCATCACCAGCGATTATATGTAAAAACAAAACAGAAATGTAATAAAGCTAATAATTATGGATTGATGAACCCAAAAATATACTATCAAAATACAAAAACGGAAACGATTTTGGCTTGTGTTCAATGTAAAACAAACGTCGGTTTATAAAAACTATCGCTCAAAAATACTTGCGAAGCCGTTAAGAAAGGGTGTCAAAAACACGTCGGTGAACAAACCTAATGCCAATTTGTCAATGCAACTGACATAAACACTTTCCTTTAAATATGTCGGAAAGGAACAAATAAAAAACAAACATTAAGTTGAAAATGTGGGAAAAAACCTGAAATGACCGTTAGTGTAAACATGATCTGTTAAACGCGTTGTACTGCTTAGGAAAAAATTCGGATGGAACTTTATTGACCCTTCCAAAAGGCAATCAACAAGAGGAAAGTTACGAAGCAGCTGTCTTGGCATAACGACTTCAATTTTTCTAATATCAACTTTCTTTTTTCTATGCAGCAATTTACCTGCTTCTCTTGTTCATGGAGTTTTTGATGCTCTATGGTTGGGCTTGTTCCCACTACGAGACTTTATACAACCAAACAAGTAGCTTACAAAATAAATTGTTGACTCGGGGGTATTGAAAACGTACGTACAATATTGGATGGTCAGAAGGCTTAAAGTTTAAAGACAAATATTGAATATGTGTGCATATTAAGTATAAGTATATTTTGTCAAGAATGCAGTTGATCTTTATCCTGTACTTAAAAAGATCCTTCAGAACTAGAATTTACTTCTCACATATATTGTGCTTTCTTATCTAATTTTGGTTAAACATATGTTGGTCCTTCTGATGTTTTTCAACCCCTTTAAAAATTAGTTTCACAAATTTTGATTAAAGCACTACTAATGAAGAAATTGAAATCCGAAACCGTCGTCCAATGTTGTAGAATTAAAACTGGTATAATATGTAATTTAAACAAATTCACCTAAGAAATACTTAATTTTAAAATTTACGAACCGCATTTGTTTTTGTTAATTTTAAGAAAATATAAACATTGAAAAATACTGTACATATAGTTATATATTTGACTCCCTATTGTTCCATGTTCCTTCTTTCAGTCTTAATTTTGATTCCAATGGGTGTAGCTAGCTAAACAAGAGTTGTTTACCCTTCCAAGGGAACACCCAGCCTCACGTCCATGATAGTTTCAAAGGTTTTACTTTGCTTTGGGATTGTGTTTTGAACATGTTTGTTTTTGATCTGTACATGTTTAAATATAAAAGATACCTTAACATCGTGACATGCCAGTTATAAGTAGACGTGACGAGTGCCATGCAAGAATTATAATGATAGTGAGTAAGGGTGTAAAGGAATGACTAATGGCGATGTTAAAGAATGACCAATGGCGATACTTTTAACGGTTATACAATGTATATATATCTCATAGAAACAAAAATAGACAGATTTTGTAACAACACCTTTTGTAACAAAATTTTGAACATCTTTCAAGAAAAGAATACACAGCACAACAATATAAGTGGAAGGTGTTGATATGTAACACAGTTGAGATATCACTAAAATAAATGATATATCCTATTTTAACCGGATAAATATGTGGTACAAACTTTGAAATACAATATGTATAAGCAATGCAGAGTGAGCTGTGTCTGAAAAAATGTCTTATTTAAGTATTGGAGGACCAAAAAGTTTGAAATTGTATTTAAATCTCAAACAACAATTTTTACACATTTTCAAATTAACTGAAATTAACAAACAATAACAAAACTTACTAATATTTTAATCATATTTATATAAATCATAATCATAATAGAAATGTATGCGTCATTATGTAAAACCTGTGACTACATTCACGTTTTATCACACAATATACAAATAACATTATGTAAGGCATATGTTATAAGTGATGTTAAAACTACAAAACAGGGTTATGTAAGAAATATATGTCAAGGCAAATAACATTGACCTGTCCATTTGACCTTTCATTAGGAATATTCATATAGGAGAATCCATACATAACATGGGTAGTTTTAAGATTCGACAATTTATACATGAACAGTATTTGTGCTTAGTGCCTCTCATAATGTAGACGAAATAAACATGTACATGCCCTATGCATGAATAAACTCGTTTATGATAAATACTGCAATTAAAGGTCAATCGGACAGGTCATTGTTGTTTGCCTATACATGTATATAGTTTTCTGACATAATCCTGTGGGAAATTTTGTCGTTTGAACACATTTATTACATAATGCTGTTGTATATATCATATACTAGTATCAATAAAAACAAAACAACATGTAAACAATGTTTATATCATCTTAATTATGTTTATAATATTATATAATAAAAATATCTAATATGGCACTGAAAAAGAACGTCAAATCTAGTGGAAACATACCTAAACAATTGCACATGGTATACCTTTAAAAAGTACTGTTTACATTAATATATGCAACAAAAAGTCAAGAATATGAACTATGAAAAAAGTTGTAATATGACATTTGTAGACTTAATTTGAGGTCAACATGTGTTATGTTGGACCTGGGGACTAAACCGAAGGCTGAAGACATTGGGCACATGATTGGTTGGACCTGAGGACCAAATTAGCATAAGGCCAAAGGCTTAGGGACAACAATTTGGTCCTCAGGGGTAATCATCACCTTTTACCATTGGCACATGATTGATTGGACCTGAGGACCAAATTAGCCTAAGGCCAAAGGTTTAAGGCATTGGACAACAATTTGGTTCTCAGTGGCAATTCATCACATTTTACCTCAAACTCAGTCAACAAATTCAAAACTGTTTACTGGAGCAAAACAATGGATCATCAGGTTCAACACAATACATTTTCACCTCCAACTCAGTCAATACATGCAAATTGTTTACTAGACAAAACACTCAGATGGCATGGTGTTCTCTAGATTTCCTTAGAGCTTAGAGCTAAACCATGAAGCATCAAAAACAAACATATTAATCCATTTCCGAATCACAATCCAGAAGCAAAGTAAAAACTTTGGAACTGACAAGTTAGGTTAGACACGTGAACTTCCACCAGGGAAGTGAGGCCGGGTGCTCCGGAAGGGTAAGCACCTCCTGTTAAGCTAGCTACACCCGTCACGTGTGTAATCAAATTTGTGTGAAAGGAACATGGAACTATGAGACGTCAAATATATCCAAGGCAATCCTGGACACAGAGACATCAAACTGTTATCAACAATACTGTGATGACGGCCATAAAACTTTTTGAGGGCCTTGATAAGCCTAGGCTTGCAATATCCCTGAGTCAACAATTTATTTGCAAGCAGCCTACTTCGTTGTACAAAGTCCCCGTAGTGGGAACAAGCTCTACCATAGCGTATTAATTGGGAAACAAATACACCATAAGCAGGAGAAGCAGGTATATTGCTGCATAAAAAAGGAAAGTTGACAATAGAAAAATTGAAGTCATCACGTTTGTCATAAAGTTTCAAATGTAGTTGTGCGTCATAATTCAGGTATAAGTCTAAATATGAAGCAGAACTTGAGGAATCAGTCGTGTCTTTTATTTCAAGCTCACTAGGATAGATGACAATACATCAACAATGAATTTCTATTATGCTAAATATTAAAAATATCAAGACAATATCCCAATATACAGAATGTAATTTATGGATGTGCTAACAGCTTATTACTAAACTTGTCTTTTAATGTTTTTATATTGTTTTGGGATTGTGTTTTTGACATGGATTAGTATGTCTATTTTTGATTAGATATTGCAACGTTTTCAAATCTTGATTGCGATTTGAGCTTAACAATGAAACATCTATTTCTAGATATATAAAACACTTTAGATACCATGGTTGTTTTCAAATCTTGACATAATATAAACATGATATAAAATAATTTAAAATAGAAACTATATCTACGTTTTATCACACAATATAAAAAGAGTATTATATACAGAGCATGTTATAAGGTGATATTGAAAATACAAAATTATCCACAATTATATGACAAATATATAATAAATTTGTTTATATACAATTACATATCATCATGATAATAAACATAATAATCTCAACTTAATATTGTTCTGTAACCATGATAATTGAAATAATAATCTCTCCTAAAATACTTTAAAAGATATTGTTCTGTCATACTTATAATTAAAATAATAATCTCGGGCAAAATACTTAAAAAATAACGTTGTATCATCAGGATGATTAAAATGATTTTAAAATAATAATCTTAAAATTATTGATCTATCATGTTACAATGTGTTTATTAAAATAATCGTCTCAGCTAAAATACTTAAAATACATTGTCCGTCTGTCATCATGATAATTAGATAATAATCTCGGCTAAAATATTTGAAATATATTGTTTGTCTTTTATCAAGATAATTAAAATAATAACCTCAGATAAAACACTTGAATATTTGTTGTTCCATCATGAAAATTAAAATAATAATCTCAGGTAAAATATTGTTCTAATCTCAGGTAAATTACTTGAAAGATAGTGTTCTATCATAACGATTATGGCACTGTAAAAATATAATTTAAATCTCTAATATGGCACTGGAACAGAATATCAAATCTAGATGATGGACTTAAACCTTAACAATGGCACATAATGAGCATAGAAATTACAGAGAAATACATTTTCTTCATCCTGATTCTGCTTAGAGCTTCAAACATATGTTTTACTAGAACAGATCACTGAGATATTATGGTGTTCTCAAAGCTAGATTTGTTCAGAGCTAAACAATAATACATTTTACTTGAACAAATCACTGATATATTATGGTGTTCTCAAAGCTTGATATGTTCAGAGCTAAACAATAATACATTTTACTAGAATAAATCACTGAGATATTATGGTGTTCTCAAAGCTTGATATGTTCAGAGCTAAACAATAATACATATTTTTCTAGAGATAATATTGAAGTATTATGGTGTTCTGAAATCTTTGTGTATTCCGAGCTAAACAATGATAAATGTTTACTATGACACAGCATCGATATATTTTGGTGTTGTCAAATATTTGAGTGCTCAGAGCTAAACAATACAATGATACATTTTATTAAAATAAATCACTGAGATATCATGGTGTTCTCAAATCTAGATATGTTCAGAGCTAAAACAAATTACATATTTTTCTAGAAATAATATTGAAGTATTATGGTGTTCTTAAATCTCTGTGTGTTCAGAGCTAAACAATGATACATTTTTACTACAACACAACACTGAGATATTATGGTGTTCTCAAATCTTTGTGTGTTCAGAGCTAAACAATGATACATTTTACAACAACACAATACTGAGATATTATGGTGTTCTCAATTCTTTGTGTGTTCAGAGCTAAACAATAACACATTTTTACAACAACACAACACTGAGATATTATGGTGTTCTCAAATCTTTGTGTGTTCAGAGCTAAACAATGATACATTTTACAACAACACAATACTGAGATATTATGGTGTTCTCAATTCTTTGTGTGTTCAGAGCTAAACAATAACACATTTTACTAGAACAAATCACTGATATATCATGGTGTTCTCAAATCTAGATGTGCTCAGAGCAAAGTAATGATACGTGTTTAGTACAACACAACACAACACTGAGATATTGTGGTGTTCTTTAAAATCTTAGTGTGATCAGAGCTGAACAATTACATATTTTCCTAGAACAAATCACTGAGATATTGTGGTGTTCTGAAATCTTTGTGTGTTCAGAGCAAAACAATGGTACATGTTTACTACAACACAACACAACACAACACTTAGATATTGTGGTGTTCTTTAAAATATGTTTGTGATCAGAGCTGAACAATTACACATTTTACTAGAAAAAATCACTGAAATATCATGGTGTTCTCAAATCTAAATGTGGTCAGAGCAAAACAATGATACGTGTTTACTACAACACAACACAACACTTAGATATTGTGGTGTTCTTTAAAATATGTTTGTGATCAGAGCTGAACAATTACACATTTTACTAGAACAAATCACTGATATATCATGGTGTTCTCAAATATAGATGTGCTCAGATCAAAACAATGATACGTGTTTACTACAATACAACACAACACTAAGATATTGTTGTGTTCTTTAAAATCTTTGTGTGATCAGAGCTGAACAATTACACATTTTACTAGAAAAAATCACTGAAATATCACGGTGTTCTCAAATCTAAATGTGCTCAGATCAAAACAATGATACGTGTTTACTACAATACAACACAACACTGAGATATTGTGGTGTTCTTTAAAATCTTTGTTTGATCAGAGCTGAACAATCACACATTTTACTAGAAAAAATCACTGAAATATCACGGTGTTCTCAAATCTAAATGTGGTCAGAGCAAAACAATGATACGTGTTTACTACAACACAACACAACACAACACTTAGATATTGTGGTGTTCTTTAAAATATGTTTGTGATCAGAGCTGAACAATTACACATTTTACTAGAACAAATCACTGAAATATCACGGTGTTCTCAAATCTAAATGTGCTCAGATCAAAACAATGATACGTGTTTACTACAATACAACACAACACAGCACTTAGATATTGTGGTGTTCTTTAAAATATGTTTGTGATCAGAGCTGAACAATTACACATTTTACTAGAACAAATCACTGATATATCATGGTGTTCTCAATTATAGATGTGCTCAGATCAAAACAATGATACGTGTTTACTACAATACAACACAACACTGAGATATTGTGGTGTTCTTTAAAATCTTTGTGTAATCAGAGCTGAACAATTACACATTTTACTAGAAAAAATCACTGAAATATCATGGTGTTCTCAAATCTAAATGTGGTCAGAGCAAAACAATGATACGTGTTTACTACAACACAACACAACACTTAGATATTGTGGTGTTCTTTAAAATATGTTTGTGATCAGAGCTGAACAATTACACATTTTACTAGAACAAATCACTGAGAAATTGTGGTGTTCTTTAAAATCTTTTTTTGATCAGAGCTGAACAATTACACATTTTACTAGAACAAATCACTGAGATATCATGGTGTTCTCAAAGCTAGATATGTCCAGAGCTTAACAATAATACATATTTTTCTAAAAATAAGATTGAAGTGTTATGGTGTTCTTAAATCTTTGTGTGTTCAGAGCTAAACAATGATACATTTTTACTGCAAAACAACACTGAGATATGATGGTGTTCTCAAATCTTTGTGTGTTTAGAGCTAAACAATGATACATTTTTACAACAACACAACACTGAGATATTGTGCTGTTCTCAAATACAAGTATTTGTATGTGCTCAGAGTTTATGAATGACACATGTTTACTAGAAGAAAAGAATGATAATTAACATTGATCATTGAATAACAAAGTTAGACCTAGGCAAATATGGCACTGGTATGTTTGCAAAACATATTTGAAGCTAAACATGGACAATAAAAAACAAAACATTTATCACCTTTATGAGGGATCCATATAAAATTAAATATTCATTCCAGAGGTTAAGATTTCCCTATCCTATATGAATACTCATAATGGTTTTTTTTAATTCTCAAATTTAGAGTTGCTTAGAGCTGAACAATGGCACATATTTTGCTATAATAAAACACTGAATAATAAAATACAATCATTAATCAATTTAAACATTTTACAAAACAAAAAACTCAAATATTATAAATTTTAATTATGCCATTGTTAAAAATATCACAAAAGTTCTCTGATATTTTACTGAAATGAAATGCCTAATTTAGGTGAGCTTAGGGCTAAACAATAGAACTCGTCATGAACATACCAGGAAATGTTATGTGTTTTATTATATTACTGGTAGAAAAATTCATAACCATCTCCGATTTGTTACTGAAATGGAATGTTTTATTTATGTTTGCTTACAGCTGAACAATATAGCATGTCATGAACATGTCAGGAAAACATTATGTGTTCTATTATTTTACTGGTAAAAAAATCACCGATTTGTTACTGAAATAGAATGTCTTATGAAGATGTGCTAAGAGCTAAACAATACAACATGCCATAAACATGCCAGGAAAATATTATACATGCTTTTATGTCCAAGGTTAAAAATCTAAAATTCATTCTCCGATATTTGTCTTATGAAGGTGTGTTTATAGCTAAACCACAGAACATGTCATGAACATGCCAGGAAACATTATGTGTTTTATTATATTACTACTAAATAAATCTCACAACCAATCTCCGATTTGTTACTAAAATTGAATGTCTTATAAAGGTGTGCTAAGAGCCAAACAACAGAATATGTTCTAGAACATGTCATGAAGATATTATGTGTTCTTTTTTATCTCTGGTATAAATAAGAGTTCTGTGATATGTGAATCGGAAGGAATGTCAAACATACTGTGATAGAGAAATTTTCGTGTGGGTAAAATTTTTACTTATTTCCCGCCAAAGTATTAACCACGAAAAAATTTACCCATGCGAAAATGTCTATCATACAGGGTAAAATATCATATTACTAGTACTGTATATAGAATATACACCAACTTATGGTGGTTACACGAAAATTACACCTAGACGAAATGCAAAATTAGAGCCAGAACATGATCTACTAAAACACACTTCACTGAGCTATGATGGCGTTTATGATATGTACATGGCACAAGCTAATACAATTAGCTATAAAAAAATGGCGTGTGTGAAAAAGTCTATTTTGAGTAGAAAATGTGTAAAATAATGTTTAAAGCCCAATCAGCAATACCACCCACATCTACTTTTGGCAAAACATGGTAAAAAGGACAACTGTTACAGTATTAAAAATTAAGATATTATTGTAAAATCCAACATAACAAATTATACAAAATATTAAACATAGCACTGCAGCGCTGCTGTACGGCGTAGTTGGGAAAATGGTGTTGGGGCAAGGCTATGAATATAATGAAACCTGTAACAGGAAATGTGAAAATGGTATTGGTCACCATCACCTACTTTTTACAACAACACAATGATAAAAAACAATTTCAATATTCTTTTTCATCTGTTACCTGAATTTGAACCCATGACCTTGACCTATATTCTGGTATAAAAATGATCTTTATACCAGTCATATGCATGCCCATGCAAAAATTTGATGATATTCCAGATAACTTTAGAACTCTTAAATACATTTCTATGCATAATGATTTTAGTTTTTCCAGATAATTGACCATATCACTTGACTGTTGAACCTATGACTTATTTAAATATTTGTTTTTTTTATTTATCTATTAAATGATGTTAAATGAGCTATGAAGCAGTGTAGCAAATCTCATAAAGTGTGAACAAAACTGATGCAAATGTACTTATTCTGTACAGCAACACACAATGACATCATTTAATAAAGGACCCTATGGAAAAAGGATAAAGTGTTTATAGAGATTCCAATGGAGTCTAAAGGAAAAAAATTCATAATGTCTTAACCAATTTATGTTTTATGTTAATAGACAGGTTTTATACAATTGATAAAAATTGTATTCTGTTAACTTTGTTCATACCATAACCAATTATTATAATTGTTAAGCAATAAAGATTATTATTATTATTATTATTATTATTATTATTATTATTAATTACTGTTATGACAAATCAAAATATAGGAGTTTTAGCATTGGAATATCTTACGGAACATCTTCGGTTTTTTTATTTATTATTTATTATTTATTTATTTATTTATTTATTTATTTATTTATTTATTTTACATACAATGGCATGAAATATTGTGTGAAAAATCATTTTTTAGGTGGCAGAGTGGTCTAAAGCATGCACTTATAGTTATAGATCACAGTTCCTCCCACTGTCTATAGGTTTGAATCCCTTTTGGGGCAGATTTAAGTGTGAAAAAGTTTGTCAGTTTGTTTGTTATCCAATTTGCTCATCATCCCTGAACTACCAACTCAATATTTTCTATTAACTTTATTTATTATCTCTATATTATTATATACCACCTCAATATACATGTAGGTGAAAAAATCTTAAACTCCATAATGCCATGTGCACTCTACTCTTCATTGCTATGTGTCCAAATTAAGCATTTATGGTATGTAATCGAAAACAAACATACTAATTTATGTCCGAATCACTATCCACAGACAAGCAAAGTAAAAACTTTGGAACTGACAAGTCAAGTTAGACATGTGAACTTCCACCAGGAAAGTGAGGCCCGGTGTTCTGGAAGGGTAAGCAGCTACACCCGCCACATGTGTAATATATTTCTTGTACCTTGTGTCTTCCTGTGTTGTACTTTTTATGTAAGGCTGCACCTAGAAAGCTAAACCAAAAAAAATGCAAGCAAATACTGAAAAGGACCTTCATTAAAATAGAATGAAGGCCTACACTCAAAAGAACATTTACAATGAGTTGAGTAGTGATGTTTAACATCCCAAGCAAGAATATCTCACTTATATTGAGACGCCACAAGCTATAGGCGAAGGTGCAGATTTTGCCTGTACATTGCGTTGATGGCATTATACAGCAGGGTTCTTTATCGTGTCATGACTACCCGTTGACACAAGATTTTGTTTATTTTAAATTCCCACCCGAAAGAACTTAGACTCATTTTGTAATGTTGAGTATTTGGCAAAAGAAAAGTCGCTAACAACTTTCCACGACTTCCCACTTACAGATCGAACACTCTACCAACTGAGCTACCGCAGTGATCACCAGTATGAGGTAAGTGGTACATGACATAAATAAATTTTTGGGCCTTTTCTGCTTTATTAATAATTTTTCAGTTGTTTTGAAATTCATATAAATTTGATACTTTATGTCCTGTTTGAATTGGATTGAATTGTACATTTTTTTGGTATGTACCCAGTTGTCTACGGCTGCTTTTCGTAGGAAATATACATTTATCTTTTGTATATTTTTATGTTACGAATATAAAATATCTCGGTTTAACATTACAGTCAAATCTCAAATGGGACAGCCATATAAACAATATCACTTCAACAGCAAATAAAACCTTAGGATTCATCAAAAGGAACATTAAAACAACAAAAGAAAACATCAAAAGTCGAGCATACCAGGCACTAGTAACTGGAATACTGCTGCTCAGACTGGGATCCACATCATTCGGACCAAATAAGCAAAATAGAAAAAATCCAAACAAGAGCAGCCAGATACACCTGTAACAGATACCACAACACCAGCAGTGTATCTGATATGTTAACAACATTAAAGTGGACAACATTACAAGAACGCAGACTCAAAACAAGACTGGTCATGATGTACAAAATTACTCACACACTCGTTAAAATTAACACAGACAACATACTTATCACAGTAGACGCCAGAATACGTAAATCCCATTCCTACTCTACAAACATATTTACACATCAAAGGACAATTATAAATATTCATTTTTACCTTTAACTATTATTCAATGGAATCTTTTACCGGCCTTCATAATACAGTCATCAACCATCGACTCTTTCAGAGAACAACTATCCTACGTTGTTCTCAACAAAATCCAAACAAAATAAACCTCTAACAACATGTACATAGTTTTAATCACTATCCAGTTTTCTCTTTGCACATCACCACTGCATACTTACACTTAAAATTTCCTTTATTTTCACGCATGCGAACAGTATGTAATCTTCTGATAAGAAGGAATACTGTATATCGAAAGAAGAAGAAGAAGAAGAGGAAGAGTTTTTTCTTGAGCCTATGAAAACAAAAAAATTTATAGCTTAATAAAGTAACTTATAATTATAAATCACAAATACTGAAATAAATAAGTATATAAATAATAAATAAAGAACGAAACAAATGAATAAACCAATAAAATAATAACTAAATAAACATAAATGAAATAAATAAATGTAAGTGAAATCATAAAATATATAATCTGGGGTTTTATATGTCTCTGGTGAAATAAATAAAATAAAATAAATAAACTGGAAAAATAAATAAATAGATTCATAAATAGATGAATATAAATATCTCAGTTTAATTGGCTTGAATTTAAAATCACGTTGAAAAGTTGAAAATGGTTTTCTATTGATTTTCATTTGATTTCAAATTTGGCGGGAAATAAGTTGACGGGGTGTATGGATTATGTCCCCTGGATATCAAAATTTTGTATTAACTTTTCCAGTTGAACTAACGTTAAAATTGTGTGTCATCATACTAATGAGAGTTTTGTTTTGAAGACATTAATCCATTAAAAGTGTCGGATTTAAATGGGTTTTTTTCCAGGCGGCCAAAAAAGTGGGAAACTAACAGGAAGAAGTTCCTTAGCAACTCCGCCATTTTTAATGTTGATGGTTTCGGCAATATGGCGGATATAAGGGCAGAAATCGACTACAAATGAAACATTATCTGCCTTTGTAACAAATGTCGATTTAACGAAACAGTCCGTTCATGTGAATACTTGTAAATATATTCTGAATTATTCAAGAGTCAAATCTAAAGGTAAATATTTAGAACTAAAGCATTTTCAGTATGGTTTTTCGAGTTGCACTCTTATCTGTTCATCTGCTTTTGTCGTGACAGTTGTTATCAAACAACATTTATCTACACTCTGTTGGACAACGTCCTTGTGTTATGTTGAAAGCCATCAAGGTTTTAAATGTTGTCATTGTTAAGCAATTCTCTAGAAGTTGAAAGTAAAGGGGTTCTCGTAAAAACATTTGCAATATCGTGTTTTACTAGCCAAGTGAAAATCATTGTTTTCACCAAGAAAACAGTGTCTTATAGGCGGTCTAAATACTGGACAATTGATACATATAGGCTAAATTCCGTTAAAGTGTGCAGAATTGATGGTTGTGTAACAGGAAGGAGAAAAATGCAGGGGTGGACTGGTGATCAGATCTAGGATTTCTAGCAATATATGGCTATTGCTCTGCCAACTATGCATTACAGAGTGTTACATTCCTTCTCTGTAGATTCCCACACTACCACATGGGAAATCTTACCAAAAATCTCTTGGCTAGATTTTATATGGCCTACAAAGTTTAGTAAATATGCTTTTAGATCCACCATTTTGTTTCCCAATATGGTTGGATCGTTTTTGCAGTTCACCACAATCTAAATTTGATTATCCATCATCTAAGACAATGACTTTTTGTATTTAATTCTAAATTTGACTATTTAATCGTAATCGATTGATATATAAAGTACTCCCAATGAGCATGCATATAGTTATAAGGATAATAAAATATGTGGTAATAACATTTGCCTTTTATTTACTAACAGGTCAATTATGCCTTCAGTGTTGGAAGTCAGTCAACCTGTGGCTCAACCATTAGAGCAAACCATTAAAACTACAATACCAGTCATAGACCCAGGTCCAATTAACGTTGGAAAAGTTAATTATAATGGAATTGAAGTGGTGGGTGGCATTATGTGGCAAGGATGGGAACCTGGCAGAGAATACACAAAGAATATTGTTTTAAAGAATGTACATGTAAAAACAAAGAAACTGAAGTACAAGTAAGTAACAAGATGCATAACATTTTGCATCATGTAAGTAAAAGCACAAACAATAGAGATGCAAAAAAAAAACAAAAAAAAAAACAACTTTATTTTTCATAAACTGTTTTTACAAATAAACATGTGGATGCTAAGCGGTTTCTTGTTTCTTTTCTGATTGACTACTCAAAAACTATACTTCAGGTAGAGTAGTTTCAAGATTTAGTAAAGTCTAACATGGAAATCACATTAATATTTCTTTTGTTTTATAGGTTTACAGCTAAATAAAAAATATCTGATCATCGATAATTCATTAAATCTATTATTTTAAATATTCTAATTAAGCAGCACACGTAAATGCAAGGGACACTTTTAGTGATAATGTCAGTTATTGGAAAATGGTGTTATTTCTGGATACACACCGGTACATGTACATAGTAGAAATAAAAATAAAGGTAGAGTAAATTATGTTTTGTAATGGAATGTCCAGGACTTTTTACTTTTGTTTTAGCTGGTCCAACATTAAGTTTCCAAAGTCCAATACGCATATGCAATCATGTTATCACAGAATAATCTGATAATGGGGTCTTTGGTATTAAAAGTGACAGGTCCATCCGACTATTTCAGTTTAAATGCCAAAAGTTCCAATGAAAAATTAAAAGGTCCAGACCTTGGACTCAGGGAATTTTGTTTGAACTCCTGTTAATAAAAATATCACAGTTTGTTAAAATCAAGTTTTAACTTTAATTGAAGCAGTTTAGAGTTTTGATGATATGCCTTTATTCATTTTAGTGTACCCAACAGTAGATTTTTCTCAACATTATATCCAAAGCCAGTGGTTTTAAGTGCAGGGACAAGTTTTTCACTACCAGTCACATTTCGTCCATTAGAGAAAGTTGTTTATGAAGACAAAATTGAATTTCACAACAAGGTAACAGTTTTATTAATTTGTTATCGTTTATTTTTTATTTTTGTTGCACACATTTAAAATAGCTGCATAATCATATAATATTCAGGTGAATAGTAACATGCATAGGTATAATGTCAACTTCACAAAATTTTATCATAAAATTTAAAGATCTTGGATCTAATTTTTCAAAAAAAATGGTATTATTATGATTAAATACATATGAAACTAACTCTCTCTCTCTCTCTCTCTCTCTCTCTCTCTCTCTCTCTCTCTCTCTCTCTCTCTCTCTCTCTCTCATATGTTGGTTACCTTTTTCATATTTATACAAACTACAGAAAAAAGTTAGAGCAAACAATTCATAGAATTTTTCTGCAAATGTATTAATGAATGAAATGAGATTTTGCATCCCAATCAAATTCATTTTACTTATATCAAGATGCCACATGCTACAGATGAAGTTACTGCAAAGTTATGTCATACATATATGATATCTTTTAATAAAAACAAAATTTCTGGTTTTCCTTCTCTCACTTTATCACCACCCTCTTTATAGTGCCAAATTTTCCTTTTAGCAAAGGTGGCATTATAACGAGAGAACACTGTATATTTTTCAAAAGTGGTTGTTTGTATATATTTTTAGGATGGAATGTTTGTTATACCAATTAAAGCCATATTACCCCAGTTTGATATATCCTTACCAACACATTTAGACTTTGATATGTGTGCAGCAAATGACTTCGTATCCACAACATTTGAAGTCCAAAATATTGGGTAAGTCATCATATTCATTATCTACTGGTAAATGGAAATTTACCACTTGGCCACCCAGGCTCCTTTACTAACACTGTTGCTATATTACCAAGTAGTTTTTGATAAAGATTTAATGTGTAAATTATTTTTTTTGGTGCCAATATAGCATTATCATACTGGTTATGATTGGAATGCTCTGGATATATTTGACATCCAATAGTTCCATGTTCTTTTCACTTTCAATTTTGATTACCAGTACTCTTCTTGAGCTTGCCTGGTGGAAGTTCACGTGTTTAACTTAATTTGTCAGTTTCAAAGTTTTTATTTTGCTTCTGGATTGTGGACATGGATTAGTATGTTTGTTTTTTTTATCATATTGTTACCTCTACCTGGGTTTGTGGTTGCTTCTTGGTATAACATCTAAACTACTTAACCTTATGGCTGAAAAATTGTAACTGACATAAAATTATATCCAAGCACCATGGCTGAAAAAATGTAATTCACATAAAATTGTATCTAAGCACCATGGCTGAAAAATTGTAACTGACATGAAATTGTATCTAATTCACCAAATTTTGAAACAGTTTTCATCTCATGCAATTATAAATAGTCAGTAATTTTGTGTTTTATTTTGTTACAACAGAGATTTAGAGACAAAAGTACATTGGGAAGTAAATGAACCATTTACAATTCAACCTACAGATGCTATATTGAAGTCAAAAGCTAAAAGATCATTCAAAGCTACATTTAAACCAACAGTAAGTTTAAACTTGCTTATACTGTAAAATCACAAATGTTTGTGAGGATTGACTTTTTCTTTTTTCTTGGGTAAGTGAATATCTCGAAATTTAATCTCAACAAAAATTTTTAATTACCAAAGCTCCCCATGGGATTTATTTTCACAAAACACAATTTCACAAAATTTTCACATAACAAAATATTTTTATATTACAAAACAACAAAATTTTAACCTCATGAATATTAGTGATTTTACAGTATTACTGTTACATAAATTTAAAAACATAATTAGAAAATTGAAATATATATTTCCTCATATGTGAATTATAAAAAAAAATGCTAATATGAAAATCTCTAGTTAATTTTGTCAAACTTTGTACTTTTAACAGATTTTAGTCATTTCTTTAATTTTCTTTATTACAGTCTGCATGTGTTTTCCAAGCAGAAGCTGTCTGTAGGTATGGCGAGGATGGATCCTTTGGAAAAGTTACAAACCTAGAGGGTATAGGTGAGTATAGGAAATTATAGGTTTTGTGCTGTAACTACCTGTTGGAATTAAAATGCTATACATAAGAAAACTTGTAAATTATTCTGCAGTGTCATATAACTGATATCATTAAATCATTTTAGTTTTAAAAATTTGAACCCATCGGTTGGAAATTAAAAAAAAAACTCTTCCCTTTTTGGGCCTGAACTAAGATTAAGAACTATACTTATCTTAACAGTTAACATCGAGAAATGAAAGTAGAAATTTTAATGAATCACTTTTACATGTACTAGTATTTGTTACAGAGTTGTATAATAATGATAATGATATCACTTCAGGACCCCTTACAATCTAAGGGAGATAACTCCAACGTTCATAAATGATTACAATATTTAGATATATGAGTCATATATGTCTATCTTGTTTTGGCCGTTAACCTTTGTGATGATTTAGGTTGTATTAACTATTGCCAATTACCGGTACATGATTTTCTGTTGATAAAAATGGAAATTATAAAACTGTTATATAAAGTTTATTTTCACTATTTGTCATTTCAGGCAAGTATCCACACATTCTTGTATCCAGTCCAGGAAAACCAGCTAGTAGCCTAAATCAAGAAAATCTAGAGTCTGTGGTTTCATTTGGTCCAACAGCTGTAGGTGCCACCATACAGAAAGTGGTTGAATTACACAATTTGTCTACTGTAAGTTTTCTATATAGATCTATGTTCTATTATAACAAATAATTTTAAAGTGGAAAATGAAATCTTTTATATCTAATTAACATAAGGTCTTTCAGCTTGACTACTTGACAATTTGATGATTAACAGATTTATAGTATGGCAGACAGGCTTGATAGGTTGCCAGGTAACTCAGTGGGTAGAACATCCCACTAGTATTGGGAAGTTCCTGGGTTCGAGTCCTGATTTGGCTGCTGCATTTTTCCCTTTCCTGTTACATTTGGGAGCATGACTAAACCCTGGGAAATGGCCAACCAATAGGTTGTTCCCAGGGTGGAACCAGGTGGTTTTGATTCAAGGGAGTTGAATCAATAAAAGGAAGGGAGGAATGTGGCAGACCAGACTTGATAGGTGGCCGGGTAGCTCAGTGGGTAGAGCATCCTGCTCTATTGGGAAGGTCCCTGGTTCCAGTCCCAGTTTGGTATCTACATTTTTTCCCCTTTCCTGTTACATTATAAATACTTTCTTTACTCCAGGCTTCTTTGTACTTAGTTGTATATAAAACTTATGCAAAGTTGTTGAGGGGCATTATAAAAAGGTTTTACTGTGGCAATAAGTAAGGTGACAAAGCTATTGAAGGGCATTAAAACAAGGTTTTACTGTAATTTATACAGACACACTATTACAACAACTATTTATACTTTTTTACCAGGTTAGAGCACCATATAAAGTAGAACATCCAACAAAGTTAAACAGAATTGACACAGTCTTTAGCTGTCCACAGAAACAAGGCATTGTACCACCAATGGGTTCCGTCAAAATACCGGTAAGTTAAATCATATTCAAAAATTTGATCAGTTGTTTCATCTTTTGTTTAGCCCTGGTTTTTTTTCTCACAATCTCAACATAATAGACACCTTTGTAAGGCTTGGGATTGTATGAGTGCATCTGAATACTTTTCATTCTTTTTCATACTTAGTCTTGTCCAGGATGTGCATGGTTCCTTCTGGGTATGTATGTTTCAGCTGTCCTCAAATGATTTTCCTGCAGTCTGTGATGTATAATACAGAACATGTGAATAAATGAATTGATTAACTTCAACGAGCATGATATCTTCATAAAAAAATTACTGGTACATTACACTATAGATTTACATGTATTTTTGTTTTGTTTAGATTGTATACAGTCCTAACACCGTGGATACACAAAGTATTGATTACTTCAATGTAATTTCTATTGGAAACATTAGCAAAGCTGTCATAAAATGTTCTGGATCTTCACAAGGTAAGACATAGAAGCATATGTTTGATTTACCGTATATCAGGATTTTTTCGCGTGTGTCTAATTTTCGCTAAATTCATGGTGAAGAAAAATCGCTAAAATTTCCCCTAGCGAAAATTTCACTTGAGTAGTTGTGATATTTTGTTCATTTTACCCATCCATACGTCGTGTCATTTCGCTACAACTCTATACACCTATGTTGAATTTGTATTCGCTAGTGATGGCAAAATCGCTTGTAAGTGAAAACCGCTTAATCTGCCTGATGTTTGAACAATTAATCAATTAATATAATCGGAAAATCACAAAAAAATGAAACAAAAAAACTTTATAACCGATCATCAATATATCACCAGAAATACGGGCGATACTGACAATGTCATACATATTGCAGATTGGTGTGACCTGATCAGGTGAAAAGTCAATCACCAAGCGTGGACGACACAGGTGTTTACAGTTACTACGCCCCTGTTTGTTGTATTCGGATTAAGAGATTAATGAAGTGGGTTTTCAAAACACTGCCTCATGAAGTTAATTACTAATCACCAGTAGCGCTCAACATTCCAGACGAATTATTTCGTTTTGCTCCATTAATTTCGACAAAATCTGTAACATGGCTTCAGCTTGTGTTTTGTTCACAATGACTGACGGCATGTTATTCTGACAAATATTGTATTAGAGCGAAAATTGTTGAATTTTCATTTACACTTTTGAGTTGAACGAGCGGTGTGTTTGAGCTATCAAAAAGATCTTTAGTCTATTTAAGTTTAATACTTTGTTTAATGTTTGTTGTCATAATTTAATTACCGTATTACAAACCGGTATATAGGTAATTTTTCGCGCTGATATACCCATATCATGAAAATTACACACAGTGAAAATTTTACCTGCCATTTTGTCTTATAAATCGCGAAAAAAGCATACGCTAAAAATTCCTGATATACGGTATGTTTAATTACTTAGGCAATGGGTGAAACAAACAGTAAATTTAAATATACTCGATCTTGACTTATATAAGACAGCAGTTTGAAAATGACCATATCCTGTAGCCTAAGGTGAAGGTCATACCAAGCACTCATATGTCAGATATATAACTGCTTGCTTACTTATGCCTGTGGTACCAGTGATGTACATAGGCACTGACAACACTCCTCTGGTTCTATTCTGTGCTAGTCTGACCAGATCTTGCATTTGTTGTTTGGTCTTCTCCTATAACTCAAAGTTTGTGATTTTCTCTGGCCATCTGATCTTTAGCTTTTGTCTTAGGCAGTTGTTAATGAAGACTTGGAGCTTGTTTAGGAGACACTTTGTTGTTTCGGAAGCGATATATAACTGCAGCTTTAGACAATTTATCTTGTTTTATATTTTGTTTTAACCTAAAAACATTTTTAGAATGTATGGTAAACTTTTTATTGTTACTTAAATCTTTGATTTTGTTATGTTTTGCTGCCTGATGAGAAAGTTTATATTGATCTTGTGTAACAATTTTCACAGAAAGTTTTCTTCCATGCTACTTGCATTCCATTTTATCATACTTGTGTTTCTGTATCTCTACAGGTCCAAATGTCCACCTGAGTACTAAAGCTGTTAACTTTATGCAGATAGATGTTGGAGATGTTGCCACTCGTCCTATAGATATTATAAATAACTCTGACCAAGAAGCAGTATTCCAGGTAAAAATATAGTATTATTCTATTGTTTTAAACCTGATAACGCTTTGCAAGTTAAAGTTAAAGTCTGTCCCGAGCCATTAGGCCCATCAGGCCGGAGCTTATCCCGGTTTCCGTGGCGTTAAGCAACTGAGAGTACAAGACTCCCCCCTGAATGGGACGCCGGTCCATCGCAGGGTTAACCCCCAGCATTTTGCTTGTACTCATTTATTTTTCAGCTGAGTGAACTGGAACAACGTGAAATTAAGTGTCTTGCAACGCTTTGCAAGTGTCAGCATTTCATACAGTTTTTCATGTTTTTCATTCAAGAGTTTTTAATAGACAAATATTTAAGTTATTAATTATGGTACACTCTTCATTAAAAGCTCTAGTGAAAGATTGGTAAAAAATGAGTAGAGATATGCTAAGTTTAGATTTCTAATTTTGTAAATACATGTGTATTTGTTCAAATTTCATGGATAGAAAGTCATTATAATTGCTTTGCTATGAAAAGTGGCAGTAGTTTTAGGTGGCATTAAGATGTCAAGATTCTGGTACCTAATATCTAGGTAAACTCATTTAAAATTACATAAATGGGCAATGTTGTTGCAATTTTCATTTGATGTTTCGTTAGAGCCATTTTTTATCTGTATTTTTTTTTTCTATTTCAGTTTATGTTGGACTGTAATGAAAGTGTGTTCAAATTTGAGCGATTGTCTGGAGTAGTTCGTCCTAACACAAGACAAACCATTATTCTACAGTTTATACCACCTTACCCAATCAACTACCACCGTAAAGTCACATGTATGATACATAACCAGGTAAGAAGGAAGCTACGTTATCTTTATCCTGTCACTGTTCTGATGTATAAATATTTATTATACCTCATTAAAAAAATACTTTAGTAATTTAATTTGATTGTTGGATCATGTGATCAGGGTGGAGAAAACATTGTGTATTCCTCTGAAAACATCATATCCAACCCCTTCGGAACACACCATAAGGTCACAATGATATGACCTCATCTATAGAAAATCAGTTTCAAATTTCTAAGTTTGTCTCCAATGAGTTCCGATCAGATAAAAAATGACTGGGTGAGAGATTTATGGTCGTTTCACACCATTACAAAACCAACTTATTTTTAATTAGGAGGGTGATGTTTCATTTTGGTATAATAAACAATTAATTGCCTTTTACTACCTGTCTTCTTTTATCAACTGTTTATTTTTTTTTTTTTTGTATAACTGGTATTTCTTCTGGGGACCATTGTTTTTGGTGTTAGGGATCAGCAGTGAACATTATTGCAATTGACTGTCTCATATATTTACCAATGCGCTATTCATAAAACAATGATAAAAGTTTATGTACATGTTTTCTTTAAGCACATGTTTATCTTAATTTATATTTATATTTTTACTTCTAGGGGCCATTGTTTTTGGATTTATTAGGAACCTGTCATTCTGAAATGGTAAAACCAGCAGTATTACAAACCAGACATCTTGATCTTTACCAATGTCATGTCGAACGTGGACTCTCACTCTACCCACCTGAGGTAAATTTATAAAAAAACTTTTTTTCAAAATTTAAATAATTTCTGGTATATCTACATTACCGGTAATTAAATTATTCCTACATCATACACTGATATATCCTGTTTAATCAATGATTTTTGTCACAAATATAAAAGAAATAACAACACTATGACATTTTGTTAAATAAAAGTTTTTATGCAAAATGGCGAAAAATCTTAATACTATCTGGGTGCGGGTTATATGTTGCTAATATAAGTATTATTTGGATTTTAAGAGTGAACTGGGGAGTCCAGGTTATACAACAGGGCAGGTTTTAGGCGGGTATATACGGTAAAATTTTAAAATTAACCTTGAATGTTGAAAACCAATAAGTTTTTTTTAAATATTCAATGTTCAATATACTGATTTTTATTTATTCCAGCAACTAAATGAACTACTCCGAGAAGGAAAACTTGAAGTAGATGATGCAGGAGCTTTGATGATGCCAGCAGTATGTGTTTATATACTAAATAATTTGATAAATAATAAGTTGTTTAAATCAAAATACAAAATCAGATTTTACATATTTTAGGTTAACAGTTTTACTAAAAAAAATCCTAATAACAATTGCATGCAATAAACCTTGTTTTAATGCACAGTATACACAACTTATTTTGGTAGAGCTTTATTTGAATTAATATGTAACAACTTTTAACTGTTCCTAATTAAATTAAAAGACAAGAAAATAAAGGCATTTTATTAGAGTCACTAATGCACATACCAGTTCATGTTCAAATTTCCTTTCATGGATATCATATGAAATGTCTTTTTCATTTCTTTCTCCACAGCATATTTTTTATGCTAAAAGATTACAATTTTATGCACAATATAAGAATGTTAAGATTTGTTCAACATGTTTATTTGTCCATTTCATCTGTAGATGTATTTTTGTTTGAGAAAAAACATACTAAAATTTCTAACCTGAGTAATTGTTCTTTCTATGTGACTTAAAAATTATATATTTTTAAATTGATCTGCTAGTATTAAGATATACAAGAATTATAATGGGTTTTTTGTTGTGCTTTATCTCACATAGCGACCTTAGGATCTCATTAAATAATTATAATGTTTTTTAATTCCTGTGCTTTTTTTCACACAGCGACCTCAGGATCTCATTAAAATAATTCTTCCTGATCTGGACACGGTACACAATTAACCTATATAACAATATTTTACCTGTCTTTATATAGTATTATTATTTACATATATTATATATTGCGTATCGTAATTTCTAGTTTTTAGAATTGTTTCTTATGTTTATATAGCAGATCTAGGTTATATATTGTTTCTTGAAATTTCCCTGCTGTTCATCTTAGCAGTAAATAGGAACTTAAAGTGAATTTTAGATTGATACAATTAAGTTGTTGTGTGTTAGCATGCTAAAATTACATGTTCATATATCATAAATTAATGCAAGTCTGTCCGAGCCTATGAGATCAGGGTTCGTACAGGCCTGGAAAAGTCCTTCAATTTTGAGGTTTGCCCTAAAAAGATCCTAAAAACAAGTCTGACCCTAAAAAGCCCTTGAATTTATCCTGAAGGCCCTAAAAAGCCCTTGAATTTGGCCAGTTGGGTGTTTGAATTATTATATTAAGTGGTCGCAAGTAAACTGATATATATAAATAAATAGATTAATTAATAAGTTGCGTTAAAATGAGCAATTCTGGCCCGCCAGAATGCCAACCTCAACTTCAAGTTCCGTTACTATGGACATGTAAGTAATTTTTTTATTGATTTAATTGCCTTTGCACCAATATTTGTTTGCTAAAATTGTCCCTCTGATTAGGCCTTAAATTTGCAAATAAGACCCTGAAAAGACCCTAAAAAGTCCTTAATTTGGAGTCCAAATGTTTGTACGAACCCTGGAGATTGTTTTACACCTGTGAAAATTCTGTTGAGTTGTCTGTTACAAGGCAGTGCAATATTTTTTTTGACACTTTTCCTTTCAGGACAAAGAAACAAATTTTCAACTTGTCCAGCACAAAATTAACTTGTTCAACTTGTACATTATTTCAGTACAACTTTATTTTTCATTTTAAATCTTGTTATATATCTTAATCATGTGGCTGAAATCTTTGACTGTGTATGTTGCCCACACACATTTCTCATGACCCAGATGGAGCTTAATCTCTTTGTCTTTTACATTCTTAGTGCAGTTTAAACTACTCAGTCTCATTTCTCAACTTCCAGATAGGGTTTGGCCTCTTTGTCTCATTTATCAAGTCGCCCAATATAAATTTTTAATGACTTCATATATAGAGGATCTTAGACGAGTGGGGGTTTAATATGAAATTTATTAAACGAGTTTAATAATTAAATATGCCACGAGCCTTGGCGAGTGGCATATTTAATTATTGAACGAGTTTAATAAATTTCATATTAAACCCTCATGAGTCTAAGATTCTATATATCACATAACTCAAAATACCGAGGCATAATGACATGTACATATTATTTGATGTCATATAGAAACAGACGATTTCTATCTAGGTCAGACAAATCACCTCCAAATTAACTGCGCAAGTAAGAATATAATTCTATTTGGTTTTAGTAAAAGTAAATTAATCACCTAGAAAAAAAAGACATAACCAGTATGTAAGTTTAAATCATAATATTTTCCCGAATGCATCAAAATTATTTTTCAAAGAATCGGAAAGTCTTTAAAAGTCTAAAAAAAAAACAAAAAAAAAAAAAACAAACTGACACAGTTTTCATATGACGTCATTAGGCACGACCACTACGTAAATCAGAAGCGTGATGACTGATTACGTCACAATCAAGTGATATTACATGGGTACCTGTGTAATACGAAAAATATTACACTGTTTTATTCCATCAATAAACAGGAGGGTTATGTGATATATTTCCTTATTAGGTCACTAAATCACTGTGTAACTAATTTATCCTACCGAAGGGGGATAAGGGAGATAATCACTAGCGATCACTAATATAACCCCGTAATAGGTTACTAATTGACCATTGGGAATAAAAGATTTTTATCTGAGGTGGGATATAATTATATACGGTACTTGTGGAAAAAATGTCACAGGTATCTGTTGCACCACTTTGCGGCATTCTTAATTGTCTTTAGATTAGTCAGAGACAAAATCCAACACTTACAACTGCACTAGAAATAGGTTTTTTTTCAATACACGATACATGTATATAATAATGTCTTTCTCCATTGAATCTTAATTCTGAATCACAGACCTGTCTGAAGTCTTATCTTACTTTCCTCAGTCTGTTTCAATAGCTTGTAGTTGTAAGTGTCCTCTGTAGCGACCACAGATGGCCTACTCTTTTGTAAACTCTACAGTGGTGTCTTTAGCCTGCACAGGACCTCGGTTTTGAGTCACATCCGTAAGACCATTCTAGTATTGAGTTTTTTACAGCTCTAGTATGGACAGGAGATGAAAATTATTTCAGAAAATTTCCAAATCTATTGGGAGGTTCCAACCCACAACCCTTGACTTCGAAAGCCAGTGACAGTACCACTCAGCCATGTCTGTCCATTCATAGACTAACCACTATTATTTTTTGCATATTCCAAGCAGTGTAAATTGAACAAGTTGCCCACACACGTCTCACAACCCAGGTGGGGCTTGACCTCTTTGTCTTTTAAATTCTAAGTGCAGTTTGAATTACTCAGCCTCATTTTTCCACTCCATCATAATCATCCAAGTCCCAAGGAGGTCCAACCACGACCCTTGATTTGGAAAGTCAGTGCCATTTCTGTCCATGATATATATACTTAACACATCAAACAGTGTTCTGAGTATAGACAGATTTTTATTCGTTTTATATTTATAGCCAGTTAGTAGATTTTTATACTAGATATTCATTTATTTAGCTCTAATTAATTAAGTAGAACTTCTTTATATAAATATCCTATGTGTGTTAAGGAATTTTAACTTGATTTGTAAAGTAATTAAAGGAAGAATGGTAACTGTCAATCATTTCTTATACAAGAATACTGATTTCAGCTTCTATAAATTTTTAACCTTTATTCAAATCAAGATACATTGTATATTCTTTACATAATGAGAAAAAATATTTGTTTTCACAAAGGTGCCAATCCAAATAGAATTTAAAAAAAATTAGAATCTGAATTGGGGAACAGTACACTTATTGGCATATTTTGACCTCAAAAAGCTGATTGTGTACAATCAGTCTTGTTAGTGAATGTTCAAGGCTGTTAGATTGTATATACGTGTATTCAATGTGGGGAGTAAACAGACTTTTTGGTCTTGTCTTAGTCAATTCTTTTACCCAAAGCCATTTAATTATACCACCAGGAATGGCAAATTATTATACACATACATCATTTCTGTGAGTACCAAATCCTCAGTGAAATAAAAAGCCTGTATAACTGAACACTAGGCAATGTTGTTCGTTTAATTAAATTGTGGTATCCAAACAAAGCTCTCATCTAATTCGAATAAATGTTTGAAGGTGTTTGGTTTGAACCCAAATCTTCAAATTTGAAGGTGGAATTTGAAAAAGAGAAGCTGAACTTGGATATGATTCATTTATCACAAATTAATCCTTAAGAGTCATATAAACTATTGTAGCCATTTTGACCATCCAATTACGGTATATTGTGTCAGCCCTAGTGCATGTCCCACTGTAACAAACGATTGGGTTTAAAATATTAAAAAAAGAACATATGTTTATATCCAAAGCATCAAATTTTGTTCTCTGTATAAGTGTTAGTGTTTTGATATTAAACTTGTGTATTGGTAATTTATTTTCAGTCAAGTCAGTCTGATGATACTGTTAACAAAGAACTGCCACACATACCACCGATGGATGAATACTTCAATGACGGTTTCCATTCAGACATAATTGTAAGTACATGTGTACTTAGTACATCAATTTATTTTAGAAATAAAAATAAATCTCTCTCAAATTTTATCTTAATAGTTTTCATCAAAATTTTATTATTTTACAATTTCAAATGTATAACTTCCATTTGCTGCTTGTTGATAATCCATAATTTTTATGGAGAACTGTTGAATTCTCATGGCTCAGTAAAATATTGTTCTGCTAATATGAAATATAAGAATTTATAGTTGAATGTCATATACTTTGAACAATCAATATAATACATTTTGGATATACCACAACTCAAAATACACAAAAGGAAACAAATGCAAGTTGTAGATCAATCACATAGTTGGGCCATCAATGCTAAAACTCTCGACTTTAGACAGACACTGGGCATGTTGATGATAAAATAAAACACATTTTAAAACCAGTGATTGTAAAACTACTGACTTTGGATGGGCACTTGATCTAATGACAGATTGGCATCCAGTGATTTAGTTCCTGACTTCGAACAGATGCTAGACATGATGAGAAAATGAAATTTTTTTTATAGAAAGTTTGCTATTTTAAAATGACAACATTAACAATATTACAAAATGATAATCATAATGTTAATATATAATTGGTTTTATTTTTTTTACTAGAACTTTGTTCCACATGTGAGTCTGGATGTAAACATAGCTGATTTTGGTAATTGTCAGAATCTCAGAGTTATTGAAGATAAGGTATGCATACATTTGTATATCTGGCAAAAATAAAAAGAAAGGATAAAATTTTCACCTTCCTTTTCACCACACCTTTATAAGGTCCCAAAATTCAATTTTGTAATCTTTTGTCTCTGTTTTATTTTATTGATAAACTCTTTCATACTAATAAAATTTGTTGTGGTAATAAAACAAGTTGTGTTTAAAATTAATTTCAGTCCACAGGTCCAAGACAGTCACTTTTTGTCAGATCTGAACTCTTTAGTCATGCCTGCAACTTAGTAGTTTCATCTGGATTTTTTTCAGTTGCACCTGTAATATATTGTAAATTACTTGTATAGAAAATTATGAAATCTTAAGCTCCAAGCTGCCAAGAACTTTCAGATGCGGAAACAATTTACTATATAAAGTTTACTCTCTATTTATTTAAAAACTGAATCACAAGTGAAAGCAAATGTAATGAGGTTCACCAGTGTACCACGCAATACCCCATAATGTTTCTGCGGAACAATTATTTCCATTGGAGATGGAATTGCTTCAGTTCACATTTAAAATTAAAAATGACGTTACTCTGGGAAATTTTGACGTTAACATTTTCCAAAATGCCCTGCACAAATGTTAATGGGTATTAATCATGTGGTACGCTGGCGAACTCCATTGCACAGATATTTTAGCCCACCTCTCCTGTAAATGGGTTTGAAAAATTAAACCACACACTTTAGGAAACAAAAGACTTGCAATGTTTTATAAAATATAAAGTATAGAGTGTTGTTGCCTTGCTGTAACATTCACACAATGCTTTATTTTAATTTTAATTCAGATTGTAAACATTACAAACCACACAAAAGGCAAAATAACAGTACAGTGGGTTGAAGGTAAGTTTATTGATGTCAGTTAATCTGAGTCATGTGAGTCTGATCTAAATTAAACTAGAAAAACAAAAATACCCCCCCCCCCCCACATAAAAAAATCCATCAGATCAAATTTTTAAATAGGAGGTGCACATCTACATTATATCACAAAGATTGTGTGAAAGTTTCATGAAAATCCATGGAAGGGTTTAGGAGGAGTTGCGGAAAAGAGATAGGTACCCTAAGGTGTAACGGAAGGACAGACACACAGACAGACACCCCTATCACTATATACCCCCCACTTTTTAAGCGGGGGGTATGATAATGTACTTCAGTACGAGAGTGTTTCTATGTTTTACATGTATTATTAAAAGTTACATAAATGTTGTTATCCCACCTCAGATAAAAATCCTCTATTACCATTGGTTAATTAGTAACCTAATATTGGGTTATATTAGCATGATTAGGTCACTAGTGATAATCTCCCTTGTCCCCAAAAAATATTTGGTCAGTAGGGATTTCTTCCCCTGTAACCTATCAAACAATAGCGTCGTCAAAGCAGTTTGCTGGTTCTGCAGATGTACTAATGTTTTGACACCTTGAATATCAAGATCTTTGGTGGGATAAATTCACTATCGCATCGCCCAGTATAAATTTTAATGACACTGTATATTTCTGTACAGTCCAACCTGCCTTAAGGGCCACCTCTATATAAGGATAACCTGCTTATACAGGCCAGTAGAATTGTATCCTAATTGTTCTTTATTCATATTAATTGAACCTGTATATAAATGTCACCCCATAAAGGACACTTTTACTGATTCCCTTGGGGCCCTTATAGACATGTTCGAATGTATTGGGTCACTAAATCACTATGTAACTAATAATATCCCAATAACCTTTTACAGTACAGTAGAACTTCGATAACTCGAAGTGCACGGGACTTCGATGATGACTTCGAGTTATCGGGGTGTTCGAGTTTTCAAAGTTGAAGAATGACGTCACAATGTAACTTTCATTTCTTTGGGAGAAATTTTGGATGGTGTAAAACTGTTTACCGATACACTGTTGTAATATGTACCGGTATTACATAAAATAATAAATGAATTAAAATCAAATTATTAATTATGTTTTTATAAGGATTGATGGCGACAACAAACGCATACATAAAATGCACAAAATGTGTATTACCAATACATGACCGTAATGCATTCAAAGAACTGAATCAGATAATTATATCCATGTACATTGTGTTATAATATACAAAACAAGACGCACATTTTATAGAAATTATAAAACTAGTGTGCCTACCACGTGTTAGTCATTAAAACCTAGCTTAAATCACCTGAAAATTTGTTGTTGTCACCAGCGGCACAAAATTCGGCTTCTACTGAGAGGGTACACGGTTACACTTCATCGCCCATTACGGCACAGAGTACTAATCCTTTAATTAATACTAATTAATACAGTAGCAAAACCTTTGATCTGTACCACTTCTCCAATCATTAATCGGATGATACGGGAGTATTATAGCTAATTGTCGATTAATTACCGTGTTCTCACTGAAACGTTCTATTGGGGACCCATTGTTAAAAATATTTCGAGTTTTAGAAGGTTGTTTTTCCTATAATTTTTAATTTTGCACCTTAACATTACTTTGAGTTATCAGGGGTATTCGAGTTACAGGAGTTTGAGTTATCGAAGTTGTATTTATATAGTTTATATAGAAAACCGGTCGGGACAAAATTATTACTTCGAGTTATCCGTGGTATTCGAGACATCGAAGTTCGAGTTATCGAAGTTCTACTGTATTATATATTCTTACCCCAAGAAGACTTGTATCATCTTTATCATGTTTAAAGGTTTACTAGAAAAAAATTGGTACAACATCTTTTATTGCCTTTTATGTGTTCCTTTAATATCTTAAATCTTTGAAATAATTTTTTTTTTCAAACTTGACCTAATCTTCTTGTTTTTTTACATAAAACAAACAAACCTCTCTATGTATTTTAGATAAGACCAACCTCCATTAGGGACAGCCAACACTCATGCATTACAATTAATTAAACCTTAATATTTTTTATTCTCTAGGTGCAGATAAAACATTTTCTGTGATGCCAGCTACAATGGATATACCACCACTAAAATCATGTGCTTTCCAAGTTACATTTAGACCTGTAAGTTTTATCAATGTAATTGTGTTTACTAATTCTCAAACTATGTTTATTAAAATCTGAAAACTTATATTGAGCATTTATGTCTCCTTGATTTTTTCATGAGTGAATTAATTTATTTATTGAATGAATGTTCCAGTCAGTTTGTAGTTTTAGTGATGTCAAGATGTCACCAAGTTGTAGAAGATTCACACATTGTTTTTGCAATGTACGATGGATGTCATCTTGTCATGTGGATCACATCACTTGTCTTTGGCTATTTAAGTTTCTTCAGAAAGATCTTTGACAGTAATTGCTTGAGCACTTGGCATGAGTGAATGAGGATATATTGAAACTGCTAATTTTGACATCTGGAAAATGGGTTTATTTTATTCATTAAATTCAAAAGAAAGACAAAAGCATTTAAATTTCCACAAAATTACCAGATCTGCATCATTTTACCTTTTGCTGTACTCCAAAAATTTAAATTTGAAATTTTGTAGAAGATTTGTCTATTATTGGTTGTGCTGAGTTTCATACTTTTTACATTCAAAAAGTTAAAAATACAGATATCTACAAGTATACTTATATACTTTTGTCAAAAAATTCCCATTTTCAAGTTGTTTCTTTACCACATATTTATGTTTTTTTTTACAGTGTGCTCCTAACCAGTTTTATGGTTGTGATTTGGAATGTTACACCTTCTACAAGAGTTTACGGGATTACAGATTAGTGGAAGATAAAACACATTGTCCACCTTGGTGTTTGACACTTAATTGTACAGGTAGGTAGTTTTTTGTTTTTTCAATCCCATCACTTCAAATTGTAAATTTTGGGTTATGTCACTTTGACATGATTTTATATGTGACCACCTTGTTGCCAAACATGCAGCAGAAGCATTTCAGTTATTAATAATCCCCCTCCTGAAAGAGGGGAATATTTAACTCAAATTATTGTCCGTCTGTCCGAAATTCTTGGCTGCTCAAATTCTCCAAAACTGTGAAGCTTTATTTCATGAAACTTGGTGTCAACAGTGTCAACATAGATAGGAAATGCACATATTGTTAACTTGAATTGGTTTGCTCAATATTCTGTGAGTTATTGGCCTTTGAAAAAATTGCTAAAAAAGAACCTGCTGGAGGGGGATCCTAATTCTCTGAATTTATTTGTTTATCCATAATGTTATGATTTTTATCCTTGTCATAAAAAAGAGTTGACAAAAATGCATAGTGATTCCAGTTACATGTATTTTAAATGCATCAAGCCATAATTGATATCTCAACTAACAAACCTGATTTAAGATATCAGAATTATTTGAATTAATCTTTTTCACTTTTTTATTTCAGGACAAACCTTTATGCCTAACAATGAGACTTTCCTGCCTCGTTACAACATTGATTCATCCAGCCTGATCTTCCCGGCTGTCAATACTAAAGAATCCACCTACAGAACATTGTTACTGACAAACACAGGGACAACACCAATCTTATATGATATCCAGAAAGATCAGACAAAGTAGGTTATAGATTAAAAAAATCATGGTAGTTTTTATGACATTGCTTGTACAAAGTACAGGGAACTTTTCATGGTTTCCACGCATCAGGGAAAAGTCAGAGAATTTTTTTCAAGGTCAGGGAATTTTAAAAAATGCCAGGGAATTTGTAAATTTAATTAATGTCAGAGAATTGTCAGGTATTTTTATACTTCTTTATCCAGAGTTGGGCCCCAAATGAAAATTCAATTATGCTTTTTTTCATCGGACCTACTCCTCCCAGATTACTTAACAGAAGATACTATTATGGACTAGAGGCTTAGTTTTTGTTTTCCTTACACATGATACTTCTTAAATTTTTTATGCTCCATTGTGCTAAGCCATAATTGCAATTTTTAATGGTAAAAATGTAAACAGGCATATCTTGGTGCGACTTGCAACATTCTTGTTTTGGAATGCATTAAAATGTTGAGAAAAATGGAATTCTGTCAGAGAAATGTCAGTGAATTGTGTCAGGGGCGGGGAGTGGGGATTTGGCTCTCAAGAGACAGTTCTAGTTTTCAATTCTGTGTTTCATTTATGTTTCATACAATTTATTGCTTTTACAGTACATATGCAGTGAAGCCAGTCAAAGCTCTAATGAAAGGACAACACCAGATATTTGTTGTTAAAATCACTCCTAATGAAGTTAAAACTTATAAACATGATTTGGTACTCCAGCTTAACGACAACGAAAAATACAACAAGGTATAGTTTGTATGTTGCTTAGCAACATGTTTACTGTGAATTTGTACTGGTTTTTTTTAAGGAATAACTTGTGTTTTTTACAGGTTCATTAAGTCATAACATGAAAAACACTACACATTTCATAATGCACGTAACATTTAAAAAAAAAACGTAAATGAAGCCGTCATAAGCATGCTAGATGAACAATCCATATTCTGACCCCTGGACCCAGCTGATTCAAGTAAAAGCAGTTCCTTGATCGGCGTTGCTATGGTTGCATTATTTTATTGGATTATAACATGAAAAACGTGCAGGTGCATTTACATTGTGTTTGTATTGCAGTATGATATAAATGACTTTATAAATCAAATTATAACTTACTATTATAATTCTGTAAGAAACTTTCCTTTATTGTCACATGTACAACATATTTGATTTTAGAAACTAACAATTTTGGCATGCCATATGTTATATCCTTGCCTTGAACATTGGCATCAATGTTAAAAGGTTAAGATCAAAACATTTTTTATGAAGAAACTGCAGGTGAGTTAGATTGATCTTCTGACAGCTTGTTCATTTTAATAACTTTAATTATACTCTGCTTCTTATATACTAAACTGTACATTTTATTTATTTTCAGGAAATTGAGCTTTGGGGATCAGCAGAATCACCAAAAGTTTCACTGGACACAAATGGAGATTTATTCTTTAAACCAACATGTGTAGGAACGGCCTCTAATAAATCATACAAAATCAAAAATATCTGCAGAATTCCACTTAGGTAAACATTACTGTTTATTGAAGTAGGTTCATCAATAAAGAAGTTTTAAGTGTGTTGTAAACAACTTAGATCCTTTTGTGGAATGTTATTTAGAGATGTAATCTAAACAGCAGATGATAGAAAATAAATTTGATCTTTTCCACAAAAAAAAGCAAAAAACATCCACTATTTCCAGCTAATGACTTCTTTATGTCTATATATCCAAAAATATCAACATTAAACACCTTGAATATAAAATCTGTAAACTTTGAGAAATATGTTACTGAAATCTCAAATCTTATCTTGCTCAGTCTGTTTCAAGCGCTTTTAATTGTAAGTGTTCTCTGTACTGGCCAAAGGTGGCCTACTCTTTTTTTTTTTAACTCTACAGAGGTGTAAAGACACAAGACGTGCACTGAGACACAGGACCTCGGTTTTGAGTCTCACAGGAAAGACTATTCTAGTACTGAGCTTTTTACAGCTCTAGTATGGACAGGAGATGAAAATCATCTCAGAAAATTTCCAATCCTGAGTGAGGTTTGAACCCACAACCCTTGATTTCAAAAGCCAGTGACAGTACCACTGGGCCATGTCAGCCCATACATGTTTATTCGATTTGAATGATTATCTACTATTGTTTTTAATTGTTGTCTTTTGTAACTGAATAGATTTGAGTGGAAGTTGAACCATAAAGACAGGCAGTTATTATCTGTTTATCCAGAAGTAGGAATTATACAACCAAATGAAGTTCAGGTAGGCAGTGTAAAGCAGACACAAATATTATTTTGAATATTAAATGTAACAGTGGTTTTTTGAGAGCCTAAGAAGGCTGAGGTATTGAACTTAAAACACAGGTTCTAAATAACCAAAATGCTGCAAAATAAAACAATTACATTGTATCACACGAATATTCCTAGAATCACGAAAATTAAAAAGCCAAATTGAAAAACTTGCCTGGAATCGACTATGACCTTGTAAGTAACATATAACAAGACAAAATATCTTGAGAAAGGGAAAAATTGCCTATCCATTGCAAATTTTAATTACATGGATTATGGTCATGAATTTAAATATTTGTGAAATGACGCTTAGGAATCACATGTGATACTTGCTAATTTAAAGTAATCTACCGTATATCTATAAAACATTAATTCCATATTTTACATGCATGTCTTGTAATATAAAGTTTAAAATATTATGTTTTTAGGTTAAATTGTTCTTGTTCAGTACCACTTTATTGATTAACAAATGTTTTGTCTCTTGTTTTAGTCACAAACATGGTCGTTTGTACCAAAGAATGAAGAGAAATATGTGATGAAGCCCAATTTGATTGTGTGGGGCCAGGGTTTTAGTACAACTTCCTCTGGAGGTACAAAGAAACAATTCACAGTTAGAGCTGTTGGTGAAGGTTCCGTAGGTGAAATTAAGGTAAGTTTATTGATTATTATCAAAATGTGTTTGATTATGTTATGTATTGTACATTTTTGAAAGGGGTCATTGATCTTTTATTGTGCTGACATATTGGTAACATTGATAGAAATTAACTACCTACATGTATGGTTACCAATGGGAAATTTTGATTTTCAATATTGGTAACCCACGATATCCATGCTATAGAATGTGGGTAGGATGGTAATAGCGTGTTTCAAAATGGCATATTTAAAAGAATATTTATTCATTATTTAAAAGGTTAATATGTTGATTTGTTGTTTAACTTCATCATTATTTAGCTAGTGATGAAAAATAACCCATTAAAATTTTTGTTTGTTTGGAATCACTGTTTTAATTATCACATGACACCAATATCCATTCTGAGATAAATTCTGCCCATGGATACCCATAAGTATTATTGGTACCCATGGTGAATTATAAAAAATACCTATTGTTTAATACCAAATGCAAGCGACATATCAATTTATTTTTCTGACCTTAAAGTACCAATGTCTTGTAGATTTCACACTTTAAGTACAACTGGCAGTTTTGGTGGCATTGCGTAACACACCACTACTTGACTACTAATCGAGTGTTTTTATTGTTATTTTTAGGCTGATCAGACATACCTGGATTATGGAGATGTTATTGTCGGCAGTTCAGCTAACAAGAATATATCTATTGTAAATAACAGCCTGTGTAGTCTACACTATAAGCTGTTTATTGACCAGACCATGGATGGACCATACCCAGAAGAAATAACACAGCATGACAAAACAGGTCAGTGTATAGTCCATCAGCGATATTGTGGCAGAGTGTTTATAAATACTGTCAAGTTTATTATACACAAAAGGATTCAATACCGTATTACCGTATAATAACCATGCCTCCATGCGTTTATTTGTCAATTCCCACCTTTATATATTCCCATCATAGGCTATCTACATTATATAAACTCTTCCATGTTTATAAACACTCTGCCACAATATTGCTGACAGACTATAGTCACCTTATCTGTTCAGTGTTGGTCAGTATATCATGTTACCCTAGCAATCTCTGAATAAATTCTATGAAAGTGATCGGCTAAAATGAATCACATGACCAACCGAGTATAATTCTGTACAAAGTTGCACATGCAAAATACTGGGTCTGTGAGACTCATACTGGGTGGGTTAGTTATGTCCCCTGTCCTTAATGTACATGTCAACCAAAAAAGGGAATGTAAATAAACAGTTTGCAGAACATTCTGCTTAAGATAGTGATTTAAAATGCATGAATTTTAAGTTTTGACAAAATAACCAGAATTTTCTCAATTTAATTTAAGGAAAATCTTAGTTAAGAAATGATTGTGAAACTGAAACCTGATGTTAAAGGTTTTTTGATTTATTGGTTTTGGAGATCAGGTGTAAAGTAGTACAGTGGGCTTGGTATAATACTGTATTAAATACTTAATATGTTCTCTGTTTGTAGCATTAATCCTTGAAAGAATGGAAGGAATTCTACCAGCCAGATCTAGACATATAATTATGGCTACAGTTAAACCAATCCGCCGTGTCACTTATCAGTTTGCCATTTCATATCAACTCATTACACCAGAAGGTAAATTATGAATTACTTTATTTGTGAATTGCAGTCAATAGATAGAATAAAAGGAATTCAATATAAACATACTTTTGAATCATGTCATTTGTGAGTATAAAAAGGCTCGCTTTGAAGAAAGTTAAATAAAAAGACAAAGAATAACCAACTCATTTATACAGTGAGTGAATTACTGTTAATGTTGCATCAGCATTTTTGCAGCAATTCATTGTTTATCATTTATCAATGAGTTATGTTCTTTCTTAAGTTCACTCAGTAATTAATAGGTCATAGATTTGAACTCCGACCAGATCTGACCCAAGACTTGAAAGTGGGTAGTGACTGTTATTTCGTCAAGCACTCGGCATTATGAAATGAAAGTTACTGTTCTTTTGGATGGAAACATTAGATAAACGGGTCCCATGTCACGGTAGGCATTGCACAAAGATCCCTGCTGTATAATGCCATCTGTGCAATGCACAGGGTGAAATTTCTGCACCTTTGTCTATAGCAGGCGATGTTTGGATATAAGTGAAATATACTTGACTGGGATGTTAAACACCACTACTTAACCCTGTTGACTATAGTGTTTTAGTTTGAACTAACAATTTAATTTTACATGTTTTATTTCAGGGGAGGTAAATCATTCTGCAGCTAAGGAACCTCAGCATCTGTGTCACATATTAACCACTGGTGTATTCCCAGTGTTGTCTGTAACTGATGCTCAGTGTTATGGTAGTGCTATTGGTATCAGTAAGAAACAGTTGTGGTCCTTGTTCTCCCTAGATAAGTAAGTAAAACACACATACTATTACTTGTTAACCTACTACTAGCCATTGGGGAAATCATTTTGTTGTAACAGCTTTGGTTTTGACAGACATAAGGCTCCATGTTTATATCCAGTCCTATTTGATGTGACAGACATAAAGCCCCAATCAAATCTGCTGACACTTCAAAAAAGGTTGTGTCTGTGACGTCAAACTCAGCCATGTTGTGTGAGTTATCTCCATAAGGTTATGTTTTGAAAAGGCGTTTTATATAAGGCAAAATAGTAACATTTTAAATACATGTATGTCATTAAATAAACACATATGCACATACATTTTATATTACTAAGTAACTATCAACCTCTTTTAAAATGCTAAGTTAAGTTGCAAAATACACATAAAAGTGAAAACTTGATATTATGTTCATTAGAACTTACATTATAAAGTTTTTTACCCCTTCAAAAACATATTAAGGTCATCTCTCTCTCTCTCTCTCTCTCTCTCTCTCTCTCTCATTTATCATTAATTTCAAAATTTTATTTTATTTTTAGCTTAAATGTATGCCTGGATTCAGATCCATCTTCAGAAGAATTAAGATATAGTGTGGCAACAAGACATAGGTAAGACTGATGTCCATTATTACTGTATTTATCATCAATACTAGGAATACACTCATAATTCTGTGTCATTTACACCGGTTGTTAATTTTTTTTTTATTTGCTTGACAAATGTTTAATTTCTTAGAACAAATTTTTTGTGAACTATCATAAATTCCAGATTCACTAGGAATACACTTATAGTTCTGTGTGATTTAAATTCATTGTAAATTTTATTACTTGACAAATGTTTACCCGTAATTTCTTAATTCAAATTTTATGAACTATCATAAAATCGAGATTTAAGTTAGATATTTTTTTAATTTGTGAACGACGTTTTCTCATAGTTTAAAAATTGTTTCACATTTACTTTTTCTTATAAATGCTCTTTAATCCAAATGACAAAAATAGCAAATTTTACTTGTCAATTTCTTGTAAGAATTGTTGATGGTTTTTTTTTTCTATTTGTAGCCATGCCAGAAGACCACCAGTATACACTAGAGCTATTTTAGACTTCAACTTCAGTGCTGCACCTCTAGATAGTGAGCCATGTGTGGTTAATTTAATGTTTGAAAACACAGGCACAGTAGCCACAGAATGGTATGTAAAACTCATATCAAATTTTTGAAACTACAGTCAAACCTTCTTTAAAAGCAACCTCTATATAAGGACCAACTGTTTTTAAAGGTCAGTAAAAATTTATCCCATATGCTCTTTATTCATGTTATTTGAGCCTGTATTTAAGGACCATCTTCACATAAAAATCACTCTTTCTTGTTCCCTTTGATGACCTTTATAGACAGGTTTGACTGTACATTTATTATAGCTATTTTTACTCTTAAGTTAAACGGTATACCCAGTCTTAATATGATTTTTCAGGATTATTTATTACTTAGTTCAAACGTCTATCTAAAATTCTTAGTTTTTCGTTCATTGCAGATTATATAATACTTTGACATTAAAGGACCAATAGGATGGTTTTTGTCTCAAATATATATGGACATTTTGTTATATTAGCACAAGGGAGATAACTTCATCTGTGTTTTTGTATCGTGTCAAGTTCTTCAAAACTTATCAAAAGCTATACAGATAAAATTCACTGTTGTTTGTTGACAGGTTTTATGTATTTTGCAAGATAATTTTTAAATCAGAACAGTCTATATGAGATAAATAGCGAAAGTCATTCTAGGCAAATATTTGTGACAGTCCACATTATGATATCATACACAGTAGTACTTTTAGACAAATTAACTCGTTATTGAGTCTGCCAAAATACAGTAAACACAACACAGATATTCAATAAATAGTTTTTTTTTTTTACTTATTTGTTTAATTCAATTTTTTTAGGTCCTTCTTGTTTCCAACTGACCTGCAAATAGAATTAGAATATTGGGCAGAAACAGGTGAATTTGACGAAGATGAATTACATGAGGTAAAATTTATATATAATTAAAATCAAAACACAGTTCTTATCTTGTCCCTGAAGTTAAACGTTCTTTATAAAATTAAATATGATCATGGCAGTGTTTAAGTAAAGAGTAAACTGGACATCTTTTCCACAAATTCTTCAAAAACTTTCAATATCAAGGATGTATCCTGTAAAAATCAAATTATTCAAAACAGAATGAACATCAAATAACAATAAATTTGACTTGTTTTCTTTTTATACAGATGAAGGTTATGGACAATAAATTGTTTGCAATAGAACCAAAGAAAGGAAAATTACAGCCAGGAGAATGTGCTACAATATCATTTACATACAGACACACAATGGCGGGAACAGACAGACTACCTGTCTTACTTAAACTAGCTAGAGGCAGAGAAATACTGGTAAGTTTATTTATTTTATAAATAATGCATTCCTTTTATGATTTTTTTTTTCGTTTTGATCATAGAATTTAACTTAGAAATCGGTAATCTATTCATACTGTAAACTTATTCAATTCTGCCTGTATTTATTTTCGATGTATATGAAATTTAGGCATATCCGTGCCGTTTAATTTTCACATTTTTTTTAATATGCACTATAACACAATAAGCATAATGCAATTTTTTGCTCTGTATTAATTTTCGCACAAAACAAGAAGCTGCAAAATTAGCCAATATAAGTACACCATGAAAATAAGTACGTTTACAGTAATTTAAAATATTTTTTGTATAAATCTTGCGTTTTGGTGAAGCTTTTATCAATACATTGCACATCAATCCAGTAATTGGTATTTAAATTTGCATTTGTACACATTTTCACAGACTAATTTAATCTTTTCTTATGTTATTGTTACTTACAGCTGAACTTTATTGGTGTAACAGTTGACATAGACAGACCTTATATACACTTTCCAAGCAGTAAACACATGTTTACACCTGTACCTGTCGGTGAGAAAGTTAGTCCTAAACAGGTTGGTATTGCTATTCTTGGAATAGGATCAAAGTGTAGTGAAAATATACAAGTATATACAGTCAAACCTGCCTTAAAGGCCACTTCTATATACATACCTGCTGTTAAAAGCCAGTGAAATTGTATCCCAATTTTTCTTCATTTTTGTTATTTGAACATGTATATAAGGGCCACCTGCCTATAAAGGTCACTTTCACTGGTTCCCGTAGGTGGCCTTTCTAGACAGGTTTTACTCTGTATCTTTTATCTTTTTTTTAGAAGATTCTGATTTGAATATGTGTAACTCAAAAGAAATATTGAATGGAAAATATCATAAACATTACAAATCTATGAATTTAACAATTTGTTTGCTCATTCATAAAATATTAAGTATTTCTAAATATATTTAAGAAAAAAAGTCAAAATCTATATAAAATACATTCTCTTCAAGCAAAGAAACTTCTACACTGAATATATTGGATCAGTTTGATTGAATTTTTTTTAGCTTTTTGAAGGAGGAGAAATATTTAAAAAAAAAAAATCAATAATGATTTATTTTAAAATTTTGCAGATATATGAAATGTACAATGGAGGTGCTCTGCCAGTTAAATATCATGTAGATCTGACACCACTTGACATAATTAAACAGGTATGTTAATTACAGTAGATTTTTGATTACCGGTATTTAAATATTGTTTTCTTGGACACTGGGAATAACACAAACTAAGTCATTATTTGGTCCCACCATCTCTTTGTCAATAAGAAAAATTAAAGAAGAAACACACTGTATGATATTATTGTATAATTAAAGAAGTTATTTTGATTGTTAATAAAATCGGCTAATGTCTTTCTTATGGGCCATGGTTGCTGGGTAGTCTTAAGTGTGTCTTTTTGTATCACTGACCATGTTAGAATCATACCGGTACTCTCATACTCTGGTAGATCCTGGTGGGATGAAGTTTGTTAGTTCATTTTCAAAGGTTGATGGGCTTTCTTCATTTACTCTCGTTAGGAAAGGAAATTTATATTTCAACCTCAAAGAGTTGTGCCCCTTTTAAATTTTAATCATGCCTTTTCTTATCCGACCTACTCTTCCCACACTACAGAACAAAACAGGACACATTTTGGACTGGAGCCTTAGTTGTTGTTCCCCTTTCCCATGATACAAACAAAACATGAATTGTTATCTTCAGTGACTGTAATAAACCACTAGTATGTTAATGTACTGATATGGATATTTCATAATAATCTGGGTTTTTTTTGTAATTTTAGGAGAATTTCAATCAGCCAATATTTGAATGTTTGAATCCATTAGGAGAAATACCACCAGGAAGAACATTGGCTGTAGAATGGAGATTTTCACCTATAGAAGCTAAAACCTACATGGTAAGTATTGTACTATATTGTTACAACACAGGGCAGTACATTAAGGTTTGTCTGTTTTTCATAAATATTGGCAAACTTTTTACAAAAAATTACTTTGAACATATACATTTATGTATGTGAACAAATGAACACACACACAAACACACATATATATACATGTATGTATATATATATATATATATATATACACCCAAAAACACTTATAAAATATTTTTGTATATTTACTTTGGATAGATTAAAAAAGACATTTATTATGTGTTTTTATGTATTGTAAATATATGTTAAGCTTTGAATTGTTTATCTTATGTCATGTTCTGTTCAAATTATTTGTATATATGCTTAAGTAATTATGCCAAAAGAAAATAGAAAAATTATATTAAAAAAAAGAAAAAAGGTTTGTCTGCTTGTCGGGTACCAGTCAGCGTTGCAGACTAACAGAATCTGTCACCTGTTTGTGACTGATACCGTATGATCTCAGTTGAGGGTGACATGTTTTAACATATCCCAATCAAGGCTCTGCCGTGATCAACCCGTATCGGTCACAAACAGGTGACAGTTTCTATTTCTGGTACCACTCAAGTGTTTATAACTGTGATACATACAAAACAAAACACATACCCTAATGGGGCCTCTTGCATTCCTTTGGACACCTAATACATTGTACAAATCCACCTTTTGAAAATAATCCCATCGACAAATCTTCAAAATTTTAAAATATCAACGATTTGTATTCAATGCAAATATAAAAAACTCTGACAATGAAACATTTTGAATAAAAAGTAAAATAAAACACATAGTTGAAAAATAAATAAAGAAACACTTTGTTTTGATGACATCAAGAACAGTGATGGGATATGTCATTCTGATTGTTCAATTGTTCAAACTGGACAAGACAGAAAAATGTAGCATTGGTGTGCACATTAGACTGAGGTACGAGAAAGACATGTTTAGCACTCTTGACACTTGCTCTACTCCATCAGGACAAGTGCATTATTTCAAAAGTAAAATTTAAATCTTGTTAATCAATCAATTTGTCTAGTTGAAGTCATCGTCAAAGTAAACAAGTTCCATGATCTTTTTGTAGTTGGTATATTTAATGCAATTGTAATCAACAAAAAATATATCAAGATCATGCATGTGGAGTGCTTTTCAATCACTGCAGTGTTTTTAATAAATGAATTTCTAAAGTTGATATTCAAAGCATTTCATGCATAGACAATACCTTGTGTTGGATCTTGCAAACTTTCGTAGAAATTAAAATCTGATTCAGTATGTAATCAAATAACCTGTTGTAAAAGTTGATTATTTGAATCTTCACAAAGTGCTGAAAACAATTCGTCCTTGACTAGACTATCTGTCCTTTTGGTTTATAATTATATCCTTCCTGAGTGGCCTTGATTTTTTCATTGTTTAAAATAAAGTTTTAAACACAAAAGATGAGATATTTTTCTTATAAAATTTAATAAACATATATCATAATTTGTTTTTTACAGGTGGATGTTCCTATTCATGTACATAATGGAGAGACAGCCATTATAACATTTACTGGTGTTGGTTATGACAAGCGAGTGATGGGTGATACAATGCCGATATCGGACCAACAAGACCTGACTGGAGTACCAGGAATACAATCTGTACCCATACCAGGACAGGTAAAATAAACCATTCAAATCTTCGCAGTATTTTTATCCTGTGCCTTTCGAAGAAAAAGAGGGATATTAAATTTGAGTTTCTGTATATCCGTTTGTCCAAAATTCTTGTCTGTACAAATTCTCCAAAACTATGAAGCACTGTTTAATGAAACTTGATGCAAAGCATCCACATTGATAGGAGATTAGGAGATGCTCATATCATTAACCAAAGTTGGTTTATGCATTTTCATGAGAGTTATTGCCCTTTGAACATAAGTGCAAATCACAAACAGAACCTGCTGGCAGGGGATACTAATTCACTGAATTTACTTGTTTTTACACATATTTTTTACATGAAATTAATCTAGAAATCTACCGCTTAAGCTTGTTTGTTTGTTTCAAGTCGAATTTGAAAAAAAAAACCTGATCAAATAATTTATTTTTATTATTTAACATTGTTACAGTAATCTCGGACAATATCTGTGTGTAAGAAGCAGATATATTACATGTATTCTTACTATTCCAAAAAAATCTATTTTCAAAATGTACAGTGTATGTTCTGTATACAACTGACACACTTCTATCCATTTTGTTTTGTAAATAATAAGATTGAATTGTTTGTATTGAATATTTTAGCTGGCTTACCTATCACAAGAAAGAATGTCTTTCGGAAACCAGCCATTATTCAGCAGATCCAGGCGTATGGTGTTTGTGACAAACAGGTCCAAAGAACGTGATGTGTCATTTGAATGGCATGTAACAACACAAGATGATTCTCAGGTAAGGGATAAAGTATAGATTACTGTAAATGTATTTAATGTCACATGTATTTATTTTCTTGATATATGAAATTTAGACAAATCTTCGTAGTTAAATTTTTGCATTTTTTAAATATGCACTATAAGAAAATAAACATAATATCACTTTCGCTTGGTATTAATTTTCCAGCAAAACAAACAACTGCGAAATAAGCAAAAAAAAGTCACCGCGAAAATAAATACACTTACAGTAATACAAGTGAATTTAATATTTGGTTTTTTTTTCAATTTTAATGAGATACATTTGGCGGGAAACAGTATCAAGACCGCATCGTGTGTGCAGGACAGTGAATTACCACACACTGTTCACATTTCTATGTTGATTATGTCACTGATAACACCATTTACGTCACAATGTCTTCGGTTTTCCGGGTAGCATATTTCTTAAAAATTCATGCGTAAACAGTAAAAATTTATTTAGATCTTATAATTTAAGATTAAAATTATAAGATCTAGATACATCTTTTGATTGGTGTTATCAGTGACGTAATCAACAATGAAATGTGAACAGTCTGTGGCAATTCACTGCCCCGCAGACACGAAGCGGTCCTGATTGTGTTTCCCGCCATATGTATCTCATTTTGGCATTTATATTGAATACCTTAATGAAAGTAGCTATTGCTATAAATCATTTTAATATCAGGATAAATTTTTGCTGTTGGTACAAAAATATATGCAATTCAGCATTTTGTTAGGATGTTCAGCCCTTGATTCTATTCTGCTGTTTACCCATCTAAGAACTTATGTTTCTATGCAAATTACATATGATGTCAGGAATCACAAGTTTGATGAAAATCGCTAAATTAAAGGGAATTAATTTACAGTATTACAAAGTAGCATATTTTGTCAAAAAAGTGTCTCAATCTGTGTTATCAGAAATCATTTAACCAGATGACAACATTTAATTGCTGATGTGATGTTGCAGATCCTATTCTTACATATTTTTAATACCAGTCATTAATATTACTTTATTTTTTGTTTATTTTCAGTATTTATCCATATCACCAGTAAGAGGTTCACTTGGTCCCGGGGAGAGTAAAATGTGTCGTGTGGTATTTGTGGCCTGTGGTGTTCCATCGTTCTATGACTTGGATCTGGTTTGTGAGGTTTGTATGCTATCTGTTCAGTTTGCTTTGAATGGCAATAGAAATTATAGCACTATAAACATAATTTCTAGACAGTTCAATGGTTAAGTAAACACACTTGGATTAGCATAAATCTCATGGATCACCTTTTGCTCCATGATCAAAGGATTCAAATTAGTGGCACTGTATCATTGTGAAAGTTGCTAAAAATAGTACACTGCTAAAACAATACATTTTCAGTTGTAATATACACATGATACAGTCAAAACTGTCTATGAAGCCCAACCAAGGGAACCAGTAAATTGGCCTTTAAGGACAGATAGCCCTAATATACAAATTCAAGTAACATGACTAAAGAGCAATTGGGATAAAATTTTACTGGCCTTTAAAAGCAGGTGGCTCTTATACATGTATATAGGTGGCCTTTAAGGCAGGTTTGATTGTTTACAACTTGAAGAAGCAAAAGATATGTGTACGTGGAGGCACTTACATGTATTTAAGTTTGGCATTATTTTCTATCTCTTTTTTTTATATTTCATACAGGTAACAGATGAAACAGAAATGAAAGAATTCAGAAAACAACTGAAAGCATGGGAAAGAGAGAAGGAACGTCAGACTTACGAGTTCACAATTACAGAACATGATTTGAATGCTGATGAGAGGCTCCCAAGAGATGTCTCATTTATTGTAAGTAACTATTGAATTTTGGATATTGATTGGATATTGAATGCATTAAGTATGAAAAATTGTAATAAAACCATGCAAAATTTAAAATCTCCTTTTTTGAATGACATAGAGTTGAGTGAAATAACGATGTTTTACACCCCAGTCAAGATTCTTTCTCTTATAACGAGGCAGTAGGATTCAGGAAAGTGGAGTGAAGTATTGGTGTTTTACACCTTCGTCAAAATTCTTTCACTTATATAGGCAGTAAGATTTGGGGATGGTAGTGGAAACCAGAGTGGACGGAGAAAATCTCAGACCTTCCACAAAAGAACTGACAAACTTTCTCTCACTAGGGTATTTTCTGAGTTGGATTCAAATTTGAGAGGCACTGTGATCTGTAAGCCAGTGCTTAGACCACTCAGCTACTGAGGTCCTTTGAGTACCATAGATATTGATATGGATATTTCACTTACAAAGCATTAATTCCAACAATTAGTGTCCAATTACAACAGATTTAATTCCTACAACTGGTAACCTTTGTGACTAATTTCATCCACAGGAGAGGCCAGGTAGTAGACTGAACTCATTAGAAGATAGTAAACGAATAGAAACAGAAGGTGATTTAGAGTTGAGCAGATACAAGGTATGTAACCATGGTAACAGTAAACATTAACTTGCAACCATGGTAACAGTAAACATAAACTCGTAACCATGGTAATAGTAAACATGGTAACTTTGATAATTATGGTCCTGTAACTGTCTTAGCAATTTCAGTCAAACTGAATCACAACCATTAACACATTATGATTAGTTTGCTTGGAATAGTTAATACAGTTATAGGATTTTAATTACCATATCTGAACAATTTAATACTTATATTGATGATCACAATCTTACAAATTTCAAAGTTGTTGGACAATGTTATCACATGAGAATCATTGCTGTAATTTGATTATTTTGTGTATTGGTAAATATGTCATATTTGTTGTCTGTGCACTACACAGTAAATATTATAAGTTATACAGGGCTTTGGCAGGTTACACGGTCCCATGTACCCCGTCAAAGATTTATGTACCCTGAGCAGCAGGCGAAGGGTACATTCATCTTTGACGGGGTACATGGGACCGTGTAACCTGCCAAAGCCCTGTATAACGTTTTTGTCACCCTTCGAAGCGTTACCAGTAGGATCTTTTTAACTTCCATTTCGTATTTTCTGTGACTTGCATGCGTTGTCGCCATGTTTGCTTACCGTAACTAGACGTCAGAGATATACGAGTTACTTCCCTTTTACCGCTAAACGTCGCATGCTCTCATGTACCCCGGCAGATTTCCGAACATCGTTCCATGTACCCCGGCAAGTTAACCAATCGCTGTGCGAGAAATTTCTTTGAAGGGTGACAAGGTCTGATATTGTGATTAGGGATTTAGTACAGAGGTAATGCTGAAAACACACAAAATCTAAATTTTTAACAATGGACATGTTCATGGTTTTGTTTTCTAGAACAGTTTGGCTGGTTGAATATTTCATGATAACAGAAGTTGATAAATCAATTGAAAAGATAATAGAACAACTGCTTTTGTGAAGTTTTGTGGCATAGACACGTATGAATTACATAATTTTGTGATATTCTTTTCACAGACATTGCCTCCAATTAAGAAATTATCACCAGACGAAGAAAAAGAAGCAGAATTACAGAAAAAGAAAAAGGATGGTGCATTATGGGAAAAACCAGCCCCACCACCACCATTCCTACTTCATCTCGGGTTAACAGCTAGGACACACGATATTAGAGAATTCCAAACATCCTTCCCAGACGAGTACATGAATTACTATATTGATAGGTAGGTACATGTAGGGCTTATAGATGCCCAGGCAAACAACTTTGACCTGTCTACTTGACCTTTCATAAGTAGTATTCATAAATAGGAGAACCCACCTATTACTTTGGCAGTACATGTATTAGGATTCACAGTTCATACATGAAAAGTGTTCTTGTGTAGCCTGTTCAGTTCATACATGAACAGTGTTCGTGTTTAGTGTTTCTCATTATGTAGAAATTATGAAGAAGTTGTCACACCTGTGCTTTCTCTATATAAATGTACTCGTTCATGATAAACATTGAAATTCAAGGTCAAGTGGACAGTTCAGTGTTGTTTGCCTATATAATACTGTACAAGTTGAAACATCAAGGAATCTGAGGCATTAAACAGAAATTGGCTTTGTAAATTTTGCAGGGTACAGTGTAATATTTTCATTATTCAAAATTAAATGTTTGGTGTCCAATGTTGTAAATCAAAAACAAACATACTAATCCATGTTTAAATCATAATCCAAAAGCAAAGCAAAAATTTTGAAACTGACAAATTATGTTAAACATATGATCCTCAACTAGAGAAGTGAGGGGGTGTGCTTCAGAAGGGTAAGTACCTCCTGTTTAGCTAGCTACACCCGCCATGTGCATAATCAAAATTGTGTGAAAAGAACATGGAACTATTGGACGTCAAATATATCCATGACAATCCTGCACACAGAGACATCAGACTTATCAACAATACTGTGATGATGGCATTTAGATAAAGGTTTTTTATGGATTTGATATGTAGGAGAACTGAATTGTCCATCTGATGGCTCTTGTTTTTGTATTCTAATTTTGGGAATTAAAGATCACCGAAAAATAGAACAACGGTAGTACAAGTTTTTGATTCGGGTTCTACATTTGTATTTAGATCATTGAGTGAGAAGTTGTCTGGATCTGTAGAGAAGAAACAGAAAGAGATGGAGAAGGAAGTTACAAATATAACATGTACACAGGCAGAAGCTGATGTGATATCTGGTGTTCTCAGTAATGTATTAAGGTAAAATTTGTATTTATTAAACCCCCGCAAACTAGTTTGCAAGGGGTATATAAGAATCACCATGTCTGTCTGGTTGTCCATCCGTCTGTCAGTGTAAAATCGTGTCCGGGCCATATCTCAGAAATGCTTTGTACGACTGATATAAAACTTCACATGAATAATCTTCATGGTCCAAGGGTGTGTCATGACCTTGAACCAAGATCATATCGAAAAGGACAAGTTTGTGGGAAAACATTAAACCTTTGTAGATGTTGGGGGCGGGCGGTGTTTGGCTCGCAAGAGACAGTTCTAGTTTCTGATTAATAATGCAGTTACATGCAGCTCGGACTGCTACCTTCCATCCTTCTTAATTTTGATTCAACCTGTTTGAATGAAAAATCACTTGCTTCCATCACTGGATTGACCATTACATGTATATCAGGCTCTTTTGAACATGGAATGAATCTTTGGTTAATTAACTGGAGAGACGGAAATGCAGGGTTGAAATGGGATGGAATCACACAATCTCCCACACTATAGCTTTTTTATCAATCCACCCAGAGTTTTAGCTCTTAAATCCTGTTTGAGTTGATTTTAATTTCTGATGAACAGAGGGAAGACATTTGGGAATTTTTTCTTTTTATTTACTTTTTTGTGCCAGTCATTGTCAAAATTCATGTTAAATTCCTAACATACATTACCATATTATTTTTCCTATTTTACAGAGGGTTGTTAGATGATACTTATTTCCATCAGGCTGTGAAAAAAGTTACAAGTGAAGAAATTCCGTATTATAGCCAGATTGGAGAGCGGCCTCAGACTGCCCCTGCTCAAGCACAGCCTTCTCAGAAAGACATGGAAACACAAAATGGCAAATCTTCACCAGACCATGAGTTTGAAAGAAAATCCCCATCATCGCCACCAGCCTCGGGAAAATCCTCTCCAGAGAAGAAATCAGTAGTGTCAGCTGTTTCATCAACCAGCCAGTCCAGTAAAAAACAGGTAAATAGTACCATTTTACAGTAAAACAGGGTCTGACCTGTAAATGTAACCAGGGTTGTTGTGAATAATAAAAAATTATTACAAAACACATTCAGTTAAGTGTCTGTGTAGCAAATACCTCTATTATTTATTACCAAAATAATGATACTGCTGAAAGTGACACAAAATTATGTTTAAGTAAACATAATTTGGAGAAACTGGAGAAAACCACCAATCTTTGGTATTAAAGAGAACTGATAAAATTTCTTGCATTTGGAAACTGCCACATAATTTTTCTTACTGGGATCTGCCACAAAATTTCTCATACTGGGATCTGCCACAAAATTTCTCTTACTAGGATCTGCCACAAAATTTCTCGCACTGGATCTGCCACATAATTTCCCGTCCTAGGATATGCAGGAATGGGATTTGAGCCTATGATTTTTAAGTCAGTGGTTTAGACCACCCAGCACCAAACCCTCCTTTGGAATAAAGAAGGGTTAACAAGCATTAGAATACATTTTAGATATCACTATATCTGTGCGTATACATGGTACCGTAATTTTTGTCCCAAAGATACAAATTATTAGATAAAAATATAGCATGGCCAGGTATTTGTAAGTGTCATTGTTGGCATGGCATTTAGATTGTATTTTTAAATGATTAATCTACCTTACTATAAAGTTGGTACAGTAAACTTATCAATGACTTTCATTTTTTGTTTTTATTTATTTCAAGTCTAAGTCATCGGCTGGTACTAAAAAATTCTAAATCCCAGTGAAGCGATATACAGAGGAGGAGATACAGAAAGTCAAACAAGAGGAAAGAAGGGTTAAAAGAAAAACAAACTCTGAAAAAGTAAGTCAAGTTTTGTTTTTTATTTATTTTTTTTAATTTTGGGTAGAAATTAGCCAAAAATTATGTTTATATTCTTTTATCTATTCATAACATTCATACAGTAAAATTAAGGACTTGCATGGTTAAAACTTTAGATAAATAAGATTCCTTTGAGGTCAATAAGATATTCCTTTGAATTTTTTCTTCCCAATAAATTTGGTTGAGTTCTAGCTCCATATGTGGGAGGCCATGGGTTCGAACCCCAACCAAATAGTGACTGTTTTTTGTCAAACACTAGGCATTATGAAACAAAATGAAAGTCACCTTTCTTTTGGATGGAACTTAAAATAAACGAGGTACAGTGTCACAGTAGGCTTGGCTTGATAAAGAACCCTACTGTATAATGACATCAGCACAACACACAGGCAAAATTTTTATAGCTGGCGATGTCTCCATATAAGTGAAATATTCTTGACTGGGACGTTAAACACCATTACTCAAGTCAACTCATCCTAGTTAACCTGTTATAGACCCCAGGAATCAAAGTTAACAGACAATGCCATTGATGTTTACGGGTAAATAGTTAATTTGAGATGTCGTTTGGAATCATATGTTCTTATTTTTTTTTCACTTTGTAAGTTCAAGGTTCCAGGTTAAAATACACCCTTTAAACAAAAGGTTATTCTTTTAGCAAGCATGCTACATTTAGAAATTATATCCAAAAATCATAAATCCTTCAGATCAGACCTTAAAACGGATGACTGGTGTCAAAAGCGTTACAAGTCCATGACACATTAGTGACATTAAAAATTGCCACGGATCATTACCATATTTTTATTGCAATCTCACCTTTACCTGGTGATGTCTCAATATAAAGGAGAGAAATATTGATATTGTCTTTAAACTCAATCAACCACTCTGTCTTTTATTTATTTATTAAATTATTTGTTTATTACTTTTCAGGCGATCTGAGTTTGGAAATGTTGCAGAATCACTGATTGAAAACACACTGCTGAATATAATGTCCGAGGTTCTGAATGAAGAATTCAACATTACAGCAAGGCCAAGGTTTATAGCATTACCTAAACGAACAGCATCAGCTCGCTCAATGAAATCGTAAAGTTGTGATACAGATATAGAGACTATTTCAGACTGTAACCAGTGTTCGTCTTGTACAACCAGTTCTAGTATTAACATAAAACTGCTGCCTGATTATTTCAACTGGCACATTAATCTTTTGTTAGATCTGAAACAGTAATTTGGCTTTTTGTATGTTGATATTCATAATAGAAAAATTTATATTATAGCTGCACAATGATATGTTTTGAGATTATGAATAAATTTCCCTGTTGTCAGATTTGTGGAAAACCTCTTGTGGAATAAGAAATTTAAAATCTACAGAACACTTACTGGGAAAGAAAAACTAGGTATAGGTATGCTGTGTTTTACTTGCATTTCAGAAAATTTTGTGAATGGGGGATACAGTTTATTTATAAAACAATTACAAATAACTAAAAAGTTGTGAAGATACCGTACAGATCTGTCGGATGTTTAACACTTAGCTTACGAAAAGGAGTCGAAGCTCGACTGCCAAGTGGCTCAGATATGGATAGTTAACTGTCAAGAGATATTTAGCAGCTACCAGAAAACTGTCAAAGTATATCTAACTAACTAGGGACCGATTGACACTAATTCGTGTTAAACTTCCTACAGATCGGTACTGTACATATTTTAGATTTTTTGTGATTATTTGTTGATTTTGTGATTTTGATGTATATAATCGTTATTTGTATTTAGGTATAATGATTGTACATATGTGTATATATGTCGTACCTGAAAAGTGAACATGTAAACCCATTATCAAACACGGTTGTAATGTTGGTAACTTTAGTGTTTTAAAATGCACTTTTTAAGTAAAACTTGCAACACAAAAATCTCTTGTATATAAATATTAAAGCAATTTACTGTGATATATGATAATCCGTCCTAAAAGTATGTACAAAAAATTACTACAGTCAAACCTGTCTATAAAAGCCACCCAAGGGAAACCAGTGAAAGTGGTCTTTATTAACAAGTGGTCCTTTTATACAGGTTCGAATAACATGAATATAGAGATGTTGGTATAAAATTTAAAAGCAGGTTGCCATTACAGAGGTGGCCTTTCAGTCAGGTTTAACTGTTTTTACCCACCATCTCTTAATGCTTTTTTAGTCTTTTGATTATTGAATGCCATTTTGATATGATAGAGGGGAGGGATAAATAATTTGTGGTTTTTCATAATTTAATAATAACATGTTGTTTAATGTACATGTATAATAAAAAAATATTCAAGAGAAACTGAAGTTGTATTTAAATATATGTGGTTATAAGATACCATCCCTGAAGAATCAGTATATTACAAAAATAAATTTATGTTTTATATACATTTATTAAGATGCCGTCCATAAAATTTACTTATTTATATCTGTGATTATCTAACAATGAAGATTTTTGCAGTTAGACTAGAGTTTCAGGGAATAATGTTAAATAGGCCTTCACAGAAAGGAAAATTCAACAACCCTGTATTTAAAAACATAAAAGTAAAATGTATGCTAATTTTACAATCCCCATGATACCTTTAAATTGTTCTGAAGTTTTATATTGATGAATGAGTTTGATACATGATGTTGAAAAAAAATATTACTTGAGTGAATGGGTTTTGATGAGCTTACCAAAATAGATCAAACATTCCGTTATTTCGATTTCTATATAAATGTTAAAAAATAATGAAGACTTTTCAGTCTGTTATAAAAATGTATTGGTCAATAGCATCATTACTATCTATCCCTTGCGTTTCAAAGAAAGAGGATATTAAATTCCAGTATCCATCCGTCCATTCTCCTGTGCAAATTTTCCAAAACTATGGAGCACTTTTCCATGAACCTGGGTGCAAAGCATCAACATAGATAGGAGATGCACATATTGTTAACCCGAGTTGGTTTGCTATTTTTCGGGGAGTTATGGCCCATTGACTGAACCTGCTGACGAGGGATCCTGATTCACTGAATTTGCTTGTTTATGAGGAATTATCATTAGAAAAATGGTCTGTATGTTCACATGTATATTAAGTAAGAAACAAAAGATGAAATATCATTACAGATATATTTTATTTATTATGCCTGGATTTATTACATACAATGTATTTATTATTTCTTGTTTCAAATAATTTTATATTTATACCTATTGACTTATATATTTTTACACTGTAAAAGTCAAAACTATGTGATATTGTCTCTTTTGTCAATAGATTTTATCATGACAAAAAATAAACAAGGAAAAAACATTTAGATTTTATTTTTGCTACACTAGTTTGAATTTAGAAGAGCTTATGTACTAGAAACCATCAGTACCATCATATTCAGTGTTAATTTTTTGATGGAATGGTTTGCAGGACAAACTAATCTGTTCTTCTGGCTGGCTTGTTTCTGCAAACTAAGTTACTCTGCACTGCACAACCTGCAGTTTATGGTTTCTCTGAGCTTTCCAGAATTCAGGGGCCAGTTGCACAAAGCTTGACTAGTTTAATCAGTTGATTAGTCAAAATTTGAATTTCACATAATTTCAGATCCGTTGGGAAATTAAAGTTGAAAACGTTGAAAGTAAATAGAATTCCATCAATTCTAACTATATGATTATAAAACTTTAAATTTTATAATGTTATTTTGATTCTTATTGCCTTTTTAGCTCACCTGACCAAAGGTCATGTGAGCTTATGGCATGGTGCAGCGTGTGTATGTGCGTGTGTCGTTAACACACATTTTCGACTTCTCCTCTGAAAGTACTTGGCAGATTTCAACGAGACTTGGTCAGAAGCATGTCTGGGTCGGTGCAAATTAGATTTGTTCATGGCGTTGCCATGGCTACCAAAACTAGGTCACAGTGACCTAGGAGTGCAAAAATCTTGAAAAATCTTCTTCTCTGAAACCGATGATGGGAGAAAAAATCTGATGTGATATTTGGCTTCTCTAGGGTCTTAAGCCTGTAGTTTGTTCGTTTCGTGAAATTCGGTCGAAAAATGGGTTACGCGTTTTTGCGTTTAATTTTGAAAAAATCGTAAAATAGCTTCAAATTGTTATAACTTGACTATTTGACCAGATAATGACATGGGGTTTTCAGTCTTGACATCTTCTTGTTAGTATCTTTAAAATGAGGTCAAGGTCAATTGTGAAGGTCGTGACCTAATTTTTTTACCTCTGTTTATAATTACTAATTGGAAAACAATAAACTTTTTGTATAGGCATGTATATTAGAATGTTGTAGGTATTGATACAACGATCATTTTGATGTATAGAAAAAGGTCATAGGTTCAAAGGTCAAGGTCACAGATGCGAAACAATACCGAAATTGTTAATTATTTTGAAAACTATAAACTTTTTGTATAGGCATGTATATTAGAATGTTGTAGGTATTGATACAACGATCATTTTGATGTATAGAAAAAGGTCATGGGTTCAAAGGTCAAGGTCACAGATGCGAAAGAATACTGAAACATTTCATTATCTTGAAAACTATAAACTTTTTGTATAGGCATGTATATTAGAATGTTGTAGGTATTGATACAACAGTCATTATGATGTTAAGAAAAAAGTCATTGGGGTTTCAGTATTTATGTTTTCTTGAAATCTATCAACTAGCCATTAGTTATCAGGTGAGCGTATCAGGCCCTTGGGCCTCTTGTTAAATTTTTGTTAATCATTGATTAAACTAATCAGGCTACGAACAACTTGGTCCAGATGATTTAAAAACTCCTGCAACAAATTAATTAAGGCATTTTTAGAAAATCCATCTACATTATATTGTTTGTGAAGGCATTTAAACCCACTTATCTATAATCAATTCAAGCTCAAGCTTGGCATTGTGTTTCAACTTTATGCAATTCATTCACAATGAAATGGGCCCAATCCATGCAGCCGACTTACCTAATATAGCCAGAACAGACAAAACAGCCCAATCTTAAACATGCTGTGAACTTGATTCATGTCAACAGTTGTTCATTGCTTCTTAGCACTGAAACCACTCTAAATCACAATCATTCCTTAGCTAAGATTTTCCTCAATTTAAATCTGGCAAAATTTCAGATTTTTATAATTTTGTTTTTCAAGATATTTTTTAATTTAAGGTGTCATTTTTAAGACCACTTTTGCATTTAGTTTTGACATAAATAACATAGTAGTAATTCCAACAATTGATTAGCAAAACTTTGCTACATTTTGTTAAGGAAAATATTAGCCAAGAAATGATCGTGAAACTGGAGCCAGGATCATCACTTAGTTTTGTTGTTTGCTATATTGGTTATAGACCATTTTGTTATTGCAACCTATTACCCATGGTTCTATTCTCATCTCGGCCCTCGAGGTCGTGGGTTCGATCCCTGGCCGGATCTGACCCAAGACTTAAAAGTGGGTAGTGACCGTTCTTTCGCCAAGCACTTGGCATTACGAAATGAAAGTCGCGGTTCTTTCGGATGGGAACTTAAAATAAACGAGATCCCGTGTCACGGTGGGCTTTGCACGCTAAAGAACCCTGCTGTATAATGCCATCAGCCTACAGCTGGCGACGTCTCGATATAAGAGGAAATTTCTTGACTGGGACGTTAAACACCATTACTCACTCATCTCGGCCCTCATACTCTGGGAATTGCCAAGCCTTTAACAACATTATACAGCAACAAAATACACTGTCCAATTATTCTTTATGTTTTGAAAACATTTGTGATATAAGTTTACTATGTGACATACATTGGGTGGCTTTTCTTGAGATGGGCCTTATTAAGACCAAATTAATAAATAGGTCACATTTCCACTTTGGTTACTTTTGACTTGCATGTTTTCTGTGACAATGAATTGGTCACATTTTTACCGTGATTACTTTTGACTTGCATGTTTTCTGTGACAATGAATTGGTCACATTTTTACCGTGATTACTTTGACTTGCATGTTTTCTGTAACAATGAATTGGTCACATTTTTACTGTGATTACTTTGACCTGCACGTTTACTGTGACAATAAATTGGTCACATTTTTACTGTGATTACTTTGACTTGCATGTTTTCTGTGATAATGAATTGGTCACATTTTTACCGTGATTACTTTGACTTGCATGCTTTCTGTGATAATGAATTGGTCACATTTTTACCGTGATTACTTTGACTTGCATGTTTTCTGTGACAATAAATTGGTCACATTTTTACCGTGATTACTTTGACTTGCATGTTTTCTGTGACAATGAATTGGTCACATTTTTACCGTGATTACTTTGACTTGCATGTTTTCTGTGACAATAAATTGGTCACATTTTTACCGTGATTACTTTGACTTGCATGTTTTCTGTGACAATAAATTGGTCACTTTTTTACCGTGATTACTTTGACTTGCATGTTTTCTGTGACAATGAATTGGTCACATTTTTACCGTGATTACTTTGACTTGCATGTTTTCTGTGACAATGAATTGGTCACATTTTTACCGTGATTACTTTGACTTGCATGTTTTCTGTGACAATGAATTGGTCACATTTTTACCGTGATTACTTTGACTTGCATGTTTTCTGTGACAATGAATTGGTCACATTTTTACCGTGATTACTTTGACTTGCATGTTTTCTGTGACAATGAATTGGTCACATTTTTACCGTGATTACTTTGACTTGCGTGTTTTCTGTGACAATGAATTGGTCACATTTTTACCGTGATTACTTTGACTTGCATGTTTTCTGTGACAATGAATTGGTCACATTTTTACCGTGATTACTTTGACTTGCATGTTTTCTGTGACAATAAATTGGTCACATTTTTACCGTGATTACTTTGACTTGCATGTTTTCTGTGACAAGAAATTGGTCACATTTTTACCGTGATTACTTTGACTTGCGTGTTTTCTGTGACAATGAATTGGTCACATTTTTACCGTGATTACTTTGACTTGCATGTTTTCTGTGACAATAAATTGGTCACATTTTTACCGTGATTACTTTGACTTGCATGTTTTCTGTGACAATGAATTGGTCACATTTTTACCGTGATTACTTTGACTTGCATGTTTTCTGTGACAATAAATTGGTCACATTTTTACCGTGATTACTTTGACTTGCATGTTTTCTGTGACAATAAATTGGTCACATTTTTACCGTGATTACTTTGACCTGCACGTCTACTGTGACAATAAATTGGTCACATTTTTTACTGTGATTACTTTGACTTGCATGTTTTCTGTGACAATAAATTGGTCACATTTTTACTGTGATTACTTTGACTTGCATGTTTTCTGTGACAATGAATTGGTCACATTTTTACTGTGATTACTTTGACTTGCATGTTTTCTGTGACAATGAATTGGTCACATTTTTACCGTGATTACTTTGACTTGCATGTTTTCTGTGACAATGAATTGGTCACATTTTTACCGTGATTACTTTGACTTGCATGTTTTCTGTGACAATGAATTGGTCACATTTTTACCGTGATTACTTTGACTTGCATGTTTTCTGTGACAATGAATTGGTCACATTTTTACCGTGATTACTTTGACTTGCATGTTTTCTGTGACAATAAATTGGTCACATTTTTACCGTGATTACTTTGACTTGCATGTTTTCTGTGACAATGAATTGGTCACATTTTTACCGTGATTACTTTGACTTGCACGTCTACTGTGACAATGAATTGGTCACATTTTTTCCGTGATTACTTTGACTTGCATGTTTTCTGTGACAATGAATTGGTCACATTTTTACCGTGATTACTTTGACTTGCATGTTTTCTGTGACAATGGATTGGTCACATTTTTACCGTGATTACTTTGACTTGCATGTTTTCTGTGATAATGAATTGGTCACATTTGACTTGCATGTTTTCTGTGACAATGAATTGGTCACATTTTACCGTGATTACTTTGACTTGCATGTTTTCTGTGACAATGAATTGGTCACATTTTACCGTGATTACTTTGACTTGCATGTTTTCTGTGACAATGAATTGGTCACATTTTTACCGTGATTACTTTGACTTGCATGTTTTCTGTGATAATGAATTGGTCACATTTGACTTGCATGTTTTCTGTGACAATGAATTGGTCACATTTTACCGTGATTACTTTGACTTGCATGTTTTCTGTGACAATGAATTGGTCACATTTTTACCGTGATTACTTTGACTTGCATGTTTTCTGTGATAATGAATTGGTCACATTTGACTTGCATATTTTCTGTGATAATGAATTGGTCACATTTGACTTGCATGTTTTATGTGATAATGAATTGGTCACATTTGACTTGCATATTTTCTGTGATAATGAATTGGTCACATTTGACTTGCATATTTTCTGTGATAATGAATTGGTCACATTTTTACCGTGATTACTTTGACTTGCATGTTTTCTGTGACAATGAATTGGTCACATTTTTACCGTGATTACTTTGACTTGCATGTTTTCTGTGATAATGAATTGGTCACATTTGACTTGCATGTTTTCTGTGACAATGAATTGGTCACATTTGACTTGCATGTTTTCTGTGACAATGAATTGGTCACATTTTACCGTGATTACTTTGACTTGCATGTTTTCTGTGACAATGAATTGGTCACATTTTTACCGTGATTACAATGTATTTTGACTAGCATGTTTTCTGTGACAATGAATTGGTCACATTTTTACCATGATTACTTTGACTTGCATGTTTTCTGTGACAATGATTGGTCACATTTTTACCGTGATTACTTTGACTTGCACGTCTACTGTGACAATGAATTGGTCACATTTTTACCGTGATTACTTTGACTTGCATGTTTTTTGTGACAATGGATTGGTCACATTTTTACCGTGATTACTTTGACTTGCATGTTTTCTGTGACAATGAATTGGTCACATTTTTACCGTGATTACTTTGACTTGCACGTCTACTGTGACAATGAATTGGTCACATTTTTACCGTGATTACTTTGACTTGCATGTTTTCTGTGACAATGAATTGGTCACATTTTTACCGTGATTACTTTGACTTGCACGTCTACTGTGACAATGAATTGGTCACATTTTTACCGTGATTACTTTGACTTGCATGTTTTTTGTGACAATGGATTGGTCACATTTTTACCGTGATTACTTTGACTTGCATGTTTTCTGTGATAATGAATTGGTCACATTTGACTTGCATGTTTTCTGTGACAATGAATTGGTCACATTTGACTTGCATGTTTTTCTGTGACAATGAATTGGTCACATTTTACCGTGATTACTTTGACTTGCATGTTTTCTGTGACAATGAATTGGTCACATTTTTACCGTGATTACAATGTATTTTGACTAGCATGTTTTCTGTGACAATGAATTGGTCACATTTTTACCGTGATTACTTTGACTTGCATGTTTTCTGTGACAATGAATTGGTCACATTTTTACCGTGATTACTTTGACTTGCACGTCTACTGTGACAATGAATTGGTCACATTTTTACCGTGATTACTTTGACTTGCATGTTTTTTGTGACAATGGATTGGTCACATTTTTACCGTGATTACTTTGACTTGCATGTTTTCTGTGACAATGAATTGGTCACATTTTTACCGTGATTACTTTGACTTGCACGTCTACTGTGACAATGAATTGGTCACATTTTTACCGTGATTACTTTGACTTGCACGTCTACTGTGACAATGAATTGGTCACATTTTTACCGTGATTACTTTGACTTGCACGTCTACTGTGACAATGAATTGGTCACATTTTACCGTGATTACTTTGACTTGCATGTTTTCTGTGACAATGAATTGGTCACATTTTTACCGTGATTACTTTGACTTGCACGTCTACTGTGACAATGAATTGGTCACATTTTTACCGTGATTACTTTGACTTGCATGTTTTCTGTGACAATGAATTGGTCACATTTTACCGTGATTACTTTGACTTGCATGTTTTCTGTGACAATGAATTGGTCACATTTTTTACCGTGATTACTTTGACTTGCACGTCTACTGTGACAATGAATTGGTCACATTTTTACCGTGATTACTTTGACTTGTACGTCTACTGTGACAATGAATTGTCACATTTTTACCGTGATTACTTTGACTTGCATGTTTTCTGTGACAATGATTGGTCACATTTTACCGTGATTACTTTGACTTGCATGTTTTCTGTGACAATGAATTGGTCACATTTTACCGTGATTACTTTGACTTGCATGTTTTCTGTGACAATGAATTGGTCACATTTTTACCGTGATTACTTTGACTTGCATGTTTTCTGTGACAATGAATTGGTCACATTTTACCGTGATTACTTTGACTTGCATGTTTTCTGTGACAATGAATTGGTCACATTTTTACCGTGATTACTTTGACTTGCACGTCTACTGTGACAATGAATTGGTCACATTTTTACCGTGATTACTTTGACTTGCACGTCTACTGTGACAATGAATTGGTCACATTTTTACCGTGATTACTTTGACTTGCATGTTTTCTGTGACAATGAATTGGTCACATTTTTACCGTGATTACTTTGACTTGCATGTTTTCTGTGACAATGAATTGGTCACATTTTACCGTGATTACTTTGACTTGCATGTTTTCTGTGACAATGAATTGGTCACATTTTACCGTGATTACAATGTATTTTGACTAGCATGTTTTCTGTGACAATGAATTGGTCACATTTTTACCGTGATTACTTTGACTTGCATGTTTTCTGTGACAATGAATTGGTCACATTTTTACCGTGATTACTTTGACTTGCACGTCTACTGTGACAATGAATTGGTCACATTTTTACCGTGATTACTTTGACTTGCATGTTTTTTGTGACAATGGATTGGTCACATTTTTACCGTGATTACTTTGACTTGCATGTTTTCTGTGACAATGAATTGGTCACATTTTTACCGTGATTACTTTGACTTGCACGTCTACTGTGACAATGAATTGGTCACATTTTTACCGTGATTACTTTGACTTGCACGTCTACTGTGACAATGAATTGGTCACATTTTTACCGTGATTACTTTGACTTGCACGTCTACTGTGACAATGAATTGGTCACATTTTTACCGTGATTACTTTGACTTGCATGTTTTCTGTGACAATGAATTGGTCACATTTTTACCGTGATTACTTTGACTTGCACGTCTACTGTGACAATGAATTGTCACATTTTTACCGTGATTACTTTGACTTGCATGTTTTTTGTGACAATGGATTGGTCACATTTTTACCGTGATTACTTTGACTTGCATGTTTTCTGTGACAATGAATTGGTCACATTTTCACCGTGATTACTTTGACTTGCACGTCTACTGTGACAATGAATTGGTCACATTTTTACCGTGATTACTTTGACTTGCATGTTTTCTGTGACAATGGATTGGTCACATTTTTACCGTGATTACTTTGACTTGCATGTTTTCTGTGACAATGGATTAGTCACATTTTTACCGTGATTACTTCGACTTGCATGTTTTCTGTGACAATGGATTAGTCACATTTTTACCGTGATTACTTTGACTTGCATGTTTTCTGTGACAATGGATTAGTCACATTTTTACCGTGATTACTTTGACTTGCATGTTTTCTGTGACAATAAATTGGTCACATTTTTACCGTGATTACTTTGACTTGCATGTTTTCTGTGACAATGGATTAGTCACATTTTTACCGTGATTACTTTGACTTGCATGCTTTTTAAGACAATGAATTGGTCACATTTTTACCGTGATTACAATGTATTTTGACTAGCATGTTTTCTGTGACAATGAATTGGTCACATTTTTACGTGATTACTTTGACTTGCATGTTTTCTGTGACAATGGATTGGTCACATTTTACCGTTATTACTTTGACTTGCATGTTTTCTGTGACATAAATTGGTCACATTTTTCCGTGATTACTTTGACTTGCGTGTTTTCTGTGACAATGAATTGTCACATTTTTACCGTGATTACTTTGACTTGCATGTTTTCTGTGACAATAAATTGGTCACATTTTTACCGTGATTACTTTGACTTGCGTGTTTTCTGTGACAATGAATTGGTCACATTTTTACCGTGATTACTTTGACTTGCATGTTTTCTGTGACAATGGATTGGTCACATTTTTACCGTGATTACTTTGACTTGCATGTTTTCTGTGACAAGAAATTGGTCACATTTTTACCGTGATTACTTTGACTTGCATGTTTTCTGTGACAATGAATTGGTCACATTTTTACCGTGATTACTTTGACTTGCATGTTTTCTGTGACAATGGATTGGTCACATTTTTACCGTGATTACTTTGACTTGCATGTTTTCTGTGACAATAAATTGGTCACATTTTTACCGTGATTACTTTGACTTGCGTGTTTTCTGTGACAATGAATTGGTCACATTTTTACCGCGATTACTTTGACTTGCATGTTTTCTGTGACAATAAATTGGTCACATTTTTACCGTGATTACTTTGACTTGCATGTTTTCTGTGACAATGAATTGGTCACATTTATACCGTGATTACTTTGACTTGCATGTTTTCTGTGACAATGAATTGGTCACATTTTTACCGTGATTACTTTGACTTGCATGTTTTCTGTGACAATGAATTGGTCACATTTTTACCGTGATTACTTTGACTTGCATGTTTTCTGTGACAATAAATTGGTCACTTTTTTACCGTGATTACTTTGACTTGCATGTTTTCTGTGACAATGAATTGGTCACATTTTTACCGTGATTACTTTGACTTGCATGTTTTCTGTGACAATGGATTGGTCACATTTTTACCGTGATTACTTTGACTTGCGTGTTTTCTGTGACAATGAATTGGTCACATTTTTACCGTGATTACTTTGACTTGCATGTTTTCTGTGACAATAAATTGGTCACATTTTTACCGTGATTACTTTGACTTGCGTGTTTTCTGTGACAATGAATTGGTCACATTTTTACCGTGATTACTTTGACTTGCATGTTTTCTGTGACAATGGATTGGTCACATTTTTACCGTGATTACTTTGACTTGCATGTTTTCTGTGACAATGGATTGGTCACATTTTTACCGTGATTACTTTGACTTGCATGTTTTCTGTGACAAGAAATTGGTCACATTTTTACCGTGATTACTTTGACTTGCATGTTTTCTGTGACAATAAATTGGTCATATTTTTACCGTGATTACTTTGACTTGCATGTTTTCTGTGACAATAAATTGGTCACATTTTTACCGTGATTACTTTGACTTGCATGTTTTCTGTGACAATAAATTGGTCACATTTTTACCGTGATTACTTTGACTTGCATGTTTTCTGTGACAATGGATTGGTCACATTTTTACCGTGATTACTTTGACTTGCATGTTTTCTGTGACAATAAATTGGTCACATTTTTACCGTGATTACTTTGACTTGCATGTTTTCTGTGACAATGAATTGGTCACATTTTTACCGTGATTACTTTGACTTGCATGTTTTCTGTGACAATAAATTGGTCACATTTTTACCGTGATTACTTTGACTTGCATGTTTTCTGTGACAATGAATTGGTCACATTTTTACCGTGATTACTTTGACTTGCATGTTTTCTGTGACAATGAATTGGTCACATTTATACCGTGATTACTTTGACTTGCATGTTTTCTGTGACAATGAATTGGTCACATTTTTACCGTGATTACTTTGACTTGCATGTTTTCTGTGACAATGAATTGGTCACATTTTTACCGTGATTACTTTGACTTGCATGTTTTCTGTGACAATGAATTGGTCACATTTTTACCGTGATTACTTTGACTTGCATGTTTTCTGTGACAATGAATTGGTCACATTTTACCGTGATTACTTTGACTTGCATGTTTTCTGTGACAATGAATTGGTCACTTTTTTACCGTGATTACTTTGACTTGCATGTTTTCTGTGACAATGAATTGGTCACATTTTTACCGTGATTACTTTGACTTGCATGTTTTCTGTGACAATGAATTGGTCACATTTTTACCGTGATTACTTTGACTTGCATGTTTTCTGTGACAATGAATTGGTCACATTTTTACCGTGATTACTTTGACTTGCATGTTTTCTGTGACAATAAATTGGTCACTTTTTTACCGTGATTACTTTGACTTGCATGTTTTCTGTGACAATGAATTGGTCACATTTTTACCGTGATTACTTTGACTTGCATGTTTTCTGTGACAATGAATTGGTCACATTTTTACCGTGATTACTTTGACTTGCATGTTTTCTGTGACAATAAATTGGTCACTTTTTTACCGTGATTACTTTGACTTGCATGTTTTCTGTGACAATGAATTGGTCACATTTTTACCGTGATTACTTTGACTTGCATGTTTTCTGTGACAATGAATTGGTCACATTTTTACCGTGATTACTTTGACTTGCATGTTTTCTGTGACAATAAATTGGTCACTTTTTTACCGTGATTACTTTGACTTGCATGTTTTCTGTGACAATGAATTGGTCACATTTTACCGTGATTACTTTGACTTGCATGTTTTCTGTGACAATGGATTGGTCACATTTTTACCGTGATTACTTTGACTTGCATGTTTTCTGTGACAATGAATTGGTCACATTTTTACCGTGATTACTTTGACTTGCATGTTTTCTGTGACAATAAATTGGTCACTTTTTTACCGTGATTACTTTGACTTGCATGTTTTCTGTGAGAATGAATTGGTCACATTTTTATATTATTTTACTGATGTTACAATTTCATTTTTTACCGTGATTACTTTGACTTGCATGTTTTCTGTGACAATGAATTGGTCACATTTTTACCGTGATTACTTTGACTTGCATGTTTTTCTGTGACAATGAATTTCACATTTTTACCGTGATTACTTTGACTTGCATGTTTTCTCTGACAATGAATTGGTCACATTTTTACCGTGATTACTTTGACTTGCATGTTTTCTGTGACAATGAATTGGTCACATTTTTACCGTGATTACTTTGACTTGCATGTTTTTCTCTGACAATGAATTGGTCACATTTTTACCGTGATTACTTTGACTTGCATGTTTTCTGTGACAATGAATTGTCACATTTTTACCGTGATTACTTTGACTTGCATGTTTTCTGTGACAATGAATTGGTCACATTTTTACCGTGATTACTTTGACTTGCATGTTTTCTGTGACAATAAATTGGTCACTTTTTTACCGTGATTACTTTGACTTGCATGTTTTCTGTGACAATGAATTGGTCACATTTTTACCGTGATTACTTTGACTTGCATGTTTTCTGTGACATAGAATTGGTCACATTTTTACCGTGATTACTTTGACTTGCATGTTTTCTGTGACAATAAATTGGTCACATTTTTACCGTGATTACTTTGACCTGCACGTCTACTGTGACAATAAATTGGTCACATTTTTACTGTGATTACTTTGACTTGCATGTTTTCTGTGACAATAAATTGGTCACATTTTTACCGTGATTACATTGACTTGCATGTTTTCTGTGACAATGAATTGGTCACATTTTTACCGTGATTACTTTGACTTGCATGTTTTCTGTGACAATAAATTGGTCACATTTTTACCGTGATTACTTTGACCTGCACGTCTACTGTGACAATAAATTGGTCACATTTTTACCGTGATTACTTTGACTTGCATGTTTTCTGTGACAATAAATTGGTCACATTTTTACCGTGATTACTTTGACTTGCATGTTTTCTGTGACAATGAATTGGTCACATTTTTACCGTGATTACTTTGACTTGCATGTTTTCTGTGACAATAAATTGGTCACATTTTTTACCGTGATTACTTTGACTTGCACGTCTACTGTGACAATAAATTGGTCACATTTTTACCGTGATTACTTTGACCTGCACGTCTACTGTGACAATAAATTGTTCACATTTTTACCGTGATTACTTTGACTTGCATGTTTTCTGTGACAATAAATTGGTCACATTTTTACCGTGATTACTTTGACCTGCACGTCTACTGTGACAATAAATTGGTCACATTTTTACCGTGATTACTTTGACTTGCATGTTTTCTGTGACAATGAATTGGTCACATTTTTACCGTGATTACTTTGACTTGCATGTTTTCTGTGACAATAAATTGTTCACATTTTTACCGTGATTACTTTGACTTGCACGTCTACTGTGACAATAAATTGGTCACATTTTTACCGTGATTACTTTGACTTGCATGTTTTCTGTGACAATGAATTGGTCACATTTTTACCGTGATTACTTTGACTTGCATGTTTTCTGTGACAATGAATTGGTCACATTTTTACCGTGATTACTTTGACTTGCATGTTTTCTGTGACAATAAATTGTTCACATTTTTACCGTGATTACTTTGACCTGCACGTCTACTGTGACAATAAATTGGTCACATTTTTACCGTGATTACTTTGACTTGCATGTTTTCTGTGACAATGAATTGGTCACATTTTTACCGTGATTACTTTGACTTGCATGTTTTCTGTGACAATAAATTGGTCACATTTTTACCGTGATTACTTTGACTTGCATGTTTTCTGTGACAATGAATTGGTCACATTTTTACCGTGATTACTTTGACTTGCATGTTTTCTGTGACAATGGATTGGTCACATTTTTTACCGTGATTACTTTGACTTGCACGTCTACTGTGACAATAAATTGGTCACATTTTTACCGTGATTACTTTGACTTGCATGTTTTCTGTGACAATAAATTGTTCACATTTTTACCGTGATTACTTTGACTTGCACGTCTACTGTGACAATAAATTGGTCACATTTTTACCGTGATTATTTTGACTTGCATGTTTTCTGTGACAATGAATTGGTCACATTTTTACCGTGATTACTTTGACTTGCATGTTTTCTGTGACAATGAATTGGTCACATTTTTACCGTGATTACTTTGACTTGCATGTTTTCTGTGACAATAAATTGTTCACATTTTAACCGTGATTACTTTGACCTGCACGTCTACTGTGACAATAAATTGGTCACATTTTTACCGTGATTACTTTGACTTGCATGTTTTCTGTGAGAATGAATTGGTCACATTTTTACCGTGATTACTTTGACTTGCATGTTTTCTGTGACAATAAATTGGTCACATTTTTACCGTGATTACTTTGACTTGCATGTTTTCTGTGACAATGAATTGGTCACATTTTTACCGTGATTACTTTGACTTGCATGTTTTCTGTGACAATAAATTGGTCACATTTTTACCGTGATTACTTTGACTTGCATGTTTTCTGTGACAATGAATTGGTCACATTTTTACCGTGATTACTTTGACTTGCATGTTTTCTGTGACAATGAATTGGTCACATTTATACCGTGATTACTTTGACTTGCATGTTTTCTGTGACAATGAATTGGTCACATTTTTACCGTGATTACTTTGACTTGCATGTTTTCTGTGACAATGAATTGGTCACATTTTTACCGTGATTACTTTGACTTGCATGTTTTCTGTGACAATGAATTGGTCACATTTTTACCGTGATTACTTTGACTTGCATGTTTTCTGTGACAATGAATTGGTCACATTTTTACCGTGATTACTTTGACTTGCATGTTTTCTTTGACAATGAATTGGTCACATTTTTACCGTGATTACTTTGACTTGCGTGTTTTCTGTGACAATGGATTGGTCACATTTTTTACCGTGATTACTGTGACTTGCACGTCTACTGTGACAATAAATTGGTCACATTTGACTTGCATGTTTTCTGTGACAATGAATTGGTCACATTTGACTTGCATGTTTTCTGTGACAATGATATGGTCACATTTGACTTGCATGTTTTCTGTGACAATGAATTGGTCACATTTGACTTGCATGTTTTCTGTGACAATGAATTGGTCACATTTGACTTGCATGTTTTCTGTGACAATGAATTGGTCACATTTTTTACCGTGATTACTTTGACTTGCACGTCTACTGTGACAATAAATTGGTCATGTATCCATTGTGATTGTATTGACTCGTAATCTACTGTGGCAGGAAACATCCCCCCTGACTACTTTTGACTACCGTGACAGTAAATAGGAGACGTATTCATAGTGATATCTACTGTGACATTAAACATTTTCCCCCGTGATTACTTTGGACTACTGTGACGATAAATTTCCATCGTTATAACTTGACTCGCACATCTACTGTAACAATAAATTGGCCACATTTTCCCCGTGATTACTTTGTACAACTGTGACAATAAATTGGTCAAGTTTCCTCCGTGATTACATTGGACTACTGTGACAATAATTTGGTCACGTTCCCCCGGTGAATACTTTGGACTACTGTGACAATAATTTGGTCACGTTTCTCCCATGAATACTTTCGACTAGTGTGACAATAAGTTGGTAGAGTTTCCATCGTAAATTACTTTAGACTACTATGACAATGAATTAGTCACGTTTCTATGAGGCGCCGTTTTACTATTTATTCACTATTTATTGATATCCATAAATCATTTATGGATATCAATAATTCGATTTATTGATATCCATTAATATTTAATGATATCAATAAATATTTATTGATATCAATAATTCGATTTTTTTATATCTATAATTCGATTTTTGGATATCAATAAATCGAATAATGATATCTATAATTCGATTTATGGATATCAATAATTCATTTGCATTTATGGATATCGCAAATTCAATTTATTGATATCACTAATTCATTTATTGATATCAATATATCGAATTATGGATATCACCAATTCGATTTATTTGATATCCAAAAATAAGGACGAATTAGTGATATCAATAAATCGATTCATGGATATCAATAAATCGGAAAACTTAAATAATTTCTCTCCGTACCGTATTGCATAATGGGGAGAATTCGTTATTTTCAAGAATATTGCAAATATTTTTTGATATCCATAAATCGATTTATTGATATCACTAATTCGTCTTTATTTTTAGATATCCATAAATCGAATTTGTGATATCAATAATTCGATTTATGGATATCAAAAAATCGAATTATGGATATCCAAAAAATCGAATTATTGATATCACTAAATAGTGAATAAATAGTAAAACGGCGCCCCATACGTTTCCCCGTGATTACTTTGACTCCCACATCTAATGTGACAATAAATTGGTCAAGTCACATGTTCCCCGTGATTACTTTAGACTACTATGACAATAAATTAGTCACGTTTCCATCGTGATATATTTGACTCGTGCATCTACTGTGACAATAAATCGGTCATGTTTACATCGTGATTACTTTGGACTACCGTGACAATAAATCGGGCACGTTTCCACACTGATCACTTTGACTAACACATCTACGGTGCAATAAGTTTGTCACGTAGTGGCACGTACCCATTACAATGACCACCTGGGATTTTATAATTAAATGACGATTTTCGTTTTCCAATGCAATGGAATGTGGTGTAGGATCCATATTTCAATAACGGATTCATTGTAATTAAGAACTACATTGTTGTTCAATGCATGACACAGTCATGATTCGTTAGAACAAATTATCTCCGGCCTTGAACTATGTAATTATGTTTAAGTAGGCCTACGTTCTACTTTTGTGTCCTAATTGGTGGCAGTTCGTCTGTTCGCGTGACGCATTCACGAGACGAACAGACGATGCTTTAAGAATGGACGCAACCGGTCTGTAGCAAAATGGAATCTACCATACACAAGTTTTATAACTATCTATAGATATAGTTTTTGTAGTTATAGTTCATGACCGATTGTTCCTTATCTCATTTACCTTCCATTTGAAAATATGCCATAAATAAATGAACTTTTAAAGTGATAATCGGCTGGGTTCATGACACATTGGATCTATACACTAGGACAGAGCAGAGTAGAACAGAAAAATAGGGATTGATACAGATATCTGGGTAATTTATTTTTCTTTATGTGTCATATCAAAAATTGAACCAAGGATTAAGGGCTCCATACATATAAGGAATATAATGTATCATTCAACAATATGTTTTGTATATTTCTTGTTTGATTTGAGGGGGTATATAGGAATCCTGTCTGTCCGTGTAAAATCGTACCCGGTTCATATCACATAGCTGCTTTGGACGATTGTCATAAAACTTCACATGAATAATCTCCATGGTCCAAATGTATGTTGAATCAAGATATCGGAAAGGTTAAGGTCGCAGGAAAAGTACGTTTGAAATCGTGTCAGGGTAATACTAGTACCTCATAACTGCTTTGGATGACTGTCATAAAAAATTACATGAATACTCTTTATGGCCCAAAGGTGTGTCATGGCCTTGAACCAAGGTCAAATCGGAAAGGGTAAGGTCGCAGGAAAAGTACGTTTGAAATCGTGTCAGGGTAATACCTCATAACTGCTTTGGATGACTGTCATAAAAAATTACATGAATACTCTTTATGGTCCAAAGGTGTGTCATGGCCTTGAACCAAGGTCAAATAGAAAAGGCCAAGGTCTTTTTTCTTTAATGGCCACCAAAAGGGATCAATAAAGGAGATAATATAGAGGCTAAAATAACGAATAAAGAGCAATCGGGATAATATTTTACTGCCCTTTAAAAGCAGGTGGCCCTTATATCGAGGTGATCTTTAAGCAAAGTTCTACTGTACTTGTGTTCGCCCTTTGGTTATGTTCAACATACGGGGCTTTGATAAGCTATAATTATAATGGATGATTTTTTCCCCTTTTCAGTTGGATAACCGATAAACATGGAGAAAATATTTATACTGCTGATATTATGTGTAAGTTATATACTAAATAAATAATATTGCTCCCTTCCGGAGCACCCGGTCTCACTTCCTTGGTGGAAGTTGACGTGTTTAACTTGTCAGTTTGAACATTTTTACTTTGTTTCTGGGTTGTGATTCGAACATGGATTGGTACGTTTGTTTTTGATAAAAATGAGAAGGAACAGAGTGGTACAATGGTATTTTAAAGTCAAAATGATGTCACATGTCGAGCGGGTTCTTGTACCGTGGAGGAAACCGAGGTGTCCGGAAAAAACACATATCTTCGGAATCTGATCTTCTTATATCACTCGGTGACAGGGGCACCTTGAGTTGAGACGGGCCGGAAAAACTAGCTATCTTTGGCAACCTGACTTTTTCATATAACTCGGTCACCGAGCACCTTGATTTGCGAAGGGTCGGGAGAAGTTTCTGCGTTAGCCTTAAAACTTAAGGCGTCTTACTGCTGGGGTAACACTCGGTACTAGTACATGTAGTTACTTTTTTTATTCTTTTCACAATTTTGTTTTATACATACAAGATAAAACCCAGATTTTTTAAAAGTTTATTTTATCTTATCTTCTTGCTTAGTTTTTCATTCGCTTCTAGTTGTAAACGGCCTCTGTAGCGGCCACAGATGGCCTACTTTTTTTCAAACTCTACAGAAGTGTCTTTAACGTGCACTGAGACACATGACCTCGGTTTTGAGTCTCATTCTGGTAATGAGCTTTTTATAGCTCTAGTATAGGCAGGAGATGAAAATTTCCAAGTCCTGAGTGAGATTTGAACCCAAGACCCTCGACTTCGGAAGCCAATGACAGTACCACTCGACCATGAACTTCAGACCATTTTAGTCCCAGAATGACCACTCGAGGTACTTGTTAATTTCAGACGATGACTATTGTTTACACCAATGCGTATTCAGGTAAGTTTCAAAATTTTCTTCATATAATTGTTATAACGCAAAAAAAACCTTGGATTTTTAATGCTTTTTACTGATAGAAAAAAATAAGGAATGCAATTTACTGTAAACATTTGTTTTCGTGGTGTACTAATTTTTGCTTATTTCGCAGTCGTTTGTTTTGCGCGAAAAATAATACCAATCATAAACTTATATTATGCTTATTTTGTAATAGAACGTAAAAATTTAACTACAGTAAAACACGAATATAACGAACACGCTTAAAACGAATACATGGATAGAACGAAGTCAATTATTTGGCCCATACCGCTTCTATAAATAACAGTATAACGAAGTCGCTTTATAACGAAGTTAAAAATAGAGTCTCTAGGGCTTCGTTATAAACATGTTTTACTGTAGTCGGATATGTGTAAATTTCCTATACCGCGAAAATAAATACATGCGAAATTAAATACATTTACACTATTGTTTGATAACAGGTCTTTATAGAGTTACTGACCTACTGGTAGTCCTTAGAGCTTACAATAGCTATCAAATGCATTTTTCTTTCAAAACGTTTCCTTGACAAAGTATTTATGAAAAAAAGACTTGATAATAGAACTCAAGATACCCTAACAATATAATAATATACATACTTCATTTGTCATTGGACTTCATTGGGAGTTGCTACAAAGCATTTTTTAACCAGGTTAAATGAACTGGGCCCAGTTTTAGATAGTACTTTATCAACCCGTCAATAATTTAAAATATAATTGATTTCACAGATTTCTGACCCCAGTTTCACAATCATTCCTTAACTTTCATCCTTTATCAACCTGTTCAATAATTTAAAATATAATTGATTTCACCGAATTCTGACCCCAATTTCACAATCATTCCTTAACTTTCATCCTTTATCAACCCGTTCAATAATTTCAAATACAATTGATTTCACCGATTTCTTACCCCAGTTTCACAATCATTCCTTAACATCTTAAATCGGGAAACTTATGGCACTGTGTTATATTACTAAACATAATCAAGTTTCAACGAAATTAGAATACACTTGTAGATGTAAAATATGCTTAGAATAATATTTAAAATTACACATTGAAATCATGGATATCTTGAAAAAAATCGGCTTTCAAATAGACCAGATTTAAGAAAAATAGTAGTTAAGGTATGATTGTGAAACTTGAGCCAGAAATCGGTGAAATCAGTTATACATATACATGTATTTGAAATTTGAAGACGGGTCATAAAGGATGAAAATTCTATCTGAAACTGGACCCCATGCTTAATTAATATACCTGTATTTCAAATTGCAGGTAGTCATCATCATCACACATCAGATGGACAACACACGCATACAAGCCACTGTCACTCATGCTGCCAGTGTGAAAATATATGTAAATATTAATTTTTTTTTATCTTACACTTAATATCCTAAACTGTTTATCAAAATTTTTTTCCCTAAATTGAACTCCAAATCTTTAGTAAGCCTACCATTACGTGTAAATCAATTAGTAACAGTATAGTAAAAGCTGTGGGTTTAACTTCCGAGCATCAATCGGCTATTGTCCAAGAGTTATTCTAACATGAACCGCGTTTTCCTTTATATGAAACATGAAGAGAGCCAGCAGTGGTATAACCATCGCTGTTCCGTTTAATGACGTACCTCGGCAAGCCACCTCGTGATATATTCTTCAGCATGTGAACTCCGGCCCATGTATTATTCGATGATATAACACGGGTAAATGTTGATTATTTCTTAAAAGTAAGACGTCACGCGAACAATAGTCGATGGCGACGGACTCACTCTAGACAATAGGCGTTGACGATGGAGTCACTCTAGACAATGGGTGATGACGATGGCGTCACTATAGACAATAGGCGATGACGATGGCGTCACTAGACAATGGGCGATGACGATGGAGTCACTCTAGACAATGGGGGATGACGAAGGCGTCACTCTAGACAATAGGCGATGACGATGGAGTCACTAGACAATAGGCGATAAGGATGTCTCACTCTAGACAATAGGCGATGACGATGGAGTCACTCTAGACAATGGGTGATGACGATGGCGTCACTCTAGACAATATGCGATGACGATGGCGTCACTAGACAATGGGCGATGACGATGGAATTACTTCAGACAATGGGCGATGACGATGGCGTAACTCTAGACAATAGACAATGAAGTCATTAGACAATGGGCGATGACGATGGCGTCACTAGACAATGTGCGATGACGATGAAGTCACTCTAGACAATGGGCTATGGCGATGGCGTCACTAGACAATGGGAGATGACGATGTATTTACACTAGACAAAAGGCGATGACGATGGCATCACTAGACAATGGGCAATGACGATGGATTCAGTCAAGACAATAGGCAATGACGATGGCATCACTAGACAATGTGCGATGACGATGAAGTCACTCTAGACAATGGGCTATGGCGATGGCGTCACTAAACAATGGGAGATGACGATGTATTTACACTAGACAAAAGGCGATGACGATGGCATCACTAGACAATGGGCAATGACGATGGATTCAGTCAAGACAATAGGCAATGACGATGGCGTCACTAGACAATGTGCGATGACGATGAAGTCACTCTAGACAATGGGCTATGGCGATGGCGTCACTAGACAATGGGAGATGACGATGTATTTACACTAGACAATAGGCGATGACGATGGCATCACTAGACAATGGGCAATGACGATGGATTCAGTCAAGACAATAGGCGATGACGATGGCGTCACTAGACAATGAGCGATGATGATGGCGTCACTGTAGATAATAGTCGATGACGATGGCGTCACTAGACAATGGGCGATGACGATGGATTCACACTAGACAATAGGCTATGACGATGGAGTCACTAGACAGTGAGCGATGACGATGGTGTCACTAGACAATAGGCGATGACGATAGCGTCACTAGACAATGAGCGATGACGATGGTGTCACTAGACAATAGGCGATGACGAAGGCGTCACTAGACAATGGGCGATGACGATGGAGTCACTCAAGACAATAGGCGATAAATTATAGACAGCTAGCAGCTTCTACAGTTAATACATTTACACATTGTCCATGATTAGTGTTCACATCAGGTATACGAAATATACACTCATGGTCCCTATTACTTGAATTTACTCGTCCATTATAAATATTTAAATGACAGGTCAATGTTGTTCACCTATATAATCACGCCGGCGCACGCTGTATTCGTTAAAATGACCGTAATATGAAAATAGACTAGCTGTTTATAGGCAAACAACTTTGACCTGTCCGCTTGACCTTTGATTTAAATATTTATCACCGACTAAGTACATCCATGTATAGGGATCACATGGGTTTATTTTGTCTACATAATACAAACATTAATCATGTACCTTGAGCACATATTGTTGACAGTGAATCCTACTACTACCCATTTATTTGGTGAATCCTTCTATATGAATATTCCTAATGAAAGGTAAAACGGACAGGTCAATGTTGTTCACCTATACTTGGCATAATTATTTATCAGCTGTTTGTGTATGTCTAATTTTCCAGATACAAACCCGGACTGTCATTCTTGCTGCGAGTGTCAATCAGGTAAGTATTGTGAATCAGTATATGACCAGTCACCTTGTACAGCCTTCACGAATACTGAGGTTATAAATACTGATTGTACAGGTAGATAAGGAAAACTCTCTGCGTAAATCGACAGATCCCTTATTATCTCCAATATTATTTCCCAGGGTCGCTCACCGCTGTGAGTTCGAGCCCCGCTCAGACCACATGTGGGAAAGTGAATTTTCCTTGTCGTTAGCCTTCACTGGTTCACCTGGTATCAGTATAATGTGACTGGGGAGTGATACGCTTGTTTGCGGCGTACTGACACTGTAGTCGCCCCGAGTGCGCGCTAGCACAAGACAGACCACACAACACTTATGTTCGCACTCCACATGCATACACGAACTTGTTCGTAGATTAATCAATAGAGATTAATAAAATAGTTCTCGTCGCGAATAGCTGAAAAATTGCTGATGCGATGTTAAGCAACATACAACCAACCAACCTTATCTCCCTCTCGCACTGGAAAGAAGTGTAGCTCTATTCGTCCGTCCGTTTGTCCAGACATGGTGTCCGCTGCATATCTCCTATGCCTATGGATGGAATTTTTTTAAAACTTGGAACAAATGTAAACATATACCCGGTATGAGACGATGTGTCACATACCAAACTTAGATGCATAAGTCAATGAGACAAGACCAAATCTACATTTTAGTTTCACTCATCTTGTAGCAAAGTGAAGTGCAGCATGCGTTGATCCATTCGCACGTAAACATGTTAGAGTAACCCTGTCCATCTGGGCCAAACTAAAGATCATTGTTTCGTACAGATTCAAAGTTGTGTTTCTACATAGATGTCCGAAATTCAAATGCAAACATGTTAGAGTAGCCTAGCCCATCTGGGCCAAACTAAAGATTATTGGTTCATGCAGATTCAAAGTTGTGTTTCTACATAGTTGTCCGAAATTCAAATGCAAACATGTTCATGTTAGAGTAACCTAGCCCATCTGTGCCAAACTAAAGATTATTGGTCCATGCAGATTCAAAGTTGTGTTTGTACATGGCTGTCCGAAATTCAAATGCAAACAAGTTAAAGAAACCTAGCGCATCTGGACCAAACTAAAGATCATTGTTTCGTACAGATTCAAAATAGATTGTATTTGTACATGGCTGTCCGACATTCAAATGCAAACAAGTTTGAGTAAGTTAGTCCATATGTGCCAAACTAAAAATCATTGGTTCATGCAGATTCAAAGTTGTGTTTGTACATGGCTGTCCGAAATTCTAATGCAAAGAATTTAGAGGCCTAGCCCATCTGGACCAAACTAAAGATTATTGGTTCATGCAGATTCAAATTATGTTTGTACATGACTGTCCGAAATCCAAATACATCGTACAAACAAGTTAGAGTAACCTATTCCATCTGGGCCAAACTAAAGATCATTGGTTCATACCGATTCAAAGTTGTGTTTGTGGCTGTCCGAAATTCAAATGCAAACCAGTTGTCATTTGAGAGATACAGTGTTGTTGGACATGTTTATTTTATTAGGTTACCACCATCATCATACAGGATGGGACTGCAACAATAACTGTAACGATCATACTGAGCGAGAAAATTGTGCAAACTTTTGCAAAAGCAAAGAAACAAGTAAGTGTTATATTTTGCACGTTGGATAGACTGAAATTGACAACTGTATATACATACGTACAGTACAGATCTGTCGGAAGTTTAACGCTAATTTAATGATATTTTCATGCCTATGGATGAATTTTTATCAACCTTGGAACAAATGTAAACAAATATGAGCCGATGTTTCACATACCAAACTTAGATGCATAGGCCAAGGGTCAACGAGACATGGTCAAATCTACATTTAAGACTAACTGTCCATAAATTCAATGCACATGGAAAATGCAAGAATAAAGTCGTATTTTCAAACAAACGAAATATTGTCAAAACTGAATACAAAATATACTGACCTAATAGGAAAAAATATTTTTCATTCATCCAAAAGTGAATTAAATTCGGTACATAGAGCTCTTTTTTAACTTTTTAACAAAACAACAGATATAACTATGTGAAAATTATCCCTTCTGTACCTTCTTACTCTGAACAACTATAAATGTTATGTCATAATTTGAATATTCATGATGATAACACCCGAAAAAACCTGAACAACAATGACCAACCTGACCCAAAATACCCTAAAGGTCCAATTAGTGTATAAACTTGATCATTTCCAAATTTTCTCTATGTACAGGAGAACTGAACGATGGTGTTTTATTTAAAAATATAATTTGGTTAGGCCAGTGCATTTTAAATGAATTTGATTGATAGTTTAATGGAAACATTTTTCCATTAAAAGAAATAAATAATAAAAACCATGTGCACTCAATTTATGGAAATACAGTAGTTAGCTTTATCTCGACAGCTTTTCGACATTTGCTATCTTTATCATCCAGTAGCTACTATCCATATTTCGTCCACTTGTTACCCAAGCTTTCGTCTGAACCACTGCCGTAGCTCAGTTGGTAGAGTGCTCGCTCCGTAAGTGGGAGGTCGTGGGTTCGATCCCCGGCCGGGTCTGACCCAAGACTTGAAAGTGGGTAGTGACTGTTCTTTCGCCAAGCACTCGGCATTATGAAATGAAAGTCACGGTTCTTTCGGATGGGAACTAAAAATAAACGAGGTCCCGTGTCACGATGGGCTTGGCACGCTAAAGAACCCTGCTGTATAATGCCACCAGCGCAACGCACAGGCAAAATTTCTGCACCTTCGCCTAAAGCTGGCGACGTCTCAATATAAGTGAAATATTCTTGACTGGGGCGTTAAACACCATTACTCTCTCTCTCTCTCTCTCTCTCTCTCTCTCTCTCTCTCTCTCTCTCCTATTCATTAACGCAGTTTTAAACTTTCGACAGGTCTTCACTCTACCAATGTAATCGTGCATGGAAGCGCCAACCTTTTACAACGTTGGCGACCGATATAAATTTTTATTTCACTTGAGATATATGACCTTTTCAAAATGAATATAATGTAAATATTAACTACAGTAACTAATTAGCGTCATTATTGGTATAACGCCGAAGGAGTTGAGTTGAGTAATGGTGTTTAACGTCCCAGTCAAGAATATTTCTCTCATATCGAGACATCGCCAGCTATAAGCGAAGGTGCAGAAATTTTGCATGTGCGCTGCGCTCATGGGCATTATACAGCAAGATTCTTTAGTGTGCCAAGAGTCCACCGTGACACGGGACCTCGTTTATTTTAAGTTCCCATCCGAAAGGATCGTGACTTTCATTTCGTAATGCCGAGTGCTTGGCGAAAGAACAGTCACTACCCACTTTCAAGTCTTGGGTCAGACCCGGCCGGGGTTCGAACCCACGACCTTCCACTTACGAAGCGAGCACTGTACCAACTGAGATACCGCAGTGGTCCTTGAATACGAATAGTGATTTTGTTGGGTTTTATCAAATCTACCTTTTGCTTTTAGATTTTGAAAGTTAAACTATTTGGTTTTGTATCAATGTTGTTTTGGAAATTTTATTGATCAAATCGGGAAATTTTACTCATTTTTCTCTAGGGGAAACTACATTTATCCGGTAGAAATTTTAGGCAAGCAAAAAATCTGGAATACCACTTTATTTACAGCTCAATGAGACCTATACAGTTCAACTTAACCACTGCGGTAGCTCAGTTGGTAGAGTGCTCAGTCCGTAAGTGGGGGATGTGGGTTCGGGTGGGTAGTGCGTGTTCTTTCGCCAAGCACTTGGTATTACGAAATGAAAGGCATGGTTCTTTCGGATGGGAACTTAAAATAAACGAGACCCCGTGTCACGGTATGCTTATTACAATCAGCGCAACGCACAGGCAAAATTTCTGTACTTCGCTTATAGCTGGCAACGTCTCTATATACTAGTAAGTGAAATATTCTTGCCTGGGATGTTAAACACCATTACTCAACTCCTATAGTTCAACTGGCATGGTATTCCGGTTTATGCTTACTGTGTTAAGACAGAACAAGTCTTATGATAAATAATAAATTATGTTATTGCCTTTACAGCAGCAGCGCCTGTCACACAAGCCGCGCATACCACTCCACATGACTCTACAACTCAGCACGTGACACATACAGCGTCTCACGGAACATATCACACTTGTGATAAACTACGTGTGATAGAGGCCCTAGCTGTAGAAATAAAAGCTAATGATACGTCATCGCTAACATGTCAGGGAACAGACAACAAGCAACGCGCGGAAGCGTTCGTATCTACCCATTGTAACACTGGGCAAGTTACAGGATGGAAGATGGGAGAACAAGTAAGTTTTATGAACAAAAACAGCTTTATATATTATATGATCAGTATTTAACAGCAAAACCACGCCCCCCAATAATCAATATCTAAGGACCGTTAACGACAAAAATAATTCCAAACGGTTCTTTTCTTGATATTTAGGTATACCAATTCATGTCCAAATCGCAATCCCAAAGGCAAAGTAAAAACTTTGAAACTGGCATGTGAATTTCTATCAGGGAAGTGATGTGGGGTGCTCCGGATAGGTAATCACTTCCTGTCTAGATAGCTACATCCGATACGGGTGTAGAAAAAGAGCCGTGTGTAGATTCTTAATGAAAACGATAAAGGATGGCGTTCAATTTTCAATTTGGTACATAAAAATACTTTCCTATATTTGGCCTCTTTGTCTTAAATATAGACCAGTGGGTCTTCATTCATTGATGTTTTACGTATGAACATTCTAGTATATGTATGTATTTCTTTATTGCAGATCGCGCAAAATTGCCAGGAGATTTACAGCAAGACTCCTTACGTTGCCATCGCATCATTTCGTGGTGGCGTCTATACTTCTTCTGAAACACATCACCGTGCAGGTGTACTTGTAGGATGTGAAGCCGATGGGTTTAAGGTAATTCACGCGTGGTAAAAACAACTGCATCAATGTTTAAAACGTGCTTAACAAGAAATCGCGTTGATGTGGCACCATCGCAAGTGCCGGTCAAAGGTAAATTATACGTGGTCCAATGATATACAACTGCATCCATGTATGACACGTACTAAATCGATGTGGCAACATCGCAAGTGTCGGTCAAAGGTAATTTATTCGTGATAAATACAACTGCATCGGTGTATCGCGCGTGCTAATCAAGAAATCGCGTGGATGTGGCAACATCGCAAATGTCGGCCAAAGGTAATTTACGCGTGGTCCAATGAAATACAACTGCATCAGTGTATCGCACGTACTAAATCAAGATATCTCGTTGATGGGGCACCATCGCAAGTGTCGGTCAAAGGTAATTTATGCGTGGTAAATACAACTTCATCAGTGTATCGCACGTACTAAATCAAGAAATCGCGTGGATGTGGCAACATCGCAAATGTCGGCCAAAGGTAATTTACGCGTGGTCCAATGAAATACAACTGCATCAGTGTATCGTACGTACTAAATCAAGAAATCGCGTTGATGGGGCACCATCGCAAATGTCGGTCAAAGGTAATTTATGCGTGGTAAATACAACTTCATCAGTGTATCGCACGTACTAAATCAAGAAATCTCGTTGATGGGGCACCATCGCAAGTGTCGGCCAAAGGTAATTTACGCGTGGTCCAATGAAATACAACTTCATCAGTGTATCGCACGTACTAAATCAATAAATCTCGTTGATGGGGCACCATCGCAAATGTCGGTCAAAGGTTATTTACGCATGGTCAATGCAACTGTATCAGTGTATCGCACTTGCTAATCAAGAAATCGCGTTGATGTGGCAACATCGCAAATGTCAGTCATTTCTACCGTAAATTTTACGTCTTGTTCTTGTGGATATTTGTTTTGTCAATAAGTTCAGTACTATGGGGCGTCTAGCTACATGTGGTTAATTGCTCTTTAATTTGTGGCATATTGGAGATGTCTTAACTGAGTCTTTTCCACAACCTACAGTACAGGCACTTAGCTAACTCGTTGATGCCAATTAGATGACTAATCTCGGCCCGTCTCCAGCTATCTCTATTTTGATAGCTCTATAAAGTTATTTACACCATTACCTGTGTTATTTAATGCGTGAATTTTTTGTTTATTGTAGATGATATTACAGACGTGTGTAGACTCGCCGTTTGTAACCAAGGTTACAGGGAGCCATAGCCATTCTTTCCATGTTATTTTGACCAATTAAATAAAAACATTTCATGTAGTTTGCTTCATTTTCTCACTAAATGATAGATTGATTAAGACGTTATGTCAACATTTAAATCCTCGGTGCAGGTTCGAATCCGAACCAGTAAATTATTTTTAAAGTATCTTTCCATTTGAACCTCTGTAAAATATTGATTGAATTCTGCAACTTTGCCATTGTCAGTATTAATAGACCGAGAAATTTTAAACGCTAACTCTGTCACTGGGAATGTAAATGTAAAGTGGCATGTACAGCTAGCTAACTCTGTCACTGGGAATGTAAATGTAAAGTGGCATGTACAGCTAGCTAACTCTGTCACTGGGAATGTAAATGTAAAGTGGCATGTACAGCTAGCTAACTCTGTCACTGGGAATGTAAATGTAAAGTGGCATGTACAGCTAGCTAACTCTGTCACTGGGAATGTAAATGTAAAGTGGCATGTACAGCTAGCTAACTCTGTCACTGGGAATGTAAATGTAAAGTGGCATGTACAGCTAGCTAACTCTGTCCCTGGAATGTAAATGTAAAGTGGCATGTACAGCTAGCTAACTCTGTCCCTGGAATGTAAATGTAAAGTGGCATGTACAGCTAGCTAACTCTGTCACTGGGAATGTAAATGTAAAGTGGCATGTACAGCTAGCTAACTCTGTCCCTGGAATGTAAATGTAAAGTGGCATGTACAGCTAGCTAACTCTGTCCCTGGAATGTAAATGTAAAGTGGCATGTACAGCTAGCGAACTCTGTCCCTGGAATGTAAATGTAAAGTGGCATGTACAGCTAGCTAACTCTGTCCCTGGAATGTAAATGTAAAGTGGCATGTACAGCTAGCTAACTCTGTCCCTGGAATGTAAATGTAAAGTGGCATGTACAGCTAGCTAACTCTGTCCCTGGAATGTAAATGTAAAGTGCATTTTCAGCTAGCTAACTCTGTCCCTGGAATGTAAATGTAAAGTGGCATGTACAGCTAGCTAACTCTGTCCCTGGAATGTAAATGTAAAGTGGCATGTGCAGCTAGCTAACTCTGTCCCTGGAATGTAAATGTAAAGTGGCATGTGCAGCTAGCTAGACAAGGGTGATTGTCCTTCCGGAGCATCCGGTCTCACTTCCCTGATAAAAGTTCGCGTGTTTAGCTTGATTTCAATCAGTTTTAAAAGCTTTTTAGGGGTGGGAGTTGTTCAAGAAACACCTGAAACTGAATCCAACTGATACCCGGATATCCCAATAACCGGCCTTTTACTGTAGTCTTTTTGCAACATGATAATGCACGGTGATGATACGTCAAAGATATTTCTGTGCAATTCGAGATGGAAACTTTATATTGGACGCGGTTATGGCAACGTGATGTAACCTTGTCACTTGGACATAATTGGGTCAATGTGATAATGCCCGGGCAATGTGAAATGAACTTTGTCAATGTGACAAGGTCTGGGCAATGTGAAATGAACTTTGTCAATTGACAAGGTCCTCGCATTGTGAGATGAACTTTGTCAATGTGACAAGGTCCTAGCAATGTGAGATGAATTTTGTCAATGTGACAAGGTCCTGGCAGTGTGAGATGAACTTTGTCAATGTCGGGGCAATGTGAATTGGATTTTGTTATTGTGACAATGCCGGGGTAATGTGTAATAGACTTTGTCGATGTGACAAGGTTGTGCGATGTGAAATGAGCTTTATCAATGTGACAAGAGCGGAGTATTGTGATATAATATTTGTCAATGTGAAATGAACTTTGCCAATGTTACGGAAGCGGGGTATTGTGATATGAACTTTGTCATTGTGACAATGTCGGGGCAATGTGATATAAACCTTGTCATTGTGACAAGGTCGGTGCAATGTGATATGAACTTTGTCATTGTGACAAGGTCGGTGCAATGTGATATGAACTTTGTCATTGTGACAAGGTCGGTGCAATGTGATATGAACATTGTCATTGTGACAAGGTCGGGGCAATGTGATATGAACTTTGTCATTGTGACAAGGTCGGGGCAATGTGATATGAACTTTGTCATTGTGACAAAGTCGGTGCAATGTGATATGAACTTTGTCATTGTGACAAGGTCGGGGCAATGTGATATGAACCTTGTCATTGTGACAAGGTCGGGGCAATGTGATATGAACTTTGCCATTGTGACAAGGTCGGGGCAATGTGATATGAACTTTGTCATTGTGACAAGGTCGGTGCAATGTGATATGAACTTTGTTATTGTGACAAGGTCGGGGCAATGTGATATGAACCTTGTCATTGTGACAAGGTCGGTGCAATGTGATATGAACTTTGTCATTGTGACAAGGTCGGGCAATGTGATATGAACTTTGCCATTGTGAAAAGGTCGGTGCAATGTGATATGAACTTTGTCATTGTGACAAGGTCGGGGCAATGTGATATGAACTTTGCCATTGTGAAAAGGTCGGTGCAATGTGATATGAACTTTGTCATTGTGACAAGGTCGGGGCAATGTGATATGAACTTTGTCATTGTGAAAAGGTCGGGTATTGTGATATGGAGCTTGTCTATGTGACAATTAATGTCGGGGCAATGTGATATTAACTTTGTCATTGTGACAAGGTCGGTGCAATGTGATATAAACCTTGTCATTGTGACAAGGTCGGGGCAATGTGATATGAACTTTGCCATTGTGACAAGGTCGGGGCAATGTGATATGAACTTTGTCATTGTGACAAGGTCGGGGCAATGTGATATGAACTTTGTCATTATGACAAGGTCGGTGCAATGTGATATGAACTTTGTCATTGTGACAAGGTCGGGGCAATGTGATATAAACTTTGTCATTGTGAAAAGGTCGGGTATTGTGATATGGAGCTTGTCTATGTGACAATTAATGTCGGGGCAATATAAAATGAACTTTGTCAATGTGACAAGAGTGGAGTATTGTCAATGCGACACAATCAGTATAATCGGTGTAGTATGAGCTGAACTTTGTACTCACATAAAGATAAGAAAAAATCATTTTAATATCTACATAATCATATTCCAATTTGTAAAAACACAGGCTATATGCCCAGACTGGCCAATACACAAAAAAAACTTTCACGGATCATTTCATAGTAGAATTAAATCATACAGTTAGTTAAACTGTAAACATGAAAATAAAATTTCATCATATGTATTCGAAATATATTGTGATATGAAAAGCCATGCTGTATTATTTATTTTAGTCCGACAAATCAGCCCAATAAACCCCCATTTTAATTTTTTTTACTTTTTGGAAACCTCCAAAAAGTAAAAAAATTAAAATGGGGGTTTAGTGGGCTGATTAGTCGGACTAATTTATTTATTTGTTTATTTTATTATTTAATGGTACACATTTTTTCGATAGACGTGCTACCCATTTTCACTATAGCATGGAACTCTTTTATCAAGGAGATACGAAAAGGACGAGATGAATGAAAAGTTGGGCGGTAAACTTCAAAATGCAAAGATTAAGACATGATAAAAAACGGAACCGGCAAGATTTTATTTGAGAAAAAGCAAGCATTTAACAAAACGGTTTTAATTACTTAATATTCCAAACGTTCATTCAACCAGGTTATGGTTGCTGACTTGCTGTTGCCATGACTGACATGATAACAGCATAACTTGGGCTGTTTACAAAGTCACAATGGAGATTTTTATCGAGAATATTTTTACCAGAGTTAAATTCAAACCACCACACAACAAAGATTGCAGTGTCGTTTAGCACATAATTAAGAGAACACTGACAATAATTAAATCTAGGCTATGCCAACTAAATGTCAAGGTGTCTGGCATCTCTTTGAAATCCCTCTAGTATTGGAGCACATCCATCAGGCGTATTAAACACTTTACATCATGTATGCACTGCCCTCCCTGCAATGTTATTTGAAATGTTGTCTTAAAATGAAGAAAACAAAATAAAAATGTGCTTTTACCTGGAACCATCCTCAGGGAAAATTGATTTATCCCTGCTTCAGAAATATGCTGAAAGAAGGCTGGAATTTCTGATAAAAATTTGCCAGGCTAATGTTACAGAAACAAATGAAATTAATCAGTTCATTTATCAGACTTTTGGCGCTAGTGATTCCGAGTGTTTAATAGAAGGTACAAAGAAAGATGTGATCTCACATTTCTTGCTCAGGTAAATAATTTATTTTAAATAAACAAGACTGGTTATTTTGAGAAATTTGATTTAAAAAACTATATACAAGAAATTCTGTTATCCAGATAACTTGAAATATCTGGTTTTATTGAAGATGTTTATCCTTTTGGCTACTGTGGTTGCTTTTGATACCAAACATATAAGTCTAGACATCCTTAAACATAGTTGTAAGCAATACTACTGTTTGTGTCAATGTGTTATGTACAGTGAATTTTCCTGAAAAAATAAACTTAATTTCAGTCTAGTTGAATTAAGATAATGGTCATTTTTTCTATTACTTGGGTACTGATCTTTTAAAAAATTGTTTAACTTGCATACAGGGGTCATTTATGGCATATCTAATTTATTAAAAATAAATTGCCATTCTTTTGAAGAATTTAGGCTAGTTACAAATTAATGGTGTGAATTGATCTAATATGGAGTTGAATAAATATTTTTGGTTTAATGTCATTTTATATTTTTATTTCAGATTAGCATTATGTGATGAAAAAGACACCACTCATTTTTTGATGAAGACAGAAACATCCCTGTTTGCTTTCCGCTTCCTATGCATGAATGAAGACGAAATGTACAGGTGTTTCAAAAGACTTGACACTGCAGTAAAGAGATTATGCTACAACATGCCAAACCTTTCTTATTTGAACCAGCTTGCTGATGCTCTGGGGTCTATTTTATATTCACAAAGTTGGAGAAAAGTAGCTAAATTGTATGTACAAGGCTGTGAAAATGAACACTTCAACATTCCATTCACCTTTGCTTTAGATCTAGTCTCAAAACGACTTGTGACACTACAGAGAGGTATTGCATCTGTTCCGTATTGTAAGCTGAAAGAAGTAATGAGAGAGTTGTTTGTTTATCATTTGTATTATGGATTTAAGCATGCCAAAATTCAGAGAGAGAAAATTATCAGGAGTGATGACAGAATGAAAAGACTCTTTCAGTCGCTAAAGGTAAGCCATGGTAAAAGTGTTTCTTTCTGGGTCTCAAAAAAAGTTACCAGGACTTTCACTACCGTACTTTTAATTTTTTTTGCCACTCGGTATTTTTTTGCAAAGGTCGCGTTTAGTTAGAAATCTAGTTCCCATGCATTTAAAGACGCACCATTTGTCCGATTGATCTAGTCCACTTATTCCTTGTGACAAGACAATGCATGCGATTTCAAATCAGGTCAGTTTATGTGAAAGTTTGTGTTAAGGTCCAAAGTCCATATGCGAAGCCAGTTGAGACATAATTCTGCAGAATTCTTGTTTGAAACTTAGCAGATATATGACTTGTCCCTTATAAAGGCCTTTCCTTACTTATACTTCTTGCTCATATCATAGATAGTAACAGGCATATATTGCCCTGCTTGGTGGTGTACTTGTTCACATTGGAATCCTCATTTGAATTATTTTATTATTTCAGGTACAACTAAGACAGAAATATAAATCAAATGTGGAGTATAGTCACATGATATCCAATATATCACATGACCAAGTGTACTCTGAAGTAGAACAGTTTCCACCATGTATGTTACATCTACATAAAACCTTACGGACAAAACACAGACTGAGACATTATTCAAGGGTAATTTATATATACATGTACAAACACAGTGATGAAGCTTACCGTAACTATATTGAGTGAGGGGTCAAGCTCACTCCAGAAAAAAAATGTAATACAGTCTAACCTGCCTTAACCACCTTTAAGGACAACCTGCTTTTAATGGCCATTAAAATTTTATCCAATTGCTCTTTATTCATGTTATTTGAACCTCTATATAAGGGCCACCTGCACATAAAGACTACCTTTACTGGTTCCCTTGGGTGGCCTTTATAGAGAGCTTTGACTATAAATGGCTAAAATTTGTTAAATTTAGGGGCTTAGGCATATGTCTAAGAACCATGGGTTACTGGGCTCCTGCTAATATCAATCCCTGAAACATGTAGACATAAGGGTCTAAAAAGACCACTAATTGGTTCTTTATGATTGTGCTTTTACAGAATCAAAATAAAAGTTTAACTTTTCTGGACATCAATATAAGGGTGAGATGGTGGTGGATAAATAGAAACATGTTTTCCCCAAGTCATTTGCAAAAAATAAGATTCTAAATCAAATGTTACAAAATTATACTGCTGTTGGCAGCTTCTAAATTTTAATGAATTTATGAGATCAGTATATTATGTTGAGACCAGAAAGTCATATCCTAGTATTTTGGTATTTTCCACTGAAACATATTCGTCATTTGCAATGTTAATGCAAAAATTAATCACAATAAAGTTCCAATTCATGCAGATTTGGTATGTCATGAATAGGTTTATTTAAAGGTATTGTTGATAAGTATGATGTCTCTGTGTCCATGATTGCCCTGGATATATTTGATGTCCTATAGTTCCATGTTCCTTTCACTCAATTTTCATTGCAAACGTGATGGGTTCACATGTTTAACCTAATTTATCAGTTTTAAAGTTTTTGCTTTGCTTCTGGATTGTGTTTCTAACATGGATTAGGATGATTATTTTTTATTTTTCAGATACAGTACACATTATTTCTGAAAGATATAGGAATGTCTGTTCATGATGCTTTGTGGTTTTGGAAAAAAGAGTACAGCGAATTACCAGAAAATACAACTGGCTGTCAGCATGTATGGAAGAAGAATGAACATCGATATGTATACAATATCAGACATTTGTATGGGTTAGAAGGTTCTTGTATCAACTACAAAGGTCACTGCTGTACATCACTTCAGGTACATATTGACCAACTCGGTTTATATTTTTTAGTGGCCAGACAGAGATTTTGTTTGCCTAAAATTACTACTGAATAATGGTAGTTTCCTCTGGGGAAAAATGGCTAAAATTTCCCAATTTGATGACTAAAATTCCCAAAACAAAAGTGATATATTAGATATTGTCAGAATATAACATCTTTGCAATGAGGATCCTAAGCTAATGCAAGCATGTCATTATACAGTTTACTGTATTTCAGAACTTCAAATTTTCCCAATTTAAAAGGCAGCAGGTAGTTTTTGAAAAAAGTAACAAAATCACTGCCAGATAAAAAAAAATTGTAAAAATATATTCCTATTTGAAATTTTTTTTTCACAATTTTTTAGGATTCTGCTGCCAAGTTATGTGTAACTCCAAAGGATGCTAATTCCTGAAAATATTAATAATTTTTGTGTTGATGTGAAAGCGATAAGGGTGCGGCTTTTCTGGTGTCAGAATAAATGTAGCAGCATTCATTTGAATGTTACGTTATGAATGGAGCGACATGTTACACCCCAATCAAGACTTTGTCACTTATACCGAGACAGTCGGTTCTGATATGGTAGAGGAAACTGGAGTACCCATAGAAAATGGACCTTTAGCAAGCAAACTGACAAGCTCTTTAACAATAGGATTTGCCATTGTGATTCCAGGCTGAGCCCTGAGAGGTGCTGTGATCTGTAAGCTGGGATTTGTAACAGTACTGTGTTTTGTTACAGACTTTATACCTCTGAAATCCTTTAGTTTGAACCCTGTCAAATAATAGAATCTCAGGACTTATGATTGTGTGTATGGTATAGGTTGTTCACAATCTGGTGGCTCAGTAAACAACGAGTCCATATGTATAATACTTTTTAGGTGTGAAAGGTATACAAAAATATGTAATGATATCGTAATTTACACCTCAGCTCTTATGGATAGTTGTCAGTCCCTCTATTTACAATAATAAACTGGCCAAAACATAAACCCTTTGCCATCATTATGCATGACCTATACTTCTTGTTTTATTTATAGTCAATGGTACAGTTACCTGGTGAAAATGGAGGATGTCCATTTAAACATTTTGATGATGCTAATTTAAAAGATTTACTTCAAATCAGTAATGATAGTGATTTAGAACAGCAGATTTTAGTTTTAAAAAATGATGGTCTTTATTCTTCAGCTTGTCAGGTATATCTTGAAAAGAGGATGGAAAATTTGAAGGTAAATGGTAACAGTTCAGATGTTTCATTAAATTAAGTTGTTTCAGTTAAAATAATACCCTATAAGGCTACAACCCGTTCCTTCTTTCCACTTTCACCCTCTTGTGTTTTGTTTCGTCTCCCTATGCCATGCTAATTTTGTTCAGATTAAATTCACTACACGTACCTCTGCTAGGCTTCAGTTGGTAAAGTGCTCGCTCCGTAATTGGAAGGTTGTGGGTTTCAACCCCGACAGGGTCTGACCCAAGACTTGAATGAAAGCGGGTATTGCCTGTTCTTTTGCCAAGCACTGGGCAGTACGAAATGAAAGTCACAGTTCTTTCACATGGAAACTGAAAAAAACGAGGTCCCATGTCACGGTAGGCATGGCATGATAAATTGTATTGTATAATGCCGTCAGTGCAACGCATAGACAACATTTCTGCACCGTCACCTATAGCTGAGGATGTCTTGATACAAGTGAAATGACAAAACCAATGATACAAATGTTTTAAGCTAGAAGTGATCTTAAAAATGACAACTTAAATTCCTGAATATCTTAAACATTACCAATATTATAAAGATTTGAAATTTTACCTAAATAAAATCTTAGTTAAGCAATGATTGCGAAACTAGGCACAATTGGTACATTTTATTTAGCTGAAATATTTATGAAAATGTTTTCACTTTATTAACATTTTTCTAAAAGATGCTTTTATTAAAATTTCAGAAAAATGTAGGACCTGGAACATATCACTTTGAAAGTTCTAAACAAAGTCATCTCCAAGCTAATAGAACTGGATATAGCAGCTATCCCCATGCAGAAAAATGTACCAAATTGAACAGTATGCAAGATGATGTTGAAATGGCTGTCCACTTGCATGGCCATGCACATGCATATAAGAAAGTGAGTTGTAATGGACAGAAGAGAAAATTGTCAGACACAATACAAGAATGCTCCAGCCATAATGCACATTTATCTTGCAAGCTGAAGTTAGATAACGCTGACAAAAACAAAAGAATTCATTCAGAATATATTAAATCCAAAAATGTGGTGGTAATGAAAACTCATTCGAAAAGTACATGTATTACAGAATGTGCCGATACAGATCTATTTCTGTCCCAAGATAGATCAAACATCACAGATTCTTTAGACATTACCAACAGGGGTGTGTCCTCAAGTTTTAACTGTTATGACCATGAACTCTGTCCATCTCAATTTTACCAAGCAGAAAGCCATACTAGAACGGAAGAAAATAAAGTGGATCTAGTCAGTGCAATAAAGTTATCAAAACCTGCAGACTTTTACTTCAGCTTGAAAAAACTTACTGATGGATTAAAATCCTTGAAATAAATAATAATTGTTATATTAATTTACTGCAATCAAAAAACAAACATACTAATCCATGTTCGAATTACAATCTCCGGAGGCAAAGTTAAAACTTTCAAACTAACAAATTAAGGTAAATGCGTGAACTTCCACCAGGAAAGTGAGGCCAGGTGCTCCGGAAGGGTAAGCACTTCCTGCAAACAAGGAATAGGTGCATTATGTGTACAAACTACCAGTACATTTTAAATTTATTGCATTAAAATTACCAACGGTCCAGTGTTTAATTCATTCTGCCAGCTTGAGACCCTTCTAAAATTTGTTGAGCTGGACATTTGCAAGGTTCTTTCAATCGACATGCTTGTCAACTTCTTTCTCCCGTCAAACTTGTCATTGCCTCACTGCTCTCCAGTCAAACTGATCAATGCCTCGCTTTTATCAAGACATCGCTAGCTATAGATAAAGGTGCAGAAATTTTGCATGTGCGTTGCACTGTTGGCATTATACAGCAGTGTTCTCTATCTTGCCACAGTACCTTCTTTATTTAAGTTCCCATCCTAAAGAACCACGACTTTCATTTTGTAATGCCGAGTGCTTGGCCAAAGAACAGTCACTACCCACTTTCAAGTCTTAGGAGGTTGGACATAGTCGAGGGTTCATACGCACGACCTCCCACTTACGTAGCTAGCACTCTATCAATTGGGCCACCTCAGTGGTCTCTCACTGCTTGACACTTTGCTTACTAGATACGTCATTACACCCAAAGTCAAGCCCTTAAACAATGAGACTGAACAATTTACCAGTGTGGCAAACTAACTCTGCAAAACCTGTCATTCACACTTCCTGTTCAAGCAGGGTAAAGAAATGTTAAGATGTATAACTAAAAATTCATAATAGCATTATAAATTATAACTACAAATTTATAGTATTATAATTTTTTTTTTAATGTTGTACATTCAAAACTCATTTATTCCAATAATATAATAAATTAATAAACTTCTGAAGATTTTCTTTTTCCATTCTGCATTAAGTAACTTGTCTGAAGATCCTCAAAAATTTCTCTGAAAAACAAAAAAATACAACCTCAATTAAAGTTAACAAATTTGGATGATCAGTGTGCAAAAAGCTGAGTGTACATTTAGGGACCAAAAAATAATTCGTCATATTTTCATGTACATGTATTTGCTTTGTTCCAGGAGACATAAAAAATTATACACAATGACAGTATAGTCGGAATCGACAAACTGAATTGTGGAAAGCCATGCATGCAAGATAATTTTGAATCTGCATTAAAAGGGTCTTTCACACAAATACTTCATATATTCCTCTAGAAGAGATTTTGAAAGGCTTGGCATGTTATACGTAAAATGGCTATACAAGCAATTTCTACTTTATAGAACTGGTACTGATATTGCTTGAATTTGGAAGACTAAGCTGGATACAATTTTAATCTGCGCCACAATGTCTTTCTTCAAATTTGGTTCTATTTTTATATCGAATATGAACTTAATCTAGCAGCTACATGTTTGTATACTGTAAACGTATTCACTTATTTCGCGGTCGTTTGTTTTGCGCGAAAATTAATATCAGAAATTATTATCGCAGTCTCCACGTTTTCTCTTTTTTGAGGACGATCCTTTGGACATAGCCTCTAAAACACATTTATTCGCAGCTGCAATAGTTTTCACTGGATTTTATTGGCATACATTGATTCATAAAAAAAGTTATAGTCTGTTTAAAAAAAAAACGCGAAAATTTAACTACGTGAAAAAGCCTGATTTCATAATACCACGAAAATAAATACGTTTACAGTATATTTTTTTTAATTTGGTAATGGCAGCCATCTTTGGATTTCTGATGGCAATGCCAGACAAAATTTTTAATCTATACCAAATAAAGGATCTGCCTCCTCAAATTTGGTTTTAGTTGAAGATTATAGTCTATACAAGACACATGCTTAACCATGCCACAGGCTCAGCTGGCTAAAAAGTGCTACCTACTTGCTTAAATAGAAAAATATGTAACCACTTCTTTCTCTATTTGTCCTGACTTCAGTTTCTGATGCCTTAGTAACATGTGAATCATCACAGCTGAACCAACACCCCTTCTGTATGTCAAAAACATCACTGACATAATGACCTAAAATAAAGTGCATGGTAATAACATTAATATCAAAAGAACTGTCTTCCCTCTTTATGTAACAAAATTAATTGTAGATTAAATAAATGAAATCTTCTCAAAACAGCAGAATTTTCTCTAATTTTCTGGTCAAGAAACAATTTTTCTCAATATTAGAAAGCCTTGTGAGATTAATTTCTTTCATGTAGTTTCAGAGAAGATAGACCAAGAAATTATCAGCTTTAGGTCAAGCCTTTGCATTAAAGTTAGTTAAAGTCTGTCCCAAGCCATTAGGCCCATCAGGCGGGAGCTTATCCCGGTTTCGGTGGTGTTAAGCGACTGACAGTACAAGACTCTCCCCTGAATGGGACGCCGGTCCATCGCAGGGTTAACCCCCAGCATTTGCTGGTACTCATTTATTTATCAGCTAAATGAACTGGAACAACGTGAAATTAAGTGTCTTGCTCAAGGACACAACACATCGCCCGGTCCAGGGATCGAACCCACGACTTTCGAATCATGAGTCCAATGCCTTAACCACTAGGCCACACGCTTCCAAAAGCCTTTGCATGGATGTCCTTTATTAAACTACCATTACAGCCCTAGACCGAGAGAGGCTCATGTTAAGTCAAAATAACTGTTTTAAACTTTTTTAAATATTAAATCTGGCTTCAGATAGATTGGCAAAATCTATTGTTTCCTGTCTTTTCGCCATTTTAGTCATTCTGTATGTTAATAACATTATACAGTGATACATGTACTTCCAAAATACTTATGCATACTTTATTTAATAAAGATTTTAAACTTTTGGTTATCGGAACAAGTGGATGTAAAAAATTGTAAGCCTAACCTGCTATATACAGCAATAAATAAAACACACTGCTACAGTTGCAACTGAAAAACAGAAAAACCCCTGTCAAAACAATCCAAGCTCTGTAGACCAGGTTGTGGTTTGAACCACTCTCTCCAACTTTACTACCAATTTAGTGTGCCAAAGAAAGAATAATATGCAATTGTATTACTTACCAACAGCAGAACTACTCCCAATGTGATTTACAACACTGATTAACCTGTATGAATAAGGAAGATCACCTTTCTGTAAAGAAAATGAGAAATTTGCATTAATGAAAGAAACCACAAACCCAATAGGACCTGTATTGATCAACTGACTATTTGATTATGTATAGTTAGTCATGCCACAGACAAAATTTAAATACCGGTAAGCATCAATCAAGAATTTTTCATGATTAATATAATTTTGACCAGTCCAGTTATTCTAGAAGCAAAGACTGGAAAATGTGGCTTAAAATAAAACTTTACTTGCATATTTCGTTAACAAAATTATTGTTGCCTGTTTTAAATTGTTATTGCTATTAATTTCTATGTATAAAATCAAAAACAAACATGGTAATCCATGTCCATATCACAATCCAAAATCAAAGTAAAAACTAAAACTGACACATTAGGTTAAGCACATGAACTTCCATGAGGAAATAGAGACAAGGTGTTCCCAAAGGGTTGGCACCTGTTTAGCTTTAATATGGCTATTTATTTCTTTAGTCTATTTATAGTAATCACAGCCACATTGGCCTCCAGACAGCTTTGTCTGGCCAGACAGTTTTTAGTAAAGGATCAGCCAAAGATCTCCAGTACAAGTTATACCTCATTCTCTACTTTGGGTAATGGTGTGTCGTCAACATCTTGTTCTGAATCACTGATTGTAATACTGTTATCATTCTGTTGTCCATGTGGCTTCTTATTTTCCTTGTTCTCCAATGATAACCACTCGTCATTAATATCTATAGAACAAATAAAAGATACATATGCAAGAAATAATTACAGTTTGGGACTTTTCCTCTCTTTTTTTTCTTCTTTGTTTCACTGGGTGTCTATACTTGTGTTTTTATGACTTTTTCAGTTGCAGATTCTATTGTTGAGAACATATTCAGTTGTATCTTTGTATACAATTGAATTTCATTATCTTGAACTCTACTATCACTGATTTTGAAATAGGTCAAACTATTCATGAGAGTCTGATATGAGATACTCTTTATTTAACCAAAATGCATCTGGTTATCTTGAACTCAAAAATCTACAATTTTTAGATAAGTTGAATGACTTTTTAGGGCCAGTGCATGAAAATTTACTGAAAATAGTGTTCGTAAGCTTAAATTAAAAGTTTTCATTCAACCTGAACTAAATTTTTTGGCAGAATAAGTTTGATAAACTGCAAAAATGTTATGATGAAATTTACTACATGTATATATATAAAACATGTACAACACTTCATGGCTTCCTTTAATGTTAATCAATTACATAAAAAAAGCTGTTGTTTTAATGACTACTGGCTGCCAAACTGAGCATGACTGCCTACAGCTATCTCTAAGAGTGATCACTACTTATCTAACATAAAGCCTTGGGTGACAATAAAACCAAAATATCAGTGGAAAGTCTCATTTTTTTAAAACTGGAATCCCAGATTATTTATCTCAAATGGCAATAGTTTCCATGTCAGGAGTTTCATGTTTGCAGAGTCAATTTTTTCTAATTCTGTAGGTGGCCTTCTCTTACTTTATTTTAAAACTCTACAATGGTGTTTTTGGTATGAACTGTGACAAAGGACCCCAGTTTGAAGTCTTATCTGATAGACCAGCCTAGTCTAGAAAGTAGAATGTTACATATAAGTTCTATAAGTGTGATCACTTACCATTTTCTTCATTGCAGAACAAGAGAATTTCCTCATCACTGATAGTAGTATTATCAACATTGGATGATTTTTCACTAGAAGCGTTTTTCTTTTCCTTGTTATGTACATCTGTTTGTATTTTATTAGGAACATTAGAATTTCTATTATTCTCGCTCTCAGTATCCAAATCTATTGTATTAGCTCTATTCTCATCTGAAGTAACAGTACTTGATTTATCAGAAACTTTAAGTGTTAAGCACAATTTCACTTCATTGTGTTCCAAATCACAAGTTTTTGATTCACTGTTATAAATATTATCACAGATCTCTTTTGATTCAAGTCTAGATTGTTTCCCTACGTCTTCAGATCCTAGATCTTCTTTAAGAACTCCAGTTTTTAATCTATCACAATTTGTTAACTTATTGTCACTTTCATTTTGTTCACATTTCAAATCATTTTCATCATCTGCTGCAAATAAATAATTTTCTAAATATTTTTTGGATTTTAATCCTGAACCTTCTGTCACGTTTTTATTTTCCGAGGAATCACTGGTTATTCCATCACTTTTTCGGTACGACTTATTTACGCTGTATTCAGCATGTGAAGATGACAGATCAGTGTCCATAGAACTAACTGATGTACTCGTTGATAACTCTGCTGGTGGTGGATAATAGTTCTCCGTCTCTTTCAGACTCTCTTCTATAGCCAGTCTCAGCTGTTCCTCTTCTGACATGCCATTCAAGTCTTTACCATAATCTGTATCACAAATAAACAAAACGTTTAAAACATTAGACATATATATAATCTGAACAATACTTGTTATATGATAGAATACAGTCAAACATGCTACAATCCATTGTCTATGCAGAAAATCACCAATAAAGATCAGCTTTTTTAAGGTTCCTTTGCTTGGTGTAAGCTCTACTAAGTTTACAAAGTTAGTTGACCTTGACCCATGTTCATCCTGATTCCACAGATTTTGGTTAATGAAAGACTACACACTAAGACTACTGGAGTAGGATTTTTAGGGCTAGAATGATTCACTGAGAATACGATTCATCACAATTTTTTTGTTTGGTTTGGTTCATCGTATACGTTTCTGCAATTTCAGTCCGCTTCATCTTTCAGTCTTGACCTAAAAAAGATGACACGCCACACACACCGCTCATGATATAAATTTCTCCAGCAACATAATGTTCTTTAGTGTGGAGGTGCTTTGACAATAAAAATAAATCTGTGTGAAAATATGGCTTACAGAAATAAGTTTCTTGCCATACATGCCATTTTCTACCATTATAAATAAATTAGTACATGCCTAGATACGACATTCCTAGTGTTACTCAACTTTTACAAGTTATCCTGTTTAAAGCAACATATTGCAACATCAGTAATTGTATCACAAGTAATGTATTGTGATGTAAAGGGGGTGTACCATTCTAGCCCTATAGGATGTTTATTATGACCAATAATGCAGTAAAAGAAATAGGTTCCAATCAATGTATATACCATGATCAAATCCCACAGATTTTTCATTTTCCAGGCGGCTCATTTCCAATACTTTTTCCAGTTCACTGTCCACTAAAGATGAATCTTCTTCAGGGTAGTTCTGAAATCATAAATATACATGTATAGAGCAACATATCAATATCTGAAAGTACAAACAAGATACTCATGGGCCTTATCGCTCACCTGAGGACAAGCCAAATATAACCTACAAAAGTTTCACAATTTTCATCAAAAGGAACCAGTACATTTCCCCATTTGGAGCCTCAATACCAATATTTTTACAAGTTGTTAAGCTGTTGTACAAAAAATCAGCAAAGATTTTTAATTAACTTGCAGGGATCCATCTACATGTAAGTTTGCATTTGGGGCATGACTGTCAAGAATTTTTTTGCAAATTAAATACTATGTGCGTGATGGACATTTCATCCAAAACACCTGTAAACTATCTGTACACAATTTTAATTCCCCATTTTAGGCCTTACTGCCAAGGTTTTTTTCAACACATGCTAAGGATGCTACATGTAAAATATACACATTATCACCTAATATTGACTACTGTCAAGTGGATTATTTTCGGGTGGTGAGAATTCCGCACTTTCTGAAATCTGGCATTTCGCATGGGTGTAATTTTCACATAACCAATGAAAGTGGGTGTATAATCTATACATTTATATGATGTATAAACCTGTATGGTAGACATTTTCAGGTGGGTATATTCGCAGTAATTTCTTCAGCGCAAAATCAATTTTTTCCAATTAGTTTCATGACAATCCAAACAAAGGTTCAAGAGACTCAATCTTACTTTCAGTTGGATATAATTACCTGAACCTTATCATTTGCCTCCTTAAGACTAAGTTCTAAAACTTTAGTAAGTTCTGGATCATCATCTAATTCATCTTCTATAGTCATCACATTGTTACTGCTGCTGTCACCTTTACTCTCATCTTCTTTCTGTTTAATAATCAAAGTACTGAAGGTACTGAAGCATCAGCTAAACTGAGCAATTTGATAAAAAAATATGTGCACTTGAAACTAAGATTTGTCTAATGAATCAGTAACAAATGAAAATCATGCAAATAACAGATACTGTGATTGGGAAGCTTCTAACAACAAGTCTGCTTTTTATGCAAGTTGTTAAGTTCTAACATATAAATATGTTGCAATGGTCAAAATGGACATGCCACCCAATGTTTATCAATTGAGTAAACTAAGTAATTTGCATGAATATAAATTTTCAATTTTTTAAAAACCAAGAGAGGCTACTAAAGACCCCACCCCAAATCTGAGTGAAATATCTCAAGCGTAACAGAAAAAGTCCAGAGAAACCATCATCTTGATAAAATTCACAAAGTGAAAGGGGCATAACTCCACTAAAACGCAGTTGACTGGAAGAAAACCCAAACTGGATCTGTAATCACCACCATCATCATCATTATCACTCCTCATATCACATTTTGATCATCAACATGAAGATATCATCATCATCATCATCATCATCATCATCATCATCATCATCATCATCATCGTCGTCGTCATCATTAGCAGCAGCAGTAGAACCCATGCCATGACAGTCACCACAACCATTATATTAATCATTTTCAGAAATCTTCATGTTACATCATTAATATGGTCACATCATCATCATAGCTCTTCGTGTCACATAATCATCATCATTATCAGCAGCAGCAGTACTGAATGCCATCATCATCATCATCATCATGTCACATCATCAGCATGAAGACATTGGCTTTGTCATCATCATCATCATGAATTATTATCATCATCGACAGCAGCAGAACTGAATGTCATCACCACCATCATCATCATCACCACCATCTTCATCATCATCATCATCATCATCATACTATCGGCAGTGCTCAGCAGTACTGAATGTCATCATTGCCACCATCATCATCATCGGTAGCAACAGAACTCATGTCACCATCATAATCATCATCATAGTTCGTCAAGTCACATCGTCATCATCACCATCATCATTCATAGCAGCAGAGCTTATTTTCATCACCACTATCACTATCATCTTCTTCATCACGATAATCATTATCATCATCGGCATCATAAGAACTCATGTCATCACCATCATCAACATCATTATCATATCTCCTCGTGTCATATCATCATCATGGTGACATTATCATCATATCTCCTCATGTCACATCATCATCATCATCATTATATCTCCTCATGTCATATCATCATCATCATGGTGACATCATCATCATCATCGGCAGCAGCAGAACTGAATGTCATCATCATCATTATTATTGTCATTATCTTCACCAGATCATCATGCCACATCATCATCGACATAGTGTCATCATCACAAAAAAAACTTTCACCATGACCAGCTATTTCCCTTGACTTGCAATTGATAGATTAACCATTGTTGAAGTCATTAATTTTTTTCATTAAATTCACAATTAATTTGAAAAAAAAATAAAAATAAAAATAAAACCTTTGTTTTAGAAATAATTTAAATGTATTTAAAATTATTGTTGAATATATATAAATTGTCCAAGTGAGCTTCAAAAGCCTGAATTGGTATAAACCATCCTGACACAATAAGCTAATAATCTGTACCTCCCAATTACAGAAGTTGTCCAGGCAACTTTCTCTTTCAAAAAAAGTTTGTTGACAAGAATTGTGTACAAAAGGGGGAAATATTTCTGAATATGATTAATTGAAAATTAATTGATTATTATTTAGACAACTAAAATGTTACAATAAAATTACTTTGAATTTAAGAGAAACTGTAAGAGGAGTTGAGTTCACAAAGTAGGTACCCCCATTCAAATACTTGCTAAAAAGTGACAAAGTTTTAAAGTCTGGAAAAAATGGGGAAAAAATCTTGAAATATTTCCATAAAGTCAGGTGCACATCTTCAATATATATATAAACATTCTGTTTAGTTTCAAGGCTTTTGGTTGAAAACTGTAAGAGGAGTTGAGTTCACAAAGTAGGTACCCCCATTCAAATACTTGCTAAAAAGTGACTAAGTTTTAAAGTCTGGAAAAATGGGGAAAAAATCTTGAAATATTTCCATAAAGTCAGGTCACATCCTCAATATATATATTAACATTCTGTGAAGTGTCAAGGTTTTTGGTTGAAATCTGTAAGAGGAGTTGAGTTCACAAAGTAGGTACCCCCATTCAAATACTTGCTAAAAAGTGACTAAGTTTCAACGTCTTGAAAAATGGGGAAAAAATCTTGAAATATTTCCATAAAGTCAGGTGCACATACTCAATATATATAGAAACATTCTGTAAAGTTTCAAGGTTTTTGGTTGAAAACTGTAAGAGGAGTTGAGTTCACAAGATTGGTACCATATTTTCCCCGCCCTTAGTTTCTGTTCTACTTCACCAACGGTGCTCTAGAAATCGGAAGAACTTAAGAAAGCACAATACAGTTTTCAGTTTTCCCCCATGTCCAGTGGCCACATTTTATGTGAAATAAAGTAATATGGCTTCATGAAAAGAAATTAAAGGTTGTAAAAACCATGGATTAAACTACTGACAACAACTTTAATCGGATATCCACTGTAAAAACGATCTAATAAGGACTTGTAACAAGGTAAATAAATTTTATCTGAAAATTTTAAAACATCGTTTTTTTCAGTTTTGTTTAGATTTTGATTTCAAGTTGTTCTTTCTTGTGATTTATTTTGTTGATTCAAAATAAACAACTGGAATAGGTATTTAAATGAACATTTATGATGAAATTGTCTGTCTTCGGAGACATATGGTGAGAAGTGGAGTGTGTGCGAAGATCGGAAGTATGTAGCAGAGATTCGAGAATAAAGCATGTCGTTTTTATATTAAACTAATAACTGAAAAGGACAGGGTGTCATGATCATTTTAAAAGGGACAAGGGTGTACTGGACTAAAAAGGACAGTCACTACGCTATGTGAATACATTTGAGCAGGGGCATCGGGTGCCAAATGCCATGCCCCCAAACACATGGCTAATTTGCATACGAACTACGGTATCGATATCTTACACAACTTCACGAGTCACAAACGATTTACCAACACAGCCAATAACTTGTAAATACACTTCTTTTTTCAGTTTCGTATCACATTTTTGGGAATAATCTTTGATTTCTACTTTTTTTATGCATAATTTCGCTACCGACAAACTGACAGGAATGAATTTTAATACCCAATGAAAGCGGGAAAATCCTCGTGACGTTATGATGAATATTAATGAACCAGGTCGGGATATCCCAAACACGAAATATTACTGACAATCAATTTTTAAAAAATATATATAATTTATCATCAAATGTGATCCATGTTTAAAGATATTTAACTTAAAAACTGTTTAATGAGCATACTTTGTGTTTATTTATCGATGTCACTTGGCGTAAATTAAAAAAATCCAATATGGCGGCGACTGTAAAACAACCACATGTACAGCACCGTAGGTCAAAAAGAAGAACGTCGGCGCAAACTGACAAGATCGTCATTTTTGTTGGGTTTTCCGAGGGGCGTATACTTAATGGATTTTTATGGTTTTTATCTTAAAATTATCATACAAAAGTGAAGAATTAAAATATATATCCAGCAAAAACGGACTAATACGCGTATGAATACATTTTAGATCGGCACATGTGTACATGATGAAAACATTGCTTTCGTAACTTTCGGGGAGACCCAATCACTCAGATTAGAGTTTATACATACCTGGGATACCGTATATGGAAATTCCCGTAATTTCAGTCGAAACGAAGGATGTGATTGGCTGTCAAGGTGAAATGAGAGCAGCGCTAAATACGAAAAAATCCAACGATCGCTATAAAGCATTCAGCATGGCTGATGCTTTAAAAATGTATACAAAACCTTGTTGTAATACAATTGATTGCTTAAATAGAGTTACGTCCCAGTCAAGTATATTTCACTTATATAGAGAAGTCACCAGCTTTAGGTGAAGTGACAGAAATTTTTACCTTTGCAGTGTGCACAGGGCTATGTGCAAGGAGAGTTCTTCTATGTGCCAGGCCTGCCCTGACACAGGACCTTGGTTTTTAATGTCTCTTTCGAAGACCCTAGTGACTTTCATTTCTAAATTTGGAGTGCTTGGTAAAAGAAAAGTCGCTACCTATTTTTCAAGTCTTGGTCAGACCGGTCCGGGGTTCAGACCCACCACCTCCCACTTACGGAGTGAGCACTCTACCAACTGAGCTACTGCAGTGCTGTGGACTTTAAAAGAGGTCTGACTATAAATAAAACCTTGTAATACAATGCCTTGCCAACTATACTGAACATTTCTTATTACATCATAAATGGTAGGCTGTTTGGATTCAATACATGACCAGTACATGTATGCATGTTTTATTTCATACAATTTTTTTTAAAAGAAACTTTTTCTTTCAATATTTTAAATTCCAATCTATTTTCTCCAAGTTTTCCTTAATAACTCCAAAATTTTGAGCACTTCAGGCTACATCTTTTTAAAGGTATCATTTCCACCACTAATTTAAATTTCTGGTGTTTTAATTCCAACAGAATATGGAGGTTTTTTGTGCCAGTATACCTCTACAAGTCATGCATGTTATAAATGTTAAAAAGTTAGTGTTTCAAGTCAGGAGTCTGCATCAATATCTAAATGGTGAAGTCGGTTGCCGCCACTACATCTGTGTGATGAGCTATAAGTTCTTTCCATTGATATGATCGTGGATTGTATATTCACAGTATAATTGTTATGTGGTGATTTTAAATTATTTTAGGATTTTAGCTATGTCTTTTTGATATAGAAAATATATCACTATTCATATCTCTAACACACTCTCAAAGTGAGGCAGTTGGGAACCAATTTGGCACAAAAGGACTCTGGGTTTTAAAAAGTTGGTGGCGGAAATGATGTACTGGCACAAATATGTTTGAATTCACTACTTTATACTACACATTACAATATTTATGTATACCTTGTTGTCATCATATCTTAACTTCTTACAAGGAGTTCGAGAAATCTGATCATTCGTCTTTGCATTATCTACAGAAGAATCTGCTGTACATCTTTTAAATCTGTAACTGAAATACATTAAGTAATCATGGTAACTATTTCAGACTGTTAATACTAAACCAAAGGATCCAAAATCTAATCCATAAAAAATATGTTATGAAAATTGGAAGCCGATGCTCACACTGGAGTTTGACAATGGCTGTTGTACACATGGGCATTCCAAAAGGCAAGGTAATAACATAAGCATACTTTGCCTGCAAAACATATGACATACCAGTAGAGCTTTTTCAGCACTTAACGCAAACAAGCAAAAATACAATCACCCTAAGTTTATACTTTGGGCATAATTTACAATCTTGGGTCATTGATATACATGTATGTGTCAGGCTTTCATTGAATTATTTAAACAACCTGTTCCAGTGACTAAAGAGGAAAATCTCACTTGGCACATGAAAATTTCATAATTTTTTAAAACCAGCATTTGCCTAAAGCTTTAGAATGCAGTTAAATTTATCTATAAAACAAGAGGCCCATGGGCCTTATACGCTCACCTGATAACTAATGGCTAGCTGATAGATTTAAAGAAAACATAAATACTAAACCCCAATGAATTTTTTCTTTACATCAAAGTGATCATTGCATCAATACCTACAACATTCTAATATACATGCCTATACAAAACTTTTATAGTTTTCAAGATAATTAACCATTTCAGTATTGTTTTCGCATCTGTGACCTTGACCTTTGAACCCATGACCTTTTTCTATACCTCAAAATGATCATTGTATCAATACCTACAACATTCTAATATACATGCCTATACAAAAAGTTTATAGTTTTCAAGATAATTAACCATTTTGGTATTGATTCGCATCTGTGACCTTGACCTTTGAACCCATGACCTTTTTCTATACATCAAAATGATCATTGTATCAATACCTACAACATTCTAATATACATGCCTATACAAAAAGTTTATAGTTTTCAAGATAATTAACCATTTCGGTATTGATTCGCATCTGTGACCTTGACCTTTGAACCCATGACCTTTTTCTATACATCAAAATGATTGTTGTATCAATACCTACAACATTCTAATATACATGCCTATACAAAAAGTTTATAGTTTTCGAGATAATTAACCATTTCGGTATTGTCTCGCATCTGTGACCTTGACCTTTGAACCCATGACCTTTTTCTATACATCAAAATGATCGTTGTATCAATACCTACAACATTCTAATATACATGCCTATACAAAAAGTTTATAGTTTTCGAGATAATTAAACATTTCCGTATTGTTTTCGCATCTGTGACCTTGACCTTTGAACCCATGACCTTTTTCTATACCTCAAAATGATCATTGTATCAATACCTACAACATTCTAATATACATGCCTATACAAAAAGTTTATAGTTTTCGAGATAATTAACCATTTCGGTATTGATTCGCATCTGTGACCTTGACCTTTGAACCCATGACCTTTTTCTATACATCAAAATGATTGTTGTATCAATACCTACAACATTCTAATATACATGCCTATACAAAAAGTTTATAGTTTTCGAGATAATTAACCATTTCGGTATTGTCTCGCATCTGTGACCTTGACCTTTGAACCCATGACCTTTTTCTATACATCAAAATGATCGTTGTATCAATACCTACAACATTCTAATATACATGCCTATACAAAAAGTTTATAGTTTTCGAGATAATTAAACATTTCCGTATTGTTTTGCATCTGTGACCTTGACCTTTGAACCCATGACCTCTTTCTGTACATCAAAATGATCGTTGTATCAATACCTACAGCATTCTAATATACATGCCTATACAAAAAGTTTATAGTTTTCGAGATAATTAAACATTTCCGTATTGTTTCGCATCTGTGACCTTGACCTTTGAACCCATGACCTTTTTCTATATATCAAAATGATCGTTGTATCAATACCTACAACATTCTAATATAAATGCTTATACAAAAAGTTTATAGTTTTCGAGATAAGTAACCATTTTGGTATTGTTTTACATCTGTGACCTTGACCTTTGAACCCATGACCTTTTTCTATACACCAAAATGATTGTTGTATCAATACCTACAACATTCTAATATACATGCCTATACAAAAAGTTTATAGTTTTCGAGATAATAATTATAATCAGAGGTAAAAAAATTTAGGTCACGACCTTCATAATTGACCTTGACCTCAATTTGAAGATACTAACAAGAAGATGTCAAAACTGAAAACCCCATGTCATTATCTGGCCAAATAGTCAAGTTATAACAATTTGAAGCTATTTTACGATTTTTTCAAAATTAAACGCAAAAACGCGTAACCTATTTTTTGTCCGAATTTCACAAAATGAACAAACTATAGGCTAAAGACCCTAGAGAAGCCAAATATCACATTAGATTTTTTCTCTAATTAATACTTTCGGAGAAGAAGATTTTTTAAGATTTTTGCACCCCTAGGTCACCTTGACCTAGTTATGGTAGCCATGGCAACACCACGAACAAATTTGAATTGCACCGACCAAGACATGCATCTGACCAAGTCTCGTTGAAATCTGCCCAGTGGTTCGTGAGAAGAAGATGAAAATGTAAAAGTTTACGACGACAACGACGACGACGACGACAGACAACGGACAAATTGTGATCAGAAAAGCTCACTTGAGCCTTTGGCTCAGGTGAGCTAATAAAAGAAATTAACTTGACACAGACTGAAGTAAACCTGAAGTTGTATATAAATAATCAAAATGTAATTACTTTTTTAGATCAGACAGTAAAATAGCTGGGAAAGCTGGAGTTGTCTCTTCTACACAATGTGACTGTAGTGTTAGGAACCGCGGAATCTGGATGTTACGTGCCACCTTAGAGTGATAGGAAGCTGAGGTATCATATCTGTATCTCTTTAAATGTAAAATAAGAACTCTGAAATATAAATAATTTGACATTAGTACATGTACATAAAGTCAAAAAGCTTTCCTGGAAAACACACAATTACTGTACATCAAGAATTAAAAAAAAACAGATGCAAGTTTAAGTAATTAACGAAAATTATTGTACAGGGAACACTAATTCATATGTTTGGGTCTGAACTGGTTAAGAGCACTGGCCAAGAAGTCGTAGATGCACAATAACTTTTATTACACAATGCACACACCAAGTAAACCAACTGATAAAGGTCCTAAGCATTGAAAATATTTTCCCAAATAAAATGCAGATTTATTTGAAAATCAACACTCAGCCAGTGAAGCCTCTATCATAGGAATATTTGTAAGCTTTCAGTATACATGCACAATGTACATGTAAATTTTATACAAAATGTATCTAAAATATAAAAGCTTTTGAAATATCTTTCTCTGTTCCATGTAAAATATTCTCCATTTTACATGTATGTTTCCATCCTTACAACTTGGTGTCTCTTATAATTACAAACCAACCTTGAAATTTAAGTTTTTCAAGCTGACCTACATTTCCGAACTGAGCAGCTGATTTTCAGAAAATCGACGTCACAAGGTTGAACTGTGTATTAATACAATAAATGACATCTTTATAAAACAATAAAATATCCGATAAAAAAGCTGAAATATTTTTGAATTTATATCTTTTTATTTATTTCCTAGTTATTTTCAGTCAACATATAAATTATGTTACATTTAAATTCATTGACAAAAAGGGATTATATTATGTCTCGCAATCATGAAAACAAACAACACTTTGTACAACGTCATACGTGACGGCCAAACGTTTGTAGGACAGGCGTGTTTACATTTTGATTTTACCCATAACATAAGAAAAACTATATTGGTTGAATGAACAGTGTGTTAAACAAACCCTGAAACCAACTATTGACATGGAATTAATGTTTTCTTGGATGAATTAATGTTTTACCACCTATGGAATGGGTGTGAGATGAGGGATTCTGTCACCGTTGGTAGCTGTATGGGCTGATCAGGGACATTTTGAGAAGGTAAACAAGCAGTAAGGGTGAACATTAGACTGGAATATAGTATGTTATCAATTTTATTAAATTATTATTGACAGGCCTACCTACGACTGTCATTATCATCGTCAAGATCCAGTTCAGAATCAACCATCTGACTTATCTGCACACTGGCATTCCTGATCCCCGGCTATACATTGTCTGGGGGAAATAAAATTTCTTTGCTTTCAAAAGGATGTGTATGTGATGAATTTCAAACAAAACACCCTGCACTGAGGGTTGGCATCCGAGAATACCATGGTGCGTGTCATATTGCTTATACTTAGTAGCCTATAGACAAGTAAAATGCTCGGTGACGATAAAATGTCGATTTTGAAATATACAATCTTAAATGTAAATTATTAAAAAATATCGGTGAAAATTAATCAGAACATGTTTGAATTAATTTTTCAAAATTTGAATTTATAAAAAAATCCAAGTATTTTAATGTTTCTGTGTGAAATCGTTCCCGACCTCCCCGTTTGTTTACAATCTTAAAATGGCTGTTCAGAGATGGGTTATCCCCGAAACAGGCCCAAAGTAGTTCCGGTAGAAAACGTTGTTATTGGAAAATAACACCGTGTTTTTGCAAGACGACAACCAATGAAAATGCTCTAAATTGTGTAACAACGTGAAGTTTGTAATTATTGAGATTTATTCTTAAATCTAAATTTGTTAAACATCTTTTACATACATTTAAATTGGATCCATGGAATGGTTAAAAGGGTGCTATTGAATCATTACAATTTACAATCAAAAATACCTTGGAAGTTTGGTAAACTTGTGAGTTACTTCCCCTTTATTAGATCCGCATTTCTCACATGTATATTCTAAAGTTTCTTGTCGGAAAAATAAATCTAATGCTTCCTGTATGGAACAGGTTCTCATTATGTTTCTGAAAAAAAATTAAGAGAAAAACTTAAGACCTATCTAATAACAGATATGAATATACACATTTTAAAAATACCTTGCAAGTTTCCAAATACATGTACATGTATATCACATGATTTAAAACTAAGTGTAAGTGCTAAAGATGCATGGTAACCAACCACAGATGTATAGGTTCCAAAAAAGCCTTTGTTTCAAGTGTACACTTTTTGATTTATTCAAATCTACATACATCTATGAAATAAGCAACTCTAAATATGGCTACTAAAGTTGTATTACACTAAATTTGCACAAATCTGACTGGCACACCCATGTTCACATACACTCATAACCGTCAAATTTTGTAAAAAAGGCTCTTGTATCAGCTATTTCTTCTTTGATTTAGTTCAACCTGTGTATAAAAACTATAAGCTTTACAGTCAAACCTGTCTATAAAGGCCGCCTAAGGGAACCACTAAAAGTGGCCTTTACTGGTAGACGGCCCTTTTACACATGCAGGTTCAAATAGCATAAATAAAGACCAGTTAAGATAAAATTCCACTGGCCTTTTTAAGCAGGTGACATACAGATGGCCTTTAAGGCAGGTTTGAATGTAATTCAATTGTGATATATATAACAGACTTGCATGTATTTGGTTCAGTTATGGCAACTTTATGTCCACAAGAAAGGAATAGATTACGTTTAGAGATCTTTGTGTAATTTCATTACTTGCCATCATTGTTAATTTGTTACAACAATTGACCTACCTGGTTTTTGGCATCTCAACTGACAAATCATTAAACTGTTCTGTAACACGAGTATTTTCATGGCAACTGTAAAATATAAGTACATCTCTTTAGACAAAGAAAACCAGAAAGCTTGAGTGATACAATAATAGGCAATGTATTATTATTTGTAGAGTGCAGTCAGACGGCCTTGTTTATTAAGATTGCAGGACAAAATTAACAATATCTTGCATGCATATTTCAGGTTTAGGTCAAATTGTTGGTGTTTTTGTAAAGTATAAATCAAGCTTAAAATTTAACAAGAGGCCATGGGCCTTAACGCTCCCCTGAGGGTGTGTACATATCTCATGGAGAGGTTCAATAGTAAATTATATTAATTAAAAAGAATGTCTCAGCAGTTAGGGCCTATATGCAAAATTTTTGCTAATTAATTACAATTTGTTCTAAGAATGCTACAACTAAAATATCTAAAAGCCTTCCACTCAAGTGCAGGGGTTCAAAATTCCCTGGGTCCGAGGTCCGGGACCTATTGATTTTACCTTGGGACCATTAATATTTAAATTGTAAAAGTCCGCTGAACCTGCCATTTTTACCAGAATAATTCTACTTTTTCAATATAATTACATAATTGCACATGGATCTTTCAATGTTGATATTGGACTTTCAAAACTTTATGTGGGACCTGCCAAAAATAAAGGCAAAAGGTCCTGGACCTTCCATTACAAAACATAATTTTGAACCCCTGAAGTGAGCTAAAAAGTGTAGCATTTACTAAGTAAATATATTCTAATGTTGAAAAGTTTGCTGAAAGTAAGATATTTAAAAAAAAAAAAAAAAAGTAAACCTTCAAGATGATTTGCAAATGAAATTTCCAAGAATTTGATAGTAAAGCTGATATTAATTTATACAACTTACTTTGTACAGGTAATGGTATGTTGAACTTCAAATTCAAAATTCTGATAAGTTGGATTAACATAATCACGACTAGTGTTATATTCTTTATCTGTGCCTTCTCTATGGGGACTTGGAGTAGATTTTAAAATTTTATTTACTTCTTCCTTCAGCTGATCTAAAACTTGTCCTAAAAACTCATGAGCATCCTAAAAACAGAACAGCAACATGTATGTAGCACTAAACATGTACACTCAGAGGTTCAAAATTCCCCAAGTCCAAGACGTGTTGATTTTACATTTGGACCCTTGATATTTAATCTGTTAAAAGATGATAGAGACCTGACATTTTTTTTACCAGGATAGTACTTCTTTTTCTATAAGATAATAATATATTCACATGGACCTTTGATATTGGACTTTAAATATCCTTGTGGGACCTGCCAAAAATAAAGACAAAAGGTCCTGGAAATGTCATTTTAAAACATATAATTTAGAACCCCGAGACTACTTGTCAGGGTTTTGTCAAACTGAAAATAGCAATAACTAAAGGATCACTCAACCAACAAGAGGCCCAATATGGCATGTATTGCTCATCTGTCACCATTTGTTTTTGAATTTTATACAGCCATGTCGACACAATTTTAAATCAGCATCATACAAGATTTTCCACAAGAAGATTTTCAATCTGCTTAAAATAAGACCTCATTTGCATAATCCAATGGAAATTGATTCAACAAAAGATGTCTAAAAAGAGGTCGAACAGGACCTGTAATGCTCAACTGGCACTTAGTATTTCATTGATAGTTGAGCGTGTTAAGTAATGGTGTCCAATGTGCCAGTCAAGAATAGTTCACTTATATATCGAGACATCACCAGCTATAGGCAAAGGTGCAGAAATTTTGCCTGTGCATTGGGCTGATGGCATTATACAGCAGGGTTCTTTATCATGCCAAAAAATTCTTTTCAAAGAAATGATTAAAAATCAAGAATTAATCTATGTACACAAATCCATTTTGTGTGTAAAATTGTGCAAGTTCACTCAAGGATTAGCACTCCTAATTTGTTCCGTGGAAACTCTTCATTATCCTTACATGTTGTTGGTATCCTGAAAATCTCTTAGCTGAAGATGAAATGGCAGATTTCACATCTTTTAATAAATCCCTCTTTGTCTGATCTGGTGTAAAACGTTTTCTCAAATGTATCAACTTTGCAAGTGACCTTAAAAACAGCAAAAGATCAAGATAGAGTACTCCATCATTCATGGCACATATAAATAAGTAAAACTTATGCATTTGCTCACTATTCATGAAGAAATCAAACAAATTAAATTTTTCTAAATCTAAATTTTCCAAAATAAAGCTAAATAAAGAAGTGTTAGGAGTTAAATGTTTCATGAATTAAAAAAAAAAGTCTTTGATGGCATACAAAATGTTATTCAACAAAACTTTTTTTTTAATTTACAGTTACTGGTGTGTTATGTGAACTTGTTAAAATATTGTCTCTGATGTGAAAACATTTAAACTGGCAAATACCCAATGTTATGGATTTTAAGACAAGATCTGCAGTGTTCATTCTCAGATTTTTCAGATGGGGCCATTTTCAAAAAGTTTCCTTTAAAACGTCATAAACATCAATATTTTTGCATTCATTTAATGTTAAATATGGCCTCATAAGGCCTTAACAATGGGATCATTTGCAAAAAAAAAGGATCAATTGCCCTCTTCTACAATGAAGACTGAATCTGTAAGAAGAACAGTGTAACATAACAATTGTCAATTCACATTGTCAATTAAAATTCCTTAACCAGTGACAGCTGATGCTGACATTCAGGCAAGTTTTTCTTTACCTAATATGGTAACAATGGTAATCTAAAATATTAAATGTATTATTTACTCACAAATATAAAGAATTTCTGGGCAATATCTTCAGTATTCTCTCATTCACATGTAAAACATCTGTGGAAAATGTATCCAAACTAAAGAGAGACTGCAAAATGGCATTCATGTAACAAGTATTACCTAAATTTGAAAACCTGAAAAAAAAATTCAAGTGAATGAGAAGTCATGTATCACTAAAATAATACAAAAGTCTCCCATACTAATCACCTAACTGTGAAAAGTAGGTCTGACAAATGAAGCTGGTAATTTAAAACATGGATTAATCCAGCTCGATTTTATTACCAAATATGAGTATAATGGTTATATTTTCACTCCTAAAACATTAAACATCTTTCTAGCCTAAATAAATTCTGAAGAAATCCATCATTACTTAAAAATTTCACCTCTCAAAAACTCTGGGAATTCTATATTTGTTAACGAGTGAATAGCCAAACGGTAGTTGTTGAATGTTGCTTAGCATGGCATCAGCAATTTTTCAGCTACCACTCCCCATGTCACATTATACTGACACCAGGTGAACCAGTAAAGACCAATGGCAAGGAAAATTCACTTTCCCACATGTGGTCTAAGTGGGACTTGAACTCTCAGTGATGAGAGTCACTGGACTTGTACACTATTAGGTCATCGCAGTCTCAATAGCCAAATTGTAGGTTAAATAAGTGGAGTGAAGAAATGTTTTTTTTTCATGCCTAAGATTTGTTCATTCAAACAGAATTAGTCAGTTTTGGAATGGTGAAAGAAACTGAAATACAAAGAACATGGTTCATACAGCCATTGCCAATAAAAATTTAATGACTTTTCCATGACATTTTCATCTTTTTCCAGTACAGGTAGCATGATTAACCATGTGTTTACGATACGAATCACATTAGGCGGAAGTTTACATTGGATTGTAAACTACAAGTCTGGCGTGGAAACAGACAAAACAGGATTTCACCGTTTCACGTCTTTGGGGTTTATTTGAACCAAACTGTATCTCACAAAGTCGGAAACAGTTTTATAATATTTATTTTGCTTTAGTTTCAGATTAAATCGAAGTTTTTTTTAATTAAAATTCAAAATTCCATGACTTTTCCATGACATGTTACAACATTCCATGACTTTTCAAGGCAAAATCTCAATTCCACGACTTTTCAAGACAGAAGTCAAATTCCATGACTTTTCAAGTTCTGTGCGAACCCTGAAGAATTCCACCAACATTCATTCATTCAGCAAGCAAACATGCCATAGTGGGTTAAATGAGTGGAGTGGAATAATGTTATTTTATGCCCCAGTTAAGATTCTTTCACTTATGTCAAAGCCGTCAGTTTTAGGATGGTGGGAGAACCCAGAGTGCCTGGAGAAAAACCACAAGTTCAATACTACTGACAAACTTTTTCTCCATGAAAAAATGCCTGAGTAAATTCAATCCTAGGTGGTAAGAAACCACTAGGCTACCAAAGCCCAGGATAAAATGACTTCAAACAAGCAAAATAGTGACAAGGTTTGAACCTTTTCAGTATCTAGACCATCAGAAGGTATAAATCAGAGAACATAATACAAACCCTTGAAAATGTTGTTGTTGATTTTGTTTGGTGTCCTGAGATTGTACTTTTTTGCTCCATGTGTAAGGCACATCATCTGAAAGGCGTGATTTCTTAAAAGTAGGAGTTGGATCTGGCATTAAACCCAAGGAAGTATTGGCACGTTTTACAGAGCTAAAATGAAAACATCAAAATAAAATTTTGATAAACTTATATTCATCTTAAACAAAATTTGAAGAACAAGACACAATCATGGAAAATTTTCCGTGCCTCTGAAAAAGGCAAAGAATCTGAATACGACACTTTTTCTTTAAAAGTTTCAACTGTTTAATATTACATGTACTTTCCAGCAATGAAAGCAAGCTTACTTCACAGATTTTTTTTTTTTTTTTACAGATTTCTTAATGATCAACCTTCACAGTTTTGCTATACATTTCCATTATACTCTACACAATGTTCCAGACCAGTTCAGATATATTTTCTAGGAAATATATTTATTTAAGAACTGAATTGCACTTTTTACGTTGTTATCAGGGAGTAACAACATGAAAATTGTCACAAATTGTGTAAAACTGTGTAGCGTACGCTAATTTGTCAAAATTTTAATTTATAAAAAATCGAAGTATTTTAATGTTTGAATTTTTATGTTTCTATGTAAAATTGTTCCTGATCTCCCTGTTTGTTTACAATCTAAAAATGGCTGTTATTAATAGTTCTAATTCAGAGATGGGTATTCCCCAAAACAGGCCGTAGTAGTAAGTAGTTCCGGTAGAAAATGTTGTTATTGGAAAATAACACCGTGTTTTTGCAAGACAACAACCAATGAAAATGCTTTAAATTGTGTAACAATGTGAAGTTTATAATTATAACGTTTTAAATCATAAAAACAAACCTCAGCATAGTAAAGCCTCCATAGTGTCTAGCTTGAGCTGGAGTACTGGTTTTGTTGTAAAAGTTATTAGTACCAATCGTTTCCAAGTGTTCTCTGGCCTTTTCTGTACCTCTTTGAAGAAATATACTACCATTTCCCGTATTGTATGGACTGTCAAAACAAAACAGAAAAATGTCACACTTTTGATTTTGAAATTTTTTAATCGGTTTATGTACACATGGTTCAAGTTTGATGACATGAGAGACTCAAAATGTTAAAAAAGTTTTTGTATAGATGCAAATGACCTTGACCTTTATTTATCAGCCTCTTGATCTTATTTTGATTAACTATCCTATAGATCAAATATAATCAACAATACTATATGTCAAATTCAATAAAGCTCAAGCTTAGTGCCACAGTCAGACTTTGTTATTTATAAGAGAAAATATGAAAGCAATTGGTTAAATGAGAGAAAACTCATTAATTCAGACACAGTTTTTGATTATTTAGGGGAAAAAGGCAAAATAATTCTAAAGATGTCTTACCCTTTTTCATTTTCTTTACATTCATCATCATAAAAATCTTCCAGAGACAACCTCTCTTTCTTGTGTGGTTCTTTTACACTGAAATAAAAAAAGTTGACAGTATAGTGTCTTGAAAGTCTCACCATGTGAGCAAAATAAATCTGCAATATCCAGGTATATAAACATTAAGTTATAATAGAAAGTGTTATTATCACACAGGCATCCTTTGATGAAACGGAAAATGTCAAATACTGATAAGTGAAAATTTCTAAATATACCTCAAATGGGTTAATATTTTCTCTAGATAAAGTTAAAATGAAAATCTTACGTGATCTTAAATATGTTACAAGAGTTTTCAGAAGAACAGCTTAGCTTGTCTTCTCATGATCATCTAGTTGGGCAAAAATCTAAACATTTAAGTTTTTTTTTGAAAAACATTAATTCAAAACTTCATATTTGATTCAAAAACTTGAACCAAGTGTATGACATAAGCTGTTCATGGAGGCGTGTATATTTAGAGCAAATGGCAATACCTTGTAAATTTTTGTGGTGATGGTGATTTAGTAGCAAACTTAGATATAGGAGACGGCAATGTTGATGTAGATTTTGCTATTCTGTTTTCACAAGCTGATGAAGAGATTTTGGACAATGTTGCCTTTGGAATCTTCTGTTCATAAGCTAAAGAAAATATAAAATACAAATTAACAATAATTATTTAATGAATGTTTTTCATACATATGTACAGTGATTTTGCTTGCCTAAAATTACTACGGAATAAAGGTAGTTTCCCCCTGGGAAAATGAGGAAAATTTGACAACTAAAATTCCCAAAACAACAGTGACAGACTAGCAAATCAAATCTACATGTAGTTGTCTTTACCAACAAAATGTAAGATATTGTCACAATATAACATCTTTGTAAGGAGAACCTGAAGCTATTTCAAGCATATTATATTGCTGTTTGCTGTTATTTCAAAACTTCAAATTTTCCCAATTTAGGAGGCAGAAGGTAGTTTTTAAAAATGCGTCAAAGTAAAAATTCAAGAGTCAAATACCTGAGGTTTCCAGTGAATGGAAGCTCTGTAGTCTTAATACTGTGAAAGAAGAGACAAGTAAAATTGTAAAAGTAGCACTGAAGGAAACCCCTTTCTCACATGAAGTGGATTACAGCTTAACAACCTGGTTTAATAACATCTAAACAGTTTTACTTACATGCATAATTTTGTTTCAGATCTTTCAACAGATTAGAGAGCTGATTCATTGCAGATTTTTCTTTATTATCTTGTGGCTTGTAGTACAATGTAACATAATCTACCCCAGTCTTCAGTTGTATACACATTGTAGCCTGACATATCACATTAAGCAATGACACAGGATCCAGCTAAAACAGAATCACAAATACAAGGCAATAATAAGTTGTCACAAATTTAAAATTATTAGTAGCTATATTAGTACTATAACTAAAATTTGTGAAAATATAGTCCTTTTTATTTTTTTTAATCTACATACAAATTTGCTAAAATAGATTACTTTTCGAAAGAATTTCTCAGACATTAGTAGCCGATGGCGATTTTCGTTGACAGGAATGGAAACTTAACAATATCATATCATCAAAAATATTATATTGTTATATACATTAATGATACAATAACATGCAATCAAAATTACATCATAGATTCATACAGAAACCATCAGTCTGTTTCATTCACTTCTAGTTGTAAGCATCTTCTGTAGTGGCCACAGGTGCCCTACTTTTTTTTTAAACTCTACAAAGGTGTCTTTAGCATGCACTGGGACACAGGTCTTCGGTTTTGAGTCTCATCCAAAAGACTATTCTAGTAATGAGCTTTTTACTGCTCTAGTATGGGCAGGAGATAAAAATCATCTCAAAAAATTTTCAAGTCCTGAGTGAGGTTCAAACCCACAACCTCCACTTCAAAATCCATTGACAGCACCACTTGGCCATGTCCGCCCATCTTACTCTTATTAATATAATCCATTATATTTACCTTATAAGATAACAAAGGTCTTGAAGAAGATGTACAATACATTTCAATCAACCATCCATTCTCATTACAATTAACTACAACACTTCCACTTCTCCATGATGGCTGTGATCCACTTGTTATGCCAGAATATTTCACCATACCATGACAAGCAAGGTGGTTCACCACATCTATGGATGGCTTCATATCAGCTCTAGGAAAAAAATATAAATATATATTTACAACTACTGATTTTTTCTTACATAAATTTATTGACAAGAATAGTTTTTACTTTTCAATAAAACTAACATGACCTGTCAGCCTTTCATCAAGTCTAATTTTGGTTTGAATTGTTTTAACATTGTGACATCAAAGGTGGGCCTAAATGCATTGAAGTGATGGAATGACGTCAAAGAAGACAGGGCTAAATGCTCTGAAAAAATGAATGGCACCGTTTCATTTATTGAAAATACTAGTGAATAAGAAATGAAAACCAGTATTTTGTAATTTAAATTAATTCCAAGCAGAAAAGTCAACAATTAATACCATAATGTCCGTAAATATAAGAAATAACTTCCAATTTCTTGTGGCTTACAGGGTGATAAACAAGATTTTGAAAGTGGCAATTCCGTCATAAATAAAATTGCAAATTGCCACTTCCAAAATTTTGTTCATACCCCATAAACCACAACAAATTGAAAGTTATTTCACATGTGGCGGGTGTAGCTAGCTAAACAGGAGGTGCTTACCCTTCAGGAGCACCTGGCCTCACTTCCCTGGTGGAAGTTCACGTGTCTAACCTAACTTGTCAGTTCCAAAGTTTTTCCTTTGCTTCTGGATTGTGATTCGGACATGGATTAGTATGTTTGTTTTTGATATATCAGTATAATCTAACTCACCCTTGTCTAGTTCAACTAATCAGCTCACTAAACCCTGATTTGAATTTTTGACATGTTGGGGGTTTGTGGTCTGACAGCTTCCATTATTGAATTCTTGAAATTTCTGGCGAAAACGACAGAAATGAAAACATGCGTCGATAACTTCCAATGTTTCCTCGCTCTTGCTGGCAACATGGAACACTTCCTAAAACATTATTCTACCCTTGTCTTACCAGAGGGAAACAGAAAGAGAAACAGCAGCTGTATAAAAATAAATTATACAATGAAGGTGAATGGTACATGGTACTGCTGAACAGATAAATATGGGCATTACTTACACACACTTTCATATGAAAGAGGCGGAGGAAGCGGCTGAAAAAATCCACTTCCTCAGCGAGTGCCCTGACTGAAGATGAAACTCTGCCCTCCTGGATGAAAACCAAGTGTCCTACTACATGTATAAGGAGTACGCTACAGGACCCAGACCAGAAAGTCTGGCAGTAAATCACTCTATTATATCTAAAAGTATGGACCATATATTAGACTGGGAACACAGGAACTTGTAATTAATGTTTAAACTATACTATCCAGACTTTCTATACTATCCAGCACTAAGAAAAATAACAAGTACAGACATTTGACCTACCCCCCGCCTGCTTCAGACGAGTTTTTAATGTAGTTTGGCCTCACTCCCCAACTAAACCTGGTTTTCCTCAACTCAGAACATATTTTTCTTTCATTTCGTGACCAAAAATATTTCCATCAACTGCTTTAATCGACGATATTTGAGCCAAATTGCTGTACGAGGCGAGCATGGCAATCTACCTTGGACACTTGACCCGGAAGTGATTTCGGAAGTTCTCGGATGTTTACCATCATTGATTGCATGAACATTCGAGACTTCTCTATCAGAGACGTTACTCGTGGCAATTTTGAAAACGTCTCGCGGCAATTTTAAAAACGAAAGTATCAAGAAACAAACTATGGATAAAAGTATGAAATCAGACCATTTTTCAGTGTCAAGGTAAGGGATTTATTGTTTGTTTGTGTTTTATGAAATAATTTCTTGCATTTGAAAAGTTTTGCTCAATTTAATCTAATGTCGAAGAATCACTTCCGGGTCAAGTGTCCAAGGTAGATTGCCATGCTCGCCTCGTATGGCAATTTGGCTCAAATATCGTCGATTAAAGCAGTTGATGGAAATATTTTTGGTCACGAAATGAAAGAAAAATACGTTCTGAGTTGAGGAAAACCAGGTTTAGTTGGGGAGTGAGGCCAAACTACATTAAAAACTCGTCTGAAGCGGGCGGGGGGTAGGTCGAATGTCTGTCCTTGTTATTTTTCTTAGTGCTGGATAGTATAGTTTAAACATTAATTACAAGTTCCTGTGCTGGGAATGGAAGAAAATCCCAAAGAAATAGAGACAGACCAGGTCTGAAATTACTACTTAGTTTTTACAGTTAACAGTGTGGGTGGGGTCAATAAAGATTTTAGTAATACCTGCAAACTTATATTTGGGTTTGGCCCCTGTGATTTATGAATAAAATCTGCCATGTTTACAAACCTTCTTTCTCTCAGAAATAATTATTTAGAAAATATAGTAAATGGGTAAAAAGAAATTATCAATTTCCACGGGCAGTTCGATTTTAATATGAGCTTACCTATATCTTCTGATAAATACATAAATCTCTTAAATTAAATAGCTAATATTAATCAAAAAGTCGAACATTGAGACATTTACCACTTCTGCTGTAGAAAATTTCGCGGGGTCTTCGAGCCGGAAGTTTCAGGAATTTTGACCAATGAAAATCGTCGTTCGTATTTTTTTCGATGTAGCCATGCCCATTTCCGATGTTTCCGACAGCTCTCCACGATGATGAAGAAAAAAGAAATTGGAGTCTTTAAAGAAATATAGCTTGTTCTTAGAGGAAGAATTTATCTGAAAATCATCTCCATATAATTGTCTGTAGTTTGCGATTTAGAAATAGCGATTTGATATCGAATTTGTGTACTTTCTTTGTGTTACGATTGGGCTCATTTTCAGCAGCCCCAGTCTTTGTGCCGGCATATCGCCAGCTGATCTAACTCAAAAGTCGACATCTAGGCAAACAGTTTCATCCAATATTTAGTAACAACTGGAATTTTTTCATTATTTAAGTTCATATTGTCGATTTAACCTCCAGCATGCACAGCCATGTAAAAGGACTGGGTTTTTCATACTGCAGACATTGAACATTTGAAGAAATTATAAGAATAAAAATAACAAAATATTGAAATATGGGTAACAAGCATTCATGCTGTGTGTATGGAAGTCCTAAGGACAACAGGAAAAAGAAAGACATTTATAAACCAGAAATCAGTAGAAGTGAAGAAGTGGGTTTGACACCAAATGATGCTAGTGCCTCCTCTGTACAAGGAATACCACAACACATCAGCGAGCGAGAGATCCTTCCAGAAGGTGGATATTTATTTATGTGTTTTGTTATGAAATCTTCCTGTAGCTTTTATTGAGACGGTAGCTGTAAATCAGTAGAATTTATTAATGTTTAACAGGAAGAAGAAAAAATGCATGGTCGGACGGGGGATTGAATTAGGGCGCACATATAGGCGAGGACTCTATCACTGAGCTACCCAGACCGCTACATTCCTCCTCTGTTATATTTGAGCTCCCTTAAGTCCCAAGTGGGAAGTCTCACACATTTTCCCTTTAATGGACTTTAAATGGCCTGTAATTGCCAGTCCGCCACCTCCGAGGGCCACACTGGCCACCAAACTAACAGAAAGGGGAAAATGCAGTCTGTATGTGGGTGGTCATGATTAGAACACCAACTGGGTCTGACCAAGACTTGAAAATCGATGGTGGCTGTTCTTTCACCAAAGGATTAGCATTTAGAAATTAAAAGTCATGGGGTCCCTCAGAAGAGACTTTAAAACTGATATCCAGTGTCACAGATGTTGTGGTATTTGAAAAAAACCCTCTTTGCATATCGTCCTGAGTACACTGCAAAGGTAAAACTTTCTGCCACTTCACCTATAGCTGGTGACATCTCAATATAAGTAAAATATTCTTTACTATGGCCCCCATTCAATCAATCAAAAAAAATATGGTAGATGGGCGTATTTGTGTGGATAGCATAGCTTGTAGATATTTGTTTATATTAAGACAATAAGGCTCAAGTTTCATTTAAACATTTATAGTTGGTGTGCATAAATATGGACAGATGTGCAGGTGAACTACGCCATTCTACTGACAGGTTTTGTTACCGATATGTTATGTGTTATCATGATATACAGATTTTTGAATGTTGTTTAATTGGTAATGGAGCAATTTAAAAATGATCATGAAATCTTAAATAATTAATGGTATATTTTTCATTTTAGACAATGAAGCTGACCCATCCTTGCATCCTAGCACTCGACCAATATTTTCATCAAGATCACAGAGTGAATTAAACAAAAGTAGGTGTAAACTTAGCTTAATAATAATGCTGATGGGTACATTTCAGCTTTAAAGTGATAATTAATTCAAAACCAGCAATGTTTTCATTTCACAAACCCTGAAAATTGATGTAAATATCAGTTCAGAGCATTTGTACTGAAGGGTGAAGTAGGCAATCAATGTAGTAACTACCAGTGACATCCATATTCACATCCAGGTTATTTTTTTTAGCATTTCAGCACTTAGAAGTTTATAAAAATAAATTTTATATTAATCGATATACACCATAAGTAGTTGTTTGAACATTTTTAGCAATAGAATTGAGAACATTTTATGAATTTTTGACTTAGGAAGTTAGGAGTGAAAGTTTAAAAGTTTCAGGGTATTAAAGCTTTTATTCAGCTTTTAGAATGATATGCTAAATCCTATTGCCACACATTTGTGTATGAAATGTCAACTTAAGCGACATGTGTTGTTTTTTACCAGGTCTTGTTATGAATTTATGAATATTTCATGTTATGTATTTGTAGATAATAAAAACAGACGGAAAAGTCAATACGACAATCGAATACTTCAGATTCAGGTAAGAAAATGTGGTAAAAGTCTTGATTGTTTTAAGATCAAACATAGAGCATATAACAGTATATGACAAGTAATGGGCAGAAACTTGAAGAATGTAAACACCATGTGACCTAGATATTACTGTTGTCTTTAGACATTCAGAATAACATAAAAGAGATGGAATGATATGAAAAATTACTAAACAGAACCATTGTAAAATGTTTACCAAACCTGAAAAATTATTAAACAAAACCATTGGTAAATGTTTACCAAACCTGAACAAAATTACTAAACAGAACCATTGGTAAATGTTTACCAAACCTGAAAAAATTGCTAAACAGAACCATTGGTAAATGTTTTACCAAACTTGAAAAAATTACTAAACAGAACCATTGGTAAATGTTTACCAAACCTGAAAAATTACTAAACAGAATCATTGGTAAATGTTTACCAAACCTGAAAAAATTGCTAAACAGAACCATTGGTAAATGTTTTACCAAACCTGAAAAATTACTAAACAGAATCATTGGTAAATGTTTACCAAACCTGAAAAATTACTAAACAGAACCATTGGTAAATGTTTACCAGACCTTACCATTTCTAGTTATATGGAGATGTTCTTGCACTTATTTCAGTCTTCAATAATATACTTGCATCCTCTTTTCCACAAATTCCTAACACATATACATTCAAAAATGGCAATTTATTATTTAAATAGGCAAACAATTCTTTGATTTGATTTGAAAATCTTAAACCTTATTCGTCTTCCTGAGAACTTAACAATACTGTCAAAGTTGCCGAGTCTTAGCTTTTAAGATGTGTTAAAAAACTTATATAAGTTACATTTGTTTGTTTTTTGTAGACAAGTCCATCATGGAATTCTTTAAAGAAATACAGTTCTTGTTCAACCATATATATAGACGATTCCACAGTTAGTCAACCAAACCTAAAGAATACAATTAAAGCTGTGGCATTTGCTATTTATTTTCACATCAAAAACCGAGAAGACAATCATACACTGGAAGTATTTGACGAAAAACTTCACCCATTATCTGTAAGTGGACTTTAATGAAACATTTGGTACACAGTGATTTTGTTTGCCTAAAATTACTACCGAATAAAGGTAGTTTCCCCTAGGGAGAACTGACTAAAATTTCCCAATTTGACCACTAAAATTCCCAAATTAACAGCGATATACTAGCAAATTAAATCTAGTTGTCCTTACCCACAAAATGTTAGATATTGTCACAATTTAACATCTTTGCAATGAAGATCCCAAGATATTGCAAGCATGTCATTATGGAGTTTGTTGTATTTTAAAACTTGAATTTTTCCCAATTTCAAAGGCAGAAGGTAGTTTTTAAATTATGTAACAAAATCTTTGAGTACAAATGTAAACCAGCATGCAAGGGTGTGTCATGAACCATGTTTGGTTATGTAGGTTAAGGTGATGGGGGTGATGTTGAAAAGGGAGCTTGCTCACTTCACTGTTCCTCTTGTTTGCCTTAGAACTGATATGATGTAAGACCAACAACTGCATTAAAAAGCAAAGAACTGATCAATTTAGTGTGTTGATCCAGCCCTGATGGTGCCATATGGAGATATAATCAAAAATGGTGATACCAGATGTCAAAATCTCAACTAAGTGTTTTGCTTCTGTTCTAGAATTTGTGCTGGTAGCAGGGAATAGATTCTAGACAAAGTATGCAAACCGACCAACAATACAATAAATCCCTAGATCATTTTATTCAAATTCAGGGTCTCTCATCGCTGTGAGTTCAGAGTCCCACTCAGACAACATGTGGGAAAGTGAATTTTTCTTGCTGTGGCCTTTACTATTTCACCAAGTGACGGTATAATGTTACTGGGGGAGTGGTATGTTTGTCTCTGTGAGCTAGCACCTTAAAGTCGCCCTGAGTGTGCACTGGTACAAGGCAAATCATACAACACACTCACACTTCACATGCATACACAACCTTGTTCATAGATTAATCCATAGAGATTTATAAAATAGTTGTCGTCACGAATAGCTGAAAAATTGCTGATGCGACGTTAAGCAACATTCAACCAACCAACCTAGATCACTTTATACTGACACTGTCGCTGAACTTGCAAAGTAAAAGTCTACTTGAAAGAAATTGCCCAAGATGCTATCATTTGGTGGGGGGGGGGGGGGAGGAGATAAGGCCAACAGTATCATTCAAAATTTCATTTCTTTTTAATTTTATCAAATATTATTTTTCTTATTTTCAGAGAGAACCTGTCCCTGAAGATTATGATAAGAGAGATCCAGAACATAAAACTATTTATAGATTTGTTAGAAATTTATTTAGTGCAGCTCAGTTAACTGCAGAATGTGCAATAGTGACATTGGTAAGTTTTCATGGAATTTTAACTAAGGAACTCACTAATGTGACATAGTACTAGATCTATATTTTCACCTTAGCCATATATGTGGATTTTGAACGAGTCTTACAGGGGTTCAAAATTCCCCAGGTCCAAGGTCTGGAGCCTATTAATTTTACATTGGGACCCTTGATACTTAAATTGTAAAAGTCCAATGGACCTGCAGCTTTATACCTGGATAATACTGCTCTTTCTTTATGACAAAAAATTGCATATGGACCTTTCATTGTTGATCATGGATTTTCAAAACCTTATGTGAACCTGCCAAAAACAAATGCAAAAGGTCCTGGACCGTCCATTATAAAACAAAATTTTGAAACCCTGTCTTAACAGTTATGCATGTACATGTAATATGGTTATGAAATTGGGTTCGCCGACGTACCACGTGATCAATACCTCTTAACATTTGTGCGGAACATTTTGGAAAACGTCAACATTACAAATTCCCGGAATAACGTCATTTTTACAGGAAAGCGTCATATTGTGCGATTCCATGTCCATTGGAAGCAAGCATTTCACAGACATGTTAAAAGGTATCACATGGTACAGTGGCGAATCCTATTAATAGTGCAAAGATTCAGTTGTCTCTTGATTTGATTCTGGAACTGTGGTTCAGTTCATTTTGTTTTGGTTAATTTTGTAATGAAAAGCAATCAAATATCTTAATGTAAACTATCATGTTTGGTAATTATTGAATGAAATCAAGTAGGAAATAATTTCAACCAAAACACATTTCACCTTAGCTTAAGTGTATATAAATAAAACGGAGGCAAATCAGTTGGAAGGACACTTAATTTAGTGATAAAGTGTAATTGTTGGAATTATTAATGAATTAGGTGACAGTAATAGATGAGCATTATGACACATTTGTATGATGTACTTCATATTTAATGTTATATTTATTTAACTATTTATTGGATTTTAGGTGTACTTAGAAAGACTTTTACATTATGCTGAAATTGACATCATGCCGTCAAATTGGAAGAGGATTGTTCTTGGTGCAATATTATTATCTTCAAAAGTGTGGGATGACCAAGCTGTATGGAATGTGGATTACTGTCAAATTCTTAAAGATATAGCTGTAGAGGACATGTAAGTAACAAGATACCGTTCATTAGATATTGATGAAACTTGACAAGAATGATAAGAGGGAGATGTAGTCATTATGCATATTGTTTTTCTTTTTCTAAATTCAAATTTTTTTTAATGATTATTTTGGTCTGGAATAAAATGTGTTTTCACTCAGAAAAATATAGGCTTGAGCCTTTTAAAAATCGTAGAATTTTCATTTAAATTTTTAAGTTTTGTCAATAAAATTGGCAAAAGTGTATCATACTCAAAATGTGACGTTAAATGTCCCTCCTTGCTAATGGTTTAGATGCCGAAATGTAGGAAATTGAGCTAGAATTGGATATTTATTAAAAGTTTTTTAGTATTTAATAACTTTGTATTATTAATTTTGATGAACTTGATGTTATGAGTTACATGTTTTTGAAAAGTTACACAGCCTCATGTACCTTGTCAACGATTTAAGTACCCTGAGCCACAGATGAAGGGTACATCTTTCCCCAGGTAAATGGGGTTGTGTAACTTGTCTGAAACATGTGTAGTGTTTTTGTCACCCTTGACGCTAATTTGGTCTTTTCAAATTTAGTTTCACATTCTGTGTGACTTTGCAGCCATGTTTGTTAACTGTTACTGGAGGTCATCGGTGTTAAAGTTGTTTCCCGTTTATGCTAAATGTTTCAAATCATCTCGCAAAAACATTGAGGGATGTTGATCACATGATACAGTGGCGAACAACATTTCCATGAAGGGTGACAAAAAACATTATCATGGAGTAATAGTTAGAGCTTGTTATGAACTTAACCATCTGCCTGTCTAAAAAATTAATATCCGTATTTAACTGTTGTTACTTTTTACAGGAATGAGTTAGAGAGACAGTTTTTGGAAATGTTACAGTTTAACATTAATGTGCCATCGAGTGTATATGCTAAATATTATTTTGATCTGAGAGTTTTAGCTGATGCCAATGAACTTAGCTTCCCATTAGAACCACTTAGTAAAGAAAGAGCTTTAAAATTAGAGGTAAGCTACTTTTATAATAGACCTATAACTATTCTATAATACCAGTAATATGTTTGTTTTAAGTTGCATACAGTTTTCATTGTGCCTGAATAAATTACAGGGGGGCTTATGTCATATTCTCAGTGTAGGCATTGCACACCAATGTTAAAGTTTTCAGTTAAAGTGTTATCATGGTCTAGAACCATTCAATCACATTGTATTTACACCAAGCCAACTACATGTAGTAAAGGGCCAACACAAGGGAAACCCTTCTTGCATTTAGTTTAGTGGAATTGAACTACATAAGTGGATGGAATTGGTTAGATTTTCATAATCAATCGGGGTTGGTACAGGCCTGGAAAAGTCCTTTAATTTTGAGGTTTGTCCTAAAAAGACCCTAAAAACAAGACTGACCCTTAAAAGCCCCTGAATTTATCCTGAAGGCCCTAAAAAGCCCTTGAATTTGGCCAGTTGGGTGTCTGTATTTTGATATTAAGTGGTTGCAATAAGACTGATATAAATAAATAATTATTTGATAAGTTACGGTGAAATGGGCAATTTAAAGGTACCTGGCCCAACCGAATGCCCAACTTCAACCTCCACTTCAAGTGCCGTTACCATAGACACAAATAATTGTTTTATTGATTTAATTACCATTGCACCAACTTTTTTGCTAAAATTGTCCCTCTGATTAGGCCTTAAATTTGCAAATCAGATCCTGATAAGGCCCTAAAAAGTACTTAAATTTGGAGACCAAATATCTGTACGAACCCTGTCAATATTGGTTCTGATAAACCAACTAAACAAGTTACAGCATTTTGAACTAAATTTTGCAATAAAGATAAATACTAGTATATAAAGAGATTCTGTATATATACTGGTGTCACTATCGGGCTTGATTGTGTAGTTTGAGTTGCTTCCCCTTGTACAATTAATAGCAAATAATACAGAATCTTACAACCCATGATTGGCATAGACACAACAGTTTAAGACATATATATTGAACATAAGGCATAGACATCCTTCTAAAAGAGTAAAATGTAACCTTTTTTTAGCAAATTTGTGACAAATATTACCAAATAAAAGCTATTTTTCACAAATTCTCTAAATTTGGCTAACGGTAATGTTAAATTTGTAGAAACATAGCATTCAGGTTAAACTTGTGTTCATATTTCAAAATCTTACCATGTTTTAAACAACAAAATGGGACAATCAGACATATACTTAGGAGTAATTCTTGACAGAGATTTATACTATGTATTATATCAGGGATCACAACTTACTTTTTTGGATGGGTGCTAAAATCTGCACAGGCCTTTAAATCTTCAATGTTAAATCAACTGGAACCTGTGCACTTTTTACCATGACTATTATAGCAATGAAATATTTTGCATTTGTTTTAAGTGATTATGTTCAAATTTATTAACAAAACGCATGATAGTGTTCGTGTTTGTTTTTAAAATTTCTGTTTTGAATGATTCTGTTACTCAGAACATGTGGAGATTACATGGACCAATCATTGCCAACATCATTGATTCCAATATTAAGTCAAAAATTTTATTTTCACACTAAAGAATGACTAGTCGCTAAATTTGTCACCAGGAGTCGACTTTTAGGGTGCAGTTTTCAAAATTAAGATCAAGTTTAGCACAATTTCACACTTAATTTCGAAACCTGTTATACATGTATTTTCAGGCATTATCACGAGAAGAGACGTTAGATAGAATATCCAAACCATTGCTAGTACGATCAAACAGTTTAGATGGCATGACTACAAATCCACGACACAGTGTAGCCATTATTTCTTGACGACCGGCAAGGAAGGTTATTCATGAAATAAAAGACTTATTTTATAAACCAGATATGGCATTGATTGTAAAGTTAGTAACAAGGACAATATAAACTATATTCAGAAAAGACTGAATTTATATAATGCCATTTTAAATGAGGAAAATTTGACATGATATAGTATCAGGACTGACCTGTTGGTTCTTGTGGAAAGTCTGTCAATTTTTGCTGTTCTGGTATATTTTAATGCTATCTGCATTGTTATCATTTACAAAGGAATGCATGAATTCATAGGTTGAATATTGTACTGATAGAAGGTCTGCGGCCACCATATATTTGCCTTGGTCCATTACTGCAGCACTGGTCTGGTGGATATTTTACAGGTTGATCATTGTCAGAGAATTATAGCCAGTTAATAGTTTTTCGGATGAAGGATCAGTGGGTTTTTGTTTCGGACCAACAGAGGTCCAAAGACTAGTGGGTCAAAATACTTGAACTCAACGGAGGTCTAAGACTAGTGGATCAAAGTACTTCAAGTCAACAGAGGTTCAAAGTACATGTACTTGGAATCAACAATGGTCCAAGACTAATGAATCAGAGTACTTCAAATCAACATTGGTCCAATATTAGTTGATCGAAGTACTTTCAATCAACAATGGTCCAAGATTAGTAGATCAAAGTACTTCAAATCACCAATGGTCAAAGATTAGTAGATCAAAGTACTTCAAATCAACAGTGGCCCAAGACTAGTGGATCAAAGTTCTCCGAATCAACCGAGGCCCAAGATTAGTGGATCAGTAATTCAAAACAACAATGGTCCAAGACTAGTGAATCAAAGTACTTCTAATCAACAGAGGTTCAAGACTAGTGGTTTAAAGGACTTCGAATCAACAGTGGTCAGTGAATCAAAACCCTTTGAACCGTCAGATCCACAGTTGTACTGGTCCTGTTACCATATCATGCCAAATCTGGTCCATTGTTAATAGTTTTACACATTACATTCAGGCAATGTATTTGTGATTATTTATTTTTTATTGTGTTAGGTTATTACTGCCACAGATCTTGTATAACTTATTATTCTCACTTGAGACAAGAAATTAAATTTAATCATTAAAGAATGTACAGGAGTTCAAAATTCCCTGGGTCCGAGGTTCAGGACCTATTGATTTACATTGGGACCTTTGAAATTTAAAATGTAAAAGTCCAGTGGACCTGCTGGTTTTTACCAGGAAATAAATACTTCTTTTTCTATATGATTACATAACTGCACATAGATCTTTCAATGTTGATATTTGGGCTTTCAAAACCTTATGTGGGACCTACCAAAAAAAAAAAAAGGTCCTGGACCTTCAATTACAAAACATAATATTGAACCTCTGATGTATTTGTTTTTAATGAATATGTATAATTACAATACATTTTTTTATCAGCTATGACTGTACAAATGCAGATAAACCTGTCATCAAGGTTTACCTGAACAGAAGGGACTTTAATAGTTGCTGCCATGCACCTACAGATGTCATCTCTCTCAACAATCCATATCCTCAATGTCAACCAAACCCAGCTGCAGTTGTACAAATGCAGTCAAACCTTTCTTGAAAGATTTACCTGAACAGGGGGACTTTTAACACTTGCTGTCATGCACCTCAAGGTGCCATTTCGCTCCACAATCTGTATCCCCAGTGTCAACCAAACAAACTGTTTTCTTTTTGGAATTTTCTACTTTCCTTTTTACTTTCACACCCCCAATTAACATTTTAACACCCAACATATATTATTAATTCTGGGTGGTATCAGCTATAAGATGAAAATAAGAACATGTCAGTTGTCTTTCTTTGAATCTCGTAGAAATGAAACAAATGAGGGTAATAACTGATTTTGATTTTAAATTGCTAGTTGCATTGAAAAGTAAATTTCACTTAAGTCACTTCTTACACTGAAAAGGTCATTGAAGACATTAAAATGTATATTATACTGGCATGCTGTACTGATCTTTATTATACCTCATGAGAAAAATATGATACAATCTGTAATTTGATTGGATCGTTGGATCATGTGATCAGGGTGGAGAAAACATCGTGTATCCCTCTGAAAACATCATATCCCACCTCTTCGGAACACACCATGACGTCACAATGATATGACGTCATCGATGGAGAATCGGTGACGACGTTCTAGCGTTTGCCTCCGATGAGTTCCGATATGAGAAAAAACAATGAATCGGAGAAGGACTGATGTTTTCAAGCTGTCTTTTTTAAAAATTTTCTTCCTGTCTGACTTTCTTATTACCATGGTTATCTTTCGGTATAATAAACAATTTATTGCCTTTGTGTGAGGGAGATATGAACATTTGTTCACCCTTAACAACTCACATTTCCCTCGGGCTTCGCCCTCGGGAAATATGACTTGTTGCGGGTGAACAAATGTTCATATCTCCCTCACACAAAGGCAATAAATGTATAATATATATATATATATATATATATAAGTCGGTGTTGATTGGAATTTCACACATTTTGGTATTTCTTGAGAAAAACGCAGTTTATTGGGTGTTTATAATAATTATCTAGATAAGAGATTTGACGTCATAATTATAAAACTCTGTGAGAAATAAATTAGATTTCAACACTAGTTAACAATATTTCTAATTTTTAATCATGACTAGTTTCACCAGAAATATTCTAGCGTCTTCAGTATAAAACTTGTACTATATTTTCAATTTAAAAGTGCATTTCAGAAACTATAAAAATGTCACAAAATTAACTTTGAAAAAAAAAGACTTTCCGTCATTTGAAGTATCAGATAGTACATTTTAATTAAAAAGAAAAGAGAAAAGCATGTGAAGTAATATAATATACAATTTTTTCTCCCAAGAAATTATTTGACCTATCGGTCATGTAGTCATCAATATCAGCAACTTTAATTTAGGGTTATAGAGAGATAAAATTATTCTATTCTGTTGCCCGATATCAACTGAACTCTTATCCCCCTTCCTCAATTACAGTTACAGTTAAAAATTAACATCTCCCAAATACATGTAAGTAAACATTGATTAATTTGAGGTACCATATATGGGCTTCAGGATTACTACACATTTCTAAGTATATGTCGTAAATTACATAACTTTAACAGGGTTCCCACAGAACCGGGAAAACGGGAAAATCCCGGGAATTATGTGATAGTTTTTCCCGGTCTTGAAATAGCCTTGAATTTTGATAAATTCCCAGAAAACCGTGAAAAAGTCATGAATTTTAATTTCTGACTGCATGATCCAGTAAAAGGCGGTTATCGTGTGACATGGAAGCTACTATCGATGTTTTGGAACTCTCTAATGTTAGAATACAAGAAACTAACAGTTCCGTGCGTACCGGAAGTTAAACCGTTTTCAGTTTTAAATTATGTATCGAATCCCGGATTTGGTCGACCCGTTTTCAATTTTGGATTTATAATGGATATCACCGAAACGTTTTACAGTCACGATCAGTACAAATAGTTTGACAGTTGCCGCGAAACGTAAACATTTTGAAAGCCAAAATTTTAATGGGACAAGGTATGTATTTATATTTTTCGTTTTATGAAGAAACTTTATTATGTTAAACAGTCATATTAAGTATGAAATTTGCAAAACAAAACCACATTCTCATTCGACGCATAAAATTTCGTACTGTATTATAGATTGGTTGAAGTTCACGTGTTTAACCGATTTTGTATTGAACTTAATATATTTCTGAACTAAACATGGATTTTTTAAAAGTATCATAGTGTTGTGTATAAATCGTCACATATATTATAATTGATATATAAACTACCAACATAAATGTACGAGTGGAGTTAATTTTAATGACTTTTACCTGAATTCGCTTAAATCTCTTTCTGTAATACTTGTTTATTATTATATTTTTTTTAGATGCCTGGGTGTACTTTTCAAAAAAATCTTTTACAAAAGATGCTGACAGAGCTGCTGAAAGGGCAGAGCAATTAGAATCTTTTGCACACATTTCTAAGTCCAATTCTTTGAGACATAAAGCAAAAGAAAAACAGAATGAACTGGCCTGTATTAAATCAGAACTTGATGTAAAGCTGCAACTTTTATCAAATATGTGAATACAAAACCAAACTTTGAAAGCTTTTGTGTTTTGTTTTGAATTATTGTCATATAAAAATGCATTTTAACATTATATTATTCAGATTAAACAATGTTAATAGCAAGTCAGTCTTGCGCCAGATTATAGATTGACCTAGATTGAACCTTGAATTTTGTCTAAATAACCTTGAAAAAACCTTGAAAAAGCCTTGAATTTTTACACCAAAAATCTGTGGGAACCCTGCTTTAAAGAAAGCTTTAAAATTTGTAGCTTTTCTTTGTGGTTGCTTTGTTGAATATTTACAGAAAAAAATAATATTGGTTGTAAAAATTGTCAGAATACAAGAGTCTTTTATGATTATGCTTCAGCTTTATAATTTAATATTTAATAATCATCTTCAGCTTACTACATTTAAACCATATAAAATTCCTAGATATTCATCTTCGACCGGTCCCAGAATTTTTAATTTGATTATTTTCATTTTTGTGATCCGGATCTGCCTTGTACATTCCCATTTGTACTTGTTTTGAATCTGAAAATAGAAAATAAAATTTGCCCCTCCAATTTTGACGAAAACCAAAAAAAAAAAAAAAAAAAAAAAAAAAAAAAAAAAATAATAATAATAATAAAAATAATTTAAAAAAAGATGAAAATCTAGGAATTAATTTTATATGGCCTGAGACTAGCTACAGAGCTTTTTGATATCTTATTTACATTTTGTACTAATGATTTATACATGAAAATATTTGTCTGTTTATGCTCATCTTTTGATGGTTATTTTTAACTTCTACAAGTATATATATTCTGTTGGGATGAAATTTTTATTTCTGGATCTTATGCAGGGATTAAGATTATCCAGGGCTTAGTAGCTAAATATTAGCCTTTGCTCCTAATTCTTCACCTTTAGGCTATTTGTAATTGCTACAACTTCTTTTTTTGTAATGAGCTGGGCCCCAACTCAAGATGCATATGTTGACAGGTTTGTCACACAGATGTGTCATATGTAGATATAATTATGTTATATTTTACTGGATGCAATGTTCTTCTTTGCTCAAAAATGATTATTTGTGTGCATATTTATTTCTGTTGTTTGTGACTGAAACATTAGTCAAATATTTGATTTAAAATCATATTGAGTTATAGTTACGTTTTCTGATTTTGCATTACATGTATAAAATTTGTGTTTCCATTTCACTTTGCAAGTCGAGAAATTATTGTGCGGAGTAAATCTCCAAAACCATTTATAAAACGTTTACAAAACTTGCTGGACAGTATCAACAGTGTTACTGTTAGGAGAGTAATATATCATAAACCATTTTTGCCATTTTTTTGAATTGGAAATTCTTACCCAGAGGTAACCATATTGATAGGCTATGTGCATATTATTCAACTGAATCTGTTTTTCTGATTTTGCTTGGAATTGGGACTCTTTGAAGTTTTTAATTGGAAATTTCTTTTCAGGATATCATTCTCCAAATCTATTTCCAAAAGTTTCAAAACTCGATACCAAGTATTGCCAGTACCATTGATAGGGGGTGTGTATATTATTAAACTGAGTCCCATAAAGTTATGGCCCTTTGAACTTTTCAGTAATTTTCCAAAACTCTTATCAAAAGTATAAAAAAAATGCAGGAAAGTATTATCAATAATATCAATGTTATTGAACATATTAAGTGTTACTCACAAAAAGTAACTACTTTCTAGGGTTCTGGATTCACTGAATTTGCTGGTTTCCAGCTTATCATAATTACAAAATGCCAAATTTCATCTGTAGATGTAGATGAATATAGGGTAAATGTCAAAGGTCATAATAGAAATGTCAAAGGTCATAATAGAAATTATCAAAGGTCAATTTAAATGAATGTAGATCTAACATCCTCGGTTAATTATGTATTATTCTAATTTGATGTTGTTATTTAACGCATGTCTATTGGTTGTATAACATGTCTAAAAGGGTAAACCAATTATGAATGAAAAGAATGTTTAAGGGGGGCGTGTTACTCTTGTCACATTGATGTTTTTTTTAACATATAAGTGACTTGGATCATGGTTTGAGTAATAGTGAAAATACTTGTATTTGGCTTTTTTATTTTCAAAACATAATCATTTTGTAATGATTTTGTTTGCATTTTATTAAATATTGTAAAATCTCCTCAAGGCTTTTCTAAGAACTTAAAAAAATGCCCATTTTAGATAAAAATACAGACCTTGTAAAAAAAAAATTCAGAAGTAAAATGCTGATAAATAATTAAATACATAAGGCCTGATTCAGTTGTACATGTGTGTTAGTATAAATAATTAACATACTACCTGTATCATATTTACTTGCACAGAAAAATCTGCCATACATGTAGTTGTAGGCACAGGCTTAATTTCTGCACCTTTGCCTATAGCTGGCAACATCTCGATATAAGTGAAATATTCTTGAATGGGATGTTAAACCCCGTACTCAACTTGACTTCTATCATAGTTGTAATGAAAGGGTCAGTCTATGTCAACTACTGGCTCCGGTTTCACAATCATTTCTTAGCTAAGATTTTTCTTAACTTAAATTAAGAAATTTTTTGTAATCTCTTTTAGGAACTACTGAGGAATATTTTTGTCCGAACTAAATGCAAATGTTTTAATCTAGAAAATAACTTAAAATTGGCACCTTAAATTCCTGAATATCTTGAAAAATAACAAAATTATGAAGATTTTGAATTTTGCAATATTTAAGTTAAGAAAAACCTTAGCTAAGAAATGATTGTGAAACTGGGGCCTGGTACTCCACTATTTATAAACAAGTTATTTAATCTCAGACTAATTTTATTTTCTTTTAAGTCTCCTTTCATTTCTTGCCAAATCACTTTATGATGTCAATATTTCTCTGAACAATGATGACAACAATACAAGGAAGGTTTACTTTATATATTATTTTGTGTCATATCTTATATATATATATGTTTGCTTCAAAAGATGAACTAGTCAACTTGTATAAAACTTCATAAGTTATCTGTAAATAAACAATGCATGTTATATTGTATATAAATAGAATAATGTTATTAAGAGCATAATGTCCATCAGTTACAATTATTAAGCCTAGCTACATACATGCTACATGTATACTTCAAATGTTCTCATTTAAAAAATGTATTTTTTAAATTTCATCATTGAAAACAAACTGAAAAGAAAAATTCTGTTAGAAAGACATTGTGTTCAAGTTTTAACTTTTTTCGATAAATTGGGAATTTCAAATATGCCCATTCATGGTTGCTGCCCAAGCTGGAGAGTTGTGGGTTCAGAGGATATGGTAGGAAATGCTTTAAGTTGCTTTGGGGGGTGGGGGGGGGGTGGTGGGAAGGAGCATGGGTATTGTAAGATTTTAATGTTTTAAGGTTCATGTTTAGTATTGGGGTATATTTAGCCACACTATGATATTGTTTACTTGGTATGCATAGAGAAAATGTAGCAAATATAATAGGTTTTAAGGATGTTACCTATATGTAATTATTGGGTACATCTCAACAACCAAGAACACTTTCCTTCTCTATTTTGACACACAAATTTTTGTAAACAAGCTCCAATACCCAAAGGAAAAAATTATAATTTTCCTACCCGAAAATTTACTTGTATAAAGGCTATATTCAATTCAATTCAATTCAATTCAATTCTTTATTCACTGAGCCACATATGTGGTACAGCAGGTGATAATACAACATACACAAAAAACAAGGTTCTAATATGGTAAAAGATACCAAAATGCTTTGCTAAAAGATACGCAAAATACAAGGTCATAATATGGTAAATATACCAAAATGCTATGCTTGCTTGAACCTTAAAAGCTACCTAAATGATAGCAGTAAGATATATCTCTATAACGCCTTGTGAGCTTCAATCTTATTGATTTTGTTTGAGTTGTGTTGAATTAATTAATGAATGGTTTAAAAATTAACACCCATTGTAGAGTCTGTTTATGTATATGTGTGATTCAGTTTTTATGGATAAAAGGGGTTAATGTCTTTCTTCAATTTTCATTTTTATATGCCTATTCATACAGACATACTATCTTATGCTTGTCTGTCTGTCTGTCTGTCTGTCTGTATGTGGACGTGTACATCACTGTTTTTCTGTCTGCTCCATAACTCTTGGAAAGTATTAGGGATTTTACTGAAACTTGCCATGAATGTTTGTAATGTACAGAAGATGTGCAGAGCAGTGCTTCAAGGTCACATGTTTATTTCATCTACACAGTGAGAAACACTAAGCATATATACTGTCTACCCATGAAAAGGGTGGATTCTCCTATATGAATTGAGTTGGTCAATATTGTTTGTCTACTAGTATATGACACCTTGCTCTGCAGTGGTCTTGTTTACATATCTGGCTCGAAATAATTATTTGTAAATATGAATCTCATACAAATGTCATTTCCTTTGTTTCTACTGTGTATACAAAATGTTAAAATCTCCTAGTTTTTGTTTTTTTTTCTCAAAGGTTAGATAGATAGAGATATAGGTAAACAACATTGACCTGTCCGCTTGACCTTTGATTTAAATATTCATTATGGACATGTTGATTTAGGAATAGGGACCATGTGTGTAAACTTCGTCTTTATGATGTGAACACTCATCATGGGCAATTTATATATGTATTAACTGCGAATCTTGATACTACCCATGTATTGGGTGGACCCTCCTATATGAATATTCCTAATGAAAGGTCAAACGGACAGGTCAATGTTGTTTACCTATACCAAAATGTGTTGTTGATCAACACAGAATGCAATATAATTTTCAGCACACTGTTTTTTGATTTAACAGATTTTCAGGGTTTTTTTTTTAAGAAATCACTACTCAGTTGTGAAAGATAACCCAAAGTGTTAATTTTTTTTGACAGAGGGTTAAGATTTTTCTGTCTCGTGCAAAAGTTAGTGATTTGATTTTTTTTCAACATATGTTATGAGCACATTTAAAATTAACAGAAAACATGCACTTTATTTATCAGAAAGTCAACATTTATAAAATTAAACTAATATTTAAAACATTTAAAATGACCTCAAAAATATATTTAAACAAAAGTACAGGTTTTATGCATTTTCCTGCTGTTTAGTTCACCTGAGCCAAAGGCTTGAATGAACCATTGCTATGGTTTCTGTTTGTCGTAGGTTATATGGCATGTGTCTTTAAACATGGCACTTTAATCCACTCGTCCTAAATTTCTTGGTATAATTTTTGGCAATAATCATGTTGAGGTGAAGGGTTTTCAAATTATAAAAAAAGTGAATGTGTCCCCATTGGGACCCATAGGGGGCATTTTAAAAGCCTGTTAAAAAGAATATAAGTGCTGGATCCTATTTCTTCATATCTAGCATCTGTGTTAGACATAGTTTCTTATTTATACAATGTTGTGTATGGGGTCCTAAATGGCCTTATTTCTTAGATAATGTGTCCGTAAGTTTTAATAAATTCGCAAATATTTTAACAGTGGGGCTCCAAAAGGGGCAACTGTATAGGACCCACCTGTAAATCAATTTAAAAGCATTTTGGATACATTTACAATAGCTAGAAGTTATATATTTCACATATACAGTAGCTTTCTTTGGACATTTGGTATTTAATTTGCAAAGATATCTTGGCAGCAAGGCACCAAAAAGGGGAAACTATATATGAAACCCTTTAATACAAAAACTAGACCTTAGATATTCTAGATGCAGTGTAATTGTGACAAGTGGTATTTAATTTGCAAAAATCAAACACAAACTTACTTTTCCTGTCTTAAACAAACCATGAAGCTAAGCGAAAGCTTTGAAAAATGGCAAATTAAGTCTAACAAGTGAATTTGCACTAAGGAAGTGAGGCAGTAGGGCCCCAAATTGGAAACTAAAGAACCTTCTCTAAATTATTTTTTTTTCCATTAGACCTTGCATATTAGACCTTAGTAACCGCCACCCTGCCCCACTGCAAGATAGATTTGCCATGTCCTCAGGTGAGCGATAAGGTCCTTTGGCTTCTTGGCAGTACCACTAAATTCACAGTTACACTAGAGCTTTGGATGCTAACATGGATCAATATATTATATACCAGTGCATGTCTTTTTGTGATATTACTTCATAAATATATATATATTGTTAGGTTTGTGATCTGTCTCATTTAAAAAAACAAAGTGATATTTATATGTTCATTTTTTTTGTGTGTAAAATACACAAGTTATTAATGCTGAATATATAAGCTGTATCATTTTGTAGAATAAACATCACAATATTACACCCATGTCTTTATCATTTATTTAATATCACATATTTCAAACCACTGTGTTGGCTCAGTTGGTAGAGTGCTGGCTAAGTAAGTGTGAGGTTGTAAGTTCTATCTCTGTCTGGGTCTGACCCAAGACTTGAAAATGGGTAGTGACTGCTCTTTTGCCAAACACTCAGTATTATGGAATGAAAGTAGTGGTTCTTTTGGATGGTGACTTAAAACAAATTCTGTGTCACCGAAGGCGTGGCATTATATAGAACCCTATTGTATAATGCCATCAGCGCAACACAGGCAAAATGCACCATCCGTGATACATGCATTTATATAACATTGTGACGCACATAATAACCACCCTGAAAAATTAGTTCCATTTGTTCAATTAAAAACCCAAAAGAAATTAATTTGTTTCTAATTCATTTCATTCAAACGATACAAATTACATTCTCTCTCTCTCCCAGTTTTTCGGATTTTTCTCTCGCATTAGGACCCCAAACATTAGTTATTAAAAATTACGGTGAATCATGAATCAGTCAAATAAATACAGCCAAACCTGTCTATAAAGGCCAATCAAGGGAACAGTAAAAGTGGTCTTTATTGGCAGGTGGTCCTTATATACAGGTTCAAATAATATGAATAAAGTACATTTGCAATCGAGATTATATTTTACTAGCCTTTAAATGGAGGTGGTCTTTATATATAGGTGACCTTTAAGGCAGGGTTGACTTTACGAGTTTCCATAAGACTCCAAGCAAAAGGAAGTAGATCTATTCCTGAGCCTTTGATGATTTTAAATACATTTTAGCAGCAAATTTAGACAACAATATACCTAAAGGTGTATTTATAAACAGTAAAATTAAAGACGGGGGGCAAAATTGAAAACGGTTTTACGTAAATGAAATCTCTTTCTGTTAGAGAAGGTACCAAAAATGAAATTTAAGAAAAGGGGCAAAATTTGAAAACGGTTTTAAGTAAATGAAATATCTTTCTGTCAGAGAAGGTACCAAAAATAAAATTTAAGAAAAGGGGCAAAATTTGAAAACGGTTTTATGTAAATGAAATATCTTTCTGTAAGAGAAGGTACCAAAAATGAAATTTAAGAAAAGGGGCAAAATTTGAAAACAGTTTTACGTAAATGAAATATCTTTCTGTTAGAGAAGGTACCAAAAATGAAATTTAAGAAAAGGGGCAAAATTTGAAAACAGTTTTACGTAAATGAAATATCTTTCTGTTAGAGAAGGTACCAATTATGAAATTTAAGAAAAGGGGCAAAATTTGAAAACGGTTTTACGTAAATGAAATATCTTTCTGTTAGAGAAGGTACCAAATATGAAATTTAAGAAAAGGGGCAAAATTTGAAAACGGTTTTACGTAAATGAAATATCTTTCTTAAGAGAAGGTACCAAAAATGAAATTTAAGAAAAGGGACGGTTTTACGTTAATGAAATATCTTTCTGTAAGAGAAGGTACCAAAAATTAAATTTAAGAAAGAGGGCAAAATTTGAAAACAGTTTTACGTAAATGAAATATATTTCTGTTAGAGAAGGTACTATTTACTTGTTTTGACACCGACACCGACACCGGCACCGATGGAAGTGTTGACACTGACCGATGGAAGTGTTGACAGTTATGGAAAATATTTTAACTTGAAGGTGGAGGGGTATTGCTTTTTCCGTTTGTGACAATTTGCAACTGAAAAAAACATATATTTGGCAATAACCAACGTAACCACGTTTCCAAAACACGTTTTTGATAAAACAGTCAAAATAAACAACATAAAGGAGAAAAAAACACATTGGAACAACTGATTATAAAAAATATTGACTTTATATGGGGATTGGCGTACCAAAAGTGCGCCCGACAATCCCACTCATTTACAAGAATTGTAATGTGTACATGCACTTATTTAACCTTAAATGTATTTTACCAAACTGTTAACCCTTGCATGTATAATGTGTGACCAATAAAAGTTCAAAAGGAACATATGTTTTTTAATGGTTGGAGAATACTAGTATACTATAGAAAAGAAAGTCAGTTACAGAAGGTTGCTTTAACATCTTACTAAACGATGAACCCAAGCATGTAGTTTATGTGGTCTATAAAATTAAAGGGAACATATAATATTCTCCAGGATTTTGAAAGGGGTTCGAAATATATCCATAAGGATAAAATATATTTAACTAAATTTAGCTAATACTACTTTGAAAAAGGGAGTATACATTAGTTTTTGATGATTTTAAATAGCAGCAAATATAGACAATAGTGACAATATCAGTTATAATTAATAATATATTCATCACAGTAAAATTTAGAAAATTGACAAAAGTTGAAATGTTTTACGTAAATGAAAGCTGGTTTTGTTAGAAAAGGTAACGTACAGGAAACCCAAGTAAATGCTTTGGAGTCAAACCTGTCTTGAAAACACCTCTATACAAGAGCCATCTGCTTTTAAAACCTGCTTTTAAAATTTTATCCCAATTGCTCTTGTATTCAGGTTATTTGGACCTGCATAAAAGGCACACTTGTCCATAAAGGCTACTTATGCAGGCTCCCTTTGGTGACCTTTGTAGACAAGTTTGACTGTTCTTGTTTTGTCACTGTCTTATGAAAATGTTGACAGTTATAGAAAATATTTTTAACTTGAATTGAAGGTGGAGGGGTCTTGTTTTTTCCGTTTGTGACATTTTGCGACTGAAAAACATGTATTTGGCAATAGCAAACGAAACCAAGTTCAAAAAACAAGTTTTTGGTAAAACAGTCAAACAAAACAACACATAAGAGAGACAAAAACATTGCAATAACTGATTATAAAAATATCGACTTTGTATGGTGACTGACGTACATTAAAGTGCGCCCGACAATCCCACGTATTTTACATGAATTGGTAATGCGCTAATTTAACCTTAAATTAGTTTTACCAAACCGTTAAGCTTTGCACGTGGTTCATAAAATTTGAAAACGGTTTTACGTAAATGAAATCTCTTTTTGTTAGAACCGAAGTAAATACATTGACTTGTTTTGACACTGACCGATGGAAGTGTTGACAGTTATGGAAAGTACTTTAACTTCAATTGAAAGTGGATGTGTATTGCTTTGTCCGGTTGTGACAATTTGCGACTGAAAAACATGTATTTGATAATAACCAACGTAACCAAGTTCACAAAACAAGTTTTTGATAAAAAAGTCAAACAAAACAACATAAAGGAGAGAAAAACACATTGCAACAACTGATTATAAAAATTAAAGACTTTGTATGGGGTTTGGCGTACATTAAAGTGCGCCCGACAATCCCACTTTTTCTACAAGAATTGTAATCTGTACATGCACTAATTTAACCTTAAATTATTTTTATTAAACCGTTAAGCTTTGCACGTGCATAATACGTGGTTCATAAAATTTGAAAACGGTTTTACGTAAATGAAATCTCTTTTTGTTAAAACCGAAGTTAATACATTGACTTGTTTTGACACTGACCGTTGAAAGTGTTGACAGTTATGGAAAGTACTTTAACTTCAATTGAAGGTGGAGGTGTATTGCTTTGTCCGGTTGTGACGATTTGCAAAAAACACAAACCTGGCAATAGCCAACGTAACCAAGTTTACAAAACAAGTTTTTGATAAAACAGTCAAACAAAACAACACAAAAAAGAGACAAAAACATTGCAACAACTGATTATAAAAATATTGACTTTGTAGGGGATTGACGTACATAAAAGTGTGCCCGGCAATCCCACTTATTCTACAAGAATTGGTCTATACATGCGCTAATTTAAATTAGTTTTACCAAACTGTTAAAGCCTACAAGTATAATATCGGATGCATAAAGATGCAAAGGGAACATATTATATTTTTAAATTTTCCTTACCTTATCTCGCATTACCTTAATGCCCTCCTCTCCAAAAGACGCATAAGGCTACAATATCCTTCTATTTTTGTTCTTCGCGCTGCTGTTTTGGTTGTGTTCCAGCCAGTCGATCCAGCAGCGTTTTTTTCCTTTTCCGTTGTTCTCCTCCATGTTGACATAGGTCTTCCCCTTTTCGTTTTCTTTTCTACCCTAGTGCTGTCTTGCAATCATTTTTATTTTAATAGTTGGTAAATATACTACAGAAAAGGAAGGAAGCTAGTTAGGGTATTTTGCTTTATCATTTCTGACAGATACAGATGTGATAGTAATCAGGTCCCGTCCACCTCTGTAGATCTTTATAAGTGTGTCTGTCAATATTCCATCTAATGTCACCAGCGAGTGTATAAGGCAAAAGACTAAATTAAGATTGAAGATGATATAGGTTTCTTTACACTTCAATTATTGAATTGTTGCTTTAACATATCTGCCCAACCGATAAGGGATAGTAATCAGGCCCAATCCACCTCTGTAGATTTTGTAAGTGTGTCTGTCATTACTTTCATCCAATGTTACCAGCGAGTGTATAAGTCAAGAGACTAATAAGGTTGAAGATTGTATAGGTTTCTTTGTACTTCAATTCCAGATCAGTGGTGCTTGTACCAGGAAATTAAACAAATTGTTTTCAAGGGGTTCAAAATATATTCAAAAGGATATAATATATTTAACTAATTTAAGCTAAGGAAATGCTTTGCAAGAGGGAGTATACATTGGTTTTTAAGGATTTTAAATAGCAGCAAATTTAAGCAATAGTAACAATATGAGTTACTTTGCTTCTGGATTGTGATTCGGACTAGGATTATTGTTTTTGATTGTTATTAATAGTATATTTATGAACAGTAACATTTAGAAAATTGACAAAATTGAAATGTTTTACGTAAATGAAATCTGGTTTTGTTAGAAAAGGTAACACGCAGAAAACCCAAGTAAATGCATTTACAGTCAAACCTGTCTAAAAGATCATCTTTATATAAGGACCACCTGCTTTTAAAACCGGTTTTTAAAATTTTATCCTATTACTCTTGTATTCGGGTAATTTGAACCTGTATAATAGGACCGCCTGTCCATAAATGGCCACTAGGGTCCCTTGGTTGGCCTTTATATAAAGTTTGACTATACTGTACTTTGTAACTTTCTAGTTTTGACACTCTGATGGAAGTGTTGACCGTCATGGAAAATATTTTTAACTTTTCTTGAAGGTTGAGGGGGTATTGTTTGTGACGATTTGCAACTGAAAAAAAATGTACTTGGTAATAGCTAACGTAACCAAGTTCACAAAACAAGTTTTTGATAAAACAGTCAAACAAACAACACAAAGGAGAAACAAACACATTGGAACAACTGATAATAAAAATATTGACTTTGTATTGGGATTGGCGTACATTAGAGTGCGCCTGACAATCCCACTCATTTTACAAGAATTGGTCTATACGTGCACTTATTTAACCTTAAATTAATTTTACTAAACTGTTAAGCTTTGTACGTATATTTGATTCATAAAAGTTCAAAAGGAACATATATTTTTTGATGGTTGGAAAATATACTATAGAACAGAAAGTCAGTTACAGAACATTGCCTTAACTTTTACTAAACGATGAACCCAAGCATGTATAATATGTGATCTATAAAAACGCAAAGGGAACATATAACATTTATGATTTTTTAAAATTTTCATAGCTGGAAAATTAACTATAGAAATGAAAGTTAGTTATGGAAAGTTGCTTTAACAGTTTACTAAACGGCGAACCTTTGCATGTATAATATGTGATCTATAAAAAAGCAAAGGGAACATGCAATGCTTTTATTTTCATAGTTGGAAAATAAACTATAGAAAAGGAAGCTAGTAAGGGAATTTGGCATTAACATTTCTGACCGATACAGATGTGATAGTAATCAGGTCCCATCCACCTCTGTAGATCTTTATAAGTGTGTCTGTCATTACTTCCACCCAACGTTATCATCAGCGAGTTTGGATGGCAAGATACTAATAAGATTGAAGATTGTATAAGTTTCTTTGCCTGACAATTCCTAATTAATGGTGCCTGCACCACGATTTTGAAACTAAAATTTTTCAAGGGGTTAAAAAATTATGCAAAAGGATAAAACATCTTTAACTAAATTTAGCTAAGAAAATGCTTGGCAAGAGGGAGTATACATTCGTTTTGAGGATTTTGAATAGCAGCAAATTTAGACAATAGTAACAATATTAGATATAATTAAAAGTATATTCATCAACAGTAAAATTTAGAAAATTGGAAAAATTTGAAATGCTTTACGTAAATGAAATCTAGTTTTGTTAAAAAAGTAACACGCAAAAAAATCCAAGTAAATGCATTTACAGTCAAACCTGTCTTAAAGACCACATCTATATCAGAGGCACCTGGTTTTAAATCCCGCTTTCATTTTTTATCCCAATTGCTGTTTTTTCAGGTTATTTGAACCTGTATAAATGGACCGCCTGTCCATATGGGCCATTTTTCCAGGTTCCCTTGGGTGGCCTTTATATAAAATTTGTACTTTTTAGTTTTGATGGACGTGTTGACCGTTATGAAAAATATTTTTAACTTGAATTGAAGGCGAGGGGTATTGTTTGTGACGATTTGCAGCTGAGAAAAACATATACTTGGCTAACGTAACCAAGTTCACAAAGCAAGTTTTTGAAAAGAACAGCCACACAAACAACACAAAGGAGAGACAAACACATTGGAACAGCTGATTATAAAAATATTGTATGGGGATTGGCGTACATTATAGTGCACCCGACAATCCCACTTATTTTACAAGAATCAACAGATCGCCGGCCACACCCAAACTTTTCTAACAATGGCCCTGTATGCTAGTTAGTCGTGCTAGTTAGTTGATTAGTTGCTGTGACGCTGCTTTCGTACTGTGCATATGGCGGCCAGTGTCGGAACATAGAAGGAATGGCCGGTGAAACGTCAATTGGTCTTTACACGCGCTTATTTAACCTTAAATTAGTTTTACCAAACTGTTAAGCCTTGCGCGTATAATATGCGATCCATCATTTTTATTTTCATAGTTGGAAAATAAACTATAGAAAAGGAAGCTAGTTAAGGAACGTTACTTTAACATGTCTGACCGATACATGAATAGCAATCCGGTGCCACCTACCTCTGTAGATCTTTAAGTCATTAATTCCCTCTAGCGTTACCAGTCAATGTGAAATGCAAGAGACTACTTAGATTGAAGATTGTATAGGTTTCTTTACCCAATTCAGGTTCTATCTTATAACATGCGCATAATAAATTGTTATCGCCAATTAACTGTAATTTACAATTTCAATATATTCAAATATCAAGTATAAAATATTTCATGAACAAAAATCTGATCGCTAGTTGTTTTTAAATCAATTTTGGAATTTTTCCTGTGAAAATAAATGTTGCTAAGAACTAAGAAATACCCCTACATTTTTGCCAATACCTTGGTGAATTTTGAAGACAAGTCTTCAGATATCACGGGGACTTCAATTGGAACTTATTGTGCATCATCAAGTTAAATCTCTGACATTTTGCTTTACAGTAGAGAAAAATAATTCATAGACAACCAAACGCAAACTAACGAAACAGATGGTTGGAAAATTAATGCCACAAAAATGAAAAAGGCTTGTTACTGTAGACGCTTTAACATGATCTTTCGGCATGTATGCATTTGTGATGTGTTGAATATTGATACACTTGAATTTAAAATTGCTTCCTCTGAATAATATTTTTTTTTAGTTTAAACAATATTTATTAATCAGTAAATACAAATATTCAATATAGAAAAAAAACTGTAAACTGGATTCGGGAACAAACGCAAGCTTATTTAAAATCGTCTCCAGAACAAATGAAATTAATAATAGCTAAGGTAAACAGTACAGGTTAAAGTATGATCATGTGGTGTCAGCCGGAAAAATGAAAAAAAATATATCAAAATAAGCCGTCAAGGTGATTAGTTTTTAGGATGGTTGAAGACCCCTCTCCCCCGAGTGTTATAATCACGTCAATTGCCAGTCATAAACTCAAGTTCTCAAACAAAGCTAAGTAATTCATAACCAATGCCTCTAATGTATCTTTGGTTTTGTCGTGCTAAGCTGTATCATCATTGATCAACTTGTTTTTTTGTTCTTGTTTACGTTGGTTGTTGCCAAGTTTATGTTTTTGTCTTGTAAATTTCCTTATTTGTTCATGTCACAATAAGTTGCACACACTATCCCTGCATTTCTTCGATCCAGGAGACTTTCAATATTTTCAGCATCAAAATATTCTGGTAATAGATGTTATTGTTTTTGGTGATAAACAAAAAGGCATAAACAATACCCCTCCACGTTTCGATAGCTTTCTCTTGAATATCAATTTATTAGTTTTAGCTAACTCTCAATTTCAGTTTGTTTATTCGAAATGCACACCCTGCATTAAACTTATTTGTGTGATATATATCCACTTTAATAATTTGACTTTGGATATAATAATATTAGATAAATGTTTGGCCCTTTACCATCTGTAACTTTTATGTGACGGGCCAGCATACCCAATATTGAACATTATTTACATATCTAGACTTTTAATTTCCAACTTTCAACGGCAGGGACATGTATTGCTTGCAACACTGACTGTAAGTTTGTTTTGATTGGATTTCGTTATAATCAAATCATACATACCAATCAATGTCAAAATCACAACCCCAATGAAAAGTAAAAATGTTTAAACTGCCAAATTGATTTTAAACACATGAAATTCCACCAGGGGTGCACCGGAAAGATAAGGAACTCCTGCTTTGTACAGTTAGGTATAATCGCCAGGCGTGGAATCGATATGAGAATGAATGAAACATGAAAATATAGGACCTCAAAATATTGGAAGACATCATACATACCGATAACTATACAAGGTAGAGGGCCTTGATAAACCAAGGTTTGCAATATCCCTGGTTCAAGTATTTTCTGAGCTAAATTTGGTCAAATAAATTTAAGTCTTTTAATATTTATTCAACTCCTTGAACTATAAAATACGCCATACCTCTTTGTAGTTTTCAGATATCAGAGAGACTCCAATTGAAGCTTATTGTGCATCATCGAGTTTTATCTCTGACGCTTTCCATTACCGTAGAGAAACATAATTCATAGACAACCAAACACAAACTATCGTATGCATTTGTGATGTGTTGAATATTGATACTCCTGAATTTAAAATTGCTTCCTCTGAATAATATTTTTTTAGTTTAAACAATATTTATTAATCAGTAAATAAAAAACTGTAAACTGGATTCGGAAACAAACGCAAGCTTATTTAAATTCGTCTCCAGAACAAATGCAATTAATAATAGCTAAGGTAAACAGTTCAGGTAAAATATGATCATGTGGTGTCAGCCGGAAAATGAAGAAAAAAAAAATAGTTTGTGGGATGGCTGAGGACCTCCCGATAGTACTTTACCCACATCAAATGCCAGTCATATACTCCAGTTCTCAAATAAAGCTGAGTAATTCATAACCAATGTCTCTAATATATCTTTTGGTTGTTTTTTGTGTTAAGCTTTAGCGATCAACTTGTTTTGTTGTTCTTGTTTACGTTGGTTGTTTCCAAGTTTATTTTTTCTCTTGTAAATTTACTTATTTTTTTCATGTCAAATAAGTTGCACACACTATCCCTGCATTTCTTCGATCCAGGGGACCTTCAATATTTTCAGCATCAAAATATTCTCATAATAGATGTTATTATATATATATATATATATATATATATATATATATATATATATATATATATATATATATATTAGATAAATGTTTGGCCCTTTACCATGTGAACTTTTATTTGACAGGCCAACATACCCAATATTGAACATTATTTACAGTGAAAAGTAAAAACGTTTAAACTGCCAAATTGATTTAAAACACATGTAATTCCACCAGGGACGCGCCGGAAGGATAAGGACCTCCTGTACAGTTAGGTATAATCGCCAAGCGTGGAATCGATATGAGAGTGAAGGGAACGTGTAACTATGGGACGTCAAAATATGCTTGGTAATTTTGGAAGACATCATACATACTCACAATATTGTCACGACAACCATACAATGTTGAGAGCCATGATTAGCCAAGGTTTGCAATATCCCTGGGTCAAGTATTTTCTAAGCTAAATTTGGTTAAATAGATTTTAGTCTTTTATTATTTATTCAACTACTCCTTGAACTACGAAACACGCCATATCTTAGTATAGTTTAAAGATAAGTCAAATGTATCTTTTGGTTGTATTGTCGTGCTAAGCTGTATTATCACCAACTTGCTTTTTTGTTCTTGTTTACGTTGGCTGTTGCCAAATTTAGTTTTTCTTGTAAATTTCCCTGTTTTTCCATGTCAAAATAAGCTGCACCTAATATTCCTGCATAGGGGACTTTCAATATTTTCTGAAAATGGAGATTATTGTTTTTGGTGATAAACAAACACGCATAAACAATATCCCTCCACGTTTCGATTCGGAAACAATCAAAATTAAACGAACTAGGGGAGTTTCAATATTTTCAACATTTTCTGGAAATGAGATTATTGTTTTTGGCGATAAACAAACATGCATAAACAATGCCCTCCACGTTTCGACCGGAAAACTATACAAATTAAACATTAACAGAAATATAAAAATTGTCAACACTTCCATAAGAAAGTGTCAAAACACGTCAATTTGTTTACAAGGCTTCTCTTTAAGATACATTTAACGACGAAAAGACATTAAATAAGCATTTCACACTGATAATTTTAAGAATTGCACTGTTACACGTAAAATAATTTTGATTTTTCTAGTAATTTGAAAAAAGCAAAATAATGCAATAACTCCTGCTATATAGTGAGTGACCAGCTCTATATAAAACAATCAGACAATCCATTAAGATCACTGTCTTAAATTCATATTGCTTAACCAGCAACCAGAAAGAACATCTGCTTTAAGATCATACCCTCTCTCTCTCTCTCTCTCTCGTATCAATTTTCAGCTATGACTAGGTGTTAAGAGAAGTTATTAATTGGTTAGTTAATTAAAAAACTAATTTATAGCTAAACAGGAGGTGCTTACCCTTCCGGAACACCCGACCTCACTTCCCTGTTGGAAGTTCACGTGTCTAACCTATCTTGTCAGTTCCAAATGTTTTACTTTGCTTCTGGATTGTGATTCGGGCATGGATTAGTATGTTTGTTTTTTATTATACTATTTAGTAAGGAGAACAAAAGATATTAAACTATGAAAACTTGTATTTAATTGACTGATTTATCATGACTTAAATAGGGTAGACAAACAGAAGAAAAACAAACATTTTCAAGTAAGTATAGGCAAACAACATTGACCTGTCTGCTTGACCTTTCATTAGGAATATCCATATGGGAGAATTCACTTATTACAAGGGTAGTTTTATAATTCGCATTTTATGATAAATGAATAGTGTTCACGCGTAGTGTGGTTCATTATGTAGACGATATAAACACATAAGATCCCTATATAACTATACTCGTTCATAATAAATATTTAAATTAAAGGTCAAGCGGCCAGGTCAATGTTGTTTGTCCATATATGTCGTTCATGATCTAATTACAATGCATTCAGAGAACCGGTAACCGTTTATGGAGGGAGAGATTATCCGACATATATATGTGTCAACTTCTTGGTGTTTAAAACACAATATTGATAGAATAGTAAAGAAGAATAGTATCAATGCCCTGGAAAGTTATGGACGTCATCACAATAACTGAATATTGTTGATAAGAATAATGTCTCTCTGTATTCAAAATTATTTACGATATTTTTGACGCCTTAAAATTCCTTAAAACCTTCCTTTCATTCTCAATTTTAACTGCACACGTACCGGGTGCATCTAGCTAGACAGGAGGTACTTACCTTTCCGGAGCACCCGGACCTACTTCCCTATTTAAGTTTTCACTTTGTTTTGGGGATTGATTTCGTTTAAACGCTTTTCCATTCTTGCCTGATAATAGATATTATTGTTTTGGTGATAAACAAACAGTCATAAACAATACCCCTCCACGTTTCGATTCGAAAACAAAAACACAGTGCAACCTGCCTAAATTGCCTGTCGACAATTTGTTTTAAAATTATAACTTCACATCACAGTATATGAATTTAATTTTTTTTTATTCTGGCAGATTTATTGTAAAATCATAGGCGAAGGATTTTTCAAACTTAATGAAAAATCACTCTTGTCCCCAGTATCTGAGGTGTTCGAGGGATTGGAATGAAAATTGATTCAGATAGGTTTTCTTGGCGATTAGTGTATTATATTTTTTGTTCAGGTTTAATTTTTTAATAGAACATGTTTGTAACTAAAAGCTTATGCTTCAATTAAGTTAGTTGAAATTTGAAATTCCTCAAAAACTAAGGTATACTCCCTCATGCAAAGTATTTCGTTAGCTAAATTTGGTATATATATATTTTGGGTCTTTGGGTATCTTTTCAACATCTTGAATAATTTTGGTCTAAGCACTGTTTTATGAGGAATTGTTTTCCGAAACGGCCGTCTAGTGTTGTAAAATTAAAACTGGTATAATATGATCATGACACTATAAAAGGATTCATCTTAAGCTATTTTCAACTTTCGTCTTCATTGCAGCAATAATAACATGCCTGCTTTACCTGTCTAGGGTGTATTTGTTTCACAGTTAATATACTTTTGTAGAGCTTGTTCCCTCTAAGGGAACTTTATGCAACGAAAGTATATTCTGCTTAGAAATAAGTAATTAACCCAGGGCTATATAATTTATATAACCAGTTTTATATTTACAGCACTAGACGACCTAGACTAATGGAGGTTCCCAAAAAGTGTTACTGCGGTCATAACGATGCATATGGGTGTAAATTGTGTCCTTAGAAACGCCCCTTATACATTGTAAAAGTGAGAAAAATCGCAGTCGGGGGCACATTACACGCCCTAACATTCAGAGTAGCAAGAATATTCAGTATGATCGGAAGTTATATTTGATGAACTGTGTAAGCATCTGCCATAGCAACCACGACGAAGGTGTGGTGAGAAGTAGAAAGAGTATAAAGTGTATAGCGAGTACAATAGAAAGACATACCACGAGTACAGTAGTAATACAGTAGTAATATTTACAAACATGGGAACTGTATGCAGTAAGAATAATGCTGGTAAGTCAAAATTAATTTTATACCAGTTTTAATTTTACAGCACTAGATGGCCTTTTCGGAATATAATTCCTCATCAGTAGTGCTTGGACATAAAATTGTAAAACCAAAATTTATTCAAGGGGTTAAAAATATCAAAAAGGATCAAAATATATTTAACCAAGTTTAGCTTAAGAAATACTTTGCATGAGGGATTATACCTTAGGTCTTGAGTTTTTTCTGATTTTAACAAGCAGTCAATTTAATTAAATGCATTCCTCCGTTGTTCCAAAGCAACACTTAAAATTTCTAGGGGTGTTATTTATTATTTATTTATTATTATAATTATTTAAAAAAAGAAAAAAAAGAAATAACACAAACTATAATGTAAATGTTCTCTTAAGTTTTTTGGTGCTACGTCAAAATGTTTCAAGGTTTTTAAAAATTTTTTTTTACTATTTCACATGAAATATATGACAAAAATTGTTTGGAAATAGTTTTTGTACAAATACTGGCCTTTATTAAACTACAAAATCGAAATGTCAACTATCCTAGATGATCTAAAACTAAATTTTTTTTGCAAGATGGGGCAGGGTTATAAACTATATGTATGGTACATATTGAAATGTTGTTTTTAAAGGACGTGTGTATAATGCAAAAACTCAGTATGAGTTATGAATGTGTGCGAGGGAATGGTGTCTTGATCTATCTTGAATATTATTTAAAATATAAAATATTTAAAATAAAATGTAAAATTTTAAACAATACAAATAAGAAAGTAATTCAGAGGATTCAGAATTATATCGGATCAGAACATCGCCTAATATCAACCAAACTAATACGAGACACTGCCTATACTAATACAAAGAAGCAAACATACCAATTTATGTCAAAACCACAATCTAAAAGGAAAGTAAAAACTCGTAACCTGTCTAATCAGGTTAAACACGTGAACTGTCATCAAGGAGGTGAGGGCAGGTACTCTGGAAGGGTTTACACCTCCTGTTTAGCTAGCTAATAAAAAACAAACATACTTATCCATGTCCGAATCATATTCCAGAAGCAACGTTAAAACTTTGGAACAAGTTAGGTTAGACACGTGAACGTTCACCAGGGAAATGAGACCGGAAGGGTAAGCACCTCCTGTTTAGCTAGCTACACCCGCCACGTGTGTAAACAAAATTGGGAATGAAAGGAAGATGGAACTATTGGACGTCAAATATATCCAGGGTAATTTTGGATACAGAGATATACTTTTGACGGCCATAAAACTTTTTGAGGATATTGATAAGCCTAGGGTTGCAATATCCTTGTGTCAACAATTCATTTTTGGAACGTCACTTTACCTTTTTATTACAATATTTGCAATCTTATTTATTATTTTCTCCTTGTACATCTACTATAGAGTACACTCACATGTAGACACTCACATACACGATCATGTTGTTTCCGAACGTAGGTGTCTAGTCGATGACACTCACACTGGGAACCAAACCTTTACGTCATCATCGAACGGTATAATGAGTCATGAATGATTTTCTTAAGGCGAATGACTGCCATACATATAACATACTAATGCATTAATTTTTTCATATTGCTTTGAATACTTGGTTAAATAATGAAAAACAAAAAAGAAATCGATACGAGGCACTGCTTATACAAATGCAAAGATGCAAATCAAAAACAAACATAACAATCCATGTCCAAATCAAAGCAAACTTTGAAACTGGCAAATTAGGTTAAACAAGTGGCCTTCCACCAGGGAAGTGATGGCGGATGTTTCAGAAGGATAGGCACATCCTTTAAAAATAAAATGTATTTTATAATGATATATGTGATAATGAGCATGACAATTACGAATTTAAAATGTTGTGCTTCACACTTCATTAAATCTTCACGCTTTCCTATAACCCCAATATCTCCAATTAAACCAGAGATGGTAAGCAATTTAGATTATTAACATTATTAGCTATGACCCGCCCTGGTCCATCAAACCGAAGATGGTAACGTATTTTGTTAGCATTATTAGCCATGGTTCTGACCCATCAAACAAGAGATGTTAAGCAATTTGGTTTACATTATATTAGGCATAAATCTGGTCCATCTGGGGCTGATCCATCGAAATCAAACCGTAAATTAGTCATTTGGTCCGGTTAATCAAACAAGAGACATTAAGTCATTTGGTCTACATTATCAGCCATGGCTCTGGTCTATGGAACCAGATAGTAAGCCGTTTGGTTTACATTGTTAACCATGGGTTTGGTCTATCAAACAAGAGGTGTTAAGTCATTTGGTTTACATTATTAGCCATGGTTCTGACCCATCAAAATCAAACCGTGAATGGTAAGCCGTTTGGCTTACATTATTAGCAATGGCCCCTGTCCATCAAAATCAATCCGGGAATGGTAAGCCAAATGTTTACACTATTTGCAATTCCACATTTCCATCAAACAAGAGATTCACATAAAGCTATTTGGTTTACATGATTAGCCATGGTTTAAATTATCGGCCATGTTCCGGCTCATCTTGAACAAGAGATGTTATGCTGTTTTGTTTACATCTTGATTAAATGACCAAGCAGACGACAATCCTCAACAGTTGATGTATTCAATTACATACGTCAATTCCGTGGCAATTATTACCCAAGAAAAGATGAACATATACCAATCCTACAACCATGACATGTGTCGATCAAGTAGAAATGATTCCGACAGGAAATTCTGGAAAACGTTGACCACAATGTTAATCGGTCAAGGTTTTCAATGAAAACCTAGATTGAACAAATGATTACTAATCTTGGGGAATTCTGGACACGTGGACATATGTCAATCCCGGAAACAATATTTTCCACGAAAATCCGGAAAAATTAGATATATGTCAATAAGGCAGGAAATGCTGGAAACATAGGATAGATAAACCTATCTATAAAAACCACACAAGGAACCATTAAAAGTGACCTTTATGGACAGGTGGGCCTTATAATGTTAAAATAACACGAATAAAGAGGAATTGGGATAAAATTTTACTGGGTTTTAAAAGCAGGTGGTCTTTTGTCACAGAAAAATCCGGAAAACTTAGGTAGATTTCAATATCAGTCACAGAAAAATCCGGAAAACATGGTTATCTTTTTCAGAAATATCTGGAAAAGATTTGTTCTTCCTTCTTTTACTTGTTGAAATTTTAAATTCATATTAGGTGTTTAAAATTATCCAATAAGGTAAAAGTATAAAAGAAAGACGGAACAGAAAAGTATTGTGAACGTATTAAATTTCGCGTGTTCTTATTTTCGAGGTATAAGAAATTTAGACTTATCCGCATAGTTAATTTTTTCCGTTTTTAATATGCTCTATAACACAATAAGCATAATATAATTTTCACTCAGTATTAATTTTCACGCAAAACAAATGACCGCAAAATAAGCGAAAACTAGTACACCGCGAAAATAAATACGTTTACAGTAGTAAGGTTGAAACCGTACGAATATGTAGGTTTATAGGCGTTCATTTATTTTGTTCACGAAACGCCATGGGGTGCTAGGAAGGAAGGTGCTGATGTCTAGTGCGTCAAGTTTGACCTGAACGTTTGAATTTAATTTGAATATTCAAACGGATGTATCCATTATGTAATTTAGGGGCTATAGAAAGTTTATATATAAGGATGGATGGTAGTAATACTGGGTACCGGGTGTTTATGGTAATGACATAATTAAAAACCAACATACTAATTCATGACCGAATAAATCTAACATTCTATTGGACTATTCAAATTAAAGGTCAAACGGGCAGGTCAAAATTTCTATAAACGCACTATAACTGATAAGCTAAAACATTGCCACGTGGTTTGGTTACTGTATATCACATGTTTACACGTGAGTCACTGAGGTACATGTGTATTAGAAATATCAATTTATTATACCGATTCTTGGTGTTTATTTAAGAAATGACATTCTGATCATGGTATTTCAAGGGGGTAATGCAAGATAGTGTGGCACATGCCAAATTCGATGAAGATTTGAATTTGGCACGTGCCACACTATCTTGCATAACCTCTTGAAATACCATGCGCAGAAATGTCATTTCTTATATTTACAATTCTTTCTTTCAATAAATATTTTGATTTGTTTTAACCCTTAGCGATATTTCTTCCATATCTGCTCATTGAAATAGAATTTTAAGCCATGCGAGATCGGCGTATCTCACATGACCACGTGACCCCCTATGTAGGACATGACGTAATATTGCGGGAAAATTGATGTACATCAAGGGTCATGACCCAAATTGTCTTTCATGGGAATTGCAATACAAGTGCTTCTGTATGTTTCATCGAAGACAGGTACAGTCATATTGTAAATATTATACTGTGCAACCAAAATATACTAGATTGAAAATCATGGCAGTCAGCTGTCGTCTGTAAGCAGCTTGTGAGACGCTTGAAACATTTATCATATTTATAAATAGCATTACTCTAGAAAAGCGTTTTACTGATTAAGAAGACGAGTGCGTTCGAACGCAGTTTTTCTGCGCCTTTGCCATTTTTCGTAATCTCAAACGCTCAGATAATGTCACCCTTTGACGTAAATTAAATAGCTTTAATAACTTCTCTTGAACTTTACATATTGGGATGATATTAGAATAATTAAATAAATAAATGTTCTGATATTTAGCTTTTTGTACAAACCGACGCTCTACATAAACAGGTGTTTTTGTACAAACCAACGCTCTACATGAACAGGTGTTTTTGTACAAACCAACGCTCTAGATGATCAAGTGTTTTTGTACAAACTAACGCTCTGCATGAACAGGTGTTTTTACACAAACCAACGCTCTCCATGAACTGGTGTTTTTGCACAAACCAACGCTCGATATAAACTTGTTTTTTGCACAAACCACCGCTCCACATGAACTTGTGTTTTTGCACAAACCAACGCTCGATATAAACTTGTGGTTTTGCACAAACCACCACTCCATATGAACTTGTTTTTTGCACAAACCATCGATCCACATGAATTTGTGCTTTTGCACAAACCAACGCTCCAAATAAATGAACTTGTGTTTTTGCACAAGCCAACGCTCCAAATGAACTTGTGTGTTTGCACAAACCAGTGATACCACCGCTCTACATGAACTTGTGTTTTGCACAAAACAACGCACCATATAAACTAGTGTTTTGCACAAACCAACGCTCCACACGGATTTTTGTTTTTGCACAAATCAGCGCTCCGCACAAACGTGGTTTTTCACAAACCAACGCTCCAAATGAACCTGTGTTTTATGCACAAACCAACGCTCCAGATGAATTTGTGCTTTTGCACAAACCGACGCTCCAGATGAACTTGTGTTTTGAACAAACCAACGTTCCAAATGAACTTGTGTTTTGCACAAACCAACGCTCCAAATGAACTTGTGCTTTTGTACAACCAACGCTCCACATGAACTTGTGTTTTTATACAAACCAACGCTCCACATGAACTTGTGTTTTTGCACAAACCAACGCCCCATATGAACTTATGTACAAACCAACGCTCCACATGAACTTGTGTTTTTGCACAAACCAACGCTCCATATGAATTTGTGTTTTTGTACAAACAAACGCTCCACATGAACTTATGTTTTACACAAAACATCGCCCCATATGAACTCATGTTTTTTACAACCAACGCTCCACATGAACTTGTGTTTTTGCACAAACTAAGGCTCCACACGGATTTGTGTTTTTGCGCATTATGTAGTACTTGAATCACAATACTGAAAAAATTGTTATAATATTCGATGTCTGCCTTATCGCAGGGATTGTATAATTGGTGTTTTTTTTGTTTCTGTCACTTTATTATTTTTAATTGATTTCACGCTTTGATTTTCAGTGAAGGTTGTGGAAAACCCAATTTCGGCCGGAACTTCAAGAAACACAAGCAAAGCAAGTGACTATGTATGATTTTATTTTTATCTTTTAAGAGTCTTAGCATCAATTTGACCACCAAATTGCGGTATACACAACTCTTACATCTGCTATCGATATTTTCTCATCTTTATATGCCCAGATTGCATTTTTATATGTATAATTCGACTTGTAAAGTGCTCAACAGACTTGCAACATAAAATATCTGTTGTTCATAAAAGACGCGTTGAGCACTTTTTACCAGTAAGATTACAAGTGGGAAGTTGTTGTATGTAATCAGATTGGTTGAAAATAAGCCTCAATGGAAAACTACCAGTCGAATACTGCAATTCTTTTTGCCACTTGTCCGAAGTTGTACCAAATCTGTCAAGGGCAGGCTGACCAATTTGACCAATTTACCATAAAAAAAAGGATAAGCGGTGTAATAAATGAAATGGTCAAATTGGGCGGATTTTTTCCCATTTTGACGTTTTTTTAATTAAAAATACTGAAAATTGTGACTTTTTGTTCGGCATTGATACCAAAATCACACATTTAACGATAAAAACTACCTAAATGACAACCTTGCTCACTAAACACACCAATCTGGACAAATAAATAAATTTTGATTGGTCAGTCTGCAAGGGCATGAGTATAATAATACCTTTTATTACATTGGTTTTTGTCAATTACTGTAAAGGGGGATTTCGCAAGGGTAAAATTTTCGCTTATTTTGCGCTAAAGAAATTACCGCGAAATTTTTACCCACGCGAAAATGACACCTTCAAGTTCAGTTTTTATATCATAATATAGAGAATATACACTAACCTTTATCGGTAACGCGGAAATTACACCCACGCGAAATGTCAGATTTCAGAAATCGCGAAATTTTCACCTTTACAGTACATGCTTTTTGTCATAATATAAATTTTTGAATTTTCTGAATGAAATATTCAAAAATTTATAATATAACAATTGTTGTCATATTATTAAATTTTAAATATTTACAGTTGTTATATTATAAATTTTTGAATATTTCATTCAGAAAATTCAAAAATTTATAATATGACAATTTCCCTACGTTTAGACTAGTTGTTTATAAAAATAACATAATAAGCACTAGATAATCTGATGCAGATGTTTCCTGATATAATTTTGTAATGTTTTAATGTGTCTGTATTATCAATGATCATTGTTAGTATAAAATGCTATCCGCCCAAAACTTCAAACTTTTATGTGTTTGGGCTTGGCACGCTAAAGAACCCTGCTGTATAATGCCATCAGTGCAGCACAGGCAATATCTACACCTTCGCCTATAGCTGGCGACGTCTCGATATAAGTGAAATATTCTTGACTGGGACGTTAAACACCATTACTCAACTCCACACCCGGTTGTTTTCAAGTGTTTGACTCATGGCCAAGACGTACAAATAGATACTAACGTTTAACACAGCGTGTACAAATCTTTGCGCTCTGATCGTATAAATGTAAGTATTTAAGTTAACTGTAATAATGTTTGATGAATAGCATAACTTACATGGAATAAAATGCATAATATCTATCAATTAAAAAAATTAATGAAAATGTACAAGAAAAACATACGGTACAGGAATGAATTAAACTCAGTAAAGATTTGCCTTTGATACCTTCAATTCATATAAAAACGTTTTTCCATAAATTTAATTGATGATATTTCATTAATATATTTTTTACATTTTTCATAAACTTTGACTTTAAAAATGTATTTGTAATGACGTCATGAAAATCTATACTGAAATTAGAAGTGATATTTTAATGACGCACATAATTTCTGAGTGACGTATTTTCGACCTGTCACTTTCTCCGGCCAAGTAAAAGGTTTTGAATTATAATGATTTTTTCCCATCACAATCAGGATTTTGTCTAAATAGTTTACTATCTTTTTCCTGTTCAAATGTAGCCATTGGCAATATTTCCATGACTCTGACATTTTCAGATGCGCCTCAAAATTTTTTAGAAGAATGAAAAAAAATCAGAAACTTGTAGTACAGTGCCCATTTGCACCACTTGGTCTTAATGCATTAAAATTTCTACTTCCATAGGGACCAAACGGAATACCGGTCGTGTCATGCGTTTTAGTAACCAATATGCCATGGTGAATCCAAAAATATTTATAGTAGATTGTTAAGTAAAGTTAGTTTTAAAGCTAAATAAGTTATCTTCATTTTACAGAGTAGTCACAGAGAAAGGCGGGAAAAAATAGGGCGTAACCATGACAGCATGTGTTTACCCAATGGAAAAAAAGGAAAATGTATCATCGAGATGACATCAGCAATTATCTCGCCCAATGACCTACGTCGTGTCCAAACATCTATTACAGAAAGATACGTAATCATACTTAGTATCTGTATAACTATTCCTGGCTCCAGAAAATCCACGGTGGTATTCGAAAATGCAAATATTCACTGGGGAAAACTTCGTGTTGCTCGACAAGGTACAAATAAAAAGTTATTTTAAAATTTTAAAATGTACTTAAACTAACAGTACTTTAAATAATAGTAATGTTCAATATGGACAGCTGTAGAATATAAATGAATGACGATACAATTGCATAAACTCAAGTCAAGTAGTGGAAGTACATTTCGTTGTTTATCAATGTCTTATATAAACATTTTATACAAACCAAATATTAAAACAATTCGTGAAGCGTTGTGCTAAAGGGTGCAATATTTTCAAAGATGCTTTTCATTTATACACCTATACACACACGCAACGTTGTCATTACAGTTTTCAGCTAAGTATGATAGAAAAGTTTGTTTGACCTTGTATTTTGTTTCAATTCTGGGACCTTTTACACCAGGTTGTGCACATCTGCAAAACTTAGGAATCCAATACAAGTAAGGAAGGTCAAGTTCTTCCTCTGTAATATTAATATCGAAAGACTCGAGAACTCTTGATGTTGCAGATGTTCAAGTAAAAAACAAGATGGTCGCTTTTGTAAAATTTATGTAGCTTAACATATTTCATCACTGCACGTACTTTAGATATTTTTTATATTTTTCTTGCAGTTCCAGAGAAAGTTACTTTGATATCTGGACAAGGAACAACACACGTGTTTGCTATTTTAAGTAATTGCAGTACACATGACGCTGATATAACTCTGAGTGGTTACTGCCATGGTAGTAAGGTGAGTTTAAATTGTGTTTTTTTATTATGATTATTTTACTTATATAGAGACAGTTAGTTCTTGTGAATGTCAAAATTTTGATAGAATTTGAAAATATATGACCAAATCCTTTTCTGAAACTATGCATAGATATGAGGCATCAGAACATGGGCACCTGGAATTTTCAGTTTTATCGGATGTATTTTGCCATTTGCAGACTCTTAAAATTTAGTCGTACATAAATGTAGAAGAGGATTATTTATGACCCAATTTATCTGAAACTATGCAAATATATTGGGCATAATAAGAACATGAGCACCCGCAATTATCAGTTTAATTTTATGTATTTTGCAAAAAAAAATATTGCCATTTTCTGACGTAGAATTGTTCCGGAGGATGAGTTAATTATGTATGATTATATTTTTCTGAAACTATGCACAGATTACAAAATAATATCATAAGAATTCATCACCCGTGGTCAATTTCTCCACCAACAATTTCGAGGGCGAGTATAAGTCTACTTTAGAGACAGTTCTGTTTTTTATTTGCATGTATGTTGGTTGACTTTATCTAGTATTTAACTATCAATATTGGATTTAATGTTGTCCATAAGAGAGAGAGAGAGAGAGAGAGAGAGAGAGAGAGAGGGTATTTAACGTCCCAGTGAAGAATATTTCAATTATATTGTGACGTCACCAGCTATAGGCGAAAGTTTAGGAATTTTGATTTGTCGGTTGCGCTGCTGGCATTATACAGCAGGGATCTTTAGCGTGCTAATATCACCGTGACACGGGGCCTCGTTTATTTTAAGTTCCCATCCAAAAGAACCATGAATTTAATTTCGTAATGCCTAATGCTTAGCGAAAGAACAGTCACTACCCACTTTTAAGTCCTAGGTCAGACCCGGCCGGGGTTCAAACCCACATCCTTCAACTTACGGATCGAGCAGTCTACCAACTGAGCTACAGCAGTGGTTGTTGTCCATGAGACATTGTTTTCAAAATGTCACAAACTTTCTAGATCTCTAGATATAGGTCAAATTCAGGGATGGAAAAAGTCATTAGGTTAATCATGACATTGGCATTTATGTATTGACGTCAAATGGATGGTTTGAATTTTTTCCAGACGTTTCGTAGCTTAGTACAATAATAACATTATGTCATCAGATTCAATGTACGATAAGGTTTTACCCACCTGTCAAAACTATTACTCATATGTAAAGGTTATTTCATCCATATCAAGAGTTCAGTTAGGGGCATAGCTGTCTATACGCAAAAACGCACGTGCATACACTTTAGAAATCCAAAAGTAGGTCAAAATGGAGAAATGGTAAACATAAAAAAGTCTCATGTTTGGCATTAATGGTTCAGAAGAACAACAGCAGGCTTATTCACTGTCAGTATAATGGACCGGGTTGAATATAGTTTCAGTGTTTTGAGACTGCCATCACAATAATCTAGTACCTTAAAGTTGCCCGGGTAGCACACAGGAGTAGTGCAAGGCAGATCATCTCATAACGCATTGCACCAAACAGCAAACACCGTCAGTTACGGTAGCATCGGGATCTACCTGAAACCAAGATCACATTAAAAATTGAGAAATAGATAATTGTTTATGCTATTGTGAATGGGAAAAGGTGTAATAGATGATAGGGTATTTTAGTTTAAGCAATATTAATATTTATGAGAAAATCAAATTCATTCAATTACATTTAGACACAGTTTTTACAAATCAGGATCCTTAACAGTTTTAAAGATTTTAGTATTGAAGACAAAAGTAACAACTTTTGGCAAGCCAAACAAACGAGTTGAAATTGAACCCAGGCCGAAATATAGTCTTTTGAATCGTAAATGAAATAGCTTTGTTAGTATTATATATATAGTATTGTATGCTTTTGATCTTTACATTAAATTTTTCATGCGAGTATGACGCACACAATGTCCTTTATTGTTTTACAGGTTGTTCTCGTGTCAACTGTCTCAAGACATTATTTAGCCACATTAGATGATATTCATGAGTTTGTGTACACCCTACAGGTAAATACAAGCATAAAATTTTTTATTCCAAAGAAATAAAGTCAATGCATTAGCAATTGTCATTAGAGAAGAGAATCAGTAATAAGTGTTCTTTTAAGAAGATGTTTAACTGTACTCTGTAGATTGAAATTAAAAAAAAAAGAAAAAAAAAAGATTTTTGTGACAAACCGTCAAAAGACTTAGTCGACGCAAAGGTTAGTCGTGATATGTCATGGAAATATTTAAAAGCATCCTTGCTGGAAAACCTATCGACTAGCCCCTATTGACGTGCGTACACCTTTTATGTAAATACAGACATAAAACTTTCATTTCAAAAAATATAAAGTCATTGTATTTACAATTGACATCGAAGAAGATAACCAGAAGAAGAATTTGTGATAAATCGTCAAAACCTATTAGCAGTTCCCCATTATACTAATTATTTAATGGTGGACTGCATAACAGGTTTAACCTTTTGAAGGATGGGGTAAATTACTTGTCAAAAACAGTCAGTAGTTAAACACGATTTCTTGTTGAAAATAGCAAGTGTGTCTACAAAACCAAGCCATTCCTTACTTACTTTTCAATCGCTTTTAGTTGTAAGCGTCCTCTGTAGCGGTCACAGGTGGCCTACTCCTTTTCAAACTCTACAGAATTGTCTTTTGCGTGCACTGACACACGAGACCTCGGTTTTGAGTCTAATCTGAAAGACTATTCTAGTTTTTCATCTTTTTACAACTCTAGTATGGACAGGAGAGGAAAATCGTCTCAGAATATTTCCCAATTGCGTTTGGAACCTACAACCCTTGATCTGAAAGCCAGTGGCAGTACCACTTTACCATGCCCGCACATCGAATGACATAAGATTATCCCCGTAACAAAATCTACATTTATTCACATGTATATCGAGATAATGACCCTACCCAAATATCAAATCATACTTACTGCAATACCTCCTTTAAGATCTTAGAAATTTAACTGTGGTACCCTGGGGTTGACATTGTGGTTCCATTCTACAGAAAAACGCGATTGTGATGTAATATATCCAATGTGTTGCCTCCTTTATCATAACCAAACTTAAATGCATGTTAAAATAACCCCCAAAAGACTAAGTCAACGCAAAGTTTGAACAGTTTGTCATGACATATGATGGATTTTTTTGGTTAAAAATCATCCTTTTTGGAGAGCCTAACGACTGGCACCTATTGACGTGTGTACACATTACAGGTAAATGCAGACATAAAACTTTCATTTCAAAGAATATAAAGTCAATGTATTTTACAATTGTCATCAAAGAAGAGAATCAGAATATATATGCCTGTATAGATTTGAAAAAACAAAAATAATTTGTGATAACCCGTCACAACCTATTAGCAGGTCCCTTTTATACTAATTATTTAATGGTGGACTGTATAACTGTATAACAGGTTCTACCTTTTAAAGGATGGGGGTAAATTACTGGTTAAAACAGTCAGTAGTTAAACACGATTTTTAGTTGAAAATAGCCAGTGTGTCAATAAAACCATGCAATGTCTTGACAGGAGATGGAAATCATCTCAGAAAATTTCCAAGGCCCGAGTAAGGTTCAAACCCACAACCCTTGACTTCGAAAGCCAGTGGCAGTGCCACTCAGCCATGCCCGCCAATCGGATGACGTTAGATTATCCCCGTAACAAAACCTACAATCACACGTGTATCGAGATAGTCACCTGAACCCAAATGTTAAATCATCCTTAATGCATTACCGCATTTTAGGTCGTAACAGTTAAACTGTGATACCCAGAGATTGATATAGTGACATCATGATAAAGATAAACGCTATTGTATAATTTTATAGCCCCTTAATCATTACTCAAATTAGTGCATGTTAAAATTACCCCCAAAAGACTAAGTCAACGCAAAGTTTGAACAGTTAGTCATGGTGTATGATGGATTTTATTTTTTGTTAAAACCACCCTTCCTGGAAAGCCTTTCGACTGGCACCTATTAACGTAATAACACCTTTGTGGGCAGATGAGTAATATCTACACGTTTCTAAGAACTCCTTTGTATAACGATTTCCTGACCCCATAATGTTTCTAAAGCAATATTCGCAAAACCAAAATTACAACTGATAAAATAGCATTGCATATAATGTTTGTGACGGTATAAGTGCTGATTTGAATAAAAGTATGATATTGCGCTCAGTTTTATGTCAATCTTGGAAATATTTCATATTTAAGCCATATTTTGTTACTTATTGTTTATTTTAAACTGCATCATTCCTCTAAAATGAAGCTTAGGGGAATAAAGAAAAGCACACATCATCAATTTATCTCATATGAATTCACACTTACTAAGTAAGAGTTTGTCTGTTTTTCAAAATAACATTTTTACACATTGTGACACAATAACAAGATATTGTTTAGACTTCCCTGAAGTTTACTAGTCTAACCTAACTTGTCAGTTCCAAAGTTTTTACTTTGCTCTGGATTGTGATTCGGACATGGATTAGTTTGTTTGTTTTTTATTAGACACTATTTTCTATCACAAGAACAGATACATGACATATGACATATCAACCCGTTTTAACAATACATGTAAAATTTAAATGTTGCAGTTGGGAACCAGATTTGAAACATATATCAAATAATGTATTGACTATTCAAATAGCAATTGTAAATACATGATTTTCAATCCCATCCCCACCTATAATAATATTTGTCGATTACAATATCTAGTGCTGAATTGAAAATAAACTAAAGATACCATCAATAAAATAGATAGACATTATAATTGTTGTTAGGTAATATAATTTTCCAGCAAGCAATCGGTATACCAAAAACACAAACTGTGCACCATTACTTGCTGATTTGTTTATTTATTATTATTGCGCAGCATTTATGCAGAATCTTGTTACATGGGAGGGGGGAAGACTCGCCAAATCATTCAACTTCACATACTGGTATTTAGATGACGTTCTATCTCTTAATAATTCTTACTTTGGAGAATGTGAATGCCATCTATTCTGGTGAAATTTTAATCGAAGATACAAATGTCTTTAAGGTCTGCTTATAATTCAATTACACCAACGAAAAGGGACATTTTAAGTTGTAAAACAAATGTGGTGACTTCAGTTTTTCTTTTGTCTATTTTCCTTTCCTGTCTAGCAATTAACCTGCTTCTTCCCACTTTGGGCACTAACATTTTGCATAAATTCAGCTTCATAAGACTAAAGAACAAACCAGTAAACAATGGCACACAAGTTGTGCCCATTGGTATACCGATTGTTTGCTGGAAAATAATATATCCAAACACAACAAATATTTTGTCTATTAAAAACTCATTTTGTTGATGGTTTTTCAGTATATTTTGTGTGGAGTCTTTATTTTCCTTGACAAAATATCTAAAATCTCTGTTTAGCACTAGATATTTGTATCTTGGTGTAACGTTTTTGTAAAATAATGACAAGTAAAGATTCTTTTGATTTGAATAAGTGATAGTTGTGTAAAGTGTAGAAATATGAAAGGCATATTATAATTGATTTTTAATGTATTAAATATCTATCGTTCTTTTTGTTGTAGAAGGAAAATCGGCGAAACAAAGGTAACTATACAAATATTTGCATCATTGAATCAGCTGATTAACAAAAACCACTCATAAAATGATTCACGTGGCAAGCACAGACAGCTAAACATAGTCGCTTACCTTTCCGGAGCACAGGGTGGAAATATGCCTTGATGGAAATTCAATTGTTTAAATAATTTGCCAGTATAAAAGTTCTTACTTTGCATTGGAAATGTGATTCGAACATGGATTGGTAGGTTTGTTTTTGATTGTATTGAAAAGTTCATACAGACATATACATGTCAATATTTGTTCTGGTTCCATTGCTGCTCCCAAGTCATTCAAATATTGGATTGCCAGAATATATTCAAAATAGTTTCCATATTGAAATTATTATGTGTATTTAGTTTGAATATAATTATTAGTATGTTTGTGTTGGATTACTATTTTAAATTGGTTGTATACTGTAGCAATTGTAAAAAGTGTTTAGCTATATAAAGAGTTAAAAATTTTATGCTGATGCAGTCCTTTAAAATACACGTAACCGAAAGGTATGAACGTTAGTGTAAGAGTGTTTTTGTGTTTAAGCCACGTAAAAGACTTGTTGATATGTTGCTTAAAGAAATCTAGATATTTATAGTTTTATATATTACATGTATTTTGTTCTGAAAATAAGTTGTTAAAAGTTGAATTATTAAAAAGTAAAAATAAAACATTTTCATGTATTTATAGTTGTGTTTTGGTTGTTACAGTGAGTGTGCTGATATATTTCTGTAACATAAACTTATAAATTTACTTCATAATGTAAGAAATAAAACCACAACAGAAAGCACATACTTTGCAACAGTCAACACAAACAAGATCACAAAAAACTAGACAAGATAAGAAAAGTTCGTGACTTTATAACTGGCAATGGGGTTAATATATACGTTTTGTAGTACATTTAGAGTGTTCTCAATCGCTTGGCATTGGCTTAAAAACACGAACGTTTAAAAAGCTTTCTTTTTAACAAAAAATGAACCAACAATGTGTTTAAAGAATCTATAAAAAATTATGAAAAATATATTTTTAATTATCGCAATTTTTGTCTTTAGAAAATATTCGTTTGGCGATATACCACAAAGATGTAAAAATGATAACATAATTTTTAAAAATTGGTATTCATGTTGATATTTTATTTTGAACGTCAGACAAGAATGTCTGTCCAATTTCATGCTTTTTGTCGATAGTAGAATTCCTTATGTCCCACGCTTTTCCAGGTGTTGAAGTATAAGGAAATCCTTTTCTATTTTCCTAGAGGAAGTATTCTTAGCCCCACAAGATGCACAGGATATACATCACAGCATGTAGAGGATGCACATCAAGACAACGGTGTCGATATAAAGATAACAAATATTAAAATACATTATTGTTTTACTTGTACTGTCTTTCCCGATTTTGATTTAACAAGTGCAGGGGATAGTCCGTGACGTATGCTGATCGGGTATTAAAATGTGTATAAACCCGCGTGGGATGATTATAATTCTGAATGACTTATATAAATGAAGTTGAATAGTTTGTCTCAACAATTAGAGAAACATTAGCTACCATTCAATTTATTATTAAATCTTCCAAAACCTCAAATACTACAGTGATTTTTTATTAAAAAATTTATCAATGTGATTGAATATATAGTTTTTAAAATGTTTATCTTTTTAAGTATGTATTGCTATAACAAACTTTGTTGAAAAAGGGGGAAAGGTCAAGAAATTTTATTAATATAAATTAAAAAAAATTCCGAACATTACTTAAAACTTCTCGAAGAATTATGTTGTTATAAAACATGTCATATTTCAAGTCTATCGAAATTGTATCAAGCAAGTTTATTTGGTCTGAAGCACAAAAACTACTCAAAACATGTTTTTTCCTCAATGAAAAGAGATAAAAAAAACTATAGCACGTTCTATATAAATATTTAATTATAATACGAAATAATCAAAAAGAATCTATACAAAAGGTTCGTAAAATTTATTCATATAAATTAAAGCTAAATAAATCAATACAATTACTTAAAACTCGAAGATTTATGTTGCTATGAAACATTTGAAATTTCAAGTCTATCAAAGTTGTATAAAGCAAGGTATCTTGGTTTGAAGCACAAAAATCAATCACTAAAAACATGTTTATCTTAATGAAAAGTGATTAAAAAACTATAGCACGTTCTATATAAATATTTGAATATAATACGGAATAAACAAAAATAATCTATTCAAAAGGTTCGGAAAATTAAAGCTAAACAAATCCAGAAAATTACTTAAAACTGGAAGATTTATGTTGCTACGAAACATTTGAAACTTCAAGTCTATCAAAGTTGTATGCAGCAAGGTCTCTTGGTTTGAACACAAGACCACTCAAAAAATGTTTTTTCCTCATTGAAAAAGTGATCGAGCTATAAAACGTCTTAAAATAATATTTTAATAAAGACTGTACTAGTTATGCATTGAAAAAGTGAATGAACTATAGTACGGTCTATATTTATAGTTTAATATAATCCGGAATAAATAAAAATAATCTGTACGTCTTGTTTTGTAAATTGTCATATTGGATAACAAAATATTTGTAATACAGTCAAACATGTCTATAAAGGCCATCCAAGGGAACCAGTAAAATCGACCTTTATGACCAGGTGGTCTTTATATACAGGTTCAAAGAATATAAATATAGAACAATTGGGATACAGTTCTGCTGGCCTTTATAAGAAGGTGGCCCTTGTATAGAGGAGGCCTTTACGCCAGGTTTGACTGTACTTCAGTTATAGATAAGATATTTATGGCTCTGACTAAGTGTATGTGATTGATCAGTTGAACTCGTGTTTGGTATGTATTTCTAGTAACATAACTTGATAACCGTCAATGGAACTGAGAACACAACATAACAAACGAATAAACATATGATTGTGTAATACATTGTACTTCAGTTATATGATGGACACACCGTGTGTACTCTTGTAGTGACAGTGATTTGGTTTATGGTTCTCAGTACCACTCAATTACTCCACTTTACTTTTTTATTCCTATGGTAAGAGGTTAGCGTTTACATAAATATTTTAGCAAGTCCGATTCATAGTTGTTAGTTAGATTACACAATTTCAGTTTTTCAAAATGTTGAATACACGACATATAGACATTTACATTTCTTTATTTTTTCAGCTGCATCTAGACATAAAAGCGTTGGTTCTGATACAGGCTATTTTAGCACTAATTGTTCTGAAGGTACATCAATACTCACAACAGAATCAAGTCATAGAATGCATCGTAAGTGGATCGTTTTATATACAGCTTTGGCCTTTAATATAAATTTTGATATCAATGCAGTGTTTGTTGCTTCATCGTTTGATTATTTATCTTGAAACATGAGTCTGTTTTAAAGATGGATGGTTGGGTTACCTCCAATATCACTATTACCAAACCAATTGACATTAACTACAGTGATCTTCCAAAGTGGGTTATTCCAATATGTGTTTAACGTTTATTGTCTTGTCCTCGGTTGCGTTGACTGTTACCAAGTATTTTCAATTTCAATTGAAAAATCTGAATATAAAATACTTCTTAGAGAAATAATTTTTCGCTTTTTAATTATGTGGATATTAAAATAAACAACTTCCACAGCTTGATACAACGCATTTTCAGTAACCTGATGGTACATTTTCATTTTTTTTCTACGAAACCACGTTATTATCCTCACATAATGGAGCAATCTGCTTTGCTTCTAATTTTACGCAAATAATTACGAGCGTCTTATATTAGAAGATACAAATGCAAAAAATAAAAAGAATAAGAATTTGAAATAAAATTAAATGAAAATAAAAAAAATTAAAAAATCTAATGCCTTACATTACACGTTTAATCTGCTGATGAAAGACAAGTGCTTGAAAATGTCATGGAAAGGGTTTAATGGCAGAAAACAGAATTATAAATTCTATGGATACATACCGCATTGTTGGTATGTTTGGAGAAAGATAAATATATACAAACTTGAGAGGTTGTGGAAAAATAGATACTCTTCTGACACACACATTTGCCCTTTCGAATCAGTAGTCTTTTTATCATTAGTTTTATTTATATGTGTCTTGTTTCTTATTTTATTTAGCACTTTTATGTAATTTGTAACACTACTTTGACCAAGTGCATGTAATTTGACTATTACTTGGTATTATTTAATTGAAACATTTTTGCTAACTACCAATGCAACCGAGAACACAACATAACAAGCTAATGAAAAGAAAAAGAATACATGAATTGACATGAATATTTGTTCTTTATATTTTGTAGCTGTTTTAGATGAAACGACTTCTATAGACAAAAGTTACTTATCGGAATATGGCGTACATGTAAGTAAAAATCATTATGTAATAAAAAAACAAACATACTGATTCATGTCCGAATCACAATCCAGACTCAAAGCAAAACTGACAAATTAGATTAAACACGTGAACTTCCACCGGGGAAGTGAGACCGGGTGTTCCGGAAGAGTAAGCACTTCCTGTGTGAAATGAAATTAGAGTGAAAAGAACATGGGACAATGAGACGTCAGATATATCAAGCTTTCTCTTGTGTTTTTTAATGTTAGAACCGTATATTTATTTTCCATCTTGACGACATAACGGTATTTCGTTTTTCTGTTAATCATTTTAATTACTTAATTCGAAACGCATTTATCTATTCATTAGAAATTCTTTTGAAAGCGATAAGAGGAACATCCAAAATAGAAATTAACCATCCTTTATTTTTAAAAATAAAGAGTAAGAAAGACTATAAGGAACCTAGTCCTTTCCGTTAGTTTAAAAGAATAAGTTTATGTTATCTTTACTAAATTGTTAAATATTCATAGTTTGTCATTTTAAACATTTCAGCATAAAGCACTGCCTATGAAAATGGTGCCGTCAAAGAAAGATTTAGGGTCATGCAAAACGCAAGGTAAGTTACCCTTAATATTATATTGTATATTAATTAACACGTTTTATAAAATGATAGTGACTTTTAAAACTTTACGACCAGGGCCAATTTGCATACTGATTCATTATCTTAGTTTCTTTTAGACAGAACCCCATTTCCATTTAGCACCATAAAATATTTCCGAAATTTGTAAGAAATGTACTTAATAACATTTGCTATTTTCGAGTTTACCTATTCGTTTAAATTAATTTTTTGTTGTTAACACGTATATACTTATAAATATACGTATGTATTTGTCATGATAGGATCGTCATGTAATCTGGAAAGCAATATGGAAAGGCTGACAAAGAACATCAATATTAAACAGTTATCTGGTGTGTGGGGATTAGAAAGAGAGCCAGAGGTCCAAATGTCTCATGTAGAACATCGTGATAGATTAAGAGACAGCTTAGCGTCTTTTATTTCATTTACAAGCACCGATTCTGATGTATCATCAAGGAGAAACTACTTTTCTGCCTCGGATATAGATTTGCATGACAGACTATATACCAGTACAACTGGATCAGATCAATTTGAGACGATGTCAGCAAATTCTAACGGCAAATCTGATTCCTCAAGAAGAAAGAGTTCCAAAAACGTACAAGGTAAAGTAGATTCTTCAAGATAATTAAGCAAGAATATAAATGTTAGGACATGGATATGGATATGTTTGTTTTTGTTTAGGTGAATCAAACAAACTCGTCAAGAGAACCATATATTAGAAGAAGTCTCTCCTCCCCGTTCTTTCTTTCTTCTCTAGCCAAATTCTAATACATGTACAAATAGGAACTAGTCTTTTAAAAATTAGTTTAAAACATTAAGTGGGTCTTTACATATACACTGTGTAGTGTAGTTATTTGATTTCATTTTTTAAAAAAAATAAATGAGAAGAGTGATGTGACAGATGGAACTTTTTGAATGAATAGAAGTAACTTATGAAATGTGTTGAGCTGGGTAACGGTGATTAACGTCCAAGGTAAACATATTTTACTTATATCGAGACAGCTATAGGTGAAGATGCAGAAATTTTGCCTGTGCGTTGTGCTGATGATATTACACAGTAGGTTTCTTTATCGGCGAAAAAGCTATCCCTACCAACTTTCAAGTCTTGGGTCAGACCCGTTCGGGTTCGAACCCCAACCTCCCAGTGGTTAAAGTATGTAAGGGGGTAGCTGCAGAAAACACAGTGACGTAAGAAACAAAAGAAATAATTCCTCATCTCTTCATATGCTGTACCTTACCAACCGACTCATTTTAACTTCATTCTATAAAGCAATTCCATTATTCATCTTTATCCTATACTACCAGTGTTTGCATCTACCCTCTATTGAAGCGTGTTTAAAAATGTCACATTACATAATGTACTTGTCATTTCGCATATAAAACTTCCTAAATCGCAGAGTTAGCGACGTCTAGTTACGTATTATAAAATTCACTTAGGAGTATTTCATCTGTACACTGACGTAAAGCTTAATATTAAATACATGTACATAGCTTAATACGTACCACTTTTTGTATTAACTTAATTCTTAAACGGGATGAAATCAAGGTTAAGAAACAAAGTGTAAAATACTGGTTCTGTCTAAAATACTGTAAATTGGGAAATTTTTGCGATCGTGTTATTTTGGCGTAAATAAAAGTTTGGCGAAAAATAAGCAGTAAATAAAGTTATAACTACAGAGTCGCGATCACGCGAATTTAAAAGAAGCAAATAAATATTAAAGTGCGTTCACGCGAAAATTAGATGACGCGAAAATTTTCCAATCTGTGCATATCCTGTTTGTGTTTTCATGTCATATTAGGTTGTTTGTATCATTGACCTGTACAGTGTTTGGAATGCAGTGAATGGTACAAAAACATACTTACTACATTTATCCATGTCCGAATCAAAAATTAGAAGCAAAGTAAAAACTTAAGAACTGACAAGTCAGGCTAGACACGTCAACTTCCACCAGTACCAAGTTTATTTCTTCAGTCACAAATAAATTCCTTCTATTATGTACAACTCAAAGACATGCCATGTTGACTCTGTAATTATATCAGAAAATTTAGCATAAAGGATTACTTTTTCAGAAAAAGATATGGATCGGAGACCAGTTAATCCATCACCCGGAAGCGGAAGTTCAGTTAGTTCTTGTCAGTCTTCATGTACCAAGACACCACAAGTCGGTAAACAAAGACGCCCAACTCCTATTGTTGTAACACAAGCACCTGATTCCTTCAGAAAGAAATATCGAAGACTTTCGCCGTCACAAAAAGCAATTTATAAGAAAAGTAGGTTTGTTTTTATTTTGTGATTCAACCGATAATTTAAAAAATTGTATGTAATGCTCAGAAAATATTTAACACCTTCAAATTTTATTGTATTTAATTTCTTGCACTTAAACTGTCATGTTAGAGCATGTCTAGTCATCTAGCTGAAGAACACCTTTACAATAACAATAAATAAACATGTTTTGAATAGGTGTTGTGCTTCAAATTTAATGTGTCTTTAATATAGATTGAAATTCCGTATTTGCTATAACAATATACCCTTAACGGTTACCAAAGTGCAAGGACTGTATTTCAAATGCATAGGTGTTAACATAATCAGTTAGCAAATTTTAGTAACTCGGGTAATCGACATAATGTTCAACCGATAAATACCTATTTCAGTGATGGAGACCTTGACCTTTGATCCCATGACCTTAATCCATATAAATGATCGCTGTATAAATATTTACAATAGTTTATTCAGTAATTTAATAAACAGTCCTTTAAGACAACAAGATATTTAAAGATTTTACTACTTGGGGTCAGTGTCCTGAAATGTAGATCAACCAGCTACGCAATTTTGGTAGGTGGTGTTTTGATGTTATAAATGAAGTTTAAAGCCTCTAGGCACTTTAGTTTTTGACAAAATGTTTTAAATTTTTAACTACATTAGGTAATCGTAACTTTGAATGCAGGTACAAATCAATCAGTATGGCAAACTTATTAGAGTGTCATGCCCTTATTCAATTTTTGACGTTTTACGCTTTAATGTTTCGTGGTACAAAAAAAAGACTTTAAGTTAAAATTTGAAATTTCTCCAAAACTAAGGTATATTCCCTCATGCAAAGTATTTCCTTAGCTTAATTTGGTAAAATATGTTTTGGTCCTTTGGGTTGCTTTTCAACATCTTCAAACTAATTTTGGTTTCATAATTTTGGCCCAAGCACTACTGATGAGGAATTGTATTCCGAAACGGCCGTTTAGTGCTGTAAAATTAAAACTGGTATAATATGTAATTAGTATTTTTGATCAATGTGAAAATGGCAAAATTGAATAAAACCTGTTTTCTCTTGATTTCGTTGGTATAACATAATCGACAGAAGCATTTATTTAACTCATTCGTAACTAGCCTCTGATTGGCAAGGAGACATTAATGTTATATAAATGTTTATGCACCGTATTATTAAGTGACCATTTTACGCCATGGACATTAAAATGAAGAATAAGAAAAATGCATTATGATAATTTATTTGCTTTTGATACATTTTAAACTAAATGTTTCATCGATAACAAATCAAAAATCTCATATCAATAACAAAAGTAATTATTGACGGTAATGTCTTTTACTACATAGAGTGCTCATCTAAATTTTAATTTCTGATGAAACCTGGTTTTATTCGATTTTTAGACAAGATTGAAAAATCGTATAAATCAAAAACATGTCCGAATCACAATCCAGAAGCAAAATAAAAACTTTGGAACTGACAAGTTAGATTAGACACGTGAACTTCCACCAGGGAAGTGAGGCCGGGTGCTCTGGAAGGAAGGGTAAGCACCTCCTGTTTAGCTAGCTACACCCGCCACATGTGTAATCAAAATTGTGTGAAAAGAACATGGAACTATGAGACGTCAAATTTATCCAGGGCAATCCTGGACACAGAGACATCAAAATTTTCAACAATACTGTGATGAGGGCCATAAAACTTTTTGAGGGCTTTGATAAGCCTAAGCTTGCAATATCCCCGAGTCAACTTATTCTAAATTGGACAGATGTTCATACAACAATAATACGATTTAAGTAATACGCTTTCTTTTTATCACACATCTGTATTCTTTGCCGTTGAAGTAATCACTGATTATTTGCTCTACTGGTTTGTTTGATAATGATATAGACAATATGGTTATTATTTACAAGGGTATTTAAATTTTGAAACTACACATGTATATATAAACAATGTCTCCTGAAGTCGTGTAATTATAATATAGGTAAACAGCATTGACCTGTCCGTTTGACCTTTTATTAGGAATACTCATATAGACGGGTCCACCTAATACATAGGTAGCGTTAGGATTCGATCGCAGTTAATACATATACACATTGATCATGATTAGTGTTCACATCAGGTAGATGAAATATACACGCGTGATCCCCATTACATAAATTTACTCGTCAATAATGAGTATTTAAAGCAAAGGTCAAGAGGACAGGTCAATGTTGTTTACCTATACATGTATCTCATTATTTTTATCGTCTGCATTGTTCGTTTTTTAATGTCTTTTTTAAATTTTACATTGTCAAATAATCCTGTGTCTTCATCTTTTGTGCATATCATTTACATCTATAAAATCATATTTTTAAAACTTTTTTACTTGACAGAAATTTCGCCAGGAAACAATTCACTAAGAGATGTTCCTTTGATGGAAGAGTCTGAAGACGAGAAAAATTTTCACGGTAAATACAAAACTACAGACAATGGGGAGGAAGGATTCCAACACAAAAAGAAAACTGTAAAGCGACGAACAAAAAGCGAGGAAACAAAAAAAGAAGAGATCGTGAAAGAAAAGATAATCGTGGAAAAGTTGATCACCCCTAGCTGTTGTTGTGATGAGGGAATCAGATCTACCCTGAGTATAGTTCCTGATAAAAGATGCCGTAAAACTGTGTCTGGTGGTTGTTCTGGTGTTTATTCTGAATTACGAAGTAAGTATCCGTCCATGTCCAAATCACAATTCAAAAGCAAAGTAAAAACGTTGAAAATTTACAAATGGCGTTAAACAGTTGTTATTATTGCTAGGTAAAGGACTTTCCAATTTTCACAAATGCGAGTTATGTCCAACTGAGGTCCCATATACCAGGCCCTAGTTTTCACAATCAGTCCTTAGCTAAGATTTTCGTTAACTATAATCTAGCAAATTTTTGTAATATTTTTTGGAACTACTAGTGAATATATTTGTCAAAACTAAATACATATGTTTTAATCTAGGAGTGATCTTAAAAATGACATCTTAAATTCCTCAATATCTTGAAAATTAACAATATTATAAAGATTTGAAATTTTGCAATATTCAAGTTAAGAAAAATCTTAGCTTAGGAATGATTGTAAAACCGGGGCCTGGAATATTTCATGTATAATAGCTAAGGTCACATAATTTCAAATTTCAAATCATTGTATGTGGAATTTTATATGTGTTGAATAACATACGTGTAAGAAATCTATGATGTTTGGTATATTTTTTTATTATTACTTTGTGTTTCAATGTCGTTTATCATATCGATATTCCAATGCTGATTTTAATTAAATTTCATAGCAGTATTTTTCTGCATCAAGCTAAAGTCAAAGATTTAGACCCGTGGACTCATTTTATAAACAAACTTTATTAGGAAAAGTAATATTTAAATAGCAAATATCTTGATCATTGGATCCGTTTGATTAAAGTAGTTGTCTATTTTGCAGGGTATATGGGACATATCCTCAGCTGAGCATTAAATCTCACGTATCTCTTTTGTTTTTTGTAGCTCTGAGAATGAGGACATTTCGGAAAACTAAATCTATGCCAGTTATTCACGTTCGGTGTTTATCACGGGATTCGCCATGATCATGAACTAGGAGATTTTCATCTGGAAGTGCTAAGTTTCATTTCATAAGCATATAAGATTCGCTGTGTTCTCTCTGCTTCAATGATTAGTTTTAAAAGATTCATTTCATATGCTGAGGGAACCGTTATAATGTGGAACAAATTTTTGTATTTCATGCCTTTTTTAATTTGAGAGAGAGAGAGAGAGAGAGAGAGAGAGAGAGAGAGAGAGAGAGGGTAATAAATGAAGATGTCCTTGTTGTATATATCGTGGAAACATTACCATATGTTGTTGCAAAGGTATAATATTTGGGCAACAAATAAAGTTTAGAAAAAATTAAAACTATAAAATTTAATGGTCAAATTGGATAAACCCCTTTGATTTTGTTCAAAGAACAACACTGAATATTTTAACAAACCAACAAATTCACTTTGTCTAAATTACCCGTTTGGAGCATTAGGAAATATTTACAAGGTACTTGATGTAACTTTCAATGTACCAGAACAACCAAAAATGTACTCATCCATAGCCACAAAACCATTTTACGAACTTTAAACGTGCGTAATTACACATTATACCAGTTTTAATTTTACGACACTAGACGGCTGTTTCGGAATACAATGGGGTTCGCCGCTGTACCAAGTTATCAAAACCTCTTAACGTTTTTGCGGAACGTTTTGGAAAACTTCAGCGTCACAGATTCCCGAGCTGACATCGAAAACGTCTTCTCATACGATTCAATATTCATTGGAAATAAGTTTTACGCATAAAAGTTAGAGGGTATCACGTGGTACAGCAGCGAACCCTATTCCTCATCAGTAGTGCTTGGAACAAAATTGTGAAATATTGGACCAAAATCGAAACAAACAAATAAAACAAGTACTAAAATCGTGTGGTCAGTATATAACCTCCCTCAATAGTCAATTAAGCACGTTTTATTACAACCTACCAGCATATCCTCTTCACTTCCGGTGGAGCATAAAGTCAACATAAGACTTCACCTCTCCTTATTCTTGGCTTTTGCCTCTGCCTCTCTCCATGCCAGGTTTACATTACAAAGCCTAACAGAAAGATTGGCAAGGCCCGCACCGTACTTATTGATGTTTTAGTTTGAGAGATGGATAAAATTGTTTCTTGTACAAAAAAATGTCAATGCTACGAAACAATATGGACAAGCCAAAGAATTTGAACTTGGTAACATGTACCTGTATGTTTAAGAACATTACTGGAAACATATCATAGCTTTGAAAGAGTGTGCAAGTGCTTGCAATTAGTAACAATGTTTTCAGTTTTCCCCATTAAACATTTAACTTTTGTAATTTTTGCCAATAACAATATTTTGGTATGAATCATCAATGTCTTAATGACATACATTTTTATATAATAAGTTTATGCAATGCTTTTGAACTTTGCTTACAATTTTTATTGGTTACTTATAGTGCAAATTTATATTTCATTAAATGTGTTTAAGAGTTTTGTCAAATGCCTGTACATAATTGTATCATGTACATAATAATAATTTGTATAAATGTGATGTATATTTAATGCTAATTAACAAATTGGATTGAATTGACCTCCTCACATATGTACATATGTATGTTATTTTAAGTTTGTTGCATGTATCAAATTGTTGCAAGGAACTATTTCGAAATGTGGTTTTCAGGGTGTGTGGATGTGTTATACTGCAGTGTGTATTTAATGGGACGTTTTAATATGTTGTAAATAAATTGTAAATATAAAAACATGACTTAATTGTTAATTACAAATACAAGCAATAGGTCGAACAGAAACAAATAAAAATTTGATGTACCTTCATTACTGCCAATGATCAGAAATAGTCTTATAGACATCAATAGATGTGATCATTTCACGTCGTTCAAAGAGTCAAAAATAACTGATGATAGTATAGATTGAAAAATAATTACACAAGTTGAAGTGGATCAAAATCAAACATAAATTGCAGTGATTTGGCATCGTTGCATCCGTTGTTTTTAAATATTATTACACTGCGTCACATTGTGTTTTCATTGCCATCAAATAATAAACAAAACTTTATCCCACGTTAACATCAATATTGAATCTACACGAGTACGACTCGACAGGATACAGTACGTGCATGGAAAGGGAATCATTGTGCACGGAAAGTGACCACCGATACAAGCCAACAATGTTTGAATAACCAAATTTCACCAGTGGACAATAGCTTTCAGAGCGACTGTATCTAATGGACATTTCAACAGCAATCACAATCTACAAACACACAGTCACAGCCAACTACAGCTAATCAGTATATAAAACTCACTAACAAACAAAATTATCAACGAATACTCAACAAAATCACACCAAGTGGACATCAAATGTGCACTTCCTAACATCTTAAACTTGTGAACCAGGGAACCAGTGAAGCCGGGCGCTCGGGAAAGGTCAGCACCTCCTGTTGTAGCTAGCTACAACCGCCACGTGTGTAATCGAAATTGAGAGGTAAAGGAACATGAAACTATGGGACGTCTAATATATCCAGGGAAATCCTGGAAAGGAGACATCAATAAAATTCAAAAACAAACATAGCAATCCATGTCCAAATCACAATCCCACAGTGAAAAACTTTGAATCTGACAAAAAAGTTAATCACGTGACCTTCCATTGGACAAGAGGAAACGCAAAAAAGGTTTAAAAGAAAGCTGTAGTTATAGACCTATCAGTAAAATTTCTCCTGTACGATTCTACAAAAATGAATCATAGAGGCAAAGTGGAAGACATGGAACATTATAATCTGTTCAATCCAGCAATACTCGGTTTTAGAAGTGGTTATCCCTGTATTACACAGGTCCTGGAAGTAATGGGAGAATGGATAAATATGTTCTGAAACACAGAGTGCACCGACTTTGTGTATAACTTGACATTTGTAAGACTTGACAAAATTAGCCTCTATATACTCCTTTAAAATGAAAGAAGCCCAAGAGTAAAATTGAATTTGAATAAAGGTACAGATTGTATTTATATCCCAAAATTATATAAAAAAAACAAACATACCAATACATTTTCAAACACAAAGCAAAATATTTTTTGAAACTGCAAATTAAGCCAACGCGTTAATTTTGACCAGAAAAGTGTTACGGTAAGTAAGCACCCCTGTTTAGTCACGTTTATGATCAAATTGAGAACAAAAGGTACATAAAACTATGGGACGTCAAATATATCCAGAGAAATTTTGGATAAACATCAAAATTATCAATAATACTGAGGGCCTTGATAAGCCTAAGCTTTCAATATCCTTGCGTCAACAATTTATTTGTAAGTAGCTTGCTTCGTTGTATTAAGTTCCCGTATGGGAACAAGCTCTACCATAGGGTATTAATTGTGAAACAAATGCAAGATATAAGCAAGCAGGAGAAGCAGGTATAGAAACACGTTTCTGCATAGATAAGGAAACCAAAACACCCGACCTCAATTCCACTTCTATGGTGGAAGTTCACGTGTTTTAACTTATTAATCAGTTTTAACTTTTACATGGTGAATAAGACATGAATCAGTATGCAACACGTTTTGTCCATTAAACTGGTAATGATTCGCTATTGGAGTCATTTGGCAAGGCCCCCTTTCTTACCTGCAACCGATAAAGGTGAGATGCCTTAGATGAGAAGGTTTACGATTTAACCACTAGGCCTCTTTGGATGACTCTGGATGTGGTGTCTTGTAGGAACAATGGCCACGTTTGGTATACACAACCAAAACAACAGCGTCCAATAAACACGTTTTTAATAATCAAGAATGCACATGCGCGGTTTACTATAATACGCGAATAGGAGAATGTTAGAAGACGGAATAATCCGGAATATACATACATGTATATAACACTGGGTCGAATAATAAAATGTTATCCAGTACTGTGTTGTATAATCTTCATTCCACTTATGTAGCAACCAGTTTTATTAATGTTTAAGTTGCAGATAAGTGACAGGAAATTAATCTTGTTTAAAAATGTACCGACGTGTGTGACACTACTAGTATGTTAAATTATTTTGGTGACATCTGCATAAATATCTTTGCTGTTCTGTATAAAGAAAGGCAAGAAGATGACCAAATCTGTTGCAAAGACGACATGCAGTATTTGACACATGATAATAGTTTAAGCTGGGGATATTGACTGAATTATTAGTAACGATGATATAACCCACAAAACACATCACTGTACACAATTCTCTGACACACAATTCATTGAAAATTGGGTTCCCCAAGGAAATTCAATAGTCTCAACGTCATGGAAACAGTATACGTCACAGAATTCCGGAATTGGTTATTTTGCATGACAATATTCTACATCTAACGTAGACAAGTATAAATGAAATAACATTCCAAAAGTCCCCCAAACGAACCTCAATTGGACAACCCATCTTGTATTCCTTTTTTTTTACCCTTTTGATACACACGGTTATCAATGTAAATACTTTAAAATGTGAAGATAATAGTTAAGTATGGGCAGAAAGTTACACTATAAAACGTTTATAGAGTCATAATAAGGGCATGATATGTGTCAAATGCCACTGTTTGTTTTGTAGGAGATGATTTATAAATTAAACATTTTAAGATTTTATGCTTATGACTGTTAATTTTTGAATATATATATACTAGTTTATAATCCGCGAACGTCACTAAATCTGTCAGTATAACATCACGTGACTATATTAACATCACGTGATAAACCACATCTGTTTAGCAACGGTAAAACGGCAAAATAAGTACATTGTCAAAACTCTGTACACTAAAGAATATTAATAAGGAGCATGCCTGAAAAAGAAGACGTCGACGTTATTTTGAGAAATATTGGTTCAAAGGGACCGTATCAAATAATGCAATATGGATTTATAATGCTTTGCCAACTCTCAATAGCGTTTTCTACGCTCGTTTACGTCTTTATTGGTGAGTTGAATATTTTTGTTTTAATCCATTTTAAAATATTTTTATTCGTTCGGGTTTATTTGGTCACTTGTAGTTTTGATAGTGCTTTAACTACAACACTGGTAATCGTATTGTCATATATATATCAAATGCCACTTGCCGTCCAGAGTCGAAAACAGTGCGTGAACTACAACACTGGTTATCGTTTTGTCATATATATCCAGTGCCACTGCCAGCAAGAGTCCAGACTTTGATAAAAAACGTTTTTTCAATATGCGTTTTTCGCTTATTTTCAATGCCATTCTTATTTTTGTAGCGTTTTTGTCGTTGTTAAAATAAGCAAAGAACATATTATTCAACATTTAAAACTGCTTTTAAAGACCGTTTAAATAATAAAAAAAATCTTTTTGAATATATTTTTGGGTCCTCGATGATTGGTATTTTAATTGCAATGTTACTCGGAGGTTAATTAAAGGTAAATAGAGCACGGCTAATAATGAAAAAGTACCACTATTGAAAGGGCTACATGAAGCATAACCATTTTTTTTACCGAGATGAACTCTCTGCAACAGGACAACGTCAGAGTTTATACTTGCAAATTTGATATGGGCGCTGTAGAACGAAACGGGTATGAATAAATGCCACATCCTGCCTATTCTTCCGACCTAGTTCCTAGCGACTTCTCAAAATTGAAAAAATGATATCCTTGGACGATTTCTGGTCTGACGAAGTTGTGAAGACAGTTGAGGAGTTTGTCAATAGAATGACCTTGACTTTTTTAGTTCTGGGTCGATGGCACTTGAACACCGTTGGTGTAAGTGCATCACAATAGATCGCAATTGCATTGAAAAAGAAGAAGCGAATCTCAACCGGAAATGAGTTAGGCTGGTTAATTTTTGACACGTCTTTGTAAACTGGAAACGAAAAATTAAAAAGATCGAAAGCCAGCACGGGAATAACGTACTAAATACAAATTCTCTGTAAACAAGAAAGGATTTACAAGGAGGTAGTAACGCATATACACAGATTTTGAACACACAATATCAAATTCCTTTCTCAATCGAAAATTAAAAACCGTTGCCATGGTGATGAAAACCATTTAAAAGAGATAACTGTCTTGTAATTTTCGATTTGCAAGCGTATATCGTGTATATAGACGTTGTACTGTCGCAAATTAGTTTTATTTCAGCGGAGCCAAAAAACGTTATTTGCGACAGTATAACCACCGATATACGTCTGCAAATCGAAAATTACAAAACAGTTATCCCTATTCTAATTCAAAACATACTTTAAAGGGAAAAGCAAGGATTTTTTGAAAATGATACTATAAATAACTCGGGGTTTTTCCAAATCCATTTGAAATGGTTGAGACAGATCACACGGACCATCTCCCGCATTAATTGGACATCTCTGACTTATGAAAACAAAATAAGTACAATTCGGATGAGACGCGATCGCTTACGGACACTGAATTGATGTCGTCATAACCATTTTACGTAAGAACGTCAACAAAATTTTATGACGTCATATTCTGAAGGCACGGTTGTTGGCATGAAAACAGAATATTTGATGCAAATATTTGCTTACAAATCGTGTTTTTGCGTGTGAGTAAAAGAATCCTACACACAGGAAAATAATCATCCTCGTTTGAGATATCTGTGTAAGTTTCCATTCATCCAACAAGAGGTTCAGTACTGAATATGCACGTGCAAGTACCTGGAAAATTTGAAGCAGTGTATTGTGATTTTACTGTCGGAATTTGCGACAGTATATCGACGATTTTACTGTCGCAAATTTTTGACGTCAGTCAATAAAAAAGGGCGTTACCTACAGAATGAATTAGAATATATTTTATTTCTTAACTAAAAGTTATTAATATAATACACGTTTTTGTGTTTTTAAACAGAATTCATTTTTTTCAATAAGTTCCAAAAAGCATTATATATACAATATATATATATATATCTTGGTGCACTTACATTCTACACCCAATATGTTCTTAAATTCGCCTTCGTGTAAATATGTAAATGCATATATTATAATGATAGGTACGCAAGGTCTGACAGTGGGAAAAAATAGCGAAACAACAACAACAACAACAACGAAAAAAAATACTGAGAAGAGTTGATAATATTTATGCATATTCATACACATGTTTGTATGTCTGTATGTGTATTAAATACAAAATTAATCGTCCAGTAAATGGTTCTAGAAATGTCGTTGACTTCGTTGTAGATAATGGGTTACAGGCAGCTGCAGTAGAACGTGGGTTCTGTCTGAAAGACTATTGTTTACAACTTATTTACGATATAATTGTTGCTCTAAAATCTCTCTCTATCTCTCTCTCTCTCTGTTATAATTGTTTTTGCGATATTATTATTATCTATACATGCATATGTGAATACATTTACAATTCCAAAATCTTTGCTTCAATAAAGTGTTTGACATCGGCTAAAACTTTGCAACTCCATAGAGACATTGCTCCGTGCGTTGACGTGATGACATCAGATGTCAAATGCTCTTGTTGACTGACATGAGACTGCCCATTTTATGAGAAGATGCACCAACAGCGCATTTCAAAATTTGAAAACAATTTTAGAAATTGTCATTATTAGTTACCCTTGCGGAGCCCCCGACCTCACTTCTCTGGTGGAAGAGCACATGTCTTACCTAACGTTTCAAAGTTACAGTTTTTACTTTTGATTTTGGATTGTGGTTCGGACATAGGTTAGTATGTTTGGTTTTTTATTTTATAACACAGTTGACAAAAATGCATATCACGTGTTATTGCTTCGTTTGATAAAATAATCTTATTTTAAATGAACTTTTCACACCACCTGTTTGATACAAGAACTCCATCACATACTGGTTGTTTGTTTTTGGGTTTATTTTTTTCTCCAAAATATCAGCTGGTAACTACAAACAATAAAACATTGTGTGGTTTTGCTTATCATGGTAACACAGGTTAGCGATATGCTTAAAATAATATTTAATTATAGGATAAAAATTCCATTGTCTAAATAAACCGCCAGTTGAAATTTAAAATTCCTAAAAAACCAAGGTATTCACCTTTCGTTAGCTGAATTCAGTAAAATATATTTTGGTCCTTTTGGTATCTTTTCGACATCTTGAAAACAATTTTCGTTTCACAAATATTGTCCAAGCGCTACTGATGAAAATTGTATTCCTAAACGAACGTCTAGTGCTGTAAAATTAAAACTGGTATACAGGTAAAAAAATATATAAGAGTTATTTGATTTTAGTAAATAATGACTAAATTTTGGTTAATTCAACAAAGGGAAGTAACTCTAATTCAACATTTAGCTATTATTTTGCCATAGGCTTACATTATAACAGAATAGGGAATAAAAATGACATGTATATCCGTGGGGTTAAATGATGGTATGAAAATGTTCGTCTAAATGAGCTGAATAACATAGCAAAAGCTCAACTAGCGACGACCAGAGAAATTTTTTGCTACCCTAGCAACCAGTAAACTTACTGTGTATGAATCTTCAAACCGGAACAAAATGGCTGTAATCAAGGCACTTTACTTATCAAATCCCACCACCTCCACATGTTGCACCACACTCTTGACTCTGGTGGTTTCTTCCAATTTAAGGTCCACCCTGTCCATATATGTCTTCGTTTCATTCAAACTGTCCATACAAATCTAGAAAAAAAATTGGAAAAAATACTTTTAAAATACACCAGTACTACATTCGTGGGGGAGGAACCTTTGACCTGGAAGTAATAGAGTCATGCCAGCTAAAGCAGTGCCTTCGTACTTCCGTATGCTATGCCGCAGTAAGATTGTTTCCGTAAATCACGTAATTAACTTCAAAGTTTTTATTTTGCTTTGTCATCTTTGTTTAGATATGGATTGATATATTTGTTTTTGAATACGAATAAATATATGATTAATTGACGAATAATAAAAAAATAAATACCATAATACTTGTAAGTATTTTTTTTGAGTTATGTTGATTTCATGTATTTTATTTTAGGATATTCGCCTTCACATCAATGTAGGGAACTATCCCGTTCCTTAGGGGACTATACAGAAATACCTCATACACCATTATTAAACCTATCCTCCGTATCACTGAAATATGGTAAATGTAGCATTGACATTGTGTTACATAACGACAATATTACCAGTGTCAATGACAACGTACCATGTTTAGATGGCAACGACTTTAATGTTAGCTCTGACAGAACTATCGTCACTGAGGTAAGATAAAAATAGACCAAGAATAAACATGTCTAACTCGCAATCCCGAAGCAAAGTAAAAATTTTGGAACCGTGAAACCACTTGTTGTTCAGGAAATTACTATACTCATAGAGATTTGAGAATCTTTTATTCTAAAACATTTTATGCTATTCCTTGCCACAACGAATTTACTTGTATGATTAATATTTTTAAATTTTGAAATAACATTCAATTTATTTGGTATTTCATGTTAGTCATTGCGTTTATTGTTAAAAGTCGGAATCTCGTGTTCTCAAATTGGACTTGCAAGTTGCAATTACAAATGGCAAGTGTACGTGTGTTACTCGATGCTTGAGTTGTTCCATGATATAATAAAATGTTTTATTTTCCTTTACATGAATATACATACATACACCTTTATAACGAAGTAAAGCATCTTTATATCACAAAACCCTGGGGACTTTATTTTAACTTCGTTATTTGGTATAAATAGACTTATATAGAGGAGCGGTCTGGCTCAACATTTGACTTCGTCCTATCCATGTATTCGTTGTAAGCGTGATCGTTATAATAGTCTTTTTCTGTATTGTATTCTAATACTGTATATTTATTTATTTCTATATAATCTGACAGTGGGACCTTGTGTGTGACAATCAAGGTCTAGCAGAACTTACTCAAACATTAATAACAGTAGGACAGATGATAGGGGCAACATTCCTAACGTCCCTGTCGGATAGGTTTGGACGGAAGCCAATTCTAGTTACCACACACATACTTATGCTGGTCACCACCGTCATATTGGGAACAATTCAGTCGTATGCAGGTTTTGCAGGAATCCGAGTTATCATTGGGGTTATTCAAGAGGTATTTTAAAAATAGACATGGCATAGGTTAAATTAAAGTCAAACAATGTATATGCAAACACACTTATCCATGTCCGAATCACAATCCAGAAGCAAAGTAAAACTTTGGAACTGACAAGTCAGGTTAGACACGTAAACTTCCATCAGGGAAGTGAAGCCGGGTGCTCCGGAAGGGTAAGCACCTCCTGTTCAGTTAGCTACACCCGCAACGTGTGTAATCAAAACTGTGAAAGGAAAATATGGAACTATTAGACGTCAAATATATCCAGGGCAATCCTGGACACAGATACATTAAACATATCAACAATACTGTGATGACGACCATAAAACTTTTGAAGGCCTTGATAAGCCTAGGCTTGCAATATCCCTGAGTAAATTGTGAATCCAAAATTTTTTTAAAACTATAACTTGTTTACATTATGAATAAATTTACATACATTGTATTATTACATATACCAGTTTAAATTTTACAGCACTAGACGTCCGTTTTTGGATTTCAATTCCTCAATAGTAGAGCTTGGACTAAAATTGAGAAACCAAATAATTTTTTTTCAAGATGTTAAAAAAAGATACCCAAAAGACCAAAATATCTTTTACAAAATTAAGCTTAGGAAATACTTTGCATGAGGGAGCATACCTTAGATTTTGACAAGTTCAAATTTTAACCAGCAGAAAATTTAGTCAATAATGCACAATCATCTTAGAATAAAGTAATTTGAAGTAGAAAACACGTGTTATGGATAAATATCCAATGTAACGAAGAAAAGGAAACGAAAAAAACCCATCAAAATCTAAAATAAAAACATTCGAAAACAAATAGAATTGTAAAAGCAAGTATGATGATTGATGTAAAATCAACATTTGTTCTTGTTTATAATCATTGATTCAATGTTAGAGAATCACCGAACCAGCATTTTTAAATTTCATATATACGCCGTGTAACAACGCATACCGATGTTGCCGCATAAACGGACCCGGCACGTCAATGCGGGGAATTTCAACACATAAAGAGGTCGACCACGTTTATGCGGCGGAGTTAAACGCATAAAAATGGTGTTGCTTATATGCGGCGCAAGGGTGCCTCTTTGACGAATTAAGAGGATTAATGTCTCAAAAGTAATTCTGAATTTTGTCTATGGGAAACTTAATCAAATGTTAAAACCCAACGTGTCCTGTCTATTTTAATGTAATTTTATTCCTAATAGCAATTTTGTGTACATGTACATGTCATTGTAAAAATGTAAAAAAGGTTTATAATAATGATTATAATAATAACGATCATCATCATCATCATAGTGATGGTGGTGGTGTTTTCAGTGAAGGTGGTAATGATAGTGAAGGCTATTATGGTATCGTGCTTTAAAAGTTTTCTTTATGTGGCGGAAGGTAGCCTTTTTGCCGCATAAAAGCGTTCTCTTTATGCGTTGAATTCCCCGCATAGACATGTTGGAGCACGATATGTGGCAACACCGCTATGTGGCGTTACACCGCCAAACAGAAATGATATTTATTAATTTTTTGCTTTTCCAGGGACTTGGTTTGGTATGTTCATGCCTGAGTATTGAGATATTCCCAAAGGAGTACAGAGGAGCAATAACTGCTATTGGAACCATCTGGTGGGCTGTTTGTGTCACACTTCTAACACCATTCGGATATTTATTACGAGATTATACATGGCGTTATACAGCAATAGCTACTGCTTTGGTAGCATTACCAAGCTTATTCTCTTACTGGTAACTCGTAATATTTAAGGTTCTATAGTCTATACAAAATCACAACTCATCAATACACTGCGTAAAAATACAAACACTAGAGTAAAACAATAGGCACTGACTGAAACATTTGACCCAACATGACACCCGGTAATTATAGCATTAACAGAATAACACCTTAATGATAGGTCGGTGCTCATCAAAAGTTGCATGGACGCTATATGATTGATATTCTCACTACATATTCTTTTTGTGTCTTGTTTCTTGTTGTTGTCATCGCGTTGACTTTGTTTAGGCCCTAATTTCTAATTGTCATTACAATCGGGAAAACCAAAATAATACTTCATCTCTCGGTATAATTATACGCCCCCGCAAATTAGTTTGAGAGGGGTATATAGAAACCACCATGTCTGTCCGTCTAAAATACTGTCGGGGCCATAACTGATCAATACTTTGGGCACTTTTATGAAACTTTACATGAATAATCTTCATGCTCCAAAGGTGTGTCAAGACCTTCAACCAAGGTCATATCGTCAAAGTCAAGGTCGCGGGAAAAGGGGCGGGGGTATTTGGCTCTTAAAAGACAGTTCTAGTTTATTTTATGGAGCTAGACCTTGCATATCATTTCTATAGACTTTGTAAATACATTTACTCAAATGACCTGTGATGCTTTGCCGTCAGGTTCCAAAGCCATACTTTTTAAAACTTCTCCGATTGAACGATTGTAACTTTGTGCCACTGCAGTTTTTTCATTATCATATTTCGAATTACCTGAGTCTGATATTACTTGGAATGGTATACCTTGTTTTGTTAGAATTTATTAATGATCTATCTGTTATACCTGATAAGGAAACTAGAATAATGAACCATCGCATTTCCGTAACAACCATAATGATTGGTGCCATGTTTTGTAATGTGTTTCAGTTTTTTTCATTTTTTTGGTAATTATAAATGTACCAATATTAGGATTGGCGTTAACAATACTGTTTGAACATATTTTTTGTAGATAAGATAAATAAATATTTTTGAACTATATATGTCAATATTATACGTGGGTGGTTCGGTGTCCTCAAAGAACCTTTAATCATAGACCATTATTTTCATTTCATCTCGGGAGGTGCATCCAGCATAAAAAGATAAAGAGTGTTGAATCTAGTTAAGTGTATGTTTTGATGTCTCTGTGTTCAGAATTGCTCTGGTTGTATTTGACGTCCCATAATTCCATGTTTCTTTCCTTTCACTCAATTTTGATTACACACGTGACAGATATAGCTAGCTAAACAGGAGGTGTTTTCCCTTCCGGAACACCCAGCCTCACTTCTCTGGTTGAAGTTCACGTGTTTGATCTAACTTGTCAGTCCCAAAGTTTTCACTTTTTTCTATCTTGATGTGATTCCGACATGGATGAGTATATGTGTTTTTGATTTGATTTAATGAAAAAGCAAACAGACAAACAAAAGGACTGTTCTCTCCTAATTTATTTCCCTATTGGTTATTGATATAAGCTATCCTCTATCTGCATTAGTACTATATTTTAAAAGGATAATGGATGAATCACTCAGATGGCTCGTAGCAAACAATAAAATAGAGGCGGCAGAAAAAGTGATAAAACGCGCTGCGAATTGGAACAAAACCGATGACGTAAAAGCACTGGAACTGCTAACGAAAGTTAGAAGAAATATGACAGAGGAACAGCGAGAAAAAACAAACAATGATCCAAGAGTCAAGGGAGATTTTGTTAAAGTAGATGGTGAGGACGCCTTGTTGAAAGACTCGTCGGTTCAGAGATACACTATTTTAGATTTATTTAGAAACAAATACCTGATCAGGTTATCATGTATTGTATGGTACACATGGTAAGTGGTTAAACAGATTTTATGTTTCATCAACAAACTATTATATTGCTTATTGAAACTACTTGTTTACTGAAACTTTTTCTAATCTTTTTAATGGCTTAATATTCCTTTAAGAAAATATACTTTGGTCCTGGATATTTTTCAATCCCTTTCACAATTTTGGTCCAAGCACTACTGAAAAGGGATTGTTTTCCGAAACGACCGTGTAGTGCTGTAAAATTAAGACTAGTATAACATGTTATTAAAAAACCAAAACGTCTGATTAAAATGGCATGGTAACAGAATATTCGATTTTAGTGTCTCCTAGAACTCGCCCTTGTCAGCAAAACATTAAAAATATTTTTGTTGCAGTACCGTAGTTAGGGTAATTATGCAACTACTATAACTGTATAATGTTATGTGTATAAATTGATATGCCTAATTTGTATGATGTATGTATACTCACATTGACCTTTGTAATATTTGAAAATAAAAAATAAAAAGAGCCATTAAAAAGAAATAAAATAAAAAGTAAGGCGGATTATGTTTGTATTTTCGAGTTAAGAGTATTGAAAGTGCCTTGTACCATGTTTGAACTTAATCATAAATACATTAAAAATGATATTGTCATATACCATTTAAAAAAATAATTGTTTTCGAGTTAAGAGTATTGAAAGTGCCTTGTGCCATGTTTGAACTTAATCATAAATACATTAAAAATGATATTTTCATATACCATTAAATTTAAAAAAAAAATTGTTTTTATCATTGAATTCAAAAATAGTATATGACAAAAGTATCAAAATAAATAGTAGGCTAAAGATCTGACAACAACGAAGATTAAATTTGCATGAACGAAGTGACTATATCTTGTGTTTTCAAATCAGCAATTGTAATAAGTTGATCATGCTGATATTTAATGTGCCGTATTTTCAATTGAAGGTGCGTTAACAGTCTGACGTATTATGGGTTATTTTTGACGACATCAACGTTTGCAGGGGATCGATTTCTGAATTACTTTTTAAGCGGTCTGGTAGAGTTGCCAAGTGCATTTGTATTCTGGTCTATTATAAACAGGTATGTGGTTTGTATATCTTATACACTTTAGTTATCTGCAGAACTGAGGCGTCAGCATGTTTCACGTCTTGCAAAAATATGACACATACATTTAACGTCTATGATGACTTTGATGCTTCAAATTTACAGTAACATATATACATGTAGTCCCATATAACGTGTTTGAATAATGAATTCTAAAAAAATCTGTAAAGAAGTGTACGTATTAATTTTTTTCTTAATTTTCTTCTGAAGGTGGCAAGCATTTGCTCCTTTTCAAACTGTAAAGTAAGATCTTTGTTCCTTTTCAAACTGTAAACTAAGGTCTTTGTCCCTTTTTAATGTGTAAAGTTAGATCTTTACTCCTTTTGAGATTGTAAAGTAAGTTTTTTTCAATGCATCAATTTTATACAAATGATAATTTTAATTTGAAAATATTTTTTATAGTTTGAGAAATATAATTATAGATTAGGAAGAAAGAAAACGTCGATATTTTTTCACGGAGTAGCTGGAACATCTCTCATAATATCAGTAGTGTTGCTATTAGTAAAAGGTCAGTTTAAGTTTGAAAACTTCGTACCACTAAATCAATCTATCATAAACACACAGGGTCATTACAATTACAATCTCGAAAAGCGAATAAAGTAGTTTAGCTATAAGTAAGGGTCAGTTTGAGTCTAAAAACTCTTCTTTATACTGACTCAATCTATCGCAAACATACAGGTCCACGTTCAAATCACAATCCCGAAAAACAAAAGTAAATTAAAACTAGAAGTGTAGTTATAGCAAACACAATGACGAAAGTCTTTAAATACCAGATTGAAAAACTTCTATAGTACAGGGACTTACCTTGAAAATTTTAATGGAATTGATAGATGCGCCTAAGAGAACATTGTCGTACAAAAAGTGATCAGGAGAAAAGAAAATAATAGCGGAGATAAAAAAAACGGAAGGAAAGCAATACGCCATCCAACTAGTATACTAGGTGGAAGACTTAATAACTTGTAGCTGTATATAAATTTATTAATTAGTAATTAAAACAAATAATCGAAAAGAGTGATTTAAATTATCGTCTTACTGATCACAACGCCTCTCACCGGCAAGGAAGATTTAAATTCTACTTGTACATGTTCTATTGTTAGGCAGTTTGTCAGTTTTGTCGTTTTCTCCATGTCATAAATTTTCTTCATTTTCACTGAACTAAAGGTTTCAGCGAAAGAAGTGAGGCTTAAGTACTTATTTCAACTGTGAGCAGCGTGCATCGTGGTTGTGAAATCTTCAACCTATCGTCTGATTTTGACGAAACTGTAATTTCATAAAGTGGTTAATGCTAGTTCATCTAAATCATAGCTTGGACATCGCAAAAAGATAAGGTCGGTAAACAGTGTTCGTGAGAAATATCAATGTTAAACTGCTTTACCGTATCCGATGATTAAATGCTATTGAATATTTTCGATAAATGAAGAAAACAATTATACATAAAATCATATTGTATGATTTTGTAAAAATTAATTTTTGTATAAATCAAAAACAAACATACTAATCCATGTCCGAATCACAATCCAGAAGGAAAGCAAAAACTTTGAAACTAGCATGTCAGGTAGAACTCTCTCCATCGAAGTGAAACGTGTGCTCCAGAAGGGTAATCACGCCTTGTTAAGCAAGCTACATCCGCCATGTATGAAATAAAATTGAGTGAAAGGAACATGGAATATGGGTCGATAAAAATATCCACGGTAATTCTGGACATGAAGACATCATGCTTATCAACAATACTGTGATGACGGCCATAAAACTTTTTGAGGGCCCTGATAAGCCTAAGCTATATTCATTCTCGAGGAATGTTTTGTTGTTTTAGACAGTAGCGGTGCATCGGGTATTGCCTCGACAGCTTTTTCATTAATTGGGAAGTTTGCTGTGACTGGATCTTGGACAACGATATATTTATCAACACCAGAACTCTATCCAACAAATCTTAGGTAAGTCTTTATAATGTATATAACCTAACAAACCTTAACTTACGATCTTATATTAACTCCGAAATTCTGACTCTCATATCTAAGGTGAATGTGACACGGTAAACCCAAACCTCATTCCTGCAATATTTATTATGTTTACAACCAAACAAACCTTAACGTACGAGCTTTACTCGAAAATTCCGGCTCTGATAATCTAAGGTGCGTGTTACACGGTAAACCCAATCCTCATTCCTGCAAATCTAAGTCAAATCTTTATAATATTTATAACCAAACGAACTCTAACTTACGAGCTTTACTCGAAAATTCCGGCTCTCATATCTAAGGGGTGTGTAACACGGTAAACTCCAAAACGCAATCCTGCAAATCGTAGGTATTTGTTGATCTACAGTATTGCATCATGGTACGTTTAGGACCATGATGGATACCAGATCGGATATAGGTTATAAAAGTTAAGGTCTAGAGTATGTACATGTATACTACACCATAAGATCAGGGGGAATAATGACATTACATGCAATTTCTTACAAAACTTCTTAATGAGCCTATAATTTATAGATATCGTGCTACTTCTGAAATTCAAAATTAGCACATGGCATGATTTGAAAATATAATTGTATACATCAAATTTCAAAAGTAGCACATGACATATATACGATTTGAAAATATTACTAACAGTTTTAATTGTACATTTAGCCCGTCACATACTTTTTGCACTTTGTTTATTTAGCGTCAGAAGGAAACCGTTCTTCTTACCTAGCATAATATCACATGTATAAATCTATAATTATATTATTAACGATATTCTGTTTCAGAAACGCGGCATTTGGTATGGCGTCTGCTGCAGCAAGAATTGGGGGCATGGTCGCTCCATACTCAAGTCTTCTTGTAAGTTAATCTTCAACAGGGTATACAAATAGTCCTAAGAATAGTGATTATTCTTTCAGTAGCCAATATAGAGAAATTGACATGGGCTAGGTACAGTCCAACCTGCCTTAAAGGCCACCTCTATATAAGGGCACCTGCTTATAAAGGCAAGTAAAGATTGTATCCCAATGTTCTTTATTCATATTATTTGAACCTGCATTTAAAAGCCACCTGCCCATTAAGGCCACTTTTACTGGTTTCCTTGGGTGGTCTTTATAGACAAGTTTGACTGTATATTGTATTACCCAATTTTGATTTATACAGAAGTTGAACATTAAAACGTTGGTGCCAAATAAAATGAATAAAAACTTATTTGAGCCCGATCCAGTTGAAATGGTTTATTGTGAAATTAGTGTTATCGCTTTTCGCGGTCCTTCCTTTTCGCTGAAATAAAACTGTGCTTGGGCCTTCTGTAAAGTGAAAAAACGCTAAATTAAGTTTGTGGCTAGTACAAAAGAATTAATAGTATTAAGCATTTTATCACAATTTGTTGTTCTGTCGCCGTATCTCCCTCCATTCCCCGCGCTCTCTCTGTAAGTAATAAAGCTATCGTGTCATAAACCACCTGACTGTATCTGTTCTTCATTTGTAGGCCTCCCACATTCAATGGGGACCAGGAGTTGTGTTTGGAAGTTGTTGTGTAATAGTGACATTTTTAACACTATTTTTACCGGAGACGTGTAAAAAAGAGCTACCTCAATCTCTCAATGATGTAGTTGTCTTGTATAAAGGAAAAGGGGGCAAATAAAGTATTTAAACCGTCAAATGACTAGTTACAGGTCTTTTTTCACTTCCAGAGCTGATGAAGTGAGTTGAGTTGAGTTGAGTAATGGTGTTGAACGTCTCAGTCGAGAATATTTTACTGACGTCGTCAGCTATAGGCGAATGTGCAGAAATTTTTCCTGTGCGTTGCGCTGATGGTATTATACAGCAGAGTTCTTTATCGTACCAAGCCCATTGTGACACGGGTACTCGTTTATTTTAAAATCCCATCCGAAAAACTGACTTTTATTTCGTAATGCCGAGTGCTTGGCCAAAGAATAGTCACTTCCCACATTCAAGTCTTGGGTCAGACCCGGTCGGGGTTCGAACCCACGACCTCCCACTTAAGGAGCAAGCACTCTACCAACTCAGCTACCACAGTGGTTCCAGAACTGATGGAGTACATCCATTTTTGAACTGATGAAGTAAATCCATTTTTGTGTATTCCTCTCACCATCCAATTAGGTAGATTCTAGAAGGGTATTTTACGTTTGTCAGTTTCACAAATTTACGCTAAAATAGACATTATTTGCATGTTGCGTAAATATTACGCTAACTTAAAATTGTACGCCAAAAACGCGTTATATATGTTTAACACCCCGAACTCTTTTTTTCTATATTTCAAATTCGAACAAAATCGGTACATAAATAAAGCTACAATGGCCATTTATAGGTTTTTGTTATTTATAGTAACAGCTGTCATCTTGGATTTCGGACGGACATGCTGAATACAAGTTTTATATACTCTACTAAGGGACCTTTCACAACAAATGTGGTTTCAATTAGTTCAGTACTTACAGATAAAAGTTTACGCACGGACGGACGGACGCACGCATGCACGTTTTACCATGTCATAAGCTCATCCTGGCTATGTCAGGTGAGCTAAAAATTTGAACAGTTCCCGCCCAAAATTGGAAGTTTTATAATGATGGTCTTTGCATTTCTTAACTGTGTGTGGAATATTATGAGTCCTTCATATATCATTTTTCAGTTTTATCATTTAATACATTCAGTATAAAAACAAACAAATTTGTATGACGTGTCAGTTGATGTTTGCTATCGTTCATTGAAATCATTAGCGCCATTAGTTCAATTTTATTCATTTCATGTGAGTTACATATTTTACAGAAAAAAAGTAAAATTGGTTTTGGTCTAGATATAAATACACATAAAGTTTGCGTTCCGAGTTTAAACATATTGTATTGCTCAGAATACATATTTTTAAAAGGATTCAATTCAATTCGCCCCACGGTAAATTCGTCCCCACTTTCAACAAAGTCGCCCCCATGTTAAAATCGCCCCTCTTCTTGCAAATTCGCCCCCGTCAAATTCTTACAAAGAATTTATGATAATTACCATTTCATTTCATGTCCGAGGTGAGAATTCAGTCAATGCATTTTGCATTATAATTGCGCGACTAAAACATTGCAATAAAAACAATACAAATTTACAAATAATTTGTTTGCAGTTCATTGGGCATATCCGAGGTCATAAAAAATCATTATATGTTACTTTTAAAATCTCAATAAAAGACGAATTTGAGAGTAAATGCGAATTTGCAAGAAGTAGACGATTTTGACGACATGGGGCGAATTTGATGAAAGTGGGTCGAATTTACCGTGGGGCGAATTGACCTGGTACCTTTTAAAATTAACAGCAATAATCGCCAATTCTGTAACAAATAACAAGTACTATAAAATACTGTGAATTTCCCGACGTTTCGGTGACACAGCTACCGTTTTCAAGGTTTGTTAAATTGCTGAATTAAATCTGTAACAAATACTATGTCTCTTTGCTATAATCTATGGCACATTGATTTTGTCCATAAACCATTCCCAAAAGAAGTGGCAAAGTCCCAAAATGAACTCGATCTTGAAAGTATACAGCCAAATAAACGCATCATTTACAAGGAGCCATACTAATATGTACAATACACTTTTCCAAAAAGACACTTTATTAATTTCAAATAACGACTATTATTGTTCAAGTCTTATTCGCATCTAATTGTAAATCTCTACACACCTGGTCTCAGATTGATTGATGTTGTTGATTAATAAAGTGAAGGTGAAAATCATTTTTATCCGTACACACTTTATGACAAATGCTACATTCCCACGGGTTCTGGGCTCCATGTAGGGAGTTGTGTAAAAAATATAAACCCCGCTCCTCAAATAAAATACCACAATGCTGACATCTGTATATTTTGCTCTGTGCCTCATAATACGACAATACCTCCCGGAGACTTGGGGTATTGGGGGTTTTGGTGGAAAACTGCACACCGGCATCTCGGGTATTGCGTGGCGGGTTAATTGTCACTGAAATTCTTGGAAAATTGTCCGTTCCAAGATCTTTTGCTTTCTGAGTTAATGTGTGAATGAGAGACATGAATTCCGACAAATTACTAGTAGAGTCTGCAGGTTCGTGGTTCGAGGCTGTTGTAGTTGGTGGGCGGTTATGCTGTAATGCTATTGGAGAAGATGTTTCTACATGTATTGCTGACCCATCTAGGCTATTTCTGGACTGACTGTCCCTGACAGGTGTAGCTGTTGAACTTCTTGCATCACTTTTAAAACTCAAATGAAATTTATCCGATCCGGAAACAGACGGACTTTGATGGAGTGGTTGCTGATGTTGCATGGCTTGCCTCTGAATCTGAAGTCCTGCGACAAAGTAAGGAGTTGCGTGTGTTTCTGTGTTAAAAACATTTGGAGATTGCGGTTCTTGTTTGATTTCATTCGGTAACATAACACTGTCAGAGCTGCTGTTAATTTGTCTCGGCTTGGCAGCCAACTGAGAACAAATACTGTCTATTTTCTTCATGGAGTCAGCAACATCTGCATTTGAAGATGCCGTGGAAGCTGACATAACTGGTGATGCTGCAGGATTTTCTTGTCCATTGCTAAATGATAGCGGAGGAACATTGAACGCAACTCCGAATCTAGGTAGCGTATTCCTTTGGAAATTTGAATCATCAGTCAGTGAAGAAGTAGAACTTATTTTGTCTCTAGTATTCATTACTTGAGGAGGGTGATTTTTCTGCATGTGTTCGTTTAAATCTTGCTGGCTGGTTGAAAAATAAGAACAAAGATTACAAGTTAGAACGCCACCAGGGTGCGCAAGCATGTGTCGCTGTAATTGGTCCAGCTTATCAAAACGTTTTGAACATATGGTACAACAAAGGGGTTTCCTATGTACCATCTTATGCTGAACAAGATTTGATCTTGCAGCAAATCGCTTATCACAAAGAGTACACGCGTACGGTTTTATACCGAAATGTATGTTCTGGTGTTCCATCAAGATGTTCTTATAGCCAAATCTACGATGGCAGATGTTACACTCATATGGCTTTTCTTTACCATGTGTCAATCTTAAATGTCTGATCAGTCCGTTTTTAAAATTGAACGTTTTGTCACAAAGATTACATGCCAATGTGCCGTTCTCTGTGAGACTGGAATTTGGATCAGATTCCATTAAAGCAATCTCAGACCTGATCAAATCAGCATCAGTTGTTGATACATTAAGGGTATCTGTACTTCCTACCATGCTGTTACTGTTTGAAGCCATCCTGTACTGAGTTAAGAACTTGTTGTTTGTTTACGTAATTGTTGGCATCTGTAAATAAATAAACAAATACAATGAATGAATGAATGAATAAATGAACGAACGAACGAACGAGTCAATGAATGAATGAATGATTGAATAACCAATCCATGTCCGAATTTAATACAATCCAGTAGCAAAGCAAAAACTTTAAAACTGACAAATTAGGGAAGTGAGACAGGGTGCTCAGAAAGGTTAAGCACTTCCTCTTTAGCTAGTAGTCTCGCTACTTCCCGCCATGCCGTAATCAAAATTGAGTGGAAGGAATTGTGGAACGTCAAATATATTCAGGGCAATCCTGAACACAGAGACGACATACTTGGCAACAATACTGTGATAACGGCCATGAAACATAGATAAATAAATAAATAAATAAATAAATAAATAAATAAATATCATTATATCGTAATTATATGGCTTGTTGTCCATATTCAGTATGGCAAGAATCCTAAAAACTCGCAACAGGATACTCAACATAATACATGCACATATAGTATTCTTTTTTTTTTTTGATTTGCACTTACAATTATGCTGATCTTGAAAGCCTAGAAGCGAAATGAACTTAAACTTACATATAATGTGAATTATCGAATAAAAGCGACTTCGGCGTTTAATATGAGTTTAGTTGAGTAATGGTGTTTAACGTTCCAGTCAAGAATATTTCACCTATATCGAGACGTCGCTAGATATAGGTGAAGGTGCAGAAATTTCGCCTGTGCGTTGCGCTGATGGCATTATACAGCAGGGTTCTATATTGCTGGAAAAACCGAGTTCAACATGCCTTGAAAAAAACATACGGAAAAAATAGGTAAACATGCCCTAAAAGGATGTACTAACGTACAGAGATTGTCGAACGGCTACAGCACCTATTGCTGGTGAAACTTGATAATCTTATTGTCTTGAGAATAAATTCATTGGTTTATAACATGATAAATGTATGCGGTGAGTAGCCAAATTCCCGTAAAATATATCACTATTGATAACTTGACATATGCAAGTAGCTGTTTGAACACTGTTGAATGGTCGAAATATCCACCTTCTTTACATTTACACAGCTACATGGATGTTACAAATATGGTGATATTGGCAAAATTTCTTCTGGATCCCTGGACAAAACTAAATACCGACGACATCTAGACACGGGTATCGAAATTTAGAAATTATCGTTTTTACTAGATATCTATTTTCGTTCATTATTATAAATGACAAGTGCGCGCTTATGATCATAATACATTGTATGTTCAGCAGTTTGACTGTCATTCACCAAACCTGTGGACAAAACACGCTGATAGAAGAGCTATTTTAGGTCACTCGAGGATATCTGGATTCCAAAGACCTTTCAGATATCTACCGCAAAAACTGGGACAAATGAACGATGACAATCTGTAACATAAAACTGTAAACAAACAAACCGGAGGTCAAGTGGGTATAGAGAAAATGTGTAGCAAATGTGTTCAACACATTTGTAAGGTGCGGTATCTCCCTACGATGTTAAGATCACCTTATAGTAAACATTCACACCAAAGTATGCAATGCATGAATGTACTAATAAATGAGAACATGATATAATTTGAATGATTAAATCTTGAATCTAAACATTAATGGAAAACGCAATCGACCATTATTAATATATAATGATGACATATTAGCGTATCTTATCTATATTAGACACATTTTAATAATTGTCAGTCAGATCACACTAGCGACCATGACTGGCAGTGTATATTGTGCGTATGTCTGCTTTGTACTAGTGCGCACTCAGGACGACTTTTTAGGTGCTAGCTCACCGAGACGACAATTGCAGAGGTTGCAGCCTCACCGGGCCATTATCCTGACACCGGATAAGTCAGAAGCAATGTGAAATAAAGTAACTTGCTTAAGGTCACAAAATGCCCCCGACGGGATTCGAAGCACTCGACACTGCGAAATCATCAGTGAAAGTGACGACTCTTTTTCGGATGGGAGTTTAAAATAAACGAGGTCATGGTTAAAGAACTCTGCTGTATAATTCAATCAGCGCAACGCAGGCAAAATTTCTGCACATTCGCCTAAATCTGGCGACGTCTCGATATAAGTGAAACATTCTTGACCGGAAATTACTCAACTCAACTCAATACTATTCTCATGGGAGGACTTATATCAGTACATATTACAAAATGCATTATGAAGTAAAACATATAATGTACATAAATATGAAAAGCACATGTAATTTTTTCGTGATAACCAGGCTTCGAATACTATTTAGCTAATTTTCTTAATTGTTTTACATTTTGAATATTAAAGATTTCAACTATATATGTAGTTTGAAAACAGATGATATTGTTTGATATATTGTTTACAGACTCTTGTGTAATAAGGACATATGAAAACAAAGTGATAAACATCTTCAATATCATTCGATTGACAATAACACACCCTGTTGCTTCTTTCTACATTATTAAATCTACCCCTTTCAATAAACAAAGCGCGTGATGTCAGTCTAAATATTTACACAGTTTTTTGGTTATTATATGACATGTGTTTACGTAAGTAAAATAATAAATCAAACAACATATCAGCTAAATATCTATAACGACGGTCAAAACCTGTACAAGCCAGTTATATCTGTCATCACTATCTATTCTTATGTCATATACCATTTTTTGAATGTATTTTATGAATAAATTAAAAAATGGTATATGACACTATCATTATAACAAGCTTTCAAGATAATCTTCTGTATTTAAAAAGTTTTCACTAGCATGATGTATCTGTGTCCAGGATTGCCCTGGCTAATCCAGAGGTGCTTAGTACTTACCCTTCCGGGGCACACGGTCTCACTTACCTGGTGGAAGTTCACTGTTTAACCTAATTTGTCAGTTTCAAAGTTTTTACTTCGCTATTGGATTGTGATTCGGACGTGAATTAGTATGTTTCTTTTTGATTTTCTAAATCTGTGAAATAAATATGAGTAGTGTTTTTCTATTGTTTTTATGGATTTGGATTTTGAAAATAGTAAAATATAATTGAAAATAAATACCAACTTTCCATTGGTCTTTCATTCAAAATCAGCATACTACTTCGTGATATTAAAACATGTAAAATCTTGTTCTAGTGTTAAATGAAACAGGAGTAAGAGCGAATGCTGATTCATTTAGAGAGGTGAGAAGGTTTTTGGGTCACGTCCTTAAGTTTTCTTTCGGTTCTCAGTTTTTTTTCGATTTTCCTCTCACAAATATGTCACGCTTATTAAAAACATATATCATGGTTCAAAAAGGAATCCCATCCATAAATCTTGATTGCATACAAACATAAAGCCATGGCAGTTTTTTCTTTGTTAAGCGCCCGCTTTTTGCGTACAGGTTTTGGAATTTCAAACTTGAAAAAAAAAACAACAACAAAAAAAAAAAAAAAAAAAAAACAAAGAATTTTTTCATAAAATTTATCCTGTTTTTGTTTCTTATTGGGGAAATCCTTTTAAGTTTAATTTATTTTACATTTTTGTTTTGTTTCTTTTGAAATCACAGTTTGTTTTTGTTTTACCATGTTTTATACTTTTTTACAATTGCTAATGCTACATGCATGCTCATTTTTAGACTGTTTATGAGATGCAAAATTCTATATTTTTAAAGCAAGAAATACTTTTTATACCCCCCCCGCTTCAAAAGTGGGGGGTATATAGTGATAGGGGTGTCCGTCCGTGTGTCCGTCCATCCTTCCTTCCGTCCTTCAGTTACATCTTAGGGTACCTATCTCTTATCCGCAACTCCTCCTAAACCCTTCAATGGATTTTCATGAAACTTTCACACAAACTTGTGACATAATGTAGATGTGCACCTCTTATTTAAAAATGGTGTCCGCTCGTGTGTCCGTCCGTCCTTCCTTTACACCTTAGGGAACCTATCTCTTATCCGCAACTCCTCCTAAACGCTTCAATGGAATTTCATGAAACTTTCACACAATCTTTGTGATATAATGTAGATGTGCACCTCCTATTTAAAAATGGTGTCCGTCCGTGTGTCCGTCGGTCCTTCCGCCCTTCCGTTACACCTTAGGGTACCTATCTCTTATCCGCAACTCCTCCTAAACCCTTAAATGGATTTTCATAAAACTTTCACACAATCTTTGTGATATAATGTAAATGTGCACCTCCTATTTAAAAATTTGATCCGATGGATGTTTGGGGTTTCCCATACCAAACATGGACTTAGTCATTAGACGACAAGGGGGTACCCATCTCTTATCCGCAACTCCTCCTTAACCCTTTTATGGATTTTCATGAAACTTTCACACAAACTTGTGATATAATGTAGATGTGCACATCCTATTTTATAATTTGGTCCGACAAATGTTTGGGGCAAAACATGGACTAACTTTAAAATTTGAACTTGTCCATTAGTTAACCGCAACTCCTCCTAAACCCTTCAATGAATTTTCATGAAACATTTTCTCACAATCTTTGTGATATAATGTAGATGTGCACCTCCTATTTGATACGATGGATTTTTGGGAGCGGGGGGATTTTTTGTGAGCTTGTGGCTCACAGTTTTTCTAGTTTTATTTGTGCTTTGTTTTTTTCCTGATAGGTAGGTAGGTTTTTGAAGATAGGAAGGACGCTTAACAAAGAAATAAAACTGGTATGGCCTAAGTTAATATTCGTAACCAATCTAATGTTCAAACATTTAATACCTATATATTGCATCATGCAAAACCTTAATTATAAATGTCTTATTATTTTTTATAATGCATTTGTTTTTTGCGTGACTTTTGGGTGCATACGGATTTTTTTTACAACACTCTAGTTTCATGATATTGTTTTTAATACTGATTTTGTTATGAAGGAATTTCTTTTGTATATGACCTCTAGATGATACTGACAACTTGATAGATAATGCAATGATATTATAAACGATTCAACTTTTTTTTATTTAACCACTGAACTGTTTCTAGATTGCGTTCATGGTGCTATAACTTACAATGCTCCAAAGTATTATGTTGCCAATTTAGTTATCACTTTCTATATAAACCCCCGACTTACTTTTTCGATTTTTTAAAAATGCGATGGCTTATAAAATATGACCTTATTTATGAACTTCACCGATTGTTATTTCTAATTGGATGTCTTCTGTTAAATCTAGTAATCTTACAGAGTCATGAATTGCAATCTATAATTTTCCTTTCAACAAAAACAATTTAATTTTAATATTTCCCCTATAAGTGGATATGAACCCTAATGGTGATTTTAGCACCATTTTGACCGCCCAATGCGGCACACAGAACTCTGCGCAGACCATATTACGCGGATTTAATGTTTCCTTTTCAAGAATATGACAAAAAATAAAAATACCAAAACCTAAAATAATATTTGAAATTATTCCTTACAACCTAATGTCGAATTTTATTTAATGATGTATATAAATAATTGGTTTATCATACCAAGTGAAAATTTTGGTTATATAATCAACGCTTATGAACAATGTGTATCTCACTAATATATATATATATTTAAATATCCAAGCATATGTAAATGGTTTTTACTCTTTGGGTATCAGTGGTAAAAACTATATAAGAAAATATCGATAAAGAAATCTGGATACATAGTATTTTTAATTATGTTAACCATGAAAATGGCAATAGGTTGTGCCCTAATCGTACTTTTAAATCAACACTCTCCGTCAGCCCATTTGTTAAATCTGTTAAATTTAGAGACCAGCGGAGGGTATTATCTAATTTTAGATGCGGATTATTGCCTCGTGAAATAGAGACGGGTCGGTACACCAAGCCAAAGATGCCTATACATAACAGAATTTGTACAATGTGTGATAAGGGAGTTGTTGAATCTGAACAACATTTTTTGATTGAATATGATTTTTATGACGATTTAAGGGTTGATATTTTAAATTTTATGTGTGATAAACACTGTGATTTTTATTTTTTAAACAGTGTAGACAATAAAATAAAAAACAAACATACTAATCCATGTCCGAATCACAATCCAGAAGCAAAGTAAAAACTTTGGAACTGACAAGTTAGGTTAGACACGTGAACTTTCACCAGGGAAGTGAGGCCAGGTGCTCCGGAAGGGTAAGCACTTCCTGTTTAGATAGACAAACCCGCCACATGACAAGTTTTTTTTTTAAGAATTTTGGTTGATGATGATGTACAGATGCTTTTATCTAAAACTCTTAATCTTATGTTTAAAAGATGCTTTTTTAAGTAATCATTTTTATGGTTTATAATATATTGTACAGAACTTTTACAACTGTCTTATATTTTTAGGTACGTTGTATAAACAAGTTTTTACTGTTTGTCAGATATTGTATAGAACTTTTATCGTGTCTCATGTCTTAAAGGCAGGATCTCATACTTGTTTTAAATGCAAAATATTTATATGCATTTCATTATTGTGTATGATTTTGTGACACGTATATAAACAACTGTAGTTTCACAAATTCAGTGCACATAGAAAATGCAAGAAGAAAGTCGTATTTTCCAACGAACTCACAAACAATTGTCAAAACTGAATACAAAATATACTGACCTGATAGGAAAAAGTGAACTGAATTCTGTACATAGAGCAATTTTTTAAACCTTTTAACTAAACAACAAATTTGACTATGTCAAAAGTATCCCTTCTGTACCTTCTTACTAGGAACAACTATAAAAGTCACGCCATAATTGGAATATTCATGATGATCACACCTGGAAAAAATTCGAACCTACCTGACCCTAAATGCCCTGATGTAACTTTGAATGAGGCCCAATTGGTGTATAATCTTGATTAAATTTCCAAAAGAAAACTAGCAAGTTTAAATGAAAACGTGAACTTCCATCGGGAAAGTGTGGTTCGGTGGTCCGGAAGAACAAGCACTCCACCGGGCAAATTTTACCAGCCCCGCGCAAACCAACATTAACAATAGAAGGAACAACGAACGACACAACGACAAATATATCTTATATATAAAATTTGGACACAGAGGCATCCTACTTATCAACAATATTGTGAAGACGGACATAAAACTTTTTTAGGGCATCTACAAGCCTTGGCTAATCCATGGGTTAACATTTTTTCTAATGTATTCATTGTTTCATATACCATTTTTTGAAGGAGCGAGCACCTAACATTCCGTAAGTACCATCGCCAATTGAACTAAAACATTAGGCGTAATAAATTAGACCCCGATTTCAAAATCATTCCTTAGCTAAGATTTTCCTTAATTTAAATTTAGCAAATTTTTGTTATCTCTTTTTGGAACTACTAGTGAATATTTTTGCCAAAACTAAATGCAAATGTTTTAATCTAGAAGTGATATTAAAATGACACCTTTAATTTCTCAATATCTTGAAAATTAACAAAATTGTATTGATTTGAAATGTTGCAATATTTAGGTTAAGGGAAATCTTAGCTAAGGAATGATTGTGAAACCGGGGCCTGGGATATTTCATGTATAATAGTCGAAGGTCACATAATTTCAAATTTCAAATCATTGTATGTGGGATTTATGTGAAACCGGGGCCTGTTATAATAATGTTACATTTGACGTCCCAAAGGCCATGTTTCTTTCATTCTTAATGTTGATAACACACTTATGAAGCAGGATGTGCTTACCATTTTGGAGCACAAGACCTTGCCAGTTTTCAAAGGCCAAGAGATCATGCATTAAAATTCTGTCGAACGAGGCCAAATGGTCGGAAGGTTGATTCTTGTAGGAAAATGTCTCTAGTTATTCAAACTCAATTTCTTACGCGTCAACAAGTTTCCGATTTTTTTTTAAAATCAGAAACCGTTTTGAAGAACAGTCCATAAAAATTTGAAAATTTTGTAAATAATAAAAAATCCGATTTTGCAGTATTCTGTGACAAAAACAACACAAAAGTGTTTATTATATCTTTCATTATGGACACATCATAGATTAAAATTCTAAACATCTTGACAGTTTTACCGAATATGTTTAGATTATTAATTGAGCTTGGACTGGACTGACCGATTACATGTACATTCTATTAAATAACTTATACTTTTGTTAGTTTTTGTTTAAGAAAAAATCATTATTTTCGGATGTAATATCGACGCTTTTACATGTACAGGTGTATAATGATAATTGTTTTTTCTTTACAGCGTGTAAATTACTTGCATGCGTTATATATTCGTGTTACGAAATCCAGTTTACAAAGGTGGAAAGTATAGTACGATCGACATATGATGCGTTATATTTTGTTTAAAAAGTGAACATATCTTAAAACGCTTACAGGAATTGGTTTGAGAAACAGTGATTTATACTTTGTTGGCTTTTTTCCTTACTATTCTCGGTAAGTACAATACATTATTTTTGATACCTACCACTAAAAGTTTAATTTCGACTAAAATGACGGAATCAAACAATTTTGAACATTTCTTTAAAAAATAACTTTTGAAAATTGTTACCAAAATCAACGTGTTCGCTTTTGTGGTTTGCTTTAACGATTGTAAAATTGGGGGAGTTTGGTTTCAAATTTCAAAACCTACTCTATTTTCTAACTAATTATTTGAATTCATGTTTTGAAATTCAGTGTGTCTTAATTTTTTTCCAGTTCAATTTAGAAACAATTTGTAATCGGGATTTCATTAAAATATTCTTTTTTATATCTAAAAGAAAAATTAACCACAAAAAAACAGTTTGTAAAACACGTAATCAAGCCTATGCTTATACCCCCTTGAGGCATAATAAGGGGGCGGGAATAGTGGAAAACTTTACAAGTTTTCTTATAAAAAGTATAAGTGTTGTACTCCAGATACGTAAATTTCAATATTTAATTTGCACAAATGTACGCTTAATGGAGAAACTGTAGAAGGACCCTTATAAATGTCATATCTGGCATCCATATGTCATGTACTTATCATTTCCATAAATTAAAAAACTAATCCATGTCCGAATCACATTTCAGAAGCAAAGTAAAAATTTCGAAACTGACAAATTTGGTTAAACACGTGAACTTCTACCAGGGAAGGGAAACCGGGTGCTCCGGAAGGGTAAACAACTCCTCTTTTTCAGCTAGCTACACCAACCATGTGTATAATCAAAATTTAGAGTGAAAGGACGTCAAATATATCTAGAGTAAACCTGGACACAGAGACATCATACCAGCAATACTGTGATGACGGCCATAAAACCTTTTCAGGGCCCTGATAAGCATAGGCTTGCAATATACCTGTGTCAACAATGTGTTTGTAAACAGCTTGCTTCTTTGAATACCATACGGTATTAATTGTGAAACAAAAAAAACATAAGCAGAAGAAGCAGGTATATGCCTGTATAGCTATGTTGACTAAAATGGTGATACAAGGGTGTTATCGGAATAAATGCGAAGTTCTGTAACACTATGGTATTAGGGTTAAAGTTCATTATCTGTAAAAGATGTTTTATTCAAAGAAGTAACAGGCGTTTTATGGTAATTCTTATCTTGTTTGTTTAAACAAAGTACATCACTGAATATATGAGAGTTACGATCTTGGGTTGGGAGAAAGAAGTTAAAAACTCATGTCTTTGTTTTTATCAGGATAGTTAATTTATAACAATGTAATATTATAATAACGTAAATCATATAGTCAAGGACTGTTGTATTAATAGAAAATAAATTGAAACACAACGTGGAAATGGGTTAATTAATCTATTTATGAATTAATATCGACGATCAGATATATGTGACGTGAAGAAGTGTCACAGTTCCGGAATAGTGACACATTTTCAACAATGTTTTTAGAAATCTGGGACAGCAAAACAATTGTAAAATCAGGATTATTCAGACATTTACAAATAACGAATGCATTGATTAGATTTCGTTTTTACGGAATCTGAAAAGTCCTTAAATGTTCAAGCATTATGATAAGAATTATAAAAGAATGATGTACTAATTATAAATACTAGTAGTACGGTTTTGTCGCATTTGTCTTTCGAAAAATCTGTAACTACCTATGCATAGCTACATGTACTTGTTCCGACGCGGTGGGGGTTCGACCCGACTTCAATCATAAAGAGCGAGCGCTCTACTACCTTAGCTGTCATTGTGATTTTTTTTCATTACAAGAAGCGAGTCTTGAAGAAAGCATATAAGAACCGGTTCATCCGTCTGTAAAAACGTGTTAGTTTCATAACTTCCACATCTTTAAGTTGGTTTTGATCCAACTTGGCACAAATGTATACCAACACAAAACAATTTGTCGGGAAACAGAGGAATAATTATTTGTCCAGACAGAAAAAACTAATCTGCCCGGACAGAATAACTAATCTGCCTGGGTGGAATAACTATTATGCCCGGGCGAAATAGCTTATTTGCCCAGACGAAAACTAATCTGCCCGGGCGGAACAACTAATTTGCATGGGCGGAATAGCAATCTGTCCGTGCAGAATAGCAATCAACTTGTGCAGAATGTGTTCAAAATGTTTATTCTATCTTTCATTATGGCCACATCATAGATTAAAATTCAAAACATCTTGACAGTTTTACCGAATATGTTTAGATTATTAATTGAGCTTGGACTGGACTGACCGATTACATGTACATTCTATTAAATAACTTGTACTTTTGTTAGTTTTTGTTTAAGAAAAAATCATTATTTTCGGATGTAATATCGACGCTTTTACATGTTCAGGTGTATAATGATAATTGCGTGTAAATTGTTTGCATGCGTTACATATTCGTGTTACGAAGATGGAAAGTGTAATACGAATTGTTGTGTAATTCGACATGTGATGCGTTATATTATGTTTGAAAAGTGAACATATCTTAAAACGTTTACAGGAATTGTTTGTGAAACAGTGATTTATACTTTGTTGGCTTTTTTCCTTACTATTCTCGGTAAGTACAATACATTAATATTTATACCTTTCACTAAAATTTTAATTTCGACTAAAAATGACGGAATCAAACAATTCTGAACATTTCTTTAAAAAATATTTTTTAAAAAATTGTTACCAAAATCAACGTGTTCGCTTTTGTGGTTTGCTTTAACGATTGTAAAATTGGGGGAGTTTGGCTTCAAATATTAAAACCTAATCATTTTTAACTGAATATTTGAATTTATATTTTGAAATTTAGTGTGTCTTAATTTTTTTCCAGTTCAATTCAGCAACATTTTGTAATCGGAATTTCAATAAAAATATCCTTTTTGTATCCAAATAAATAAATAAATAAATAAATAATTAAATAAAAAAAAAATTTAAAAATTAACCACATAAACAGTCGGTAATACACGTAATCAAGCCCAGGCTATACCTCCTTAAGGCACAATAAAAAGAGGGCGGGAATAGTGGAAAACTTTACAAGTCTTCTTATAAAAAGTATAAGTGCTGTAATCCAGATACGTAAAGAGGTATGGCGGGTTTGATAAACATTGTTGTCGAGTTGACGTTACCATTTGTTCAATACTTGAACATAGAAATGTTTTTCCTATGAAGTATTTTTTGCTGTTTTGTATTCCTTAGAGTCCCTAGAGGAAAATAGGGTTAGTTGCCCTGCAGGCAACCTTGAGCAAATTACATAATTTGCATATACCCAAGATGGCTACCTGACGCCATATTGAAAATCTATCTTTTGTAAGAATCGTTCTATTATAGCTTGTAATATACCATTTTATATGTTTTCAGGGATGTTGAACCCTTTTCCGTTGTTGTTTTTAACATTTGGGGCAATTTAAAGTATATTTAATTATTTTGACCAGACAAGGGTAGGAGTATCAGGTTGTTTTATTATTAGATGCAACTCAGTATATATCTTGATACATTTTGATTTAAATGTCATAAATAATGCTCGAACAATTCCTTTTAATAAGAAATTAAAAAAATATGATCTTATTGATTTCAGCTTTACTAAATCTACCAAAAAAGGTTTATTCCACTTTGCTAAGGTTTCTTTTGAATTGTGTATCCAACAGAGAGGTTCTCAAAGCCTCATTATTGCTATCATATATAACCAAGAATGGAAACAAAACTACACTCGGACTTTGTATCAAACTTATCATAAGTTTTGCAGCAATGATTTGATTTAGATTTTACATGAACATTGATACATTACGTCATATGATGAGGTATCATAGTTTCGGGAATCTGCAACAAAATCTGCCATTGATAATGCATTAACTTTCCACACATTGATGGGAGTTTTAGTCGAACAGTCTTTTTTTTTTTTTTTAATTTTTGGGTTGATAATGGTTTTGATATTTTGATCTACTATTTCCACTTCAAATAACTGCTATGGGACCCGCACTATTACTACAGACTTTCGGATCCATCGATCTGGTATAAGTGAAAAGGTTGTACACAGCCTAGATTTGGCTAACTAAGAGTGTCTCTACTAACCCATGTTACCATTAAGCAAAGTAAAAATTTCGAAACTGACAAATAAGTTGAAACACGCGAACTTCTACCAGAGAAGTGAAACCGGGTGCTCCGGAAGGGTAAGCACCTTCTTTTTTTCAGCTAGCTACACCCGCCACGTGTGTAATCAAAACTGTATGAAAGGCGCATTGAAGTATGGGACGTCAAATATATCCAGGGTAATCCTGGACACAGAGACATCAAACTTATCAACAATACTGTGATGACGGCCATAAAACTTTTCAGGGCCCGGATAAGCCAAGGCTTGCAACATCTCTGTGTAAACAATTTATTTGTAAACAGCTTGCATTTTTGTATACCATATGGTATTAATTGTGAAACAAAAACACCATAAGCAGAAGAAGCAGGTACATGCCTATATAGCTATGTTGACTAAAATGGTGATACAGGGGTTTATTGGAACAATTGCGAAGTTCTGTAACACTATGCCATTATATCGTATTGTAGGGTTAAAGTTCATTATCTGTATAAGATGTTTTATTCAAAGAAGTAACAGGTGTTTTATTGTAATTCTTATTTTGTTTGTATAAACAAGGTATGTCACTAAACGTGTGAGAGTTACGATCTTGGGTTGGAGTTGAGTTGAGTTATAGTGTTTAACGTCCCAGTTAAGAATAATTCACCTTTATTGAGACGTCGCCAGCTATAGGCGAAGGTGCAGAAATTTTGCCTGTGCGTTGCGCTGATGGCATTATACACCAGGGTTCTTTAGCGTGCCAAGCCCATTGTGACACGGGACCTCGTTTTTTAAGTTCCCATCCGAAAGAACCGTGACTTTCATTTCGTAATTCCGAGTGCTTGGCGAAAGAACATTCACTACCAACTTTCAAGTCTTGGGTCAGAACAGGTCGGGGATCGAACCCACGACATCCCACTTACGGAGCGAGCACTCTACCAACAGAGCTACCGCAGTGGTTAGATCTTCGGTTGGAAGAGAGAAGTTAAAAATTCATGTCTTTGTATTTATCAGGATAGTTAATTTATAACAATGTAATATTATAATAACATAAATCATATATTTAAGGACTGTTGTATTAATAGAACAATGTAATATTATAATAACATTGGGTTGGGAGAAAGAAGTTAAAAATTCATGTCTTTGTTTTTATCAGGATAGTTAATTTATAACAATGTAATATTATAATAACGTAAATCATATAGTCAAAGACTGTTGTATTAATAGAAAATAAATTGAAACACAACGTGGAAATGGGTTAATTTATCTATTTATGAATTAATATCGACGATCAGATATATGTGACGTGAAGAAGTGTCACAGTTCCGGAATAGTGACACATTTTCAACAATGTTTTTAGAAATCTGGGACAGCAAAACAATTGTAAAATCAGGATTATTCAGACATTTACAAATAACGAATGCATTGATTAGATTTCGTTTTTACGGAATCTGAAAAGTCCTTAAATGTTCAAGCATTATGATAAGAATTATAAAAGAATGATGTACTAATTATAAATAGTAGTAGTACGGTTTTGTCGCATTTGTCTTTCGAAAAATCTGTAACTACATATGCATAGCTACATGTACTTGTTCTGACGCGGTGGGGGTTCGACCCGACTTCCATCATAAAGAGCGAGCGCTCTACTACCTTAATTTAATTTAAACAATATTTTATTCAGAAAAAAAATGCTGAAAAGGATTGGACAGCAGGCATTGCCTATATAAGTCCTCTCCTTAGTCGGAGTACATAATATATATAATAATAAGTATAACAAAAATAACATTCATAATAATAATAATAATAATACACAATGAATAATAATAATAATAATAACAATAATAATAAATACACAATATAATAATAATATTAATATTAATAATACACAATGAATAATAATAACAATACACAATGAATAATAATAATAATAATAATAATAATAATGACTAGTGTTATGCAAATAATTATGATAATATAATTGTAACTACTAAAAATTTGAAAAATTCATTTTTTGTTGGAATATTGAAAAATAAATGTAGAAAAAAAGAAGAAGAGAAAAAAAACAATATAAAACAGAACGAAAGCTCTACTACCTTAGCTGTCATTGTGATTTTTTTTCATTACAAGAAGCGAGTCTTGAAGAAAGCATATAAGAATCGGTTCATCCGTCTGTAAAAACGTGTTAGTTTCATAACTTCCACATCTTTAAGTTGGTTTTGATCCAACTTGGCACAAATGTATACCAACACAAAACAATTTGTCGGGAAACAGAGGAATAATTATCTGTCCAGACAGAAAAACTAATCTGCCCGGACAGAATAACTAATCTGCCTGGGTGGAATAACTATTATGCCCGGGCGAAATAGCTTATTTTCCCAGACGAAAACTAATCTGCCCGGGCGGAACAACTAATTTGCCTGGGCGGAATAGCAATCTGCTCGGGCAGAATAGCAATCCGCTTGGACAGAATAAAAACATATATTAATATGCCATAGAGAATTCGTTGCATGCGCCCCCGACATTACTGATTTATTTCTTGTTGTCCTACGCGAAGAAGGGACCTCTTTGGCAGAGTGGTCTAACGCCTTTGATCACGGATCACAGTGTCTTTCGCCGCCTAGTTTCGAACCCCACTCGGGACAGATGCTAATGTGAGGTTTGCCAGTTCGTTCGCCGTGGTTTTTTTTCTGGGCACTCAGAATTCCTCTACGATCCATGAACTGATCTCCCCGATATAAGTGATTCTTGACTGGGGCGTAAAACTGCCCACTAACAACATGAACAAGATACAACCGCTAGATGGATGGGTTGAACAACAAAGTTATCAAAACGCCCACGGCCTTATACAACAACTGTCTATAAAAGTAAAAAACAAACATACTAATCCATGTCAAAATCACATTCAGAAGCAAAGTTAAGTGAAACGAACTTCGAACTATGGGAAGTCCAGGGCAATCCTGGACACAGCGACATCAAACTTATCAACAATACTGTGATGACGTCTAGAATTTTTTTTGATGGCTTTGATAAGCCTATATTTGCAACAAACCCGTGTCAACAATTTATTTTTAAGCAGCTTGCTTCGTTGTATAAAGCGGCGGTAGTTGTAATAAGCTCTACCATTAAGCATATTAATTGTGAAACAAATACACCACAAGCAGGAGGAACAGGTAAAAAAGGAAATTGATAATAGAAAAATTGAAGTCATCAAGTTTGTTAAATAACTTCAAATGATTATGTAGTATTTCTTAGGTGTAATAATTGAGTATAATTCAAAGATGAAGCTGAACTCAAACAATCAGTCGTATATTTATTACAATCTTACGAAGATAGATGATGTTAACATAACCTCCAAATTTATGATTATTAAGAGATAGAACGTTATCTGTATGCGGAGTTGACTGATTTGGTGAGAGTCTTCTCTCCAGATTTGAAAAGATTTTGCATTAAAAAGGGCTTCTAAGACTTTTAGACACGTTACCCGACTGCTGGATCCGCGTTGGACTCAAAATTGATCATCAATCAATATTAACCATAGGCGACATACCAATTGCAACACATTACATTGCGCATCATGTGGTTAGTCACAAAACTCAGCAAATTCAAATACAGACTAAACTGCAGGTACCCCCCAAAAGTCCAAGACATGTAATCTTCACAAGTCCAAGACGTGTAATCTCCACAAGTCTAAGACATTAAGTTCAAAACATGTAGTCTCCATAAATCCTAGAGAGATACTTTCAACAAATCAAAGATAAATCCAAGATATTTTTTAATCTCCACAAGTCCAAAAGAGATATCTCCACAAATCCAAAAGATATACTTCCCACAAACTCAAGATTTGTTCTTTATAGTTCTGTCTATTTTAACGTTCTTACAATTTGTATGAGCTACTTGGTGACTTATTGAACCCCTTTTTTGCCAAATATGTAAGGATGTTTGACAATTACTCACAAAAATATTGTCCCAGTATTCAGGGAAAAAGACTAACGAACTTCCATTTTTTATATTGTCATATATATTATTGTCCTCACAGAGAGAGAGAGAGAGAGAGAGAGAGAGAGAGAGAGAGAGAGAGAGAGAGAGAGCATTGTCATCAGTGCTTTGTACATTTATGCATACATTTTTTTGTATTTATAATCCATAACTAGTGACGATATAAGTGGAATCATTTTGTGGGGACACAACCATTTCTATCTCTATGAAGGAGTGGGGTGTTGGCGTTTTACATCCCAGTCAGTTCAGTGATGATGGAGGAAACCTGAGTGCCCGGAGAAATGACAAGCGAACTGACAAACTTTCTCACATTACGATCTCCCCACAAATGAGATTCGATTGCGAGACTGAGGCGGTGATAGGCACGGTGATTCGTAAGCACACGCGTTAGACCACTCTACAACAGAGACCCCTTTTCCATGTAAAACAGCACGAGATATACTAGTAATGTCGGAGATGCATAAAACCAATTCTCTATGACATATATATGTGTATATCTCTCCGGGCAGATTGTTCTTCCGCCCGGGCGGATTGGCATTGAGTAATTAAGTAAGTAATCTGCCCGGTCAGAATAGCAATCCGCCCGGGCAGATAAATAACTTATTATTTTTTTCTTTTATGTCCTAAAAGCGTTTCCGTATAACCGTATAAAAGCGCTTCCTTAAATATCGCACTATCATATTGAATTAAATTTTCATTCGTTTTATTTAACTTCGTGTTTTTTCAGTTTTCAGAAATGATGGAAGGGACAAAACCGGATAAAGGTTGGGCATGGGCTGTTTTAATAGCCTCCCTTGGTATTCATATTGTGAATGGATGTTTTTTGTATTGTATGGGTATTATACACCATGCTCTGCTGGAACACTTTGACGAATCTGTTACACTTACCTCATGGACAGGCTCGCTAGTTCTGGGACTAATATCCTCCACAGGTATTCGTATGATTTCTTTATACATGCATTTTCTTTTCATGGTTTATTTTTTAGTTAATACATACATATTATATACACATTGTGTATGTACAACCCTCAGTATCAGGTCGAGTCCTTTGTCCTTTTTTCGTAGCTGTATCACTACTCGTCGCGCAAGCGCGACTCGTAGTGAAACGACTACGAAAAAAGGACTCGACCTGATACGAAGGGTTGTAAATACACAATGTGTATATGATATTTTTATCTAACATTTCCTATTAGGTCATTAAATAATAAAAACCCAATACTTTATGTGAAAAAATACATTTTACCACAGAAAACCACTGAACTATGTTATGACATGTTTTTTCCAAATTGAGAATGAAAGTAACATGGAACTACGGGACTTCAAATATGTCCAGGGTGATTTTACATACAGAGACACCATACCATAAAAAATATTGTGGTGACGGTTATTGAACTTTTTGGGAGACTAAATAAGCCCTGGTTTGCGATATCCTTGCGTCAAAAATTTATTTGTTAGCATCTTGCTTTGTTGTTTAAAGTTCCAGTAGTGGGAACAAGCTATACGTTATGTGGCGGGTGTAGCTAGCTAAACACGAGGTGCTTACCCTTCCGGAGCACCCGGCCTCACTTCCCTGGTGGAAGTTCACGTGTATAATCTAACTTGTCAGTTCCAAAGTTTTTACTTTGCTTCTGGATTGTGATTCAGATATGGATTAGTATGCTTGTTTTTGATTACGTATGAATTGTGGAACAAATAAACAATAAGCAGGAGAAGCAAGTATATTACTGCATAGAAAAAGAAAATTGACAATAGAAAAATTAGAGTCATTACGTTTACCACATGACTTCAAATGTAGTCTTTCGTGGGCGTCATGATTGAGGTAAAAGTCTAAATATAAAGCAGAACCTTCAGAATCGGTGGTGTCTTTTAATTCAAGTCTCCAAATTTAGGATTTTTAAGAGAGGGAATGTCATCAATATATCTTTATGTATATGGAGTAAAATGAAAAGGAAACTACAAAAATAACTATAAAAAGACAAGAAAAGAGTAAACAACAAATCCTAAAACTAAATCAAAATATCAAAAGATTTTCTGATCAAGTCTGAATTCTCCAATGACGTTAAGTGAATGACGTTCGAAAATTAGTTACATTTTTTTGGAAAATGGCATCTGACTTAAGCTATCTTTCCTCATAAGAAATAGTACGCTTATTTGTTTTTAATTTTTATTGAATGAAACTTGATAATTGACACATTTGTAAACATTGTAAGATAAGTACCATTTATGTCTTATGTCTGTTTGAGGTGCATACGCTGTTACTTTGACACAAGCACTGGTCACCGTAATATTGACACGGGAAATGCAAATCTATAATAATATGAATCCCATGGTAAATCCCCGTAAAGATTTTTAAAAGCTTTGACTTTTATTTTCTGACTGAGATGGTATACTTTGGTACTCATTTATTACAACAAAATTCAAACCTCATAACTACGATGGCCGATATCATCCATGACACTTTACAGTAACTTAACTGTAGCGCGTCATCGATTTATACATGCATTTTTGACAGTCTTCAGTTTAATATAACTGTAGCGCGTCATCGATTTACACATGCATTTTTGCAGTCTACAGTTAAATTTTACTGTAGCGCGTCATCGATGTACACATGCATTTTGGCAGTCTACAGTTAAATGTTAACTGTAGCGCGTCAGAGAAATATATGATTGCACTCTACAATAAAATCTTTTTAACATATTCTCGGTTTGACCTTGTACAGGTGTTCATGGTTTATCTCATCCTGTTCCATTTCTCTAATTATTTCATTGATAAAGAAGTTATGTACACATTTATGAATGTGCTCTTAGTATCTGATTTACGATAAAGAGGAAATTTAACCTTTCAAAAGACAATATACAATACTTAATATGTAATATCTTCATATTTAATTCAGTGAACATACTATTGGTACAGTCAAACCTGCCTTAAATTCCATCTCTATATAAGGACCACCTGCTTATAAAGGCCAGTAGAATTGTATCCCAATTGTTCTTTATTCATATTATTTGAACCTGTATATAAAGGACACCTGCCCAGGAAAGCCACTTTTACTGTTTCCCTTGGATGGCCTTTGTAGACAGGTTTGACGGTATTAGAAAATCAGTTGGGCTTAAAAAATCGTAATAAATGATGGGTAATAGGTAAGCAAATTTTAATCACATTTAAAAAACAATCTTCTGAAGCAGGAACGTTTCAGAACTCTACGACCCTATTCCATTCTAAAACACGATATAAAAGGACACAGAACCAAGAAAATAATGATACAAAATTTCGAAAAACATCGTTCTCTTTATCGGAAAAATACGGTGGCTGGTATTAGCCGGGACAAAATCGTGTGCTCCAATTGAATTTTTTGCTTATTTGATATTTCTAACTTCATGTTGATTTATATATTGTATTTTTTTATATTCAAGAATATAAACACGTGTACTTAGTGTGACCTTCCAACAGCGGCAAAAAACTATTTGAAAAGATTTTGCTGCTAGCGGCAAAAAACTGTTTGAAAAAATTTGTCGCTAGCGGAAAATCACACACCTTATGCAGCGGCAAAAAAAATCAATTTGAGTACACGGTTTTGTCCCGGCTCATATCGACCATCGTAGAAAAACAATATTAAAATTATACATATATAATGATCCAATTAAGCACATTTTGATAGCTATTATAGTCAAGTACTTCAACAGAAATTAACTTTATCAGAAAAATATTTAATCCGGCATAATTTTTCAAGTAAATCCATGAACACCTGCACAAGATCAAACCAAGAATATGTTAATGAGATTTTACTAAAATAATTGTAATTAAATATTTAGATATGAATATATTAAGTGTTGTATATTTTATGTTAATATGTTAAATTTTTTCTTTATCGTTAATCAAATACTAGTATTTAGCACACACACACATTGATAAATGGGTACATAACTTTTTATCAATGAAAAAATCAGACAAATGAAACAGGATGAGATAAACCATGAACACCTGCACAAGGTCAAACCGAGAATATGTTAAAAAGATTTTACTATAGGGTGTCACCATATATTTCTCTGACATGCTACAGCTGAATTTTACTGGAGACTATCAAAATGCATGTGTACATCGATGATGTCCTACATTAAAGTTACTGTAGACTATCAAAATGCATGTGTACATCGATGACGCGCTACAGTAAAGTTAGTGTAGACTATCAAAATACATGTGTACATCGATGACGCGCTACAGTAAAGTTACTGTAGACTATCAAAATACATGTGTACATAGATGACGTGCTACAGTAAAGTTACTGTAGACTATCAAAATACATGTGTACATCGATGACGTGCTACAGTAAAGTTACTGTAGACTATCAAATTGCATGTGTACATCGATGACGCGCTACAGTAAAGTTACTGTAGACTATCAAATTGCATGTGTACATCGATGACGCGCTACAGTAAAGTTACTGTAGACTATCAAAATACATGTGTACATCGATGACGCGCTACAGTAAAGTTACTGTAGACTATCAAATTGCATGTGTACATCGATGACGCGCTACAGTAAAGTTACTGTAGACTATGAAAATACATGTGTACATCGATGACGTGCTACAGTAAAGTTACTGTAGACTATCAAAATGCATGTGTACATCGATGACGCGCAACAGTTAAGTTACTGTAGACTATCAAAATGCATGTGTACATCGATGACGTGCTACAGTAAAGTTACTGTAGACTATCAAATTGCATGTGTACATCGATGACGCGCTACAGTAAAGTTACTGCAGACTATCAAAATACATGTGTACATCGACGACGTGCTACAGTAAAGTTACTGTAGACTATCAAAATACATGTATACATCGATGACGCGCAACAGTTAAGTTACTGTAGACTATCAAAATGCATGTGTACATCGATGACGTGCTACAGTAAAGTTACTGTAGACTATCAAATTGCATGTGTACATCGATGACGCGCTACAGTAAAGTTACTGTAGACTATCAAAATGCATGTGTACATCGATGACGTGCTACAGTAAAGTTACTGTAGACTATCAAAATGCATGTGTACATCGATGACGCGCAACAGTAAAGTTACTGTAGACTATCAAATTGCATGTGTACATCGATGACGCGCTACAGTAAAGTTACTGTAGACTATCAAAATGCATGTGTACATCGATGACGTGCTACAGTAAAGTTACTGTAGACTATCAAAATGCATGTGTACATCGATGACGTGCTACAGTAAAGTTACTGTAGACTATCAAAATGCATGTGTACATCGATGATGCGTTACAGTAAAGTTACTGTAGACTATCAAAATGCATGTGTACATCGATGACGCGTTACAGTAAAGTTACTGTAGACTATGAAAATACATGTGTACATCGATGACGCGCTACAGTAAAGTTACTGTAGACTATCAAAATGCATGTGTACATCGATGACGCGCAACAGTAAAGTTACTGTAGACTATCAAAATACATGTGTACATCGATGACGCGCTACAGTAAAGTTACTGTAGACTATCAAATTGCATGTGTACATCGATGACGCGCTACAGTAAAGTTACTGTAGACTATCAAAATACATGTGTACATCGATGACGCGCTACAGTAAAGTTACTGTAGACTATCAAATTGCATGTGTACATCGATGACGCGCTACAGTAAAGATACTGTAGACTATCAAAATATATGTGTACATCGATGACGCGCAACAGTAAAGTTACTGTAGACTATCAAAATACATGTGTACATCGATGACGTGCTACAGTAAAGTTAGTGTAGACTATCAAAATACATGTGTACATCGATGACGCGCAACAGTAAAGTTAGTGTAGACTATCAAAATGCATGTGTACATCGATGGCGTGCTACAGTAAAGTTACTGTAGACTATCAAAATACATGTGTACATCGATGACGTGCTACAGTAAAGTTACTGTAGACTATCAAAATACATGTGTACATCGATGACGTGCTACAGTAAAGTTACTGTAGACTATCAAAATACATGTGTACACATCGATGACGCGCTACAGTAAAGTTACTGTAGACTATCAAAATACATGTGTACATCGATGACGCGCAACAGTTAAGTTACTGTAGACTATCAAAATGCATGTGTACATCATCGATGAGTGACGTGCTACAGTAAGGTTAGTGTAGACTATCAAAATGCATGTGTACATCGATGTCTTGCTACAGTACAGTTACTGTAGACCATCAAAATACATGTGTACATCGATGACGTGCTACAGTTCAGTTAGTGTAGAGTATCAAAATACATGTGTACATCGATGATGCGCTACAGTAAAGTTACTGTAGACTATCAAAATACATGTGTACATCGATGACGTGCTACAGTAAAGTTACTGTAGACTATCAAAATGCATGTGTACATCGATGACGTGCAAACAGTAAAGTTAGTGTAGACTATCAAAATGCATGTGTACATCGATGACGTGCTACAGTAAAGTTACTGTAGACTATCAAAATACATGTGTACATCGATGACGTGCTACAGTAAAGTTACTGTAGACTATCAAAATACATGTGTACATCGATGACGTGCTACAGTAAAGTTACTGTAGACTATCAAAATACATGTGTACATCGATGACGCGCTACAGTAAAGTTACTGTAGACTATCAAAATACATGTGTACATCGATGGCGTGCTACAGTAAAGTTACTGTAGACTATCAAAATACATGTGTACATCGATGACGCGCAACAGTTAAGTTACTGTAGACTATCAAAATACATGTGTACATCGATGACGTGCTACAGTAAAGTTACTGTAGACTATCAAAATACATGTGTACATCGATGACGCGCTACAGTAAAGTTACTGTAGACTATCAAAATACATGTGTACATCGATGGCGTGCTACAGTAAAGTTACTGTAGACTATCAAAATACATGTGTACATCGATGACGTGCTACAGTAAAGTTACTGTAGACTATCAAAATACATGTGTACATCGATGACGTGCTACAGTAAAGTTACTGTAGACTATCAAAATACATGTGTACATCGATGACGTGCTACAGTAAAGTTACTGTAGACTATCAAAATACATGTGTACATCGATGACGCGCTACAGTAAAGTTACTGTAGACTATCAAAATACATGTGTACATCGATGGCGTGCTACAGTAAAGTTACTGTAGACTATCAAAATACATGTGTACATCGATGACGCGCAACAGTTAAGTTACTGTAGACTATCAAAATGCATGTGTACATCGATGACGTGCTACAGTAAAGTTAGTGTAGACTATCAAAATGCATGTGTACATCGATGACGTGCTACAGTAAAGTTACTGTAGACCATCAAAATACATGTGTACATCGATGACGTGCTACAGTTAAGTTAGTGTAGAGTATCAAAATACATGTGTACATCGATGATGCGCTACAGTAAAGTTACTGTAGACTATCAAAATACATGTGTACATCGATGACGTGCTACAGTAAAGTTAGTGTAGACTATCAAAATACATGTGTACATCGATGACGTGCTACAGTAAAGTTAGTGTAGACTATCAAAATGCATGTGTACATCGATGACGTGCTACAGTAAAGTTAGTGTAGACTATCAAAATGCATGTGTACATCGATGACGTGCTACAGTAAAGTTACTGTAGACTATCAAAATACATGTGTACATCGATGACGTGCTACAGTAAAGTTAGTGTAGACTATCAAAATGCATGTGTATATCGATGACGTGCTACAGTAAAGTTAGTGTAGACTATCAAAATACATGTGTACATCGATGACGTGCTACAGTAAAGTTACTGTAGACTATCAAAATATATGTGTACATCGATGACGTGCTACAGTAAAGTTACTGTAGACTATCAAAATACATGTGTACATCGATGACGTGCTACAGTAAAGTTACTGTAGAGTATCAAAATGCATGTGTACATCGATGACGTGCTACAGTAAAGTTACTGTAGAGTATCAAAATATATGTGTACATCGATGACGTGCTACAGTAAAGTTACTGTAGACTATCAAAATACATGTGTACATCGATGACCTGCTACAGTAAAGTTACTGTAGACTATCAAAATACATGTGTACATCGATGACGTGCTACAGTAAAGTTACTGTAGACTATCAAAATACATGTGTACATCGATGACGTGCTACAGTAAAGTTACTGTAGACTATCAAAATGCATGTGTACATCGATGACGTGCTACAGTAAAGTTACTGTAGACTATCAAAATACATGTGTACATCGATGACGTGCTACAGTAAAGTTACTGTAGACTATCAAAATACATGTGTACATCGATGACGTGCTACAGTAAAGTTACTGTAGACTATCAAAATGCATGTGTACATCGATGACGTGCTACAGTAAAGTTACTGTAGACTATCAAAATACATGTGTACATCGATGACGTGCTACAGTAAAGTTACTGTAGACTATCAAAATACATGTGTACATCGATGACGTGCTACAGTAAAGTTACTGTAGACTATCAAAATACATGTGTACATCGATGACGTGCTACAGTAAAGTTACTGTAGACTATCAAAATACATGTGTACATCGATGACGTGCTACAGTAAAGTTACTGTAGACTATCAAAATGCATGTGTACATCGATGACGTGCTACAGTAAAGTTACTGTAGACTATCAAAATACATGTGTACATCGATGACGTGCTACAGTAAAGTTACTGTAGACTATCAAAATACATGTGTACATCGATGACGTGCTACAGTAAAGTTACTGTAGACTATCAAAATACATGTGTACATCGATGACGTGCTACAGTAAAGTTACTGTAGACTATCAAAATACATGTGTACAACGATGACGTGCTACAGTAAAGTTACTGTAGACTATCAAAATACATGTGTACATCGATGACGTGCTACAGTAAAGTTACTGTAGACTATCAAAATGCATGTGTACATCGATGACGTGCTACAGTAAAGTTACTGTAGACTATCAAAATACATGTGTACATCGATGACGTGCTACGGTAAAGTTACTGTAGACTATCAAAATACATGTGTACATCGATGACGTGCTACAGTAAAGTTACTGTAGACTATCAAAATACATGTGTACATCGATGACGTGCTACAGTAAAGTTACTGTAGACTATCGAAATGCATGTGTACATCGATGACGTCCTACAGTAAAGTTACTGTAGACTATCAAAATACATGTGTACATCGATGACGTGCTACAGTAAAGTTACTGTAGACTATCAAAATACATGTGTACATCGATGACGTGCTACAGTAAAGTTACTGTAGACTATCAAAAATACATGTGTACATCGATGACGTGCTACAGTAAAGACTGTAGACTATCAAAATACATGTGTACATCGATGACGTGCTACAGTAAAGTTACTGTAGACTATCAAAATGCATGTGTACATCGATGACGTGCTACAGTAAAGTTACTGTAGACTATCAAAATACATGTGTACATCGATGACGTGCTACAGTAAAGTTACTGTAGACTATCAAAATACATGTGTACATCGATGACGTGCTACAGTAAAGTTACTGTAGAGTACCAAAATACATGTGTACATCGATGACGTGCTACAGTAAAGTTACTGTAGAGTATCAAAATGCATGTGTACATCGATGACGTGCTACAGTAAAGTTACTGTAGAGTATCAAAATATATGTGTACATCGATGACGTGCTACAGTAAAGTACTGTAGACTATCAAAATACATGTGTACATCGATGACCTGTACAGTAAAGTTACTGTAGACTATCAAAATACATGTGTACATCGATGACGTGCTACAGTAAAGTTACTGTAGACTATCAAAATACATGTGTACATCGATGACGTGCTACAGTAAAGTTACTGTAGACTATCAAAATACATGTGTACATCGATGACGTGCTACAGTAAAGTTACTGTAGACTATCAAAATACATGTGTACATCGATGACGCGCTACAGTAAAGTTACTGTAGACTATCAAAATACATGTGTACATCGATGGCGTGCTGCTACAGTAAAGTACTGTAGACTATCAAAATACATGTGTACATCGATGACGCGCAACAGTTAAGTTACTGTAGACTATCAAAGCATGTGTACATCGATGACGTGCAGTAAAGTTAGTGTAGACTATCAAAATGACATGTGTACATCGATGACGTGCTACAGTAAAGTTACTGTAGACATCAAAATACATGGTACATCGATGACGTGCTACAGTTAAGTTAGTGTAGAGTATCAAAATACATGTGTACATCGATGATGCGCTACAGTAAAGTTACTTGTAGACTATCAAAATACATGTGTACATCGATGACGTGCTACAGTAAAGTTAGTGTAGACTATCAAAATACATGTGTACATCGATGACGTGCTACAGTAAAGTTAGTGTAGACTATCAAAATGCATGTGTACATCGATGACGTGCTACAGTAAAGTTAGTGTAGACTATCAAAATGCATGTGTACATCGATGGACGTGTACAGTAAAGTTACTGTAGACTATCAAAATACATGTGTACATCGATGACGTGCTACAGTAAAGTTAGTGTAGACTATCAAAATGCATGTGTATCAAAATACATGTGTACATCGCTGACGTGCTACAGTAAAGTTACTGTAGACTATCAAAATACATGTGTACATCGATGACGTGTTACAGTAAAGTTACTGTAGAGTATCAAAATACATGTGACACGATGACGTGCTACAGTAAAGTTACTGTAGAGTATCAAAATGCATGTGTACATCGATGACGTGCTACAGTAAAGTTACTGTAGAGTATCAAAATATATGTGTACATCGATGACGTGCTACAGTAAAGTTACTGTAGACTATCAAAATACATGTGTACATCGATGACTGCTACAGTAAAGTACTGTAGACTATCAAAATACATGTGTACATCGATGACGTGCTACAGTAAAGTTACTGTAGACTATCAAAATACATGTGTACATCGATGACGTGCTACAGTAAAGTTACTGTAGACTATCAAAATACATGTGTACATCGATGACGTGCTACAGTAAAGTTACTGTAGACTATCAAAATGCATGTGTACATCGATGAGTGTTACAGTAAAGTTACTGTAGACTATCAAAATACATGTGTACATCGATGACGTGCTACAGTAAAGTTACTGTAGACTATCAAAATACATGTGTACATCGATGACGTGCTACAGTAAAGTTACTGTAGACTATCAAAATGCATGTGTACATCGATGACGTGCTACAGTAAAGTTACTGTAGACTATCAAAATACATGTGTACATCGATGACGTGCTACAGTAAAGTTACTGTAGACTATCAAAATACATGTGTAATCGATGACGTGCTACAGTAAAGTTACTGTTAGACTATCAAAATGCATGTGTACATCGATGACGTGCTACAGTAAAGTTACTGTAGACTATCAAAATACATGTGTACATCGATGACGTGCTACAGTAAAGTTACTGTAGACTATCAAAATACATGTGTACATCGATGACGTGCTACAGTAAAGTTACTGTAGACTATCAAAATACATGTGTACATCGATGACGTGCTACAGTAAAGTTACTGTAGGACTATCAAAATACATGTGTACATCGATGACGTGCTACAGTAAAGTTACTGTAGACTATCAAAATACATTGTACATCGATGACGCGCTACAGTAAAGTTTACTGTAGACTATCAAAATACATGTGTACATCGATGGCGTGCTACAGTAAAGTTACTGTAGACTATCAAAATACATGTGTACATCGATGACGCGCAACAGTTAAGTTACTGTAGACTATCAAAATGCATGGTACATCGATGACGTGCTACAGTAAAGTTAGTGTAGACTATCAAAAATGCATGTGTACATCGATGCTGCTACAGTAAAGTTACTGTAGACCATCAAAATACATGTGTACATCGATGACGTGCTACAGTTAAGTTAGTGTAGAGTATCAAAATACATGTGTACATCGATGATGCGTACAGTAAAGTTACGTGTAGACTATCAAAATACATGTGTACATCGATGGACGTTGCTACAGTAAAGTTAGTGTAGACTATCAAAATACATGTGTACATCGATGACGTGCTACAGTAAAGTTAGTGTAGGACTATCCAAATGCATGTGTACATCGATGACGTGCTACAGTAAAGTTAGTGTAGACTATCAAAATGCATGTGTACATCGATGACGTGCTACAGTAAAGTTACTGTAGACTATCAAAATACATGTGTACATCGATGACGTGCTACAGTAAAGTTAGTGTAGACTATCAAAAATGCATGTGTATATCGATTGACATGCTACAGTAAAGTTAGTGTAGACTATCAAAATACATGTGTACATCGATGACGTGCTACAGTAAAGTTACTGTAGACTATCAAAATACATGTGTACATCGATGACGTGCTACAGTAAAGTTACTGTAGAGTATCAAAATACATGTGTACATCGATGACGTGCTACAGTAAAGTTACTGTAGAGTATCAAAATGCATGTGTACATCGATGACGTGCTACAGTAAAGTTACTGTAGAGTATCAAATATATGTGTACATCGATGACGTGCTACAGTAAAGTTACTGTAGATATCAAAATACATGTGTACATCGATGACCTGCTACAGTAAAGTTACTGTAGACTATCAAAATACATGTGTACATCGATGACGTGCTACAGTAAAGTTACTGTAGACTATCAAAATACATGTGTACATCGATGACGTGCTACAGTAAAGTTACTGTAGACTATCAAAATGCATGTGTACATCGATGACGTGCTACAGTAAAGTTACTGTAGACTATCAAAATACATGTGTACATCGATGACGTGCTACAGTAAAGTTACTGTACTATCAAAATAATGTGTACATCGATGACGTGCTACAGTAAAGTTACTGTAGACTATCAAAATGCATGTGTACATCGATGACGTGCTACAGTAAAGTTACTGTAGACTATCAAAATACATGTGTACATCGATGACGTGCTACAGTAAAGTTACTGTAGACTATCAAAATACATGTGTACATCGATGACGTGCTACAGTAAAGTTACTGTAGACTATCAAAATACATGTGTACATCGATGACGTGCTACAGTAAAGTTACTGTAGACTATCAAATACATGTGTACATCGATGACGTGCTACAGTAAAGTTACTGTAGACTATCAAAATGCATGTGTACATCGATGACGTGCTACAGTAAAGTTACTGTAGACTATCAAAATACATGTGTACATCGATGACCTGCTACAGTAAAGTTACTGTAGACTATCAAAATACATGTGTACATCGATGACGTGCTACAGTAAAGTTACTGTAGACTATCAAAATACATGTGTACATCGATGACGTGCTACAGTAAAGTTACTGTAGACTATCAAAATACATGTGTACATCGATGACGTGCTACAGTAAAGTTACTGTAGACTATCAAAATACATGTGTACATCGATGACGTGCTACAGTAAAGTTACTGTAGACTATCAAAATACATGTGTACATCGATGACGTGCTACAGTAAAGTACTGTAGACTATCAAAATGCATGTGTACATCGATGACGTGCTACAGTAAAGTTACTGTAGACTATCAAAATACATGTGTACATCGATGACGTGCTACGGTAAAGTTACTGTATGACTATCAAAATACATGTGTACATCGATGACGTGCTACAGTAAAGTACTGTAGACAATCAAAATAATGTGTACATCGATGACGTGCTACAGTAAAGTTACTGTAGACTATCGAAATGCATGTGTACATCGATGACGTCCTACAGTAAAGTTACTGTAGACTATCAAAATACATGTGTACATCGATGACGTGCTACAGTAAAGTTTACTGTAGACTATCAAAATACATGTGTACATCGATGACGTGCTACAGTAAAGTTACTGTAGACTATCAAAATACATGTGTACATCGATGACGTGCTACAGTAAAGTTACTGTAGACTATCAAAATACATGTGTACATCGATGACGTGCTACAGTAAAGTTACTGTAGACTATCAAAATGCATGTGTACATCGATGACGTGCTACAGTAAAGTTACTGTAGACTATCAAAATACATGTGTACATCGATGACGTGCTACAGTAAAGTTACTGTAGACTATCAAAATACATGTGTACATCGATGACGTGCTACAGTAAAGTACTGTAGATACCAAAAATACATGTGTACATCGATGACGTGCTACAGTAAAGTTATGTAGAGTATCAAAATGCATGTGTACATCGATGACGTGCTACAGTAAAGTTACTGTAGAGTACAAAATATATGTGTACATCGATGACGTGCTACAGTAAAGTTACTGTAGACTATCAAAATACATGTGTACACGATGACCTGCTACAGTAAAGTTACTGTAGACTATCAAAAAATGTGTACATCGATGACGTTGCTACAGTAAAGTTACTGTAGACTATCAAAATACATGTGTACATCGATGACGTGCTACAGTAAAGTACTGTAGACTATCAAAATGCATGTGTACATCGATGACGTGCTACAGTAAAGTTACTGTAGACTATCAAAATACATGTGTACATCGATGACGTGCTACAGTAAAGTTACTGTAGACTATCAAAATACATGTGTAATCGATGACGTGCTACAGTAAAGTTACTGTAGACTATCAAAATGCATGTGTACATCGATGACGTGCTACAGTAAAGTTACTGTAGACTATCAAATACATGTGTACATCGATGACGTGCTACAGTAAAGTTACTGTAGACTATCAAAATACATGTGTACATCGATGACGTGCTACAGTAAAGTTACTGTAGACTATCAAAATACATGTGGACATCGATGACGTGCTACAGTAAAGTTACTGTAGACTATCAAAATACATGTGACATCGATGACGTGCTACAGTAAAGTTACTGTAGACTATCAAAATGCATGTGTACATGGATGACGTGCTACAGTAAAGTACTGTAGACTATCAAAATACATGTGTACATCGATGACGTGCTACAGTAAAGTTACTGTAGACTATCAAAATACATGTGTAACATCGATGACGTGCTACAGTAAAGTTACTGTAGACTATCAAAATACATGTGTACATCGATGAGTGCTACAGTAAAGTTACTGTAGACTATCAAAATACATGTGTACATCGATGACGTGCTACAGTAAAGTTACTGTAGACTATCAAAATACATGTGTACATCGATGACGTGCTACAGTAAAGTTACTGTAGACTATCAAAATGCATGTGTACATCGATGACGTGCTACAGTAAAGTTAGTTAGACTATCAAAATGCATGTGTACATCGATGTCTGCTACAGTACAGTTACTGTAGGACAATCAAAAATACATGTGTACATCGATGACGTGCTACAGTTAAGTTAGTGTAGAGTATCAAAATACATGTTGTACATCGATTGTGCGCTACAGTAAAGTACTGTAGACTATCAAAATACATGTGTACATCGATGACGTGCTACAGTAAAGTTAGTGTAGACTATCAAAATGCATGTGTACATCGATGACGTGCTACAGTAAAGTTACTGTAGACTATCAAAATACATGTGTACATCGATGACGTGTACAGTAAAAGTTAGTGTAGACTATCAAAATGCATGTGTATATCGATGACATGCTACAGTAAAGTTAGTGTAGGACTATAAAATACATGTGTACATCGATGACGTGCTACAGTAAAGTTACTGTAGACTATCAAAATACATGGTACATCGATGACGTGCTACAGTAAAGTTACTGTAGAGTATCAAAATACATTGTGTACATCGATGACGTGCTACAGTAAAGTTACTGTAGAGTATCAAAATGATGTGTACATCGATGACGTGCTACAGTAAAAGTTACTGTAGAGTATCAAAATATATGTGTACATCGATGACGTGCTACAGTAAAGTTACTGTAGACTATCAAAATACATGTGTACATCGATGACCTGCTACGTAAAGTTACTGTAGACTATCAAAATACATGTGTACATCGATGACGTGCTACAGTAAAGTTACTGTAGACTATCAAAATACATGTGTACATCGATGACGTGCTACAGTAAAGTTACGTAACTATCAAAAATGCATGTGTACATCGATGACGTGCTACAGTAAAGTTACTGTAGACTATCAAAATATGTGTACATCGATGACGTGCTACAGTAAAGTTACTGTAGACTATCAAAATACATGTGTACATCGATGACGTGCTACAGTAAAGTTACTGTAGACTATCAAAATACATGTGTACATCGATGACGTGCTACAGTAAAGTTACTGTAGACTATCAAAATGCATGTGTACATCGATGACGTGCTACAGTAAAGTTACTGTAGACTATCAAAATACATGTGTACACTCGATGACGTGCTACAGTAAAGTTACTGTAGACTATCAAATACATGTGTACATCGATGACGTGCTACAGTAAAGTTACTGTAGACTATCAAAATACATGTGTACATCGATGACGTGCTACAGTAAAGTTACTGTAGACTATCAAAATACATGTGTACATCGATGACGTGCTACAGTAAAGTTACTGTAGACTATCAAAATACATGTGTACATCGATGACGTGCTACAGTAAAGTTACTGTAGACTCTCAAAATACATGTGTACATCGATGGACGTGCTACAGTAAAGTTACTGTAGACTATCAAAATACATGTGTACATCGATGACGTGCTACAGTAAAGTTACTGTAGACTATCAAAATGCATGTGTACATCGATGACGTGCTACAGTAAAGTTACTGTAGACTATCAAAATACATGTGTACATCGATGACGTGCTACGGTAAAAGTTACTGTAGACTATCAAAATACATGTGTACATCGATGACGTGCTACAGTAAAGTTACTGTAGACTATCAAATACATGTGTACATCGATGACGTGCTACAGTAAAGTTACTGTAGACTATCGAAATGCATGTGTACATCGATGACGTCTACAGTAAAGTACTGTAGACTATCAAAATACATGTGTACATCGATGACGTGCTACAGTAAAGTTACTGTAGACTATCAAAATACATGTGTACATCGATGACGTGCTACAGTAAAGTTACTGTAGACTATCAAAATACATGTGTACATCGATGACGTGCTACAGTAAAGTTACTGTAGACTATCAAAATACATGTGTACATCGATGACGTGCTACAGTAAAGTTACTGTAGACTATCAAAATGCATGTGTACATCGATGACGTGCTACAGTAAAGTTACTGTAGACTATCAAAATACATGTGTACATCGATGACGTGCTACAGTAAAGTTACTGTAGACTATCAAAATACATGTGTACATCGATGACGTGCTACAGTAAAGTTACTGTAGAGTATCAAAATACATGTGTACATCGATGACGTGCTACAGTAAAGTTACTGTAGAGTATCAAAATGCATGTGTACATCGATGATGTGCTACAGTAAAGTTACTGTAGAGTATCAAAATATATGTGTACATCGATGACGTGCTACAGTAAAGTTACTGTAGACTATCAAAATACATGTGTACATCGATGACCTGCTACAGTAAAGTACTGTAGACTATCAAAATACATGTGTACATCGATGGACGTGCTACAGTAAAGTTACTGTAGACTATCAAAATACATGTGTACATCGATGACGTGCTACAGTAAAGTTACTGTAGACTATCAAAATGCATGTGTACATCGATGACGTGCTACAGTAAAGTTACTGTAGACTATCAAAATACATGTGTACATCGATGACGTGCTACAGTAAAGTTACTGTAGACTATCAAAATACATGTGTACATCGATGACGTGCTACAGTAAAGTTACTGTAGACTATCAAAATGCATGTGTACATCGATGACGTGCTACAGTAAAGTTACTGTAGACTATCAAAAATACATGTGTACCGATGACGTGCTACAGTAAAGTTACTGTAGACTATCAAAATACATGTGTACATCGATGACGTGCTACAGTAAAGTTACTGTAGACTATCAAAATACATGTGTACATCGATGACGTGCTACAGTAAAGTTACTGTAGACTATCAAAATACATGTGTACATCGATGACGTGCTACAGTAAAGTTACTGTAGACTATCAAATGCATTTGTACATCGATGACGTGCTACAGTAAAGTTACTGTAGACTATCAAAATACATGTGTACATCGATGACGTGCTACAGTAAAGTTACTGTAGACTATCAAAATACATGTGTACATCGATGACGTGCTACAGTAAAGTTACTGTAGACTATCAAAATACATGTGTACATCGATGACGTGCTACAGTAAAGTTACTGTAGACTATCAAAATACATGTGTACATCGATGACGTGCTACAGTAAAGTTACTGTAGACTATCAAAATACATGTGTACATCGATGACGTGCTACAGTAAAGTTACTGTTAGACTATCAAAATACATGTGTACATCGATGACGTGCTTACAGTAAAGTTACTGTAGACTATCAAAATACATGTGTACATCGATGACTTGCTACAGTAAAGTTAATGTAGACTATCAAAATGCATGTGTACATCGATGACGTGCTACAGTAAAGTTACTGTAGACTATCAAAATACATGTGTACATCGATGACGTGCTACAGTAAAGTTACTGTAGACTATCAAAATACATGTGTACATCGATGACGTGCTACAGTAAAGTTACTGTAGACTATCAAAATACATGTGTACATCGATGACGTGCTACAGTAAAGTTACTGTAGACTATCGAAATGCATGTGTACATCGATGACGTCCTACAGTAAAGTTACTGTGACTATCAAAATACATGTGTACATCGATGACGTGCTACAGTAAAGTTACTGTAGACTATCAAAATACATGTGTACATCGATGACGTGCTACAGTAAAGTTACTGTAGACTATCAAAATACATGTGTACATCGATGACGTGCTACAGTAAAGTTACTGTAGACTATCAAAAATGCATGTGTACATCGATGACGTGCTACAGTAAAGTTACTGTAGACTATCAAAATAGATGTGTACATCGATGACGTGCTACAGTAAAGTTACTGTAGACTATCAAAATACATGTGTACATCGATGACGTGCTACAGTAAAGTTACTGTAGACTATCAAAATACATGTGTACATCGATGACGTGCTACAGTAAAGTTACTGTAGACTATCAAAATGCATGTGTACATCGATGCGTGCTACAGTAAAGTTACTGTAGACTATCAAAATACATGTGTACATCGATGACGTGCTACAGTAAAGTTACTGTAGACTATCAAAATACATGTGTACATCGATGACGTGCTACAGTAAAAGTTACTGTAGACTATCAAAATACATGTGTACATCGATGACGTGCTACAGTAAAGTTACTGTAGACTATCAAAATACATGTGTACATCGATGACGTGCTACAGTAAAGTTACTGTAGACTATCAAAATGCATGTGTACATCGATGACGTGCTACAGTAAAGTTACTGTAGACTATCAAAATACATGTGTACATCGATGACGTGCTACAGTAAAGTTACTGTAGACTATCAAAATACATGTGTACATCGATGACGTGCTACAGTAAAGTTACTGTAGACTATCAAAATGCATGTACATCGATGACGTGCTACAGTAAAGTTACTGTAGACTATCAAATACATGTGTACATCGATGACGTGCTACAGTAAAGTTACTGTAGACTATCAAAATACATGTGTACATCGATGACGTGCTACAGTAAAGTTACTGTAGACTATCAAAATGCATGTGGTACATCGATGACGTGCTACAGTAAGTTACTGTAGACTATCAAAATGCATGTGTACATCGATGACGTGCTACAGTAAAGTTACTGTAGACTATCAAATACATGTGTACATCGATGACGTGTACAGTAAAGTTACTGTAGACTATCAAAATGCATGTGTACATCGATGAGTGCTACAGTAAAGTTACTGTAGACTATCAAAATGCATGTGTACATCGATGATGCGCTACAGTAAAATTAATGTGGACTATCAAAATGCATGTGTACATCGATGACACGCTACAGTAAAGTTACTGTAGACTATCAAAATGCATGTGTACATCGATGACGTGCTACAGTTAAGTTACTGTAGACTATCAAAATACATGTGTACATCGATGATGCGCTACAGTAAAGTTACTGTAGAGTATCAAAATGCATGTTACATCGATGACGCGCTACAGTAAAGTTACTGTTGACCATCAAAATGCATGTGTACATCGATGTCTTGCTACAGTACAGTTACTGTAGACCATCAAAATGCATGTGTACATCGATGACGTGCTACAGTAAAGTTACTGTATACCATGAAAATGCATGTGTACATCGATGTCTTGCTACAGTACAGTTACTGTAGACCATCAAAATGCATGTGTACATCGATGACGCGCTACAGTAAAATTAATGTAGACTATCAAAATGCATGTGTACATCGATGATGCGCTACAGTAAAGTTACTGTAGACTATCGAAATGCTGTGTACATCGATGATGCGCTACAGTAAAGTTACTGTAGACTATCAAAATGCATGTGTACATCGATGACGCGCTACAGTAAAGTTACTCTGTAGACTATCAAAATGCATGGTGTACATCGATGATGCGCTACAGTAAAGTTACTGTAGACTATCAAAATGCATGTGTACATCGATGTCTTGCTACAGTACAGTTACTGTAGACTATCAAAATGCATGTGACATCTATGACGCGCTATAGAAAAATTAATGTAGACTATCAAAATGCATGTGTACATCGATGTGCGCTAAAGTAAAGTTACTGTAGACTATCAAATGCATGTGTACATCGATGATGCGCTACAGTAAAGTTACTGTAGACTATCAAAATGCATGTGTACATCGATGACGTGCTACAATACAGTTACTGCAGACCATCAAAATGCATGTGTACATCGATGATGCGCTACAGTAAAGTTACTGTAGACTATCAAAATGCATGTGTACATCGATGACGTGCTACAGTAAAGTTACTGTAGACTATCAAAATGCATGTGTACATCGATGATGCGCTACAGTAAAAATTAATGTAGACTATCAAAATGCATGTGTACATCGATGACACGCTACAGTAAAGTTACTGTAGACTATCAAAATGCATGTGTACATCGATGATGCGCTACAGTAAAGTTACTGTAGACTATTAAATGCATGTGTACATCGATGACGCGCTACAGTAAAATTAATGTAGACTATCAAAATGCATGTGTACATCGATGACGCGCTACAGTAAAGTTACTGTAGACTATCAAAATGCATGTGTACATCGATGACGCGCTACAGTAAAGTTACTGTAGACTATCAAAATGCATGTGTACATCGATGATGCGCTACAGTAAAGTTACTGTAGACCATCAAAATGCATGTGTACATCGATTACGCGCTACAGACAGTTACTGTAGACTATCAAAATGCATATGTACATCGATGATGCGCTACAGTAAAGTTACTGTAGACTATCAAAATACATGTGTACATCGATGACACGCTACAGTAAAGTTACTGTAGACTATCAAAATGCATGTGTACATCGATGATGCGCTACAGTAAAGTTACTGTAGACTATTAAAATGCATGTGTACATCGATGACGCGCTACAGTAAAATTAATGTAGACTATCAAAAGGCATGTGTACATCGATGACGCGCTACAGTAAAGTTACTGTAGACTATCAAAATGCATGTGTACATCGATGACGCGCTACAGTAAAGTTACTGTAGACTATCAAAATGCATGTGTACATCGATGATGCGCTACAGTAAAGTTACTGTAGAGCATCAAAATGCATATGTACATCGATTACGCGCTACAGTACAGTTACTGTAGACTATCAAAATGCATATGTACATCGATGATGCGCTACAGTAAAGTTACTGTAGACTATCAAAATACATTTGTACATCGATGACACGCTACAGTAAAGTTACTGTAGACTATCAAAATGCATGTGTACATCGATGATGCGCTACAGTAAAGTTACTGTAGACCATCAAAATGCATGTGTACATCGATGACACGCTACAGTAAAGTTACTGTAGACTATCAAAATGCATGTGTACATCGATGATGCGCTACAGTAAAGTTACTGTAGACCATCAAAATGCATGTGTACATCGAGACACGCTACAGTAAAGTTACTGTAGACTATCAAAATGCATGTGTACATCGATGATGCGCTACAGTAAAGTTACTGTAGACCATCAAAATGCATGTGTACATCGATTACGCGCTACAGTACAGTTACTGTAGACTATCAAAATGCATGTGTACATCGATGACACGCTACAGTAAAGTTACTGTAGACTATCAAAATGCATGTGTACATCGATGATGCGCTACAGTAAAGTTACTGTAGACTATCAAAATGCATGTGTACATCGATGTCTTGCTACAGTACAGTTACTGTAGACCATCAAAATGCATGTGTACATCTATGACGCGCAATAGTAAAATTAATGTAGACTATCAAAATGCATGTGTACATCGATGATGCGCTACAGTAAAGTTACTGTAGACTATCAAAATGCATATGTACATCGATGATGCGCTACAGTAAAGTTACTGTAGACTATCAAAATGCATGTGTACATCGATGACGTGCTAAAATACAGTTACTGCAGACCATCAAAATGCATGTGGACATCGATGATGCGCTACAGTAAAGTTACTGTAGACTATCAAAATGCATGTGTACATCGATGACGTGCTACAGTAAAGTTACTGTAGACTATCAAAATGCATGTGTACATCGATGACGTGCTACAGTAAAGTTACTGTAGACTATCAAAATGCATGTGTACATCGATGATGCGCTACAGTAAAATTAATGTAGACTATCAAATGCATGTGTACATCGATGACACGCTACAGTAAAGTTACTGTAGACTATCAAAATGCATGTGTACATCGATGATGCGCTACAGTAAAGTTACTGTAGACTATTAAAATGCATGTGTACATCGATGACGCGCTACAGTAAAATTAATGTAGACTATCAAAATGCATGTGTACATCGATGACGCGCTACAGTAAAGTTACTGTAGACTATCAAAATGCATGTGTACATCGATGACGCGCTACAGTAAAGTTACTGTAGACTATCAAAATGCATGTGTACATCGATGATGCGCTACAGTAAAGTTACTGTAGACTATCAAAATGCATGTGTACATCGATGATGCGCTACAGTAAAGTTACTGTAGACTATCAAAATGCATGTGTACATCGATGACACGCTACAGTAAAGTTACTGTAGATTATCAAAATGCATGTGTACATCGATGATGCGCTACAGTAAAGTTACTGTAGACTATCAAAATGCATGTGTACATCGATGATGCGCTACAGTAAAGTTACTGTAGACCATCAAAATGCATGTGTACATCGATGACACGCTACAGTAAAGTTACTGTAGACTATCAAAATGCATGTGTACATCGATGATGCGCTACAGTAAAGTTACTGTAGACCATCAAAATGCATGTGTACATCGATTACGCGCTACAGTACAGTTACTGTAGACTATCAAAATGCATGTGTACATCGATGACACGCTACAGTAAAGTTACTGTAGACTATCAAAATGCATGTGTACATCGATGATGCGCTACAGTAAAGTTACTGTAGACTATCAAAATGCATGTGTACATCGATGTCTTGCTACAGTACAGTTACTTAGACCATCAAAATGCATGTGTACATCTATGACGCGCTATAGTAAAATTAATGTAGACTATCAAAATGCATGTGTACATCGATGATGCGCTACAGTAAAGTTACTGTAGACTATCAAAATGCATATGTACATCGATGATGCGCTACAGTAAAGTTACTGTAGACTATCAAAATGCATGTGTACATCGATGACGTGCTAAAATACAGTTACTGCAGACCATCAAAATGCATGTGGACATCGATGATGCGCTACAGTAAAGTTACTGTAGACTATCAAAATGCATGTGTACATCGATGACGTGCTACAGTAAAGTTACTGTAGACTATCAAAATGCATGTGTACATCGATGACGTGCTACAGTAAAGTTACTGTAGACTATCAAAATGCATGTGTACATCGATGACGTGCTACAGTAAAGTTACTGTAGACTATCAAAATGCATGTGTACATCGATGATGCGCTACAGTAAAATTAATGTAGACTATCAAAATGCATGTGTACATCGATGACACGCTACAGTAAAGTTACTGTAGACTATCAAAATGCATGTGTACATCGATGATGCGCTACAGTAAAGTTACTGTAGACTATTAAAATGCATGTGTACATCGATGACGCGCTACAGTAAAATTAATGTAGACTATCAAAATGCATGTGTACATCGATGACGCGCTACAGTAAAGTTACTGTAGACTATCAAAATGCATGTGTACATCGATGACGCGCTACAGTAAAGTTACTGTAGACTATCAAAATGCATGTGTACATCGATGATGCGCTACAGTAAAGTTACTGTAGACTATCAAAATGCATGTGTACATCGATGATGCGCTACAGTAAAGTTACTGTAGACTATCAAAATGCATGTGTACATCGATGACGTGCTACAATACAGTTACTGCAGACCATCAAAATGCATGTGTACATCGATGATGCGCTACAGTAAAGTTACTGTAGACTATCAAATGCATGTGTACATCGATGACGTGCTACAGTAAAGTCACTGTAGACTATCAAAATGCATGTGTACATCGATGACGTGCTACAGTAAAGTTACTGTAGACTATCAAAATGCATGTGTACATCGATGACGTGCTACAGTAAAGTTACTGTAGACCATCAAAATGCATGTGTACATCGATGATACGCTACAGTAAAATTAATGTAGACTATCAAAATGCATGTGTACATCGATGACACGCTACAGTAAAGTTACTGTAGACTATCAAAATGCATGTGTACATCGATGATGCGCTACAGTAAAGTTACTGTAGACTATAAAATGCATGTGCACATCGATGACGCGCTACAGTAAAATTAATGTAGACTATCAAAATGCATGTGTACATCGATGACGCGCTACAGTAAAGTTACTGTAGACTATAAAAATGCATGTGTACATCGATGACGCGCTACAGTAAAGTTACTGTAGACTATCAAAATGCATGTGTACATCGATGATGCGCTACAGTAAAGTTACTGTAGACCATCAAAATGCATGTGTACATCGATTACGCGCTACAGTACAGTTACTGTAGACTATCAAAATGCATATGTACATCGATGATGCGCTACAGTAAAGTTACTGTAGACTATCAAAATACATGTGTACATCGATGACACGCTACAGTAAAGTTACTGTAGACTATCAAAATGCATGTGTACATCGATGATGCGCTACAGTAAAGTTACTGTAGACTATTAAAATGCATGTGTACATCGATGACGCGCTACAGTAAAATTAATGTAGACTATCAAAATGCATGTGTACATCGATGACGCGCTACAGTAAAGTTACTGTAGACTATCAAAATGCATGTGTACATCGATGACGCGCTACAGTAAAGTTACTGTAGACTATCAAAATGCATGTGTACATCGATGATGCGCTACAGTAAAGTTACTGTAGACCATCAAAATGCATGTGTACATCGATTACGCGCTACAGTACAGTTACTGTAGACTATCAAAATGCATATGTACATCGATGTTGCGCTACAGTAAAGTTACTGTAGACTATCAAAATACATGTGTACATCGATGACACGCTACAGTAAAGTTACTGTAGACTATCAAAATGCATGTGTACATCGATGATGCGCTACAGTAAAGTTACTGTAGACCATCAAAATGCATGTGTACATCGATGACACGCTACAGTAAAGTTACTGTAGACTATCAAAATGCATGTGTACATCGATGATGCACTACAGTAAAGTTGCTGTAGACCATCAAAATGCATGTGTACATCGATGACACGCTACAGTAAAGTTTTTTGTAATTCATGTTTTTATTGTCCCAGACATTAAATAGGGATGGTCAAGTGCCAGGGTTGGGGCCACTGGGTTCACTTGCCGGTAACAAAAGGACAAGTTTACAAATACAACACATCTATATATATATACCACACCATCAAGCACCTAAGTAAATGACAAATATATATTTTTGTTTCAAATATTCCAACAATTTATCTATTATATTTCCTTTGGTATTGTACTTGTATATTCTTTTCAGTTTTGTATGGGTTTTTGTTTATATGCAAGTGTGTGTGTGTGTGTGTGTGTGTGTGTGTGTGTGTGTATGTGTGTGTGTGTCAACCCCTATGAGATTCAGATACAAACAGTATATATAATTCAGATACAAACAGTATATATTATACATTTTCATGATAAAAATATAGTTCTAAGCATCAGGAAACATTTTATACACTATAAATGTTGGTGATTTATTTCTACTACCCCTTCTGCAGTACTAACACCACAGTCACATCAGATGAAGAAAGTATATCATTCGTCAAAGATATTGATCCATGGGTCCCAAAATTCCAGAAATTTGGCATAAAGATTATTTTTTATTGCAATGATTTTTTCAATATTAATCTGATATTTAAGACTCATTTTCCATGTACTTAAATTTGGCAGTTTTTTATCAATTCTACACTTATATATGTAAAGTCTGGTAGTTAAAAATAGAAAATTTTGAGGTTTATATTTCTGTTTGGTCTATAAGTCCAAATATAGCACTTTCCCTATAGATATTGATGTAGCGATTTATTTTTTTATATATAAAATCCTCTACTTCCATCCAAAAGTTATTAACTATCTCACAATACCAAAACAGATGTTCTATTTTTTCAGCTGTATTGTTACAGAATGTACAGAGATTATTATCCCTTAGTTTAATTTTGAATAAAAAATCATTTGTAGAAATTATTCGTTGGTTTATCCTATATTGAAACCATTGTAATTTGGTATTTTTACAAGTTTTAAAGGGGATATTATATAGTAATTTCCAGTCAATATCAAGGTCTAGAATGGATTTCCATTTTTCTTGACTTTTGACAATTGTGTTGTTATTATTAAATACATTGTAAAAGTCCTTACTTCCTTTTTTACTTTTAAAAACTATTCTGAAAAAATATGGCATATCAATTTGTAATAAATTAACTGGTTGGTTTTGTATATTTAAACTTTTAATATATGATTCAATGGTGGACTTTATACCATTATATTCAACAAAGTTTGACCTGACAGCAGCATATCTTCTATTAAATTCTCTATATGAAATTATATTTCCATCTTCATTAAGTAAATCTTTTATGAAATATATGCCACAGTCAGACCAAGACTTGTAGAATACTGGACTTTTATTTATACAGATATCTTTATTGTACCAGATACTTACATCTTTAACATCATTTATATTTTCAGGTTTTTGTCTCATAGACAAGAAATTCCAGGCATCAAAACATTATTCCAAAAACAATTATTAGGATTATTTTGTTTTATTTTATTAAAATAATCATTTCCATACTTTAAGAAATTATCAATTTTAGAATATGAAATCTCAAATAATTTTCTGTATTTGGATTCAATTTGAAGTAGTCTTCTAATCCATGTTATTTTGAGTGATGCTATAAAATGTTTGATGTCTATCATTTTAAGCCGCCTTTTTCATAGCTCTGTGACATTAACTCTCTTTTTATGCGATCATTTTTATGTTGCCAAATAAAGTTAAAAAACATTTTGTTCAGTTTTGTTATTATTTCCAGTGGTGGATTTGGAATAGCAATAAATAAATGGTTTAGTTTGGAAATTATCAGTGTTTTCAAAATGGTTATTCTACCTAAAGGAGTTAAAATTCTTTTTGACCACTGTTTTAAGCTTTTTTCTATTTCTTGTATTTTATTATCATAATTTATTTTTATCATTCTGTCCAAATCAACAGAAAAATTTATTCCAAGCAATGTAAATGGACCTTGTTTCCAATCTAATTTAAAACGATGATTAAAGGTTTCGCCATTATATTTATTACATCCAATCCACACTGCTCTAGTTTTATTATTATTAATTTTTAGACCGGAGAGCAAGGCAAAGTCATCTAAAACATGTAAAGTTTCTTGTAATGATGACTCTGCTCCATCCAGTATGACAGTAGTGTCGTCCGCAAAAAGTGACAGTTTAAATTCTTCATCACCAATTTTAATACCTTTGATATTTTTATTATTTTTCAGAAGAACAGACAGAATCTCAGCACACATTAAGAATATGTAAGGTGAAATAGGGTCCCCTTGACGACAACCTCTTGTTATACAAAAATTCAGAAACAATTCCATTTTGTAGGACTGCTGACTTAATATCTTGTCGAAATATTTTAATCCATTTTATAAAAGATTCACCAAAATTGAAAAATCAAGCACTTTATCAATATAATCCCAGGACACTGAATCAAATGCCTTTTCAAAATCAATCATTAAAAGTAGTCCTGGTATATTTTTTTCCTCTGTATATTGCATTAAGTCATAAATTAGTCTAGTGTTTTCACCTATATATCTACCGCTGATAAATCCTGTCTGATCTTCTGAAATAATAAACGGTAATACCTTTTTCAATCTTTCAGCTATGCAGCCAGAACGCTACAGTAAAGTTACTGTAGACTATCAAAATGCATGTGTACATCGATGATGCGCTACAGTAAAGTTACTGTAGACCATCAAAATGCATGTGTACATCGATTACGCGCTACAGTACAGTTACTGTAGACTATCAAAATGCATGTGTACATCGATGACACGCTACAGTAAAGTTACTGTAGACTATCAAAATGCATGTGTACATCGATGATGCGCTACAGTAAAGTTACTGTAGACTATCAAAATGCATGTGTACATCGATGTCTTGCTACAGTACAGTTACTGTAGACCATCAAAATGCATGTGTACATCTATGACGCGCTATAGTAAAATTAATGTAGACTATCAAAATGCATGTGTACATCGATGATGCGCTACAGTAAAGTTACTGTAGACTATCAAAATGCATGTGTACATCGATGATGCGCTACAGTAAAGTTACTGTAGACTATCAAAATGCATGTGTACATCGATGACGTGCTAAAATACAGTTACTGCAGACCATCAAAATGCATGTGTACATCGATGATGCGCTACAGTAAAGTTACTGTAGACTATCAAAATGCATGTGTACATCGATGACGTGCTACAGTAAAGTTACTGTAGACTATCAAAATGCATGTGTACATCGATTGCGTGCTACAGTAAAGTTACTGTAGACTATAAAAATGCATGTGTACATCGATGACGTGCTACAGTAAAGTTACTGTAGACTATCAAAATGCATGTGTACATCGATGATGCGCTACAGTAAAATTAATGTAGACTATCAAAATGCATGTGTACATCGATGACACGCTACAGTAAAGTTACTGTAGACTATCAAAATGCATGTGTACATCGATGATGCGCTACAGTAAAGTTACTGTAGACTATTAAAATGCATGTGTACATCGATGACGCGCTACAGTAAAATTAATGTAGACTATCAAAATGCATGTGTACATCGATGACGCGCTACAGTAAAGTTACTGTAGACTATCAAAATGCATGTGTACATCGATGACGCGCTACAGTAAAGTTACTGTAGACTATCAAAATGCATGTGTACATCGATGATGCGCTACAGTAAAGTTACTGTAGACTATCAAAATGCATGTGTACATCGATGATGCGCTACAGTAAAGTTACTGTAGACTATCAAATGCATGTGTACATCGATGACGTGCTAAAATACAGTTACTGCAGACAAAATACATGTGTACATCGATGATGTGCTACAGTAAAGTTACTGTAGACTATCAAAATGCATGTGTACATCGATGACGTGCTACAGTAAAGTTACTGTAGACTATCAAAATGCATGTGTACATCGATGACGTGCTACAGTAAAGTTACTGTAGACTATCAAAATACATGTGTACATCGATGACGTGCTACAGTAAAGTTACTGTAGACTATCAAAATACATGTGTACATCGATGACGTGCTACAGTAAAGTTACTGTAGACTATCAAAATGCATGTGTACATCGATGACGTGCTACAGTAAAGTTACTGTAGACTATCAAAATACATGTGTACATCGATGACGTGCTACAGTAAAGTTACTGTAGACTATCAAAATACATGTGTACATCGATGACGTGCTACAGTAAAGTTACTGTAGACTATCAAAATACATGTGTACATCGATGACGTGCTACAGTAAAGTTACTGTAGACTATCAAAATACATGTGTACATCGATGACGTGCTACAGTAAAGTTACTGTAGACTATCAAAATACATGTGTACATCGATGACGTGCTACAGTAAAGTTACTGTAGACTATCAAAATACATGTGTACATCGATGACGTGCTACAGTAAAGTTACTGTAGACTATCAAAATACATGTGTACATCGATGACATGCTACAGTAAAGTTACTGTAGACTATCAAAATGCATGTGTACATCGATGACGCGCTACAGTAAAGTTACTGTAGACTATCAAAATGCATGTGTACATCGATGATGCGCTACAGTAAAGTTACTGTAGACTATCAAAATGCATGTGTACATCGATGATGCGCTACAGTAAAGTTACTGTAGACTATCAAAATGCATGTGTACATCGATGACGTGCTAAAATACAGTTACTGCAGACCATCAAAATACATGTGTACATCGATGATGTGCTACAGTAAAGTTACTGTAGACTATCAAAATGCATGTGTACATCGATGACGTGCTACAGTAAAGTTACTGTAGACTATCAAAATGCATGTGTACATCGATGACGTGCTACAGTAAAGTTACTGTAGACTATCAAAATGCATGTGTACATCGATGACGTGCTACAGTAAAGTTCCTGTAGACTATCAAAATGCATGTGTACATCGATGATGCGCTACAGTAAAATTAATGTAGACTATCAAAATGCATGTGTACATCGATGACACGCTACAGTAAAGTTACTGTAGACTATCAAAATGCATGTGTACATCGATGATGCGCTACAGTAAAGTTACTGTAGACTATCAAAATGCATGTGTACATCGATGACGTGCTACAGTTAAGTTACTGTAGACTATCAAAATACATGTGTACATCGATGATGCGCTACAGTAAAGTTACTGTAGAGTATCAAAATGCATGTGTACATCGATGACGCGCTACAGTAGAGTTACTGTTGACCATCAAAATGCATGTGTACATCGATGTCTTGCTACAGTACAGTTACTGTAGACCATCAAAATGCATGTGTACATCGATGACGTGCTACAGTAAAGTTACTGTATACCATGAAAATGCATGTGTACATCGATGTCTTGCTACAGTAAAGTTACTGTAGACCATCAAAATGCATGTGTACATCGATGATGCGCTACAGTAAAATTAATGTAGACTATCAAAATGCATGTGTACATCGATGATGCGCTACAGTAAAGTTACTGTAGACTATCGAAATGCATGTGTACATTGATGATGCGCTACAGTAAAGTTACTGTAGACTATCAAAATGCATGTGTACATCGATGACGCGCTACAGTAAAGTTACTGTAGACTATCAAAATGCATGTGTACATCGATGATGCGCTACAGTAAAGTTACTGTAGACTATCAAAATGCATGTGTACATCGATGTTTTGCTACAGTACAGTTACTGTAGACCATCAAAATGCATGTGTACATCTATGACGCGCTATAGTAAAATTAATGTAGACTATCAAAATGCATGTGTACATCGATGATGCGCTACAGTAAAGTTACTGTAGACTATCAAAATGCATGTGTACATCGATGATGCGTTACAGTAAAGACTGTAGACTATCAAAATGCATGTGTACATCGATGACGTGCTACAATACAGTTAATGCAGACCATCAAAATGCATGTGTACATCGATGATGCGCTACAGTAAAGTTACTGTAGACTATCAAAATGCATGTGTACATCGATGACGTGCTACAGTAAAGTTTACTGTAGACTATCAAAATGCATGTGTACATCGATGACGTGCTACAGTAAAGTTACTGTAGACTATCAAAATGCATGTGTACATCGATGACGTGCTACAGTAAAGTTACTGTAGACTATCAAAATGCATGTGTACATCGATGATGCGCTACAGTAAAGTTACTGTAGACTATTAAAATGCATGTGTACATCGATGACGCGCTACAGTAAATTAATGTAGACTATCAAAATGCATGTGTACATCGATGACGCGCTACAGTAAGTTACTGTAGACTATCAAATGCATGTGTACATCGATGACGCGCTACAGTAAAGTTACTGTAGACTATCAAAATGCATGTGTACATCGATGATGCGCTACAGTAAAGTTACTGTAGACTATCAAAATGCATGTGTACATCGATGATGCGCTACAGTAAAGTTACTGTAGACTATCAAAATGCATGTGTACATCGATGACGTGCTAAAATACAGTTACTGCAGACCATCAAAATACATGTGTACATCGATGATGCGCTACAGTAAAGTTACTGTAGACTATCAAAATGCATGTGTACATCGATGACGTGCTACAGTAAAGTTACTGTAGACTATCAAAATGCATGTGTACATCGATGACGTGCTACAGTAAAGTTACTGTAGACTATCAAAATGCATGTGTACATCGATGACGTGCTACAGTAAAGTTACTGTAGACTATCAAAATGCATGTGTACATCGATGATGCGCTACAGTAAAATTAATGTAGACTATCAAAATGCATGTGTACATCGATGACACGCTACAGTAAAGTTACTGTAGACTATCAAAATGCATGTGTACACGATGATGCGCTACAGTAAAGTTACTGTAGACCATCAAAATGCATGTGTACATCGATGACGTGCTACAGTTAAGTTACTGTAGACTATCAAAATACATGTGTACATCGATGATGCGCTACAGTAAAGTTACTGTAGAGTATCAAAATGCATGTGTACATCGATGACGCGCTACAGTAAAGTTACTGTTGACCATCAAAATGCATGTGTACATCGATGTCTTGCTACAGTACAGTTACTGTAGACCATCAAAATGCATGTGTACATCGATGACGTGCTACAGTAAAGTTACTGTATACCATGAAAATGCATGTGTACATCGATGTCTTGCTACAGTACAGTTACTGTAGACCATCAAAATGCATGTGTACATCGATGACGCGCTACAGTAAAATTAATGTAGACTATCAAAATGCATGTGTACATCGATGATGCGCTACAGTAAAGTTACTGTAGACTATCGAAATGCATGTGTACATCGATGATGCGCTACAGTAAAGTTACTGTAGACTATCAAAATGCATGTGTACATCGATGACGCGCTACAGTAAAGTTACTGTAGACTATCAAAATGCATGTGTACATCGATGATGCGCTACAGTAAAGTTACTGTAGACTATCAAAATGCATGTGTACATCGATGACGTGCTACAATACAGTTACTGTAGACCATCAAAATGCATGTGTACATCGTTGACGCGCTACAGTAAAGTTACTGTAGACTATCAAAATGCATGTGTACATCGATGACGTGCTACAGTAAAGTTACTGTAGACTATCAAAATGCATGTGTACATCGATGACGTGCTACAGTAAAGTTACTGTAGACTATCAAAATGCATGTACATCGATGATGCGCTACAGTAAAATTAATGTAGACTATCAAAATGCATGTGTACATCGATGACACGCTACAGTAAAGTTACTGTAGACTATCAAAATGCATGTGTACATCGATGATGCGCTACAGTAAAAGTTACTGTAGACTATTAAAATGCATGTGTACATCGATGACGCGCTACAGTAAAATTAATGTAGACTATCAAAATGCATGTGTACATCGATGACGCGCTACAGTAAAGTTACTGTAGACTATCAAAATGCATGTGTACATCGATGACGCGCTACAGTAAAGTTACTGTAGACTATCAAATGCATGTGTACATCGATGATGCGCTACAGTAAAGTTACTGTAGACCATCAAAATGCATGTGTACATCGATTACGCGCTACAGTACAGTTACTGTAGACTATCAAAATGCATATGTACATCGATGATGCGCTACAGAAAAGTTACTGTAGACTATCAAAATACATGTGTACATCGATGACACGCTACAGTAAAGTTACTGTAGACTATCAAAATGCATGTGTACATCGATGATGCGCTACAGTAAAGTTACTGTAGATTATTAAAATGCATGTGTACATCGTTGACGCGCTACAGTAAAATTAATGTAGACTATCAAAATGCATGTGTACATCGATGACGCGCTACAGTAAAGTTACTGTAGACAATCAAAATGCATGTGTACATCGATGACGCGTTACAGTAAAGTTACTGTAGACTATCAAAATGCATGTGTACATCGATGATGCGCTACAGTAAAGTTACTGTAGACCATCAAAATGCATGTGTACATCGATTACGCGCTACAGTACAGTTACTGTAGACTATCAAATGCATATGTACATCGATGACGCGCTACAGTAAAGTTACTGTAGACTATCAAAATACATGTGTACATCGATGACACGCTACAGTAAAGTTACTGTAGACTATCAAAATGCATGTGTACATCGATGATGGGCTACAGTAAAGTTACTGTAGACCATCAAAATGCATGTGTACATCGATGACACGCTACAGTAAAGTTACTGTTTACTATCAAAATGCATGTGTACATCGATGATGCGCTACAGTAAAGTTACTGTAGACCATCAAAATGCATGTGTACATCGATGACACGCTACAGTAAAGTTACTGTAGACTATCAAAATGCATGTGTACATCGATGATGCGCTACAGTAAAGTTACTGTAGACCATCAAAATGCATGTGTACATCGATACGCGCTACAGTACAGTTACTGTAGACTATCAAAATGCATGTGTACATCGATGACACGCTACAGTAAAGTTACTGTAGACTATCAAAATGCATGTGTACATCGATGATGCGCTACAGTAAAGTTACTGTAGACTATCAAAATGCATGTGTACATCGATGTCTTGCTACAGTAAAGTTACTGTAGACTATCAAAATGCATGTGTACATCGATGACGTGCTACAGTAAAGTTACTGTAGATTATCAAAATGCATGTGTACATCGATGACGTGCTACAGTAAAGTTACTGTAGACTATCAAAATGCATGTGTACATCGATGATGCGCTACAGTAAAATTAATGTAGACTATCAAAATGCATGTGTACATCGATGACACGCTACAGTAAAGTTACTGTAGACTATCAAAATGCATGTGTACATCGATGATGCGCTACAGTAAAGTTACTGTAGACTATTAAAATGCATGTGTACATCGATGACGCGCTATAGTAAAGTTACTGTAGACTATCAAAATGCATGTGTAATCGATGACGCGCTACAGTAAAGTTTACTGTAGACTATCAAAATGCATGTGTACATCGATGATGCGCTACAGTAAAGTTACTGTAGACCATCAAAATGCATGTGTACATCGATACGCGCTACAGTACAGTTACTGTAGACTATCAAAATGCATATGTACATCGATGATGCGCTACAGTAAAGTTACTGTAGACTATCAAAATACATGTGTACATCGATGACACCCTACAGTAAAGTTACTGTAGACTATCAAAATGCATGTGTACATCGATGATGCGCTACAGTAAAGTTACTGTAGACCATCAAAATGCATGTGTACATCGATGACACGCTACAGTAAAGTTACTGTAGACTATCAAAATGCATGTGTACATCGATGATGCGCTACAGTAAAGTTACTGTAGACCATCAAAATGCATGTGTACATCGATGATATGCGCTACAGTAAAGTTACTGTAGACTATCAAAATGCATGTGTACATCGATGACGCGCTACAGTAAGTTACTGTAGACTATCAAAATGCATGTGTACATCGATGATGCGCTACAGTAAAGTTACTGTAGACTATCAAAATGCATGTGTACATCGATGTCTTGCTACAGTACAGTTACTGTAGACCATCAAAATGCATGTGTACATCTATGACGCGCTACAGTAAAATTAATGGAGACTATCAAAATGCATGTGTACATCGATGATGCGCTACAGTAAAGTTACTGTAGACTATCAAAATGCATGTGTACATCGATGATGCGCTACAGTAAAGTTACTGTAGACTATCAAAATGCATGTGTACATCGATGACGTGCTACAATACAGTTACTGCAGACCATCAAAATGCATGTGTACATCGATGATGCGCTACAGTAAAGTTACTGTAGACTATCAAAATACATGTGTACATCGATGACGTGCTACAGTAAAGTTACTGTAGACTATCAAAATGCATGTGTACATCGATGACGTGCTACAGTAAAGTTACTGTAGACTATCAAAATGCATGTGTACATCGATGACGTGCTACAGTAAAGTTACTGTAGACTATCAAAATGCATGTGTACATCGATGACACGCTACAGTAAAGTTACTGTTTACTATCAAAATGCATGTGTACATCGATGATGCGCTACAGTAAAGTTACTGTAGACCATCAAAATGCATGTGTACATCGATGACACGCTACAGTAAAGTTACTGTAGACTATCAAAATGCATGTGTACATCGATGATGCGCTACAGTAAAGTTACTGTAGACCATCAAAATGCATGTGTACATCGATTACGCGCTACAGTACAGTTACTGTAGACTATCAAAATGCATGTGTACATCGATGACACGCTACAGTAAAGTTACTGTAGACTATCAAAATGCATGTGTACATCGATGATGCGCTAAGTAAAGTTACTGTAGACTATCAAAATGCATGTGTACATCGATGTCTGCTACAGTAAAGTTACTGTAGACTATCAAAATGCATGTGTACATCGATGACGTGCTACAGTAAAGTTACTGTAGACTATCAAAATGCATGTGTACATCGATGACGTGCTACAGTAAAGTTACTGTAGACTATCAAAATGCATGTGTACATCGATGATGCGCTACAGTAAAATTAATGTAGACTATCAAAATGCATGTGTACATCGATGACACGCTACAGTAAAGTTACTGTAGACTATCAAAATGCATGTGTACATCGATGATGCGCTACAGTAAAGTTACTGTAGACTATTAAAATGCATGTGTACATCGATGACGCGCTACAGTAAAATTAATGTAGACTATCAAAATGCATGTGTACATCGATGTCGCGCTACAGTAAAGTTACTGTAGACTATCAAAATGCATGTGTACATCGATGACGCGCTACAGTAAAGTTACTGTAGACTATCAAAATGCATGTGTACATCGATGATGCGCTACAGTAAAGTTACTGTAGACCATCAAAATGCATGTGTACATCGATTACGCGCTACAGTACAGTTACTGTAGACTATCAAAATGCTATGTACATCGATGATGCGCTACAGTAAAGTTACTGTAGACTATCAAAATGCATGTGTACATCGATGACACGCTACAGTAAAGTTACTGTAGACTATCAAAATGCATGTGTACATCGATGATGCGCTACAGTAAAGTTACTGTAGACCATCAAAATGCATGTGTACATCGATGACACGCTACAGTAAAGTTACTGTAGACTATCAAAATGCATGTGTACATCGATGATGCGCTACAGTAAAGTTACTGTAGACCATCAAAATGCATGTGTACATCGATGACACGCTACAGTAAAGTTACTGTAGACTATCAAAATGCATGTGTACATCGATTACGCGTACAGTACAGTTACTGTAGACTATCAAAATGCATGTGTACATCGATGACACGCTACAGTAAAGTTACTGTAGACTATCAAAATGCATGTGTACATCGATGATGCGCTACAGTAAAGTTACTGTAGACCATCAAAATGCATGTGTACATCGATGATGCGCTACAGTAAAGTTACTGTAGACTATCAAAATGCATGTGTACATCGATGACGCGCTACAGTAAAGTTACTGTAGACTATCAAAATGCATGTGTACATCGATGATGCGCTACAGTAAAGTTACTGTAGACTATCAAAATGCATGTGTACATCGATGTCTTGCTACAGTACAGTTACTGTAGACCATCAAAATGCATGTGTACATCTATGACGCGCTATAGTAAAATTAATGTAGACTATCAAAATGCATGTGTACATCGATGATGCGCTACAGTAAAGTTACTGTAGACTATCAAAATGCATGTGTACATCGATGATGCGCTACAGTAAAGTTACTGTAGACTATCAAAATGCATGTGTATAACGATGACGTGCTAAAATACAGTTACTGCAGACCATCAAAATGCATGTGTACATCGATGATGCGCTACAGTAAAGTTACTGTAGACTATCAAAATGCATGTGTACATCGATGACGTGCTACAGTAAAGTTACTGTAGACTATCAAAATGCATGTGTACATCGATGACGTGCTACAGTAAAGTTACTGTAGACTATCAAAATGCATGTGTACATCGATGACGTGCTACAGTAAAGTTACTGTAGACTATCAAAATGCATGTGTACATCGATGATGCGCTACAGTAAAATTAATGTAGACTATCAAAATGCATGTGTACATCGATGACACGCTACAGTAAAGTTACTGTAGACTATCAAAATGCATGTGTACATCGATGATGCGCTACAGTAAAGTTACTGTAGACTATTAAAATGCATGTGTACATCGATTACGCGCTACAGTAAAATTAATGTAGACTATCAAAATGCATGTGTACATCGATGACACGCTACAGTAAAATTAATGTAGACTATCAAAATGCATGTGTACATCGATGACACGCTACAGTAAAGTTACTGTAGACTATCAAAATGCATGTGTACATCGATGACACGCTACAGTAAAGTTACTGTAGACTATCAAAATGCATGTGTACATCGATGATGCGCTACAGTAAAGTTACTGTAGACTATTAAAATGCATGTGTACATCGATTACGCGCTACAGTAAAATTAATGTAGACTATCAAAATGCATGTGTACATCGATTACGCGCTACAGTACAGTTACTGTAGACTATCAAAATGCATATGTACATCGATGATGCGCTACAGTAAAGTTACTGTAGACTATCAAATACATGTGTACATCGATGACACGCTACAGTAAAGTTACTGTAGACTATCAAAATGCATGTGTACATCGATGATGCGCTACAGTAAAGTTACTGTAGACCATCAAAATGCATGTGTACATCGATGACACGCTACAGTAAAGTTACTGTAGACTATCAAAATGCATGTGTACATCGATGATGCGCTACAGTAAAGTTACTGTAGACCATCCAAATGCATGTGTACATCGATGACACGCTACAGTAAAGTTACTGTAGACTATCAAAATGCATGTGTACATCGATGATGCGCTACAGAAAAGTTACTGTAGACCATCAAAATGCATGTGTACATCGATTACGCGCTACAGTACAGTTACTGTAGACTATCAAAATGCATGTGTACATCGATGACACGCTACAGTAAAGTTACTGTAGACTATCAAAATGCATGTGTACATCGATGACGTGCTACAGTAAAGTTACTGTAGACTATCAAAATGCATGTGTACATCGATGATGCGCTACAGTAAAATTAATGTAGACTATCAAAATGCATGTGTACATCGATGACACGCTACAGTAAAGTTACTGTAGACTATCAAAATGCATGTGTACATCGATGATGCGCTACAGTAAAGTTACTGTAGACTATTAAAATGCATGTGTACATCGATGACGCGCTACAGTAAAATTAATGTAGACTATCAAAATGCATGTGTACATCGATGTCGCGCTACAGTAAAGTTACTGTAGACTATCAAAATGCATGTGTACATCGATGACGCGCTACAGTAAAGTTACTGTAGACTATCAAAATGCATGTGTACATCGATGATGCGCTACAGTAAAGTTACTGTAGACCATCAAAATGCATGTGTACATCGATTACGCGCTACAGTACAGTTACTGTAGACTATCAAAATGCATATGTACATCGATGATGCGCTACAGTACAGTTACTGTAGACTATCAAAATGCATGTGTACATCGATGACACGCTACAGTAAAGTTACTGTAGACTATCAAAATGCATGTGTACATCGATGATGCGCTACAGTAAAGTTACTGTAGACCATCAAAATGCATGTGTACATCGATGACACGCTACAGTAAAGTTACTGTAGACTATCAAAATGCATGTGTACATCGATGATGCGCTACAGTAAAGTTACTGTAGACCATCAAAATGCATGTGTACATCGATGACACGCTACAGTAAAGTTACTGTAGACTATCAAAATGCATGTGTACATCGATTACGCGCTACAGTACAGTTACTGTAGACTATCAAAATGCATGTGTACATCGATGACACGCTACAGTAAAGTTACTGTAGACTATCAAAATGCATGTGTACATCGATGATGCGCTACAGTAAAGTTACTGTAGACCATCAAAATGCATGTGTACATCGATGATGCGCTACAGTAAAGTTACTGTAGACTATCAAAATGCATGTGTACATCGATGACGCGCTACAGTAAAGTTACTGTAGACTATCAAAATGCATGTGTACATCGATGATGCGCTACAGTAAAGTTACTGTAGACTATCAAAATGCATGTGTACATCGATGTCTTGCTACAGTACAGTTACTGTAGACCATCAAAATGCATGTGTACATCTATGACGCGCTATAGTAAAATTAATGTAGACTATCAAAATGCATGTGTACATCGATGATGCGCTACAGTAAAGTTACTGTAGACTATCAAAATGCATGTGTACATCGATGATGCGCTACAGTAAAGTTACTGTAGACTATCAAAATGCATGTGTACATCGATGACGTGCTACAATACAGTTACTGCAGACCATCAAAATGCATGTGTACATCGATGATGCGCTACAGTAAAGTTACTGTAGACTATCAAAATGCATGTGTACATCGATGACGTGCTACAGTAAAGTTACTGTAGACTATCAAAATGCATGTGTACATCGATGACGTGCTACAGTAAAGTTACTGTAGACTATCAAAATGCATGTGTACATCGATGACGTGCTACAGTAAAGTTACTGTAGACTATCAAAATGCATGTGTACATCGATGATGCGCTACAGTAAAATTAATGTAGACTATCAAAATGCATGTGTACATCGATGACACGCTACAGTAAAGTTACTGTAGACTATCAAAATGCATGTGTACATCGATGATGCGCTACAGTAAAGTTACTGTAGACTATTAAAATGCATGTGTACATCGATTACGCGCTACAGTAAAATTAATGTAGACTATCAAAATGCATGTGTACATCGATGACACGCTACAGTAAAATTAATGTAGACTATCAAAATGCATGTGTACATCGATGACACGCTACAGTAAAGTTACTGTAGACTATCAAAATGCATGTGTACATCGATGACACGCTACAGTAAAGTTACTGTAGACTATCAAAATGCATGTGTACATCGATGATGCGCTACAGTAAAGTTACTGTAGACTATTAAAATGCATGTGTACATCGATTACGCGCTACAGTAAAATTAATGTAGACTATCAAAATGCATGTGTACATCGATTACGCGCTACAGTACAGTTACTGTAGACTATCAAAATGCATGTGTACATCGATGATGCGCTACAGTAAAGTTACTGTAGACCATCCAAATGCATGTGTACATCGATGACACGCTACAGTAAAGTTACTGTAGACTATCAAAATGCATGTGTACATCGATGATGCGCTACAGAAAAGTTACTGTAGACCATCAAAATGCATGTGTACATCGATTACGCGCTACAGTACAGTTACTGTAGACTATCAAAATGCATGTGTACATCGATGACACGCTACAGTAAAGTTACTGTAGACTATCAAAATGCATGTGTACATCGATGATGCGCTACAGTAAAGTTACTGTAGACTATCAAAATGCATGTGTACATCGATGTCTTGCTACAGTACAGTTACTGTAGACCATCAAAATGCATGTGTACATCTATGACGCGCTATAGTAAAATTAATGTAGACTATCAAAATGCATGTGTACATCGATGATGCGCTACAGTAAAGTTACTGTAGACTATCAAAATGCATGTGTACATCGATGATGCGCTACAGTAAAGTTACTGTAGACTATCAAAATGCATGTGTACATCGATGACGTGCTACAGTACAGTTACTGCAGACCATCAAAATGCATGTGTACATCGATGATGCGCTACAGTAAAGTTACTGTAGACTATCAAAATGCATGTGTACATCGATGACGTGCTACAGTAAAGTTACTGTAGACTATCAAAATGCATGTGTACATCGATGACGTGCTACAGTAAAGTTACTGTAGACTATCAAAATGCATGTGTACATCGATGACGTGCTACAGTAAAGTTACTGTAGACTATCAAAATGCATGTGTACATCGATGATGCGCTACAGTAAAATTAATGTAGACTATCAAAATGCATGTGTACATCGATGACACGCTATAGTAAAGTTACTGTAGACTATCAAAATGTATGTGTACATCGATGATGCGCTACAGTAAAGTTACTGTAGACTATTAAAATGCATGTGTACATCGATGACGCGCTACAGTAAAATTAATGTAGACTATCAAAATGCATGTGTACATCGATGTCGCGCTACAGTAAAGTTACTGTAGACTATCAAAATGCATGTGTACATCGATGATGCGCTACAGTAAAGTTACTTTAGACTATCAAAATGCATGTGTACATCGATGATGCGCTACAGTAAAGTTACTGTAGACTATCAAAATGCATGTGTACATCGATGATGCGCTACAGTAAAGTTACTGTAGACCATCAAAATGCATGTGTACATCGATGACACGCTACAGTAAAGTTACTGTAGACTATCAAAATGCATGTGTACATCGATGATGCGCTACAGTAAAGTTACTGTAGACCATCAAAATGCATGTGTACATCGATGACGCGCTACAGTACAGTTACTGTAGACTATCAAAATGCATGTGTACATCGATGACACGCTACAGTAAAGTTACTGTAGACTATCAAAATGCATGTGTACATCGATGATGCGCTACAGTAAAGTTACTGTAGACTATCAAAATGCATGTGTACATCGATGATGCGCTACAGTAAAGTTACTGTAGACTATCAAAATGCATGTGTACATCGATGATGCGCTACAGTAAAGTTACTGTAGACTATCAAAATGCATGTGTACATCGATGATGCGCTACAGTAAAGTTACTGTAGACTATCAAAATGCATGTGTACATCGATGATGCGCTACAGTAAAGTTACTGTAGACTATCAAAATGCATATGTACATCGATGATGCGCTACAGTAAAGTTACTGTAGACTATCAAAATGCATGTGTACATCGATGACCTGCAAGAGTAAAAGCTTGAAAAACACGTGGTACACAGACATGAATTAAACAGTAGCATAAATAATGTTTATAGGTATAGAAATTTATTCTCTTGGTAGAGGTTGTAATTGTTGGGTTAACCGCACCAATCGGAACGGAATTTCGATTTTTATACCAACCCAATCCAGAAACAATAGATTTAAACAGAACAGGAAACTCAGGTCGCTACAATGGTAAAAAAACCACGGTTATTTTACAAGATCAACCAGGTACTTCATGAACGAAGAACTCCATGAATGAAGTTGAAAACGGAATTGAATACATGTTTGTGGTACTACCAAATTTATTATAAAATTAAGTTATATTCAAAAACAAACATACTAATCCATGTCCGAATCACAATCCAGAAGCAAAGTAAAAACTTTGAAACTGACAAGTCAGGTTAGACACGTGAACTTCCAAAAAGGAAGTGAGGCCGGGTATTTCGGAGAAGTGGCAGCTTCTGCTTAGCTAGCTATACCCACCACGTGTGTAATCAAAATTATGTGAAAGGAACATGAAACTATGGAACGTCAAATATATCCAGGGCAATCCTGGACACAGAGACATCAAACATATTAACACTTCTGTAATGACGGCCTTGATAAGCCTAAGCTTGCAACATCCCAGAGTCAACAATTTATTTGTAAGCAGCCTGCTTCGTTGTACAAAGTCCCTGTAGTGGGAACAAGCTCTACCATAGCGTATTAATTGGGAAACAAATACACCATCAGCAGGAGAAGCAGGTATATTGCTGCATAGAAAAAGAAAGTTGACAATAGAAAATTGAGGTCATCACGTTTGTCATAAAGTTTCAAATGTAGCCTTTCGTGGACGTCATAATTCATGAAGCAGAACTTGAGGAATCAGTTGTATCTTTTATATCAAGCTCACTAGGATAGATGACATTCACATAGTCTCCAAATTTAGAATTGTTAAGAGACAGAACGTCATCTATATATCTGTATGTGGAGTTGAACGATTTGGCGTCAGTCTTCTCTCAAGATTTCACTAGGTTCTGCATAAATTATAATACTATTAATTTTCACAAAATCTGACTTATGATTAAGGAAAGATAACCCCTACAGACAATAAGAAATTGTTCTTATGTTCTTATTGTTTATATGAGAATCTGTAAACAAAATAAATTTAAATCAATAACTTCAAACAGCAAAAAATTATTTAATATAAAACTTTGAACTTCTAGGCCTTTTGGCTTATGAATAAAATGTGATTTTTTTATAACCTTGAAAGAAGATCAAAGTCAGCAACCTTGGCTAACTTAGCAGCACTGCATGACCTTATTGTATATATAGAGTATTAACTTAATATAATTCTAGTCTAATCAATGGCAAGAAAATCCTTTTTATTTCACGCTAATGTGACATTTATGCAAAAGCAAAAGTTGGGTAGCTTCGTAATCAAAAACAAACATACTAATCCATGTCCGAATCACAATCCAGAAGCAAAGTAAAAACTTTGAAACTGACAAGTTAGGTTATACACGGGAACTTCCAAAAGGGAAGTGAGGCCTGGTGCTCCGGAAGGGTAAGCACCTCCTGTTTAGCTAGCTACACCCGCCACTTGATAGAACTATTTATGCTACTTGATATTTCACGCTTTTGGATCGTTGAGACCCTCTACAAGAACACATACTAATAAACACCATATCAAAAAGACCAAATGCTCATTCAAAACTGAGATTTAGATGTGCTTAGTAATGTTTTTATTGTGCATTGCAAATAACATGCTGGTAAAAGTTGGTTTTACACATTAAAGGTACATTATAAATAGTGAAAGTAAAGTAAAGTACCTTTAATTTTATAATGTAATATTCTTTAATATTTAAGATTAAGCAATTCTGTGGTACCTTAGTGGTCTTTGTCACAGCCCAACCAACTGATGGACAAATATTTGTATTGTCAACTCCTTTTATTTTGCCACATGGTTTTTCCATGCGGGATTAAATTTAGTTTTAATATAATTGTACAACTAAATCAAGTCCATGAATAAACAATATGTCATTTACCAATTTTATTACAGTCCAACCTGTCGCAAAGACCACCTCTATATAAGGGTCACCTACTAATAAAGGCCAGTAGAATTGTATCCCAATTGTCTTTTATTCATATTATTTCAACTTGTATATAAATGCCACCTGCTCATAAAGGCCACCTTTACTGGTTCCCTTGGGTGGCCTTTATAGACAGGGTTGACTGTAGTTTTCAAGTCTTCATATAAGAAAGGGACTATTTTTTATCTGTAGGTCCACTATGCAGTTTTTTAATGAACAAGTATTCCTGCAGAGTAACGACAATGATAGGAGGAGTGTTGCTGACCACAGGGTGTTTTGTTGCAGCCTTTATGCCATCCCTTAATTGGGTCATTTTGGTGTTTGGATTCATCGGAGGCAAGTTTAAAACAGTAAAGGGAGGAATCTTGTTTTCATCTAAATTTCAATTTTTTGATTTGTTTAAAATAGAAATTTAAATAGCCATAAACACCAACGAGCATGCTACAGAAAAGGATCCGAATTTGGAAATAGGAATAATTAATGATAATCAGGCACTGGTTTATGTCAATCTAGTGGTCATTTTATTTTAACTTGCAGCTACAGTGCCATTATTTCTCCAATCCTATTCAGACTTGCTTGTATATCGCAGACAGACATGCTTTATATTATGGAACTTAGTTTGACTTAACTGCCATGACAGTTGCCAAAGCTGATGGATAATTTTAGTTAATGCGCTTGTTACAATCACAAATCAAAATTTTCTTATTATTGTCATTATTAATTTTGGTATTTTTCCACAAAAGTTATGTAACATGACTAAAAACCGTTTGATAAAATGAGATGAAACTTGTTCCTTGCGATGCGTAGTTGTGCCTTTTTGAGATCACACCTCGTTGATTAAATAGCAAGACCTAAACCTAAAACAAGATCAATGTGTAAAAGCAGTAATTTGTCTAGATTCAAATTTCAAATTCCTAATGTTCAGTAGTTATATATCTGATGATTTAAAGTTAGATAAAAACTTAGGCTACGTATCTGCTTACTTGTTTATCGAATTTCGTTTGCGAATGATATTGCAAGCCTAGGTTTATCAAGGCCCTCAAAAAGTTTTATGGCCGTCATCACAGTATTGTTGATAAGTTTGATGTCTCTGTGTCCAGGATTGCCCTGGACATAGTTCCATGTTCCTTTCACACAATTTTGATAACACACGTGGCGAGTAAAGCTAGTTAAACAGGATGTGCTTACCCTTCTGGAGCACCCGGCCTCACTTCTTTGGTGGAAGTTCAAGTGTCTAACCTAACTTGTCAGTTAAAAGTTTTAACTTTGCTTCTGGATTGTGATTCGGACATGGATTAGTATTTTTGTTTTTGATTAGTATGTACTATGGACATATTAACACAATGTCTAAGGAAGTTTTTCTGAGTTACTACAATTAAGGCTGATGACCAAGGTGTTGTTTTTTCTGTCTTTCTACAACTTTTACGATCAATATTTTCCTTCCTAAAATAAACGGTATTCTCAGAGCAGGATGTTTAATATCACTATCTCTAGTTGTAAAACGTTTTACTTGCCAAGTCCATCCAATCATGATTTGCACGTAACAAAAATGACGTTGAAAAGAATATATTATACATTTATTGCCTTTGTTTTAGGCAGATATGGACATTTGTTCACTCGCAACAAGTCAGATTTCCCAAGGACGAAGCTCGAGAGAAATGTGACTTGATTAGGGTGAGCTTGTTTATTATCCCGAAAGATAATCATTGTAGTAAGAAAGACAGAAAGAAAGAAAAATATTTTTAAAAAGACAGTCTGGAAGGTTAAAACACTGGTCATTCTTCCATATCTGCTCATGTAAGATAGGGTTTTTTCCCATGTGAGATACGCGTATCTCACATGACCACGTGACCTTTAGTGACGTCACAATCAAAAGACAACACATGACGTCATTATGTGGGGAATATGACGTCATCTTGCGGGAAAATGACATCCTATTCTTCAAAATTTAGAAATTTTGAGTGTGTTTCAAAAGTTAAATATTGCATTTTTGAATGAATGACTTTGTTTTTTAGTTTATACATTTTGTATAAACCAAAATCCGGTACAATCTTTCCAATGGTCAAATTTATTTTAAAGTAAAATGTCGAATTACAAAGTTAGATTTTACAAATATGGCGTCGATCTCTATGTTAATCGTACTTGAAGCTAAATATTGGCACTAAAATGGAAGAAAAATAATCCATTATGAGTTTATCCATGTAGGATAGGGAAATCTCACCCTCGGGGTTGAACATTTCTGATCAGAGACTCGGCAAGCCTCGTCTCTGACTGAAATGTTTAACCCCTCGGGTGAGATTTCCCTATCCTACATGGATACTCATAATGGATTCTTATATTCTCCGATTCATTTATTTTTCTCCTATCGGAACTCATCGGAGGCAAACGCTAGAACGTCGTGACCGATTTTCCATCGATGACGTCATATCATAGTGACGTCATTGTGTGTTCTGAAAGGGTGGTGTTTTCAGAGGGACATGCGATTTTTTCTCCACCCTGATCACATGATACAGCAACCCAATCAAATTACAGATTGTATCGTAATTTTCTAATGAGGTATAATAATAATAATAAATAAATATATAATATGCGAGATAAGAATATTTCTTCGTTTAACTAACACCACCAAGATGGCCAGATAATTAAACAGTTCGCAACACATATCCGTTACATCACTTTTGTAACTACATTTTAGTAATGCAGTTTTGTGTATTGTAGGCATTGGGAGTGGATTAACTTACGTTACATCAGTGGTTGTTGTGGGTTTAAATTTTGAGAAAAAAAGAACAATTGCTAGTGGTATAGCTGTTTCTGGATGTGCAGCAGGGACCTTTATTTTCCCGCCGTTTTTAACATTAGCTGAACTTAACTACGGATATCGAGGCCTGTTTATTGTTTTAGCAGCCATTTCATTTCACATGTGCTTATTTGGAGCTATGCTTAGACCATCGTACTTAGAGCTGCAAAGAAAGAGGGAAAAATCTGAGGAGAAAACAACAAAATCAATTTCAACAGTAAAAAGATATTTGCTTCCATATCTGAAAGTGTTACGAAACAAATCAATTCTTGCAATGTGTGTTAGCACATTTAGTTTCGGTATAGGTGTTTACCTTATCTTTCTACATTTCCCGCATTATGTTATATTGAAGAAAACTTCACCATTAGATGCATCTTATCTTCTTATGGTAGCAGGTATTTGTGGAACCATATCCAGAGTCTTAACAGGGATCGTTGGAAATTTTGATCGTGTTCCGGAAATTCTCTTATATTGTGGAAGTTTTGGTATTCTCGGTATTTCTACTCTTCTCTTACCGTTATATGCCTTCAGCTATTATGGACAAGTATTTTATGCGCTGACACTAGGTCTATTTTCGGGAAACTGTTACACTTTATTCAATGCTATTAATGTACAGCTCGTTGGAATAGGTAATCTACCCCTAGCTTATGGAATGGAAATGTTTTTCTGTGGCATTGGTTCAACCCTTGGACCAATTTTAGCAGGTTAATATGTTTTTCAATTACAAGGTTTATCCTTATGTGGAAATTATTTAAATATTTAAAATACAAAAAGGCATGTCCGTTGGCCTTTACTGGTTCACCCGGTATCAGTATAATGAACTGGGTGAGTGGTAAGCTTGTCTTCGGCATACTGACACGGTGATCTAGCACCTTAAAGTCGCCCTGAGTGCGTGCTAGTACAAGGCAGACCATACAACACTTCACATGCATACACGAAATTGTACATAGATTAATCCAATAAGATTATTAAAATAGTTCTCGTCGCGAATAGCTGAAAAATTGCTGATGCGACGTTAAGCAACATTCAACCAACCAACCAACAAACAAAAACACATGTACATGTATACAACTTTATAAAAATAGGACCAATAATTGGGTAGTGGTGTGTTATAATTTAAAAGGTTGCAATGAGATACATTTGGCGGGAAACAGTATCAGGACCGCATCTTGTGTGCAGGACAGTGAATTACCCACACTGTTCACATTTCTATGTTGATTACGTCACTGATAACACCATTTACGTCACAATGTCTTCGGTTTTCCGGGAAGCATATTTCTTAAAAATTCATGCGCAAACAGTAAAAATTTATCTAGATCTTATAATTTAAGATTAAAATTATAAGATCTAGATACATCTTTTGATTGGTGTTATCGGTGACGTAATCAACAATGAAATATGAACAGTCTGTGGCAATTCGCTGCCCCGCAGACGCGAAGCGGTCCTGATACTGTTTCCCGCCATATGTATTGAAGGTACGATCAGGAAGGAAGTTTTATCTTACAATGAAAATGTAGTTTGTTTTATCTTTTAATTTGTTCACTACTGAAATAATACAAGGATGTCTTACACAAAATTCTTTATCAGGAATATTCCTGATACAAGGTCATGTGAATTCGTTCGAGGATTACATGTGTATAGGTCCTCGGATAGGAAAGTTATGTAATAAAGAACGGAATTCACACGCTTTCTGTCGTGATAAGACAGATTTACAAGAAAACACAGATGATTTATCATCTTAGTCGGAGAGTAAAACCTCAGACTCTCATAGTGGCACACAGTGGCTCTTATTACGTGGGATTGAATCCCACTCAGTAAGATTCTAGTGTGAAATTTTTTTATCAGTGTTGTTTTCTCAAGGTAGTGGTTTTCTCGGGGTACTCCGTTTCCATCGACATCCCAAAACGTATCCCTGTATAAATAAGGGACTCGACTCAAAATTGTTGTTTTACAAGAAGAGCTTGCTTGTGTATGATTTGGTATTCTTAAGTCTAAGAACACGTGTATGGATCACATAACAAAAACTGTTGTAATAACTTTAGGTCTAACTAGATGTTTTGAAATATGGGTTGAGATAATGTTTTTATACTAGTTTTAACTAGTTTGCGGGGGAAATATAGGGATCACCATGACTGTCTGTCCGTGTAAAATCATGTCCGGGCCGTATCTTGTCAACCTTGAACCAAGGTCATATCGGAAAGGTCAAGGTCACAGGAAAACTTTAAATGTTGGGCAGGGGTATTTGGCTCTCAAGAGACAGTTCTAGTTTATCTAGTCACTTAACACACTATTTTCGAACGATGACTGTAGTTTCGTATGAACACTTTATTGAAAATTGATGAAGAAGTTGCCTTAACAAAGCGCATGAAAATGGTCACAAATGTTTTAAATAAAAATTGAAAATTGATTCAAAATGACAACTTAAAATCTCTTTAAACTGTTATACCAGCAACATACATGATTCCAAAAGTAAACTTAGTATTCTCTCTTTATACAAGGAACGTGCAATGCTACCCCTTTCATCCTGTTCGCAATCTGCTGATACAATCTTCTTGCTTGTCATACCGGATTGATGGTGATCCCTGTTCAGTAATCTATATGATTTAACATAATGAAGCTTGTAGAAATTTTAGTTTGTTAATACAATTGTAGGTGTTATTGTTGATGGTGGAGGTACCTACGACCAGTCTTTTTTATGTGCAGGTATATTTAATTATTTTTGTACAGAAACCCTAATTTATTTAAACATTGAAATGTCGTTTATTGTGCTTTAACTTTCATTGCCATGTAAAGCAAACTGAATAACGCGCTAGCTCGTTATTTACATGTGAACTTCACCAGGAAGCGAGACCGGGTGTTCCGTAAAAGTAAATACATACTGTGTATCTAGCTATGTTAAATATATCTAGGATAATTTTGGATACAGAGGTTTTACAGTTTTTTTAGGGTCTTGATATAGGCTTGCAATATCCCCGAGTCAAATATGTATTTATAGGCAGCTTGCTGCGTTATATAAGGTTTCCATAATTTGAAAAGGTCCTATTATAGCTTAATTTTTTTTTACGACAAAGACATAATTAGCAGGAGAAAAGGCTTATTGCTGGCCATTGTATTTAGTTTGCAAAATAGAATATTTCATGTCACAAAAAATTAAGCGTAGATCTTCAGAAAATGACCCACAAAATAATGGCGATATACCTGGATTTATTCTATTTTCTGTTTAGGTTCTGCATTGTCCATTAGCGCCATAACAGGGGTACTAGCCCAGTGTATGAATAAAACAGAACGGAAAATGGAAGATAATGAAAACGCTGGAACATATGAAATTGATGTTGACAAGATACAGACACGCCTATAAATAGAAACGAGACACAGAAAAAAGTGCTTAACAATTGTGGAATATTTTTTTAACTATGCATTGTTGAAACAATACTAATGCTGTCCATTTCTCTTTGAAACCGGGTTTGTGTATGCTACAAGTAATAAATCTGCCTGGAGTCTTACAGCATAGAAAACAGAAACAGAAAAAAACGCTTAACAATTGTTTAATGTTTCTTTTTAAGTATGCACTGTTGAAACAACACGGGTGCTGTCAATTTCTTTTAGAAATTGGATTTATGGTTGCTACAAGTAATAAATCCGCCTGGAGCATGTATTGTACGTATGAGTATGTCGTTTTAAGGACTTAAACTTTCCACATTTGGATACAAATAAATAAACACCGGTATCGTCATATAGTATTTTGTTTAATTATTATAGTATGTATATTGCAGCCTATACTGTTATTGAATGGTTTTGAAGACTTAAGGTAATAGGCTAGCAACCGTGGAAGATGGTTTAAAAATGTACATAGTACATGTATTGTCCTATTAAAGGGAGACAATCAATATTGTGGCGGTATCCAAAGGCATGACATACAAAAATGACCGTAATTTTAAAGCCGTTACGTGTGTAATCAAAACAACATGAAGCTATGTAAATAAACAGTAATCCTGTACACAGACATTATTTCTATCAACAAAACTGACTTTTCCATTGAAATAAAAATACATGTTAATTTTATTTGGTACGTATCACAGTTAGATTTTTCGAAGTGAAATGCTAAAAGCCATTTTATTTATTCTACCCGCGCTAAAAGTCTACAGAATTTTCTGTAAATCTTGCTTGGTTCTTTATCGAATGTAAAAAGTTAAAGAACGTTTTTATTTTCCTACACTTTCTACACAACTGTCCCTCATTAGAAATTAAAAGAACGTCATACATAAACCACCCATTCATAATTCTTTTACAAAAAAGTAAGCTAAGCTATAAATATCAAGCGCTGAACATGGATTTAAAAAGGCGATTGTATACAAATGAATAAAAACGGCGCACCATCGTTGCTGATTTATTTCTTTATTCATATCACCACTGCGGTAGCTCAGTTTGGAGAGTGATCTATCCGTAAGTGTGAGTTGTAAGATCGAAAACCGGGTATAACCCAAGATTTAAAAGAAGGTAATGACTGTTCTTTCGCCAAACACTCGGCTTTGCGAAATAATAGTTACTGTTCTGTGGGAAATGCACTTAAAATAAACTTATCAACAATACCGCGAAACTAAGATTTAAATCAAATGACTGTATATTTAAGTATTTTATCTGAAACTATGTAACATCTATACCCAATCATGCATCATATAAGTTATCAAATGGTCATCTATTCAATTATAACCATTTATGTCTTATCTATATAGTTAAGAATAATAGCACGAAATATAACACCTAACATTATAAAGGGGTGTCATTACATTGGTCAGCTACGGAAAATGTTTTCTATTTGATGAAGAAATAAAACACCAGATTTTGAATAACAGTGCTACTACAAATGTTACTTTCTGGAAGAAAAATATAACAGTGTTTTTTTTTTATTGTTTTTATCATTTTGTCAGCTTCTCTGTTGCAAAACACCATATCCATACTTAAAACATGAAGTTTTCATACGTGAGAAAGTTCCGAAATAATTCATAATATTTCACACGTGGCGGGTTTAGTGAACTAAATCGGAGGGACTTACCTCTCCGGTAGCGCCCGGTCTAATTTTCTTTGTGAAAGTTCACGTGTTTAACTTAATTTTCCAGTTTCAAAGTTTGTATGTTTCTTCTTTTAGATTGTGATTTGGACATGGATTGGTATTTTTGTTTTTGATATTCGATAATATTATGATATTATTAATCAGGTATTTTCATATTGGCCCAAACATTTGGCCAAGGTGTGTCATATTGGCACGAGGCCGAAGGCCAATGTGAAAAAACTTTTTATTAATTAACATTTCATACTCTTAAATAAATTTGTCAGAATAGCCGACTGTTACATCTGTTATTTGTGGTAAGTGTTGATTGGCATCGGTCTCGATATCCGTAGCAACTTCCGTAATATAGATATTATAGCAAATATTTTCAGTTCACAGAAAAGAAGTGATTTTTATGAAGCAGCTGTGTGTATCATTACTTATCATGTGAGGGAAAAAGTGAATTTGCGATAGAAATTTTTAAAAATTCAATCATTTGTCTTAACAGAGCATTAATTATTTAAACAGTCTAAAACAAAATTTTCACTTTTCCTTTTTTGCAAAAAACGGTAAGCAAAGACACAAATAGCTAGTGCTGGACAAGGATTTCCATTATTTGGCAATTATCAATCTGGCTGCGATTAAATTATTTTCCGACAGCCGTCAAGCGTTGCATAGTTAAAATAGATTTAGTAATAATTACTGAAGATACCATCAACAAAATGTACAACATATTGGTCGTTTTTTGAAATATGATACCAACAAACAATCGCTATGCTAATTGGTACAAACTGTGCACCGTTGGTTTAGTTACTGATTTCTTTCTTTGTTGATATGAAGAAGCATTTATGAAGAACCTTATTGAATTTGAAGTCAATACCCAAATCATTCAATTTCACATACGAATAAATCAAGGCCCCCTAAAAAGTTTTATGGCCGTCATCACAGTATTGTTGATAAGTTTGATGTCTCTGTGTCCAGGATTGCCCTGGATATATTTGACGTCTCAGAGTTCCATGTTCCTTTCACACAATTTTGATTACACACGTGGCGGGTGTAGCTAGCTAAACAGGAGGTGCTTACCCTTCCGGAGCATCACCCCTTACTTCCCTGGTGGAAGTTCACGTGTCTAACCTAACTTGTCAGTTCCAAAGTTTTTACTTGCTTCTGGATTGTGATTCGGACATGGATTAGTGTGATTGTTTTTGACATCTTATTAATCCCAACTTTGAAGACAGTGTTAGTTTAGTATACCCTAGTAAGCTTGAAAATAAAAGACACGACTGAGTTCTGATTCATATTTGAATTTATACCGAAATTATAAAGACCTCGAAAGACCTTGAAGTTTGTAACAAATGTTGTTTCTTCAAGTTTAATGCCGTCTTTTCTTTTCAACAACATTGACGTGCCCGCTTGACCTTTGATTTAAATATTCATTATGGACGAGTAAATTTAATTAATAGGGATCACGCGTGTATATTTTGTCTATATGATGTGAACACTAATCATAGGCAATGTGTATATGTATTAACTGTGAATCCTCACGTTACCTGTGTATTGGGCGGACCCTCCTATATGAATATTCCTAATGAAAGGTCAAACGGACAGGTCAATGTTGTTTACCTATACCTTTTAGAATGAATACAATGATGCAAAATATGAGTTTATATTTTCATATATCCTACCTCTCACTAGTTTCTGTGAATTTCATTCGACAATATCGGTCACGTGGTGACCTAATATAATCCATATCGGGCAGGTCTGTTCTATATCTAGTCAGTATGAGAGTTACTTTCCCTGACGACCACCGTCACTGGCGGCCGCTTGGTAGTAAACACGTCATATTTATCACAAATATTTACGACAAAAACGTACACTAGTAAGATGTGATGACACTGAAACAAAATATTTGATTAACAAAGATGAATGTGCACTTGATTTCTTTGACGGAAGTTGCTAGTAAGTCAAATTGATTATTATTTTTAGTATTTTTTGTGTGACAGAATGCCCAACGGTGGTATTTCCAAACCAGTCATCAGTCATATGTCTTTGTGTGGATACATTCATAAGTTGGTTTTGTTAATGAGTTATTGATGTTATCGGTTTGATAAAATGTTTCACAGTGTTTTAGTGACCTAATGTGGTATATAAAAAGGTTAATTTGGTTTGTCAAAACGGAAAGTATGGGTTACTAAAACATCCAATAGTTTCTCATGAAGAACTACTGTAAGAACCACTCTGTTTGTGACAGTGAAATTCTCTTCATATCCATAGAAAATCAAATAAATTTGATTAAAGATTAATATTTTTCACTTACTTGTACCTAGTCGTAACAGGAAATATGTATGCGCATCCGCGATTGTCATAAAGTATGTCTGTAGAAAGAAAAATGTTGGTGCTATGAGGATTTTATATGGCGTAGATGTTGAAGTTTACACCGGAAGTGATGTCCTTGGTGACGTTTTACGTCATATGCGCAACAGAATCCGCCATTTGCCTTTTTTTTCAACATAATTAAATCCCCATAGCGTCCGAGCACCGTTTTACCCTGTGTAGATATATTCTGGGCTACTTGCGGATGCGCATACAAATTTCCTGTTACTTCTAGGTACATGTAAGTGAAAAATATCAATTTTAATTTTAATTTATTTGATTTTCTGTGGATTTGACGAGTATTTCACTGTCACAAACAGAGTAGTTCCTACAGTAATCTCCGGTCTCTTTCTCCGTGTATGGTTGTGTACAGGCACCCAACGTAACTCTTTAGGGTGATCGCCCTTGCCCGATATGGAATTTACTGACCCTGTATAAACCATATTAGGTCACCAACACACTGTGTAACTAATAATACACGTATTATAATCAATTCACTTACACGTAGCTACAACATGATACTATTTCAATTACCCTGGATATAATTGTGAAACGGATTAATGTCTTCTAAAATTGTCTATTAAAGCGAGTAGAGTTGTATAACACAGCCGGGAATAAATGTGATGAAATATATCAACTGCACGAAACGATGTGTAATCTATTCTTTTATACAAATTTTTGTGTTATTTAATAAGCAAACAAATATATTAAATGAAAAAAATAATTTTGTATTGTTTAATGTTGTACGAATATCACGTCTACAAACCATGCATAACATGTGCATAATTTTTTTTATAAAATTGATAGATAAACAACAGTAAAAATGGCGAAATGAATTACATATCTTAATATAGCTTTATAATTTGAATTTTTAAAAAATATTTTAACTTAAAAATCAAAAGTATACTATGTCTTTATTCGTGTTCTTGCGATTTTTATTCCATTTCAACTTAACTGTAATAATTATTATCGAACATTAAATGAAAACTTATGACAAAAATATGACATGGGGAAAATCATTACTATTTAGTGGCCACGACTTAGTTCTCGCAGATAAAGGGCCACGCATTACCTTTTTTTTAAAATTTTCCTGATGTACCTTCCATAAATGCATACATGTATCAGTTCCATATTATCGTAAAATAATTTAATAATAATTAAAAAAAAAAAAAAAAAAAAAAAAAAAAAAAAAAAAAAAAAAAACAAACATACAATCCTTGTCCAAATCACTTTGATGTAATAATGTGTTTTATACCCAATAACAATACAATAGGAACATTTTTCTAATACAAACTTTTGAGTTGACGTTTTTTATTAATTAGCAAAATGTATATTTTGAAAATATTTTTCCAACGTATTTTGTTAACGTCTTTGAAACTACATAACATTACATTTATTTTGGGTAAAAAGTCAGATTGTTATTCCTGATAGCTTTAGAAAGGTTGGAGCCTATTTAAATACTTAGATCGTTTAAGGATATATAAGGAAACGTAGAAGACACATGTGAGAAATCTTGATTTATACATACATTTAATTAAAGTCTACATTAACACGATTGAATTGTTCAGAGAAGCGCACGTGATAAATTTAACATTGATTTTCTAAAATTATATTAAGTATAAAATAAAAATCTGCATTCTTCACCATAAAGGTAAACAACCTTTTATTCATCGTGTTGACAATAAGCATTCTAGGCAAACAACATTGACTTCCGTTGACCTTCATAGGAATATTCATATAGGAAGGTCCAGCCAATACATAGGTAGTGTTAGGATTCACAGTACACACTATACACATATACATATACATATACATTGTCAATTATGATTAGTGTTCACATCATATAGACGAAATATACACGTGTGATACCTGTTACTTAAATTATCTGTCCATAATGAATATATAAATCAAAGATCAAACAGACAGGTCCGTTTAAATTCTATCCAGAGGTATTCTTTAATTATGGATCACAATTAATTTTTACCAGCGACGTATAAACTAATACTTTATAATTATTTTTGTGAAAACAATTCCTGCAGATGACATGCATGCTTTGCTCAAGTGGAAATTAAAAAACAAACATACTAATCATGCCGAATCACAATCCAGAAGCAAAGTAAAAAACTGACAAGTTAGGTAGACGCGTAAACTTCCACCAAGGAAGTGGGGTCGGGTGCACCGCCGGAAGGGTAAGCACCTCCTGTTTAAATCTACACCCACCACGTGTGTATTGAAAATTGTGTGAAAGGAACATGGAAATATGGGACGTCAATATATCCAGGCAATCCTGGACACAGAGACATCAAAATTATCAACAATACTGTAAGACGGCCATAAAACTTTTTGAGGGTCCTTGATAAGCCTAGGCTAGCAATATCCCTGAGTCAACAATTTATTTACAACCAGCCTGCTTCGTTGTACAAAATGCCTGTAGTGGGAACAAGCTCTACCATTATAATAATTGGGACACAAATAAATCATAAGCTATGGTCGTCTGTATACTCCCTATATATATTGTTATGTATAGAGATCCCTAATAGAAGTTTACTAAATTTGTCAGTTTTCAAATATTTTATTTTGCAGTTGGACTGTGATTTCAACATGGACTGGTATGCCTGTATTCCAAGTTTATATCGCAATAAAAAGACAAAATGTTTGTGTAGAATATGTTTAAGGTAACACATACAATATTAACTAAATAATCTGGTTTCATGTAAGCCTATGTCAAGGTTAGGATAACTTTTAATTTCATGCAACTATTCCCAACTTACTCGCCGAGAGGCACTAAAGTATGCAAATGAAAATTACATTATGGTTAGAACAAAAACAAACATACCAGTCCATGCCCAAATCACAATCCCGAAAAGAAAGTAAAAACTTTGATTCTTGCAAAATAACTTAAACAAAAGCACATGAGTACGGAAGACACAAAAGGGTAATACTGGCGACATAATATAATAATGAAGGTATATTTATCTAATTAAGGTTCTTTTGCGTTTTATTTCCTTGTGCAGCTTTTAATCATTTGACTTGATATATATTTAAGCATAGCAAAATACATTTGCTTTACATGGAATACAATTTTTGTATCGATTCAGCCAGTGACTGACTGGAGGCATATCTTCATTCAAACTGAACATGGTTTTGTTTAACCTAAGCTATTATTCTGGGCTGTAAATCATTTTCGTTTTACATAGTTAACAAAATATAAGTACTGTATAGTATGTACATTTTATAGCGGTAGTCAAACATTTAATAGTAATTTTCTATTGAAAAATTTAGCATTATATAATGCCATCCAGAATAAATTAAAGTGAATTAAATTATATCAAACGCCTTATTTTATATGTACATCCTAATTGTGTGAACAAATATTATCAACTTCCAGCATAAATGTTTATATTCAAAACGTAGATCAAAAGTTAATAGAAGCAGAGACAGGGTTTTATATATCACTGACAGAAAGAATAAAATGAATTATCTACTCATGTAATTTACGCAGAATTCAATTTTATTTTTACCAAAAATGCGTACATTACATGGGTTTTACAGTATGTTCATTGGTAAGTCGTAACCGTGAAAAGGTCTTACAGCGGAATAGTTTAGAAGGGTTTTCTACGGCTAATGTTTCTTTTTTACAGTAACAAGGTACAGCGCTTATTTGCAAACCGTACAACTCTTAATCAATTACACATGTCCTCTTCCTGATTGGCTAGACCATCATTAAGAAAAGCACTGATGAATTAATTTACATGTCGCATTTCCTTTATAATGTTTGTCTAGTCATTATCCTAAGCGAACGAATTTATTGCGTTCTTGTTATAAACAACCTAGTCTGTTTATAAACCAACCTAGTCTGTTTGACAGTGATGAATTTGTACTTGCATTTTAGTTTCCATAAAATTATGAAGAGCGTCAATCTGCAGAAATAGTTGTAGGCTTCAATAGTTAGCTAATTAGTATAAAATAGTTTGATTTTTTTGACAATTGTGAAATTTAAGACTTGATTGAAACTATATGATATCGAATGTATTTTAGCAACAAAAGAAAATGGTTGGTTGTACGTCTCCTGATAAAGGCTGGTCATGGATTGTAATGATAGCTTCATGTGGAGTACATATTGTGATCGGATCTGTATCATCCTGCATTGGGATTGTACATAACGCATTTCTTGATCAGTTTGATGAATCCGTTGCCTACACGTCATGGGCAGGTTCTATGTTTCTGTTTCTCATTTCTGCAACTGGTAAGTTTATACTGAAAGAAGATGCTTTGTAACTGTCCTCGTTATATGTAGTTTAATGTACATACTAATTTTCACCATCCACATAATATGCAACGTATTACATCATTTTTTAAATGAGGTCTTTTATGTACATAAACAACAAAATTACTCCATGTCACTTTTAATTTTCACTGCTATTCTTTTGCAGTAAGGATGTGTTGGTTAAAATAATTGATAGACTAGAAGAATGCTTACTTTTCAATATTTCAAGAGATCTTCTTTACCACTATGAAACCTTCAGAGTATTTGGAAGTCTCAAGTTTAAGAAAGTACAATATATTGACATCAGTTTGTAATGCTGTAATAGTGCAAACGGTTATCTATTTGACTATTTAAAGCCAATGTTGACAGGATATCTGTGGTCGCTATGTAACCTATAGCCAAAAATGTCTTCACAATAGCCAGTAAAACAATACAAAAGAAACAACTATTATAAAGACCAAAATATGGAAACAACAAAAATAATCAAATAATACGTAAACTTTTTATTACATTTGTGTCTGATTTAATACAGGAATACGTACCTATTTTTGTAAACAGAAAGTGTTATTTTAACATTTTATCGCTGTAAAACTGATAAAAAACCTTGAGTGTAAAAACCTGTGCAGATATTTCAAATTTTGAACATTAAGCAAGGGTTTTAGTGTTTTTTTGGGTTTTTGCGGTTTTATTTATATATTTCAGGACCTTTTGCTAGTTTTTTAATCAACCAGTACAGTTGTCGTATAACAGCTATAATTGGTGGAGCACTCGTTACTCTAGCCTGTGTAGTTAGCGCATTTGCACCTTCTCTGGATTGGGTAATCATTTTCTTCGGCGTAATTGGGGGTAAGATCGACTTTATAAAAAAAGCAAACAAAGATATATAGATAATAATAATAATAATAATAATAATAATAAACAACAACAAAAATGAACACATACATTTCATTGAGTGAAAAACAGCATAATGATAAAAACAAACACATCTTTTCATGTTTAATAAAAAACAAACATACAAATCCATGTCCGAATCATAATCCAGAAGCAAAGTAAAAACTTTGGAACTGACAAGTTAGGTGAGACACATGAACTTCCACCAGGGAAGTGAGGCCGAGTGCTCCGGAAGGGTAAGCATCTACTGTCTAGCTAGCTACACCCGCCACGTGTGTAATCAAAATTGTGTGAAAGGACAATTCAAAATCTTCGAAAAAGGGACAATTTTTATAAAGACGTGCACTTTTAAAATATAAGTGTGACCAGGAGTTCGGAAGGAAAAACATCTCCTGTTAAGTTAACTACGCAAACACAATGTGTAATCAAAATTTAGACTGAAGTAACAAGGAACTGTGAACGTAAAATATATCAGTCTATACATCAAACTGATCAACAATATTTTGTTGACGGACATAAACATTATAAGATCTTTGATAGGCCTAGACTTGAAATATTACCGAGTCAAAAATTCATATGTACGCTTCCTTTGTCGTATAAAGTTTCCGTAGGGGGAACACAATCTACCATAGTGTGAACTATTTGTGAAGCAATTACACCATAAAGAGATGAATTGTTACATAGAAAAGAAAAGTTGACAATAGAAAAAAAACCAGTCATCACGTTTGTCATGCAACTTTAAATACAGCCTTGCCGACCAATTCAGTCCAAGTATGAAGCAGAAAAAACAGTCAAAAATTTTGTTCCAATCTCACTAGGATAGATAACATTCACATAGTCTTCAAATTTAGTATTATTAAGCCACTCCTGCAACAGGCCTTATGGACATATTTCATGTATCATTCTATTTCTTCAGGAATTGGTTCAGGGTTGACTTATAACACAGCTGTTATTGCGGTCGGACTGAATTTCGACAAAAAGAGAAATCTTGCTACTGGAATAGCAGTTTCTGGATGTGGAATCGGAACAATATCATTTGCACCCGTTTTGATGTTCGTAGAGAGTCGCCATGGATACAGAGGTCTTTTACTTGTACTAGCGTCTATGAATATTCACCTGTGTTTATTTGGAGTACTGTTCAGACCTTCATTTCTAGAAAATAAAAGAAAAGAGGAAATGACAAAGCTTGCAGAGAGCAAATGTGATGCTGACAACAAACCAACAAGTCTAAAAATGTTGAATTTTTTCCCACTAGTTTTAAGGTCAACAGCATTGCTTCTCTTCATATCAAGTTTCTTTTTTACTGGTTTTGGATTGTATATGATGTTTCTGTATTTTACTCAATTTGCAATGTCACAAAACACGTCCAACATGGATGCTGCATTCCTATTGACTGTTGTTGGAATTTGTGGAACTATTTTCAGAATTTTAACTGGTTTGATAGCAAATATTGAACGTATTCAAGAAATATACTTGTATTTTGTCTATTTTGCAATTTTGGGAATAACGACTTTATTACTTCCATTTTTTGCATTTAATTTTATGGGCCAACTTGTGTATGCTGTCATACTAGGGTCTACATACGGAAACTTTTACAGTATAATGAACGCCATCAACATCGAAATTGTTGGAACTTATCATTTAGCAAGTGCGTTTGGACTAGAAATGTTAGCACATGGATTGGGTGCTCTCGTAGGACCTCTAGTGGCAGGTAAGTCTATTTTTTTTCTAGTTTATGAATTTGTTTTTGATAATCTTTTCTCGATGCATGTATGACGTTGTCGATACTTCTAACCTAACTTGTCAGTTTCTAAGTTTTTATGTTGCTTCTAGATTAAAATTTGGACATGGATTAGTATGTTTTTTATTTTATTTTTCATACTTGCCACTAGTGATCTCTGCTTGGTCGTCTTGTCCACTATTCTTGCCTGGTAAAGCAAAAGGTATTTGAATAAAGGGTATTTGCATTTTCAACATCACTGCATTGTCATTATGAACTAGTTCTTATATTCTTACCCAAGAACTAATACAATATTTAAGTATTGTGAGATAAAATGATAATTTAAACGAAATACTAATCAGAGGTAAATGAAACGTAATACTATGGATCATTTTTATTTCGCGAAAGACTTATTTTCGCGTAAATTCGCGATTCAACCTATTCGCGAATTAAAATAGCACGCGAATATTTCCTACACACAGATAATTCTATGTTTAAATATATATCTTTTATTCAATAAGATCCCATACGCGAATACAAATATTCGCAAATAAGGACAATTTGGTGATGACGAGAAATTTTCTACTCGCGAACAATCTACAGCATTTAAAAGATAATAAAGGGGATATTGAACTGAAATTGTGAAATTTCGCTGACAAGTTCATTCAAATGTCAAGTCAACTCGAATCATTATTTTTCAATACAGTATCTGTTTACCAACCCTATAATACTCTACCATTTTCAAATTTTGGTTTCTATTTCCAGGTCTCGTTTTTGATAATGAAGGGGACTACTTACAGTCATTTGTGGTAGCAGGTAATAGAGACATACGGTCAAACCTGTCTATAAAGGCCACCTAAGGGAATCGGTTAATGTGACCTTTATGAACAGGTAGCCTTTATATACAGGTTAAAAATATGAATAAAGGAAAATTGGAATACAATTCCACTGGCCTTTATAAGCAGATGACCCTTATATAAAGGCGACCTTTAAGCAGGTTGGACTGTAGTTATTTTTTGAGAAAACGCAGATTCAGTATTTACAATAGGTCGCTGTCATATTTATGTATATATGATAATTATCTTCCGAATATTGCTTTATTCACATATGATTCTGGTGTGGAATCCCTTCCGGAGCACTCAGTCTCACTTCCCTGGTGGCAGTTTACGTGTTTTATTGAACATGTCAGTTTCAAACTTTTTACCTTTTGAATTGTGATTTGAACATGGATTAGAATTATATTGATCATAGTGAACTGGAGACGTAGCCACAGCAACTTGTCCTAGCATTGATAACCTTATAGAATGACAATGCCCAGGCGGCATCATGTTTTATCTATGTGGTATTGTAGAACAGTCATCGATGCAAATTATGGTCACATAATACTTCAAAAATTGGCACTGTATTTCTATTATCTGATGATGGAATTTGTGGAACCATTTTTAGAATTTAAGACTGTTTGATAGGAAAATAGAAACATATTCAAGAGATCTGCGACGGTTAGGTGTTTTGCTCAATCTGCAAGTATTCAAAGTTTTTTCTTTGTTTTTGCGGCATGGATAGGTATTTCTGTGTTAAACTATGCAATGGAATAATTTCTCAAATGCAGACAACAAAGATAGCGTTAAATTACTGAGAAGACATTAAAATCTATGGATTGTGCCAAAAAAAACCCCAAACATATAGGCAAAAAACAAACATATTGGCAAAAAAAACAAACAAATCAAACAAATAATTTTTTTTCTATATTTTTCTAATATTTGTTAGAGCTTTTAATTGAATTAGGATAAAGCCATATTTATTATTGTTTTCAGGTTCGGCTATCGCTATTGGAGGTATTCTTGGAATATTAACAAAATGTGGAAAAAAGTCGGAAAGTTATGTTATAAAAAAGTTTTAACTAGAGGACAGATGATTGACATTGAATAAATTTTAATATACAATCAAGTCTGTTTATTAAGGTCACATAAGGGAACCAGTAAAAGTGGGTTATGGACAGACGACCTTTATATACAGGTTCAAATAACATGTATAAGTTACAAAGAGAGTTGGAATATTTAACTGATTTTAACAGATAACCCTTATATAGAGGTGACATTTAAGCCAAATTTGATGGTACATATATTATGTAAAGGAAAACCGGACAATATTATTAAGGTTCTGTATGCACACAAATTCTGTCACTGTGAAAATTTGACCGATCGCCCGCCACGCCCACAATGTTCCAACAAAAGCTCAGCATGCTTGAATTTCACACACAAAAAATGAAAACTCGGCCTGAGTTGTACCATTTAATAACGTCACTGACTATAGAAATTCAATAGTTGCAATGACACTGCTTTGGCACCGTGATGGCGGCCTGTGTCGGCACTAAAGGCGTGGCCGGCGAAACGTCAATTGTATAGTGTAATGGCAAATAAAACATTTATTTAACAAAGTTAAGATAATACTTATACCAAGTCAAGATTGAAACAAAGTCATAGAGCTAAGAATTATTTTGCAGTTGGATAGGCGCAGTAATGTTAAAAACGTTATGTTTTATGACAAAAATGTCGTAATTGTGTGACAGCAGTGTAATGGATGTCCACCCAGTATTAAACCCCTAGACTGACACAAGGATATGATACATGTAACTGGACAATATTAGTTACACAGTCTGTTGGTGACCTAATATGGTTTATACAGGGTCAGTAAATTCCATATCGGGCGAGGGCGAAGCACTGTATAAACCATATTAGGTCACCAACAGACTGTGTAACGATTATATCCTACCGATCACCCTGCAGAGCCACCGTGGATATCTGTAAACAAACATACACGAATACGGAGATCGGAGTGTAGTTCAACTTCAGGATGAGACACTGCTGTATGTTTCAGTAACCATAGCTGTCCCAAGACAAACCAAAATTAACCCTTTATATACCATATTATGTCACAAAAACACTGTGTAACGATTATATCATACCGATCACATCAATAAATCAATTACAAAACCAATTTGAATGTATCCACACAGCGACATGTGACTGGTGACTGAGGCAGAAATACCGTCGTTTGGCATTCTGTCTGACAAAATATTAAAAATAATAATGAATTTGACTTACTAGGAACTTCCGTCAAAGAAATCAATTGCACTTTCATCCATGGAAATCAAATATTTTGTTTCAATATCACATTATCTTAACTAGTGTCCGTATTTGCCGTAAATATTTGTGATAAATATGACGTGTTTACTACGAGGCGGGCGCCATTGACGTTGATCAAGGGAAATAACTCTCATACTGACTAGATAATGAAAAGGCCTGACCCGACATGGTTTATATTAGGTCACCACGTGATCGGCATCGTCGAATGAAATTCACAGAAACTAGTGAGAGGTAGGATATTTATGTTTATGATAATTGTTATGTCGTCGTACACTCCATATAACCAATCGAAACTCGGACGTCTTACGTAACTCTAATTTATGTTTTTTTTTAAACTTACTCAAATAAAAAACAAACATACTAATCCATGTCCGAACCACAATCCAGAAGCAAAGTAAAAACTTTCAAACTGACAAGTTAGGTTAGACACGTGAACTTCCACAAAGAAAGTGAGTCCGGGTGCTCCGGAAGGGTAAGCACCTCCTGTTAGCTAGCTACACCCGCCACGTGTGTAATCAAAATTGTTGAAAGGAACATGGAACTATGGGACGTCAAATATATCCAGGGCAATTCACACAGAGACATCAAGAATACTGTGATGACGTCCATAAAACAAATAAATAATGAAATGTACTAGCCACAGACATTCTTAGATAAAAAGATGATAGAACAAGAACCGAAACAGAAAAGAGTAGCGTCACAATCAAAAGAACCATTGAAAAAGAGCGAAAAAGCTGGCATACAATTCATTGACTAAGGCAACCACAGCAGCAAAAACAGAGGCAAATGGAGAGGAATTGTAAACGGCCTGATTATCTTTGCGGCGAAGAGACTTAAATAAATCACTCAAATGAACTAAAAGTCGAAGGCTAATGCCTGCAAGGCTTCCCATATTCAATATTCTGGGATGCTGCAAATACAATCCCTGCCAAATACCTGCTACCAGAGCAAGATATCTACAAACCAAATTATAGCTTTCGTGGTGGTTCTAACTTATTTTTGCACAATTGAATGTTATTGAAAAAAAAAACATATTCTATTTCTACTTGCACGTGGCGAGTGTAGCTTGCTAAACGAGAGGTGCTTACTTTTCAAAACCACCTGGTCTCACTTCCCTAGTAGAAGTTTACATGTATAACTTAATTTGTTAGTTTCTGTTTATTTTGAGCTTGCTTTGGGGTTGTTATTTGGAGATAGGTATGTTTGTGTTTAAATCCAAATTATAGTTGAATTCCTTGTTTAAAACAATAATTAGTAGCAAGATATTTACAAGCGTTTAAGTACTTTTTATAATATGTCATATTGAATTTGAGTCTTATATCAATCAAAAACAAACATACTAATCAAAGTCTGAATTACTATCCAGAATCAAAGTAAAAACTTTAGAAGTGACAAGTTAGGTTAAACACATGAACTTCTATCAGTGAAGTGAGGGCGGGTGCTTACATTTGAACAACCTGCTACGATATAATTGTTAAACGAAGTGGTTATTGCCCCGTACGTGTCAATAACAAATGTTTTATAGCCACGTATTTTTTATATCCGTATTTTATGATAGACATGTACATGGGCTTTATAACTTTATGATTGATTGAAAATACATCAATTTAGTGAAAGTTAAAGTATATTTAATAGAAACTTGTCATAATTGGGTAAAAAATAATAGATTATTTTAATAAAAAACGTAAATACGGTTTTAGATCCGCCATTTTGTTTTCGTCATGCGGTTGGATCGTATTTTGCAGTTCATCGCGATCAAAGATCGATAATTAATCATTTAGTCAACAACTTTATGGAAAAATATCAATACAATTTTGTTTTAATTCAAAATTTGACTATTTTATCCTATTTAATCGATGTATGAAGTTACATGCGTACGGTTATATGGGTATAAAAATACGTGGAAATAACATCCATCATTTTTAAATGCAACTATAAAATATGATACTAAATGAGACCTTTCATAACTCGGAGCTGATTGCATTTTACTTTATTAGATTTCCCAGAAAATAACTAATTAACAATACAATATTGATAGGTTAAATTGTTAATTTTCCTTGATATAATATACCGTATATAATTTTGAAACTAATTTTAAATCTTAAATTAGGAAAATAAGTATTTTCATATGATAAATATAGTCATAAAATAAATAGTGTCAAAGTAAACAGTTTTAAATACTTACAATATTAACAATTAAAGTGGTTTTATTTCACTTCAAAAATTGAATTGTTTTAACCATTACGCCAAAACAAATTCGTGATTACCCCTATTATCATTATTATTTTTATTATTATTATTATAATTATTGTTGTTGTTATTCTTTCTTATGTGAAGGTTTTGTCCGCCGTTATTTTGTAAACTATAGAACGAATATCTATCAAAACTCACGGAAAGTCTTTGTGAGTAGTAGTTGTTTCTTTGGCAATCATTTAATCATGTTGGGGCGCCCCATAAAGGGGCTGAACCCCGTAAAATTGCGTTTTTTGTTTTTATTCTGTAACTTCGTGACTTTTCTCCATATAAACTTCAAACTTAGTATGTGGGAATATCTTTCTTACCCTTTCACATTTTAGATATTTAAAAAGGTTACTGTGGCCGACTTTTTCATAGTCGACTGATTATAACTTCAGGAAACTTGGTAGTATGTACAATTGTTGGAGCTGTAACACATGATGTATGAAAGTAGGTCACCGAAACCTTCTTTTTGTAATGGCTGACTGATTGGTTTCTTATTACCTTATCAACTTTGGTCATAGAGATCTCAAATGTAGGTATGCATAATTGATGAAGTTGCAACACATGACTTATGAAAGTAGGTCATTGTGACCTGCTTTTCAAGTTTGACTGATGTACCCTGAATAACGTCTGGTCATAGTGACCTCACACTTATCGGTATATAACTTTAACTATAGCTTTAAAGCATGAACTTTTGAAGAAGTGGGTCTTTCCTGATACCTTCATGAATTTTGGTCACATAGATTTTAAACTTGATATTTATATATCATGCTTTGAGTTAGTTATTATGTACTAATAGAGTAATTAAGCTTATGCAGTCTAAGAGGTTCATGCTTTAAAAGATAACTCTGAACTAGAAGATATCACGTCATATTCCCAGTATGAAGCTAGCCTTGGCAACAGAAGTAACATTGAGATATACATGATTTGTATCAGTTTGTCTGGAAGAGCATTTTAGCTTTTACAGTCTACGAGCTTCAGGCTTTGAAAGATAACTTCGTGTTATGTTTATTTGGAATTACCATGCTATATTCTTATATTACCTTGTTGTGGCCCATTAAAAGGACATTTTCCGGAGTACATTTTTCATGAATACTTTATCAGTATTAACTGTTGATTTGTTAAGAGCCAAAAATGAAAAAAAAAAACCCATGGATTTCCCATTCGGGTTCGTTTTGGAGACACACTTGAAAAACATCATATTTCAGTTTAAACTTTTTTTGAAATTTCATTTCTTTTTAAATTTGAAATGTTTTACAGAACTTTGCTTTTAGGACGTTATTTAAACATGGATTAGTATGTTTGTTTTTGATTGGTAGGGGTTTCGGTCTATTCCCGTGTACCCTTGACCATGTAATCAATTTTTTCAATATGCATTTTCTTTAAATATAAAAAAATGAAACAACAAAAGTTTAAAATTGAAAGAACGTTAATTTAAAGAAAGATGAGACTTGTAAGTAAAAATAAACTTGATCTTTAATCAAACATTGTTTTCCATTTTCACAAGAGAATTTGATCCACTCTGTTGCTTATAATGGATCATTTAAAGATATTTTTAAATTGCGTAATCATGGCTATTTTAAAATATTAATTCTTAGCAATCCCATCAAATTATCAAATTTCACATTTATCATTGTATATTAACGATCGTGCCAACGTAAAATTGGAAAATATTATTTCTCTACAACAATTTTTTAATTGTAGCAGTTGTAGAGAAAATATGTGTAACATTCTTTGAATTGAAAGTGAGATTACTTGATCAGCACATTAGTGTCTACAACAATCCAACTCACTTTGCAACCTGTGGTATATATACGCAGATTGGAAATCAACAACCATGAATCTATAAATGTAGGCAAACAAACTTGACCTGTCCACTTGACCTTTAATTTAATTTTTTTATGAACGACTATATTGATCTATAAAGAACGCACATGTTTATGTTGTCTACATAATGAGAAATACTAGGCATGAATGCTGTTTATTTATTCATGAACTGGAAATCCCAATATATAATGGACAATTTGTCTAATAAGCATATTCTTAATCAAAGGGAAAGCGGAGTGGTCGATGTTGTTTGCCTATACATTTAAACACGCATGGAAATGAGGTTATATACAAAAACATAACAGTATTTGAATACCTAAGGCATACAAACGCATCTGTTATTGAAATAAAAACGAAATCATAAAATTCACTGCAGTTTTTGAAAACAGTAAAATAAATATTTTAATTTTTTGAAAAAAAAAATCAAACTCAAGTATTATCATATTATAATTAGTTCTTATCTATTTACCTGCTCACAATGATGAAGTTATAAACAATACCTTGACAAGAAATTAATGATATAGAAAAAAAATAAAATAAAATTTAGACAAAAAGAGCAAGAAAAATATATACTCAAATTATAGAAATAAAATTGCTTACTTGCTTAGTGTTACTAAGATGTATGGTTACATAAAAATAGTTTTACTTTTGAAAAACTGAAAAAAATCCTAGGATAAAAATAAAAATAACTGAGAAGAGTGGTTTGATAAAACTGAAAAAAAACTGTCGTAGCATTAGTACAAGATTACTCAGCATTGGAATAACAACTTATCACTGAATGCTTTACCACGTGACAAGTATAAATTCGATAGACCTAGTTACAGACTAAAGAAGATACGGTTTCTTGTTATTGGCCGAAATAGAAGTAAGACAATCTGTGTCTCAATCAGGCAATGGTAATTAAGCATTTGTTTAAACACGAATGTCGTTTTAACCGACTTTACATCCCAATACTTTATTGTGACATCGCATGTATGATGCGACAGGCGTATGTGTTTTCAATTTCTTCCATATAGAGCTGTCAATATTAATACTGTCTTGGTGTATTTTCAGTTGTTTATTTGCGTTTAAGTGAGATATATTTTTATTGCGTAATTACACAAGAAATGACTGTAATGATAGTTTAATAACTCTCAAAATATTGATAAGTGCAGGTGGTTCAACAAGAGATAAGCCTACCATTACTATACACATGCATGACAGGAATGTTACTAAAACACATACACGTGTACATGCACGTGTTGATTAGTGTTATAAGATTTTTTGATTTTGATTGTTTTATCAGCTTTGTCACGCATGTATATGTGTTTTAGCTCTAGTATAATTGGATTCGGATAATTTCCGGAGAAGAATGTGTGAAACCTGAAAATTTCCAAAGATAAAACTTGCAAATACATGCATTTTGTATTTAAAAATGATGTCATAAATTGGATTGAATATTGATAAGGATTATTTGTCTTGTGTTCTTACACTGATTTCAAAAGTATTCAATGTTCAAAGCAATAAAGTAGTTAATTGAAATGTCGTTTTATATAAAATGCGATTTAATTCAGCTTTATACCAAGGGATAGAAAATATGTAGATTTTTCCTAACAATTAGCGAGATGAATTGTTTAAATAAAAAACAAACTTACTAATCCATGTATGAATCACAATCCAAAAGAAAAGTAAAAACTTTGAAGCGCATCGAAATGAGGTTATATACAAAAACTTAACAGTACTTGGATATCTAATAATAAAAGTTCAATACGTGAAATTCCACCAGGGAAGTGAGACCGGGTTCTCCGGAAGGATAAACATCTTTTGTTTATATAACTGCACGCTCCACGTGTATAATCAAAATTGAGTGAAAGAAAAATGGAACTATGGAACGTCAAAAATATTCAGGGCAATCCTGGACACAGACATCAAACTTATCAACAATACAGTGACAGGGGCCATAAAACTTTTGAGGACCCTTATTATATCATTGGGTCAACAATTTGATATATTGCTACATAGAAAAGGATTTTCTTGTGTCCTCAAAATATACTGGTATTTTTTTAAAGGCAAGCATTAATGTTTTTGTACAATCAAAATTGGTAAAATATGCAAACTGAACATTTTGTAAGACAGGTGATTTAAGTATATTCAAGATTTAAAACGTTTTCAACCAGCTGCTATCGGCTATCGAAAATATTTCAAATGTTTTGAATGGTGACTGCTAAACACATCTTGCAAGAGGAATTTTTGCATTAAATACATGGTTTTATACTTTATCAATTTTTCTCAAAAGTTCAGATACAATGGTTATTATCCTATAACATTCAGTCTTTAATTTAGTTTTTTTCTGTGAATGGATAATTAGTTAAGTTCAAGCAAATACGTGATGGTAACAACATATGACATATACAAACAAACAAACAAACAAACAGCGGTGACACGACAAGGTCGTACAGTAAATATATCAAATATGTTTATTCACTATGTTCCCAAAATAACTCTTTTATGATACAATTATATCTTCTTTTATAATCAATAATTATGGAGTCGTATAGCTACAATAACTTAGAACTCAATAACAGCTTGGTGACCAATAATCACAAATATTTCCGATCAACATCATAGAATTTGGTACAAACTATTTTACCTTTGAAAACGATTTGTCCAAATGTGCCTCTATTGCATGATTTTCTGTAGTTAATACAGCAAATATAAGATTTCAACAATTTAGATTTCTTAACTTATCTGATAATTTTTTTTCGACGTTCCCCGCATATCCTTGTTTGGTCGTGATAATTTGTGTTGTGTTTTCATTTTGTGAGTTTTTATTTCTGTAACCTAACATTTCACATGTTTTGTATCGATAAAAGTGAAATAAAGAGAATTGGGACTAAGCATAACGAACATTTTCAGGATAGTTTTTTTGAAGTTATCTGTTCTTAGCCATTTTGAGGATAAGATATAACGAATAACAATTCAATATCATGAAAGGCTCAGTATACTCTGCTTCTGATATCATATTGTTGATTTGTGAAAAAAGTTTTATGTTGTTGGGAGCCATTTTCAAAATAACTGAATTGAATATTGACAAAAAAGTTATAAATTTGCATAATACTTGTATCATGGGATCTATGTGGCTTTTTCGACTTAGAAAGCCACAGTTATTTTTATTTCATTTCATTTCTACTTTTATACAAAATACAAACTAATTTAAACTTATGTGATTTGTAAACTCAATGAAAAGCGTGAAAAGGCCGAAAACCAATTCTTAAGCTATGTAATAAAACATAATACAATAAAATATTTCAGTTGATCCCATAAGTTACTGACGTCATTTTTTGTTGTTACATAGAAATAATTCTGTGTTAATGTGTGGTAAGACTTGGACGTATATAATTGTGTATTGTCGTGATTTTGGTCGCTAACCTTTAATGAGGGTCATGCTTTTCCTTAGGTATATTTAGTTGCAAAAATCGAAATTATAAAATTCAGGAGATATTTTTAGATCAAATAAGTGTCACTATACATTCAAGACTATACTTTGCACTATTTACTAATGTTTTACATGTCTCCACATAGCACAAGAAGAAAAGTCACCTTTAAGGATCCTTAAAGCCCCCTTAAAAACTCATTAAATGGGGCTTTAAGGATCTTTAAGGGGTCTTTAAGGACCTTAAATGTGTCTTTAAGGTCTCTTTAAGGACATCCTTAAAGATCCTTAATGGAACTGAAATTTTAAGGATCTTTAAGGCGGCTTTAAGGATCTTTAAGGATTCGTTTAATAAACACAGAAAACAAATTTCTTTACATTTTTTTAAATTTTAAATTTATATAAATGTGATGTTAAATATAATTATTTAACTTATTATACTCTTACACTGTTTTTATTTTATTTTATTGTTTTATTTAAAAAAAAATTATTATTTTTTTAATTTATTTATAAAATTTGTAAATTTATTTAAGGAATAACTGTGATATTATTTTTTTATTGGTGTATAAAAGAAAAAACGATTTGCACACTGGATAATGCGCGTAGCGCATTATTCAAAAGTGTGCAAATCGTTTTTTCTTTTATACACCAATAAAAAATAATATCACAGTTATTCCTTATAATTTAATTTAGACATTCTTTAATTATTCAAGAAATTAAAAGAAAACCCCAAAAAATCTGAAACATTTAAATCAAGTTTAATTATATCTACATCGATAGTCATCATAAGGCGGATGAATATGACCCGATTTTTTTTTATAATCGTGATCTCATTCAGTGATGAGTATTGCAGATGTAAACAATGAAGAAGTTCCGGTTAAATCCGCCAAAACGGGGCAAGTGGGCGGAGCTAATCTAAATTTTTTTTATTGAGGTATAAAGAAAAAAAATTGGTCACGTGGTCTCCATTGTTTTGTATTGTGTTCTGTTGTATAAACAAATTTTAATTAAATTATTAAAAAATAAACTTATTCATTTAATCATTTTTCTTAATCAATTTATACTAATTTTGGTTGTTTTGCAAGTAGTCCTGAAATCACAAATAAAGAAGTACATTATTTAACATCATTTATTACAAATTTACTTATCTAATTTCGCTCGCAGCGGGACTTGAACTCACTACCCTTAGTTCCCCAGATTACATCCTTTCCTGACTCTACATCCTTATCCATTAGGCCACGGAAGACATGAATATGCATTTTATATTTTTAAACTATATTAGTACCCGGTAGCCTAAGGATCACGTGACTAGCTCTAAATCTTTCAGATTTAATAATAAAATATATAAATAAAATGTTTTACTCCATTTAAAAAATATTTTATTATTATTATTATTATTATTATTATAGTTTGCTCTTTCATTCTTGAGAGGAATAATTTTTAGGTTAATTTAACTGACTTAAGATTTCTGATCAAAGGAAGACGGGCATATCAAACCTTTACCTGTATCTGACTGGCAAACATCACTTTTATAAAGATCAATTATCGATCAGATATCCATTCCTATTTGTATAATCTTAATCATACTACTGCTTTTTTATTAAATATTTCAATAATTCTTGAAATTAAAACAATAATTTTAAGTAAATTTTATTTAAAATTGTCTTTTATAATTTAGTTACATTTTTGTTGTAATACCAATACTTATTTCCTTGTTTGATAAACAACTATAATATTGTACCAGCGACATTTAATAATCTGTACAAAATGGAAGGACGAGTTTTAATGATAATTTGTTATAATCTTAATCTATCCTTCAAAATCTCGCATTTAACTTAAATGACTGTTTTATGAGGGAAACAGTGAGAATGTTAAATAAAATAATTTCAGAGAGAGAGAGAGAGAGAGAGAGAGAGAGAGAGAGAGAGAAGGGGTGCACATGTTAAACATTACAATAATAGTACTCTTTACAAATTGAAACAGTAGAACTAGCGACATTTCCTACTGTTATAAATCTGGTAAAACTGTTTAAAAAAAATATTACCATTGTCATACTCAAAAGCGGATCAGAGTGAATAGTCACTACCCTTTTTAAAGTTTTGGATCAGACCCGGCCAGAGACCAAACCCGCGACCTTCCACTTCTGGAGCGGACAGTCGACACTCTACCGAGCTGGCTGCTACCGAAGTGGAAGGTCTCCTTCCTCCCCTTTTTTCCACACTTGTTTAAAATTATCTATATGACATCCATCTGAACATTCAAGTTAATTTTATTATATTAATTAAATTATTACATTATTATACTAAATAATCAGTACAATGGTGCAACACACAAGAATCCTTTTTACCAGAAAATAGCACTTATCATTTTAGATTTGTTCCATAAAGCCAATAACGGACGGATAGAATAAAAAGTCAAATGAGATGGAATTTATCTATTAAAACCAATTAAAAATTAAAAAAAATGTACAAAAAATGTACAAAAATTGGGACTTTTATATGAAAATAGGACTTTGCGCTATAAAAATATACAAAAAGATAATCTTATGTGCTAAAAATGTACCATTCTAATTAGCGCTCTCTCTCTCTCTCTCTCTCTCTCTCTCTCTCTCTGGGCCCTGACCCTTGGTCCCAATATTCATTTGTGATTAATGGAATCACTGTTTATGGAATCTGTCCTTGAATAAGAATTATTTTTGAAGTACTGATAACAGCCCAGTTTAAAATTCATGCTTTCTGACAAGACAGAAGTGTCTTAATTAGTATTACTAATTAACGTCATTTACTAATACTAACTGGGTTCTTCCATGCCTAAGTGATCAGGTAAATAACATTATCACCTAAGACTGGTCAGCACTACCTGAATTCTTTCATACCTCAGCGACTGGTAATTTACATCATCCTCTGATTGCCACTACTACCTGTACACGATTAATTAATCAGTACCACTAATTAACTGGTCCATCCACTGGTTGCTGACAATTTGCGGTTCTAGTTCTATTCTTTATTACACTCAAAACCCCGGAGGTGGTACATGAGGTTTATATACATAATTATACATAATATGGCGATTGATACAATGTATAGAATATAACACAATAATATAACATTATACCATAAAGTAATAGAATATAGCACAACACTATCATATAACTATACATAAGTGTGTTAGAATCTTTACCAGAGGATTAACATAAAATAATGGTATTTGGGGATAATAAGCAGAGCAATACGACGAGTGATTGGAAATGCCCCACCAACAAGTACAAACTGCAGTTCTTATTATCCAAAACAATTTGTCCATTTTTTTTTTTATTTATATATATAAGTAAACCAAAATATTACCTCTTGTATTAGCTGTAAAATTTTAGACCCTCCTTAATAAATTTTGCATAAGTTAATGATATCTTCCCTGTTTCCACTTTTAAATAAAGATGCTAATTTTAAAGTATTTGGTCTGGTATAGTATTTTTCTTTAATATATTTTTTCTAAGACCGTTAAAATTGTCACATTCCAACACAAAATGATATGTCGTCACCAATGCAAGATTTGTCACAAAGTTTACATTTCCTTTCATTTCTATCAATTTTTTCCCATCTTCCCTTTTCTATCGGTAAACAATGAATTTGTAGTTCTGAACCTTACAAAGATTAATCTAAAATTAACAGGTAAAAAATTAAGATAATTTTAAAACCAAATTTATCCTTATAGATTCTGTATATTATAGCTTTGTTTTGACCTGTTCAATTTGAGAATACCAGCTTTGGCAGAACTGGTCTTTCAGTTTTTGTTCAAAAGAATTAATTAACCATTTTTTGTTGACAAAAAACCCTTGAGACTCCCATATATTGCTAAAACCAACCGAATTCAACAATGCTTTTATTTTTTCCAACCCAAGATATATTCTTCCCCTCATTATGTCGACAAAGTATAATCTATAACAAAATTTGTTAACTTATTTTCTAAAAATACTATATTATACCAAAAGAAAACCATCCTTTTATATATTTGTACATGTAATGGATACCTCCCGAGTTCGCCGTATACATATACGTTGGTATACTTGTTTTTAAAGTTTAAGGATTTTTTTACAGTATTGTATATGTATTTTTTCTACCATTCTAATTTTTCAAAACCCCAAATTTCACAGCATAAACTAATATTGGTAAAACCATTTATCAAATAGATCCAGTTGACATTCGATTGACAATTGAGTATTTTCTAACTTTCTATACACACCGAATAGAGCTTACATGCTTGATCATAAAGGTTTTTCCTAGCTGTGAAAAATTTCCCATTTCTATTAAAAAATATACCCAAGTAACAATAGCTGTCTACACAATCCAAAATGTCCCCACCAAACTTTAACACTGGTAAATGATTATTTTTTCTTTTACTAAACATAAGAACTTTTGTTTTAGATATATTGACTTCGAGTTTCCACATATTACAATAATCGTAAACAGCATTCAATGTTTTTTGCATATCAGTTTCGTTCTCCGAGAATATCACAGTATCGTCCGCATACAGAAGAAGAAGGATTTTCACGTACTCATGTAGCATTTTGACACCCATTTCCGTTAAGCAGTTTAGACCATCTATATTGTTTTGATTTAAAAACTCTTCTAAATCATTAACATAAATAGAAAAAAGAAAAGGTGACAAGTTTTCTCCTTGTCTAACACCAATCTCACTTAAAAAATAATTGGATTTCAAAATCCCTTTGACAACACATGATTTAATACTATCATACATGTTTTTTATGACATTAAAACATTTGCCATTTATGTTATATTTTCTGAGTTTATACCACAGTCCGTTTCTCCAAACTTTATCAAAAGCTTTTCTAAAATCAATGAAAACGCAATATAGTTTTCTATTTGATGAAAATAAACATTCAACAATGCTATGCAATATAAAAATATTATCTATTGTAGAGTAGTTTTGTCTAAATCCAGCTTGAGATTTCGTCAGAATTTCTTCAACTTCTGCAAATTTTTTAAAACGATTATTAATGATAGCTGTAAAAAGTTTTCCGAAACAGCTCAGTAAAGTTATAGCTCTATAATTGTCTGGATCTTTGGTGTCACCTTTATTTTTATACACAGGTTTAATAGAACCAAGAATCCAGTCATCTGGTATAAGACCCGTGTTAAAAATAAAGTTAAACAATAATATATAAACTGGTAACATTTTATTTAAAGTTGATTTCAGATATTCATTTAAGACGTTATCTACCCCTGGTGATTTACTGTTTTTTAGGTTTTTAACTGCGTTAATTATTTCAGTTTCAGTGATGGGGCCATTTATTTCAGCATTAACATTATTATCAAAACAATTATAATCTATTTCTTCTTTTCTACTATCATTTTCGTCAACAGTATTCAGACCCTTAAAGTATTCATAAAATCTGTCCAAATTAAAGTTATCTTCTTTTTTCTTGAAACATTTCTATTAAGAACCTTCCAATAATCTTTTGGATTTGTAGTACGGATATTTTGTAATTTTAATTCTAGTTTACTCTGATAGAGTTTATAGTGTTTACATAAAACCTTTTTATATGTTTTACTAGCTAGCTTTAGGTTTCTTTTTGCAATATCTGTCTTTGTTTTTGAAAAAGTAGATTTTGTTTTATGAAATAATTTTCTCTTTTCCCTACATTCTTTACCAAACCAGGGCTTTGAATCCTTCTTATTTTTCCTACATTTTTGAAAACCAAAAGACTTTTCAGCAGATTTTGAAAAAATGTGACAAATTTTTCTAACCTCGTCATTAACAAAATCTTTCTTATCTCTATTTACATCAAAATCTACAAAATCATTAATTATATTTACAATGTCTACATCTGATATACCCTCAATAAAAAAGTTAGCCTTTTCTGCACACCATTTAATAGGTGTAGCAGTTTGGGAGATTTCACCGGTTAAACTTAAATGATTATCAGTGTGGGACTTGATTAAAAATTCAACAGGGCAGTGTATATCAGATAATAGATTGTCAAACTCTAGTACACAAAAATCTTGTATAACACCAAACAATACAGGTGTACAGATCACATAGTCAATTAAACTTACATTCTTAGACGTAACTTTACCTATACCGCTATCCCTTCCCACTCTACCATTAACAATAAATATGTTACTGTTTTTACACATATCAACTAGTTTGTACCCAAACCTATTAGGTTTACTTTCATCCATATTATACCTGTCCAAAGAAACTCCAAGATTTTTAAGTGTATCTACCCCAGATAATTGATCAAGCTCAGATTCGTCTATGTCTATTAATTCAGAAATATATGTATTTATGTCTATGTAATCTTTTAGTTTTCCAGATCTAGCATTAAAATCTCCCACTAAACACACATTAGGACAATTATTTGATACTTTAATTATTTCATTTTCTAATTCTTTAAAACAGTCAATGTCGGAGTATGTCGAGTCTACTGGAGGAATATAAACTACCCCAAATATTACATCTTTGTCTTTAACCACATTTTTGCATTTCAACCACAGAACTAAGTTACTGTCGGATTGTATTTCATTGAAATTTCCAGCTATTCTATCAAAAACAAACATACTTATCCATTTCCGAATCACAATCCAGAAGCAAAGTAAAAACTTTGGAACTGACAAGTTAGGTTAGACACGTGAACTTCCACCAGGGAAGTGAGGCCGGGTGCTCCGGAAGGGTAAGCACCTCCTGTTTAGCTAGCTACACCCGTCACGTGTGTAATCAAAATTGTGTGAAAGGAACATGGAACTATGAGACGTCAAATATATCCAAGGCAATCCTGGACACAGAGACATCAAACGTATCAACAATACTGTGATGACGGCCATAAAACTTTTTGAGGGCCTTGATAAGCCTAGGCTTGCAATATCCCTGAGTCAACAATTTATTTGCAAGCAGCCTACTTCGTTGTACAAAGTCCCCGTAGTGGGAACAAGCTCTACCATAGCGTATTAATTGGGAAACAAATACACCATAAGCAGGAGAAGCAGGTATATTGCTGCATAAAAAGGGAAAACGCCGAGCCCCCCACGTCTAGTTTTGTTACATTTTGAAAAAAAGTGTAATTGTCTACATCAATTTCATCTACATTAATAAGTTTTGTTTCTGTTGTGAATATAACATCGTATGCATTAAGAAATTCAAGAAATTCAGGAATTAACATTTTTGCTCTTAGCCCGCAAACATTTAAACCACATAATTTCAAAGTTCCGTTGTCTAAAGAAGTGTTATAAGTTCCACCCCCGGCCTCATCCTAGCTATGCTCTTGGTCACATTCGATCTCACTCGTAGCCGCGTTAGCAGAAACAGCCTCTGCGTAGGATCTACCATTTAAGCTGCTACTCTCGTTTGAATATATTCGTTGCCTCTTTGAGGCTCTGTCACGATCATTGTCCCTTTGAGTGTTTATTGGTGTAAAACGGTCCGAACGGCTTTGCATCCTATTATCGGGGACAAATGAGATGGTTTTGTCGTCCCCCACGTTTGCTACCTCACCGGGTCTCTCCTGTTGTAGCTCAGGATCCACGTAAAGCTTACCATTAATATAAAGTTTATCCACCCTCATAAACGCTCTATTGTTCCAGTCCCTTGCTTTACGAAAAACAGGGTATAGTTCCCGTCGCTTACTTTCAATTTCTGGTGGAAATTGCTCGCTGATTCTATACCTTGTACCAGCTAGATGTTTCGCGGTAAGCGAGAGGGAAAAAAGTCGGAAAGCAGGGGCAAATGTTGGGGTGCCCCCCTCCCTGCCCACCTACCTCCATCCCGCTGGATCTGACACTGCATGATTTACCATTTTTGAATTATTTTTAAACAGAACGAAAAAAGTACACGACACTGCAAATCCAAATTCTCTCTCCTCTCTCTCTCTTTCTCTCCTAGATATGACAATATTCCAACGTCAGCTGCAGACTGCTAATATCACTGAACAACACCATTTGATTTATTTCTGGAGAAAACTTTTTTACTTTTCTCAACATAATCAGGATAACGGGATAGCAGAGTACAGAGTTTCATTCCTGTGTCAAGATTATTTCACTTATATCATTATTTGATTCAATGAATAAGAATTCTAGAATGGCCAAGAATGTAAAACCTGAGCGAACTGACAAATTTTCTGAGATTATGGCCTGTCCCAGTTTAATATTTTGTCAGTTTGTAACAAAATTGTATAGTCTTGTATAGAGACTTTAAGTTCAAGGATAGTGAAAGAAATCGAAGTGCATTGACATTAGAATCAATATTCGACAAGCGAGTTTTCTCACACTAGATTTTCCCTAAAGATGTGAACCAAGACAGTGAGATCAAGATTTTGCTAGTTATATTGAGGCTGTCAGTTCTAGGATTATTAATGAAACGGAAACACACAGAGAACTCCATTTTCGGCAAGAAAACAAATTAAAACGATAATTAACTTAAAATAAATGCCGATGATATAAATGTTTTTTTTTTTCTTTTAATTGTTTCATTATAAATCACAACTTTATTAGCCCGAAATTTGTTAACTTTGATTGCGGACCTATTCTATGATTAGAAAATCATGCTTATAGTTTTCGCTTGTGGGAAAAAGTTCCGATAGACAACTCTCAGCTCCGAGTTTCTCTCTCTCTCTCTCTCTCTCTCTCTCTCTCCATAAACAACTTGATCAGAGAAAACAAGTTATTTTACTGGATCGATCGAGAAATTGTTACATGAAGAAGATAGTCCAAATGAATCTACCAGTTTTGTCTATGAAATTGTGGTTTATTTATTTATTTATTTATTTATATGAGTGTTTATTTATTTATTTCATTATTTATTTATTTATTTATATGATTATTTATATACTTATTTGATTATTTATTTATTAATTTATATGATAATTTATTTATTTATTTATTTATTTATTTATTTATTTATTTATTCATTTATTTATATGAATGCACATTTCAAGGTCATGAAATAAGAAATATCAAATAATGGTAGTTTAAAAACTGATGATGTGCAAGTCATCGCTCTGCCCTCTCTCTCTCTCTCTCTCTCTCTCTCATATTTCATATACTTATTAAAGTTTTTAAAAATATTTATTTCTTTATTTATTTATTTATTTATTTATTTACACACAAATAACAATTGGTAAAAAGTATCTAAAGTATCCCTAACATTACTACTCATGTAGATTAATCATCAGATTCCATTAAATTCAAATCCATCTAGGTAATTAAAGAGATTAACAACATACGGTAAATTTTTCAGGTAGAATATACTATAGTCTGGTTAAAATGAGTTTGAATTTGCTTCTGTTATCAACTAGTTAGGTAAGTTGTTGATGAGATACCGGGGAAATGTTGATGATCATCAATTAGGAACCATGATCTGTTTATTATCTATGGGCATAAATCCATAATGATAAATAGTCAAAACTACACTTTTTTTAGTTTAATAAATAAATAAATAAATAAATAAATAAATAAATAAGTTGTACATTGAATCAATTTAGAGCTGGTACATAATAATCGGAGCAGTATAGATTATAAATAAAAATAAATAAATATAAATAAATAAATAAATAAATAAATAAATAAATAAATTAATTAATTACTTACTTTGAAAACGATCATGAAATTTTATCACCGGACATTTATTTTTAATCGCGTTTTTCTCCAATTATTTTTGTGTAATATATACCAAATAAATAAATAAATAAATAAATAATGGTGCATCCTTAGATTCAAAAAAGGTGGTTGAAAAAACACCATTATATCATTTAAATACATGTGTATGTCAGGGTGATCCTTAAAGATCCTTAAAGCCGCATTAAAGATCCTTAAAATTTCAGTTCCATTAAGGATCTGTAAGGAAGCTTTAAAGATCCTGAAAGAAGATGGTGGTCCTTAAAGGGGTCTTTAAGGAGGCTTTAAGGATCTTTAAGGACATCTTTAAGGATCTTTAAGGATTCCTTAAAGACCCTTAAAGGAGGGAGTTGGTCTTGTGTAGAGAAATTAAAGAAACGACCATCTAGTGCTGTAAAATTAAAACTGGTATAATATGTAATTTAAACCAGTAAATCGGTATCTCTGCTGGTATATTACAGACTCAGTAGGCAATAATTGTGTATTATTGTCAGAATTATGCTATTGTGTACATTTGCTGCTAATTAAATATAAAATGTCTCAAAAACTAAGGTACACTCCCTCATGCAAAGTTTTTAATAAGCTAAATTTGGTAAAATATGTTTGGTCTTTGGGGTATCATTTAAACATATTGAAAACAAATTTTGGTTTTATAATTTTGGTCCAATCACTACTGATAAGGAATTGTTTCCAAAACGGCCGTCTAGTGCTGTAAAATCAAAAACAAACATACTAATCCATATCTGAAGCACATTCCAGAAGCAAAGTAAAAACTTTGGAACTGACAAGTCATGTTAGACAAATGAACTTCCACCAGGGAAGTGAGGCCGGGTGCTGCGGAAGGATAAGCACCTCCTGTTTAGCTAGCTACACCCGCCATGTGTGTATTAAAAATTGATTGGATAGAATATTCGAAAGGAGCATTAATAGAAGCATTTTTGCAATAACCACTATACATCCGATATAAAGCCTGTATTAGAAAAGGACATTAAAGTGATTATTAGACATCTCTATCTATTTCTGTAATATTATAATATTTTGTTGCACGCATAACACTAGAAATAATTTATAACACAATAACAAGAAATACATAAATTAACTGCAATATTTATATTTACATATCCTTAAGCTGGGAAAATTGAAGCTTCATATCTTAAAGGTAACGCCTACTCACAACGTGCAGTAATCAGAGAAAAAATTGCGTAGAACTGGTATCATTTTCTGGAGTTTGTAAAGTATTATAATGAAATCATTATTATGAAATCATATCTGAGTTTTGTTAGTATAATATCTGCTAATCTGTAATGATAAAAGCCATCTTGTAACTTGATATATTAAGTAATGAGTTATAGAGACGTTTATGGAACATGGTTCAGCAGTTATGTACACGTGTTGGATGACGGCAGCAAATCCATCAAATATGTGCTTTTATTGATTTTGAACATCATTTACATCTATTATAACCATAAGTGAATTAATATAACACAGAATGTTTAAAACATTAGAAACAGTAAACATGTAAAAATAATATTTACATATAGAATGTTGGTTCACTGCCTGATAAAATATGACAATGGTATAATTCTTTTACATACTGTTTGTGAATGTTCTTTCGAAAAATCTTTCTTTATTTCATATAAAACCATATATTTCTTTCAATAATTTTCAAAATATTGTGTCTTAGACCATTCAAGAAAGCATAAGGTGAACAGCATTATAAATTTTTAACTGCCGTGTGAAGCATGATTATATAGTAGATTTCCATTTTTTTTAAATATGTTGAATTTAAAATGTTTATCTATTAAAAGAAACTTTTCTAATATTTTTTTAAAACTTCCACTAATTTTACATTTAACAGTGGAAAGATCATGGAAATTGAACAACAAATAAATTTTTGAGAATAAAAATGACATAAAGAAGAAGTTTACCGTTGCCTGCGTAAAGTCACTTTTTCACTACATGCTTATTTATGGTCATTTTAAAATCAAAACGCTTGTCATATTAAGTTACATACAGGCATAACATTTTTATTAAAAACACGATCACATAAGCACAGAAATAACTTTGAAAACTGGCAAATTTGGTGAAACACGTGAACGCCCAGCAGGGCGGCGAAGCCGATTGCTCAGAAAGATAAGCACCTCTTATTTAGCTATCTACAATCACTCCCTGTTGAATCAAAATTGAGAAAGAAAGGTAAAAACACTATTGGAAAGTAAATATATCCAGGATAATCATGGATACAGAGAGATTATACGTATCAACAAATGTTTGATGATTGTCAAAAAACTTTGTTTGTGACGGCCTTAATAAGCCTACTCTTTCAATATCCTAGAGTCAACTATTTATTAGCAAGCTACTAGCTTCGTTGCAAAACGTTTCAGTAGTGGGAACAAACTATTTTATGCTGTATAAGAAAATAAAATTTCACAGTCCTGACTGTAGGGAAAGTTTACCATGGGCATTAAGAACGTTTTAATAAGAAAATATTTTCGCAGTACACGCGTCACCATGAAAATCGCTAATATCTTTTCATCGCGAATGTTTCTTTTATACAGGATTATTAAAACTGCGATTTTAATACTCCATAAGCAGAAGTAGATATATTGCTGCACAGAAAAAGAAAGTAGACAATAAAATAAAATGAAGTTATCATATTTGTGATATTGATTCAAATGGAGGCTTTCCAGAGTAACATAGTAATATTAAAAAACAAACATGTCAATCTATGTCTTAATCACAATCCAAGAGCAAGGAAAAGACTTAAAAACTGGTAAATAAGTTTAATACGTGAAACTCTTAACAGGAAAGTGAGACCGAATGCTTTGGAAGGGTATACTCCTTCTGTTACATTACCTACATTCGCAATGTAATTGAGAATGTAAGGAACTTGGGACTATGGGACGCCAAATACATTCAGGATGATCTAGTATAATGAGACGTCATATGCATCAACAACATTGTGCTAAGGTACAGATCAATGAAAAAGTCCGAATTTGATTTTAAGCAGACAGAACTGAAACATCTGTCGTGTCTTTTATTTCAAGCTCTTTAAGATATATGACATTTGCATAGTCTGTCTCCAAATTCAAGATTATTTAAGAGATGGAACGTCATCTATGATGTATATATATGTATGTGGAGCTGAATGATTTGGTAACAGTCGTCTCTCCAGATTTAAAGTCGCATACTAGAGTATTTATTTGGATGACATATCTATGTTATCCTATATGTTAATTCCGTATTTTACTTACGTAGATAATTCAGTAGTTGAAACCAAGGGTTTACTTGGATCACAATTCTTTAATATATATACATACCAGTATATGATCGTTGATGTGATGCGATTTCTCTTTTGTGATTAAATAACAATACAATGTATTACATGTATCAAATATTGCATGTTGCAGAAAGTTTTTGATATAACTTGTGTATTAAATAAATGAACACCTACTTTATTAAGGTGTACAAACACCTTTTCCACATAACACAAACTTCATTTAATATATTCATAAGAATCGACAGGATAGGCCGGGGAGGCATCAAATCGAACCAGACCTTTACAAATCACTAACTAATTTTGAGAGGGTGACAAAGGACAAACACGTGCAATGTCTTATATAACCTATATTCTCTGTGTTAGTTTTTGTCTTAAAGTTATATTTCTTATATCGCGTGGTTTGTTGTATTTGCATGTCTTGATATATCAAAGTTTTTTTCTCTCATTTGTTTCTCGTATTTCCGTCTATATCTCATAAAAATGATTATAAAATGCTACAGCACTTAGTCACTTATGATATATGGACGTGGGATGGTCCTTTTTTATTTCAGATTATTGTTTGCCTTTAATGTTTAGAGACAGCCATTTTTAAAATGACTTTTATACTTTTTAAATGTTAGAAACCTAACAATCATTGTTTGTTCTGAAAATAAAAAGCGCATTAATTTTTTTTCAGTTTTGTTTTTACTTTTCCGTTATTTTCCTACTTAGAGAAAAATTTATAATTTACGAAAAACCGTCTGTATGTTTCCTTAGTAACCCTATATGCATACATTAAAAGGTTCAACTAAGGTCAACAATTAAAATGCTAATTACTTTTATCACCTTGTGATATGAGTGTGATTCAGGCGTGAATATCAATGTTTTTAGTACATTGGGCCCAAGAAGGGTGTTTAAGTTCTTAGACAATTGACAATATTTGTAAGTTTTCGGACTTTCTCTGTACAAAGAAAGCAATGCAATAATTAGGCATTTTCTTGTATTTGTTTGTTTTGAAATACACATAGTTCGGTTTTTCATGAGAAACAAAATGATAATATAGCAATTTTAGTTAAAGACCGCCCTTAAGTAAAAAATACGATATTGTTGGAACTAATCTTTTCGCAGCAAGTTCGTATTGGCTGAAATGTTAATTGCCTTGTTTGGGTGCTCTCGTAGGACCTCTAGTAATCACACACACACACACACACACACACACACACACACACACACACAATTAAGAATTTGAATTTACATCTTCAGTCATTCAGATAAAATAAAAATACAACTTAAAATAAATGTTAAGAAACTGTTACAATTACTCAATTTCTACTAAATCTATGCCGGTATTTAATTTAATTTAATGACATTAACGGTCGATGTAGCTCAAAGTACCACTACGGCAAGATAAATAATCCTTAGAAAGTCAACAATGAAGCTATTTCCCATTCTTTGATTAACCAATAAATGTAAATTAACAAAATTATATTACCACGAAATGCAGGCAATGTATTCAGAATCTTACAACATCTTAATTTGGTTAATGTATCTTTTAGTATTAAGTACCAACGTACTCTACGATTCGTGATTTAAAGTGCTAATTGCTCTCTTAAACGCCACACGATTTTCCTAATCTATTGAATTTAAAACAGAACCGTTTGTTAAAGAAAAAATGTAACGTATTTATTTGTTTTCTTTAAAAATGTTCATGTTTTACGTTTGGAACTGAAACGAAAACGTGATTCATTTTTAAGAATAAAATCTGTTCGGAGTCACTAACCAGTGGTCTTAAAATTATAATGTCCATTATTGGGGTTATTTATCATAACATGGTGGCAGTTCACATTTTTACTTAATTTTCTAGTTTCAAAGTTGGATTATGATTTAGACATGGATTGGTATGTTTGAATGTGTGGATTGTGATTTAGACATGGATTGGTATGTTTGTTTTTTGTGATTGTGATTTAGATATGGATTGGTTAGTTTGATTTTAGGATTTTGATTTATACAGGTATTGGTATGTTTGATTTTGGGATTGTGACTTAAACATGGATTTGTTAGTTTAATTTTGGGATTGTGATTTAGACATATATTGGTATGTTTGATTTTAAGATTGTGATTTATACAGGTATTGGTATGTTTGATTTTGGGATTGCGACTTAAACATGGATTTGTTAGTTTAATTTTGGGATTGTGATTTAGACATATATTGGTATGTTTGATTTTAAGATTGTGATTTAGACATGAATTGGTATGTTTGTTTTGTGGACTGTGATTTAGACATGGATTGGTATGTTTGTTTTTTGTGATTGTAATTTAGACATGGATAGGTTAGTTTGATTTTAGGATTTTGATTTATACAGGTATTGGTATGTTTGATTTTGGGATTGTGGCTAAGACATGTATTGGTTAGTTTGATTTTGGGATTGTGACTTAAATATGGATTTGTTAGTTTAATTTTGGGATTATGATTTAGACATATATTGGTATGTTTGATTTTGGGATTGTGATTTAGACAGGTATTGGTATGTTTATTTTTGGGATTGTGATTAAAATATGGATTGGTATGTATGTTTTTGGTTTGTGGTTAGTCATGGATTTGTACGTTTGTTTTTTGAATTGTGGCTTAGACATGGATTGGCAAGTTTGTTTTTGGAATTGCGATTTAGATATGGATTGATATGTTTGATTTTGATGATTACAATATATAATTTATATAGTAAATACCAAGTTCGATTCATTCATCCTACCGTGTCTGTTGTGTTTAGTCGCTTGTGACTATATGATAAACGCAATAGCAATTCAGCTAAAAAACACTGAATCCGACAATAGTATGATATACCAGTAATTGATGCCGCGCATTCTCGATACTTAATCAATGTATACAATATTGCATGTTGACATACTCGTTTACGAATACAACATACAAAAACTATTAAAAAGATGCAGATACCATCAGTCGCTAGTGAAAAGAACTACTTCATTCTAAAGCATACTTATTGATAGTTTCTAAAAATAAAATATTTCGACCGGATTTATTGAAAACATGTTTTCATTATACAAGAAAAAATCCATAGACATAAAAAAGTCTTTTTAAAACGTCAAAAGCTTGTTTTTTTTGGGTATAGAAATGTTTTACCCACTAATCGTCCATTCCACCTACGATATTTTTCTATAGACTTTATTTATATACAAAAGACTTTTTTATAACGTCAAAAGCTTGTTTTCTTGGTATAAAAAGATTTGTCCCCTCCAATCGTCCGTTACGCCTACGATTTTTTCAGTTAAAGCAACCCAATCAGTCTTAAACACAGTTATTAAATCTTATCTGTAACATCATCGTAATTATACAGAGTCTCTATTGACCGATTTGCAGGTGTCTGTTCCGTACTTGAAGATCATCTTAGAATTCTGAAACAACAATGAGCTGTCTGCTTTATCGTATCGATTGGAACAAATACCGGCATGTGATGATCATGAGACGTTAATCACAACTGAGGAAAATAGAGAACTATAGAGAGTGATTTGTCCTACACAAAATGCACGTTAGTTTATGTTTATTTCAAAATGGCTATAATCGTATGAAAGAAGGCTTATTGTTTATATCAATGGTTATAAAGGCTGGATCGATTCAAAACAAAAACACTAAAGATCGAGTCGATTTTGAAAATGCACAGATCGTAATTTGGTAACAAAACAGCTTTTGAAAGTGTTTCCTATAGAACAGTCTAGTCAGATTAGGTCAAAGACATGTATAGATTATAAACTTTAATTTTTTTGTAATACACATTGTCTGGAAAAGGTAAAAAGTTATGACATATAAAGACACTGAAAAAAACTCGAAGAAACAAAATGAAAATTTGTGGTGGAATATTGTGATTAGAAATTACATTTATGTAAAAGATGAAAAGACAATGTATACTTTATAGATAAAAAACTTTCAGATCAAAGACATAAAGCACAAAGAACATATAAGAATGATTCGTGATATATCTGGACAGCGGACGTTGTAAAATTGTTTAAATGCCAACAGGGTAGAGTTGTTGAACTGCGGACAGTGAAGGATAAAACTGTTGACAGGGTAGAGTTGTTTTACTGCGGAAAAGGTAGAGATGTAAAACTGCGGACAGGGAAGAGTTATAAAACTGCGGACAATGTAGATCTGTTGAACTGTGGGCAGAGCATAGTTTAAGTTGGATTGATTAAGTGGATATGAAAAGGTACTGGAAATCTTAAAAATTAAAAGATTAAACATATCTGTGATATATTTTGAAGGGAAATTACATTTAATGAAAATTTTGGCTGAACAAATTGTATTTTTAAGATGTAACTCGTGATTTTAGTTCTAAAATAACATACAGTAATCCGTGGAGTTGTCTCGTAAAATTTGCTGGACTGCGTACAGGGTAGACTGTAGGTGGGATAGATTGGTTAAATGGATAAATTATGTCGTATGTGATAGATGGATTTTTCTGATTAGACAAAACTGAGACGTAAGTAAACATATCATACTTAATGTATTTGTGTTTATTGACATGAATAACAACTAGTTCGCTGTTTTTGTACGTAATTGTTATTTGTTGACCCAAATAAAACAACTAAGGTATACTGCCTCATGAGAAGTATCGCCTTAGCTTAATTTGGTAAAATATATTTTGGTTCTTATCGGTATCTTTTCAACAACTTTAAAAAAAAGAATTGGGTTCACCTTTTTGGTCCAAGCACTACTATGGAGGAATTGTATTCCGAAACGACCGTCTAGCGTTAGTATAGTATGTACTTATATAGTTAGTGTTTTTGTCCTTCAGAAGTTGCTGCTGATTACAAATTATTAATGAATATCTTATCATGTTATCAGAAACGCTACTATCAATATTACAATGGCTGTGACAGTGAATTTTGCAAAATCTCAAGAACTTAAAGTTTGAAAATGTAACTTAGTCGAGTCAACTCATAACTGAAAATCACTTTGTGTTTCTGTTACCTAAAGGACTATTTGCCCTTACGTGGTTTCACATTTTGTGAATTACCATGAGAACATCGAAAGTGACGCTTTTTGTGACGTATTTTGCCGTGTGAGTTAAAACATCTATAATTCGACAGAATTTTCAACAACAAAAATCTCCGTACCTGCAACGTCTTCCTATGTTCAGAGATATTTCATGGTAATTGGTACGTGCATAGCGGTTTCCGAAACGTCAAGTTTCAGATAAATGATGAATACCAAACTTTATTTAGTTCATTTAATTTTTCTATGAAAATTTTGCATAATTCACTGTGTAACAAACAAATTGACATAGATGATAGCTGAGAACGTTGTTTGAATAAATTTGATACCATCATGTTTGATTATAAAAATCTAATGAAATCTGATTGATCCGGTACCTAATCGCTCAAAGTTAATATGTAATCTCCATCAATAAGTCAAAGAAAATTTGCATTTCATTCATTTCGGTTACAAAGTGAATGCATATACAACTGCTTATCAAACAGAAGTCATTGTTGAGTTATAATCGTTTTATTTCAATTTTAAAATCTTGAAGTATCAATGTCCAAATCTGATTAAGCTAATGTAAGTTTGAAGAACAAAAAATGGTTGATCCAGAAACATTGCAAGTCTAGGCTTATAAGGGTCCTCAAAACATTTTATGGTCGTCATCACAGTATTGTTGATAGCAAAAAAAAACATTGTTTGACCACCATCACAGTATTGTTGATAAGAAGACGACTCTGTCTCCATGATTACCATTGATAAATGCCATGTTCCTTTTAGTTTCAATTTTGAATGCAAACGTGGCAAGTGAAGTACCCTTCCTGAGCACCCGGTCACACTTCACGTATTTAACCTTATTTGTTAGTTTCAAATTTTTACTTTGCTTCTGGATTGTAACTCTAACATGTTTGTTTTTGATATAAAGTTTGTCGTAATATGTTTATATTCACTCAAACGTGTAAATCATAAATGTTTTCTGTTTTTAACCAGGCGAAAATCCGGTTGGTTGATATTTAGTGAATAGATGAGCAAAGTACATGCTTTTATAGTATCATGAAAACAACAAAACAGAAAAAACAACACAAAAAGCTATTTCGTTTTTTATATATCGACCAAGCTTGCTTTAGTAATGACTTTTCTCACTTTGAAAAAATTGAATCCAGCATGCCATCAACATATTTATTATGTTAGAATTTGTACTTGTTTCAATGACAGAATGAATTGTTGTATACTGTGTACGTAAACATAGTACAGTTTGCGTGCTATGCCTTCATGTAAAAGTCACGTGGGGTGTTAAATGGTTTCACAGTTGATCTCTAAAACAGAATAATATATATAAATATTGATGCACATGATTTGGGGGTCGTTATTTTCTCTACCAATTTAGGATTTTTACATTCAAGTTCCTTACACTCAGTTTCAATGTTTTAGATGTTTTTATGTTTTAATGTTAAAAAACCACGACCCTCCTCATATCAGCTGTGTGAGTTTGGCCAGTTTCTAGGTTACCCAACTCCTGAACTAATCCTGAATTTGAATGACTTTATCAACATTCCAGGCAACTAAGTATACAGTTAAAAGACAAAAATATTGGTACCGTTTTAAGTATTTTTCTATCATAGACATAAAAATAGGATTTTTTTTTACCAAAACTACCCAGTTTGGTAGCTAGCTGACTACAAGAAGTGCTTAATCAAAGGGAAGTAACTCTCATTACAGAGTTGTAGGATCAAAACCACTTTGCTTTGTTGCTTTAGTTTTCAGTTGACGTCCTTTAATTATTAAAAAGTGCAAAAATATCAATTTGAAAAAAAAAAATCTCGATAATTATGAGGAATACTGTATGTGATTGGCAAAAACTTTATCTGTTAATAGTTTGCTAAACTATATAATTATTTTGTTTTTATATAATTTTCATGATCACTATATACAGGTAAGCTCGTGGTGTTCATAATAATAGGTTAAAGCAAAACATACACTTGTAAATAAACAGAAGAAAAAAGAACACGAATAAACAAAAACACGTACTGGTATTTGTAAATATTCAAAACAAGCAAGAACATGAACCATCACAAGACGCGTACGTATTTGTCAATGTTCAAAACAACCATTTTATTTTATTTCTTGTTGCCTTGTGTGTTAATTAAAACCACTGAGCCGATTTCTCTGCTAGTGGATGTTTCCCCGAGGTTATCACAAACTCGGTATGCAATAATTGTGTATTATTATCAAAAATGTCTTATTGTCCAAATTATTTGCTAGTTAAAATTTGAAATTTATAAAAAAAACTAAGGTATACTCCCCCATGCAAAGCATTTCCTTAGCTTAATTTGGTAAAACATCTTTTAGACATTTGGATTTCATTTCAAGATCTTGAAAAAACTGGTTTCACAATTTTTGATCAAGCAATACTAAGGAATTGTTTTTCGAAACGACTGTCTAATAAACAAAAAAAAACAAGTATTTGTAACATTATTCAAAACAAAAAAGAAAAATAAAACAACAAAAACACGTATTTATAAATTTTCCAAAGAAACATTTCATCGTATTCTATACGTCTTGTTGGCGTATTTGTCAGTAACGCTTGTTATTGAGATTCATATCTGTCAGTAGTAATTTATTATTTGTAATGATAATATTTTAAGTTAGAATTATATACTATAAGGAGACACCATTGACCTGTCCGCTTGACCTTTCATTACGAATATTCATTTACATGTACTGTAATATACCCAATACATAGGTAAGGTTAGGATTCACAGCTAAGGCATGTACAGTAAGTTTTCCTGTCATATATAGACGACATAAACACCCATGGTTCTTATATAGGTAAACAACATTGACCTGTCCGTTTGACCTTTCATTAGAAATATTCATATAGGATGGCTTAACCAATAAATGGGTAGCGTTAAGATCCAAGTTAATACATACACAAAGCACAGGTGTACTCTATGAGGTGAGTATATCTCATGATGTATACAAAATAAACACCTGTGCTCCCTATACATAGATATACTTGGTCCGTGATAAATATTTAAATGAAAGGTCAAGCGGACAGGTCAAAGTTGTTTACTTATACATACATACTGTAAATATGATTTTTAAATTAAAGGTCAAGCGGACAGGTCAATGTTGCTTACCAATACTTTCGAGTTTTTATGAAATAATACATATAAAATTGTTATGCTGTTAACTGTCAGTTTGCTTTCTTTGAGATTTTCATTACATAAATATCAAAAGTAGCTATTGTCATTAGTGACTTAACGACATAAACTTGTTTGTTGCTTAGAATCTGTTTTGGATCATATTATACAAGCATTTAGCTCTTTGGCGTAAATCACAATAATTTGCGTCAGTAACACGTGTTTATTCTCAAGCAATTTAATTCATTAATGTTTTGATCTGATAAAACTGTACCAGTAATATCAATAGATATCTCGGTTAGGATCTGCAATCTAAAACCATATATAATCCACACTTCACTTAAATGGTCGGAAATTAAACCTCGAACATAATAAGATATCCTAGCTTCTGTCGATCAGTTGGTTCAATAAACATGATAAAAACATCACACAAGTACGAAAAAGTCGACATTTCATTATTGCTGACGTAACATTTACCAAATTACATCGATAAATGCAGATAATTATACTAGCGGATCTTCGAGTCGCCGCGACGAAATCGAGCGATCGAGACAAACATTTTCCTATACTTTGTCGTCATCGTCAACGTTATGTTTTGGATTGAAATTGGCTAAGTATAGGCAAACAAGTTTGACCTGCCTGCTTGACCTTTCATCTTAATATTTATCACGGACCAAGTGCATCTATATATAGGGAAAACAGGTGTTTATTTTGTATGTCATGATATATACTCATAGAGAACGTATTATTAACTTATAATCTTAACACTACCCATGTATTGGGTGGATCCTCCAATATGAATATTCCTAATGAAAGGTCAAGCTGACAGGTCAATATTGTTTTCTATAGTTTTCTCTCTATATATAAAGATGAAGGGTGTATCTTTTGACCTGTAGTTTGCGACTTTTTTGCCCTAGTCCCCTGGACGATTTTATCTATTAAGAGATATAACAGGATCAATGAACAGCTGTAAAATGTTCATCTTTATACTGGTACTGGACTTATATTTATTATATAATCTACTCAATAATCCATGTAATACGGTCATACAATAAAAATCGTATTGAATGAGTGTGACGTCATAAAAGCATAGTCATTCAAGAGTGACGTCACACAATTGACCTAGTTCACAGTTGTTTCATTTGACACTGTTGATTCTAGTTTAAGCTGATTTTTTTGTACTTTTCTACATTGTATTTAAATTGAAAATCTTTGTTTTGTTCTTGTATCCAGTCGAAAGGTCAGCTTCCAATATGTATCCTGCGGACAGACTATTGTTTACTTCTAATATTTCAGCAGGATTACTTTTGGCGCATGTACACAGTTACGTGAATTTGTTTTGTTTCTGTCAATCAGCTGCTTTCTTATAATGAGAAGTTTTAAATCTACGAAAACCCGTTTTTATGGGATTATATAATAAATAGAATCTTGCATTAGTGTTTATGCAATATTGAATTTATTAAACTCGTTGAATAAATTCAATATTACATAAACACTCATGTAAGATCCTCTATTTATTAACAACATTGTAAGCAGTGATTTTATACGTAGTGAACATTGGTCAATGCTTGGTTTATACGTAGTGAACATTGGTCAATGCTTGGTTTATACGTAGTGAACATTGGTCAATGCTTGGTTTATACGTAGTGAACATTGGTCAATGCTTGGTTTATACGTAGTGAACATTGGTCAATGCTTGGTCATCTCAGAAATAAAACCATATGCAACCCATTTAGTGTAAATATAAAAAGCTAAATGAAATCGAACTTTAAAGGAAGTTAAATAAGTGAGGACTGTATTACCATTTTCATAAGAAAAAGTATGCCGTTTCAAAATCAAATCACTTTCGTTTCTCAGTAGTAGTAGCAAGAGACTTTAAGAAATTTGCCAAAAAGCCATAAAAACTAAAAAGTAATATGTAGCTAAAACATGTATTTGGTTACCATCAGTAAAACCTACAATACGGGGCAATTTACAAAATTATCGATTGAAGAAGACAAGGAGTTTTAGAAATTTGCCAAATAAAAAAAAACGATAAAAAACTAACAAAAAATATGTAACTAAAACATGCATTTATTTACAACCAGTAAAATCTATAGTACGGTACAATTCGCAAAATTATCGATTGAAGAAGACAAGAAAAAGATAAATGTAAATCCACTGTGAACATATAAGCAATGTATATAATCAAACATCGTCACATAATGTTATACCAAATTTGCAAAACTGATTTATCTCGATATTTTTTAAAAATGTATTTCTGATTTACGCGATCTATTCACTGAGCGGTTATAACTGTCGACTGCCTTCGTCATATAATAATTTTACATTTGTGATGCTTTATAATATGAAGCTCTGTTTGAGACTAAATGTAATTATAGGACTTTATCGTATAATGGTACGAAATTTTCGCCATTTTATAATGAAAAGCCCTATCAAAAATTTTCGAGATTTGAATTTTCGCAGTTGAGGGTTTAATTAGTAGAAAAAATACCGTAACCGTTTTTGCTCCCAGTGGTAATTCACGAAATTATCGATAGAAGAATTCAAGAAAAAGGTATTAGTATATCCATTGTGAACATATAGGAAATAGGAAATGTATGTAACCAAGCATCTGCAATTCTGTTTTCAATCCTTAATGCCAGTCTACACGATGTTGCGACGTGTCGTTATCACTTTGTTTCGTAACGTAAACGTGAGACAATTCAACAATTACTCGTCCAAAGCACCTTTTTAATATCATAATAGATGCAGACCTACTCGTCTAGAGCACCCTTGTCATAACATAACAGATGCAGACCTACTCGTCTAGAGCACTCTTGTCATAACATAATAGATGCAGACCTGTTGTTGATTTATACAATATTTTTGTTATATATCTCTTTGATCTAAGGTTTTCATGAGTAAACGCCGGATTTAAGACGTATTCATCTTCCACATAAGTCAATATATCAATTTTACTTTCCTTCCTAATATTACGATTTTCTAAGATTTGAAATCATACAAGCTAGAAAATGAATGAATGAATGAATGGCAAAGTTTACTATGGTAGGCGTAATTGAAAAGGTTGTGTAGATAGGACACGGTGGTACATTTACCCGTCAATTAATTATTGATAACAGTAAAAACTAAAAGTTAAACACTCAATGCCAATTATGTCATAAATTAGACGCTAAAAGGATTCATTTCAAACATGATTTACGGTTTGGGTCATTTTATTTTCAGAGTACAGAATGCTAATAAAGGACAAGAAACCATAATTCTTTGAAACACTGTTAGGTCTCATAAATGACTTGTCAAAGTGAAGTACACATCCATTGGTTTATTCACTTGACGATCACGTGTTTAACGTTGTTTTCAGAGATTTTACTTTGCTTTTGGGAAGGATTCGTATGTTTGTTTTTTTATTGGTCACCATAGAGCCAGTATAATCGTAAGATTCTTTTAAAGGTGCTGTCCTTTATTATACAGTGCACACATGGTGCGCGGTCGAAAGTTTAACACTGGGCTGACGAATTCGTACCGAATCGGCAGCTAATCTCGGTCCTTCGTTAGATATATCTCGACAGGCTTGGGACAGTTGCTATTTATTTCTCGGTAAGAGCTAGCTATTCAAATTTCTTCAACTTGACAACCGAGCTTAGATTACTCTGTGTTAGATCATTGTTAAGTTTTTGAGAGGTCTGTACTGTACGTAGGAGGTAATGAATTCTCAATGAATATATATTTTTTAAAGATTTTTCCGCTGTCTGACTGACTGTTAATTTTTATTATTTTTCACACTATTGTTCATATTCTTGTAACAAACAGCTTATAATCTCATATTTTTCTGATATTCTAGTATTTTTTCGTTTTTTACTATATATTTTATTTGCACTGTATCTTCTCTAGATCTATTAATGATTCCAAGTTTGATAACAATGGCATTCACATTGGTTATAAATACTTTTTCCAGCCATTAGTCACATTAATCCGCATATGATTACAGTATGATAATTCTCAATTTACAATTGCGAACATTATCCATCCGCGTCAGTTGGTACCCATGGGTGAAATTGATTTTGTGGGGGTTTTCCGTGCAGAAACATTGTAATTGTTCTATAAATGATGCAACATGTTTTGAGTTTACGAATACATAAATTTAAAGTATAAAGTAATAACTTACACATACATATGTCTGTATTGTTTATGGGGAACTCTTTTGTTAGAAACTGACTGCACGTTCACCATTGCCGTTCCATTAAATGGATCCCTCCCTGAACTCAGTTGTTTCGACATTAATTAAATATATGAATAAACAAAATATTTGTTTTTTATTTTTTTTAATATCTAAAGAAAATATAACAACTGAGGTGTTTTGAAATGATGTTCAAAATCTATGTAAATGCCACTGCTTTGCAAGGCAAAATAATCATCACGCGCTAGGTCGTTAATAAGTTTTTCTTGCAAAGCACTGGCGTTTATATTGACTATAAATATCATTTCAAAACAGTTAAAATGTAAAATAAAGGAGAACCATGACCATTTCAAATGAAGCATAGCTTAAAACAGAATAGGTTGCACATGTGTTTAGCAATATGATTTTAAGTATATATACGAGAGTTAATTTTATAGCACTAGACGGTCGTTTCGGAATACAATTTCTTATCAGTGGTGCTTGGACCAAATTTTGAAACCTAAAATAAATTTAAGATGTTGAAGAATTACACAAAGGACCAAAATATATTTTACCAAATTTAGCTAAGGAAATACTTGCATGAGGGAATATACCTTAGTTTTTGAAGAATTTCAAATTTTAACCAGCAGCATATTTAGACAGTAGTATATTATATTTCTGATGATAGTACACAAATATTGCCTACTGGATTTGCGATACAACAAACAATACAAATAATTCTTTAAAAGGAATTAAACACACCATAACACATTGTTTGTGAAAACAATTTCGGGTACTGGAAAATGATGAAATGGAGTGCCGTGGCGTATGTTAGATACTTGCTTGAAAACACAATGAGGTGCTCAAATGCTCTTTTAATTGACGTCCCGCTAGCGTCATCTAGAAGGAACTTTTCTCTTTAAAACGACTTCTTCTCCAGACCAAGTCAGCCAATGGCAAAGAAACTTGGCAGTTGTGTTTCAGGTCGACAAACCTGTTTTTGTTTTGCTCCGTTTAAAATAACATTGACCTGAAATAGAAAAATATGTCTTGTCATGAACCGAAAGGCCTAGATCAAATCATGGATAAACCTTTACCAAATTTTCGAAGTTGATTGACCTTGACATGAAATCCTTAAGCATTTTGGTTTAAACTGAAATGCCTTGAAACTTTAAACTTCCAAGTTTGTGAAGCTGGTTGATCTTGGTATTGTTTTTATTTAATTTTCAATGAGCGGTTTAAAATGTCCATTGGGATGCATGTATAAATACATGACATTGTATATCTAAAACTCTTTTACGACTACTGTTGGGTCTTCTTGGTTATTTCACTGAGAATAGATTGCAAACAAATAAATAGATTACAAACGCACATCACAGCACAATACCGTTTGACATGCAAGTATGTGGTGTTTACCCACAAGAAAAAAATGAAAACAAAAAATTAAACAAAGTTTGATTGCAGAAAGTGTCGTCAAAGATGAATTTCATTTTATTCATACACAACATTATAATCAATAATATTTATGGTCATATTTCCAGTACTCTCAGACTAAGGTAAAAAGGAAACACACAAGGCAAATATTTCACCATTAAAGTGTATAGAAATTGCGTTATAGTGTTATAACTTCCATCGCCGTGCAAAATCAACTGCATTACATGACAATGGGGATAACAGTGCTGTCATGTGCTAATTTTGAATGCTTTATTTTAATACATAAAAATTCAAAGTCAGCACGGTATAGTGCTATAAACGCCGTTTCTACTGGTTACGTTTACATTTTTAAAATTTTTTCTTATTTTGCTTTTAAAATCTGAAAGATATTTAAAACACTGCTTAGGACACTGCGCGACATGACACGCTTGTTTAATAGCTGTAATAGCCACGTGTTCAGTGGTAGTTATAGCTTATATAAACATCATTAGTCTCAAAAGAAATTGTATAGAACATAATAATTAATGCAAATGTTAATATTTGTAAAAGTTAATTGGTCAATTACACAAGTTGTTTTCCGTGTCTTTCTCTTCCAAAGAGTAATTACGAGCTTCTGTCAGTTTTTCCAAATCTGCCACCTTTTATCGTGTTTCAAATCTGTCGGAAAATTACAATATCCTGATGTATGCAGTTAACAATGATTATGAATTTCTCTAACTGAACTCAGGGATTTGTTATTGTAAGGGGGCGCTTATGTGCAGTAAAATAATTTGGTCTAATCAGTGACGAAAGGGACCTGGGCCTCCAAAAACCGTGATTAAATTAAATTGGCTACCAATACGGACCAAAGTGTAACTGGATGTTCCAAATTACAGGACTAATATGAAATAAGACAGTATGTAGGAACTAGTTACATCAAAGTTATACTCATAAATGTAATGATACAATATATTCACCAAAGACAATGATAAGGAATTGAAGGAAAAGTTAACGTCTTAATGACGCACTTAAATGCAGAAATTTTGCCTGTGCGTTGCGCTGGTGGAATTACACAACAAGGTTCTTTATCGTGCCACGCCTACCATGACACCACTTTAAGGTCCCATCCGAAAGAACCGTGACTTTGATGTCGTAATGCTAATGGGTTGGCAAACGAACAGTCACTACCCACATTCAGACTCACTCGAGGTTCGAACCAACGACCTCCCACTTACGGAACGAGCACTCCAAATGAGCTGTAATACGTAACTTTGGGGAATCGTATACATAATGGCTCTAAAAATCCATGAGAAAATATATAGTACAGTACAGACGTGTCGAAAGTTTAACACTGAGGTTACGAAAAAGAGTCGAAGCTCTGCTGCAGAGTGACTGAAAAATAGATAGCTTGTGACCAAATAAGCTGCCGGGAGATAGACATCAGCTGTCGTAAAACTGTCGATATTTAACAATTGAACTGTTAAGAAATGTGGTTCATAGTCGATATGAACACAATTGATATGCAAGCAAACTGAATAACGCGCGTTAGCGCTTTGTCAACAACGATTTTAATTCCGATTAACGGAACAGCTGATGGAACAGCAGATCCAACTGATCAGCTGTGCAGTTTGGCGCCAGAAATTCTAGGACAAAATAGTGTGTGAAAAAAACAACAAATTGCATACAAAATTTCTACTAAATTGTTCAATTTTTTATAAAATACAATTATTTCGGTAATAAATAATCACAATTATGTAAACAAACTTTATTTTTATGTCAATATAGTTCCGGTTTTGTGTATTTCATATTGTGTATTCATACGCCGATTGTTGTGAATAGAATTCCCGTGACGTCACCAAGGTAGATCTTGCAGTTCATAGCCGATATGAACGCAATTGCTCTGAAACCTTGTGTAGAAGACAGAAAACAGACAAAATGTTAATATACCGGTATACCTAATGAAGGGTCAAATGAGACGATTTAACATTAATCCGTTAGCTTATTGTTAAACTTTTGATAGGTCTGTACTTTACTTGCTTCATTCATTCTGCGGATTGTTGATATACGTAACTATAGGAATGACTCACTTTAGTCTGAGAAAATCTATACATGAACTTGCTTCATTCATTCTGCGGCCTGTTGATTTAATTACACTTACACATTTTTTATTACTAACTTGTTCGTTTTTACTGCCGAATTTATATACTATGCAATAAAGTTAAGAATACATTCTTACACAGTAATCAATAACTCGGTAATCAATGTACTGTTCTCAAATCATCTGTGTCCCTATATCGTACAATTATATTGTGTTTTCGTTTTCCAGAGGCTACACATATACTAAAATATTGAGACCAAGTATTTAGTTAAGGATTTGATTACATTTGTAGTAAAGCCAGTATATATATAGGATAACGTTGCTTACCCCTTTGGCTAAGATCCGGAAAGAGTTAAGTGTGCATCGAAAAATATTAAGACCAAGTATTTAGTTAAGGATTTGATTACATTTGTACAATAGCCAGTATATAGGTTGGTCACCCCTTTGGCTAAGATCCGGAAAGAGTTAAGTTTCAAAAACATCGAAAGATGATATAAGTCGACCATATAAATAGTACGCTATGTATTATGTGTGAAAATGATTTTCATGTTTTCAGAGAGCGTAACATTGTACTATATAATTAATTCTTCTTCCATTTAAAATAACAATGTTGTAGTTCGCATTATATGTATGTTAAATAATATGTAGATTAATTGAGTCATGTTGCAAATCCCCTGTGTCGCTATATCGTACAATTTTATTGTGTTTTCTTTTTCCTTAGGCTACACATATTCCAAGTATTTAGTTAAGGATTTGACTACATTTGTTCTTTAGTCAGAATATAGGTTGGTCAGCCCTTTGGCTAAGATCCAGAAAGCGTTAAGTTTCAAAAACACCGAAAGATAATACAAGTCTACGCTATGTATTATGTGTAAAAAGAATTTTCATGTTTTCAGAGAGCGTAACATTACTGTTCCTCCATTTAAATATAACAATGATGTAGTTTGTATTATATCTATATATGTTAAATATTATGTCGATTAATTTAGTCATGTTGCACCTGTGTCGCTATATCGTACAATTTTATTGTGTTTTCTTTTTCCAGAGGCTACACATATACCAAAATATTAAGACCATGTATTTAGTTAAGGATTTGATTACATTTGTTCTTTAGCCAGAATATAGGTTGGTCACCCCTTTGGCTAAGATCCGGAAAGAGTTAAGTGTACACCGAAAGCGTTAAGTTTTAAAAACATCGAAAGATAATATAAGTCGACCATATAAATAGTACGCTATGTATTATGTGTAAAAAGAATTTTCATGTTTTCAGAGAGCGTAACACTGTATTATATAACTAACTGTTCATCCATTTAAATATAACAATTTTGTAGTTTATGTTAAATGATATGTAGATTAATTTAGTCATGTTGCAAATCCTCTGTGTCTCACATACACATACATACAATTATATTGTGTTTTCGTTTTCCAGAGGTGATTTAGCTAAGGCAGCGTGTTTCATTACCATAAAGACCCAATACCCAGTATTACTAGCTACTATTACCAACTTTATATAGCCCCTAAATTACACGATGGATATGTTCAAATTCAAGGCCAAACGGCCAGGTCAAACTTGACGCACTATATATATTTGATTGTCATTGTTTGTCAAATGTATTGTGTGTAAAACGTTACTTCGGTTAATTTTTTCAGAAACAAACGAAACAACTAATATTCCTACTTAACGGAAATTTTAGAAAAACGGTACAGACTTGTCGAAAGTTTAACACTGCGCTAACGAAAAGGAATCGATATTAGATTGCCGAGTGATTGATATGTTAAAAGGTATTTGTCGATAGTGGCAGTTAACGAGAAACCCAAATGAGCTACAGATTCACCAGTAATTCGTTACCTTATTAGTGTTAAGTTCGTTTGTACTGTACGCTACAATTATTTAATATGTTGGAAGTAAAAACCTTGTCGTCATAATATTTTACAATTGTTGATAACATGAAAGCCATTTACTTGACAAAGAAATCACAATTGTATTTTATTCTTAAATCGATGAAGTGTCATTAGTAGTAAATACATAACAAAAACATCAAAAACATCTATATACGTCATATATGCCTAAAGTCTAATATTAGTATGTTTGTTTTTGATTCTTATTAGTAAAGTAATCTAGATTTTAAGCAATTATGTATATAAATGTTATAAATGTAACGGATTATTTATTTCTTTCCAAAATAGAATCATTAATAATTATTGGTAGTTTTTTTTCTGAAAACAAGTACAATCAACTCTGACCTCTTCGCTTGATTTTTAATTTAGGTATTTATCATGAACGCGTATAAGCAAACAACTTTGACCTGTCCGCTTGACCTTTCATTTAAATATTTATCACAGACCAAGTACATCTGTGTATAGGTTACACAGGTGTTTATTCTGTATACATTAGTCATGAGATATACTCACCTCATAGAGTGAACATGTGCACTGTGTATGTATTAACTTGGATCTTAACACTACCCATTTATTGGGTGGACCCTCTTTTATAAATATGCCTAATGAAAGATCAAACGGACAGGTCAATGTTGTTTGCCTATATATTTATGTATAAGGAACACGTGTGTTTATTTCGTCTACTGACCACAAACACTGTTCATGTATTAATTGCAAATCCTACTACTGCCCATTTTTGGTCAGATCCTTCTATATGAATATTCCTAATGAAAGGTCAAGCGGACAGGTCAATGTTGTTTGCCTATATACATGTATACTTAAGCGCTCATGAATAAGGTAACACAAACAAGCTATATAAAGCAGCAAGACAGGACATGATAAACAAACAGAAACAGAAAAAATGTCGACTATAGCTTAGTACTGGATCTAAATATAAAATTTTGACGTATTACGAGTTTTAACCATCCCACTTGTTTATATTGTTTATATCCAGTTATCCCTAAACACGCACATTTATAGTTAAGTATACTTGACACGGAGGAAAATTCCCTTGGGGCAGCGGATTGAAAAAACAAAAACAAAGTCTCAGAGTAGGAATTCGAATCTAAGCGACCATAAATTATAAAAATACGAAGCCATGACTAACTCATTGAATAAAAAAACAACTATACTAATCAATGTCCGAATCACAATCCAGAAGCAAAATTAAAACTTTAAAACTGACAAATTGTGTCAAAAACGTAAACTGCCACCAGGGAAGTGAGCCCGGGAGTTCCGGAAGGGAAAGCACCTCCTGTTGATCTAGCTACACCCACCACGTGTATTATCAAAACCGAGTGGTATGAACAAAGACCTATGGAACATCAAATGTATCCAGGACAACGCTGAATACAGAGACACCATTCTTATCAACAGTATTGTGATGATGGCCATAAAACTTTGAATCTTTCTAATGACGCTGCCAGTCTTTAACAATATTTAGTATTAACTTTGTGGACTTCAGTAAAGCCTGATTTTAAATACACGTAATATCAATCACTTGCTAGTGGAATGTAATATATAAGTTAGGAGTGGCTTGGTGAAAACAGGTTGAACATCATAGTTAGATAACTTATAATCTGCCATCATATAATTATTCATGTACAGTACAGAGCTGCCCAAAGTTTAACACGGGGCTAACGAAATGAAGTTGATGCTTGATGGCCGACAGCACATAGATACAGTAACTGTAGCTATAGTGACCGATAAGCAACTGAGAAATACATATGTGTCAAGATATGACTAACGAGGAGCCGAGATGAACTGTCAATTGACGTATCGCCGGCCACGCCCACAATGTTCCGACACTGACCGCCATCACGGTACCCAAGCAGCATCACGGCAACTAATGACGTTCTAGTGTCAGTGACGTAATTAAACCGCACAATTCAGCCTGAGTTTTTTTTAATTCTTTTTGCGTGTCGACCCTTTGTCGGAACATAGTGGGCGTGGCCGGCGATCCGTCAATAAGGCAATAATTCGTTAGTTCAGTGCTAAACTTGCAGATCTTATATCCACTAACATTGAAAAAGAAACTCACATTGAAAGGTTTTGGAGCTTAATATAGTGTGTTGTTAATAATCAGATTCGCCGAAAGCATGCTACAACAAAATTAACGAAATAAAAAAACAAACAAAACACAAAATATACACACACTGAATCGGCCAAAAGTCAAAACCATCAAATTGGTAGTGGTGTGGTATTGTAATAAAACTTACATTGAAATGTTTTGTAGCTTTGTAGCTTAATTTAGTGCACTGTTAGAGTGGACAAGAGCATGCTACAAAAATATAGACATTGAAACGACCAAAAGACAAAACCATTAAGTTAGTTTAAAGTGGTGCGGTATTCTAAAACAAGATTAAAAAATGTTACTAAACACTCCCATATATAGCAAACTTGATTGAAAATATTTTAAAAGGCATAACTGAAAAATCATAATTTAATTTCTTTCTTTTTGTTTATTTCAGATGCAAAAATAAATGAAGCGCAAAGATTGAGCAGCAACAGTTAAAATGGTAAACATAAACAATTTGAACTGTAGACTTACTGATGAGGACTGGCTGAATATATCGAGGCTTATCAACTCCAACATCTCCATCAGAGAGACCAACCTCTGTAAGGCTGTTAATATAACGAACCTGTATCTACCACCTATATTGATATGTATGGGAACTGTCTGTAACATCCTGGTTGTCATGGTGATGAGTGGTGCTTATTTTCGATTTGTTTCGACTTCATTTTATATGAGTATCAACGCTATTATAGACACCTTTAGTCTTTTAGTTTTATTGACAGTTCATTGGATTAATGAGAATTTTCCTTTAATTATATACCGAGGATATGGGGCTCATATTATGTGTAAGGTATTCATGTTTTTCGGTTGGTCAACAAGTGATTTTGGGATTATTTTAACGGCGGCCATGACACTAGAAAGGAGTTTGGCTATTATATTTCCATTAAAATCAACAACTTGGTGCACCGTCAGGAGAGCAAAAAGAGTTACATTAATTTTATCTGTTTTTGTGTCTGTAATTAATATCCATTTTCTATTTATTTCGGACATAAACCCGTTAAACGAACGTGATGTTCTCTGTAAAGTGGAACCTAAAAACCCAAGTGTCGAACGGACATATTGGAAGCACATATGGCCTTGGTTACACAATATATTTCTTATTATATCATTCGGAACAATAATTACTAGTAATACTATAATTATCCGACATTTAAAAATTTCCGATAATATGAAAAACTGGAATTCCATGAATCAGATAATGAGGAAAATTTCAAACGATTCCAGTTCCGGAAGTTTGCAGTCAAAATTACAAAAATATCCGTCTCGCAGACGACAAATAGCGATAATGCTATTGGTCGATTCATTCACCATAATAGTATGTACATTTCCTTATTCGGTCTATACTTCAGTGGAATCCAATTTGGATTCGTTTTTAGATTCTAATATAAATGAAATGGCGGGAAAACATCTTCTAGCGACCTTGTCTTTTTATCTTCTGTATGTGAACAGGTGTGCTAACTTTTATCTATATTGCCTTAGCGGGTCCCGCTTTAGACTTGCCTTAACAACTCTGTGTTGTAACAGGAAGAATAAAAGAAAGCTAAACTACCTAGTTCAGATATATAGTAGTTCTCGTAATTATAAAGTTAAAAGCACCGAAAATAGTCCCAACAAAGAAAGAAATTCTTAATGTGTATCTAATGTTTAGACTTATACATATAATTACAATACAAAAAGTGATTTCACAAACTTGAAATATTGAAATAGCTGGAATCCAAATGGTTACACATCTAAATAACTATGTGGTTCTACCAACCTGGAATATAATTAAACTACCTGGAATCCAGATGCCTATTCAGAACACAGCATGGCTGATTTTAGTCACGTCGGATTAACATTGGATAATGAAATAATAACATAAAGCTCTGTTATAAAATCCATTCTTGAATTAATAATTTTTATTTTTACTTTGTATCTACGCGTAGTATATTCTCAAAAATACACGGGCAGGACTTCATATGCGAAATACTATATATTTGTCGCATGCGAACCACGACCCGTGTATTTTTCGACGATATACCACGAGGACATGTTGATTATTTTTAATATGACCTAATCAAAAGCAATAAAATAAACAGTGTAAACTCTTCCCCCGAAAGTACATTTTAGAGTTTATTTGGAAAAAGGCTCACTAATACAAGTCTGCTATTGGGATTACATCCATTCCAATGAAATGAATGATGGTATAAATGAAAATTAATTCGCGACACGTAGCATGACGTCAGAAGGTGAGCATAGAAACGGAAAAGCCTAGGGTATATCGTTTGTTTGTTTCAACACTTTTGGTTTTCCGTGTGTTGCATATAAAAGTATACGTAGGCCATGTTAGTTTTCATTTTTGCATATTTAAGACGTTAATAACTCGATGAGTATGTTATATGTAGTCTTTAAGTTTAGTCAAATTAGTGACTCCGGTCGCCATACCCAGCTGTTTGAACACGATTCTGATAAAATAAAATGCAAATAAACCCCAAAAACAAAACAAACATACTTATCCATGTCCGAATCATAATCAAGACGTAAAGTAAAAACTTTGGAACTGACAAGTTAGGTTAGACACTTGAATTTTCACCAGGGAAGTGAGACCGGGTGCTCCGTAAGGCTAAGCACCCCATGTTTTTCTAGCTACACCTGTCACGTGTGTTATCAAAATTGTGAGAAAGGAATGTCAAATATCCAGGGCAATCCTAGACAAAGTTACATCAAACTTATAAACAATACTGTGATGATGGCCTCAAAACTTTCCGAGCGCCTTGATAAGCCTAGGCTTGCAATATCCCTTGATTATTTAAAGCAGCAGCCTACTTCGTTGTACAGAGTCCCTGTAGTGGGAACAAGCTCTACCATAGCGTATTAATTGGAAAATAAATACACCATTAGCAGGAGAGGCAGATATATTGCTGCATAGAAAAGGAAAGTTTACAATAGAAAAATCGAAGCCATAGCGTTTGTCATAAAGGTTCATATGTACCCTTTCGTGGGTCTCATAATTGACGGATCGCCGGCCACGTCTACAATGTTCCGACATGCTTGAATTAGACGCAAAAAGAATTAAAACGTCACTGACATTAGTACGCCACTAGTTGCTTTGACGCTACTTTGGTACCGTGATGGCGGCCAGTGTCGGAACATAATAGCGATGGCTGGCGGTACGTCAATTGAGGTATAAGTCCTAATATGAAGCAGAACTTGAGGAATCAGTCGTATCTTTTATTTCCAGCTCACTAGGATAGATGGCATTTACATAGTCTCCTTTAGGGTTGTTTAGAGACAGAACGTCATCTATATGTCGGTATATGGAGTTGAATGATTTGGCGACACATTTAACAAGGTTCTGCATAAATTCTGCTTTATAAGTCAGCAATCAATGGTGCACAGTTTGTACCCATTTGTATATCGATTGTTTGCTGGAAAATAATGTTATCAAACACAACAAATATGTTATCTATCAAAAAGTCTGACATTTTGTTGATCTTCAGTATATTTTTGTTTGGAATCCGAATGATGCTTGACAAAATAACCAGAATCCCTGTTCAGCACTAGATATTTGTATCTTGGTTTACCATTTTCATTTTTTTTAAAACAATGACAAGTGAATAATTTCTTCAAGACGTTCTTTCAATTTAGAATGAGGGATAGTTGTGTGTAGTGTAGAAAAATCAAACGTTCTTATACTTTTAACACAAGATAAAGTATTGGAAGCAAGATATTCAAATACTTCTTTAGAATTGTTAAGAATCCACATTTGGTTGATGCCAGATGTAGAATAGACTTTTTGTGCATAAGACTGAAGACTATCTTTGAGGACTGTCAATGTTTTTGTTAAAGTTACTGATAATGATTTAGTAGTACATTTAGATGAACCTGCTATATATCTTTCCTTGTATGGATTTGTATAAATATATTAATAAATGGCATCCATTTAATTATAAGTGGGACAAGTTGATATAGCTGTTGTTATTAAACTGTGGCCTTAAATATTGTTTTAAATTATTTCATCTCGTTTTTAAGACATAAGTATCATGTTTTGGGTTTGAATCTGTAAAGATACGATGTATGTTATATATATAAAATACGCACAAGCCTTTGGAACAACGATTATTATGCTGTTGTTTGTTTATAATAATTGTTGTTTGTCAAGATGTTCAACAAATAAATGGTTAACTAAAAGAACATTAAATATTTGTGGTTTTTAATTCATACGCAGCAATATAAATCCGATTCACACGTCAGTTAAATTTCAATTTCATATTTATTGAAATGGGTGTCTTCAATTACTTTATTAAAACACGAGTTTATAAAATGATAACAGACACAATGCGTGGAGACCAGTTACCAGAATTTTATTAAAACAAGGAATGCGTTTTTACAATATTACTGCAGTCCATCACTTATCATAAAAATCCCCGTAATTTCGTTATTACATATATCACATAACTCTCCTTTGTATGATGGAATAAAACGGTGTAATATTTTTCAAATTACACAGGTACCCATGTAATATCACTTGATTGTGACGTAATTAGTTCTCACGCTTCTGATTGGTTTAAAGCGTGAGAAAATATTCCAACGCGATTCATGTACTTCTTTTTTTACAATTTATATTACGTCAGGCCAAGTGACTGCTTTTGATGTTGGGGATACCGTAACAGTAGACAAAGAAAGAATTGCTATAGCTAAAGAAAAATTCCCAAAATGTTTGCTACATGTCATCATGGAATGATATGTGGAACATAACAGTGACGTCATATACGTAGCGGTTGCGCCTAATGACGTCATATGAAAACTGTGTCAGTCTGTTGTTTATTTTTAGACTTTTGAATGGTTTCTAATTCTTTGAAAAGTAATTTTGAGGGATTCAAAAAAATATAACATAATTTGGACTTAATTACTGATTTTGTCTTTATTATTTTAAAAACGATATTATAAAACTGGCTCATAGTCAATATTTCGGCTTTAAAAAGCCAAGGCTCGTGGCTTATTTAATTATTAAACTCGTTTAATAAATTTCATATTAAACCCTCACTCGTCTAAGATCCTCTATATATCATCTCTGTAATGTGATTACATATATTTAATAATTGGTAATATGACGTCACATTTTGTTCAGCATTAATCCCACTGTATGTTATAATTTTTAAGATGGCTACAGAAGCTTTGTTGGTATCTGATGTTTTGATCGAAATTTTAGTGTGTGCAGATATTAGTTAAATCAAGTTTTGCATAATTAAAACATTGACAGTCTGGTAACAAAAGGCATCGGTTTCATAATCTTTCTTTAGCTAAGATTTCCCTTAACATATTTAGCATATTTTTGGGATTCATTTTATAAAACTACTTATAAATCAAGTACAAATGTTTTAAGCTAAACGGGATCTTCAAAATGACACTTTAAAATCCTGAATATCTCAAAGATTGATAAAATCACTAAAAATTGAAATTTTGCCAGAATCAGTTAAGGAAATCTTAGTTGAAACAGGAGCCAAATAATGGTCAATAAATTCATTCTTTACTTCTATTGATATAAAAACTAAGAGGACAGATGATTGCATTGCATTAAAATACATATACTTCTTTTTTAATGCGTATTGTCGTATTGTGTTTTGATGGGTTTTGGTTATTGACAACTACAGCTGTGGTATTGAATATTCTATTGTACAATGCTCTCAGTACGAGTAAAGAACTGATGATTTTGTACAATACAAGATGACAACAAACAAACGAATTTATTTGTTAATGCTATTGTCGAAGATTCTTGAAACTTAATCAATGTGTTAAAGTGAAAATTCAAAACAATACGGATGAGACAGAACAGAAAACTGTTTAAAATGTAAATAACGCCTTAAAAAGATAATCCATAATACAGGCATGTCGAATGTTTAACATCAAGCTAACGAATAAGTGCCCAAATGGCAGCTTTACTGGATCATTCGTTAGCTAAACCTCGGCAGCTGGTATCTGTCTCTTTTCCGCTTATTTTGGCAGATTACTATCTTATATCTTGGCCACTGGGCAGCCGAGCTTCGACTTCTTTCCACTATCACAGTGTTAAACTTTCGACAGGCCTGTACTGTACATTTCATTGTTTGTTGGTATCCGTTATCAATGAAATTGTATTGATGACAAACATGTGTATATAAAACATTAATATTTCAGCAAATTGAAATTCCTTAACATGGGTTAAGTAAATGATTTCTATGATGAATGGACAGGTTATTTGTATAGTCCTTTATATTTTTCAATCACCATACACACCACGTGTATGGTGATTGAAAAATATAAATGATTTTGGAACAAAATTCACATGTTTTCAAAATAAAGTGCTGAGAAAACTAACAGGCAATTGTATATGTACATCATTGCATTGCATCGTTCTGGTTCAATATTGCAGGACAGGAATCCCTTAAAAACAACAAACATACCAATCCATGTCCGAATCACAATCCAGAAGCAAAAAACTTTCGAACTGACAAGTCAGGTTAGACACGTTACCTTCCACCAGGTAAGTGAGGCCGTCAAAAATTCAAACAGGTTTTTTTTTTTTTGCGATGATGCTTTTGCAGAGAATCGTAGAAAACAAAACGTTTGGCAAATGCATTGCGTTTAATGCAATCCATATTTCATTATTTGTTTTAATGCTCACGTAACTTTTACAGGATTGCCCTGGATATATTTGACGTCCCGTAGTTATTTGTTCCTTTTACACAATTTTGTTTACACACGGGGCGGATGTAGCTTGCTAAACAGGAGGTGCTTACCCTTCCTGAGCACTCGGCCTCACTTCCCTGGAGGATGTTCATGTGTTTAACTTAATTTGTCAGTCTCAAAGTTTTTACTTTGTGTCAGCACTGTGATTAGGACATAGATTAGTATGTGGGTGCTTGATGATTTCTACTCTTTAAACTTTAGAAGAGCGATGTGTTGCCTAATTGTTCGCACGTGGTACTTGTTTAACTAAACTAAAACTAATTACATTTTTTCTTAAAAAATCAACAAATATTTAATAAATTATAAATTAGAATAAATAAGTATTTACAAATATAAATTACCATGATTCATTTAGATACATATTATCGAAATTGATTGTGCTATTGCATATGACACTCAATATTATCAACATTATCAAATGATAGTCCAGGAATGCTTAACTTTCTGGGAACACGGTAAAAGAGTTATCTCCCTTGGTTCCTAAGCTATTGCATATGACAATCAATATAATCCACATCATCAAATAAAATTTCAGGAATGTTTTAACTTCTGAAAACACAGTAAGAGATTTATCTCCCTTGGTTCCTTGCGCCATTGTATATAACACTCAATAATATTTCAGTAATGTTTTAACATATGGAAACCCTTGTGAAAGAGTTATCTTCCTTGGTTCCTCGTACGGAGTTTCATACTACATAGGACAATAGAGTCTTGATTTTCATCTATATCATTGATAGTGACGTATCTCTCAGCAGGCCAGCTTTCTATGATCCTAACTTCCCCAGATTTGGACTCTTCCTCTGTGAGTACTGGGCTGTTTGCTGCTTGTCTGATTTTTAATTCGTGTCCTAAAATCTTTAAATCGTTGGTATTTGGAATAGGTCTACCGGAATATGGCAAACTTCTTATTCTTCTTCCAAGTTCCTGTAACGGAAAATTTAACATAAATCGTAAAAATATTTAGGAAAACATATTCCACAGTGGAACAAGTCTTTCACATACCTTTGTTTAGCTTATTCATTCATCAGTTAATTGAATAATCTCATCTTGTTACGGTTGTAACATTAAATGGATTTGATTTTGCCATGGTTTGTTTTCAAGTTTTTATGGTTATGTAAAGGAAAGGGAAAAATGCTACGGTCAAACCGGGACTTGAATCCGTGACCGTCCCAATACTAGCGGGACGCTCTACCCACTGAGCTACCCGGCCACCTATCGAGTCCAGCCCGCCACATTACTTCCTTCCTTGTTACTAGGTTCAACCCTATGGCCAACAAGTTGGTCGGACGCGCCCCCAAATGTAACAGGAAAGGGAAAAAATACAGCAACCAAACCGGGACCTTCTCAACACTACCGGGACGCTCTACCCACTGAGCTACCCGGCCATGACCACCTATCGAGTCCGGCCCGCCACACTTAACTCCCTGGATTTGACCGTTACTGCAAACAAAGTGATATTGTTCTTAATCGGAATCATTTTGCTACTATAGCCTTAGGGTTGTTCATAGTTATGTGTCGATTGAAAATGCACGGGAAAACATTTAATGCCTGGTGGCGGACCGGGCTCGATAGTAGACCAGATAGCTTCTGTTACATTTGGGGGCTCGTCCTACCCTGGGAAGTGGTCCACAAACAGGTTGGGCCTAGCGTGGAACCTAGTGGTTTCGATTTAAGGGAGTTGAATGAAAAAATAAAGAAAGGAGGAATGTGACAGACCGGGCTCGGTAGGTTACCGGGAATATTAGTGGGTAGGGCGTCTCGCTGATATTTAGAAGGTCCCGGGTTCGAGTTTGGTCGTTACATTTTTCCTTTTCTTGTTACAGTCTTAACTGACAAAACCCCATGGTTCCACATTCGATTTGTTTTCAGTGACCGGTCGTCAATGCCTCGTCTAAAATAAAGCAACGTCTACACCAAACCATGAATTTCATTGGACCAGGACACGGTTTATCTAGAAGTTGATATGCGAAACAGTCAAAAACACTGTACAAGAAAGTGAAGTGATAAGGTTTTAGCGACTGATACTAAAAAAATTCGCCTAGGTCCCATACATTATAATATAAGAGACTGATCGCGAATGTCGAACCGACATGGGATTTGTAATGAATCTTCAAGTTGTTAAAATTGCAATTCTTGTGGAAATATTTACGAATTTTTATCGACACTGCATGATAGATGGTAAAATTTTCAGAATCTGATTCGATAGGTTCGGCATCAAATGTTAGAGAATGATTGACACAAATTTTAAATGTCATTTGAATGACTAGTGTTGCAAAAACAAATGATACCTAAGCATTGTCGGGAAAAACGCCCTGCTAGCACCAGGAAAGACACGGGTTCGCGTACCAGTTTTAACGCAAAGTTGTTTAGTTCACTGTTGAAATTATTGGACGAAAAAAAATCGAAAAATTCGACCAATAAGTAGAAAATCTACTATAACAACAATTATTTAGTGGAAATAAATTCTACATACTCTTACGGCACTGCGATCTAGGCGTTCTTTAGGCATTTTCTGGAAATTTTCTTAACAGAAAAAGATAGCTGTTCAACAAGTAAACATAGGTTTTACCTCCGTGATCAGTAGTAACGATGACGTCATAATAATTGTCTATGACGCAATTTTTACCTGGGCAACGCCTGATCCATTCGTAACCTCTCGACCGTGTTTGGGAATACAGCGATATCATTCGGGATATTCCGAATGTCAATCTATAGGTAACAAGGACACAGTGTATGAACGGAACTGTACGCAAAAAGGTAGCTACTGTTCGGCGAAGCGAGAGACAATTAGGTCAACGAGTAAATTGTTTCTTATTTTCTTGTTGCGCAAATAGCAACTCGAAATCAAATACGGTAAATAAGCAGTTGTTCTCTATCTTCTTCTTGGGCGTATTTTAGAATCTCAAAATAAATTAAATATTCCATTAGGAACAGTCATGAACGCGTATTTGAGCAACGTTGGACCTATCTAAAATGTAGATTTATGCTCATTTAATCAAAAATATCCGGCCGGGAATTTTAAAATACATGATGAAAACAAACCTTTTTTCAATCAGTCTATATAGTTACAAAATCTACTTTGGCACAGAAACATTCAAAATAGTGATTCAAACGACATGACTGACAAGATGTTACTGTACCAGTAGTTTATATTTTGTCTGTACCGGTAGTGAGTTTCTAGTAACAGAAACACTGTACCGGTAGTTTTTATTGTGATACTTTAACTTCAGTCCCTCTGGGATACTGGGGAAATTTCTCTTTTTCCAGTCAGAGATTTTTAGTACTTTTATGCTTATTATGCGACCATATGATTTTATCTAATTAGTTGTATAAGTATTATGGTAATACAGCCACCACTTCCTTTTAAACATAACCCCTGTGGTGGCTTAGTTAGTAGAGTGCTCGCTCCGTACGTGGGAGCTCGTTGCTTCGAACCCCGACCAGGTCTGACCCAAAACTTGGAAGTGGAAAGTGACTGTTTTTTCACCAAGCACTCGGCATTACGAAATGAAAGTCATGGATTTTTCGGATGGGAACTTAAAATAAACGAGGTCCCGTGTCATGGTAGGCTTGGCGCGATAAAGAACCCTGCTGTAAATTGCCATCAGTGCAACGCACAGACAAAATTTATGCACGTAAAATAAAATACTTTCATTTACAAAGATAAGTTTCTTACCATTTTTGTTACTGCAAATAGTCTTCATACATTTTTATCTTTACGACATTGAGCTTGAACTTAAGTTTAAAACTACTCGCACCTTAAAGTCGCCCTGAGTGTGCGCTAGTACAGTGAAAACCATAAACTTAACTTAACGTTCTCTGCACCAGAAGGCGCATAAGGCCTCAACGCTATCCTTCCATTTTTGTCTGTCCTTCGTTGTTGCTTTGGCCATCTACTCCATCCAGCAGCGTTTCTTTCCTTTTTCGTTGTTCTCCTCCATGTGGACCTAGGTTTTCCCTTTTTTCCCTCTGGCTGCCACCCTAGTGTTGTCTTTCAGTCATTTGTTCCCTCTTTCCTTAGTATGTGTCCGAATCAGTTCCACTTTCTTCTCCTGATCTCATAGCTTATGTTGTTAAGTCTAGCTGTTTTCAATATTTTTTTCATTTGGTATTTTCTGTTGCCATCTTATTCTTAGTATCCTTCTGAGGCAATATGTTTGGAAGCCGTTTGTAAGAGGTGTTCATCTTTCTTCGTTCTTTTCCACGTTTTTTTTCATAATACAATACTGGTCCTACTAAGGTCTTAAATAGGTGCATTTTTTGTATTTTTCCAATATTTTTGGTGTTCCAAATCCTTCTAAGTCTATTTCTTTGAATTTAATTTAACCCCTATCCTTGATGCCTCTTCAGTCATTTTCCTAGTCTTATCATTCAGGTCTTAGAATTTGGGGGATAAAAGTGCTATATCTTCCGCAAACCCAAGACCTAACAATAATGTTGTAAAGTCACTTCTTATTTCTCTTCTCACTCAATTTGTTGTTTTCTTTATCATCCAATCTATAACTATTAGAAAGAAACCCTGACATTACACATCCCTGTTTTACACCACTTTTAATAGCGAACCACTCTGATGTTTCATTTTCTTCAAGGACAGCACATTCGAATCACTCATACATCCCTCTTATAGCATTAGTGATTTTGGTTGGAATCCTATAGCTCTTCGTTATCGTCCAAAGGCTCTTTCTGTGCACCGAGTCGAATGCCTTTTCAAAGTCCACAAAGTATTGTATATTGGAGTTCTGAATTCATTTGCTTGTTCCTGCATTTTTCTCAGGATGGTCTGTTGTTACTCTCCCTGGTCTAAATCCTGCATGTTCCTTCCTGAGTCTCTTGTCCACTCCTGTCTTAATCCATGCAATGACCATACAGCTAAACCCTTTGCTAATGGCTGATAGTAAACACACTAGCAAATCTCACGCACATAGATTAATTCTCAGAGGGTAATAATCTTGTTCTCGTCGCGATTAGTAGCTTACGTTTAATAATATTTCAATCTATATTATAGCTATCACCACCTCAGTTCTTGCAATATGGAAATTTGAGTAATAAATTGCCAAAAACATGCTACAGTATGCGATATATTTTAATGCAATTGCAAAATGTACTATAATTAAGGGGCTATTGGTTTTTAATATTGTCCACAGCATATTTTGCTTCAATAGAAAAGCATAATTTATAATTTATAATTGAATTACAAAAATTTCTAGTATCAAACTGAAAATTCCATCTAGCTCACATGGATGGCGTGGAAGAGAAAAGTAGCTACCGGTACAGAAACAATACAGATGTTGAAAACTACCGGTACAGTTCTAACTTTCGACCACGGAAGGAAAACTTGCTTTTTCAGTGTAAATACGAGTTTTGTAACATTCTGTACACGAGTTAGGGAATCTAAGAATATTTTTCTACATATAGATACTGATAATGGAACTTACAATGTGAAATAATACGTATTTTACATCATTTAACTAGAAGTGAAAAATCCACGGCTCGACGTTTGATTATGTTATTATATAAGTTGACACTTTTCTGAGAGCATATGGCTACCACTAAAGCTTTATATAGTGAAGATGGATTAAATAAAAGGGATAAACTAAATCCATTAAAATTGAGCTAGAAAGATAGGTAATTAACAACCTCGTGTCTCCCGATACACCTTTTTCTCGCTTCGACAAACAGTAGCTACCTTTTTGCGTACAGTTCCGTTCATACACTGTGAAGGAGCCGAGATGCCTTATTACTTCTCTCCTCGCTAACGAAGCTGTTCACGGGTATATAGGTGTAACAGAAAGAGGAAAATCGAGCGGTGAAAAGGGAACTTAAAACCTGGATCTTCATCATAATAGCGCGATGCTCTACCGACTAGACTATACCCGGCCACCAAACAGACTCTTTCGTCATTTTCTTACCTTGCTTTTTTCAATAATACCTTGAATCGGATCTAGTAGGTTCACCCCTGGGACAAACCTTATGATCAGCCAATTCTTAGGGTCGAACTTAACCCCAAGAATATCTCAAATCTTACCTTCCAAATTCCAGGGCAATAATCTTAACAACTGAGCTACCAGGCTGCCTATCGAGAAAAATATTTTTCACAATCTTGCTCAGTGGCGGATTTAAGGGGTGGGTGGGTTGCAGGGGTTGCACCCCCCCTTTGAAAAATTTAAGAGAGAGAGAGAGAGAGAGAGAGAGAGAGAGAGAGAGCTATTGACTGATGTGACCCTCATATGTTAATTTAACAACCTATTTCTGTATACGCGTTGTTCCGGATCGCGTTTACAAGACACCGGCCACGTCTCTGAAAGCTTGCGCCGTTGGGCGCTCACCTAGCTATAGCATTGATATACTAGTAATTCTCAACCCCCCATTTCAAAAAATTCTGGATCCGCCCCTGTTGCTTCCTTGTTTTGTGGAGTTATTGTCCTTTGTTTATTTCACACATTCTTTTCTCAATGGAAAAAATTAGTATTGCACTCAAATGCACAGTTATAGTCATTAGTTTGAACTATTTACTATAAACTGCCTTGATACAACAAGTAGGAGCGTTACTATACACAGAATCGAGATAAAAAAAACAACGGAACATTATCAAACATGGTTATGAGAAATATGAAATAGCAAGTGCTACATGGCATACACAAGCACTGCGGTGGCTCGCTCCGTAAGTGGAAGGTCATGGGTTTGAACACCGACCGGGTCTTATCCAGAACTTGAAAGTATGTATTGAATGTACTCGGCTCTACGAAATGAAATCACGGTTCTTTCGGATGTGAACTTAAATAAACGAGGCACCATGCCATGGTAGGCTTGGCACGTAAAGAACCATACTGTATAATGCCATCAGCGTAACGCACAGGCAAAATTTCTGCACGTCACGATATAAGTGAAATATTCTTGACTGGGGCATTTAACACCATTATTCTCTTTGCATAGTATACAATAGAGACGCAGAAAATCGGATTATCAAGTATTTAACTTACAGATAGGATTCCGATGACGCATACATGTATATTGCAGTAAACAAACGCGTAGCAATTAACGCTTAATATTCTTTGTTCGATCGTTTAAAGCTACTCTTTGCCCCATCCATTATATTTTAATATGTAGAATTTTCAAATAAAAAAAAAAACAAAAAAAAAAAAACAGAAATAGCTTAATGTGTCATTTTTAGAATTTTTCCAGTCAAATTTTTAGTGGAGGGTTCAAAATGAGGTCTCCAAAATTTCGAAGGGATCTTTTTTATTGACCCTGCTACTTTGAACAAAACCGCACAACACTATTCAACTGTCCAGTCTTCTTGGAAATGTTTATGTCACATTGTCTCTCGCAATTAATAGAGAATCTAGACACAGTACATTCAACCTTACAATTAGGATGGTAAAACCAGTAATTAGTACTCAATGTGAACGTGACTTTAGTGTGATATATATATATCCTAACACAAGTGAACCTACCTGTGTGACTTGATTACTTTTTCGTACTTTAAGTTGAAGCCTACTGAGTGATACAACCATTATTTTACACGTTAAGATATCATGATAGCAATCATTTATCTTATACTAATTCATTATAATATTACTTGTACAATTTCTCTAAATTAATACAACCTAGATTTAAATTGTATGGTGACCCACCTGCGTCATCTATATTGTTTACCTTGGCGTTTTTAAAGGGAAAAATACATAAACGAAAATTATGTGCGGATAAAACATCGGGAAAGAGGACGCATTTAAAGGCGTGAAAACGAAAAAAAAGAGTAAATAAAATTGGAGAGTGACACAAATTAGTGACCGTACTTACCGGCGTGGGTTATGGCTTCCCGAGAAATCATGCACGTTTTATGAATCAGTACCGGTTGTGCTGTATATTTAATTTTCACATCATTAAAATCGGGAAATAAGACGCGTTTTAAGGGCGTGAAAACTAACTAACAGTAGATAAAATGGGCCAATGACACGAATCCGTCACCGTACCTCCCGACGTGATTTATTGCTTCCAAAAAAATAATGCACGTTTTATGAATCAGTACTGGTTGTGTTGTATAATTAATTCTCATATCTTTAAAATCAGGAAAGAAGACGCGTTTTAGGGCGTGAAAAAGAAATAACACTAGATGAGATACTAAGCGACGTGATTAATTGCTTCCCGGAAAATGCTGCTCGTTCTATGAATCAGTAGCGGTTGTGTTGTATAATTAATTTTCACATCTTTAAAATACGGAAAGAAGACGCGTTTTAAAGGCGTAAATACGCTTGATAACTTGAACGGGCCAATGACACGAATCACCCACCGTACTTACCGACGTGATTTACTGTTTCCTGAGAAATGATGCACGTTTTATAAATCAGTACCGGTTGTGTTGTATAATAAATCTCACATCTTTAAAATCTGGAAAGAAGACGTGTTTTAGGGGAATGAAAACAAAATAATAGAAGATAAAATGACACAGTGACACAAATGAGTGACCCTACTTACCGACGTGATTCATTGCTTCCCGAGTAATAATGCGCAGTTTATGAATCTGGACTATTATGTTGTGTAATAAATTCTCAATTTTTTTTAAATTGGGAAATAAGATGCGTTTTAGGAGCATTGAAGATGAAAATCGAGACAGCGACACAAATCCGTCACCGTACTTACTGGCGTGATTTATTACTTCCCAACAAATGATGCACGCTTCTGAATCAGTACCGGTTGTGTTGTATAATTAATTCTCATATCTTTAAAATACGAGAGTAAGAACGGAAATACGTGGACATGTCACACAGCTTCAGATGATTTATGCATTATTAGTAGTAAGATTATTGGAGACCAACCATCATCTTAAAATTTAATGACAGTGTATTCAGTCTGCAGAATATCGGACAAGGCCGTCATTTTATATGCAGAACTGTAGACCCATCCACTTATTTTTCATTTAATATTTTATACTTTTTACTAATTTCAACATTGTAGTATAGCCGTGACATTAACACAATGAGAGTTAAATTGATTGTCTGTTGATTTTAAAATTTCTCAAAAATTGGGCTATGGTTTATCTTTTTGTTAAGAATTGTCTTAGGTTGATTTGGTAAAATAAATATTTGTTCTTCTGTTTATTTTTTCTTCATTTCAGCGTCTTAAAAAGTCAGGTTTGGATTTCCACAATTTTGGTCCAAGCACTTCTGAATTTTGTTATCGAATCGGCCGTCTAGTGTTGCAACAGTTTAAAGAACAGGTTAACACAGGTTTTGTAACAGATTAAGTATGTTATCCATCTCCTTTCAAAATATACAAAGAATTGTCAAAATTATTTGGCACTCGAAGAAGCCATTGAAATTAGAAAAAATGATGGAAAATGAAGTTTATTCTATCGATAGCCCATTGATGTATTATCTAATTCATTAGAAAAGACTGGTGTGTTAAACGTTAGCTCTATTTGCTGAGTGTCAACTTGTAATATGTCGTTGCTGCGTTCGTATCCCATTAGATATTTATTACTATCAGGGGCGTAGCCAGGCGTACGTTTGTACGCAAAAACGTCCACATCGTTTTCGCAAAAAAAAAAAAAAAAAAAAAATCGAGAGAGAGAGAGAGAGAGAGAGAGAGAGAGAGAATATATAATTTATTTCTTATACCAAACCGTTAGTCTTCACCGGTAATGTTATATACGAATTCGGTTTATACCTGACTTCGATAGCCTCTGAGGTGCGGTTCCGGTGTTGTCTTGACTTTGCCGGCATGGCAAAACAATTGAAACTATCTGATTTGTTCTCGGCTTCAAAAGCCGATAACTCTAGCGCAGTTAGTCCAGCAGCTCAACAGCAGAATCCAGATACACAAGATACGAATGCCTGTTAACAATTACATTAAAGAACTTCTACTAGCCATTCGTCACGTTAAAGTACGGTTTCATTATGTATTAACGCTATATATTTACAAATATATTTCCTCTCCTCCGTTTAACCTCACCACTATATTAATTGAACTTCCATTTTAACTTGACTTTCTCAATTATTGAGTGTGTTGTTTTCGTAGTGCTTATGCCATACAACATCAGATCCCCTTGTACCTCGTCTTCAGGTTTAAGAATGAACCAGTCCTCAAAAGAGCGACAAAAACTACCACAATAGCATAAAATTATAAGAAAAATTCTGATAAATAGCGCCCTGGAGAGCCGAAAATTCGCATCAGGGCGGCCCCCAAACCCCCTGCCCTCTTTAGGCGTCCACATCATAAACACCCCAGCTACGCCCCTGACTATTTTATACACATGGCTAGTAATTAAATTATATGTGGTGGAAGACATCTTGTTAGTCTACGTCATATTTCAGTGCCCTTTATGCACTTCTCGCACAGTACGTATATACGTAAGTGGTTGATCTTTTTAAAACTTCTCCAATCACTAGATGAGGTGGATGTGTTTGAATCAGGTTTCCATGGTTACAGGTCACATGATCAAATAAATCATTGGTAATCGTTTGATATGAGTTAATTCAAAATATATGTAAATTATTTCTTATCTAATAAAAAACAAACATACCAATTCGTGTCCAAATCACAATCCAAACGCAAAGTAAAAACTTTGAAACTGACAAATTAGGCTAAATACCACGGAAGTTAGTCCGGGTGCCCCGGAGGGTAAGCACCTCTCGTTCAGCTAGCTACACCCGTCACGTGTGTAATCAAAATTGAGGGAAAGGAACATGACAGTTTCGGGCGTCAAGTATATCCAGGGCAATCCTAAATCAGTAATACTCAAAATTCATAAAACTCTTTGTGTGTCTCCTGTTACTTCTCCTCTCTCATTTTTTTCAAATTGTAGAAATACAAAGAATAGTTTCGTATGCGTTTGATCAACTCCATGTATTTCCTTTTAATGTACAATTTTTGTGTTTTGAAACTACATACTTTGGATTCCAAGACAATCAAGTGTTAAAAAAGATGGTTACTACGTCTCATTTGCCACAATGTCTGCCACTTTGTTTAAAATCGGTTGAGTTGGAGAAGTTGCTTGAGAACCATAAAGAAATAGTAAACATGCACGTATGTCATTTATGACCAACACACTTAACGATTGTTTGCCAGAAAGACAATTTATTGACATTTTTTTTTAAATCAGTTGCGGATTGAATGGTGGACTAATTAATGGACTAGAGGCCAAACCTTGAGTCCATGTGTCTCATAACTTGTATAATCTCAGATACATGATACGTGCAGATACAAATGTTTCATTAAAAGTTCATCTGAAATGAAATACTATACGCATGTGCATATAAAAACTTTTTAATGAAAATGACGACGACGCAGGTGCAAATATTGAGATATGGATAGAAAATAAGATTTAAAGCATGATGTTTGATGAGTTTATAGATAATTTATTTTGTCTTTAGAAAGGACATATAGTTTTATTTGAAGGCTGTCTATTTAGATATTCCATTTTCATATTCCATATGCATTAAGGAAGATCAAAGATGCCAAATTGTTTAGTTTAGTAAGTGCATGGTTGGTAAGACTTGTATGGGGTTTTCACTGTTGATATTGTCTTGCTATTTTCTTTCAATAGATGTCAAGGTCAAATTTAAAGGTCAGGGTCATGTTCCAGTTTTTTCACCTTTGATAAAACTTTCTTTTTGGTGTAATGGCATGGGAGTTTCAGTTAATGGTATTGACATGGCGTTCATTACAAGATCAAGGTCATTGGTTCAAAGGTCAAGGTCACAGATACACAAATATGACGAAATATTAACTTTTTGTATAGGCATGCATATTAGAATATTGTAGGTAATGGCATATACATGTACCAATTTTTGACTGTATTTTATGATTAAATTAAAAAAATGGTATATGACAGTTTGATAAATTATATGTTTCATTTACATAGCACTGTTTTCTACAAAATCAGTATGCATTTTTTGTGTTTTGAAACACTTCTAGTATACTCTATCATGCACTCAATGTTGGAGTCTGGGAATCATTGAGGGATTGACTGATGAACTAATTAATTGACAAGGGGCCGTACGCGTGTACCTTATAACATCATACGTGCAGATACAAATGTTTTATTAAAAGTTCGTCTGAAATGAAATACTATGCGCATGTGCATACAAAAACTTTGATGAAAATGACGACGTCGCAGGTGCAAATATTGAGATATGGATAGAAAATAAGATTTAAAGCATGATGCTTGATGAGTTTATAGATAATTTATTTTGTCTTTAGAAAAGACATATAGTTTTATTTGAAGGCTGTCTATTAAGATATTCCATTTTTATATTCCATATGCATTAAGGAAGATCAAAGATGCCAAATGGTTTAGTTTAGTAAGCGCATGGTTGGTAAGACTTGGTAAAAATTCATAAAGATTGTTCTGACGTCACACAGGCTTAGTATTGTCTATTCAAAATTCTAATTCAGATTCTGGCACGTAGCTAGATCACCACTTCTCTTCACAAAATCGGTTTTGAATATGACCATCCGTATGACAAAAATTGACCTTGGGTATAAAGTACAATTTTTTTTAATTTTGAAGCACCGATATTGGATTAAGCAAAAATAGTGATTAAAGTGAATTTAAACCAGTAGTTGTGGAGAAATTGTAGAACACATAAAGCCATGTCTTCATAAATGACTATATTTTTTACTGCTTCCAAAATCTGTTTTCTGCATGATGATCGCATTGTTCTAAGGATCCTTTTCGCTTACAGAACGTCATATTTAAAAGAAAAATAATAAAGGATTTCACAACTTCCTCAAAAAATCTTACTTTAAGTCCTTGCTCCCATCTGTTGTTCGGGAATGGAATAACATACCACTAACAATCAGACAATCCTCTCTCAGTAGTTTCCGAAATTACCTTAATCAAAATCTTGAAAAAGTCCCCGAGTATTTCTTAGTAGGAGACCGGATTGGACAGATACACCATGCAAGATTGCAAATGAAATGTAGCTCTTTAAAACAACACTTATACGAAAAAAACACTGTTGATAACCCTAACTGCCTTTGTGGTAAAGTAGAATCAACTCTACCCTATTTTTTCGAATGCCCACTTTACACAACTATCAGAAACAATTATATTAATTCTATACCTTACCATGTTACATGTCAAATTTTACTTTATGGTAGTCAAGATTTCACTTTACAACAAAATATTGAATTGTTTAAGAGAGTACAATCCTACATTATACGTTCTAAACGATTTACCTAATATTGCTTTTGAATTTGTAATGCTCTTCCAATTGTACATGTATATTACATATTTGACCTAAACATCATGCCATCCTTTGCTTATGTTGCTTTTTCCTTCTTGTTTGTATATTATATATGTTCTCTTCTTTTTTCATCATCTCTGTTAAATAGTATTACTTTTGTTCCACATGTTATTAATTGTATATGCAGTTGTGGGAGACTGATTAATATAAGAATTTAATTCTTGTTTCAGAATCCCAACTTACTAAAATAGCTGGTGATGTAATTTCTTTTACAGCTGATGACGTAACTTCCTTTATATCCAGCAAACTTGCGGCAAAGAAAGCACCAGCATTTCTCAGATGTATGGCAATACGCAAAAAAAAAAAAAAAAAAAAAAAAAAAAAAAAAAAAAAAAATAATAATAATAATAAAAAATAAATGAAATAAATAAATAAAACAAAATTAAATAAATAAATAGAAATCGGATCTCTGTAACTTTTTTGTTCATTGCAATCAGTGCATTGCATTGCATGTAATTTGTGTTACTGACAATTTCTCCCTCTATTTTATAATTATTGACGGGGTTTCCTGACAAAGGCATCGTTGTGTTCTATGCTACATATGAACCATTATATTTTGTGAATGAGCCAATTCAGAGAATGCTTACATTGGTGTTGCGAGTGATTGGACAAAATATATTATCTCTTAAAACCCTGTATCAACTACTTGATAAAATCTTAGGTGACGGAGCAGTTTTACTTGTATAATCAAACAACATTGACCTGTCCGCTTGACCTTTTATTTACCAGTGTATTTACTAGGCGAATTTATTTATAAAATAGGGAATGCAAGTACATAGTACATAAAAGGGGAAATCGTTACTATTTTAATTGAAAAAAAACCACTTGTACTGTGCATAATTAAACTGCAAATCCTAACACTACCAATATATGGCTTGGATCCTCCCATTAGAATATCTGTAATAAAAGGTCAAGCGGGCAGGTCAATGTTGTTTAACTATACAGACTCTACAATATGACGTATAAATATTATGGCGATAACAATAATGAATAGACGACGTGAGATACGAGGTGTGAGTACAGCAAAGATTAGATAATTTGTTATCAGCAATCGACTACAAGTTGATGGAGTATAAAGTGAATAAACAAATTTTAGTTGAAAATCTTGTTCTTGGTTAAGTTTGATGTCTCTGTGTCCAGGATTGTCCTGGATATATTTGACGTCTCATAGTTCCATGTTCCTTTCACATAAATTTGATTACACACGTGGCGGGTGTAGCTAGCTAAACAGGAGCTGCTTACCCTTCCGGAGCACCCGGCCTCACTTCCCTGGTGGAAGTTCACGTGTCTAACCTAACTTGTCAGTTCCAAAGTTTTTACTTTGCTTCTGGATTATGATTCGGATATGGATTAGTATGTTTGTTTTTGATTATATATACAAATGTATCAAGCAATTAAGAAGACATTAATAACACCAAACGAACGAAACACATCCATATTCAGATTATGCTTTAAAAAGAAATTATGTTTCAATTTTCAAAGCAGATATGTCAAATGAGGATATCGCTTACCTTTTAACCTTACTACACCGCTGATCATAAACCCATAGTGCCCGTCCAGAGTCGGGAATTTTATATATAGTCAAGCGTCGTAATAAGCGATGGCTCTTTATGTTTTTTCCAGTTGACTAGATTATAGTAAGTTTCATTGACTAGTGTTTTTCGCTCGTTTCTTTCATTAACTTGTCTAGTATTGTGGTTTCTTATATGAACAATTAATAATAAATTATTTTCAGTGGCAAATTTCTTCCTTTATTAAACCACTACGTTAGCTCAGTGGTAGAGTCCTTGCTTCGTATATGGAAGATCGCAGGTTTGAACCTCGGTCGGGTCTGACCTTGACTTGGAAATAGGTAGTGACTTTTCTTTCCTGACGTCCCGTATCACGGTAGCAGTCAGAATTCCTGCACCTTTGCCTATACCTGGCGACGTCTCGATATAAGTGAAATGTTCATGACTTGGACGTTAAACACCATTACTCAATTCAACTTATTACTTTGTCTTGTTTGGTAGTTTCTTTATTCGCGTGTATTGTTAAGCGTTCTTGGATACGCTGGCTGTTGTCAAATACATTATTTTTTAGGTTCAAATTTTTCTTCTATAACAATGCTAACAGAATATATTTCAGACACGTTTTGCTAATATGTATGAATATGTATGCAAAGCCTTCTTCAGTTTTATCATACAGTTTATTGGTTAATACCAATATCAAAATCATGATGACAGTTTAAATACGCTTGTCATAATTTTGTAGATATACTTAAATGAAAGGTATCGATTTTCATCTTAATAGAAATGTCACGCTGACATAAACTTCAGTACAGACCTGTCGAAATTTTAACACTAAACTAACGAATTAGTGCCTAATCGGCTCATTTGACCCTTAGTTAGGTATATATTGGCAGTTTTATGGCAGCTGCTATCTCCCGGCAGCTTATTTGGTCACTAGATATCCACTCTGTCACTCTGCAGCAAAGCGTCGGCTCTTTTTCGTTAGTTCAGTGTTAAACTTTCGACAGGTCTGTACTGTAGTTCCGTTTTAAATGCCATTAACATACAGCTTAGACTAGCTGTATAATACATTAGCATTTCCTGGAACAGTAAATAACGATAAATAAGGCCGACATATCTGTCATTTTTATTTCATTATTAAAATCAAAGCGAAAAAATAAATAAAAAGTGGATTTCCGGGATAATAATTTACAAAGATTTTTAAAAGGAACTACTAGTAATTTTGTTTTTAGTTAGTTATATTGAAATATAAAGGGTACTAAAATGTATTAATTTGATAAATCGATCAGAATTATACTACCATTATTGAATTCCTAAACACTTTTGAACGAAGACGCGGTGGCCTAATGGATATGACGTCAGTCTTCAAATTCAAGGTCTCTCACCGCTGTGAGTTCGAGCTCAGCTCAGACCACATGTGGGAAAGTGAACATTGTCCATGCCGTTGACCTTTACTGGTTCACCTGGTAGCAGTAACATGTGACTGGGGGAGTGGTCTGCGGCGTACTGACTCAGTGAGCTAGCACGTTAAATTTGCCCTGAGTGCGCGCTAGTACAAGGCAGACCATACAACACACTCGTACTTCACATGCATACACAAACTTGTTCATAGATTAATCCATAGAGATTAATAAAATATTTCTAATCGCGAATCCTAGTAGCTGAAAAATTGCTGATGCGACGTCGAGCAACATTCAACCATAGGTTCCATCAATCTATATATATATATATATATATATATATATATATATATATATATATATATATATATATATATATATGCATTCTGTGCATTAATTGGGTGGGTGTAAGTAAATAAAGTTTTAATGAGCATCATTACCTGAAATTGCGGCAAAAACAATATGCCATGTCCGTCAATTTGTCTTAACAATGCATCACAATTTGATGTAAATGTGTATCCCATGTCCACAAGCGTTGTTCTTGTTGGATTTTATTTTGTGTGTTGTCTACCTCTATGTGTATCTACCACTAGGGTAGACTTGAAAAAAAAAAGTGAAAATGCCAAGCACTCGGCATTTGGAAATGAAAGGCACGAAGTCCTCCGAAAGAGATATTTAAAACCGATGTCCCATGTCATGGTAGGCGTGGCACGTTAAAGAACCCTCCCTGCACATTGGCCTGCAAACGTTAAAATTTCTGTCACTTTATCTATAGCTGGTGACGTCTGGATATAAGTGAAATATTCTTGACTGTGGCGAAAACCCCTATTCAATCCATCCATCCATCTATAGATCTATCAATCAATCAATCAATACGCATACTAGTATGTAATCGGTGAATTGGGTGTATGTAAGTGAATATAGAGCTCTTTATTTGCATCAAGATACATGTAAACGTTATAAAACAAACAAAAATATAAAGATATACAGTACAGACCTGTCCAAAGTTTAACAATGAGTCGAAGCTCGGCTGTCAAGTGCAGAGATATGGATAGCCAGTGGCTGAAAAGCCGTAGAGAGATAGTTAGCAGCCGAGCTATTGATGGGCTGAAATGAGCTAATTCGTAAGCTTGATGTAACACTTTCGACAGGTCTGTACCGTAAACCTTATTAAACAAACAAAAATATAAAGATCTAACTCAGTAAATTGATATGCACTCTCAAATCACCGTAGATATAAATACTTATCTCTAATTATCGGAGATAAAAATAATAATGTTTATCATATTTTATCATTTCTAACGAGCATGACGAGGAAATGATAGAATATGTATTATATACAAGACCGGCAGCGTGATGATATATTGCTCTGTTATGAGATAAAATCGGTCAGACGACAGCCGACATCAAAGTATCCCAGGTCAAATTATATATAATTATCTGTCATCATTATTGAACATAGAAGTACAAAAACACATGAATATCACAATTCAAAAAGCCCAAAAGTTGCTAATTGTTTTTTTCTTCAGGTTTTGATTAGTGCTTTAAAAATTCTGGCGTTTTTTGTGTATGATTGTTTGTTTCCTAGAGTAAGTAAGTAAGTAAGTAAGTATTTTATTAGAGTGACCTGTGTATAATATATACCAATGAAATTAAGTTACATTACATAGAAACCAATGTATGATACACCCGGCCCAATAGACCTATATATATATACATATTTCAATATTACATGCGTGGTTTGGAAATAGTTTCTTTACGGAAATTAAATGCTGATAGAATGAATTTAGCTTATTGTCTCAGAAAGTTTGTAATTATGTAAGCAAGAATGTCATTATCATCCAGTGTTGTTGTACTTAAGTTCAGGTTAGCATTGGTAAACAAAACATTTCTTAGAGAAGTATAAAGAAAACAGTGAAGCAGGAAGTGAATTTCGTTTTCAATTTGACCGGAGTTGCACAAGATACAAAGTCTGTCACAAACTGATTCGTTTCGATACCGTCCTGTCTCGAATGGGCAATATTCCACATCGGAATTGCGCTAGGATCGATCTTTCAGATTTGGTTAGATTAAGTGTTTCCTGGAATTGTTGTTGTTCCGCGTTGGTAAGGTGGTTTTATTTATGAGGTGTCACTTTTAGTTCGAAAAAGGAAAATCAATTATTGAGTTCATTAATAAAACAAATTAATAAAAGACGTAATAACGCGTTAAAGGCGACACTTTTAGTTTGCGTCATTACGCTCTTTCAAAGGAGCCACGCGATCATTGCCACTAACGTTTATGCGGAAGGCTTTGGAAAAAGTTTACGTCAAAACCCAGAATAACATTATTTTAAGCGAAAGTGTGAACTGTAGGGATTCTATTTGCAATGAAAATAATTGTTACGCAGAAACGTTATGGGGTATCAAGTGGTACACTGGTGGACCCCATTCGCGTCATAACGACGTTTTTTAAATATGTGTTATAACGACCATAATTTGCGTAATTATGCCTTTCAATTCGAATTAAATTAAGCTTTTTTTTTTAGTTCGTGGCCGCTTCTGTAGCTCAGTAGTGCATAGTAGAGCGTCCACTTCGAGAGAAGGGGAGGTCGTGTGTTCGAAAAAGTAATAAAAATACGCATTCTTGAAGAAACTAGACGCATGGCTCCAGACTTCTACAGCGAAAGCATTACCGTATGCTTTTCCTTGCAAGATTCTGGCGGGCAGTAGGTGGTGCTTCCACAGAAGGTGTTGCTAAGTTTGTTTGGCCATCTTTTCCCAAAAGGACATTTTCCAATTTGAGGTCACGGTAAACAATGTTTTGGCTGTGTCAATGGGCAAACGCGTTGGCGATTTCGCTGAAGCGTTTGGTTTCTTTCATAGAGTGTTTTTCATTCCTTTTTTTCCAAGAGGTTGTCTTTTTCAGCCATATCTATGACAATGACAATGTTTTTTCTTGGTTTCAATTACATCGTAAACTTGTTTTTGGCTACGTTTTTGTAATTACTTTCATTTCGCGGGTTATGCATATGATTATTCCAATTAACACCAACAACATTTTAAGTTGCGTTAAATACGCCTTCGAAATCAGTTTAGAATCTCGCATGCAGACAACATTTACTCTGATATAAGCAATGCATATTCTCTTCTAAGTTCACACAATCATACCTACCTACCCACCCACCCACCTACCTACCTACCTACCTATTCTCTTCGCCCTGGATAGAGCATAAGGTCAACACTCAGCTTTATTCTTGGCTTTGACCGAGCTGCCTCTCCCCATGCCAGATTCAGTTCTGTTAGTTCTGTTTCAACTGTTCTGCACCAGGTTGGTCCCGTAGTCTGTCCATCTAAGGACAGCCTAGCCATCAGGCCCCAGTTTCACAATCATTTCTTAACTAAGATTTTCCTTAACTTAAATTTAACAAATTTTAATCATCTCTTTTTGGAACTACTGATGAATATTTTGTCCAAACTAATGCAGGTGTTTTATTCTAGACGTTGTCTTTAAAATGACACCTTAAATTTCTGAATACCTTGAAAATTAACAAAATTATAAGGATTGGAAATTTTGCATGATTCAAGTTAAGGAAAATCTTAGCTAAGGAATGATTGTGAAACCGGGGCCAGAATCTTTTCTGCTTTATTTCACCGATCACACATTTTGAATTGGCCATTTTCAATAAATTGACATTTGTGGCTATATCGGGCCAAAATATTTTACATATTTGACGGAGGCAGCTATGCTAGAAGCTAGACAGTGATCCCATATCTAGCATTCACTTCCATCAGTACTGATTTTACGTTGTTGTATAATTTCACTTTGTATTGTTTTGATCTCCATATTGGTTTTAATTTGTAAAATGCTGCTCTAGCAAGTGTTTTTGACTATGTTGATCTTGAGTCGGACACTGTCCGACTTTCGATCAAAACGATCATATTTACTGTCCGACTCACGATCGATCCTGACAGTGTTTTCAAATGACCTTTAGTATAGTTTCATTAAGAATTTAAACTGCAAAAAATATTTTATTTTCAAGAAAAATAATCAGACGTAACGTTCAATTTGATCTTGAAGTCGAATTTAACATAATAGCAAAGTTTTCATTACTGTAATGATAACATACCTTTGAAATTACTTGTTTTGCCTCTTCAAAATTTCGCGCCGCTAGGCCTTTTCTCCCAAGGTTATTGAAAAGACCGGAATCACGCGAGTGCTTCAAGAGAGACAACTCTGATAGGTTTAATCATTAATATAATCGAGGTTGTTGTTCTTGACACCAGCATTATTTTGCATCACTAAATCACGATAGGTTAAAGTTGTCCGACTTTCGATCGTGTCCGACTTTAGATCATTTTACCCTATTGTTAAGTCTTGTTTTAAGTTGAAACAATTAGACAGAATAGGTTAAGTAAAAAAGCAGATGATGAACCACGACGGAAAGAATATGGAAGCAAATTTATTATCTGGTATCTAGAGCAAAGTATATGATTCAAATATGCTGATAAACTAATCGTCATAACACAAACGTAATTTTGATTGTTTTTTTTGGTATTTTCAGTGCCTCCGAGATATTTTTATCAGTGTCAGCAAGTAACAGTGTCTTAAAACGGCTTCTATATCTTTTATCTTTTATAGTAATTATGTCACGTTTTCCCTGGGGAATCATGTCACCTTACAGTTAGATTCCAATGATATCTCAATCAACTGTCCAATATTAGACCGATTTGTAATATATACACGTGGGAACGAGGTTAGAGACCTAGAAATCACATGGTGTTTTTGATAATCATGTGATAGTCATGTGACTGTCCGGAAGTTATGTAGGCCACACGTTGACACAAGGTAACATAGGATATGTGACAACACAATTAATACAATCTTTAAGGTATTTTTGTGAGTGTAAAGTACTTGACACACTAAGGTTTAACTTAGGTAAGTCCACAATAGTTAAACAGAAGCATTGGACTCATTTCAACACAGTTTATTTCAACAGATGTTTTTCAAAATCATTAACAGTGAGTTGTCAGTGAAAACGTAAAATAGCTAACAGGATACGAATGGACACCGGATCTTGGACAATATTTTATTGTTGTTTATCTGATAAGGATGTGTTTTTGGTAATATCTACAGTAGAGACAAGTCATATGCGAATTGTGTACCAGTAATTTTAATTTGTAACGGTTTATTTTATCCTCCATGAAATATTTTCCTATGATACTATTATAATGTGAGATTTGTTGCATGGGGGTAATTTTATCCATGGATAATATAGTACGGAATAATATGGATTGACCTGGATATATTTGACGTCTCATAGTTCCATATTTCTTTCACACAATTTTGATTACACACGTGGCGGTTGTAGCTAGCTAAACAGGAGGTGCTTGCCCTTCCGGAGCACCCGGCCTCACTTCCCTGGTGGAACTTCATGTGTCTAACCTAACTTGTCAGTTCCAAGTTTTTACTCTGCTTCTGGATTGTGATTCGGACATGGATTAGTATGTTTGTTTTTGATCATGATGTTTATTGTGCCTGGATAGATTTTACGATGAAATTATATTCTCCAGGACACATTTACACCTGGATAAAATTATAAATTACAATTCTGTCTGGTTCATAACTTCAATGCATGTCAACCACAAGGGTCTGAATCTTTGGGGTCAAATATAAATTCTACTTTGTTTTGTTGTAGTGAAGAGTATAGGCTAGCTATATATAATAATGATCCCAATTAGTATGTATAACCTGTGATGAAAACACTGAACACGGTCAAATATGTCTCTCCTCAAACATTTTCCTCAATAATATTTAAAAAAAATAATAAAACAAAAACGTTTAGTTTAAAATAATCAGTACCTAGAAAACACACCCAGGGAACAAAATAAGCCCAGGGAAAGCCCATGGAAGTTTCTCCCACCAAGGAAGTTGTGAAGCATTGTGAAGATGTGAAATTCACACATATATTATAGATTATATAATATTTGATCATGTTGAAAAAATTGTAATGGTCTATGTATGTATAATGAAGTATTTGATCATTGATTGCTATCCTAAATAATGGACAAATTTTTCACTGTTTTAGATATAATTACTGAATGAGTGAAACTACAGATAACTTCAGAACTGTCATATAGATTTCTGCAAATGAGTAGCTTTATAAAGAAACTTACCAGAAAGAAGTACATTGACTTTAAAAATGTAACAGATACAAAATTAGCAAGATGTTTGTCAACTTTGGATCTCACTGCATTAGGTATGTGTTATTAATACATTCAAACCTGTGTTAAAGGTCACCTCTATAATCAGTCCAGGGACTTACAAAATATTGTAATATTACAGTTATCTGTAATATTACAAAGTAATAAGAGTTATCTCTCTTTACTTTGTCATGTTTGTATTACAAAAAACTGTAATTTAACAATTTTCTATAATGGTTATCTCCCTTTCAAATACAAAAAACCTGTAATTACAATTCTCTGTAGTGGTTATTTCCCTTTAATTTTTTTAAATTAACATGAATTAATCAATTATAAGTTGAAAAAAGGTTATTTTAAAAAAATAAAAAAGATTTCTAAGATATATTGTAATATATAAAATTTCTACAGTAGAATATTTGTATATTCAGCAATTAAAACATCAAATATAACACAGTATCATATGAATAATGCCATTTATATTACAGAATTTTTTTTTATTGTTTAATTGACAAATATGGGTCATTCAGTATATAAAACGAAATCTACATTTTAATTTCAAAAGTCTATGCTGCAGAATATACCATGCAGTCATTCCAAAATAATATCATAACGTTTAAAGGGACACTGAAGTCTAGGGGATTATGACCAAAATCGATAGTTATAAGTACAATATTAATAATAAAATTCAAAAAAATAAAAAATTATTCCATTAAGATATATATTTCGCTATTTGAAAATTGCCGACAATCATCGCCACAGCTCTTCTGTGTTGGAGGTGAGAAGAACACGCTGTGACGTCATGTGTGAACAAACCTCGCCATGCTATCAATAGTGTGGTTACAGTATAGTGTAAAAGTTGTTAAAAATATTGTTTAAATATGGTTTTGTGTGCGACCGTTGATTGTAAAAATAATTAAAAAATTATGATAACTTAGAATTTGTCTCTATTTAGACTTATTTTAAATTTAATAATGACCAATATTGGCTAAATCATGTGCACAATGATCTATGCATCAACTAACCTAAAATGATAAAATATTCTTTTATTTTTTCACGATAAATCAATAAGATCCCAATTTCTTAAAAGTAGAATTTACATCCCTTTCTCGCATACAGGTAATTAAGAGATTATCAGTAACCTACAGTACCTTTAGATCCTGTTTATTAGACATTCCATCGCCGGTAATCAAGAGGTAGATCTACCTTACAATATACAACATAGATCTGAAGATTGATAGGTGTAAATAAATTAAGTGATAAAGTCTTCACGATATCCCATATTAAATGTAAGTATAATTGATTTGGAATTTTGGAAAGATGCATTAAAAGATATTAAATATTTCAATATTGATTTACGAATGTATAAATTGATGGGTCGACTGTCGTGACTGGCGGTATGAAATTAAAATGATTTAAATTATTGAAATATTCCTATTCGTAAGTTCAATTTTAAACATCAAAAACTCTAAAAAAAATAATTAATCCCCCCCCCGCTTCTCATGTCATTGATGCGAAGAAAAATTATGTCTGTAACAATGTGATCTAGTTCAGGACAAATTTGAATGCTGACGGCGAGAGTCCGTACAGGCCCGTCCTTTAAAATTGTATAAATTTACTTTTAAATGAATTTCCATACAATGACGTTTTTAAGTAGACTTGGCTGCAAATTTCATGAAAATCTCTTAAAAAACTAAAATAAAGTACAATATCCACGGTATATTATTTACTATGTTATACTGCTGTTTGTGTCACCATATCATTTCATAATTTCTGCTACTTCGTCTGTTTCACATCTTGATATAAATGAAATTATCTTGACTACGATTTTGCCTTACAAGTTATAACATATTCAGATATAAATGGAATTATCAGGACATGGATTATACAATTCAAGCAATAATTATAGCTAGCGTCATCTTGATATAAATAAAATAATCTTGAGATATATAATACAATCCAAGTTATAATTATTGACATGACTGGTGACATCTTGATATAAGTGAAATTATTGTGAGATGTGAAGATACTTAAATGTAACTACAAATAATTAATACATGTATAAACTAAAGAGAATGTATTGTCCAATTTTCATTAGATTTAAAAGGACAGCTTATTTCCCGGTTTCAATGGTACACATATATAAAGAAATTGGGAAACAATTACAACTTATAACTTCTGAAAGAAACGCATCTCTTATTTTCCAAACTATACACAGGATGAAATAACTCTCCTGTTTATTGTGTAACCAGTAGGTGATCTGATGACGAAACGCATTAAAAATTAAAATAAAAAAGTGAAATTAAATTCTTGGCTCATAAAATTGTGTGGCGGAAAGGGCTCAATAGGTGGTCAGGTGGCCCAATCGGTAGAGCGTATGTTAGTACATGTATTGTGAAGGTCCCGGGTTCGAGTTCGGTTACGCCGCTGTTACATTTGGGGAATCATCCGACCCTGGGCATTGGCTGACCAACAAGTTGGTCCCAGGGGTGGAACCCGCTGGTTTCGATTCAAGGGAGTTGAATAGAAAAAAGATGGGAGGAATTTGGCGGTCCGTGTAGCTCAATCGGTAGAACGTCCCGCTAGTATTAGGAAGCTCCCGGGCTCGAGTCCCGGTGTAGCAGCTGCATTTCCCCCTTTCCTGTTAGTACATCAAAAGTAGCTATCCCCTCTTCTGATTTACAAATGCTTGTTATTCTTTTTTCATATATAATTATTATCATCATTAATATTATTTTAATGCATATTAACATCATTTTCTGGAAGGACCTATTTATTTATTTATTTATTCTATATACGTATTTATTATAAATAAATATAAGTAAAAGTCTGAAATAATTATTGTGAAAAATGATGTTTTTAAAAATTCTCTAAAAATTATAGATATTTATGAATTACGAGATTATCAACATCTTAAAATAAGGTGTGTAAATACACAACTACTGTAATATACAGGAAGTGTCGGTATACCTGTCTCGTTAGTTAAGTGGATTGGGTACACTCCGATATACAACTAGTCAGTCAATATTGAGGGTTTAATTACAGGTGACTATAATAATAATAATAAAAACTTTATTCTCATCAACCGTAAATGTTTTTTTTTCATGACTGGCCATGGTGTAATGTCTCCTCGTCTTATGTTGTTTCTTGCAATCGTTGCTAATCGCAAAACTTCTTGGTTGAAATGCACGATCTCAAGGTCAAAGCTGTCGATTATACATTTTTAAATAAATTGCAATTTTTAATTTTGTCTTTGATCTGTACGATTTCTGTGCAGCAAATGCATTCCCTCTCAGTGTTCATTGCTCGGCAGTTTCATTATATGTCCCAAACCTACAAACGATGATCATTATCTATAACTTCGCATGAATCCGATTTGAATAAATTCTCTGGTTTACTTTCAGTTCCCTAATATTCTGACTCAAAATCAAAAAGATAATGCGCCATTTCTAATAATATGGATAAGTAACAACTCGTAAGATGCGACACTTCAGTATATATAAACAGTAGTTAGGAAGAGTGGTTGTTCACACATGACGTCACAACTTGTTTTCGTACCTCCCGATTGAAGAGTTCCAAAATGGCCTGAGGTTACGAATTTTGATTTTTTAAACTTCTATATCTTTTTTATTTCGGCGAATAAAAAGGTGAAATTTTCAATATAATAATAATTTAACATAAATTTTCATATTTTGGTCAAATTGGCTAGACTTCAGTGTCCCTTTAACGTTGACAATGGTTTTTCTTGTCCGTGGAGACAGATTCTGGAAGGAAAATGTGACGTTTGAGCATGTTGCAATAGCAATATGTAAACTTTCAGAGCTGATATTAAAGTTTTTAAATGGAACCATTTTACAAATTCTATCAGATTTATTTCTTAACATCAGATAGGGTCTTGAACCAATAGATTTTCTAAAAGTGATCATTCATAATTTTGAACCGGTTATTTTACATGTGTTGGAAAAAATTCCTAACCTGTAACAGATATTTCATTACGTGAGGAATTCATAACTAAAAGCAATAAAGATATGAAACTTATTTCAGATTACAATGATGGCCTAAGAGTACAGGGGGAAACTTTATATTAGATAGGAATTTTTAAATCATGTCTTTAAATCCAATATTGAGATAGAATTTTTCAATGTCTCATATAAGGAACTAACCTCCGTTACACCATTTTCTGAAAAACTACGTTGATATGATAAAATTGTATTTGATTTTAGAAAAACAGTGGCATATGTCTTCTTAGTATTAAAATGATGTAAAATTCTGTTCGATTTATTCAGTGTTAATAGCGCACAGTTGTTAATTTCTAACCTCCATAACGCCTAACCTTCTAACATGGGTCAAGTTCCACGATTTCAGATTGCATATAAGCATTTATCCAGGATATATTATCACTCGACCGGACAAGTTCTTACAAACATTTGCCTTTTCTGTAATTAATGCTAAAAACCAGCAAAATAATAGTCACTTAGAACAGTTTTATATGACTTTATTATTGAAACTAAAAATTATCATAATTTTTTTATTTCGAATTTGGTGTGTGTAATAATTCATTTTTTAATTCTGTACATATACATCTTTGTTTTTAAGAGACATAAAAGAGTCTGATTTCAAAATTTCATTTTTGACCTTTTAAAGGAATATAAGCAATACAATTATTTTTGGAATGACTGCATGAGGTTGGAGTAAGCCATTCTGTCATATGGGCATGAGGGCAAATTAATATATTACTGGATACATGAAAATGAAATATAGGCTGGTCTTGGTCATTTCAATTATAATTTTTTTTCAGAGTAACAAATCTTTCAACTGACTTTAATACCCATGAAAAAAATGTTATGTTTTATTTAATATATGGAAACAAAGTCAGAATACAGTCACATGTTGACTGACGAAAGAAGTGGAAAATGGTTTTAAGATATACAATGGCGTCATTTGTAGCAAAATGACACAGTAGAAAAAACATTCATTACCATGTAATAAAACACATTATCGATTTTATTTACATTCACATGTGACTAGACAAATTTGAATCTTACATTACAGAAATATAATAGAAATATGTAATATTGATGCATCCGCTAATTCTGATGATACAATGCTACATATTGAAATGGCCATAGTTGATTGAATCTTATATTACAGAAATATGTAATATTGTTGAATTAACAAATTCTGATCATACAATGCTACATATTGAAATGGTCATGTTTGATTCAATCTTTTATTACAGGAATATGCAAGATTGATGAATCAACCAGTTCTGACCATACAATGCTACATATTGAAATGGTCATATTTGATTGAATCTAATATTACAGGAATATGTAATATTGATGAATCAACAAATTCTGATCACACAATGCTACATATTGAAATGGTCATATTTGATTGAATCTTATATTACAGGAATGTGTAATATTGATGAATCAACCAATTCTGATCATACAATGCTACATATTGTAATGTTCATGTTTGATGCAATCTTATATTACAGGAATATGTTAAATGGATGAATCAACCAATTCTGATCATACAATGCTACATATTGAAATGGTCATGTTTGATTCAATCTTATATTACAGGAATATGTAATATTGATGAATCAACCAATTCTGATCACACAATGCTAAATATTGAAATGGTCATATTTGATTCAATCTTATATTACAGGAATATGTAATATTGATGAATCAACAAATTCTGATCATACAATGCTACATATTGAAATGGTCATATTTGATTTAATCTTATATTACAGAAATATGTAATATTGATGAAGCAACTAATTCTGATCATACAATGCTACATATTGAAATGGACTTTTCGATTGAATCTTATATTACAGAAATATGTAATATTGATGGATCAACCAATTCTGATCACACAATACTACATATTGAAATGGTCATGTTTGATTCAATCTTATATTACAGGAATATGCAAGATTGATGAATCAACCAATTCTGATCATGCAATGCTACATATTGAAATGGTCATGTTTGATTCAATCTTATATTACAGGAATATGTAATATTGATGAATCAACCAATTCTGATCATGCAATGCTACATATTGAAATGGTCATGTTTGATTCAATCTTATATTACAGAAATATGTTAAATGGATGAATCAACAAATTCTGATCACACAATGCTACATATTGAAATGGCCATGTTTTATTGAATCTTATATTACAGGAATATGTAATACTGATGAATCAACCAGTTCTGATCATACAATGCTACGTATTGAAATGGTCATGTTTAATTTAATCTTATATTACAGGAATATGTAATATTGATGAATTTGCTAATTCTGAGCATACAATTCTACATATTGAAATGGTCATATTTGATTCAATCTTATATTACAGGAATATGTAATATTGATGAATCAACCAATTCTGATCATACAATGCTACATATTGAAATGGTCATGTTGTTTGATTCAATCTTATATTACAGGAATATGTAATATTGATGAATCAACCAATTCTGATCATGCAATGCTACATATTGAAATGGTCATGTTTGATTCAATCTTATATTACAGGAATATGTAATATTAATGAATCAACCAATTCTGATCATGCAATGCTCGTATTGAAATGGTCATGTTTGATTGAATCTTATATTACAGGAATATGTAATATTGATGAATCAACCAATTCTGATCATGCAATGCTACATATTGAAATGGTCATGTTTGATTTAATCTTATATTACAGGAATATGTAATATTGATGAATCAACCAATTCTGATCACACAATGCTACATGTTTGATTCAATCTTATATTACAGGAATATGTAATATTGATGAATCAACCAATTCTGATCACACAATGCTACATATTAATTTGGCCATGTTTGATTAAATCTTATATTACAGAAATATGTAATATTGATGAATTTGCTAATTCTGAGCATACAATTCTACATATTGAAATGGCAATGTTTAATTGAATCTTATATTACAGAGATATGTAATATTGATAAATCAACCAATTCTGATTTTACAATTCCACACGTTGAAATGGCCATGTTTGATTGAATCTTATATTACAGAAATATGTAATATTGATGACTCAACAAATTCTGATCATACAATGCTACATATTGAAATGGTCATATTTGATTCAATCTTATATTACAGAAATATGTTAAATGGATGAATCAACCAACTCTGATCACACAATGCTACATATTGAAATGGCCTTGTTCGATTGAATCTTATATTACAGAAATATGTAATATTGATGAATCAACAAATTCTGATCATACAATGCTACATATTGAAATGGTCATATTTGATTTAATCTTATATTACAGAAATATGTAATATTGATGAAGCAACTAATTCTGATCATACAATGCTACATATTGAAATGGACTTGTTCGATTGAATCTTATATTACAGAAATATGTAATATTGATGATCAAATTCTTCTGATCACACAATACTACATATTGAAATGGTCATGTTTGATTCAATCTTATATTACAGGAATATGTAATATTCATGAATCAACCAATTCTGATGATACAATGCTACATATTGAAATGGTCATGTTTGATTGAATCTTATATTACAGGAATATGTAATATTGAAGAATCAACAAATTCTGATCATACAATGCTACATATTGAAATGGTCATATTCGATTGAATCTTATATTACAGAAATATGTAATATTGATGGATCAACCAATTCTGATCACACAATACTACATATTGAAATGGTTATATTTGATTTAATCTTATATTACAGAAATATGTAATATTGATGAAGCAACTAATTCTGATGATACAATGCTACATATTGAAATGGTCATGTTTGATTCAATCTTATATTACAGGAATATGTAATATTCATGAATCAACCAATTCTGATCATGCAATGCTACATATTGAAATGGTCATGTTTGATTCAATCTTATATTACAGGAATATGTAATATTGATGAATCAACCAATTCTGATCATGCAATGCTACATATTGAAATGGTCATGTTTGATTCAATCTTATATTACAGAAATATGTTAAATGGATGAATCAACAAATTCTGATCACACAATGCTACATATTGAAATGGCCATGTTTATTGAATCTTATATTACAGGAATATGTAATACTGATGAATCAACCAGTTCTGATCATACAATGCTACGTATTGAAATGGTCATGTTTAATTCAATCTTATATTACAGGAATATGTAATATTGATGAATTGCTAATTCTGAGCATACAATTCTACATATTGAAATGGTCATATTTGATTCAATCTTATATTACAGGAATATGTAATATTGATGAATCAACCAATTCTGATCATACAATGCTACATATTGAAATGGTCATGTTGTTTGATTCAATCTTATATTACAGGAATATGTAATATTGATGAATCAATTCTGATCATCAATGCTAACATAGCAATAATGTGCTCATGCTATTGAAAATGGTCATGTTGATTCAATCTTATATTACAGGAATATGTAATATTGATGAATCAACCAATTCTGATCATGCAATGCTACATATTGAAATGGTCATGTTTGATTCAATCTTATATTACAGGAATATGTAATATTGATGAATCAACCAATTCTGATCACAATGCTACATATTGAAATGGTCATGTTTGATTAATCTTATATTACAGAATATGTAATATTGATGAATCAACCAATTCTGATCACACAATGCTACATGTTTGATTCAATCTTATATTACAGGAATATGTAATATTGATGAATCAACCAATTCTGATCATACAATGCTACATATTGAAATGGCATGTTTGATTCAATCTTATATTACAGAAATATGTAATATTGATGAATCAATTCTGATACAATGCTACATATTGAAATGGCATGTTTGATTGAATCTTATATTACAGAATATGTAATATTGATGAATCAACCAATTCTGATACAATTACATTGAAATTCCATGTTTGATTAATCTTATATTACAGAATATGTAATATTGATGAATCAACAATTCTGATCATACAATGCTACATATTGAAATGGCATGTTTGATTAATCTTATATTACAGAATATGTAATATTGATGAATCAATTCTGATACAATGCTACATATTGAAATGGCCATGTTTGATTGAATCTTATATTACAGAAATATGTAATATTGATGAATCAACCAATTCTGATCATACAATGCTACATATTAAATGGCCATGTTTGATTAATCTTATATTACAGAATATGTAATATTGATGAATCAACCAATTCTGATCATACAATGCTACATATTGAAATGGCCATGTTTGATTGAATCTTATATTACAGAAATATGTAATATTGATGAATCAATTCTGATCATACAATTCTACATATTGAAATGGCCATGTTTATTGAATCTTATATTACAGAAATATGTAATATTGATAAATCAACCAATTCTGATTACAATTCTACATATTGAAATGGCCATGTTTGATTGAATCTTATATTACAGAAATATGTAATATTGATGACTCAACAATTCTGATCATACAATGCTACATATTGAAATGGCCTTGTTCGATTGAATCTTATATTACAGAATATGTAATATTGATGAATCAATCAATTCTGATCACACAATGCTACATATTGAAATGGTCATTTCTGATTGAGCCTTAATTACATTATGTAAAATTGTTGAATCAACGGACATTGATTTTTCAATATTGGCGAATGAAAAAGAAAAATGTTTTATTTGTAGTTTAAAATCGACATGTATTATAATTAACAAAGAAATTATGTTTATAGCAGAAAACTATTTTGTTCAAGATATTGTTTTTAGTTTGTCTAGGATTAATTTGCTGGGAAGATTCAAATTGTCAAAGGGGTATTCATGATAAGGAATCCTTATGTGCTCCAAAATTTTAATTTGTGATGATTAATCTCTACTCTCATAATAAATACACACATGTGTAAAATCAAAATAAATTTATTTTTCTTAGTAATATGTGATTGTATCAAGTAGAAATTGGTCAAAATCTCCACGTCAACATTTTCAGTATTGTGACGTAACAGTTGGACGAACGACGTCATCATTATACCGCGATCATTGCCGTGAAAACAGGTACCTGTGCACCTTTATCAACAACACAGTGCTCAACATGGAGACAGATATTTTATACAACAAGCAAATGAATACTACATTTATACTGCATGTGACTGAAAAAATGTACCTGACTTAAGGTCCCTATATTGTTAGAATTTCCGATAATTTTTGCAAATTCAAGTAGTTTTGCGCGCATTTACAATTGGGTGATACGTAAATAGCTACATCATAAATGACTTCATAACTTTTGTATTTGTTAGAATTTTTAAGTAAAATTTTGTAAAAAGATAGAGAATGAATTTTTATACTTTTTAAAGACAAAAAATATTTTTGTGACAATTTGAGATTTCAACCAATTTCTACTTGATACAATCACATATAATTAAAGCAACTTTATAAAGTTAAAATTCATTACATTACATTAGAAATTTAAATTGTAAGGATTATTAGAGACACATTTCCATGATAGAAATTATCACAGATTCAGGAGCACTATCACAATACGTGTTATGGAAAAATTAACCTTTTGATCTGATCAGTAGAAGTAATGAGTTTTAAATTGATGGACACTTGAAAGTGTACATTCATTGTACTGACATGAGGGTTAAACCTTTTATTGTGTGGCCATTATTTTTTGGTTTTATAGGTTTGCTATTGTGCCATTTGTGTTACTTAAATTGATATACAACCCACCAAATGAAAGTTGGTTTATTCTAAACTCATAATCATTTGGTTATTCTTCCCACCTATTTAAAGATTTATTCAGGGTGTCAATGATGCATGGGAATGGCTATTAAGCTTTCTCCAATACAATAGAAATGATTGGAAGGGGGGTGATCTAAAAGGTATAACATATTGTATTATCATAGGAGGCACATTTAGTCCCAGATATAATTGAATGTCTTTCAAAAGTTGGACAATTTAAAAAAAAACAGTTTTAAAGATAGTAGTAGTGTCAAACTTTTATTAGATATTAATTAGTCCATTGAAACTGGAAGGGGACTATAGGTTTTCACTTGTCTGTCCCTAAACAGTTTATCCTTTATTTGTTGAGATGTTGGATTCATATTTGGTATGAACTTTTATATAGGTGATCTACTATGTCATACTGACTCAATTTTGATTAAATTTGACAGCCATGTGGACCTTTTCAAATTTTCACTTTTTTAATATTTTCTGGTTACTTTGTGAACCAGAAACTCTGTCCTCTCTATACCAAGTGCAAGAGGAGGAAGCAGCATCTCAAACTTTAAAGTCTTATGCATGATCTGTTTAAAGATAATATCCATGACATCATATTCTCTAACCATAAAGTCACACCAATGCAGTGAACCATGATGGCAAGATTCTCTCGGAAAATTTATTATTATATATATTTGCATTTGTACAATTATTTTTGATATTATAAAAAGACTATTTTTATTTTTCTTGCATGCTAAACAAGCATTTAAAAAAAATCCATTTTAATTTTGACTCTGTATGCCCCATCTGATTACTACTAACTTATAAAGACTTTCTACTTTTTAGCACATGGGATTTTTGTGAAATTTCTTGTTTATTGTTTGCTTGATATCAAAATAAGTTCAATCTCCCTTCTCAACATTTAGAATAATATAAAAAGTTTGGTTATTGTTATACTCTTGTTAAAACTGGTGACACTAGAATAAAACTACAGGAGGTAGTCAATAATGTCCAACACAGAATTGAGCTCTCCGCCCCAATGATTCTAAATACAAATGACTTTGGAACAGGGATTCCCATTTAAACCAGAAGGAAAGGCATTTATCTTAACAAAGAACAAAACAACATCTGCTACTTTCCTTATCTTATCTTTTAAATTTTAAAATACCTGTTTAGAGAAGCTATATTGTGAGATTACAGTGTTGATGAAATTTTATCTTGATTCAGACATCATCCTTTCTAGTACTATAGCTAGGTTGAAGACATGATAATTTTATATTAAACAAGGTGTTCAGAGAACACTATCCCCCACCCCACCTCTGCAAAGGCGAACATCAGTGAATTCCATACAAGGTGAAATATGTTTTATGGAACACTGGTTGTTAAATAAGTAGGCTAGTTTGCCCATTTAATAGATTGAAAACCACAACAAATTAAAGTACACCTTATTTGCATATTTTATAAATATTATGCAAATTAAAATTTAATGGAAAAACCTATTAACATATGATTAATTCCCACAGTTTTATTTCCTATGTTTAAAATTCTGATGAAATTGGTTCATAAATATGGCTGTAATGGTCATATATATTTTGCAAACTAAAATTTTTACAGAAAATCCAGTTAAATATGTTTAATACCCGAGTTCTATTTTCTATATATATTGAAAATATCGATGAAATCGGTACATAAATAAGGCTGCAACAGCCATTTATATGTTTTTGTTATTTATAATAATGGTGGCCATCTTGGATATGCTATAAGGCTGTCGAGCAATCCCACACCAATCACTATCATAACGAATCAACTGACCAAGTTTCAGCTCAATCTGATGTAGGGTTTACTTTTAAATGCACGGAAACCAACTAGGACGGACCCCCACACACACACACACACACACACACAGCAGTATTACTATATCCCCCTCACCACTGATGGCGGGGGTGGGGGGATATAATATTAATACATAAAGTGCATCAAGTAAAAACCAGGATCATGGTAAAAATGATCTATTCTGAGATAAATATACTTACATGTATTATAAAAATGTGTTTATTGAAATGTTGAAACATCACTTTATGTTTGCATATTAACCCTTTAATGCATCCACGATTTGGTATAAGATAAGGCCATAAATACTACTTTACCCCTGCAATGTTTTGCTGGTGCGGACTACGAAGCATTTTTCAATGCAAAACGTGGTAGTGTGTACACTTGAAGGTCTACACAATGCAGATTTTGCATTCGGTATGTAAAAATCATCTATACTTTCATCTGTACCAAACTTATACCACAAAACCCCCTATTTCTTTCACAATTAGTGTTTTAAATATGTATCAACCGGGGGACATGACTTTAGAATCGCCCGGGGGACATGATCAGAGGTAAATTACAGATGATGCTGTTGATTTTCACAAATAATTTCAGAAAACACACACCAAATGCCACGAACGCTTGATCACATCATAAGTTAACTGTTTGGGCAATGTGCACCAATTTTTACACAGATACGCATTCATATTGCTTTGCGAAAGGTTAGTCAAATCTTTTATATGCGTTTGAGGATACCAATAGGGTACACGTATATAATAATTGATGTTTTTGAATAAATATATGTACACATTAAAAAATTGTGACTGAAATAAAGATGATTAACATAACAATCAAGAATATTTCACTTAAAATTAACTAGATGATGATGATGATGGTGATTATTATCATTATACATGTATTTGCCGTCAGTTTGGGTGTGAATGCAGTCCCACTCAAAGCTTTAATGACATTCGCTTGCCGAGGATATGTGGTTTTCTCTGAGAGTACTACGGTTTTCCCCATCATTCCTAAGCTGATCGCCCCAATAGAAGTGAAATAATGTTTAACAGCATTCAACCAACCAAACACCTGTATTGCGATCCTAATGATTTTCTAATATCAGGTATATGGTCGTATATGGTTCATTTACCAATGGTAGGTGCATATAGTTGGACCTTTTGAAAGTTTACCAATGCGTAACGAAAAGAAACAGAAGTTGGTCTGCCGTCTGGCTGAGAAATTCATAGCCCTTGGTCGAAAAGCAAGCGAGATATTGATATCATTTGATGAGATATTTAACCCATTCGTTAGCTTTGTGTTAAACTTTCGACAGGTATGTACGGCTGTAGGTCAAGAGTCGTGACCAAATTAAATGAAACAAGAGGCCCATGGGCCTTAACGCTCACCTGAGGAAGAGTACATATCTTAAGCAGAGGTTCAATGGCCAATGACATTAATAAAAGAGAATATCAAAATTTTCAGCAGTAAAGGCCAATAATATGCAAGTATTTTTGCAAATTAATTATTATATAAGTATGCTATATATAACATGTTTAAAGTCTAGCTACAATATATTATTTATAAACAGCTAAAACATCTGTATATTAAAATGTGCATTAGGCCAATACCTACAATATTCCAATATACATGCCTATACAAAGAGTTTATAGTTTTTGAGATAATTAACCATTTAAGTATTCGTTTGCATCTATGACCTTGACCTTTGAACCTATGACATTCATTCATATATCAAAATGATTGTTGTGCAAATGCCTACAATATTCCAATATACATGCCTATACAAAAAGTTTATAGTTTTTGAGATAATTAACCATTTAAGTATTCATTTGCATCTATGACCTTGACCTTTGAACCTATGACCTTCATTCATATATCAAAATGATCGATAGACCAATACCTACAATATTCTAATACACATGCCTATACAAAAAGTTTATAGTTTTTGAGATAATTAACCATTTAAATATTCGTTTGCAGCTATGACCTTGACCCTTGAACAAATGACCTTCATTCATATATCAAAATGACCGTTAGGCCAATACCTACAATATTCCAATATACATGCCTATACAAAAAGTTTATAGTTTTTGAGATAATTAACCATTTAAGTATTCATTAGCGTTTTTTACCTTGACCTTTGAACCCATGCCCTTTATTCATATATCAAAATGACTATTGTGCAAATGCCTACAATATTCCAATATACATGCCTATACAAAAAGTTTATAGTTTTTGAGATAATTAACCATTTAAGTATTCATTTGCATCTATGACCTTGACCTTTGAACCTATGACCTTCATTCATATATCAAAATGATCGATAGGCCAATACCTACAATATTCTAATATACATGCCTATACAAAAAGTTTATAGTTTTTGAGATAATTAACCATTTAAATATTCGTTTGCAGCTATGACCTTGACCTTTGAACCTATGACATTCATTCATATATCAAAATGATCGTTAGGCCAATACCTACAATATTCCAATATACATGCCTATACAAAAAGTTTATAGTTTTTGAGATAATTAGCCATTTAAGTATTCGTTCAATTCTATGACCTTGACCTTTTAACCTATGACCTTCATTCATATATCAAAAAGATCATTAGGCCAATACCTACAATATTCCAATATACATGCCTATACAAAAAGTTTATAGTTTTTGAGATAATTAACCATTTAAGTATTCGTTCGCGTCTTTTACCTTGACCTTTGAACCCATGACCTTTATTCATATATCAAAATGACCATTGTGCCATTACCTACAATATTCTGATATACATGCCTATACAAAAAATTCATAGTTTTGCAGATAATTAACTATTTTGGTATTCTTGGACATCTGTGACCTTGACCTTTGAACCCATGACCCTGATCTATGTATCAAAATGATCGTCATGTCAATACCTACAAATAACTGAAAATCCTATGCCATTATCACAAGAAATGTTTAAAAAATAGCATTTTTTATCAAAGGTCAAAAACTGGGACATGACCTTGACCTTCGACCTTGACATCAATTAGAAGAAAATTGCAAGACAAGATCAACAGTGAAAATTCCATACAATTATCTTCAAACGTAATGAAGTTATAACAATAAATGTCTCATTTTAAAAATTACGTAATTTTACGCAAAAAACGCGTAACCTATTTTTCGTCTAATTTTCATAAAAAACACAATTTTCATGTTCCCAGGTATGCTGAATCCAAATATCCAATCAAAATTTGCCTGCACTTTTTGGTTTCAGAGAAGAAGATTTTTTTGTCTTTTTGCTATTTTTAGTTACAGCGGCCATCTTGTTGGGCGTGGCCAAACCCCGAACACAATTTTGAAAGGCTGTTACCTAGGCATGATAATCACCAAGTTTCATCAAATATGGCCCAGTAGTTTTGGAGGAGAAGATTAAAATGTAAAGTTTACACACGACGCACGACGGACGACGGACGGTGATAGATTGCAATAGCTCATCTGAGCCTTTGGCTCAGGTGAGCTAAAAACCTTACATGTATGCAAGGGGGGATTACAAGTCAGCTTCATTGACAGTTCTAGTTGGTACTGGGCATTAGGAGGTAGTAACCGGTGTAATGAAGAATTTTGACCCGGGGTTCATTTTTCAATGTTGAATATTTAGCCAGAGGTGCTTTTTTGACAAAAATTCGTAAAATTTATACCCGGGGTCATTTTTCAACAGGTTGATAATTATTTTTTTCTATAAATATTATCTCAATTCATTAAAAATTTACCCTGTTTAATATTGCCCCTTCCCACAAACACAGAGTTTTGGTCTGTCTTCCGGACTCGAATGTACGCTGTAGTCATTACCAATATGACACACCATCGATTTTGCAGCTATACGTAATACATAACAGGACAGTAAAGTTTACAACAATGACAAAATTCAACTTTACGAGTCTATTGGGTTCAATTTGGTAGAACAAAAACATTCGCGTAATAACGCTTAATTTTTACGAAATAACACATTTCTTTCTCATAAAAACGTGTACTTTTCGCCAAAGGTTACGTAGCGAAAATTGTTAAAAAATGCAATGCACGTGCCATATTATTTTAAAATTGTTAACTATGTTGCTTACTATTGCCATATACTGCTTTTTGAATGTATTTTATGCTCAAATTTAAAAAGTGGTATATAACACTATTAACCAGTATATTGATCCAATGTATCATTAAGTTAATGGTTACTAAATTATCTTACTGACATCAGAATATACAAACTTTTGAACAAATTGAAAAATATGGACCCAGCATAAGATAAGCTTATTAGTTGTGTAATCACTAGTTTCAATATACATCTGTTCTATAAGTTTTTGTAATGTATTCTATTCATGGGATATGTGTTCTTAATGTCCATTTCATTAGTTTGTTGTAGCTCGTCATTTGTGTCGCGTGTTATTACGCTTTTTTCAAACTTTCGTACAACTGTATGTATTTAGTAATTATACAATTATCTAATTGTAAAACACACGGGTTTAAGTTCAGATATATCAAAGTATTTTACAGTGGTCCTGTTTTCTCTAAATATTTATGCTATTTTTCACACCTGTTTACTGAAAGTTGTCTATTTTAAAATTTTGAGTATGTTGAAGTTGCTGTTTGGTTAGTTTATGAAAAACCAATTGTAATTGACAACCACTATCTTAAAATGGTTACGGAACCATAATTTCATAAAATGTTTTAAAATGTTTTTTATTTTATTTTTTATGAACACTATATGCATTTTAATTGTGCAGAGGGGAAATGTTCTGTACAAAAAGGACAATGTTTAAATGTCCCAAAATCGCTTCTTGTACAGTTAACCACACCATTATTATTATTTATGCACGTCCTATCTATGTCGTGTCGTTTATCTATTGGTCTCGGGCATGCAAGTGTTGTCTTATATATGTAGTGAATTATTGCTTCTACTGGTTCTATTTACTTCACCAGTTTCAGCCGTCATTTCTTTCTCGTTAGTTTGAAATTTACCTCATTCATCTTTACAATGCATGTAACGGTGCTTTTTGTTATCTAACTTTTTTCAATTTATATTTAATGTCAATGGGTCTCTAATTGAAAAAATGACAGGAAAAAGTTATTTGTTACTTTTTCAGTTATTCTACTTTTGAGAAAAAAAATCAAATTTACTTACATAATTCCCAGAAATTATTGAGAATTTTTATAAAAATATTTCGAACACATTGGTATTTCTGGAAATAGTGGACTAACAAAATATTACTTTTTATGTATTCATTGTGATTAATGAATAGTTTAACAAAATCGGTTTCCATCAGAATTCCTCAATATTTTCTAGGAACACTATATATTGGAGTTTAACACCCCAGTCAAGATTCTTTAATTTATATCGAGGCGGTCAAGAAATGGTAGAGAAAGACCAGAGTGCGCAAAGAAAACCACTGACCTTCTGCAAGCTACAAACTTTCTCACACTAGAATCTGTCCCAATTGGGATTCGACCCTTGGCTGTGAGGCAATCCATCTCTAACCACTTGGCTACCAAGTTACCCATATATATCACACTGTATGCCGTTGTCGTTTCAGATTCACTTTGTAAGTTTTGGTAGTCATACATATAAAAAAGAGATTAGCAGATGAAAACATGAACTTGGCAATAGCCAACACAATCAGGAACACGGTGTAATACAGCATGCAACAAAAAAGTACCTGACAAGAAAGTACAGGTAGACAGACATAATGACAGACAGACAGATTGACTGAAACTTATATCATTAACATCCCTACAAAATTATTTATACAAACCACAAAAAACCCAAACAACTAGAAAAAACAAGCATCAATTTATTATTATTATTATTATTATTATTGTTATCTGTTTTAACCAGTTGAAATTTGACTCGGTCTCCTGATCAAAATTCACGATACGGTTCAATTTTCAACTGGATAGGGTCTTAATTCAACATAACTGGTCTCAATTTTCAATGTTGTAAAATATAAATATATTTATTCAAAAACATCGATTATTATGTAGTGTACTTTATTGGTATCCTCAAACGCATATAAAAGATTTGACTAACCTTTCCCAAAGCTATATGAATGTGTATCTATGCAGACATAGGTGCACATTGCCCAAACAGTTAACTTATGATGTGATCAAGCATTCATGGCATTTGGCGGTGTGTCTTAAATTATTTGTAAAAATCAACAGCACTGTCTGTAATTTAATTCTGATCATGTCCCCTGGGCGATTCCAAGTCATGTCCCTCGGTTGATACATATTTAAAGCACTAATTGTGAAAGAAATAGTGGGTTTTGTGGTATAAGTTTGGTACAGATGAAAGTATAGATGATATTTTACATACCGAATGCAAAATCTGCATTGTGTAGATCTTCAAGTGTACACATTACTACGTTTTGCATTGAAAAATGCTTCGTAGTCCGCACCAGCAAAACATTGCAGGAGTAAAGTAGTATTTATGGCCTTATCTTATACAAAATCGTGGATGCATTGCCTCACAGACATGTCGTAATGTTCCATGAGGCAATAATTATGACCGAAATATGTTATATTGGTACAAAACAAAGCATTTTTAACCCACCTGTCTGAATTCCCTGCTTCAAATCATGTCCCCCGATATGACATAATCATGTCCCCTAATGCGAAGCAGTACAGGGTGTATCTGGAGACTTGTACCCTAGAAAAATATGGTTTTGCAGGAAATCAAAGTTAAGCATCAATGAAAGATGCCGCAAAAAGATAATTAAAAAATTTTGCATGTTTTTACAAAAGATAAAAAGAACAAATTTAGTAGTTATTAGGTCTAAAATATAAAAATTGGCATACCATTGATGAGAAAAATGTGTTTTATTTTGTTAAAGCTGATTATTTTGACATAAATATTTAAGTTTTTGCTGAAATTTTACCATTACTAAACCACACATTAATAAACTGTTATTCCAAAAATTTTATTTATAAATTTTTTTCAATAAAATTATGGTTGCCATGGCAATAAAAACCATGCAAAAATGAAGATTAAGAGTAAATTGCTTTTTAATTTCAATATATTTTGATATTTTTACATGTTGGCAAGTGTAAAATATATGACTTTTGATCCTTTTACAATTTCTGTTTTCACCAAAAACTATGAATTCTGAATTTTGTAGTATTTTTGGCCAATCATTTAGTAACAACATTGCAAAAGCCATTTTTGAAAAAGTTTGGTCGATAAATTTGAGTCCAAACTCCAATGATATCAGTGGATGGATAAATACTAAATTGTGTATAATAAGGAATCTCATAGTCTGCTTTCACTAAAATGGTACTTTCAAACAAAGAAATCTGTTACCATTGTAACCAAAAGTGCGATAACTGCATTACACAAGTGATGAATTACATCCACACATCTTTAACTCCTGAAAATGTTGGGTTTATGTGCGAGTTACGCTAGAGCAAAAAAATATGGTACATATATGCATGTCCATTAGTTATCATATATCTTGTCTTTTTACTTGAGGTTAATATTTCGTGGTAGTCGTAAATTCGTGGTTCAGACTGTCCACTAAAACCACGAAAATTGATCCCCAACGAAAATTAATGATTTCACAGTAATTGTGTAATTTGACTTTATTCTCATAATTCCTTGAGCTTGGGTTTATATAAAACTCAAATATGTTATTTGTGATGACTTGAATTTTAGAAGATAAATAGATGGACGGAAAAAATCCAAATTTGCATGTTTCACCCAAAATAGGAACTCTGAAAATAATAGATTTTCGATCAATTATACAAAATAAAGCCTACGCAAATGCTTTTATTTTGATATATCATAAGTTTTAAAAGCTGAAACCGTAACTTTGATTCCGAAACTTTAACCATACAAATGGACTGATCAATTGTTAAACATTTTTTTAAAAATTAGCAACCAAAAAGAAAACTGATCACAACTAGTGTAGTTCAAACGGTCACTACATATTCTCAATGCCGGGGTCGAGAAAACCATCACTTACATCATATATAGTATGACCAACTCAACACAGAGTAATGATGTTTACGTCCCAGTCAAGAATATTTCACTTATATTGAGACGTCACCAGCTATATAAGCGAAGGTGCTGATGGCATTATACAGCAGGGTTCTTTATCGTAGCGAGCCTGTCGTGACATGGGACCTTGTCTATTTTAAGCTCCTATCCAAAAGAACCGTTACTTTAATTTCCTAATGCCGAGTGTTTGGTGAAAAAATAGTCAATATCCACTTTTTAGTCTTCGGTCGGACCCAGTCGGGATTCAAACCCACGACCTCCCATTTACAGAGCGAGCACTCTATCAACTGTGCTACCGCAGTGGTTTTATAATCAGTAGCCTTAATATATTTATGTCTTTTCCTATATTGATTCAATCACCTTTTGTTGTGTTGTCGGTTGTGTCCTGTTTTTTGGTTATATTGTATGTTGTCAAGCATGTTTTACTACCCGGTCAAAATTCTGTCATTTATTATAACGAGGCTGTCAGATAAGGATGGTGGAGGCCACCGGATTGTTTTGAAAAAAAACCTTCGGCAAGGGAAATGACAAACATTCTCACATTTTCACATTAGGATGTGTTCCAAGTAGGGTTTGAACGTAGGCACGTGATCAAATATAACAAGGTTTAATCTTAGCTCTCTCTCTCTCTCTCTCTTTGTCTCTAAATTTACTAAAATATAAGTGTGTTGAAGTTTCATTTCTCTCTCTCTCTCTCTCTCTCTTTATAATATAAGTGCGTCATGTGCTACTTTTGAATTTTCAAATAATATAATTCAAAAGTAGCACAAATTGCCATGTGTTACTTTTGAATTATCTTATGTTATAAAAATTCAAAAGTAGCACATGACAGTGTGCTGAAGTTACCAGTCTTAATATTCTTCTCTCTCTCTCTCCCTCCCTCTCTCTCAAAGAAGTTTCATTTCTCTTGATATCTCTCTCTCTCTCTCTTGACATATAGACTAGGCAGGTTGAATATATTTTTCTAACTGTTCTAGTGGGTAATGACTTTTGAAAATCCCAAATAACGGTATTGTGGTTTTTGCTTTACTTTTATTTTCTATAGCTTCACATTTTATTAAGAAGCTCAATTGGGCCCGATACACTCACCTGATAAATGACTAGCTAAAACGTTTTTTTTTAAAAAATAAAATCTGAAACTCCAATGTCAAAATCTTCACCAATAGTGAAATTTTAAAGCTTTTCCAGATAATTATAATTATTTCAGTATTTTTTCGCATCTGTTACCTTCACCTTTGAATCCATGACCTGTACTTAAATTTCGAAATGATCATTACATCAACAGCAACAATATTCTAATACATGTATATACCTTTATAAAAAGTAAATAGTTTTCAAGATAATAAATAAAAGCATAAGCCTGACCTTTGACCTGGCACCATTATTAAGATTATTACAAGAATATGTAAAAACTGAATACTCCATGACCTTATCTGTTCAAATAGTCAAGTTACTACAATTTGAAGCTATTTTACAGTTTTTTCAACATTAAATGCAAAAAGAAAAAAACAACTTAACCCTTTTTTGTCTCAATTTCACAAAATGAATACTACAGGTATTAGATTCTAGAGAAGCTAATTCACATCAGATTTTTTCTTCAGATATCAGTTTCGGAGAAGTTTTTTTTCCAGAGTTTTGCAGCCAAGTTCACCTTGACCTAATCGTTGTAGCCATGGCAATATCCCAATAAATCATATGAATTTCTGACCAAGATCCATTGAAATTTTCTGGTAGTTTTAGAGGAGAAAATGAAAATAGAGGTTAACGACGCATCAACATTACAGCAGGGAAAATACAGGATCTTTCAAGATTATTTTCCTCATATTTATGTCATAGACTGGCTTGGCATCCCTCATATATGCAACTTTTTATCAACATTCATATTCAAAAAGTATATTTTGCATTTGCCATTTTACTTATTCTACGGAATTGCTGATTAATATATATCATGCATTGTAGTAAAAACATATGATGCTGCTTCATGGAGAGCTGGTCATGGTTCCCACACTTGACTTTATTTAAAATTCCCTGCCAATTCTCTGACCTTAGAAAAATTCCTGTTACTTCCAGATGTATGGGGACTATGTTGATGGTCCATTTGAATCTTAATATATATTTTAGAGAGAAACCATAAAAACAAGTAAATTACCAATTTAAAATATGTGTATGTTATCCTCTACTATGAATAAAAGTTAAAAACAATGTAAAAGTTAACATTTAAAAATCGAGTCAGTCCAATAATGTTCATATAGTTAGAAAATGCACAAATGTTTGTTTAGTCTCAACCTTTTACATGTTCTTATCAATCAAATTTTCAATTTTAATGCTTGAAATTTTGAAAAAATATTTTTGTCATAGAAGCCATATTCCCCTATCTGGCTTATGCACTGACTATGTCTAACTGCCTCTAACAGGGTTAGCTCGTTTGAGCCAAAACATAAGTCAATCTTAGAAATTAGGAGCCAATTTTAAAATGTAGGAGCCAATTTATACATTAAAGCGTTATAAATACTGAGGAACTAAGAGCAACAAAAAATGTATCAAATATAGTTCTGCAGTGTAGATTGTTTTCAGTTGATAGTTTGTAACTTATGTTTTAGGTATTCATACTTTTGTATAAAAAAAATAGAAAAATTCAGTGATTTTTGTCTGCCTCATTATGAAATTGATAAAAATTTGGAACAACAATATGTCAAAGGCTATTTTTGGAGCCAGAAATTATAAAAACAAGCAATTAGCTAAATTCACAAATGATCAGAGCTAACACTGCTCTTATATACATTTTTAGGATAAAGTAGAACTTTGATAACTCGGAGTGCATGGGGATTTGTTGGTACTTTTGAATTATTCGGGTGTTTGAGGTTTTGTAGTTGAAGAGTCACCTTGCCAGAAAGAAATGACTTTTATATTCTTGACAGTTAATCTTGCATGATAAACCAGTACTCTGTGCACTAATGCAATTGACACAATTGTTTCATTAACATTGTGAGTATTTACACTGTATTGCACATTATGGTAGTGAAAACAGTCTTTTGACTGTAAATAATAACATTGACCACAGGTATAACTCTCTTTTTACTTTATATATAGAAAACAGATACAATATTGACTTGAAGATATCTGTGGTAATCAAGATATTGAAGTTTGATTGTATTTAGCCTATCATGTATTCAAACATCCTATCAAATATAAATGCTGTAGCTTTCAAACTGAAGTAGAAGAGAGCTTTGCAAGCCATGAAATCCAACCCAGACAGATGAATGGACAGACACATCCAAATCAATACATTTACCCCCAAACCCGCTTTTTGTTGAATATGCATTAGAATGCAGTAGCCAAACTAGGACCCCAATGTGGGACCATCTTATACTAGAAGACAGCTCTACCTGTCTAAAACATTGAGTACAGCCCACTAGAGAATTTTGAAAAAAATATCAAACTGCAAAGCTTACTATAAAATAAGTGTACCATGTACCACCTCACCCCACCCCACCCCAATTATTGACTTGCTTATTTTAATGAATACATAATGGTGCTTTTTGTACATTTGATTTTCTAACTTTTGACAATTTAAGGGTAAAATATGACGAGTACATACTGTCTATATAAGATGTACATGAAAATATTATGAAACATAAAATACTTGTATGAAACTGTTACTTGATTTCACCGTGTATTGCTTGGCCTTAGGTGGACATGATATGTTGTATCGGGGGGGGGGGGGGGGGGGGTTGCAGTGATAGTGCAGAAATTCCTATGCATTAGGCTTATGACATTATAATTATATACTTTAGGATTCTTATATATGGGGGGGGGGGGGGTTGCAGTGATAGTGCAGAAATTCTTCCTAGGCATTAGGCTGATGACATTATATATACTTTAGGATTCTTATATATGGGGGGGGGGGGGGTTGCAGTGATAGTGCAGAAATTCTTCCTATGCATTAGGCTGATGACATTATATATACTTTAGGATTCTTATATATGGGGGGGGGGGTTGCAGTGATAGTGCAGAAATTCTTCCTAGGCATTAGGCTGATGACATTATATATATACTTTAGGATTCTTATATATGGGGGGGGGGTTGCAGTGATGGTGCAGAAATTCTTCCTATGCATTAGGCTGATAACATTATATATACTTTAGGATTCTTATATATGGGGGGGGGGGGGGTTGCAGTGATAGTGCAGAAATTCTTTCTATGCATTAGGCTGATGACATTATATATACTTTAGGATTCTTATATAGGGGGGGGGGGGGGGGGTTGCAGTGATAGTGCAGAAATTCTTCCTAGGCATTAGGCTGATGACATTATATATACTTTAGGATTCTTATATATGGGTGGGGGGGTTGCAGTGATAGTGCAGAAATTCTTCCTATGCATTAGGCTGATGACATTATATATACTTTAGGATTCTTATATATGGGGGGGGGGGTTGCAGTGATAGTGCAGAAATTCTTCCTATGCATTAGGCTGATGACATTATATATACTTTAGGATTCTTATATATGGGGGGGGGGGGTTGCAGTGATAGTGCAGAAATTCTTCCTATGCATTAGGCTGATGACATTATATATACTTAAGGATTCTTATATATGTGGGGGGGGGGGGTTGCAGTGATAGTGCAGAAATTCTTCCTATGCATTAGGCTGATGACATTATATATACTTTAGGATTCTTATATATGGGGGGGGGGGGTTGCAGTGATAGTGCAGAAATTCTTCCTAGGCATTAGGCTGATGACATTATATATACTTTAGGATTCTTATATAGGGGGGGGGGGGGTTGCAGTGATAGTGCAGAAATTCTTCCTATGCATTAGGCTGATGACATTATATATACTTTAGGATTCTTATATATGGGGGGGGGGGGTTGCAGTGATAGTGCAGAAATTCTTCCTAGGCATTAGGCTGATGACATTATATATACTTTAGGATTCTTATATATGGGGGGGGGGGGGGGGGGTTGCAGTGATAGTGCAGAAATTCTTCCTATGCATTAGGCTGATGACATTATATATACTTTAGGATTCTTATATATGGGGGGGGGGGTTGCAGTGATGGTGCAGAAATTCTTCCTATGCATTAGGCTGATAACATTATATATACTTTAGGATTCTTATATATGGGGTGGGGGGGGGGGGGTTGCAGTGATAGTGCAGAAATTCTTCCTAGGCATTAGGCTGATGACATTATATATACTTTAGGATTCTTAATATGGGTGGGGGGGTTGCAGTGATAGTGCAGAAATTCTTCCTATGCATTAGGCTGATGACATTATATACTTTAGGATTCTTATATATGGGGGGGGGGGGGTTGCAGTGATGGTGCAGAAATTCTTCCTAGGCATTAGGCTGATGACATTATATATACTTTAGGATTCTTATATAGGGGGGGGGGGGGGGTTGCAGTGATGGTGCAGAAATTCTTCCTATGCATTAGGCTGATGACATTATATATACTTTAGGATTCTTATATATGGGGGGGGGGGGGGTTGCAGTGATGGTGCAGAAATTCTTCCTATGCATTAGGCTGATGACATTATATATACTTAGGATTCTTATATATGGGGGGGGGGGGTTGCAGTGATAGTGCAGAAATTCTTCCTATGCATTAGGCTGATGACATTATATACTTTAGGATTCTTATATATGGGGGGGGGGGGTTGCAGTGATAGTGCAGAAATTCTTCCTATGCATTAGGCTGATGACATTATATATACTTTAGGATTCTTATATATGGGGGGGGGGGTTGCAGTGATGGTGCAGAAATTCTTCCTAGGCATTAGGCTGATGACATTATATATACTTTAGGATTCTTTATCGTGCCACACCTTCCATGACACGGGCCCTGTCTACTTTAAGTTCCTATCCGAAAAAACTGTGACTTTCATTTTGTAATGCCGAGTGCCATGCATCATGATTTGATGGTGATTCATTATGGTAGACTCACATACCAAATATTAGTTTAATATCTGCAGGTGTTTAGAGTTGAGTAATGTTGTTAAATGTCCTAGTCAAAAATATTTCAATTATATCGAGACATCACCAGCTATAAGTGATGGTGCAGAAATTCTGCCTTTGCATTAGGCTGATGACATAATATATACAGTAGGATTCTTTATTGTGCCACACCTTCCATGACACGGGCCCTGTTTACTTTAAGTTCCTATCCGAAAGAACTGTGACTTTCGTTTTGTAATGCCCAGTGCCTTGTGCCCAGTGCCTTGCAAAAGAACATTCACTACCCACTTTAAAGTCTTTAATCAGACCCTGTTGGACTTTGATCCCACAACCTCTCACTGAGCTACCGCAGTGGTATCCTGCCAGCCTGCTAACACACATGCCCAACCACATCAATTAATGGTCAAGTTTAACTTTGTTCAACTCAACTAAACATAGGGAGGAATGTGTCAGAATATGCTTAAGATAGGTGATCAAGTTAAGAACCAATCAGCAATACAAAGTGAGGGGTTTGATTCTTGTTAAGCTCCATTCACACATTATGTTGATAAATTTATCCGTGCCAGGATACAAGTGGAAATGGCAACTGCTGAGAGAACTACATATATCACATACAAGCTGTGTGATGTGCATATTATAGGTTGACTGATTGAGTGGGGTTTTATGTCCTAGTCAAGAACATTTCACTTATATCAAGACATCACCAGGTATAGGACAAGTGGCTGAAAGTTTTACCTTTGCAGTGCAATAAGATCAATGTGCAGGGAGGGTATTGTAATGTGCCATGCTTGTCCGGAATGGGCATCAGTTTTTAAGGTCTCTTCTGTGGGGGTCAGTTTTTATATTGTTGACTATACATGTGTACAGTTATTTAGGACAAAACTTGTCCAAGTTTGTAGAAATTGTCATTGATATTAAACTGGTCAGTTTTAATGTTTACCTACACTACAGGGGGTGGCCTTTTTTAAATTGCCTTGATGGTTGGTGATAGCTATTAATTTAATGTAGCATGAAATGTCATTTCCCATCCTTTGGAGCTTGTACATAGAGAGAACATCAGACCTCTAAATTGAATCACTGTATTGTTAATTTAACTTTGTATTAACAAAAAGACTTTTTTCAGGCATCAGTGATTACTTAGTTTGGTCCTACTGACTTTAAAATGAGTATACATCAATATTCCTTAGCTGTAACCACTTACACATCCCAATAAATTCAAATTCAATCCAATGTCTCTGTCTATTACCTCTCATAACATAGTATTCTTTGTTATGAAATTGTAAAGTAATTAAAAGAATGCCAGAAGGGTGACAATTTTTCCCTTTTGAGTGAAAATGTGAATTATTTATTTTTTAAATAAAAAAAATTATAAATCAAAATGAAAACAAATATTCAAGAGTTACATCAATTTGCATGTAGACAAGAAAAAAGATGCAATGGTCAAACCATGATTTTCAGAATTAATCATCTTCAATCTTTCATGTATTTCAGATAAATGATGAAGTGTGGTCTTAAGATTGGAATAATTTATTTCTTAATAATTTGATTTATTGCAAAATTAGAAATCACCCACTCAATTTTGTTATAAACCTTTGTCTATATAGATAATTTTGAATTCCATACTCTGATATAGATACAAACTTATAAACCCTGATAACATACACCCATATAAAGTACAAACCGCTGATTTACTTTGATTTCAGAAGATACCATGAGGCACACATGAGTTGTTTCCCTTGACAAAATGTTTTTGAAATCAGGGGGTCATTTTTTCAGAGCACATTTCACTCAAAAACTAGACATTTCACCAATAACAGGGATATGGGACCATGTATTGCAAACTTTGAATTTCAACAGAAAATTATGTATAAAGACCAAAAAATTTTCTTTACCTGTTAATTTTAAGAAAATAGATGGACTAGCCTTTTCATGAGGTCAGATTTAATTGATTTTTACCATTCCTGTAGGTGTTTCCATGTCCATTCATGTTCACTGATGCAAGTGATGATTGAAGTGACACACCAGTATTTATATCCATTGCAACTGATATCATAAACTTAAGTTATATAGTATTTTAGTGAAAATAAACACTTATATTACAGTTTTCTGTAATACAGAATCTTAAATTATACAAATCAATAATATACTATATTACTGATTTTCATAATATAGTGGTTAGATTACAGTATTCTGTAAGATTACATTTTCCTGTAATCTTACAGATTCAAGTAATATTACAGTTTTAGTAAGTCCCTGGACTGATAATTATAAGGACCACCTGCTTATAAAGGCCAGTGAATTTTTTTCCAAAGTGCTCTTTTTAATTCATGTTTTTTGCACTGTATATAAGGACCACCTGCCTGTAAAGGGCACATTTATTTCTTTTCTTTGGGGGCATTTATAGACAGGTTAAACTGTGTATTAGTTTTTATTTGTCTCTTAATTTATCACTTCCTCTCAGTCTTCCTGTCTGGGATTATCATTCAGACTTGCCCTCTCTCTTATTAGCTCCTTCATTTCTTTCCCTTCCTCACTTAATCAATTCACTTGTTATCCCTTTCAGTAATTTACTCTTACTCTCCCACTAACATAACTAGGTCAAATTCAATCACAAATCAAGCTGTGCAATGAATGAATGAATGAATGAATGAATGAATGAATGAATGAATGAATGAATCAATCAATCAATCAATCAATCAATTGTGCAATCAATCAACTACAATCAATCAATCAATCAATCAATCAATCAATTGTGCAATCAATCAATCAATTGTGCAACCAATTAATCAATTGTGCAACCAATCAATCAATTGTGCAACCAATCAATCAATAAATCAATCAATATTCCAGTCAATGTGAGGGCTTATGAACAATCTACAAATCAGCCATGCAAGCACTTGCCCCACCACTGGCTCCCTTCAAGTTTCAAATGAAGAAAAACGCAGGTCATGTTAGAATGATGCATTTTTTGAATACATGTACTTGTTAGCTGAGGAAAACAATTTTTTTTTTGAAAATTTCAAAATTAATTCTCTTTTTATTTACATTTCTGATATTCAGTATCATTTAGTCATATTTGCAATATTTGGTATATTTCAGGCATTGGAAGTACCCTTGGAGCTGGTATCTATGTTGTCGCTGGACAGGTTGCTAAGGAAACAGCTGGACCATCTGTTGCTATTTCATTTTTGATAGCTGCATTTGCATCAGTTCTTGCTGGTAAATATTAATTTTTCCAAAACATTCCATCTCTAACAACTATTATGTGAGAACCATGAGTGTGTATGTTTTCATAGAGGTGTATTGAAAGTTTTTCTCTGGACACTCTAGTTTCCTCCAGCATTCCAGAACTGACTGCCTTAATATAAGTGAAAGAATCTTGACTGGGCCGTAAACACTTTTATTCCACTCCTCTCAACTTGACAATGATTTTCTTCAATACCATAGACAACTTGATGAATGTTATTATTTTGTCCTTCCATTTTTTATTTGTTGTTTTATCTCTTGTATACTAGTAATAACTAAGGTAAAACTGTGTAATTGATTTTCATTGACTTCAAACTATCAAAGTTTCACTTTATTGCAATTTACAGTCATAATTTCACCTGTCAAATATCAGGGGCCTTGGTGGATGAGTGGTCTAAAAAATGCATTTAAGCCATTAAGGATCATAATGCCTCTCACTGCCAAGTTTCTAATCCCTCTTAGGACATATCCTAGTGGGAGAAAGTTGAACAGTTCACTTGCTGAAGGTTGGTCAAAGCACTCCAGTTTCCTCAACAATCTCAAAACTGTCCCCCTCCATGTAAGTAAAACAATCTTGATAAGGATGTAAAACTCCATTACTTCTCCATCCACTCCTGTCAAATATCCATATTTGCCATATGTACCCAATTGTCTGAGACGCCCCAGATTTTTACTATTTTCAAATCTGTCCCACAGAGACATACAGCATCCCAGAATTTTTACCTTGTCCCAAATTTGAAAAAAAACCCTGCCATTTTCAAGAGACATCATAGTCTTGTAAAAAATGCAATCATATTTTATGATTAAATTTCCTCAAAAAAGATTGTTTTTGCAATACATGTATATATGTTTAACAAGTCAACTTTTATTTACTAAATATACCCTTAAACACAAAATTTTGTATGATACAAAATTTTGTGTTTAAGGGTATATTTAGTAAATAAAAGTTGACTTGTATTATAAATGAGTTTCAAATATTTAAAGAGAGATTAATAAAAACATACTTTGATAAGAGAAGACAAGCAAAGTTATTAAAGGTTAATATAACAGGATTTTTATGTACTTTAGTTTAAATGAATAAAAATCATATCACAGATGTTGCATATAGTAACATCAGCTAAGGGTGTTATACTAACATATGTTACAATGACACCTTGTATCGGCAGTATTTACCTGCTTGTTCTGATTAATTGATTAATTAATAATTCAAGTCTGTTTAAATTTGAATCTAAAATGAATGATAGTTAAAATATTAAATAAATAAAGGAACAAGTAAATAAATGAATTGATCAGTAAAAATAAACTAGAATTGTCTCTTGAGAACACCCCCCCCCCTCTACACACACATCTACTTGGGTTTAATGACTTGATCTTTCTGATATGACATTGGTTCAAGGTCATGACACACCATTGGACCATGAAGATTATTTGTGTGAAGTTTTATGCCAGTTGTCCAAAGCAACTATGAGATATGGCCCAGACTGTATTTTACACGGACTGGCAGACAGACAATTCCTATATACCCCCCACTCTAGAATTTTGCAAGATGTTTTTCCCTTGGCCAATAGGTCAAAGGGAGAAGGATATTTATTGGCTTTCAGGGTGGGAATTTCTTGATAGTTTAATTGTATATTACTATGATGTGATAATCTAGTTTTATTGTCTTCTTTATAGGCCTTTGCTATGCTGAGTTTGGTGCCAGAGTTCCAAAGACTGGTTCTGCCTATGTATACAGCTATGTTACTGTTGGAGAATTTATTGCCTTTATCATTGGCTGGAATCTGATTTTAGAGTATGTCATTGGTAAGTTTTATTATATGTTTTCTGATTGGCTAAACAGAACGTATTGCCTTTAGCATTGGCTGGAACCTGATTTTAGAGTATGTCATTGGTAAGTATAATGTAATAATATTCAGACTCAGCAATCAAGAACAAACCATATACCATGTACCATCCATCATGTTTATAGGACAAGTATCATTTTATGTACATAATTCTTGAATATCGATTCCAAAAAAGTAAACTAAATACTACAAGAGTCATCAGGTGAACAATGGGCCTCTTTCAAAACATGCAATTAACCACTAAACTGAAACCACTATCTATAAGAATCCCACCGTTATATGGAAGCAGGCCTTACATATAATTATGACAAATGTAGATTTTAAACTTATACATGTTATAATTACATATTATACCAGAATTAATTTTTTCAACACCAGACAGCCATTTCGGAATACAATTCCTCATCAAGAGTGCTTGGACCAAAATTGTGAAACCAAAATTTCTTCAAGGGTTGAAAAAAATCCAAAAGGACCAATATGTATATATTTAATCGAATTTAGCGAGGGAAATATCTTGCATGAGGGAATGAATATACCTTGGTTTCTGAGGATTTTATTGTTATTATTATTATTATTATTTTATTTGATAGGTACAGCTAGTGTTGCCAGAGCTTGGAGTTCTTACTTTGATTCTCTAATAAACAATACCATTCAGAACTTCTTCCAGGAAAACATGCCAATGTCAGTTACTGGACTATCTCCCTATCCAGATTTTTTCGCTTTTGGAATAACTCTCTTACTCACAGGTAAAAAAAAAACCCCCAAAACCACAATAAAATCAATACTATTCTAACCATATGAAAAAGCCATTGTAAAGAATTGTTTCAAAAGACCTATCATTTATGAACAGGTATTTTTGTACTCTGGTCTAAAATATTAATAGTAATTGTAATATAATGATGAGATATTAAGACCAAACCTGGGCTTGAAGTTGGCTTTCCACATTTATGACATTGTAGGCATGTGCTTGTTTTTCAAGTGAACTACAAAGTTATAATTGATATGTGTATATAAAGAGAAGTAACTTGTTTTCATAAAAATTTTTATTGGTCTGTAACATCACATGTACAACCAGATATTGATAGCAAAACATATGATATGGATTAATGGTCTGTAAATATTTAAGACAGTATGTAATCCATACTAGCTGCCAACAAAGATTCTTGGAGGAGAAAGATATCTGGTCCAATTCTCCACAAGGAGAGATGGACATAAGCATAAGCATGTAATCAATTTAAGTCAAAAGTTAAGGAAAATTTGAGAAAATGAGAAAGTGCTAGAACTGGATTTACTCAACTTAAACCATGAAGATGGACCTAGGTTGCTCCAGAAACAATGTTTTAGACAACATTTTTATTTGGGGCCAATGGCACTAAATTGACATTGAAGAAGTGTGAGACTGGTTTGAAGTGTGAGACTGGTTTGAAGTGTGAGACAGGTTTGAAGTGTGGGACAGGTTTGAAGTGTGAGACAGGTTTGAACTGCGAGACTGGTTTGAAGGTTTGAACTGTGAGACTGGTTTGAAGTGTGGGACAGGTTTGAAGCACGAGATTGGTTTGAAGTGTAGGACAGGTTTGAAGCGTGAGACTGGTTTGAAGTGTGACACAGGTTTAAACTGTGAGACTGGTTTCATTGTAGGATATTAAGTATTTTTGTTTTGGTTCTTTTGTAGTAATCCTAGCTGTTGGTGTTAAAGAATCTTCAACATTTAACAACATTTTCACTGGTGTTAACTTGTTAGTGGTAACATACATTGTTATATGTGGTATGTTTAAAGCTGATATACACAACTGGCAGATATCACCATCTGAGATTCCAAATTCTACAACGGAAGGTGATGGAGGTTTTATGCCATTCGGATTTTCCGGCATGATGTCTGGTGCAGCCACTTGTTTTTATGCCTTCGTTGGATTTGACTGCATAGCTACTACTGGTAAGCCTAAAATAGAAGTAAACATAGATCAGAAATTCAGAATATGTGGTACCCGTACATGATTTAACAAATTGATGTTTTCATATTTAAGATAGGGTCTGAAGATGGTACTGTAAATGTATTTAATTTCGCATGTTTTTATTTTCATGGTATATAAAATTTAGATGCATGTATATCCATGTAGTTAAATTTTTGAATTTTTGAAATATGTGCTTTAACATAATAAGTATGATATAAATTTCGCTTGGTATTAAATTTTGCGCAAAACAAACAACCACCAAAAAAGCGAAAAATTAGTTCACTGCGAAAAATAATAGATTTACAATAAACTTTTAATTTTGATAATTTTCAAGAAAATGATGAAAAGAACCAACTATGTTAAACTTGAAATAAAGGATAAAAACATTGCTTTTCCATTTTACTCTGGATGAGTTTTGGTGACTGTTTTACTGCAATGTTATTTTTCACCGTCATTTGATTAGAATATTTTTCACCATAATGGAAGGGTCTTGTCAAAAATACCTATTTACAAGTACTTTATCAGTGTTCCCCCTAGTGTTTTTGAACAAAGAGTTTTATATACCCCCGATGAAGAAATTTTAGAGTAAATTTTAAAATTTAGGTGTACAAATGTGTACCGGCCCCATAACGGAAATTTAAGTTACAAAATTTGTGATATGCCTGGAGACTGACAGATTATAGGTACAAAATTTGTTATATGCCTGGAGACTGACAGATTATAGGTACAAAATTTGTGATATGCCTGGAGACTGACAGATTATAGGTACAAAATTTGTGATATGCCTGGAGACTGACAGATTATAGGTACAAAATTTGTGATATGCCTGGAGACTGACAGATTATAGGTACAAAATTTGTGATATGCCTGGAGACTGACAGATTATAGGTACAAAATTTGTGATATGCCTGGAGACTGACAGATTATAGGTACTTAAATGAGATTAATTATTGAGCCATATTTGTTGCATCTACTTGTACTTACTAACTTACTTAGTCCTCTTCGTGCCTGAGGCACATAAGGCCTTTACCGAGGACCTCCATCTCTGTCTGTCGGGTGCCATCTGCTGTACTATGCCCAAAGTCCATCCCTGCTCTTTCATCTCTTTCTCAACTGATCTCCGCCATGTCTCCTTGGGTCTTCCTCTGTTTCTCATTCTAGGTGGAGTCCATCTTAAGGCTACCCTTAGTATATCTGATGTTTCCATTCTAAGGACATGGCCGATCCACCTATCTATCTACTTGTAAACTAATTTAAATTATACACACATTGCTCTCCTGCAGCCATGGACCATGTGTATTTGAGGTTATTCCCTTGACAATAGCATTACAATATTTTAAAAAAACATTATAATAAACAGCTATACCAGTTATATCCTGACATCTAACGAATCTGCTAAACAGTTACACATTTATTGGAAGGGCAATTCCTAATCTAGTGAAAGTGAAGTTAAACAAGCAAAATCCTTGTCTGTTAAAGACACAAATTTGTTTGTGTGAAAAATACGCACCCCTGCATTATTTTATGCATGAAAATTTATTTCAAAGTGTGAATTACATACAAACTGCTTTTATGCTATAAAAATAATTATTTGTTTATTTACTTTGATTTTCATTTCACATTTCAGGTGAAGAAGTAAAGAACCCACAGAAGGCTATACCTATCAGTATTGTGTTATCATTATTATTCTGTTTTGTGGCTTATTTTGGAATTTCTGCCGTTATCACTTTGATGTGTCCGTATTATTTACTGGATTCTAATGCTCCGTTACCGATGGTGTTCTCCCGTGTTGGATGGGGTGTGGCAAAGTATATTATATCAGTTGGAGCTATATGTGGTCTTTCTACAAGGTTGGTATGGGTTATATTTTATACACCATGTATTGAAATACTGTTAAACATATTTAATTTCACATGTATTTATTTCTGAAGTATATGAAATTCAGACATATCTGGGTAGTTAAATTTACATGTTTTTAATGCACTATAACATATTATGCATAATATAATTTTCCCACAAAACAAACAGCCGCGAAATAAGACTCAATATTTAAACCTTGAAAATAAATATGTGTACAGTAATATGAAAGGAATCCTTACATAATGGTTAATAATATACAGTGTTCAATTTAGAAATTGGACACAGGGCCGGGGTCATGCTGGACCAGGCAACTTTTAACCGGTCAGGGTATTTAACGCCCAGGAGTGGATTTAAAGCCCAGCAAACGCCAAGGAATATTTATTGCGCCCAGGAATTTATTATACATGCTAAAAAGCTGAAAATTTGATATATTGTTAAGAAGACTATATAAGTATAAATGTGAAAAAATAATTGAGATTGTTGGAAGTTAAATAGAGTAATCTTACTTGGATTTTTATATGTCGCTAATTCATCCGTGATGATTAATGTTACTCAGTATTAACACGTGTGTGTGTGATATTTTATATATACCTGTAAATACATGTATTAGTCATATCTATGAGTATCTGTCTATTTACTTGTCATTTATTTTGTCCACCAGTCTCAATATTAATGTGCAGAATATTTTTCCTGTTTGTCGGGTTCTGATTTAGAAATTTATTAAAAACATCATTTGCTATTGACTTACTGTATTTAATTAACAAACATTGTTATTTCTCTTTTTAACAGTTTACTTGGTGCTATGTTTCCATTACCAAGAGTTTTATATGCCATGGCAACAGATGGGATTATTTTCAGATTTCTATGTAGAGTCAATGAGAGATTTAAAACTCCACTTATAGCAACCTTTCTGTCTGGACTTTTTGCTGGTGAGTATATGGTCAGTTCTTGTAACATGTTATCTAACTTTTGAACCGCCTAGCAATAGTATTTATGGTGCTATAACCTTCAAACCAAACGCTAAAGCAAAGTAGTTGAGTTGTGTAATGATGTTTAACACCCCAGTCAAGAATACTTCACTAATATTGAGACGTTGCCAGCTATATAGGTGAAGGTGCATAAATTTTGCCTGTGCATTGCACTGATGGCATTATACAGCAGGGTTGTCAACACAACACTGTGATTAGTGACAGAAAAAACACTTACTGTTTCATAAAAAAAATATAAAGTTGTTTTAATAACAGTTTGAAGTTTAGGAAAATCTTAAGAAATATGATTGTGAAACTGGAGCCAGGTGTCGCAAATTTCGTGAGAATTAGAATTTTAATTTAGTTGCCTATTTTGATATCCATAGCATTTTTAATGTGTTTTATAGAACAAAACAAGCACTTCTGAAAAATTGAACCATTAGGAAAAACGGTTTATTCATGTAAGTGAATGAAAAACTAAAAATACGAATATAACAGAATATCCAATGTCAATTGAAGTTTTTTTTATTTCTTCCATAACAGTGTTTAACGTTTGGTGCCAGAACCTGCACTTTAACTCCTCTGACAATAATCATTTTGAATTTATAGGTGTTATGGCTATGTTATTTGATTTAAAAGAACTGGTAGATATGATGTCTATAGGAACATTACTGGCCTATACTTTAGTTGGAGTGTGTGTCCTTTTACTCAGGTATATATGTAGCATCAATTTAAATGACTTGCATATCAGTATTATAAGTTACATAGTTTGTAATTGTCTTGGACAGAATGATACATGGTCAGTAGAACAGATACTGGATAAATCATTGACATGTTTTAAGATGATCCTGGATCATTCCGTAAGGGACACTTACAAACCATGTAACTTTTTTAGCCTACCAATGACCCGCGCTATTGAAATTTTAATAAAAAATATGCTGCCTATGTCAATGAAAGAAGTTAAAAAATGAAATTATCTGACTGCAATAAAATACAGCATAATAAAACGGATACTAAAGTTTAGCATACTTACAAAGTATAGCAGCCATAATTTTGATTGAGGTTTACGTTAAATTCAGGGGACATAACTCTAACCCACCCAATATGAGCCTCACAGACCCAGTATTTTTGCATGTGCAGCTATGTATGGAATGATACTAGGTTAGTGAATTGATTAATATAACCTGTAGATTAATCAAGAAATGGTCCCTGTGTTCAACACTTTGTATATTAATATTTTATTGTACTTTATTTTAGGTATAAAGTATCAGCTTTTGAAAACCAGGATGATGATGGTCCTACAGAGAACGGGTAATAGCTTATAGCACCTTCTTAATTATAAACATCGCCTAGTCGAAAAAGTCCAAAATACAGTCAAACCTGTCTATAAAGGCCACATAAAAGAACCAGTAATTTTAGTTACCTTTATGAGGAGATGGCCTTTATATACAGGTTCAAATAATATGAATAAAGAACAATTGGGATAAAATTACCTGAATAAAGAGCTATTGGGGTAATATTTTACTGGTCTTTAGAAGCAAGTGGTTCTTATATAGAGGTGGCCTTTAAGGCAAGTTTGACTGTAAATCAGATTTAAAGTTTTTGAAATTCAAATTTTTCATTATGTAGTCTTAAGCTTTCTATGAAGTCTGTTTATCAACATGATATAAATATGAACTTAATAGACAATAATGTTTTATAAAAAGTTCTCTGTTTATGGGCAGCCTTAATACAGAGATGTCATTCGAATCCAGGGAACTAACATGTTCAAAGAAAGATATGGGTGTTAAATTTATGAGTTTATGTCCAACCATCCTTCTGTCCTTCTGTCCGAAATTCTTGTCTGTGCTAATTCTCTAAAACTTTGAAGCACAATTTTACGAAACTTGGTGCTAATTATCAACATAGATATGAGATGTGCATATCCTTGAAATGGTTTGCTCATTTTCTTGGGAGTTATTGCCCTTTGAACATAAGTGCAAACCACAAGAAAAGAACCTGTTGGCAGGGGATTCTTATTCATTGAATCTGCTTGTTTCATTTATGCATGTTAACAGTTGAATACATTTGTTACAGGAAAATATTATCCCGACCAGATGGAATGGACAGCAGATCTTTCCAGGATAACCAGCCACTGTATATCACTGATGACAATTCCTGGTCTAATTATATCAAAACTATGTTTAATAAAACATCAGATAATCCTACACAAACAACAGAAGCCATTGCTAGATGGAACACTTGTATGATTTGTAAGTATTATCTTGTTATTATCACTTTTTTAAAGAAATTTCTTGCATTGCAATTGACGTAATGCCAGCCATATATATATATATATGTTCCAACACTTGACACCATCACGGTACCAAAGCAGTGTTACGGCAACTAGTGACGTACTAGTGTCAGTGACGTCATTAAATGGCACAATTCAGGCCAAGTTTTCATTCTTTTTGTGTGTAATTCAAGCATGCCTGCCCTTTGTCTGAACATTGTGGCCGTTGATCCGTCAATTGGTCAACTTGCTGGGGTACATAGAAATATGTTAAAAAATCTGCTGGGGTACATAAACACAAGCGACGTTTAGTGGTAAAAGAGAAGTAACTTGTACATTGCAGAACTCTAGTTACAGTAAAAAAAACATGGTGTTGACTTATGAAAGTCACGCAAAATACGAAATCTATTTTAAACAGACCAAACTAATACCGCTTTGAAGGGTGACAAAAATGTTATACAGGCTTTCTGTAGAATAGACAGCTCCCATGTACTTTGTCAAAGGTCAGTGTAGCCTTTGTCTGCTTCAGGGTACATAAATCTTTGACCGGGTACATGTGGCTGTGTAACCTGCCAAAACCCTGTATAATTTATATTATATTATCAATGGGTGGAATGCCAGTTATTGGGAAGTGAGGATTTGATTCCAAATAAGTCAGACCAAAGACCTTAGGTAGCAACTCTTTTTTATGTATGTATGTGTTACAGACAGCAACAAACATTACCTATTATCCTTTAACAAATATACACCCTATACAAATACCATATTCACCCCAGTGAACCTGTAATCCTGAAAAATTCTATCTACAGCATTTATTTTTATTAGTATAATACATTTAGAAAGCCATTTGGTCCTTTTGTTGCCCATTAGAAGGTAGTTGGGGCATGATCAGGAATTGCCACAGTTTATTTCTGAAAGATGCCTAGACCATCACAAAGGTATACAGTAAAACCTTGTTTCACCTATTCATATGGTACAATTTTTGGCACTGATAAGTTGTCTGATGATAAATTAAAGGACACTTATATAGACATACATAGAAGAAATAGGGTTTGAGATTATAGAATAGTGCGGCAAAAAAGTGAGGTTGCAAAATTATTGAGAAACATTAAATTGAGCTTTGACCCCTGTAAGATTCCACAACTTTACATGTAGCTGATGACATTTCAGATTTCAGAAATCTTGAAAATTTCACCTGTGAAAATAATCCCCTTTAAAATAAACACATAGTTTTTCTGTCATTATTACTGATTTTTTCATTCATATTTTCCTTTCAGGTTTTACTGTGGTGTGTCTATGTATTGTCCTTGTGTTTGCAGACGACAATTTAGCGAATGGTGATTGGTGGGCAATTTTACTTGTCTGTATATTTGGAATTCCCGTATTTGTTTTAGTATATTCTATATGGAGGCAACCTCAAAACCAAGCTAAAATCAATTTTAAGGTAATTCAACACTATTTGATCAAAGTTCTGTAGCATCAAGCCTCGTTTGGTTGGTGGAAGTTAAAGTTTAACTTAATTTGCCAATTTTTAGAGTTTTTAGTTTCTTTTTGGAGTGTGATTTGAACATGGACTTGTATGTCCCTGTTTGATGATTATGTTGTTCATTTGAAGAAATGTTGAGACTATTTTTGTTTTTGAGTACTTAATTAAATTTGATTAATTTAAGAACAAGACGTATTTGTAAAACACTTTGTAAATATACATGTGTCAAATGACTGCTTAAGCCTAAAAAAGAGAGGTGTACCTATAGTAAAAGAGGTTAAGTTCAAAGACAGTGACACCAACAATGAAATACACAACCTAAAACAAACATGAACCAGGATAATTCAATCTAGGGGTTACAAATAAAGCTAAACCCCTATCTAATTTTAAGACAGTCAAGAATTGTCATTCACTGCAAATGATAGACTATATAAAGACCCTCAAAAAGTTTTATGACTGTTGTCACAATATTGCTAATAAGTATGGTGTCCCTGTATTCAAAATTATCCTGCATATATTTTACATCCTATAGATCCATGCTTCTTTCATTTTTGTGGTGGGTGTAGCTAGCTAAACAGGTGGTGCTTACCCTTTCTGAGTGCCCAATCTCGATTCTAGCGGAAGTTCATGTATCGGTTTTTAAAGTGTTTACTATTCTTTTGGATTGCAAATTGTATCCATATATTTGTTTTTGATATGTTCTGTTTTACTTAGTAAGATTTTAACTTTGTTATTTACCCAGGTTCCAGCATTACCATTCCTGCCTGTTATAAGTGTGTTTATAAATATATATTTAATGCTCAAACTGTCTGGTGCTACATGGATCAGATTTGGTGTATGGATGTTTATAGGTAAGTAAACAACATAACAATTTTGAAATAAAAATGATAAATGATGATAAATAATTTGATGATGAATCATGTTTTATTCTTTGTCCATTTAATCCTTCGTTACACTCGTACTCACTGCAAAAATGGCACTTCACATGACATGACCACATCATTAAACAATTTGGTAATCCTTTGATTTTTGTCTTCACTTCACTTGCCTCCATGCATAAAACATGTCCCTAACCTCCATGTCATCATAATTATGACTTTTCTTTGAAGGTAAAATCAGGAGTTTAACAAATCCTTAAGTAATATGTATATTTTTTTGTGATCATGATAGATTTCAAGTCATATGACCAAGAAAAACACAACTAAGATTGGTCATCCAATTATGGCTTGAGACAGGGTTTATGTTAGTGACAATTAATACATTTCATTCATGCACACAGTGGGTACCATACTCAATGAGAGATTGCCATTTAGAATTATACAAATCAGAAAATGATATTTAGTGTAAAAAAGACATTTTAGTGCATTTTGAACATTATTTATTTGTAATATAGCACATACCTCTTTTCTGGCCCTAATGTCTCCTGTAACATTTTATCGGATAAAAAAGTTGACAAGTGTATTGTATGGAGGATGGTACTACATTGATTTTGCCTGCTTACTACAGAATAAAAGTAGTTTCCCTGGGGGAAAAATTACTAAAATTTCACAATTTGACCACAAAAATTCACAAAACTAGTTATACACCAGCAAATTATATATAGTTGTCCTGTCCTACACAATTTCAGATATTGTCACAATATAACATCTTAGAAATAATGACCCTAGCTATTGCCAGCATGTCATAATAAAGTTGGCTATATTTCAGAACTTTAACTTTCCCAATTTTAAAGACAGAATGCAACACATTCATTGTACTATTAAATACATTTAAAAAGACTTTTAAACAGGGTTTGACTTCTCATTCGATTGTGAGTGGGATGGTGAGTCTACAGCTGACTTAGTTGTTATAACTACCAAAAGCATACAGTACACATCCTTTTATAAAACCTATATGTTGACTGCTTGCTGCACTTACCTATCCTAATTCCTGCTTTGTTCACATTTACAGGATTTTCAGTTTATTTTGGATACGGAATTTGGCATAGTTCACAGGGGAAACCACAAGAGTATGTACAGTTATCCATTGTGGAAACTGATGATGATGATGATATCCAGATAGTTCCAGATGCGGAAGAAGATGAAGATATTGATATATATGACCGACGGAAAGATAAAAATGTTACAAATAGAAATAGACAAAATGGTCTAGAGCAGCATAGATGATATTAAACATAGTATATTTTTGTTAGTGCATAGAATTAATTTATAAATATTTAAAAACTTACAAATAGAAATAGTCAAAATCATCATCAGGTCTACAGCAGCATAGATCAGGCTGTCCAATCAAATGTATTTGCTCAGAGCCATACAATTTTAGTGTGCAAGGTTGCCATTTAGGTACTTTTTTATTGTTAAGTGTTTGATTTTTGGTACAATTTCCATATAAAAGTCTAAATTTTTAGTACTTTTAATTATAAAAACCGTCAAATGGAAAAAATCTGTCTAATTTGACCTTTTTATTTTAACCATCCGTTTTTATGGCACAAATCCATCAAAAATAAATAAATCTGTCAAATTGGTCAGTCTGATAGATGATATTAAAACGTTGTTTATTGCTGTTAGTGCATAGAATTAATTGATGGATCGCCGGCCACGCCCACTATGTTCTGACAAAGGGTCGACATGCTTGAATTACACGCAAAAAGAATGAAAGCTCGGCCTGAATTGTGCGGTTTATTGACGTTGCTGACACTAGAACGTCATTAGTTGCCGTGACGCTGCTTTGGTACCGTGATGGCGGCCATTGTCGGAACATTGTGGGCGTGGCCAGCAATACTTCAATTTATAAGTATTCAAAAAATGTTATAAATAGAATAGTCAAAATGGCCTCCTGCAGCATAAATGATATTAGATATTGTATATTTTTGTTAATGCATAGAATTCATTTATAAATATTTGAATTTGTAACATAGAATAAGGAAGATGATGATGATATATTTTTAGTAATAGAATAATAAGAATGATGCAAAAAGCCAAAATTGTCTACAACGTGATATTATATGTTTAGGAGAATCACAGTATAAAGTAAGTTATACAGAATTTTGGCAGGTTACATGACCCCATGTTCCCGCCGAAAGTTATATGTTATACATTCATCTTTGACAGGGTACATGGGGCTGTATAACCTGTCTAAACCCTGTATAACCTTTTTGTCGTCAAAGCCGTACAAGTTTGGTCTTTTTAACTTTAATTTCCTATTCTGTGTGACTTGTATACCTTGCCACCATGTTTGTTTATCATAGATTTTCACACTATACGAGTTACTTCCCTTTTACCGCTAAACGTCGCATGCAACATAGAACTATGTTTGGAAATCTGCCAGGATACATAAACGCAAGCAACGATTAGCAATAAAAAGGAATTTCCTGGTACATTGCAGAAGTCTAGTTGTGATAATCAAGTATGGCAGCAATGTACATGTAAGTCACAAAGAATACCAATTTGAAGTTAAAATTATCAAACTATAATACCGCTTTGAAGGATGACAAAAACATTATACAGGATTTTGGCTTTTTACAGGGCCCCATGTCCCTTGTACCCTGTCTAAAATCATTGTACCCTTCCCCTGTGGCTCAGGGTACATGAGTCTTTGACAGGTTACATGGAGCTGTGTGGCCTGTAAAAACCCTGTATAACTTATATTTTTATTAACAAAAATCCAAAAACTAGAAATATGTTAATATTATTTAAGTGTATGTGTATTATATTGTTAAATTTTATTGCATGTTTATGGACCACAGGTTGTAAAATAAATTGAATGTTTAAGAGCTCTTTCATTGTACTATAACCACACCACTGTGATTTAACAGTGCCCATTCAAAGTTTTGAATTTTATAGCCAGTGACCCCAATTTGTGTTTGTCATTTCTTGTCTCATCTTGTTTGACTTGTTTCTATTATTTGCTGTTTTTGTGTCATGTTCTTGATTGCATTTGGATTTTACTACAATACTTGTGCTTCAGTTTCATATTTTACTTCTATTTATCAATTTTTTTCCATTTATCATATTCCAACTTTTTGATCAGCAAAATGGCTGTAAATATACAAGTTCACAACTATCAGTACATGGCCAAAATTTTGTTTACAATGGCTTATGTGCCATACTTTTGCTACCTCTCATCTTAATGCTTTTTCAGTTTGGGGATACATGAATATACATTCCTCTTTTTATAACCCCCCTCCGCAAACTAGTTTGAGGAGGGAGGTGGGGGTATACAGGAATCACCATGTCTGTCTGTGTCTGTCCTGTAAAATCTTGTCTGGGCCATATATCATAGCTGCGTTCGACGACGGTCATAAATCACATGAATAACCTTCATGGTCTAAAGATATGTCATTTACCTTGAACCAAGGTCATATCTTAAAGGTCTAGGTAACGGGAAAACATTAAATGTTGGGGGGGGGGGGAGGGGGGGGTGGATAGTTGGCTTTCAAGAGACAGTTCTAGTTAAATCAGGACTCTCAAAACTTATATAAGATGCATATATGCCTTTGCAAACTTACACAAATTGTTTAAGATATTGACGCTATCCAAGTATAATTTGAACGTTATTTAAATGACCTATTTCATATGCCAAAATGAAAGATCATGATTTACAAAAAATTTTGAAATTATTTTTGATTCAGCATTTTCTCTCGTGTACATTTTCATTGAAAATTAGAACATATACTTGTAGATTACTTTGAATTGGCAAGCATCACATTTCGCATGCCTCAACCTAAGCGTCATTTTGTGAATATGTGAATTCACAAACACCATCCATGTAAATAATAAAATTCACAATAGATAGGCAATTATCTCCCTTTCTTAGGACATTTTGTCATGTTATATATGGCTTCCACAGTCATAAATAATTGCCCACCTTTTATTGCAATTTGGCTTTATTATTTTCATGATTCTGGGAATATTCCTGTGATATATGAATTTGCACCCAAGAGTCCTCACGAAATTACACGTTAAAATTCCCTCACAGTTAAAAAAGTAATTTACATTTTATACATGTATAGTTATTTAAATGTATATATTTTATATAAAGTCAATTATACCATTTTTGGGGACCACCAATTATTTCTCAGGAGCCAGTAAAATGTTTCACTAGTAAAAAAAATTTTTTGCAAATGTAATATGGCCGATATTCTGATGAATTGACACAAATTCAAAATTTTATTTAGTTTGAACCAAAGGATTGCCTTTTCTATTAAAAAGGTCTGATTATAGACTTATGGACTAAAAATTGTAATGTTTGTTTGATCTCTGAAAGTAACCCAAATTTTAAATACATTTTATGCCAAATTTATTGTACTGTTTAATAGCTTGATCCTGACATTGGTAGATCGGAATAATATGTTCATTTAGATCTGTTGTATTAGAATGTTTGAATTTAATTTGAAATTTCATAAGGTAGGTTTTTGTAAAAGATTTGAATCTCAAGTCTTCTGGCTTTTGAAAATTTCATAAAGTAGGTTTTTGTAGAAGATTTGAATCTCAAGTTTGATTCTCCTTCTCCTGGCATTTGGAAATTTTATAAAGTAGGTTTTTGTAAAAGATTTGAATCTCAAGTTTGAATGTCATTGATTCTCTCAGGGCACTCCAGTTTCCTCAACTATCCATGAACTGACCACCTTAATATAAGTGAAAACGTCTGAGTGGGACAATCCGTTAATCAACTTCACTTTAATCAAGTTTGGGGTTTAATCTCTCTTGTATTAATTTTATTTTTACACCCATTTAAGATAAAATTGTAACTAGAATCTACAGATATGTAAATAATAATAATATAAGCATGATAAGTAATAATTTATTTTATTATAGTGTCAAACATTACACAATTTATACATACATACTGTAGATATATAGAATAGCTGTTCACAATAAAATGTATTAATGTCTAGCCAAAATTGACTTATGAGACATTGCTATCAGTGATATGTATGACCACAGTGAATTGTTATTTTTTAAGAATCAAATACAACAATTTACATATAGATTAAAAATAGACCAGTATGATGAATTTTTATTTTAATTTTTTTCATCATTTCATCTTGGTTGTTTGTAAGAGTTGTGACAATACCTTTGTACATTAATATTTTATTGTTTTGTATGTTAAATATTTAAAATTAGATTACCGTATGTTTAATTACCACAATGGCAGCAATACATTCTCTACCTGTCACAGGTACCGGTAATTATTATTCCGCAACATCGATAAGCAATAACTATGAAAATCAGTATTATTTAATTCAATACATTGTCATTTAGCATTGGTCTTTTAAAATCAAACCATCTAGTACCTGGTAACCAATTCCTTGTAGAAAAGAAACATGGTATCAGTATGTAGTAAACTGGTTCTACTGTTTAATTCATGTCCGGCAGAGCACATGTTTTTCAAGCTTTTAGATATGAAAATCAATAAATTTTCTATTATGTCATATACCGTTAAGAAGTATGCATTTTGTCGTAATAAATGAGCACCAGGGTACATACCATGTCATTCAGAAAATAAAACGCAAAACTTTTTAAAATTTTTAATTTTTTTTTAAAAAACAGTAGAATTAATGTTTTTCATATTTATGTCCCTAAAGAAATGTGGGCATATAATCATGTTTACTCTGTTTTCTTCTATCAACATTTTGTATGCCACTTTTCTTAAAAAACAATTTTATTGATTTTTATGAAACTTCACATGAACAATCTTTGGGTAGTGTAGATGTTTAATTGGCTATTCATTTTTGATCATGCTTATGGTTGGAAAAACATGGATTTTCCCAGTTGGGGTTTGTTGGGATGTTTACTTTTAAAATGACATCCCATTTCAGTTATAACTTGTTACATACATATATATTCTCATCATAGACACTGATAAAATTATTTCATAATCATTATTTTAGATGAAAATGTGTTGCCTTCAATGCAGAAAGTTTTTTGTAGAAGTAAACAAGCTTAACAGTTAAAGTAAACATTAATTCTCAAGGGTTTATAAGGGAATATCTTCAAATATTTCACAGATATTTTTTTTGATAAAGATTATATTTTATAGAATAAACAATATCTGTTTTATACAGTTTATACCAAATTGTCCTCATTGTATCGGTGCAGCGGACCAAATCATGTTGGGTGTTGACTGAGGTTCAGTGATTGAATCTTGCCTGTTCCAAGTGTAATTTATATAAAATGCAAATATTTTAATACTTTAAAAGTTTTATGTATTATGTAAATGTCATAATACAATTGTTTTACTATGAAAGGTTATATTACTGGAAAAAAAATTAAAACAAAATTGAAAAGTTGGCACATAAGAAAAAAATAGAAGAGTTTTAAAATTAAATTTTTTATATTTTCACTTTTAGCTTTCCCGACCACAGGCCACTTGAGTTTACTTCATAGCACAGTGTGTGTATATGTATGTGCATGTGTATAAGCATGTGTATAAAAACTACATGCATGCATGTATTGATCATAAATTTATCTTTTTTAACTTCACTTTAGAAGTCATGGAAACTTAGTCAGAAGAATATATTGGCCAGTGCAATTCAGAATCATAGATATTATATTGACATGCCAACCAAAATTAGGTCAAGGTGACCTAGGGTACAAATATCTATAACATCTAAAAAAACTGATGATAAGAGACAAAAATCTTATGTGGTATGCATAAGCTCAAATTGCAAGTTCTTTAATTCACTCAAAAACTACTGGAAGCGGTGCAAGAGATACAATTTTTTGCATTATATACATGCCTGCCAAGTTTACAAATACAAAAATTAGTAAACAGTTTTACAACAGATGATCAGTGAATAATAATAATAATAATAATAATCACAACATTATCATTTATCACAATGGTAATTATAATATAAGAACCAGGAAAAAGGACAATTGATATGTGACTTTGAAAACATACATGTAGTTCCCTCTAAATTTATTTACATTTATGATATTTTCATGTATATAACACTGTTTGATACCAAATGGCAATAAAGGAGTATAAATGTCATTGCTGATGTGACGCCACTCATCTTTTACTTATGCCTATACATTTGAAGTCATAGATTGGCTGTTCCAAAGATTGGGAATGCATGTGATATAATATACACAACATTGTTTGAAAGTTATTTCAGGATTAAAAAACAAAGCAAGATTTTCAACAAATGCAAAATGTAAATATAACCTTTGAACTGTCTAGAAATGGCATTTATAGTGGTATAACTTCCATTGCCATGTAAACCAAACTGAATAATGCACTAGCATGCGTTATACAGTTTGTTTTGCATGGCAGTAGCAGTTAAAGCACTATAAATGCCATTTGTAGCTACTTCAATGGTTGAATATCTTCACCCATTGTTTTTCTCCCTCAACAGTTTTGTGTCATTTAAGTATGCATTTATCATTACATTATGTCATTTTTGTCACAATAATGTTATATTTAAATCATAGATATTGTTATATTATTATTGTTGACCAACTATGTATACAAAACGTGTTATGATTTTGTAAATGTTACTAGGTTAGTTTCAAACCATTGTTTCTGCAAATTTTTCAGGTTACAATCATGCATTGCCCCTGCAATATCTTCTAACCCAATTATTATATACATATATAGTCATGTATTTTTATTCAGTTTTTGTCTTAAGAAATGTTGCTTATGTCATTGGTACCATTATTTTGAATTTCTAAAATGAAGCAGTTCATTACAAGTATATAATTTTGAATTGGGTCATTTTAAATGTTTTAAAGATCTGCTTTAGAATTATTTTACATGTTTAAGTAATGGCATTTTGTATTTGATCAAAGGGTGTCTTCTCACTAAACCAACATTTAAATCTCACCTATAGGTAGAATGAAAGTGGGAATGAACCAATCAAACAGAAGAAAAAAGATAATTTGTAGCCCATAAAAAGGTTTCTTGGCATTAACAATTGCAAACAACAAACAATAGAAACAAGAACAACACACACACACACATACACACACACACACACACACACACACACACTGAAACCTTTGACTAAACTTTAAAAATGTGCTGCTCTTTTTAGTGCACCTTGCCATACGCCATGTGAGTTTTTGCCATAACTTTGCATACATCTTCTGTTGTCTGTAAACTTTTTCAAATATCTTCTTCTCTGACAACAGTGAATATATATGCTTGAAATGTGGTTGCAATGGTCTATGCCATGTTGGCTATAAAGATTCCTCATTTTGGAGCATTCTGACAAAAGACATGACAGCCATTATAAAAATAGGAGTTAGGTATCAAAATGCAGTTGGGTGGTAGATGAACGATTCAGGTTCATGGGAATCTCATCTTATCATGTGGTAAACAGTTGCATGTATTCAAATTTACAGATTGGGTTTTGATAGCCAAGTGACGATAAAAATACCCCCTTATAGATCAGTGAATCTCTATGCCTAGGTTTCTGTCACACTCTGGCAAATCCTAGTGTTAGAATGTTTATTTTCCTTACAAATGGTCAGAAATTTTCTCTGGGTGTAGGCACAAAGCAATAAGATTTTTATTACCAGATTAGTGCTACGGTATAGGTAAACAACAATGAACTGTCCACTTGACCTTTAATTTAAATATTGATAATGGGTCAGTTAATTTATGTGCATTGAACTCAGGTTCAACATCATGAGTGATACTCACTTTATAGAGTAGACACCTTGTATTAACTTGAATCTTAACACTACCCACTTATTGGGTGGATTATCTTAATTAAGAGGTCAAACGGACAGGTCAATGTTGTTTGCCTATATTAAGAATAGGTTTGATAATTTTTATATGGTTGTTTATTTCTTGATATTTTCTTGTTAACTTGTATTTACTTATGAAACTGTTATAAAGATCCTTTAAAGTATTTACTTATTAAACTGTTATAAAGATCTTGAAGAATATTTATTTTGTGAATGAAATATAACACATTTTACTCTATCTAATAAATTGTTTGTTTACCCTATTTCTGAGAAAGCAAGAATTCATAAATTCTCAATAGGACCGATACAAATCAATAATTCTGTTAGTTACATGAGCCCAGTTGTTATTTGTTTTTTGCTTTCTCTGCGGTAGAGTAAATGGACAGTAGCAAAATTTCAACATCAAACAGAAAATATGATCACTAGCAAATATGAATAGTGTTTAGAAATCTACATATACATACTTAAAATCTTCCTGTCTTTTGGCGACTGACAGTCATGAATAGACAATGTCCATGCTATTGTACTCGCCAAATAATTTCTAATTTTGTACATTACTTATTTTTTCACCCCATTGAAAATTTTGGTTTCGCTATTACATTCCGAAACGACCGTCTAGTGTAAGTTGTAAAAAACTGGTTAAATATATATTACTTAAAAGACGTACGCTTAAGTACTGAATCATGAGTAAGCGTAGAAACTGTTATGACTAGATGCACATCTCCAATAAATCTGGAAGTATTAATAGTTCGGGTTTAAAGAATTTCCGCGAGGGCAATTTTTGGATATTTCAAAATTCTGGGCGCAACTTGAACATCAAAAACAAAGTAAATTGCAGGACGGAGAACGTCATTGTATGAAGGTAATATTATGCTGAAACACTAAACAAACACTAAGTATATGAACTTTAGAGTTTCTAGAAACCAGTGAATTCCATATAAATAAAACATTCAGTTAGCGAAATTTAAAGTCACCATCTTATCAGAAATAATATCTTATCTTTGCACTGTAGCACAAATAGCTGCAACAATGATGATGCAGCTTTAAACAATAATTCACTCACTTTGCACCGGTCTTCCTTTTGTAAAATTTGCACTTTTCTGAAAAATAGATGACAGTGGTGCTAATTGCATGTTCAGTTTTAATTCCATTAGAGACGCACATTTAGTGAGTAATGGGTCAGTTTTAATCTGAAATAACAGTTTACAAAATCGTTTACAAATATATACAGAGGCTCCCAGAACAAGGGTATACTAGAATATAAACCAGTTTCCTTAACAATAATTAAATTAGTATTTTACTATTTTGCATGAGTGTGCCTTACCACAGTTGATACCCTATAGGTATATGCCATTTTTAGCTCACCTGACCGAAGGTCATGTGAGCTTATGGCATAGCGCAGCGTGTGTATGTGCGTGCGTGTGTGCGTGCGTGCGTGCGTGCGTGCGTGTGTGCGTCGTTAACACCTATTTTCAACTTCTCCTCTGAAACTACTGGACAGTTTTTAATGAAACTTTGTCAGAAGTATATATGGGCCGGTGCAATTCAGATTTGTTCGTGGCGTTGCTATGGCTACCATAACTAGGTCAAGGTGACCTAGGGGTGCAAAATCTTGAAAAATCTTCTTCTCCGAAAGTACTGATTGGAGAAAAAATCTGATGTGATATTTTGCTTCTCTAGGGTCTTAAGCCTATAGTTTGTTCATTTTGTGAAATTCGGATAAAAAATAGGTTACGCGTTTTTGCGTTTAATTTTGAAAAAATCGTAAAATAGCTTCAAATTGTTATAACTTGACTATTTGACCAGATAATGACATGGGGTTTTCAGTTTTGACATCTTCTTGTTAGTATCTTCAAAATGAGGTCAAGGTCAATTGTGAAGGTCGTGACCTAATTTTTTTTACCTCTGATTATAATTATTATCTCAAAAACTATAAACTTTTTGTATAGGCATGTATATTAGAATGTTGTAGGTATCGATACAACGATCATTTTGATGTATAGAAAAAGGTCATTAGTTGAAAGGTCAAGGTCACAGATGTGAAACAATACCGAAATGGTTAATTATCTCGAAAACTATAAACTTTTTGTATAGGCATGTATATTAGAATATTGTAGGTATTGATACAACAATCATTTTTGATATATAGAAAAGGTCATGGTTCAAAGGTCAAGGTCACAGATGTGAAACAATACCGAAATGGTTAATTATCTTGAAAACTATAAACTTTTTGTATAGGCTTGTATATTAGAATGTTGTAGGTATCGATACAACGATCATTTTGATGTATAGAAAAGGTCATGGGTTCAAAGGTCAAGGTCACAGATGCAAAACAATACCGAAATGGTTAATTATCTCGAAAACTATAAACTTTTTGTATAGGCATGTATATTAGAATGTTGTAGGTATTGATACAACAATCATTTTAATGTATAGAAAAAGGTTATTGGTTAAAGGTCAAGGTCACATATGCGAAACAATACCGAAATGTTTTACTATCTTGAAAACTATAAACTTTTTGTATAGGCATGTATATTAAGAATGTTGTAGGTATCGATACAACAATCATTTTGATGTATAGAAAAAGGTCATGGGCTCAAAGGTCAAGGTCACAAATGTGAAACAATACTGAAATGGTTAATTATCTTGAAAACTATGAACTTTTTGTATAGGCATGTATATTAGAATGTTGTAGGTAATGATACAACGATCATTTTGATGTATAGAAAAAGGTCATTAGTTGAAAGGTCAAGGTCACAGATGTGAAACAATACCGAAATGGTTAATTATCTCGAAAACTATAAACTTTTTGTATAGGCATGTATATTAGAATATTGTAGGTATTGATACAACAATCATTTTGATATATAGAAAAAGGTCATGGGTTCAAAGGTCAAGGTCACAGATGTGAAACAATACCGAAATGGTTAATTATCTTGAAAACTATAAACTTTTTGTATAGGCTTGTATATTAGAATGTTGTAGGTATCGATACAACGATCATTTTGATGTATAGAAAAAGGTCATGGGTTCAAAGGTCAGGTCACAGATGCAAAACAATACCAAAATGGTTAATTATCTCGAAAACTATAAACTTTTGTATAGGCATGATATTAGAATGTGTAGGTATTGATACAACTTAATGTATAGAAAAAGGTTATTGGTTTAAAGGTCAAGGTCACATATGCGAAACAATACCGAAATGTTTTACTATCTTGAAAACTATAAACTTTTTGTATAGGCATGTATATTAGAATGTTGTAGGTATCGATACAACAATCATTTTGATGTATAGAAAAAGGTCATGGGCTCAAAGGTCAAGGTCACAAATGTGAAACAATACTGAAATGGTTAATTATCTTGAAAACTATGAACTTTTTGTATAGGCATGTATATTAGAATGTTGTAGGTAATGATACAATGGTTATCATGATGTAAAGAAAAAAGTCATTGGGGTTTAGTATTTATGTTTTCTTTAAATCTATCAGCTAGCCATTAGTTATCAGGTGAGCGTATCAGGCCCATGGGCCTCTTGTTTTGCAGATTATGGGGAATCGAATTATTAATATAGGAATGTTATAAATTGTTTCGCGTATTCCAAAAGGACTTTTAAAGGAAAATCCTAATTTGTTACGGATTTACGTAATAAATGTTCTAAAATGTTTCATAGACCAGAATTACACAGCCAATCATGTAAACCAAATAGCACACCAACCATCTCTTGTTTGATGGGCCATAATCGAAGTTAATATTGTAAACCAAATGGCTCACCATCTCTTGTTTGATGGGCCAGAACCAAAGCTAATAATGTAAACTACCAATAGCTTATTGTCTCCAGTTTAATGGATAAGAAACAAAGTTAAAATGTCAACCAAAATAGCTCAAATCGCTGGTTTGATGGACCAAAACCACACCTAATGATGTAAACCACCAATAGCTTATCATCTCCGGTTTGGTGGACTAGATGTAATCTAAATAGCTCACCATCTCTGGTTTGCAACTGATGGACGAAAACCACACCTAATAATGTAAACGAAATAGCTTATCATCTCCGAACAACACCTAATAATGTAAACCACCAATAGCTTATCATCTCCAGTTTGATGATGCAGAACCACGCCTAACATACCATCTCGCCTGTTTGATGGACAAGTTCCACAGATAATCTTGTGAACCAAATTACTTACCATTTCAGATTTGTTCATGGATATCTCCAATAAAACCAAGTTTTGTCAAATTTTCGAATGCACTTAGTAAATGCTTCAAATTCATTTTATATTATTAAATCTTGATTACACATTTGCTCATCTTTTTGGAGCGTCCGGATTTACTTCCCTGGTTGAAATCCACGTGATTTACCTAATTTGTGAGTTTCAAAGATTTTACTTTCCTTTTGAATTAGGATTTGTACATGAATTGGTATCTATATTTGATTTCATTTCTGTAGATACCATTTCTTTATATAAAAAAATGGGAGGTCATGAGTTCGAACCCGACCAGTCTGACCAAAGACTTAAAAGTGGGTATTGACTATTCTTTCGCCAAGCACTCGGCAAAATGGAATACACTGTTCTTTAGGATGGAAACTTAAAATAAATGTGGTCCCGTGTCACAGTAGGCGTTACACGATAAAGAACCTTGCTGTATTATGCCATCAGCGCAATGCACAGACAAAATTTCTACACCTTGCAATTGTCCTAGAGCTAGCCGCAGGCGTCTCGATATAAGTGACATATTCTTGACTGGGACGTTAAACACTGTTACCTAACTCCTTATATTGCTATTTCTTTAATTTTTCCAGGCTTTGTGATTTATTTCGGGTATGGAGTTTGGCATAGCGCCGAAGAAGTGTATCGAAAGACGTTACTTCGGAACGACCGTCTACTTATGGAACATGGCAAAGTAGCGAAGGGGAAGTTGTTTACGATCCACCTGAAAATTCTGATGTTTCTATTAATGGAAGTTATGGAAACAACAGTGGCATAGATGTTGACGAATATATCAATGGCACAATGGATGATTCTAAAGGATACCCAAAACAAAATAAACCAACATAATGAGACTATGACAAAGTCAAAATGTGATACTGCAACATAAAACAGATGTATTTGTAGTGTTTAAAAATATCAATAGTATTCCCGTCACTATTAATGTGTTGTTGGACTACATGACCGTTTTTATCTTTTCGGTTGCGACATAATATAAATTATCAAAGTTCTTTGTCTTGCGGGAAAATGACATCGGAGTCTCAAAAATTTAGAAATTTCCATTGCGTTTCAAATGTTTATTTTGAGAGATTAGAATAAACGACTTTTTCTAGTTTATACATTCTGTATAAACCATTTCAGGTACATTCTGTCCGATGGCCATATTAATTTTTATGTAAAATTTTAAATAACAAAGTAAGATTTTTAAAGATGGCGTCGATGTAACTTCGTTTTGAAGCCAAACATTGTCATCAAAATGGGAGAAAAAGAATCAATTATGAGTTTATCCATGTAGGATAAGTGAATTTCGCCTCGTCTCTGACTGAAATATTCAATCCCTCGGGTGAAATTTCCAGGTCCTACATGAATACTCATAATAGATTCTATTAATCTTTAAGTTCTCTTTGGTCAATTGCATGTATTTCAAAGTTATAAGACATTATTAGAGACATTTGATGTTTGTGTGTGTGCTTTGTTGTAGTAATACTTGGTAAGTTTTACACAAAGAAATTACTTTCTTCAACTGTTTTCTAGTAAGTTTTACACAAAGAAATTACTTTCTTCAACTGTTTTCTAGCAAGTTTTACACAAAGAAATTACTTTCTTCAACTGTTTTCTTGGGTAACGCATGTCAGGTGTATTAGATTGATCAGCACAATCGGTAACAAAGAAAGAATATGACATAAACCATTTTTTAATTAAAGATGTTTCACGAAAAGTCTATAGTTTAAAGGTTTTTTTTACTAAACGTTCGCTACATACACCTCTATATGTCAAACTTGAAATTTTAACAGTCAGCAGAGGTTCCTTCGCCTTGCGAGCCCGCCTTTCTTCTGGGGAATGTTACCGAGATGCAGCATATATATGCATATGGTCAGTCAGCAGAGCCCCCGCTTAGCCTGTCTGCCTTTCCCTTGAACTGTCACCGATGCATAGCATTGCCTGCCGACAGAGGCTCCTATGCAATTTCAGTACAATATAATTATACCCCCGCTTAAAACGTGGGGGGGGGGGGGTATATAGTGATAGGCCTTCCGTTACACCTTAGAGTACCTATCTCTTATCCGCAACTCCTCCTAAACCCTTCAATGGATTTTCATGAAACTTTCACACAATCTTTGTGATATAATAGTAGTATTGTATCCGCAGAATCCTACCTTGTTGAGCTGCTGGCTGCTGGATTCATTAAATATGCATGACGTCAGAGGTTACAGGGTCACACGTGAAGGTGTTAAAGAAAGAGGGAAAGGTCCCGGATGTGAGGGTACCGGAAGGAATTCCCTTGGTCTAAGAAGAGTTCGGGAAAACCGGATCAAAGTAAAGTACCCCCAAGTCTGGGATGACCCCCCGAAGGGATGGAATAGCGAAAATGCGCGCCGGGACTCGATCTCTTAACCGAAAGTAGACATGTGATATACCGTCGTGTCCGGCTCAAAGAGAGGAATGCAACAGTGTGTATGGTAAAGTGATCAGACAAACCGTGACAGAGTAATCGCCCTTGAAAGGAATTTTGCGTATTCGGACCCACAGCGTGAACCACTGAGTTTTTTCGCGGTTTAATAGCATAGAAGGATAGTCCTCAATCGCCCGGATACATAGATACTTCATTTGTAGATCCGTCCAAAAAAAGCAGATGTGACGGGTGGAAAGACGTGATTGAAATATCCCATAGACTTAACACGGGGACCTTTCGGGTTCGATTCTGAGCAAACTACTACGTCTAAAACCATACATGGTATATCTTAAGACGCGTCTGGTCAAGACGAATACGTAGACACCTCGATCATAAAGATCGATTGAGTCATAAGAAATTTATAACGAAATACAATTCTCTATGGGAAATCCCGTGTTAAAATTTCTCCATAGACTTATATAGGGAACTTGACAGATAGCCTTAGCGCACGAACCACTAAACCTCCAGTAGAACTGAATACATTTTCAGATAGGTGTCATAAAACGAACATTTCGATATAAACGTCGTCGAAATCCATACAGAATAAGCGAGATGCGAGTGTTAGAAGTTGGAAATTTTACGTCTTTGTTTACTAAAATTTGAATTTGAAATGCTGCAATCTGATTGGTCGAGAGGTTTTATGACCATAATTTCGTTATTATTCCACTTAGAGAGACGAAGGAGGTAGCGTTGGACTCGGAAGATCGAGCCTCATACGTTTATGATAAAAGTCGAACTAGAAAAACGGACACGGACCGGATATAGTCCGGAATACGCCGCCGCTCCCCCTTCCCCTTGCCCTTCCCCTTAGGAGGAGGAGGAGGAGGAGGAGGAGGGAGACGAGGAGGAGGAGGAGGGAGAGGAGGAGGAGGAGAAGGAGACGAGGAGGAGGAGACGAGGAGGAGGAGGGAGAGGAGAGAGGAGGAGGGAGGAGAGGAGGAGGAGGAGATGAGGAGGAGGAGGAGGAGGGAGACGAGAAGGAGGAGGGAGAGAGGGAGGAGGAGGAGGAAGTAGAGGAAAACAAACAAACTAATGAATACATTCTATCATTTTAATTTACACATAGCAATGGTTAACAATGATCTGCAACTCCCCTAACAGATGACATCGAGTGTCTAATCCAAGGCGAAACGCCATGCATTAGAGACCTTAACTGTGAGAACTTGTAGTAAGGACGCTTTCTTCTTGCGATCAAAACTGATATTTGGATTTATCAGTTGTCTCAGTATTCGCATGTGTCGTCTTTACTACAATTTCTCACAGTTAAGGTCTCTAATGCATGGCGTTTCGGCTTGGATTAGACACTCGATGTCATCTGTTAGGGGAGTTGCAGATCATTGTTAACCATTGCTATGTGTAAATTAAAATGATAGAATGTATTCATTAGTTTGTTTGTTTTCCTCTACTTCCTCCTCCTCCTCCCTCTCTCCCTCCTCCTCCTCCTCGTCTCCCTCCTCCTCCTCCTCCTCCTCATCTCCCTCCTCCTCCTCATCCTCCTCTCCCTCCTCCTCCTCCTCCTCCTCCTCCTCGTCTCCTTCCTCCTCCTCCTCCTCTCCCTCCTCCTCCTCCTCCTCGTCTCCCTCCTCCTCCTCCTCCTCCTCATCAAAACTGATATTTGGATTTATCAGTTGTCTCAGTATTCGCATGTGTCGTCTTTACTACAATTTCTCACAGTTAAGGTCTCTAATGCATGGCGTTTCGCTTTGGATTAGACACTCGATGTCATCTGTTAGGGGAGTTGCAGATCATTGTTAACCATTGCTATGTGTAAATTAAAATGATAGAATGTATTCATTAGTTTGTTTGTTTTCCTCTACTTCCTCCTCCTCCTCCCTCTCTCCCTCCTCCTCCTCGTCTCCCTCCTCCTCCTCATCCTCCTCATCTCCCTCCTCCTCTCCCTCCTCCTCCTCCTCCTCCTCTCCCTCCTCCTCCTCCTCCTCCTCTCCCCCTCCTCCTCGTCTCCCTCCTCCTCCTCCTCGTCTCCTTCCTGCTCCTCCTCCTCTCCCTCCTCCTCCTCCTCGTCTCCCTCCTCCTCCTCCTCCTCCTCCTCCTCCTCCTCCTCCTCCTCCTCCTCCTCCTAAGGGGAAGGGCAAGGGGAAGGGGGAGCGGCGGCGTATTCCGGACTATATCCGGTCCGTGTCCGTTTTTCTAGTTCGACTATTATCATAAACGTATGAGGCTCGATCTTCCGAGTCCAACGCTACCTCCTTCGTCTCTCTAAGTGGAATAATAACGAAATTATGGTCATAAAACCTCTCGACCAATCAGATTGCAGCATTTCAAATTCAAATTTTAGTAAACAAAGACGTAAAATTTCCAACTTCTAACACTCGCATCTCGCTTATTTCTGTATGGATTTCGACGACGTTTATATCGAAATGTTCGTTTTTATGACACCTATCTGAAAATGTATTCAGTTCTACTGGAGGTTTAGTGGTTCGTGCGCTAAGGCTATCTGTCAAGTTCCCTATATAAGTCTATGGAGAAATTTTAACACGGGATTTCCCATAGAGAATTGTATTTCGTTATAAATTTCTTATGACTCAACCGATCTTTATGATCGAGGTGTCTACGTATTCGTCTTGACCAGACGCGTCTTAAGATATACCATGTATGGTTTTAGACGTAGTAGTTTGCTCAGAATCGAACCCGAAAGGTCCCCGTGTTAAGTCTATGGGATATTTCAATCACGTCTTTCCACCCGTCACATCTGCTTTTTTGGACGGATCTGTACAAATGAAGTATCTATGTATCCGGGCGATTGAGGACTATCCTTCTATGCTATTAAACCGCGAAAAAACTCAGTGGTTCACGCTGTGGGTCCGAATACGCAAAATTCCTTTCAAGGGCGATAACTCTGTCTGATCACTTTACCATACACACTGTTGCATTCCTCTCTTTGAGCCGGACACGACGGTATATCACATGTCTACTTTCGGTTAAGAGATCGAGTCCCGGCGCGCATTTTCGCTATTCCATCCCTTCGGGGGGTCATCCCAGACTTGGGGGTACTTTACTTTGATCCGGTTTTCCCGAACTCTTCTTAGACCAAGGGAATTCCTTCCGGTACCCTCACATCCGGGACCTTTCCCTCTTTCTTTAACACCTTCACGTGTGACCCTGTAACCTCTGACGCCATGCATATTTAATGAATCCAGCAGCCAGCAGCTCAACAAGGTAGGATTCTGCGGATACAATACTACTTATAATGTAGATGTGCACCTTCTATTTAAAAATTTGATCCGATGGATTTTTGGGAGCGGGGGTATTTTTTGTGAGCTTGTGGCTCACAGTTTTTCTAGTATAATTCTATATTAATATATATTATATAATTCCTTGGTTTTTGGTTAATGTTGCTCTATCCATGCCCATGACTTAAAACAGATAAAATTGTATCTGAAAAATGCCCAACCACACATTACAGACAAACGACATTCATCAATAAAACATCCTTTAAGTTAGTGCTTTTCTGGTGTATACGATTTTGGATTTCTTTATTTATATTTAAGATACTGATATTCTTATCGAATTTGACAAAATACCATTATGCGACAGTTAAGATAGACATTTCAATGGAAGGTTCTGAAATCAATATTATAACGAATTCCTCATCTGGTTTGATTGGAGATGTTCATCTAGTAATTTTAAAATCTTTAATGCACATATGTTTTTTTTTAAATATAAAAACTATACATCCCTAGATAAGATGGTTTTTACATGTTTAAAGCTCTGTTTAATAATCGCCACAATATATACAGGCAAACTTGTCTATAAAGGCGGCCCAAGGGAACCAGTGAAAGTGGTATTTATGGGCAAGTGGACCTTATATACAGGTTCAAATATAAATAAAGGGGAATGTGGGTCGATTTTGACCGGTCTTCAAGAGCAGGTGACCCTTATATAGAGGTGACCTGTAAGGCAGATTTAATTGTATTGTTTACACTTGTCGCATATTGAATGTACTAATGGGCGAATTTAGTTTGACCCTTGAAGAAAAACCATAGCTGGAAGCGTGCGTATGGATAGAACTTTATTGATACTTTCTGGGTTCTTGACTATATATCGTGTAGTCGGACCTGATTTTAATAATAACATGTTGCTATTGGCCATTTCATAGAGCGGTTTCAGTACTTTGATTGATAATAACATGTTGATATTGCCAATGTGTGTTTCCATGATCTAATTCCTGACATGGACATAAAGGAGGTTTGTTAGATAAAATGCTTTATACTTAACCGTCTGGCCTATTAAGATAAAAAGCGGTACTAATAATTCCGAATAATATGAGAAAATCGGCTCTGTTGGAAAGAGATCTCAACGGAGGTAAGAATTACAGTACAGACCTGTCAAACGTTTAACACTAAGCTAACGAAAAAAGACTCGAAACCCGACTGCAAAGTATGACCGCGGTATTAATATCTAGTGACAAAAAGCTACCGTAAGATAAATAGCAGCCGTCAAGAAATACAATGTATAGCAAGGGACCAAGATGAGCTACCGATTCGACACTGATTCGTTGGCCCAGTGTTTAACTTTCGAATGCCTGTACTGTATATGATTATATGGTATCAAAAGCAATCGAGAGAAATAAGAAGGTGAAAGAACGACGGAGACAATAATAGACCTGGCAGGGCTATTTCTAAGTAATGGCTTGGACTGATCTTAAATTTATAAGGTCCTGAATATTTCTGTAGGCATGGTATAAAAACAAACATACTCGAATCACAATCCAGAAGCAAAATAGAAAAGTTAGGTTAAGCACGAAAACCTCCATCAAAGATGTGAGGCCGGATGTTCCAGAAGGGTAAGTACCTTCTGTTTAGCTAGCTACAACCGCCACGTTTGTTATCAAAACTGGGTGAAATGAACATTGAACTCTGGGACGTCAAATATATCCAGGACAATCCTAGACACAGTGACATCATACTTATCAATATTGCTGTAAAGACTACCATGAAACCTTTTGAGGGTCCCAATAAGCCTAGGCTTGCAGTATCCCTGGGTCAATTTATTTGCAAGCAGCCTACTTCGTTGTATAAAGTTCCCGTAGTGGGAACAAGCTCTACCATAACGTATTAATTGGGAAAGAAATACCTCATAAACAGAAAAGTATTAATGAAGTAGCAGTAGTGACAGATCGCCGGCCACGCCCACTATGTTCTGACAAAGGGTCGACATGCTTGAATCACACGCAAAAAGAATGAAAACTCGGCCTGAATTTTGCGGTTTGATGACGTCACTGACACTAGAACGTCATTAGTTGCGGTAACCTGCTTTTGGTACCGTGATGGCTCTCAGTGTCAGAACATTGTGGTCATAGCCGGCGAAAGGTAAGTCATATTGAACACCAGATATTAATTAAGAAATAATCAACATTTACCCGTGGTATATCGTCGAATAACACGGGCCGGAGTTCACATGCGGAAGAATAATTATATATTCGCCGCATGCTAACTGTAACGGCGTTGTTAAAGAGTCTATTGAAACAATTCGGCTGTTGAGATTACCTCCATTGAAATAAATGATTTTATGAATGAAAATTACGTCACAACCATTGTTCAGCGACACATAGCATGACGTCATAAGATAAGCAAGGGAGTGCGAAGGGTATATGATTTGTTAAAAACCATGGTTGGCTTCTTCATGTTTCATATGAAGGAAAACGCAGGTCATGTTAGAATGTAAGCATTTTAACTGAACAATATTTACTTAATATTAGTCAAAGTGACGAGAACAATACAAGAACATGAATGAAACAAGACAACCATATAATGTAAAGGCGAAAAAAATTTGCGTGTGTAAAATTTTCGTTTAAGAAATTACCGCGAAAATGTTACCTGCCATACAGGTTAATATATAATAAAATACATAGAGTGTACACATACTACGCAAAATGCCTGATTTTAGAAATTGGAAAATTTTTCACCCCGCGAAATGATATCCATTGAAGCGTTTTTCAGTACGTCTGTGGTAACTTCGCCATTTTTTCATGTGTACCCCGTTATTTATTTGTGATTAAATTATGCCTGTTGTTGATTGTGTCATGTGCTACTTTTGAATTTTCATAAAATAATGCATTCAAAAGTAGCACATGGCAATTGTGATTAACTGAATTTTATAATGCAGATGATGGATGTTCGTATACTTTTGATTGGAGCTACAATCTGTTTGACACAAGCATATGAAACTTCTGAACCTCTGCATATCGTTAATTTCTGGGAGGGAGGATACGACACGGACTTTAACTTGCATCCATCAAGATTTTACAATGGATGGTGTATTCATATCGTTATGGACCAGCCTGTAGATTGTGTATTGGTAAGTGTCTTTGCATCCAACAAGATATTACAATGTTGTGCTGCAGCTGCAACAAAGCGAACTAAACATAGACCCAATATGACCTGTATTACTCACCTGATGTGCATTAGGCCTAGCCAAAATCAAAGCAATTTTCTGTGGTGGACGTCTTCTGATTCTATATATGGAATTTGGTAAATGAGAAGTAATTTACAGCATTTCCATATAAGGTAACTGTGCCCTTGAATGAAGGTTAAGCTTGAAGGCAGTATGCCTTTTGGCTCCTTAGAAGAGATTATGTATGGCATTTATCTCACTATTTGTGCTCACTATCACATTAATATGACAGTTAGTGTTTCCAAATTACGCATATATTTGAGAGTCGGTATTATTGTACCAAACATTGAACCATATGTATTGCAATGCTGCAGCTGCAACAATCGAATTCAATAAGAATCAAGTGTAGAGACTGGACATACAACTCCAAACTTTGAAAAGTGCCATTAAATTGTATCCGATGCTGTTTGCTCACTATGACATCAATATGACACCTAGTGGTTCCAACTTACACATCTATTTGAGAGTCGGTATTATTGTGCGAAATAACCAAACAAGTGAACCACGTGTATTGCAATGCTGCAGCGGCAACAACGCCTATTAAATAAGGATCGAGTGCGAAGACTAAGCATTAAACTCGCTATTTTGCGATGTGGCATTAAAATGGTATCCAATTCTGTCGTGCTCACTATATTCCATTAATATTACACCTAGTGGTTCCAAATTACGCATATAAATTATAGTTGGTATTATTGTATAAAAAAATGAACCACATGTATTGCAATGTTGCAGCTGCAACAAAGCGAATTAAATAAGAATTAAGTGTGAAGACTGATTATGAAACTCCAAACTTTGCAATGTGGCATCAAATGGTATCCGATGCTGTGATGCTCACTATCACATCAATAAGGCAGCTAATGGTTCGAAATTACGCATTTATTTGAGAGTCGGTATTGTACCAAAAATTAAACCACATGTATTGCAATGTTGCAGCTACAACAAAGCCAACTTTAATAAGAATCAAGTGTGAGAACTGAATATAAAACTCCCTACTTTGCAATGTGGCATTTAAATGGTATCCGATGCTGTTGTGCTCACTATCACATCAATACGTCACCATTACGCATATATTTGAGAGTCGGTATTAAAATCAAACCACATGTATTTGCTGTCCACAGGGGTTCAAAAGTCCCCAGGTCCGAGATCCAAGACTTATTGGTTTTATATTGGGACCCTTGATATTTAAACGGTAATAATCCGATGGAATTTTACCTGGATAATATTGTTTTTTTCTATGACAACCTAATTGCATATATGAACCTTTAAGTGTTGATATTGGATTTTCAAAACCTTATATGGCACCCGCCATTTATAAATGCAAAAGGTTCTGGACCATCCATTACAAAACATAATTTTAAACCCCTGTGTCAATAGACAAATTCTGTAATGTTGTTGAAAAGCAGATGACGTTAAAACCTTTGATTGTTTGATTGTAGATTTGGCGGGCAGACCTAGTCAACACCACACATTGTAAAGGGAACCGAGAGTTCCTAGCTGTAGATAAATGGTTTGACCATCAATTACGACCTGGACAACCCGAGCACTTGAGTTTACAGATTTGGCATAGTTACAACCACACTATTAACGGGAGAGTATATCTAAAAGACAGAGGCGAATGTTCTGCTTGCCTTTACAGTTATAACTTCCCAGACTATATCAGTACTGGGGGACCGGGCTACGAAATGTGTACAGGTAAAAAGAGCCCAACAACAACTTCTACAATAAAAACAAGTACCGCAACAACAACAACAACAACCTCGACAACAAGTTCAACCGCAGCAGCAACAACAATAACAGCTGACACAACAACCACAGCAACTGTTCAATCAAGCATTGTTAACACAGCAACACCAATGCAATCTTCAGCATCATCAACTGGACAAAGAACAACAGGAGTTATACAAATAACGAATCTACCTGGGTCTAAACTAAATGCTACCTCATCAACAAGTCAAATTATCAGTCAAACTGTTTTTACAGGTGCTAGCGTCTCTGCAGTAAATGGTGTAACGGGACAGTCGATCACAACATCACCACCTAGTCAAGTACATGGTAAGTCTACCACTACTAGTCAGGGGGCAGATCTCAAAAAGTATACTCTTTATTGACCCCCCCCCCCCTAAGCTTTTTTGTTAAAAGCAGGAAACATGGTGGATTTTATTGCCATATATGTACTTAGTCAGGCTAGGTATGTTTCCACCTTGACTTTTTCCGTTTAATGAAAATATGGCTGCCAATTGAAGATGGCCGCCAAAAAAGATAATTTAAGTATAAAAATTCAATATCAAATCAACTACTTAACCATTTAAGTTGAAATTTGGTATTTTATCAATTAAATATTTATACTAATTTTCTGTGAATAATTATTGGTTGTAAAATTCAATATGGCCGCCATTTTTAAGATGGTTGACGTATAATCATTGTGCTGCATTTTAAATCAAATACAACAAAGGATGTCATTATTTTATGAGATAAAACCAATGTATTGCATTTAATATATATGTACTTAGTTAGGCTAAGTATGTTTCCATCTTGACTTTTTCCGTTTAATGAAAATATGGCTGCCAAATCCAAGATGGCCACCAAAAAAGATAATTTAAAAATGAAAATTCAATAACAAATCAACTGCTTAACCTTTTGAGTGGAAATTTGATATTTGATCAATTAAATATTTATATTAATTTCTCATGAGCAAACTGTCGTTGTAAAATTCAATATGGCCGCCATTTCTTAAGATGGCCGACTAATATATAATCACCGCGCTGCATTGTTTTAATACAATAAACCAATATACATGTATTGAATTTGTTAATATATGTACTAGTTAACTGACTCGTTCAAAAGCTTTTTACACCGACATGATTCACATCCACAAACAGCAGTGCAGTAGAATGTTTTTCACAGTAATAAAACAGCACACACTTCATAAAGATTCAACAATTCCACATTCATAAATATTGTAGATCAGTTTCCCAACTGCTCACAAGAGTTAATGGTAGTTTTTACTAGGAAATAAACACAGATTCCAAACCATTTCCTGATAATTAATTTGTTTAATGTGCATGACCGGAACACATCTTGTAACGTGGCAATGACGGAGCATATGCCAGTGAAGTTCATTAAGTTTTTTGGTGAGGGTTGGTAGTTTGAAATAGATTACAAACAAAAGAATCTACAATTGATAACAACATTGCCGACTTTATCGTATATTCATAAGCTTTCAGTTCAGAGTTTTCAAGCTCTGTGATTAGTTTGAACTCTTCCCATCTATCCATCTCACTCTGAATAAGCAACAAGTCTTGAGTCTGCGTATTTATAGTTTGCACAAAGACTTGATGTATCTCGCCCTGAACTCGAGAATGTAGTATTTGGATCCGCAACCATCCAATAACCACTGACTCCGTGCCAAATACTTCCTTCCTCAACTCATTTGATATAAAACTAGTCAGTTATCCTTATTCTCCCCATATTTATTAAATTGTTCAAATTCTCAGGCAACATGGAATTCCGTCTCTCTACGGTGCAAACTGCTAACAAATGAATTGTTGATGCAGGGATAGCGCAAGCCTTGGCATATTAAGGCCCTCATAAAGTTTTATGGCTGTCATCACAATATAGTATGGTGACTCTGTATCCGAAAATACCATAAATATGTGGCTTTCCAAAGTTCCATGTTCCTTTCTTTCTAAAAAGTGTGGGGTGCTCAATTATCCTTCCAGGTCACTTGTTCTCACTTCGCTGGTAGATGTTCCTGTGTTAAACTTCATTTGAAAGTTTCAAGATTTTTACTTTGCTTCATAATTGTGACATGGATTGGTATGTTTGTTTTGAATTTATTCTTTTCATCTGATTCAAACCTTTATAAAAGCAAACAATCTACTCTAACGCTATTTTCTAAAACGATACTTTGTGGTTGCTGCGAGACAATCTTCAAAGTGCATATTGTGGTTTTCCAATGTCGTACCATATATTATCGTACAGGTCTTTATATTTTTCGGTAGCGTTATGGAGTTTCAAAAATCAAAACAATAATTGCTAAATAATATCATTGTGCCAGTGAAAGCAGGAAGAGGTAACGGTGATAGTGATATACTGGACAAAAAGACATAAGTGTAGTCTACGTAACATCATTAGGTAGTTTACGGCCAATCAACAAACATCTGATGTAGCCACAGGTTGATGATGTCATCCAGAAGTACAAAGATTTTTACCATACTAGAGAGTATGACATTGGTTAACAGCATTCGGAAAACGCCAATGCAAAACCTTTGACAAGTCTGTAGATTTGCAGATAGAACAAATGTCATTTCAGGAATAGTGATAGAGTAGATGTTTTGTTTGATTGATATTTTGAGCATTCTATAAAGTCTGACAAGAAAAAAATAAATCAAAAACACAACAATCCATCCACAAATCACAATCATAGAGCATTAAAATCAGTAAGAACTGGTGAGAATAATTCGATTTAAAGAATAATGCATGTACTGCAGAATAGAGATGGAAAGTTGAAAAATGGAATAATTCAATATACGTACATATGGACGAGAATAAAGAATGAATCTGATTCTTTTAGTTTTATATCAAATCAGAAAAACAAAAAGGTATATGGCAAGCAGTTAATGTTTCAGTTAGGGGTTTTTTGGATGCGAATACTACATTCTCGAGTACTTGCCGAGGTAAATAAGGTCTTTGAGCAAATCATGAAGAGGCAGACATTAGAATTGTTCTGTGTGCCAAAGAAGCCAAAGAAACAGATAATGGTCAAACGCTTATCCTTTGTAGCCATACAGATGTTTTTGCTATGGTCTTGGTTTTTGTTTTACAATTAATATTTTGGAAATAAAAGATTGTTATTCAATCCTATATTTATGGCTGTTGGATTGTTGAACCGGGGAAATATGTTATATTCTGATCATACTTATATAATAAATATAAGGAATATACGTATAGAATATATTGCTGCAAGGTGCTTGTGGATTTTAATCATGTTGCCGTTGGACCTCTTTGAATGTTTGAATAAGCGAGAGGACTATTTTTTATTGCAGACATCAAAAGTCATAGCTATTAAATTAATTTAAATGATATTTATTGAAAACTTGAAAAATGTTTCGGCTTCGTTATTTAAATTATTTAATTTACATAAAATAAGTTTAAAGAGCAGTACTGATAATATTTTCACATAATATGTAACATACACATATTAGTTTTATGTCATAAAATAATGACATCCTTTGTTGTATTTGATTTAAAATGCAGCGCGATGATTACACGTCAGCCATCTTGAAAATGGCGGCCATATTGAATTATACAACCAATATTTATTCATGGAAAATTAGTATAAATATTTAATTGATCAAATACAAAATTTCCACTCAAAAGTTGAAGTGGTTGATTTGATATTGAATTTTTATACTTAAATTATCTTTTTGGGTAGCCATTTTGGATTTGGCAGCCATATTTTCATTAAACAGAAAAAAGTCAAGGTGGAAACAAACCTAGCTTAACTTAGTACATATATATTAAATACAATACATTGGTTTTATGTCATAAAATAATGACATCCTTTGTCGTATTTGATTTAAAATACAGCGCGATGATTATAAGTCGGCCATCTTAAAAATGGCGGCCATATTGAATTTTACAACCAATATTTATTCATGAAAAATTAGTATAAATATTTAAATGATAAAATACCAAATTTCAACTAAAAAGATTTAGTGGTTGATTTGATATTGAATTTTTATACTTAAATCATCTTTTTTGGCGGCCATCTTTGATTGGCAGCCATATTTTCATTAAACGGAAAAAGTCAAGGTGGAAACATACCTAGCGTGACTAAGTACATATAGGGCAATAAGATCCACCATGTTTCCTGCTTTTAACAAAAAAGTTTAGGGGGTGTCACATTTTTGGGATCTGCCCCCTGACTATACATTGCATTTTCCTCGCGGACAGGTAAATACAGCTATTCCCGGTCATATTGATGGAGGTGTCTATGCAGTAAATGGTGTAACGAGTCAGACGATCACGGCATTACTGCCTAGTCAAGTACACGATAAGTCTGCCGCTGCATTGTATTTTCCTAGCGGACAGGGCAGTTACTTTACAAAAATACCCGGCAATATCAATAGAGGTCGAAAACCAGTTATCATAATAAAACAGCGGTTACGAGGGGCAACGCCCATCTGGGTCTTACAGTACCGATCGTATAAATTTCATAAATTGTTAGTAGTTGTATTCTGATGAATGTCAACATGAAATTCACCTTATTAGAATATCATATGACCAAGTTGAAATTATCTATAGAAGAATGCCTGATTTTGGGGAGTATACTGGTAGTTTGGACATAAGCATGGCATGGGTTGGTGTGCTGCTTCTTGTTTGGTTTTGGTTGGATACAATTCAATTGCGATATGGCAGCTTGCGATCTCCTCCAGGAATCATTTTTCAAAAGTCATTACTTGAAGAAAAACAAGTCATTTTATTTTTTTATCTCTATTTACACACGTTTCATGCATTTTCAAATAATTCCCGTTTACAAAACAAAAGTTTGTTTTATTTCAGGTGATCATACCAGATACAATTATAGCAAAGCCCTGGAACTTTCCATACTGTTTTATGATTCGCAAAGATCAGGGAAATTACCTGCCAATAACACGATATCATGGAGGGGAGATTCAGCCACCAATGATACTGACCACGGTATAGACCTCACTGGGGGATGGTACGATGGTAACGACACGATTTAATAATCTATTTTATTATATAATTAATAAATTCCAGCTTTATGATTGGCTAAAACGGTAACACGTGACCATTGGATCTCACATCATATACCACGGATTTTCCGGTGTACGTCATCAATTTTTGTTGACGTTCTCCGTAAAATGATTAGAACGTCATCAATTAAGTGTACGCAAGTGATTGTGTCTTGTTATTTTTTTTCATAGAAAGTTAACGTTATGGCATTATCAATTTACAATGTAGTGTGCAATTCATTGTGCCATTTATTTTTCATAGAATCAGACTTAAAAAGTCAGATTGATCTAACCAATGCGGGATAATTTTAGTGTGATCAACCAGGGTGGGCAGGAAAATCTAATATCGGTAAAATAGATTGCCTGGTCACAGGTTTGAGAAAACATTGTCAACCAAAATGACACAGTGGCTAAATTATATAATAAAACAGTTATGGACTTTTTAGTGGTTGTATATGGTGTGATATTCACCGGAAAAATAAATATTGACCTCGGCTGTCGCCTCGATCAATATTTATTTTTCCGGTGAATATCACATCATATACAACCACTAAAAATCCATAATTGTATAATATAACATAATGACTGTTTAAGATTCTACAATGTCTTTTGACTATATGATAAACAGTGGGTGTATATAATGCTCTGGTAATGACTGGACAGTCATTGTTACCTAAACCAGTGATTCTAACAAATTCAACTTTTCCAAATTGTTCTTAATTTTAATCTGCAAAAGAATGGTTGCATTTTGATACAATTTATTATACGTGTACAATACTGTGTTGGAAAAACCCCACTGCGATAGCGTACTCGCTTCATAAATACGTAAGTAGGAGGTCATGGGCTCAAACCCGACAGGGTCTGATCCAAGACTTGAAAGTGGGTAGTGACTGTTCTTTCGACAAGCATCCATTATGAAATGAAAGTCGGGATTCTTTCGGGTGGGAACTTAAAATACACCCGGTCCTGTGTCAGAGCCCTGCTGACAAATGCCATCAGCACAACACACAGGCAAAATTTCTGCACTTTCGCCTATAGCTGGTGACGCCTCGATATAAGTGAAAGATTCTTGACTAGGACGTTAAAACACCATTGCTCAATTCAACTCAACTGTGTTGGAAAAATGAGGATCATTTGTTATCCAACCGGACAATGTAAATGGATGGAATTTAATAATAATGACAGCTCGTAACCTTAACGGAAACCAGAATTCGATATCTATTAATTAATACAACCTTAACAGTTCTAAGATCCAGTCTTCGTATGCAATAATGGACCCATTTTTACTGGAATATTCAGGTAAAAACCATATATTTGAACTAATAGGTTTGCGAGTTGTGATGTATGGTTTATACCCGAATGCCACGGAACAAAATGGAATTCATTTCAATTATTTCAATGAAATTCATTTCAATTATTTCAATGAAATTCATATCAACTACAATTTCAGCCGGAGACTACATGAAGTTTAATTTCCCCATGTCTGCTTCAACCACCAACTTATTATGGGGACTTGAGAAGTGGAAAGATGGCTACAAAAAGGCTGGTCAACTAGAAATGATGTACGACATGGTCAAATGGCCACTCGATTACTTCCTAAAATGCTGGAGGCCCAAAGAACAAGAGTATTACGTACAGGTACATGTATACATGTATATGGTATTCATGTTCCATCTCATAATTGTTTTGGCCATTTGTAACTAAATATGTTGACCGTGAACATACTGTACCTTCAGTGTTTGCACCGGAGTTTATCAATTTCATGCATTTCGTGTATGTATGTGTGTGTATGTGTGTGTGTGTGAGAGAGAGAGAGAGAGAGAGAGAGAGAGAGAGAGAGAGAGAAGAGAGAGCGCGCGTCTGTAACGGATATAAAAAGGATAGGTAAAGAAAAAAAGTTCATTCCGTATTGATTGCATCATTGTGTCTTTTAACCTTTAGTCTGCATGTCGGCTGTATCGATGTCCGATTCATATTGAACTATAGCTAAAATTATTCGGCCTTTTGAGTTCATGCGATTTTTAACATATCACTATCCACAATTACACTCTTGACTTGGCTTATGTCGTAGATACCTATGGGTAAACGAGATAGAAACTAGATGTAATGGAAAATTATATATACATGAGGAATTAAGGGAATTATCTAGACTAGTTTATATAATTTTATGTTATTGGACACGTATAAGATTGGCTTGATGAATTTGAATAAATCTGTTTAAGGTAGGTGATGGGCCAAGAGATCATGCTTATATGGGACGTCCTGAAGATATGCATATGAAGAGACCATCGTATAAAGTTACAACTTCGAAACCAGGAAGTGACGTAGCTGGCGAAACTGTGGCTTCGTTGGCTGCTGGCTCTATTGTATTTAAACCTAAGGGTAGGATAAACCATTTGTTCCATTATTTTTAATTTTGCTAGTTCAATCACATCATTTTGTCACGGTCTGTCCGATAACCATACAAATTAGATAGTTTTATAATCAGTGGTCTTATTCATTATATGTTTGGTTTTTGTTTGAATTACTTTTGCTTGTTCTTAGTTTCCTCCACTGTTGTAAAGTAGGTCATGAATGCGTTATTAATTGTTAAGCGCATGAAGGTTTTAGAAGTGTTAAACATCAACCATTTAATTCCTCTTTTTATTGGTGTTTTTCGATAATACTTCAATTTCTTCTCAGTTTTTATACCCCCCCCCCCCCCGCAAACTAGTTTGAGGGGGTATATAGGAATTGCCCTGTCTGTCTGTCTGTCCGTGTAAAATCGTGCCCGGGACACTCATCAATGCTTTGGACGACTGTCATGAAACTTCACATGAATAATCTTCATGGTCCGAAGGTGTGTCATGACCTTGAACCAAGGTCATATCGGATAGGTCAAGGTCGCAGGAAAACTTTATATGCTGGGGTCGGGGGGTATTTGGCTCTTAAGAGACAGTTCTAGTTATTCTCGTAATTATCACCAATTAGCCATTGTACTTTCCAACACTTAAAAGTAAACTAATCTAATGTCATTCTTGACTTTAAAATTTCTACATTAAAAAAAAATGGTTTAATACTCTGAGACATACTATTTTAGATACAAATTACTCCTCGACATTATTGGATGCTGCAAAGAGTTTGTATAAATTTGCAAAAGACAACAGAGGCATTTACTCAGAAAGTGTACCACAGGCTAACATGTACTATGGGTAATTATTATATTGTACAATCCATTTTATAAAACACTGTTATAAAGCAACATGTTGAAAGGCCCACTTTATACATTTTAACGTAAAAATAGCCAATTAAATAGTCAAAACGTTGTAGATTAAAACAAGCAAACTCAGTAAATTCAGATCCCCCGCCAACGGATTTTTTTTGTGATTTGCACTCGTGTTGCAAGGACAATAACTCCCAGGAAAATAAGCAAACCATCTCCTATAAATGTTGATGCTTTGCACCAAGTTTGGTAAAAAAGTGTTTCATGGTTAAGAATTTCGAACGGACAGAAGAGCGGACGCAAATTCGAAATTAATACCTCCTCTTTTTTCGAAAGACGGGGATAATCATTTGGAATAAAATAATTATGCATTGAAATCAATCGGGTATGATTTCATGTCAGACTGTAAAAGCCTTTAACAGTCAAATCAAAGAAAGAAGATATGAGTTGAGAGTTGAGTTATGGTGTTTTACGACAAGGTAAAGATTCTTTCACTTATACTGAGGCGGGCATTAATATTTCTGGAATGGTGATGAAAACCGAAATATAACTGAAAATCACCGACCTTCAGCTAGCTAGTTGAGAAACTTTCTCACACTAAACCATAATCATTATTACAAAAACCCTGTTATTCAGGGATTGTGGCCACATTTTACAAAATTTTACCATTTTACTAGTTGCACCATTCTTTAACTATTGTGGAGTAACCGAATGTACAATGACCGTATCACTTCAGAACCTTATTTCAAAATGTCTGCACACTCCCACAATATTTTCATATGTATTTTTTTTTTAAAATGTAGCTACAATCCCTGAAAACAGGGTTCCAGTATTAATGATCATGGTTTGGGATTTGGCCTTAAGCGGCAAGAAGAACCGTTAACCGGTGCTTTAGACCACATAGACCCCTTTTGAATGAAAAACGAAAGATATGACATACAATTAAGCCTGTGATATAAGTTATTTTTTGCATAAAATAGCGCCTCATGACAATGTGGAGGCAAGAGGTCCGAAAATGTCATTTATCACTAGATTTCTGTATGACAATCTCAATAGATTATTAGTTTATTTTAATCACATGCACGAAGTAGTAGTTGTCTGTATATGTATACATGTGTTTTAACCACATGTTCTTCAAATACACGGATTATTAGCCATATGTATGTATTTTACTGATAGAGATCCTTCAAATTTACGAACTCGAAATATTAGCCGTTTATACATATATATGTTCTTAAATCGCAGGTCCTTCAAATACACGGACGAACTCTGTGAGGGAGCTGCTTGGTTATACAAAGCAACAAAAGATCAACAGTATTTAAAAGACGCCATATCATTCTATTCACCAAGACAACCAAAATTATTGAACTGGGAGGATAAAGATATTTCTTGTCAGGTAAGATTGTTTAATATTTATTTTTTAAAGTTTGCCTTAATTTTTGGAAGTGAAGTTCACGTGTTTAACTTAATTTGTCAGATTTAAAGCTTTTACTTTGCTTCTGATTGTAATTCGGACATGGATTGGTATGTTTGTTTTTTATTACACCAATAATTACTTCAGTCATTCACAACATTTAAATGGTCTCAAAAAATATTATGCTCATGGGTTCTTTTCCCGTACAAGTCGGGAGATTTGTAAGAAATAGCTTCAATACCTACATGTCAACGTGTTCGGTTGTTTCTATCATTCGTTTGTGATGTGCTGTGTTTTAGTTGCTTTTGGGACTACCTAATTAATACATGTTGCTTGGATAAACATATCTTTCTTTTGTTTGCAACCCGTTAGGTTGTCACTATGTGATTATCCGTATAGGCAAACAACATTGAACTGTCCGCTTGACCTTTAATTTGAATATTCATTATGGATGAGTTCATTTACGAAATAGGGACCACGTGTGTATTATTCCGTCTATATATATATGATATGAACATTAATCATATGTAATGTGTATGTATATGTACTGACAGCGATCCTAACACTACCCTTCTATATGGATCTTCCAAATGAAAGGTCAAACCGTTAAGTGGACAGGTTAATGTTGTTCGACTATACTTGATTAATGTTGTTTGTTTTGTTGTGCACAGCGTGTTCTTATTGTTCATTGTTTTACGAAATCGTGTTATTCATTTTAATATTTAATTCTTGTATTCGAACAGATGCTGCTGTATGAAATCACGGGTGAAGACAAATATAAACACGATGTACAGTCATTCGTGAAATCCTACCTGCCTGGCGGAAACATATCCTATACACCATGTGGTTTGGCCTTTGTTAATGGATGGGGACCACTGCGATATTCTGGTAAGGCAGTATGTTTGGTTAATGGTGAAAATATCTTGCTAAAGATATAGCTATCAATTATTTATTCATTATAGAAAAATGTATTCAAATTGCAATAATTATAAAGCAATTTTTGATGTCTGAAATATGTATTTAACAATAGGGAACTCAACCAAGAAAACAAAAAATAAACAAAGAAAAACACATATTGAAATCTCTGATTATAAAGTACTAATAATTGTTATTGGTTAAATGTTATGTTTGTTCAATGGTTTTACATTTTCCCGCCCTTTTTAAATTTTCCGAACAGTATACCGGTAGTTTGTGGTGTTTATGACGCTTTGTCAAAATGTGAAAGACGTGTGTTAATTTCGTTCGAGCCTGGTGGTGACTTCATGGATATAATCCATTAATTTCGTGTATCACCGCAAACTAGTTTTAGGGGGATATATAGGAATCACCATGTCTGTCTATCCGTTTAAAGTCGTACCCAGGCCATAACTTATAATTGCTTTGGACGACTGTCATAATAACCGTCATGGCCCAAAGGTGTGTCGTTCAAGGTCATATAGGAAGGGTCCATATCGCGGTAAAACATTTAATCCTTATAGTTGTTGGGGATGGAGGTATTTGTCTTTAAAGAAACAGTTCTAGTATATTTCTGAATTCATGTGTTTTGTGTTGGCCGTGGACATTGATGATTACATTTCCTTCAACTTTACCCTTTAATTCCATTCAAGCCAATGCTGCATTAATTGCGTTACTGGCGGCTGAGAACGGTATCGGTGACGACCAGTATAAACAATTCGCCATGTCACAGATCAACTATATGCTGGGCGACAACAACAAAAACATAAGCTATGAAATAGGCTTTGGTAGTGATTATCCAAGACATCCGTATCACAGAGCAAGGTAGTAAGATGTTTTTTTAATCTTTAAAATATAAAAATTGGTTTTGTAAAATATTTGATCATTAGAAACAATGATGTATTGCAAAAAGCTTGCAATATCCGATATAAGTAAAAATGTAAAAATGTTCATCGTGCTGGTGACTTTGGATGCTGAATGCAAGTACATTTTGAAATGCTTAAGGCAAGTACATTAAATATTCAATACAAGTACGTTTTAAGTGCTGTTCATACTATTTAGCTAGACGCTCTCAAACCTAAAACAGTAAACTAATCCATTACATAGGTATTCCAATTCCAAATGATTTTGAAATGTAAATAGATGGAATAATTTTGCCTTTAAACAGCATTTATAAATAAAGTATTCCCAGGTTCCAAGAACACCAAATTAAATATGATTGATATACAGGTTGTGTTACAAATACATAGCTATGTTTTTTTTCATTTCCTATTAACGTATTTTATTAGCTGCAATGTCTCTTCAATATTTAATTCCATGCTGCGCGTTCAAAAACAACACTGTTTTTATTTTGTCAGATGTTCTGTGTCATATGCAGACTATTTAAAAAGAAAATATATATAAAAATTCTGCACATGACATTGATAACAAATATTGATAACAAAATGTTTATTTCAGACAAGCTATTATCGGATTAGTGTTCATTTTGTGCAACATTGTATGACATTTCATTTCCCTTAGTATTTAAAGCAACATGTACATTTGGACCATGATTTCAATGATAGCGACTTGCAAATTGGACGTTAACAAGACATCACAAACCGCCAACTTTTATGGCAATAATTGTCAAGTGATAACGTTGTTCTTATTCATTGCGCAATATGACTGTTATAATCTAGTCTCATATACTGTCATGTTGTATATGGTGGAAATTCGAAATTTTAAAGAATATAATTATTTCAGTCAATGCAACATAATATGAAATTCATTTTCCCCAAGTCATATAGCAAAATGTACATGGTTTTAACAAGCCAGACAATACACTTCGCATTTTACAGCAATGAAGGTCAGACGATAACGCAAATCACAGTGTTACTGTTACATGGAGTCACATGAATTGTCATATTGCATATGGTGGGAATTCGAAATTTCAAAGAGCGCGACCTTTTGCCTATGAAATCAATAAGATTTAAGCATTTAACTGTTGAGACTTAATCTAAAATTTTAAAGTGATCTTTATTTGCGCCTTCCAAATTATTAGTTTTTCGTGCAATGTCAACCTTTTTATCATTTTTTTCAGTACATATAACAATGCTGTGTTAAAGGGAGCTTTAGTTGGAGGGCCTGATAGAAATGATAATTATCAGGATAAGCAGGATGATTATCAGAAGAATGAAGTAGCTTGTGATTATAATGCAGGATTTCAGTCTGTTTTGGCAGGTACGTAAATCCGTTACTTGCATATAACATGCGCATCACAACCTTTTTTCCAAAACCCGAGGTGAAAATCCGACATATACATTTGTATTCAAGTTCTTTCCAATCTTCTATTCATACTCAATAAAGTAAAAACAGTCACTCAATGTATATTTCCAAATCACAATCCAAAGTCATAACTAAAAAAAGTTAAACGCCTGAACATTCAAAAGGGAAGTGAGGCCGGGTGTTCCGGAAGGCTAAGTACTTTCTGTAAAATAAGCAACATATAGTGGAAACAGCTAAAAATAAAAAAAAACACGTTTTAGTAACAATTTAAATTTTGTTTTCATTAGTAATTAATGAAAAAATAGTGTAGTTAGTTACTTTTGACCAGCAATGTCTTCCCACAGGGTTATGGTGTTTTATGACCCAGTTAAGATTCGTTCATTTATATCGAGATTGTTTCTGTATGAATTGTGGAGTAAAATGTCGACCAGTAAATTTTCTTCAAATTATTAGAATTAGACCGTCTTCAGGATTGAAACCTAGGATATAAGTATCATCAGTATGCGTGTTTGAAGGAGTTCCATCAAAACCGTTACAATATTAATTGTCGCTTTTCCTCCCATATTTCCTCTCTAAATTATTGTATTAATTCATATATCTAAGCACCTGAGGCGATATAGGAAGTTTGTTTGATATTTTTTTTTAAAATAACAGGAAAAATCTTTATCCATCGTTTCGACAAATTGAAAGGATTATCTCCCCTACAACATCCTTATATAGTGCGGCAAGTTGACATGACCGTTTGATCTTTAATTTGAATATTCATACAGACATACCTATTTTGTAATATTGGAGTTATAAACATTGATAATAAGGATACATGATAGCAATACTGGTTACCGGAAGTTGATGATAAATCACCTAAATTACCTCAATCACACAGTCTATTTAACTCAATCCAATATTTAAATTATAAAGTTCAAATGGCCAAGTCAAGCTTTACGAACCATACCACGAATTTTGTCATTATTAATCGAGAATGTGTGTATCGTTCATTGTTTTCTTTCTTTTACTTTATAGGTTTGATTCATTTTGCTAACAATGGTACACTGCCTGTTGCTTCTCCTGCAAAATGCTGAAATAACAACTAATAACTATGATATTCTTTAATGAATTACCTCTATAATAAAATGTAGTTTTTGATATTATCTTGATAAATCTTTAATTTTAATGGAAATATTTTAATAAATTATCATTGAATATAGTTTACTGAAACATTGGGTATACATTTTTGGAAAAAGTACCTTGGAAAGTTTAAGGTTCTTTTTGAAATAATTTTTTTTCTGAAGTGTGTTGTTTTAAAATAGCAGTACCAATACCATGAATACTGCAGGAAAAGCATTAAAAATCGAACATAATGACAGTATGTGAAAAAGTAGATTGAAGTATAACGAAGTAGCGCAGTTGAAAAAAAGCCCTAATACATAACACAATTTATTGGCAATTCTATGGTGACGCCCTTGAAGTTGTTCAGGACTGAATATTTCACATAGTGCATCTGTACGCTTATCTATAATGTCTATAATTAAATCAAATTATTACTACAATCATACAAATCCATGTATAACGGTATGTAGATTTCGGTTTATATGAACTACAGTTAAACACTTGACTGCGTCCTCTTATCACGAAATTGTGGTTAACATATTTACCGTATAGTAATCCTGTTCACCTAATGATAGTGAAACTTGATGTAGATGAATTTTTTACAACGAGGTGTCGGTAAAATAAAGCAGACTGCTTGCAAATAAATTGTTGACAAAGGGGTATTGCAAGTCTAGGCTTATCAAGGCCCTCAAAAAGTATTGTGACCGTCATCAAAGTATTGTTGATAAATTTGATGTATCTGTGTCCAGTATTGCCCTGGAAGTATTTGACGTTCATAGTCCCATGTTCCTTTCACACAATTTTGATTACACAATTGGCATGCGTAGCTAGCTAAACAGGAGCTTACCTTTCTGGAGCACCCGGCCTCACTTCCCTGATGGAAGTTCACGTGTCTCACCTAACTTGTCAGTTCCAAAGTTTTTACTTTGCTTCTGGCTTGTGATTCGGGCATGGATTAGTATGTTTGTTTTTTTGATATTTCTCAAGTATTTGAATTTAAAATATTATATACAATTTCACAGGGGACCAAATAATAGCTTCGAGATAGATGGTATTGGATAAAAGTTTGAGACACTAAAGTCCTGTCGTAGATACTATAATACAAACATGGTATTTGATAAAAACTCAAGTCAACAAGTTAATAAAATATATATTTAACTGCTTTGTAAAATCTATTTTCTGAAGTTAATTCATAACATATTAATTAAAATTCACAATTCCGACTATCGTTATAAATGAATTGTCAAAACACACATGTATAATAGATATATACAATAATACATACAGGGAAGTACTAAATTTTAATTTATAATTTTTTAATTCATATATTAAATCTTCAAAGTGCTTTATTAAGCTCACGCATGATACAATAATACATATATGTAAAGCGTTCTTAATACAGAATTACAGTACAGGCCCATAGAAAGTTTAACACAACTAACGGAAAGAAGTCGAAGCTCGGTTGCCATGGTATCGATAACTAGTGACCAAAACGGTACCTAGATCAGGTTGGTCGGTTGGTTGAATGATGCTTAACGTCGCATCAGCAATTTTTCAGCTATTCGCGGCGAGAACTGTTTTTATTAATCTCTATAGATTAATCTATGAACAAGTTCGTGTATGCATGTGAAGTGCGAATGTGTTCTATGGTCTGCCTTATACCAGTGCGCACTCAGGGCGACTTTAAGGTGCTAGCTCACCGAGTCAGTACGCCACAGACAAGCAAACGTACCACTCCCCTAGTCACATTATACTGAAACCGGGTGAATCAGCAAAGGCCAACGGAAAGGAAAATTCACTTTCCCACATGTGGTCTGAGCGGTGAGAGAACCCGGATTTGTAGACTGACGTCTTATCTATTAGGCCATCGCCGTCTCGTACCTGGAACAGGAGATATACGTATATTAGCTGTCTAGATATAGCTAACAGGCGGCCGAATGAGCTGCGTATTCAGCACCAATTCGTAAGCTCAGTGTTAAACCTTCGACAGGTCTGTACTGTATACATACTCACGTAACACTGGACGGCGGTATAAAGATGTTGGTTGATAGACAGTTATAATTTAGGATGACACTCATAAAGAAATTTATGCAAATGTAATTAACTTACCTGTAGTGCAGGTAAAACATTGGTTTTAATTTATTCAAATTCAACTTCTAGAAAACCAAAAATGATATAATAACTCCTGAAACAACAAATATGATGACAAAGGTCATTACAATATAAGAAGAAAAAGTTTGTCGTGTCTGCAATATTGATAAACTTTTATCAGATAGAAGACCAGGCATGAGGAGACGAAAAAGGTAAGTCACGATGGTGTTGGTATATTTAATAACTTGGATTTAATATAATATTTATACTTATATATGTATACATGACATAATTTGCATCTTACTTAATGTTTTTATTGTCTGTAGGCGTTTTAAAACATGTATGCCAACACAAATATGTGAAATATGGTCTTAGAAACCTTGATTAAATATCTTTCACACATGCACGCAATTCTGTCTCTCCCCATCTCACACACACACACACACACACACACACACACACACACTCTCTCAATCTCTCAATTTCTGTAACGCACACCTTTATCACACACCTTTTTCATGGATATAAAATCAATTATGAATAATGATTTAAGTTTATACCTAATTTGATAAAAAAGAGAATTTGTTACACCCAGCCTCATATTTCATATAATGACGTTAGTTAATGATCCACCTGACCAGGTACTTGTTTGTTTCTTATCTTCCGTTATTGATCTTACGTGTTCAGTCTGATTCAATCGCGTTTAGTTGTTAGCGTCGTCTGTAGCAGCCACAGGTGGTCTTCTTATTTTCGAACTCTACAGAGATGTCTTAAGCGTTCACTGAGACACAGGACCTCGGTTTTGAGCTGAATCCGAAAGATTATTCTAGCATCGACATTTTAAAGCTCTTGTATGGACAGGAGATGAAAATCATCTCACAAAATTTCCGATTCTCGAGTGAGGTTCGAACCCATAAACCTTGACTTCGAAAACCAGTGACATTACCACCCGGCCATGTCCGTCCATAATGTTTTTATTACATTGATGTTTTAATGTTTTCCAGGTTGGTAATCATGCTTTTCATTGGCGTTGTTGCATGTACCTTTATACACGTTAGCCTCAAAACAATGAAAAGAGGAACCAAAACCACTCGAAGATATAAAGACTTAGAAAACCCTTACTTCGTAAACAATTCGATGACGTATATAGACAGAAAAATCACGGACGGCATTGAAATAAAACCTATATCTAAACCTGAAGTACATCATATAGCATTTCTGAAAGTTCATAAAGCTGCAAGTTCAACAGTTCAGAACATATTTTTGCGTTTTGGATACAAAAGGAATCTAAGTTTCGTTTTACCTACAATACCAAGTGAAGCCTGGCCGAATGTAATCAGTGTTACAGATAGTATAAATTCAAAAAATATCATGCCAAGCCCAGGTAACAGAAGTTTTGACATTTTGTGTTGTCATGTTCTATTCAACAAGGAGTCGTTTAAGACGTATATGCCAAGTGACACTTTCTATATAGGAATTGTTCGAGATCCATTTGAACATTTTCAGTCTTCAATATACTATTTCTTACCCAAATACATATTTAATATTAAATCGAAGTTCCCGGTTTCCGAGTATTTGAATAATCCATTGCGTTATGAGTATAAAAAGGTTTCACCAAAATACGTGTTCACAAATAACCGTATGGCAGTGGAGTATGGATTTCCAGAAGAACTGTTTGTTACCAAGAATCAAGAAGGCATAGATACTTATATTAAAGAAATTGATAAAATGTTTTCACTTGTAATTGTTGTAGAGTATTTGGAAGAATCTCTTTTATTGATGAAGCATTTACTGAACTGGACGATGAAAGATATTTTATATATCAGTAAAAACGCCGCTGGAAAGAAACTTCGGAGAAGGCCCCATGATCTACGCCATTTACAAGAATGGCTGGTCCTAGATTATGCGCTGTATGACTATTTCTATGCACGGCTATGGAAACAGATTGCAATGTTTGGTAGTTCATTTCAAAAAGAACTTTTATATTTCAAAAGACTTCGTTTAAGGATCGCGGATTTCTGTCTCTTGTCAAGTATCGCTGATGTATTAGTTATCCCTAAGTGTAAATGGCATGGACGATTCACCATTGACCATCGTGAGTGTAGGTTGATAGTACATGATGAGTTATCGTTCCTAGAAAGAATTCGCAGACGACAATATAACATAACACAGAAATATAAATATTCAAACAAGAAACATGTTCAGATGTATTATGAAAAGAACGAAGCGGTTATCAATGCAACACTTTAGTTATGGTGCGGGATTGCTGGTTCTTTAGTTTACAACAACCAATGCCAGCATGATCTGTGTGTCTTGGAATGGTATAAATGAGGTAGTTTCAAATTTAATGCATTAAGATTTTTTTGGCCGCAGGGCCTTTAGTTTACCTCTTGAGTTATAATGAGTTATATTCACTGTTCCTTCCAGAGTTGATGTCCTCTGTGATGGAGTGGTTCGATTTGCAATTTAAAAACTATAATATCACAATGTAATCTGAGTGTGTAAATCAGTCAGCTCAGGTTATTCATCGTATATTCTTCTTCCTTTATGTTATGCATTAACACCAAAGAATTCAAAAGGCTAAAATAAGTTTTTTTAGCTTAAGTTCAATCAGACCCATACATAATACTAAGAACGTATATCACTAACCAGCTACAGTATTAGTGGAGACCTTTCGAAAGTTTAACACTGGTCTATACTGAAGAGGTTTAAGTACTCATAGACCCTTAAAGTTTGACAATCCTTGTGTTAATAAAAGACCTTTACAACCTTTATCCAGTCTTCTTATTTAGCCCAGCGTCTAGCATACATAATCCATAATATTTCTGAAGTTCTATCCCCAAGTTAAAGGTTGAGCCTCTCTGTATTTTGAACCGTTTAAAATAGACATCTCCATTTAGAGTTCTCGATGATATTGAGATACCCAGTTATTTCATGTTCAGCTAATCCATAAAGTATTGAGTACGATATACTGATCCGACTATGACGTGTACCAGCTTTATAGTACAGATTTTTCATTTCAATCCGTTTCATTGCATTGTTTAAATATTTTATTTCAACAATGATTTTAATTTGATGAAAACTTGTATTAAATGAAAGAAGTACAACGGATTCTCTCAACTTCCCTTTCAGTATTAGCATTTCAAGTATTTCACTTAGTTTTTTTAAATTTTAAATATAACAATGTATAAGTTAAATGGAGCTTGTTTTGTAACCAAGCTGCTTACAAAAACTGTGCACTACGGGCACTTTGTTCAACGAAGCAGGCTGTTTGCAAATAAATTGTTGACACAGGAAAGTTGCAAGACTAGGCTTATTAAAGACCACCTGAAAAAGTTTTATGACTGTCATCACAGTATTGTTGATAAGTTTGATGTCTCTATGACCATTTGACGTCCTATAGTTCCATGTTTCTTAAACACAATTTTAATTACACACGTGGCGGGTGTAGCTAGCTAAACAAGCGATGCTTACTCTTCGGGAGCACCCGGTCTCACTTCCCTGGTGGAAGTTCACTTTTTTTAACCTAACTTGTCAGTTCCAAAGTTTTATACTTTGTTTCTGGATCGTGATTCGGACATGGATTAGTATGTTTGTTTTTGATTGTGAAACGGATAAATGATATCTGAATAACTAAAGTACGGTAACACGTGGTTGAGGCTGTGAAGCGGCGTAACATTGATAGCGAAACATTGAATCACATGTACCTAGTTGACAAATGCATCGATTGAGACAGCGAACTCATGATTAAATTGTTGAATGCTAGAATTCTATCTTTGAATTGGGAACAGTTTTTTAAATACTTTATTAATGAAGGACATCAAGCTCCAGTTGTTTGAAGTTTTATTAGTTTAATCACTGGTAAGAAAATATTTGAAACATGAAAACAACACCAAAATATCATTATCAAATGGCTAGTTTTATTACAATGTGCTTTAGTTTTATAAAATTCTATTCATATTTGATATTTCAACATAGTTCACAATATGTCTGGAGTCAGTAGTTCGATGCCTGATTAGTTAAATAAATTAATTAGTCAAAATTTGAATTTTATATAATTTCAAATATATTATGAACTTAATAAATGGATAAAAATTCCAGCAAACTAAAGAAAATTGTAATAAAAAATATATTCGATAATGATATTTTTGTTTTTCTGCTAATCATTGATCAAACTAATCAAGCTTCGAATAAATGGGTCTAGATATTTAAAACATGAAAAAAATCAAAATATCATTATCGAATCAATAGTTTTATTACAATGTGCTTCAGTTTGATGAAATTTATTAATTTTCAACATTTCAACGGTAAGTTCACAGTATACCAAAACTTACGCAAAATTAAAATTTTGCAACTGTCGCTGGTACCAACGGAATATTTGGGTTATCCCTGTGTCATATACCATTTTTTTAAATTTAATCATAAAATACGTTCAAAAATGGCAAATGACAATGTTGTCATATACCATTTTTGAATGTATTTTATGATTAAATTTAAAAAAAATGGTACAGACACCTGTGATGGAATTGCGTCCTATTGCTATTCTTAGTGCCTTTACGTCACGGGAACAGGGGATTTACTTCAAGCTGCTTAATTGTGACCGGCGTGATGAGATTATGCGCTTTAGGCAAAACATAATTTTATTTAAGTCTATTTTAGACATTTTGTGAAGAAAGTTAATTGATATCTCTTTATTCTCGATGCTGTGTTTAGTTTGTTACTTTAATGACTATTTTAAGTTAAGGTAATTCATTCATACTGATGATAGATGGATCAGTCAAGTGCAGCTAAAAATAAACCATGTTAGTATTTAATATAAAGTTTAATGTTTTAATGTCTGGTATACAGAAATATCCATTTTTGACAGCGATAGCGTCATTGCAGGGTAGCTCAGTTGGTTAAGTTCTAGCTCCGTATGTGAGAGGTCGTGGGTTTGAACCTCGTCCGGGTATGATCAAAGACTTTAAGGTGGATAGTGACTGTTCTCGGCAATACGACATGAAAGTCACGGTTCTGTCAGATGGGAACTTAAAATAAACGAGGTCTCATGTCATGGTGGGGTAGGCGTGGCGTGTAAAGAACCCTGTTGTAAAATGTCATCAGCGCAGTGCAACGCACATAAAAAGTTATGCACCTTAGCCTCATGACACCTTCATTTTCGTTTTAGTCCTTCCTCACTGGCCTTTGGCATACGTTTATTCTTCCTTTATAATATAATTTTTTATTGAAGCAGACAAAGAGTGATTTTATTATGAACAAAGCATATTTCGTCGGTTCTACTGATGTGTAAAGGCAAAATATTCTGGTTTTTTTTATCTCCCTAGACTATCCATTTTGTAGATTGGATTATATTAGCGGGATAAAAGACTTTGCGATATCCGAAAACTGACTTTTTCGCTAGGGTGCTAGGGTGAAACCTTCGCGCAACAACTGAAAGTAGAATTATATTTTTTCGAACAGACTGCTGCACGACTTGTTAAGTTTCAACGTTACAAATGTGCATCAAACGTTGATCGTTCGAACGTCATTACCTCAAATACCCTGGATAACTAGAAGTCACCTTATTTGGCAATAAGGCCACTAACTAACTTTAAAACGACTCCAACATAATTTGTACATTTCTCAAGTGTTGCTGAGAAAACGTTAAAAAGGTATATATAACAAAGTTTAAGCAATATTTAAAAAATGAACATGGGTATATTTGAAGTTCATAATTCCTTTCATTCTCAATTTTTATTTTAAAATCGTTGCAGTTGCAGCTAGCTAAACAGGAGATGCTTACACTTCCAGAACCGAATTCCCTACTTCCCTTATGAAGTTCATATGTTTATCTTAATTTACCAATTTCAAAGTTTTTACTGTGCTTCGGAAATGTTACTGGAAACGTATTTATTTTCGCGGTATACTGATTTTAGTTTATTTCGCTGTCATCTGTTTTGCGCGAAAATTAATACAGAGCGAAAATTATGTTATGCGTATTGTGTTAAAGAGCATGTTTAAAAAAACGGGCAAATTTAACTACGCAGATATGTCAAAATTCCATATCGATCGAAAATAAATACACGCTAAATGAAATATGTTTACAGTATTATGGACATGGATTGGTATGAATATTTTTGACAAACACACTGTATACATTGTCATCAGCTAGTAAAAGACTTATACCCTGAAACTCGATCCTATGACATTGGTAGTAAATCTCTGCAGCAGCACAAAATACATCAAAAAGATAAAAGAAGACTTATGTGTAGGCTAGTTGATACGTAATTCGCATTTAAGGAGTGTATTCGTGACAGGTATCTAAGGTTTGCTATTAAGTCAGTTTCTGTAAGCCGATAACGGTTGAAGATTTCGACAGGGAATAATTACACGCAATTATCTAGAAATAACATATCGTTGAGTTGTAAATCCAAATCATTCGAGGATTTGACAGAGCGATCAATGATTTAATACTCGTAAATTAATTAACCTCTTTATTTATTGTTATGTTTTCCATAGGGACCTTTGATATTACAGCATTGCTTTGGTGAGTATAGTTACCGAGCCTATAAATCCTCTAACTAAAAGTGTAACTAGTTAAACTATTTACTTCTCTGAATTATAAACTGATTGAGACCATAATGCTCAAGGTCAATCATTAAAGTGTCTTAATAGCGAACTGTTTACTCGGGCTATTTTTCTACATAAGTTCTTAATAAAAAACAAACATGGTTATCTATGTCCGAATCAAAATCCAGAAGCAAAGTAAAAAACTTTTAAACTAACAGAATATGTTAAACACGTGGACTTCCACCAGGGAAATGAGACCGGGTGCTCCGGAGGGTAAGCAGCTTTGTTTAGCTAGCTAACTACACCCGCCACGTGGGAAATAAAAATCTGGAATTAAAGCAACATGAAACGTCAAATATATCCAGAGCGATTTTGGACACAGAAACATCATAATCAATTTGAAATGAACCTAAAACGAATTATACAATAAATAAATGCGATAACATGAATCGCACACTATCAAACAATCTTTACTCCCATGTGGGCGACTGACAATAACCTTATATTCTGCTAGCATTGTGATGCCAAATAGTGCATTCTGGCAGCATTTTCTTTAAATAGCAGTTGCATTCCCGTATTGTTCTGAAATGTGTATGAAAGATGTCAACCTTGTTGCTGATACTATACCGCCTAAGCTTGTTGAATGACCATCACGTAAATAAACACAAAAACCCACCAAATACCCGTGTATAGTGTATAAAGTTTAACCTGACCGTTTAATCTTTAATTCGAATACTCAGACCGCCATATCCAATGTGTAATATAGAGGCTATATAAAATTGATTTATTTATAAGTAAAGATTATAGTAATACTGGGTATAGGCAAACAACTTTGACCTGTCCGCTTGACCTTTGATTTAAATATTTATCAAGGACCAAGTTCATCCATGTATAGGGAGCACAGGTGTTTATTTTGTATACATAATGGGAACACTAATTATGTACCTTGAGTACACACTATTAACAGTGAACCCTAATACTACCCATTTATTGTGTGGATCCTTCTATATGAATATTCCTAATGAAAGGTCAAACGGACAGGTCAATGTTGTTCACCTATACCGGGTGTTTATTGTTAGTAAACATGTTTTCTTACCTAAACAACGCAGTCTATAAGCCCACTCTTATATTTAGATTAAAAAAGACAAACTTGGCGCACTATACCCTATGTGACTATGTTTATATAACGAACGTTCTTGAAACTTCAAAACCAAGAGGCAGTTCCACTGTTCTAATACTGAATATAATTAAAATATAGCATACACTGCATTGTGATATTTCTCTTGTTGTTTCAGAAATAAAATTTTATTTCAAAAGCTTCATTTTGCCAGCATTTCAATGTTTGATAAATGCATACATCTACTTAATACACCGGCTATTGAGATGCATCATCCATGTCCAAATCACAAGCCAAAATCAAAGTAAGACATTGAAACTGGAATGTTTAACAAATACTCTTAAATTACATGTTTATCATTGGAATATGGTTTTTCGTATATAATTCACTTATATTACTGTTCATACATTTACAATTTAAAAATTGACGATCACGCTTTGCCATTCGACTAACTATTTCTATTTTATTATTGACGAATTACCCTCATGAATAAGAGCTATAACATAATTTTTAAAAGTGAGTGCATGTTATCAGGGAATAGGATAAAATGGAACATTGTTGTCAAGTAAAATGCAATTTGTTACAAAAATGTGCAAATGTCAATGGTTTAGTTAACATTGGTTTTAATATACACATCAAAAAGCACGAGCTGTACCAGTCCCAAACCTAGTGACGATAAGTAATATCGTTATTGCTATAACATACGGATTTAAAGTTCACATTTTAAAACTTTAAGTTCAAGTCTTTTAAATTTTTTTAAGTCTAGCACAAGTGACATGCGACATATAATGTAAATGATTGCTGACAATAAAAACCACATATATTACAGGCATCGTCTGGTTTTTTAAAAGAAAAGATGAACAGTGTCTGGACAATAATTAATTGCTTAAAAGTTATTCAATGGAAATATCATGTAATAATTTTGAGGACAGAAAACGCTTATAAAATTACTAGAGCTCAGAATTAGTTATCAAATCTAGAAAACCGGAGACAATGATGAATTCCTTGCGATTTTAAGAAAGTTTTTGAGTGCTGGAGATGAGATTTGTCCCGGACACGATTTTACACGGACAGACAGACATAGTAGTTCCTATATACCAATATACTAAAACCAGTTTGCGGGGGTATAATAATAAAATGCGAGAATTATTTATCAAACTATTTACCATCTCCTGTTAAATCTGAGTCTATCTATCAGTTTTTGAAATAATAAACTTAAATTAAGTATCATCATTGACATAAAGGAAAAAGTTTTTAAACATTCTCAATATAACCTTTAACGTTTACCAAATCTTCATAAAACAACGACAACTTCAACCCGAAGATAAAGACCACTTTAAATATTGTTTATAGTTTATAGCGGATTACCAATTTCTAATCTATAGGCCCTAAAAAGTTTTATGACCGTCATCATAGTATTGTTGATAAGTTTGATGTCTGTGTCCAGGATTACCCTGGATATATTTGACGTCTCATAGTTCCATGTTCCTTTCACACAATTTTGATTACACACGTGGCGGATGTAGTTAGCTAAACAGGAGGTGCTTACCCTTCCGGAGCACCCGGCCTCACTTCCCTGGTGGAAGTTTACGTGTCTAACCTAACTTGTCAGTTCCAAAGTTTTACCTTTGCTTCTGGATTGTGATTCGGATGGATTAGTATGTTTCTTTTTGATTTGACATATTTGTCAATATTACTTAGCGACTAAGAAATAAATATACCTGTCGGAATGTTTAACGCACATATTTAGTGAAGACACAATATGCTGCTTTTTCGTTCCGACATTCAAACATTCAGACGTAAAGAAGAACTCTTTTTGTGAAACCTTTTTTTTTCAGAGACTGCCAACATCTAAAATGACACGTGAACTTTTCGCTTTATGTAAAATGCTCTAGGTAACACTTGAATCGAAGTAAGATTTGACAGAACTGAAAAATTCTCCTTTAGATATGGTTTCCAAATATAAGTTTTGCGCCATTACTAATAATTTCAATTATTTCATTTAATAATAATTTATTTTGAAATAAATATATATTATTCTAAGTCAATCATCTTTTTTTTTAAATAATATATTTTATTATATAAAATGTCTTCTTAAATTAAACAACAAAAATTTAAGAAATGTTGACAAAATTGATATAATGTAATGATATTGCACTATGTTTTCCTGATTACTTCCATGTTTCACCACAAAAGTTATTTATAGTAACACTTGACTTATAGAAAAGATTTATTTTATATTTGAAGCATTTTTATTCTGTTGTATTCAAGTCAAAGTCATTAATCTGTCTAAATTGAGTAAAGGGAAATAACTGCATCTTTTGATGTGTGCCAAACCATGTTTCCATGTTTCTTTCACACAATTTTAATTACTCACGTGGCGGGTGTAGCTATCTAAATAGGAGGTGCTTACCATTCCGGAGCACCCGACCTCACTTTGCTGGAGTTCACGTGTCTAACCTAACTTGTCAGTTCTATAGTTTTTTCTTTGCTTCTGGATTGTGACTCGGACATGGATTAGTATGTTTGTTTTTGATTCTGAAACAATTAAATTATTCTTGCCACTAACACAGATTAAAAATTCCAGTTACACATTTTGACAATATAGTAAAACAGACATGAAACACAAGCCTAACACACATGAACTTATAACTAAAATGTTCCATGTGTATTGGCAATGATATGTTATAATTTACTTATAGGTGACAACTAATAAATTTACTAAACGTAAATTCAGGACACAGCAATTGCTAAAGACAATTATCTCCCTTTATACAATTCAGAAGCTGAAAAGGCGGTTCATGTATGGCAATTTATTTTTAAGCTGGAAGATAAATCCATAAGTAATCATTTTGTATAGTGTTTAATAGTAAAAACATGCCGATGTGACTTCAAATAATATCCACGCAATCATTACAATTTCCCTTTCTCAGCATGTACGTGTCTGTCTGCAATTAACTTACACGGCATGCTTTTATCAGGAGCAATCAACCAGCTAGTATTCTGTTAGTGTCTTCGCATCAGATTTGAGTTGACATGTGTTGTATGGTGAAAATAATTGGAAATATTGACAGAATTATTTACAAAAAATTAACTAATTTCTACATATTTGTATCTTGAAATATTCTTTATCGAAATGATCTTTTTTGGTTTTAAATAGGGTTTAACTCGTTCTGCCGTCCATTTGTTATTTTCAACTGGTAACAGTAGTGCAAGCATTTGTCTTTGTCAATCTTGAGGCACGCATTCGAAGTATAGCCTTGAGATAGTAAATCTGATGTTGATCTAAGATAATCTTAAACTGTTTTATTAGGAAAATATTTTTATATGCCGTTGATAGTTTTATCAGGTTTATCATACACGGATTTGGGTTATAGCTTTGGTATCTTTCTTGGATCATAAAATAAATGGAATTTGTAAAATGATTGACAAATAATACTAACAAAACAGGATAACAAGGTTATGATTTCTGCCCTAAACTGCGGGATTTTTTTTGTGTCCTAATATACTGTAAAACAGTAGAATTGTTTGAACGTACGAAATATAATTTGCTAACGATTCTGATGGTTTTTTTTTCTAATTCTGTGTTTTCATTCAAAATCCGAAATAACATGTTCTCATTTAATTTTCATAATTTTGGTCTGAACACTGCTGATGAGGAATGTTTTTTTTCAAACCGGCCGTCTAGTCTTGCAAAATTTAAACGGGTTTAGTCCTAATCACAACCATTGGGCTGGTATCTCTAGATCTGCTGTTGGACTAGGCATTCCCGATATTATCGTTAACCAAAAGGCAATACACATTTTTTCTGATAAACATTGTTTATCAAAGTTATCTACATCTTCCCAAAAACACTAAACTATGCTTAATTGTTCAAAGTATTGCATTTGGTGGCTTTTGAAAAATACGCCTTGTTCCTTCTATTTTCATTATTAAATCTCTTAAAATATCTGGATTTCCATCATTTTGGTCCAAGCACTACTGGTGAGGAATTCTATTAGATAAAACAAGTTTTATAATATTTTAAACAAATTTTAACAATTAATTTGCGTAAAACGTATTTCAAGATATGCTATACGTTTTGATACTGCAATGCTGTTAAATATTTTTTAAGTAAAAGTATTTATTGTACCATTCTGATCCTCAAAAGCAATAACCTTCCTTGAAATAAAAACAAAATAATTTTTTTTCAATTCATTAAAGATTTCATAAAAACTGCAAATGAATTATTAAATTTAACGGTCAATGTTCAAACCACAATCCTTATAACAAAGTAAAAATAAAATGAGTACGTGAACTGGGAAGTGAGCGTGGTCGCTTCGGACAGGTAATCCCTGTCTAATTAGCTACATCCGCTGTAAAATTATCTTTCGAAATGTGTTTTATATGATGGTTACCATAAAATTGTTCATACAAATATTTCTGTATTTGGAGTAGTAATATACTAACATATTATTATGGGTTATTGGATCTTGTTTTAGAAAAAAAATATGAATAGTATCAAGTGTTGCAAATAGATTATGCATGTAGTTTTTTCAGGCAGATAAATCCTACTGTCAATATTCATTCCCGACACGTGACGGACGTACTTTATAAACGGATAACAAAAATGTATACATAGTATGTATTATTAGTAAACAATAAGAAAATAAGTGGGAGAGTACATCACCAGTTTATACAAAAGTGCTACAGTTCATTTAATGCTAAATCAATGACAAAAATACTAACCAATTACCAAATCACAATCCAGAAGTTAAGTAAAACCTTTGAAACTTACAAGTTAGGTTATTAACCACTACCAGGGAATTGAGGTCGGGTGCTCCAGAGGGGTAAATAACTTCTGTTTAGCTAGCTACACCCGCTACACATATGTAATCAAAATTGAGGGAAAGGAACATGAAACTATGGGATGTCAAATATATCAAGAACAATCCTGGACACAGAGACATCATACTAATAAACAATACCGTGATGACGGTAATAAAACTTTTCGAGGGCCCTGATAAGCCCAGTCTTGCAAAATTTTGATATACAAACACGTGAACGCTTTGTTTCAGCATAAATACTATGCAGATGTATTATGTTGTAAACATTTATCTTGGTTTTTCAAGTTTAGTTCTTGATTAAAAACATAATATGGAAGCAGGTCGATCCAAGCACTAAAAATTGTGTTGCTCTACAAATAGGATACTTATAATTGCAATATAAGTCTGTTATTATAATTTGCAGGTAAATTTTTATAAAATGTTTTGTTTGTTAATTGTAATTCTTAAAGTTGTTACTTTGTGTGTCAAAATATTTGTTTATACATCTATTGTATTTTATTTTATTAATATTTTTATTGTGCTACAAGCTTATTGCTTTAAATGAATAAAGTATATGTAATATGTATATGAATTTATGAGTTTTGACCAACATTAACTTCTATACTTGCCCTTTAACAGAACCGTAACCTCTCATAAACGTTACGTTATTTAAATTTTTGTCATCATTTGGGTTTTTACTTAATATTACATATTATATGAAAAGCATAAAAAACAACGTGTATATAATAAAAAATGGATAATTTGTCACACTTTGAGGGTGATGAATGATAGTATAATTGCTTTGACTATTGTTAATGCCTGTTTACTTCCAGCAATTTTAGACAGTAGTATATTTATGAATTTAAACACCATTAACTGGTATAATTATCCTTTAACACTACCGCAACCTCTAACAAGTCCATACTAATTTTCGATTGTAATTTGAACTTAAATATTATATATTTGAAAATAAAATTAAAAACAATATCTATATAATAACAAAAATGGACAATTTGTCACATTTTTAGGGCAAAGACTGATGGTATAATTCCTCTAACTGTTGTTAATTTCCTGATATATTATAAATATAGTAATTTATTACGTACAGATAAATACGAGTAGACAAATACTCGGGTAATGACTAAATCTTATTTTGTTTATAGGGCATTGTCTTTTTTTAGCGATGCTTGTTTCTCATTAAAACAAACAATTAAAAGACGTCATAAATAGGTTTTTAATGATGAACTTTAGCTAGCTACTGATATATCTATTATAATGCCAGCCAAATTATATTTAACATGTTAATTGAATAAAGAGTTTACTGCAATTTGTAGACGACAGTTAATGCTCATTATAAATAATGAAACTGGTGAATGTTTTAGAGCTCTGTTGAATACTTCTATCTCTCCACCATTAACGCGTCCATTATCTTTCCGGTTGTTGTTCCCTCTCCAGTGCTTGTTGATAATAGTGCTGAGGAAACTTCTGTATCATCAGATCTACACATGCCGAAGAGCGGCTAACAATGTCAAAAGAGGAATACAGACCGACATAAACATAAATAATGTCCAAATCACATTCTTAAAAAGAAATTAAATTTTTTTAAAACTTGTAAATTAAGGTAAACACAAACTTGAAAAGAGACCGGGTGCTCAAAAGGGTAAGTACCTCCGGATTAGCTAGCTACACACGCAACATGTAGAATTTCGTCTGGTTTATACTCATATTTGATTACACACGTAGCTCTAGCTAAAGAGGAAGTATGAAGTTACGCTACGGAACATCCGACCTCACTTTACTGTTTGAAGTTCATGTATTTAACTAAATTTGCCAGTTTTTAAGGTATGTTTGGTTTTGATTCAACCCTAAATAGATCAAGGTTATTTAGAAAACAGATAAACAGTGTAAATATGAAGTAAGTGAGGGATGGATTACTGTTTAAAACCACAGTAAATATCATAATTAAATTCGACTGGATTTCATAGGTACAAACTAAGATTACAAACTTGATTACGTTACTTGCAATATAGGGCATTTAAATAAAAACAAATTAACTAATCGTGTGTGGGAAATGGAGGCAACATTACAAAGCGAACGCCTTAAAAATTCCTATGAAGCTATATATTGCCAGACAAATTTTTCAAAATCAATTAATTCTATCAATTTGAAACTGTATGACAAACGTGATGACTTCAAATTTTCTTTTGTCAACTTTCCTTTCCTATGCCGCGATATACCTGCTTCTACTTCTTAACATGCTTAATATGTATCTGTTTCATAATTAATACTGTAGCCTTTCGTGGGCGTCATAATTTAGACATAAGTCTAAATATGAAGCATAACTTGTAGAATCAGTCACAATTTTTATTTCAGGCTCACTAGGATAGATGGCATTCACATATACATATATTCACATGTTTTGGATTGTTAAGAGATAGAGTGTCGTCTATATCTGCATATGGAGGTGAATGATGGTGGCAGCTTTTCATAAAATAAATTATATGATTAAAAAGAGCACACATATAAAAGTAATACGAATTATCAGTAAAACAACTTTTGACATTGTATTCTTGCAAGCTCAATTGATATGTTTTCTTTCCCAGTCAATGTAATAAAAGTGCTCACGTTATGTGTTTAGATTTGTTTCTACCATCTTCTCATCGTTTAAGTAGTTAATATTGCACTCTGTGTTGTAAACCTTTTCATTAAATATGTATGGTAAAAGAATATTCACAATTTTAGTCAAGCACTAATGATCAGGAACTGGAACTAATTACGTAAAACCCGTCTTGTGCTGTAAAATTAAAACTGGCAAAATATGTAATTAACATATTATTTATTATTATTTATTCGTTTTTTACTTTATTTTGTTTACTTTTTATCAAATATATATGGTATAGGTTAACATATTATTTATTCGTTTTGCACTCTATGCTGATAACATTTTATCAAATATTTACAACTGAATCTCTTATTCTTATTCGATTTTTAAAAAACATCATCAAATATTGCTTAGTTCTCCATTAAGCATGAAACGATTCAATACACACGCCTTTGATGTTTCATTGCTTCAGTTATGCATAACCAACTGTTAGATCTTATTGTATTTTAATGCTAAAAGCACAGCTTGAAGCTTAGTATATAGCGTTCGGTGATGGTACCGTATTCATTAATGTACTAAATTTTGTTATGTATTTAAAATATATGTAGGTTGCTTTTTTAATTTTTGACTTGTGTTCAATTAATTCCTTCATGATTACAAACATGATCGCGTTCCTTCCTAGGGCTTTGCAATTAATATCGGAAAGGCATTTTGTTTTATAATGCCTGTACCAGCATTGGAGAGATCTGTGGTGCTTAACTGGTAAAGCGGGGAGATTGTTTTTCTCCCCATTTCCCAGTTTTTCTTTTTCTCGAATTTCTGATTAGCTACGATTGATCTATTAAATATCGGTACATTATTGATAAAGTTGTCATTTATAATCAGAATGTCTGAACATCACTGTATTGCATAAAACAAATACTGGATTAATACTAAAACTATGGATACAAATTTTACCCAATGTGCCACTATAACATCAACCGTTTCATTTTTAAATTTTTTTTTCTTTATGACACAACGAATCAGACTACTTACAATTAAATTGTTTATCTGAGGATATTTGACGTGTAGGTTTATCAGGGATCTCAAAACGGTTTATGGTCGTCATGATAGTATTGTTGATAAGTATGACGCCTCAGGATTGACCTGGATACCTTTAAAGTCCCATAATTTCAAGTTACTTTCACTTAATTGGCATTACATACGTTGTGACTGTAGCTAGCTAAAAAGGATATGCTCATTTTTCCAACTTCACTTTCCTGGTGACAGTTCACGTGTTTAACATAAAGTCAGTTGCAAAGTTTTTCTTTGGTTTAGGATTGTGATTCGGACATGTATTAGTATGTTTAATCGAAATGATAATCAGATTATGTACAATGCAACGACCAACCCTGGACTTCAGCCTAAACAACTTCAATATCAGTTACTCTCAACAGGCCACATAGACATCAGATACAACAATAGGCCGGTATCTACCTTAGTTAAGGTAACAAAATAATAAGACAATAACGTTCGTTGTTAGAGTAAAAATATTTGCACCAAAAAATTGGAAATAATGTTCTGTGAAAATCATAGTTATAAAGCATACATTTTAATGTTGGATTTTTCCCTAATTTTTGTCGCTTTCAGCGATTAGAGTTTGTCGTCATTGTGTTCTGTGGTATTTTAACATATAAAATTGCCTAATTTTGCTGCTAAGTCTTAAATTCCTAAAAAACAAAGGTATAATACCTCATGAAAAGTATTTCCTTAGCTAAATTTGGTAAAATATATTTTAGTCCTTTTGGGCATTTTTTAACATCTTGAAAAAATTTTGGTTTCACAATTTTGGTCCAAGCACTACTATTGTTGAATTGTACTCCGCCGTCTAGTGCTATAAAATTAAATCTATTATAATATGTAATACATGGATAACTATGTTTTTGATGCACAATGTTAACTTCATTCTTTCTTTTTTTCGTCTGATTATGGAACTGTTTTAATGCCATTTCACCATATTGTTCTGTAGTATTTAGACAAAAATTAACAACCATTACATCCATACTACTAATTATTATGTGGATGCTTACCCTTCCGGAGCACACGGCCTTACTTCCCTGATGGAACGTGTTTAATTTGTCAGTTTTAAAGTTTTATTTTGCTTTTGTATTATGATTCATTTGTTTTTATGGTATGTTCTACTACTAGTTAGTATGTAAGTCTTTCAGTACTGTATACCTTTATTAGATTTGATGTTACATAATCAAAGCCAACACTAATCTACACTTCTTTATCGGGAGTATATATACATTCATATATATAACTTCTAAAAACGTTTCTTAGATAAATCAATAAGTATATGAGCAGACACTTTTAATCTTCAAAGACGGCATAAAATCAAAAGCAATTCTATTTAACAGCTGGATTTTACTGCTCATAACGGTATTTATACTTGATGGGAAAACAGGTACTTGTATACAATAGTTCGGTTTACATATATTCTAAACAAACATTAGAATATGTTTAATTAATTGTTGTAATTGATGAGATGGATATAAAAGACACGTTGGTACCAGCAATATATTGTACAAGAGTATATGAATCAAAAGCATAAATCGTGTATGGAATGCGTTTTAATTCTTTGTTGAAAAGATAAATAACTAGAGGTGGCATCAACCTTACAGCTATAAAAGATGAGCTGATAGCGTTGGTATTACTAATCGAAGTAGTTAGCTTACCACCTAGGGATGTTAAATCATCGTTACAGAACACAAGTTAACTAGTATATACAGTGCCGTCAAAACACTATGATATATATACACATTATGAATTTCATTCAGATTCTGAAATTGTTTTAACATGTAACTGGGATTTATTAAACGAATCTTAAATCTGAAAATGGAGAATATCAGTGATGTAAATTCATCCGAGGTTGAAGAGGATTTAACAGGAACATTTCTAGGATATCCGGTAAATTCTCTCTCTCTCTCTCTCTCTCTCTCTCTCTCTCTCTCTCTCTCACACACACACCTATTGTATTTGAGTTTACAAAGTTAAATTGTAAGATTGATAAATATGTGTGTACTAGTACATTGTAGAAACGGTGAGTTTTTTTAAAATTGTTTTTTATTTAAAGTTGTATTGGAAAAAGGCTTTTAGATGGATATAAATAAATTCTATTTTAATAGTTCATCATTTAATCGCAGTCTTACCAACCAAAACATTTATATTTAGTGTTTTTTGTTGTATTGCATCTGTTTTGCATTACGACAATAAAATATCTACAAATAACCGTGCTTGCTTCAACAAAAACAAAAACTGTTTTCGTATCACAATAACATTTTTTCCACTTAACTGCATTAAATGTCTACACCATGTATTGTAAATCACGATGTACATTACATCATTGCATACACAAAGGTAGTTAAATACTAGTACCGCCATTCATACATTTTTATCCATCCCAAACTGGACCAGTTGTTCGAAACATGATTGGCTTAATCAATGATTAAAAAATATGAAAGAAGTCAATAATAATAATAATATTAATAATAATAATAAACATTATCAAATTGATAGTTTTATAATGATTTGGTTACATTTGATGGAATTCTATTCACTTTCAACATTTTCAATATTTATTTTACAACAGATCTGAAATTATACAAAATTCCAATTTTGACTAATGAATTTAATTACTTGGTGGAAATCTACAGTCTAAACATTTTAACAACATACATGTTTTGTTGAATCGCAATTTGAAATGTAATGCTTGCTATATTAATGCAGACAAATAAATTATTTATTCAATCACAAGTCAATTTAAAAAGTAATGCTTGTTATATTAATGTAGACACACATATTATTTTTTAAAAGCAAGTCAATTCGAAAAGTATTGCTTGTTGTATTAATATAGACAAATATATTATTTGTTGAATCGCAATTTGAAATGCAATACTTTCTATCTTAATGCAGACAAATATACCATTTATTAAATCGCAAGTGAATTCAAGTAATACTTCATATTTAGGACAAAAATATATTTCGTTTTCATTAATAAGGCTATCATTTGACAAGTCAATCTCGAAAGCTTGCTAGCACGTAGGCGACCGTATGAGAAAAGGTGAACAATGACTTTGACTATGGTCAAGTTTTTTAAACAATATTAACGATTGCTATAATCAAAGACATATTGGTGATGTTTTAATCATACAAAATTAAAAACAAGTGTTTTGGAGAAAAAAACCATAAACATCATCTCTTTTATAGCTAACGGGAATGGAGGTGTTTATTTTTCTGACGCCTGTTGCGTCACTTCATTTGTCAATGTCAACTTCAAGTTGATTTAAACGTGGTGATTTATATGTTTCTAGTTTATTTTATCATCTAATTTCATGTTATCTGTTTAGTATCAGTAAGTAATTTGGTAGTATCACTTTATAGAAATTAGTGCCTTGTTACATTAATTATTTAATTAAGATTATCGCATATACAATTTCGAGCAATAGTTGTATGTAATACAATAAAAAAAGAATGTGTAACTAATATAAAACATATACCAGAACTTGGTAATATGAACCGAACGGAAAAAGACAATAAAAGTAGGTTAAACAACCGCCAAATAAGACAAACACGGTATCTGATTATAAAATACCGACTTTTGATTCAGACCGAATCATATGGCCACTGTTCTGGTACTTCCAACCATTTCACAATAGAGGTTTATACATATGTACATTTATTTTGGCTGGTATCAATACACTTTTATTGGTATGGCAATCAAAAACGCAATGTCTGCGGCAGAAGCTCACGAAGTATGTACCAAGCAATACCATCATGAAGAAGGAACAATAAACTAAGGGAATAAGTAAACAAAAACAAACATACTAATCCATGTCCGAATCAAAATCCAGAAGCAAAGTAAAATCTTTGGAACTGACAAGTTAGGTTAGACACGTGAATTTCCACCAGGGAAGTGAGGCCGGGTGCTCCGGAAAGGTAAGCACCTCCTGTTTAGCTGGCTACAGCCGCCACGTGTAAACAAGAGAACACGAAGACATTCGATCACTGATAGTTTATAATTCGACATTTGATAGCTATATAGGCATTGGAAATTTGTGCCCAGTGGTGATTATATAACAGTAGAGTGATTTCAACCATTCCACCAATTTAATAACCACTTAAACATCAATACATACATTTCGAAATATGACAGACACTGTCAATCAAAAACAAACATACTAATCAATGTCCTAATCACAATCCAGAAGCAAAGTAAAGACATATGATTGTCCATCGGTGACTATATAGTACAATTAGAGTGTTTTCAACCATTCCACTATTTTTTACAACCACTTGCATATGAATAACGTGTTACATACAGTTCATATTTCTTTAAAATAAACCTTATACTTATAAAAGCAACCCGACCTGTATATGTCACCCAAACCATTTAATATATATAGGACATATATACTATGCTTAAATTCATCTAGTTATGGCCAACAAACAGCCAAAATACTGTAAAAATAAATTGGTCTAATTTCGTCGAACACAGAGCCGAATAGTATTGTCAAGATTAATTTGACTTTTAACCTTTAGCGATCAATTTGTCTACCATTTAAGTCAACTCAATTCTCTACAGAATATATTGATAAAAATACATATACTTCATAAGTCATCTGATGCAATCAGTACATCCTTTAGCAACACAAAACATCTGACCAATATTGTGGATACAGAATATTTTGTAATAAGAAGCGGTTCTGAAAATGAACACTTTTGTATATATCACAGTATGAATATTAGATTCATTTAGTAATTCAGATATGTGGACTTGCAATTGAATCCGGCGAACACAGTATGTTATCTCGAATTATCTCGAAGTACCAGCGTTATCATTATCATATTTATTGCTATATTATAATAATATAATAATCATCATGTTTTGTATATAGTCATTTCTATCTTTTATTGTTAACTCTTTCTCTTTGTATTCTTTCTTTCTAACCTCTCATAAAGAGGAACTCAAGAATACATATCAATACATCCTTTGGCAACACAAAACATATGTCCAATATCGTGGAGACAGAATATTTGTAATAAAACGCGGTTCCTAAAATGAACACTTTTTTCATAATGACAAATGTAAACTCCGATGATGTTGCAGTCCGACGATGTCGGTTATGTCTACTTTTTAACTGCCTGAATATTGGACTTATTTGGAGGTCAGGAAGACGAATAGAGTAAAACAACTTCGCAGGTTTAGATTTACCTGGAGATTGGAACATACCATGTTTAACAAAGCTTACATTTCCTGGGCACCTAGCCTCACTTCATTGGTGTTAATATGTTTGATTTAATTGTCCAGTTTCTTACGACATCTGACCTCGCTTTCCTGGTGAAGGGTCTCTCTGTTTTTGGCTGGAATCGCCGATTTTTCGGGGTTTTTTGCTTTGTTTTTTTTTCTTCATTGAGATTTGAACGTGAACTAGTGTATTTGTTTTAGATTATAATTTGTTTTGCTATTTTGTTTTGGACATGGGCTGGTATCTTTGTATTTAATTAGTACATTCTTTAGTTACAACATCAAAGAATATAACGCCTTTGTTCACGTATATGGATTTATCACAACATAGGTGATAATGTACACGTATTTTATTTCTTTTACAAGGAAATTTAAACTCTCCTGGTATTTTGCTGTTTAGGTATTTAAAAGCAATGCTTATGGTATTTTATAATACTTAAGTTCAGTTTGAGAGTTTTCAGTTTAATAACAGTTGGGATTCAACGAGTTTCGCTGTAATTATATCTAAACCTTAACAAAAAACTTAAGAAGGCATTAGAACATCGTTTAAAAATGTATAAAAGGTTTCTGGAAAATTCTGTTCTGGTGTAAGTAAAGGATGAAAAGTCATATGTAAAAATAAAAGGGTATATTATGTATGAAAAGAAAAAAATATGCACATTAAAAAAGAACTATACTGGCTCTATAAAAAGGATAATCTTAACTAATAAAAAACAAAATATTACAGTTTATGTGAGTTAATTTCATCAATTCATAGTGAACTAACATGAAAAATCTACAAAACCCTGATAATAGATAAACATCACATTTCACGGTGAATCCAGGTAATAAAACTTAGAGTAGGAAGTCGAATGCATTTGGTTAAGCAATGAGTACTGGATTTGATTCTGCGTGGTACAAACATTTCTTTTTCGTGTAGAATGTAGAATTTTTTGTGAATGTCATATTGGTATTACACCGAGAAAACTTAGTTTTATATGATTATATAGTGTTGTATTTTTGATATATGGTTGACACACCGAAAATGTTCTCGTGAGTGTGTGAATGCAAAGTGTTATTGTCATTCTTATATATTCTATGTTTAATTTAATAAAATAAAAATAAAAAACCCACTTATCTTCCGTGGGCATGAAATAGAGAAATAAATGATCATATGTTAAAGTAGGGTTGTTTGTGTAAGTTCAGTTCATGTGGTAATGACAACGCTTTGGGATAATCGCTAATAAGATTTTGCTCACAAAATGTTAAATGACTGTGATTTTTGACATCACACTACCACATGTGATAATTTGATTATGTTTCCGCGTGGTACAAAGCATTGTTTTTCGTGGGAACGAAATAAAGATCAAAATAATTGATCATACATTAAAGTATGGTTGTTTGTGTAAAAGTTCAGTTCATGTAATATTATTATACCTTTTGTAAGTTTCTCGAAATTTGATTGGTTAATAAGCGTTTGGGCAAATTTAATGTCACCCTCGGATTTCAGAAAATTTGACGTCACCCCTCGAAATTCATTGTCAACCTCGGCTTCTCCTCGTTTGACAATGAAATTTCTCGGGTTGACAATATGCACTGTCATCCTATCAGAAATGTAATATTTATATAATGGCAACGCTTTGGGATAATCGCTAATAAGATTTTGCTCAAAGAATGTTAAATGGCTGCGATTTTTGACGTCGCACTACCACATGTGATAATTTGATTATGTTTCCGCGTTTCACAAAGCATTGTTTTTCGTGGGAAAGAAAGATCAAAATAATTGATCATATACATTAAAGTAGGGTTGTTTGTGTTAAAGTTCAGTTCTTGTCGAAATGGAAACGCTTTGGGATAATCGCTAATAAGATTTTGCTCGCAAAATGTTAAATGTGATTTTTGACATCACACTACCACATGTACACGTGATAATTTGATTATGTTTACAGATTTAACATTAGCTTTTAATGCATTATTGGGAAAAGATTATTCCCTCCAGAAACTAAAAAATTAACACAAAAGCCTATAATAAACTTTTTAAACAAATACCACTCAATCAAGAAAGAATAAATAATAATGGCATCGCATTGATGGAGCAAATAGGAATAAAAAACCTACAGCAATGAGAAGATACCTGGAAAGGAACAAAATTAATATTGTAAGATATTTTACTCTTTGGCTTTATCTGATAACTACACGTGTTTTATCTACTTACAATTAATGCTACACATTTGTATGACATCGCCAGGATATTAAGCAATATACATGTATACTCATCAAAATAAACAGATATTGCTTCCGAGTGGTACAAATCATTTGGTTTTTTTTTTGTGGGCAAGAAAGATCAAAATAGTTGATCATACATTAAAGTTTGATTGTTTGTGTAAAAGTTCAGTTCATGTTGTATTGGAAACCCTTTGGGATAATCGCCGATAAGATTTTGCTCACAAAATGTTAAATGGCTGTGATTTTTGACATCGCACTTCCACATGTGTTTACAGATTTTACATTAGCTTTTAATGCATTATTTGGAAAAGATTATTCCCAGAAACTAAAAATTAACACAAAAGCCTATCTGTAACTTTTTGAATTCGAAAACAAGTACACGCAAAAATGCCTTAAAACCCTCCTCTATATAAAGGCCACTTGCTTTTAAAGGCCAGTAACATTTTATCCCAATTGCTCTTTACTCCTGGATTTGGACCTGTATATAAGAGCCACCTGCCCATAAAGGCCACTTTTACTAGTTCCCATGGATGGACTTTATAGACAGGTTTGACTGTATATATAATCCACGCAATCAAGAACACGGAACAATACAAGTTAATGACGAAACAGCAACATGATAATACATATATGTGGTTTTCTGACGTAGCTGATTGCACGAGTTTATTGTTCGGACCACAGGCGCTTGGGGTCAGGTATTTTTTTTCAATTTATTATTTTATCGACCAAGCAATGATATATTTTGCTATTTTATCATATCTGACAATGTTCTGAACTAAATGCACCAGAAATAAACTGATTTTATTGCACTTTAAAATTTTCTTGATTTTCTCTATTTTTTATATAGAGAAAATCAAGAAAATTCTTTGGCTTAATCTGTCAATGGATTCACAATCAACTATTTTATATTGATTTTTGATCCGATTCGAAAAAAATCTGTCGGAAAAAGGAATTCCCCTAAAAGTAGTTCCGGCTACTATGGTGATACGGAATATTGTATTGCACGTGTGCGATACGGACTTTTGTATCACATGACAAGAAAATATAATGTATCGCTATAGTAAGATTCAATGGGTATGTGATAAATATACAGACGAATCATTTCAGTTTGTGTCGCCAGTTAGTGACTGTAATTAATGTATTTTCACTATAAAGCTTTCGTCAATGTTCAAATAGATTTGTGTTTTTTTTACAATTACTGTAGTATGCAACACTCGATTCTGCAATTCAACACTGGCTCATTAACTTATTGGTTTCCTTTAATAATTAATAGTTTAAAAAAAAAACTAATTACAATCTAAACAATGACAAGCAGTCTACCGAATTATTGTGATATTTGTTATGTATATAACAGGACAGTTGATTACTGGGATATAACATACATCGTGTAAAAGATGGGTTGGTTAAAGTTACCATACAATCTACACACCTGTCGAAAGTTTATCACTGAGTAATAAAAAAAATTAAATAGAATTTTGGTCGTGATATGAATACCTAACTGTCACGAACATATAGCAGCTACCGAAAAGCTGCTTATAAAGATATCAAACTATATAGGGGCCGAGAAGGGCCGACAATTGGCATTTATATTAGTATTGCGTTTAACTTTCGACAAGTCTGCACTGCACATATTGTGTTGATATTACCATTGGTTACAGATCGTAAAGTAAACTTAAGGTTTTGAAAACGAGATCAGCAGAACAAGTCACTAAAACTATCACCATTATATTAGTTCAGTGGTAGGGTGCTCGCTTGAAATGTTCGAGGTCGTGGGTTTGAACACCGGCCGGGTCTGACCAAGATTTGATAATAGGTAGCGACAGTTCTTTCCTCAAAACACTCGTCATTTAGAAATGAAAGTCAGGAGGTCCTTCGGAAGAGACCTTAAAAACCGCGGTTTCACGGTAGGCATGACACGTTAAAGAACCATCCCTGAAAATTGCACTGAACAAACTGCGAACGTCAAAATTTCTGTCACTTTACCTAAAGCTGATGAAGTCTCGATATAAATGAATTATTCTTGACTGGGACGTACAACCCCAATTAATCAATAAAAAAAACTATCAATCAATCTTTATCCTGTCCGATTAGTGTGTCATGATGAAGTTTTCACATGGCACCAAGTGACCTATGCCCCAAGTGGTTAGACACATAACACTACAGTTTAAGATTCATTATAAATAAAACATTTGCATATTTTCTTACAACAGTGTCGTATTTGATAAATGAGTTTACAAAACTGAAGTCTTTGATTACAGAACTTATGTCTTTGATTGACAACAGTGTTGTATTTTAAACTGCTGCCAAGAAAGAAAACGGCACCTAATCACGGAATGTATATGACCTACAGCTGGTTGTAAATAAGCTGCAGATAAACTCGTGAAAGATACCTTATAAATCAGGCGAATGTAGATAAGATTAACTGGCTACGTATAAAAACTTAAAACGTAGTAGTTTAGAGTAACAGTGTTAATAAGTCAGAATCTTTCAGAAAAGTAAATATAGTCAACCTTGTCTATAAAGGTCGCCCAAGGGAAGCAGTAAAATGACTTTTTTGGGCAGGTGGCCTTTATATACAAGTTCAAATAATAAGAATAAAGAACAATGGGAATACAATTCTACTGTCCTTTATAAACAGGTGGCCCTTTTATGGAGTGGCTTTTAAGGCAGGTTGGACTGTAATAATCTGATGAACTCTTACACTATTGTTTGTCTTTAATGTTTAGAAACAACAATTTTCTTAAGTTTTGTACATTTTAAATCTTTGAATGCTAACATTCATTTTTTGTTTAAAAAGGAGTCTATACATCGACCACCCTAGCAGCCGGGCCTCGACTACTTTTTATTAGTTCAGTGTTAACATTTCGACAGGTCTGTACCTTACTCGTACTTGAAAAAATATATAGTATGATATGGTACGATGATGGTCGATAGCGGCCGTCAATGTATGGTTTGTAGTTGTATTTTGACATAATATTTTTGACTGACAAAAACGTATCGTTGAGATCATTCATTTGTATAGTAACTTTACTTTTTAGCCGCTATTTGCAAAGTATATATACTGTCAAACCTGTCTATAAAGGTCATCCAAGGGAACAAGTATAAATCAGTATAAGTGGCTTTTATGTGCAGGTGGTCTTTATATACAGTACAGACCTGTCGAAAGTTTAACATTAAGATAATAAATTTGTACTGTTATGTTTATCTCTGCCCCTCGTTGGCTACATTTCCACAGCTTATCGGCAGCTATTATATATCCGGTAACTAACTATCCACTCGGTTGCCGAGCTTCACTACCTTTTGTAACCTTAAAATTTTGTATGTTTTAAACTTTCGACAGGTCTGTACTGTACAGCTGCAGGTTCAAATAATAAGAATAAAGAACAATTGTACAATTCTACTGGCCTATATAAGATGGTGTCTTTATAAAGAGGTGGCCTTTGAGGCAGGTTGGAGTGTATTAAAATGATTTAAACCAAATTACCGTCAATAAGATATAAGGCTCTATACCACCTCTTAGCATTTTATACATGAATAACATAATCACGGATTCCCCTAGAGAATATAATGTAGAAGTGTTTTGTGTCGATGAACGACAAAACGAAGATTTATTATTATTTAACAGAACATTATTGAATTAGGTTAAAAAGCACTCCTTGCAATGTATAATCAAGATTAGGTTAATTGTATATAGCTTTGACTGAACTTATGGCATGGTGAAGCGTGCTTCTGTGCGTCTGAGCGTAAACTTTGTACTTCTATTCTGAAACCACTTGTCCAATTTCAGCTAAATTTGGTGTGAACAATTCCTACTTCGTGGAGTTTCTAAAGCCAGTGTCTCGTTCGGCATTTAATTATTAGATTACCGCCTTCACCTTCAGTAGAAAAAGATAAGCAGGCATTATGGATGGATTTGGTTCAAATAAGTATACAGAAAGATGTCTAGCCATTAAAAATTTAATGTTTGTTTCCATAACCTTTTCACTGGTTTCACTGGTTTTAGCATTCTATGCATTAAAAATAACCGAGCTTCTCTGAAACTGTTTGGTTCAGTAAAACTGATTTGGTGTGGAAGTTTCATTGATGGAGTAGACTCAAGTTTGTACCAGTACCCGGTCGAACATTCTTGAAAGATTGTCTACATTAACAACAAAAATGATATATTACCATTACATGCATGTTGATGGAATTAGTTCGTCTAGTATGCAAAATCGTGTGTGTCTAGCCAATTAACATGTGCAATAATAGTGAGATCTTATAAAATTGTTCGTTATTAGTGGAATAAAACCGCACGCTCATATTCAGTCAAACCTGTCTATAACGGCCACCCAAGGAACAAGTAAAGGTAGCATTTATAGGCAGGTGAACTTTATATACAGGTTTAAATAATATGAATAAATGACAATTGGGATATAATTCTACTAACCTTTATAAGCAGGTGATACTTATTTAGAAGGTTGTCATTTAGACAGGCTGGACTGTAAAACAATTTTGTGTGTGTGGTCCTTTGGTGGATGCTCATAATGGCTGCATGTGGGTAACTAGATGAATTATGAGCTAACCAATAAAAGAGTCACCTGTTTACGTAGATTTATTAATTAACAATATTTGTTATTGATACAATACGTAAAAATCTGCCTCGCCAAAAATTCACAAAACTGGGCCAATATGAGATAAACTGGGTCAATATGAAAAAACTGGGCCAATATGAAAAAACTGAGCCAATATGGGCGCGTTCAAATATTCTGACATCATTTCATTAAAAACAAAATGGCTGACCACATAGCGCTTCAAAAAATCCAAAAGGGGTAATTTTTTCCGATTACAAAATATGCTTATTTTATGTGGAAAAGTAGCTTTTAAATAAAAGTAACTCACAAAATATATAAAAAGCTACACATTTTCATTCGCTCGCCTCTCAAATCTTGTAAGCGTTTCCTTGACGCGGCACGAACGACAACAACGTGCAGCGAATGTCAGACAAAAATGTTTGTTCTTTGGAAGGTATGCTTGAGGTTTTATCGCTTATGAAATGATGGCAAAAATTGAAGATTCTGACTTAAAAAACATTCTCTTGGATATCGAGACCGATTCTAATCAACACTTGATAAAAATATCAGAATTGCGATGTAACAATCGACGATACTGATAATTTTTTTGAGAGTATGAACTGTCAATTAATAAAATTATCATTAATCAGGTATTTTTATATTGGCCCATTTATTTGGCCTCGGTGTGACATATTGGCCTTTTGCCTTCGGCCTCGGGCCAATATGACACACCTTGACCAAATAACTAGGCCAATACGAAAAACCTATTAAATAATACAATAGTATAAATTAATATTGACTATCAAACTAAACATGGAATCATCATTTCAATATGCCGTCCCCTCCCAAAAAATTAGTGCTTCTCTTTGTGAGTACTCGTTTAATTTCTGATAAGACGAAAGTTGACGCCACCAAGAATAATATTATTTTACTATCCTCACTTGCAAAACAAATCAATAAGCTTTAGAAAAGTCGTGTCCAGTTTCCTACAAAAACTATAATTATACACACGACGTAAGACACGGTATCCGATTCACATATAAAAATGTCTGATTTCAATAAAATATATTGGTAGGAAATTTGACCTTATTTAAATTTGTTAATAAAAGTGAATTGTATCAACATGTAATATTGAGATGGAGTCAAAATTTAGAAAAACGTGGGTTGTTTTGTTGATAATAAATTGAAGCTGGGTTGTTTTTCTGTTTTTGTATCTAATTGACGTACTTCAGTATTATCTCTTAATATGTATCTACTTCATGATCAATAACACGATTTTATGATACAAATTAATACTTTCTATGATGACATATAAACAAAGCATTTAAAAAACAAAATTCAAACATCATTCATTAATATTAATTCAAGTGTGTCGATAGCTGTTGTCTCTATTATATTGTGTAATAACATTAGCCGATTCTCTTTTCTCGCCATACGGATTTCAAAGAAAAAACGTACTGGAGACACCATCAACAAAATGTTAGCGTTCTTGATAGACAACATATTGGTTAAGTTTGGTAATATAATTTTCCAGCAAACAATTGGTATGCTAATGGGTACAAACTGTGCACCATTGCTTGCCGCTTTGTTTCTTTATCCATATAAAGCAGAATTTATTCAGAACCTTGTTGCATCTGGAGAGAAGATCGTCCAACTTCACATACATATATACAGATGGTATTTTCTATTTCTTAACAACCTTAATTTTGATACTTTGCGAATACCGTCTATCCTAGTGAGCTTAAAATAAAAGTAGCGACTGATTCTTCAAATTCTGCTTCATATTAAGACTTACATTTTGATGCCCACGAAAGGCTACATTGAAGCTGTATGGAATTGCGATGACTACATTTTTTCTATTTTCTACTATGCAGTTATATATATATATATACCTGCTTCTCCTGCTTATGGTGTATTTGTTACACAATTAATACGCTATGGCAGAGCTTTTTACAATAAAGCTATTTACAAACATTGTTAACAGGGATTTGGAAAATCTAGACGTATCAAGGCCCTCAAAGAGACGTTATCTCAGCATTGTTAATAAGTATAATGTCTCTATGTCTAGGATTGCCCTGAATGTATTTGACACCCCCTAGTTCCATGTTTCTTTCACTCTCAAATGTGATTAGACACGTGACCGAATGTAGCTAGCTAAATAGGTGTTTACCCTCCCGGAGCACCCAGCCTCACTTCTCTGGTCGAAGCTCACGTTTTTAACCTAATTTACAAGTTATAAAGTTTTTACTTTGGTTTAGAATTGTGATTTGGACATGGATTAGATTAACATGTTTGTTTTTGATTTGCTGTTTCTCTCATAAACATTGATTGTTTAGTATTCTTGATTGCATTGTCTGTTGCTCAGTACATGTTCTTCGGTAAAATTGTTTTCAAAATAGCACTGCAAATTGGTTCTATCACTATCAAATTTAACACAAAATATTTATAATTTGTCTGTGATATAACTGGTGTTAATTAGTTTAGCAATAGTTTTATTTAAAAAACTTTATGTATTGTTATTTTTAGTTTTACATTTTAAATAGTTTGTGTTATTGATGCTATTGTATCTTTTACATTTTCTAGCCGCGAATGGCTGTGTCATATACCATTTTTTTTAATTTAATCATAAAATACATTAAAAAAATATTGTCATTTTTTAAATGTATTTTATGATTAAATTTAAAAAAAATGGTATATGACAGCTGCAATAATGCATATGTGGCTCTAAACCATAAATTTACTCACTTACTCACTCACAAAATAAACACCTGTTGCATGAAATTTTTAGGCTTAACTTCAACAGTTGGTTCATCATTTAGCTAAGTATGTAACACTTGATGATGAAATCTTTACTTTTAAGATGAATTGATTTTTTATCAAATGTTATCAAAATGAAAATCAGAGCGTATAACCCCAAGAGTTTATTTAAAGGATTTGATTTGATGCATTTTCTTGTATTAAAACATTGCGTTGGATGGAAAACATTTAGGTCACAAATAATAGACTGTGTTATATGTTGTATGGAAGACGTTGGTGGTAGTGATAGTGACATCTGACAGAAGATGAAGTGATTGTGTCGATGTGTAAATGTTCATAACTGACACAAAGATAGAAAAGACATTACTTACCAACGTATATATAAAGTATATGATAGAGAGCTCGTTACTCGGTCTGCATTAATATAGTATACTCTGAATTGAAAAACTTCGATTTAATTAGCTGGATTTATAAAACATTTCATGATAATGAAGAACTTGAGTGACATAGAGGAGTCTAAGGAAGATTTAAAATTAGAAGGAACATTCCTTGCTCATCCGGTAATGAGATCTTTCTCTCTCTCTCTCACACACACACACACACACACCACACACACACACACTCTCTCTCTCTCTCTCTCTCTCTCTCTCTCTCTCTCTGTGTGTGTGTGTGTGTGTGTGTGTGGATATTTTAACAGTGTAACAGTGTAAAGTAGGGACAGGTGAGATAAATCGTGGGGACAATGCGAGATTAAGGACATTTTCAGTATTTAAATGTGAGATCATTTTTGTAGGGACAGCCTAATGTCCCCATTTAACCTAAACCCTACTGTTTTGTACATAAATAACGTTTTAGAGCATTTCAACTAACCTACTCTTAATTTGGGAACACAAAATTTGTCCCTACGTTATTGGTGGCGCCCCCACTATGCTTGTACTGGAGCAAATAATTGTCCCCAGATCAACAGCTGGAACACTCCCCCCACCTCTCAGTAATTTTTGTATATGTGTGTACATGTACATGGTTTATTTTCGTAAATAATTACAGGACTAATAGAATATTTAATCTTTGTTGAAGTATGTACTCGTAATTGACCGTAAACCTATTTATTGTTAAAACATAAACAATGTAGCGATGGATGTTTGTATTTAACCAAAAATGCAACTAAATGGTACATGTTTGTATATTTGTATAATAGTTTTATTTGACTTTTATAAGATAATAAGTAAAATATTCACAAAATTCAATTAAAAATAATATTTTGCAAAATCTTATAATTTTAAATGGTAAGCTGCAAGAAGTACGTGTCTGTTGAAAACATTAAGGATCTAGAATGTTTATGTTTGCATAATCTTAACGGTTTAAATATCGGACAATTAGAAGAAAATTTTTAAAGTCATGTGGTGCCACACAGGGAAATCTTAATTTTAGATTTAATATATTATGTTTAACGAGACTTGCCGAGTTCTGGAGAAACTATAGTAGAATAAACGTTGGATTTATCTATCATGCACCACAAGTAGTGACTAAAAACAACATAGCAGTACATGTCCAAATCACAATCCCAAAAGCAAAGAAAATTAAACACTTAAACTTCAAAGAAAAAAGCTGCATCGATTCAATAAAAATTCAGTTTCAACATATTCTCATCCTATCTATTCGCCTTTGAATTCATTGACAAATCTTGGTGTAAAAGGGAGGGTGAGTGCAATATGGACATTTTTGCAGCTTTTTTCTGTCTAGGGTGTAAGAAAACATTTTCTACCCCATTCGTTCGTGGTTCTTTCAACTCGTCATTCAGAAATAAAAATTAAAGGAGCCATTCGGAAGAGACCTTAAAAACACGGAAGGCGCGGCATGTTAAAGAACCCTCCCTGCAAATTGTTCTTAGCGCATTGCAAATGTAAACTGTTCTGGCATTTCACATATAGCTGGTGACATCTCGATATAAGTGAAATCATCTTGACTAGGACGTAAAACCCAATTCAGTTAATCATCCAACTGCTTCGTAACTGAACATATTTATATTATCAGGGCATTATGACTCGCTGTGTACAGTTAAACCTGCCTTCAAAGGCACCTTTATAAAAAGGCCAACTGATTTAAAAAACCAGAATTTTTTCTTTAAATTGCTCTTTATTTATGTTATTTGAAACCTGTATGTAAGGGCCAAACTATCCATAACAAATGAAGATTAATGTTACTGTTTCTCTTGGGTGGTCTTAATAGATCGGGGTTTACTTTATGTCATGAAAGATCAGATCCTGACATTAAATGATAACCTTGTTAATGACCTCTGTCTCTGGTTTTTTTGACAAAAAGAAACCTTAATAAATCATAAAACACTATCTTTTCAAGAACTTGGTAATTCAAAAATTCACGCTCGTATCTGTAATCAAATATTTAATTTACACATCAGTAAAATCTAGACCTAACCATTATCGATTTTGTTTCTGAAAATGGAACATGCATAACTGAAACTCGATGGATTATTCTTTTTGCTAGAACTTTTTAGTTCCAACCAATATTGATCAAAATTGCATAAATAAATCAGTGTATCATTTACTTTTTATTTCAACTTTGTTTGTCCTCTGGCAAAGCCTATACATGTGCTATATGTATACTTTGTAGTTTAATATCTAAAATGTAAATTTGCGTGATATAGTGAAAGCAAAAATACAAGCAAGAATATTCATTATTTCCCAGAAGATGTCTCTAACGAGGCAAACAAAATTAGTTCTAAAATCATCATAACTATACAACCTGTGTAGATGTGCCTATCAGCCCTAGCATTGTCTCTGACGAAGCAAACAAAGATAGTTCTAAATTCATTACAACTATACTACCTCATTGTGTAGGCGTGCTTATCAACAATGTCATTGTTCACTGAAACATCACACTCTCTCGCATTGGTCGCACGTAACTCTTAGTGTATACAATTACGAATTAACATACAGTCAAACCTTTGCGTGATACTGTGAAAGAAAAAAATACAAGCAAGAATATTCATTATTTTCCAGAAGATGTCTCTGACGAGGCAAACAGAATTAGTTCTAAAATCATCATTACTATACTACCTGTGTAGGTATGCCTATCAACCCTAGCATTGTTCACTGGAACATCACGCTCTCGCATTGGTCGCACGTAACTCTAAGTGTATACAATTGCAAATTAACATACAGTCAAACTTGTGCTAAAGACTGCCTCTATATATTAGAGCCATCTGCTTTTAAAGTCCAGTAAAATTGTATCCCAGTTGCTCTTTTTGCATGTTATTTGAACCTGTATATGAGGATCACCTGTCCATAAAAGTAATTTTTACTGGTTCCCTGGGGTGGCCTTTATAGACAGGTTTGACTATTTACAAGCTGTTATTAAACGTCATTGTCTTGTAAAGCTGTTATACTGTATAATAATTTAGAATTAATATTCACACACAACTTTTGCCATTGTTGATCAATGCACATAATTTGCACATATTCTCTTACAAAAACTGTGATTATAAAAAGGGTTTATCTAGGGTGAGATACGATCAATGATTACCCTTAATTGTGGTATGCATAAATGCCCATTAATGTCAGTCCAGAATCAGGCTTACACATTCACATAATTATACATGTAAGCATGACATCGCTGTAGGATGTTCCCACACCTCGATGTGTGTTGTATAAAGGTTAAGATTATTACTTCATGTGATTTGATACTGTGAATTTACAACTTCTTTTGAGTAAGAGTTTCTTCTGTACCCCCACCCTTTAGATTCTATGTAAAAATTTTGAAAAATAATTTTTCACAGAAATGTTCAAATTGGCTTGAATCTGTCATTTTTATACTTTTTTCAGTCAGAATAAAATTTTTAGTGGAGGCTACAACTGGAACTTTTTCCTTATTTTGGACAAGTTCTCTTCAGAAAATTATATGTACTCAACCACAGTACACGACAAATCGAAAGTTTAACACTGAGCTAACGAAAATGAGCCAAAGCTTATTAGCTTCCTAGCCACCGAGATATGGATAGCTAGTGGCTTAAAAGTAATATTGTGTGCATGGAATTTAATCTCATTAATGAAATTACGAAAAGTGTGAAGATGAAATTATACGATTTACGTTTTACAAAATTTAATAGCAAAATCGAGGCACCTCCTGGTGAGCAAAATCGAGCCTTACTTAATATTAAATTAAATTGGTATTCATTGGCTGTGTTTAATATTAAAGCATTGGTATTATATTGGTGTGTTTTATATTGTGTGAATGATTTTGTAAATTTTGCTATTATATTATGCTTTTTCACATTACATTGCGTACTGCAAAACGAACTTTCTAACTGTTTTTTTTTTAAATTTAACACTGAACTTAGCATTCAAATTTCTTTTGAATTTCTTTGAGAGAAAAAAAAATATTTTAGGCTAATAGCAGTTGTTTCAAAAGAAAACCTTCTAGCATATTGTCTTCTGAGGCTGAGGGTGGTTGTGATAAATCGAAAAGCGAAGAATTGTTTTACTTCTAATCGCGAAATTTTGGAAATAAAGTGCAATGTTGTACTTTAAGTTTTTTTGACATTGGTTTATGGCCGTTATGACAGTAATGTTAAGAATGTCGTCTCTGTACCTAGCATTACTCTGGATATATTTGACATCCAACAGTTCTATGATTCTTTCTGACTCGCTTTTGATTACACACGTGGCGGGTGTATCTAGCTAAACAGGAGGTGCTTACCCTTCCAACGCACCTGGCTCACTTCCCTGGGAGAAGTCAATGTGTTTAGTTTCAAAAGTGTTTATCTTGCTTCTGTATTGTGATTCGGACATGGATAAGAATGTTTGATTTGGTTATTTACGCGGTATTCAAGTTCTAATTTTAATGCAAAATCCCGTGCAATTATGCATTTTCATGCAAACCAAAAATTTGCATTTGGCTACATACCAAACATCTTATATGTGATACGGATATGTTGTTGCATAATGGCGAACGAATCACGCATTGTAATTAATCATTTCTGAAGATTTAAAAATCAATGTTCTTTATTGAATCATGAACGCTAAACAAAGAGAAAGGCTTTTATGATTTTTATCTGATTACATTTTAAATCTTAGTTGTGTATGGTTTTATCTTTAACGTCATCACATAAAGTCTTAAAATAGTTCTAAGTTACAAAGACTATCAAACGATATTCTGCGTTGATTTTTAGCATCTATGTACTTTTGAACTTACAGATTGCGAAAATTTTGTTGATTGATTGATGCATGAGATTTTACGTTCCAGTCAAGAATATTTAACTTATATCGAGGCGTCATCAGCTATAGATGAAATTTGACCTTTGCAGTGCGCTCTAGGGAATGTGCAGGGAGAGATCTTTTACATGCCACGCCTACCGTGACTCGGGGAATTTGTTTTTAATGTATCTTCTGATGGATCCCGTGACTTTCATCTCTAAATGCCGAGTGCTTGGCGAAAGAACAGTCACTACCTACATGTATTTTTAAGTCTTGGTCAGTTGAACGGGCCGGGGTTTGAACCCATGACCTCCTATATACGAGACGAGCACTCTACCACTGAGCTACCGTAGTGGTGAATGGTGAATGTATCGTTGTGTATTATGCACAGGGGATTGAACATAAATTCAAATGAGGATGTTTATATAGTTCCTTAAATTTTGTTTGAGAGCAATTATGTTAATTTAAGTTCATGTGTTTTTTAAGCCTAGAAATCGGTTATACATATACATTTCAAATTTTAATTATTTCACTATTATTGGTCACAATGTGCATTTCTTGGGGTTTTACAAAGACATAAGGTTATCGGAAATGTAACATATATCATGAATATTTTAAAATGTGAAAGAAAATGGCCGCAAAAGGCAAGAGTTTATGTAAAATTATACCGTTAACAGCTCATTTTCGAGATACACACTTTTTTTTTTAAAAAAAAAAAGTCTTTAACTCGCAATACGGAAACTTGTCTGGGGCACTAACATCGACGGCCGAAATGCTCATGTAGCTATATTTTCATATTTGAACACTGATTTAGAAATTCCATATCAACGTTTAGATCTACTTTTTCAATCTTCGATATACTTTTTGTTCGCTTAGAATGCAAAACGCGAAAGCGGTAGGTTGATTTATGTTGCCACGCCCAGTAATTGTTTGGTTAAAACCTGGACGAAAATACGAAACTATTGAAACTATGGTATGAGTATTGAGCAGTAAATCCGTTTGATTGCATTATTCTTATCACATGTGACGCCTTTTAAGTGGCACTTCCATTGACTGGTCATAAGTGACATGTTTTTCAATTTCTCCAGTAAGGATGAAACAGCAAAATAAAAACCAGTAAAATTGTGAATTGTAAAAATTTATAAGCATTGTAAAGCAAAGTAATAATACTACTGTAGGTAACAAAGCTTTTGTACGGAAATAGAAGTTATAGCACTTTAAACGTCATTTCTAGACAGTTTTTAAAATGATTAAATGATTCTGAATGATCATTTATTGTGATGTTCATTGCATCAGATATAGTAATGTAATTACGCATCTTAAACTACATGTAAACAAACACTGCATAACAAGTAAACTGTGAAACATGGTAAATTAATAACTATGTGCACTATTATATATACAGTATATATATATAGAACAGACCTATCGAAAGTTTAACACTGAGATAACAAAAGAGATGTCGAAGTTCGACTGCCTAGAGATCGAGATATGGGTACCTCATGAACAAAAAGCTGCTGAGATATTATATCTTATATATTATATATATTATAGATAGCATCATTCTGTCGAAAACCTGTCGCGATAAAAGAAACCGTGAACTGTGGTTCGGCGCTAATTCGTTAGCTTAGTTTAAATTTTCGACAGACCTGTACCGTATACCTACCATAGCAAGTAAGAAATTACAGATTTTGGAATACCCACGGTATAATGGAAATCAATATGTCAAAAAACCTAGCCTGTCGCGATAAAAGAAGCGATGAACTGTGGTTTGGCGCTAGTTCGTTAGCTTAGTTTTAAACTTGCGATAGGCCTGTAACATATAGACTATAGCATGTCTACCATAGCAGGTAAGAAATTACAGATTTTGGAATATTCACGGGATAATGGAAATCAAGAGGATAATTCTGGAAAATAACTTAAAGAAGGTGCTGAAAATAGAATACTAGTATAGAACATATTGAGTAATGAGTTTCTGTGTCTGTCAAGGAATTAAAATTAACTATTAGAAGGTTATTACCCTGATTGATATATTCAACAGTTGTTTGGTAATAATTAGTTAGTGTATGTACTTTTAACTGCAAATACAACCATTATGACTTCGGTTGTTATCTAAAAGATTATTAATAGATCTAAATGCGAAATAAATTACCACGTTTTATTCAATTGATTTGATTTACATCTACCAACCTCTGACTCACAAAGGATACCTTTTACTTAATGGGTTCCCCGTTTTACCACGTGGTGCTACCTAATGTTTGTGCGGAACACTAATTTGCAATGAATATGGAATTGCATATTAAGATGACGTTTTCAAGTAAAAACGACGTTATTCCGGGAATTTGTGATATTAACGTTTTCCACACAAACGTTAAGAGGTATTGATCACGTCGTACTGCGGCGAACCTCAATTTGAATATACCTGAAATATTGTTATTTTTATTGTATTCTCAACTGTCTTTTTATACTAGATGTCAATAAACAAGTTTGTTTATGTATCCTGTATTACATAAACAATGTAGAATCAAATATATATCAGTTACCACTTTACGTGAACACTTAGCGGAATTTACATAATTTTCTTCAGAATATTCATAGCTATGACGATGCTTCATCCGTTCGGCTCCTGTGTAATATGAATTCGTGAATTCGTCATGCGGTTAGTGCTGTAGCAATATGCCCTTGCACGACACTTTTGATTGTGACAATTATTCGTTCTAATAGACCACGCTATAACAAACCACATGGAACAAGACTGATAGTACACAGTTAACATCTGTTGTGATCTCAATGCACTTGATGCTGATTATGACGAGAATGGCAAACGTAACAGACATAGAGGATCTTAGACGAGTGAGGGTTTAATATGAAATTTATTGAACGAGTTTAATAAATTTCATATTAAACCCTCACTCATCTAAGATTCTATATATCACATAACTCAAAATATCGAGACACAATGACATGACATATTATTTGATGCCATATAGAAAGAGCTGATTTCTATCTAGGTCAGACAAATAACTCCAAATTAACTGCGCAAGTAAGAATTTAGTTCTATTTAGTAATAGTAAAAGTAAATTAATCACCTAAAATTAAAAAGACGAAATCAGTATGTAAGTTTAGATTATGTTATATTTTTCGAATGCATCAAAATTATTTTTCAAAGAATCGGAAAGTCTTCAAATGTCTAAAAATAAACAACAGACTGACACAGTTTTCATATGACGTCATTAGGCGCGACCACTACGTAAATCAGAAGCGTGAGAACTGATTACGTCACAATCAAGTGATATTACATGTGTACCTGTGTAATATGAAAAATATTACATCGTTTTATTCCATCAGAAGGGTTATGTGATATAGTGGTGTACAGTGCAGACCTGTTGAAAGTTTAACACTAGTAGTCGAAATCCCGGCTACTGAGTAGACGAGATAGATAGTAATTGTCGAAAAACTGTCGAGGATATACCTCACGAGGGATGGAGTTGAACGATCGATTCAACACTCATTCACTAGCTAAGTGTTAAACGTTCGACAGGCCTGTGGTGTAGTTATAGGTACTTATGTAGGACTCTTATCAACCTATTCAGTTCAGAAGATTACCGTTTGCAGCTCTGTCAATAACTTCTTCGTCTCACACTAGAAGGGGGTTTTACCGGAATAATTGCGAAATTCCGGAATAGTAAGACACTTTCCGTAATCTTTGCGAAAATCCGGAATGTTTAGATCAATTCCGGAATTTTTAGACCAAATCCGAAATAATCGGACAAAATCCGGAATAATTGGTCAAAATCGGGAATAATAAGAATATTTTTACGGTAAATTTTACGGATGAAAGATTTAAGGTGAACAAAACTAACACCATGGTGTTAATTAATACAGTTTTAAATAAAATAAACCTTGATCTCAGTCCAACACTCATTACCTAAGTTTAGAGATTCCTTGCAAATTGTCATGATAGTTTGACTTGAATTTATTAAACAATAAACAAATTGCTCTATAAAACTAGAATACATGTAGCTATCTAAACTAAAACATTTTCTTGATTAAATTTAGTTAAATATTATTTTGTCTTTTGGATATTTATTTGACCCATTGAAGAAATTTGTGTCAAAGTGACGAGGAATTGTATTCCGAAACGGTCGTCTAGTGCTGTAAAACACTAGTACAATATGTTAACTATACACATTTTGTGATAGGTTTGGATTGATACGCTGTTCTTTGAACTTTCTAACTTCCTACGTTTAACTATAAACTGTAGATCGTGAAGGGAAATACGTAATATAGTGGCATATGGCATTATATTATGATAGTGATCTCGAGTTCATCAGCTTTTCTAGTTCTAAAATCTGGTTCATCACTTGATGACCAGTGAATTATTAATTGATAAAATGAACCTTTTTGTTTTTTGTAGGAGGAATATAAGGCACAGATAATCATATACTGGATAGAGCTGTTTTTGATTGTTATACTGAACTTAATTGTCATTATCCTGGTTATACGCAGAAGTAAAAACAGTTGGATGTTCTTTAACATCATGCATTTAGCTATATCGGGTAAGTTGTAATTACATTGTCTGGTTAAGTAAAACTGTCGTTCCTCTCTGATTCCAAATTTTATATTGTCATTTACTTTAAACGTATGTAATTTCGTGTGTACTTATGTTCGAGGTATAATTCCGTGCGTATTTATGTTAGAGGTAGCAGTAATTACATTAACTGGTTAAGTAAAAGTGTCATCTATATAATGCAGTTCCCCTCCGACTCCAAATTTTATATTGCCATTTACCTTAAATGTCTTTAATTTGGCGTGTCTTTATTTTCGATGTATATGAAATTTAGACATATCCGCGTAGTTAAATTGTCACGCTTTTTAAATATAACACAATAAATATTTTATATTTATCGCTCGGTATTACTTTTCGCACAAAACAAACGACCGTGAAATAAGCGAAAATTAGTACATCGCGAAAATAAATACGTTTACGGTATCTTACAGAAAACCTTTATCTCTAAGCACGTATTTTCATAACTATGCTATTTATTTTCATAGTACTCAACAAGTGTTTTTTTCGAGTGTAAATTCTGACATCGCTTTTATATTTACAAGCTGTATATATTTACCATTGTAATAAATCAATTCCAACCTGTCTATCGCATAATCATATTTGAAACGGAAAACTATTTCAAAATCGATGAGTTTGAATGTTGTATCATTACAGTAAAGAGTATTTCATCTTATAGCGAGGCAGTCAGTTCACGGAATTGTTAAGAAACTGGAGTACAAAGAATAAAATCATCATTATTTAGCAAACAAACGTACAAACTGTATAAATAATGTAGAAACCACTGTGGCTGTGACAGTGAAATTCTCTTTATATTAATAGAAAATCAAATAAATTTGAATAAAGTTTGATATTTTTCACTTACTTGTACCTAGTCGTAACAGGAAATCTGTATGCGCATCCGCGATTGTCATAAAGTATGAATGTTGGCGGTATGGGGATTTTACACATGCGAAAATGACGATGTTTAAACCGGAAGTGATGTCCTTGGTGACGTTTTACGTCATATGCGCAACAGAAGCCGCCATTTTCATGGTTTTTCAACATGTTAAATCCCAATAGCACCAACGTTTTTCCCTATGCAGATATATTTGGGCTAATCGCGGATGCGCATACAGATTTCCTGTTACGACTAGGTACAAGTAAGTTAAAAATATCGATCTTTATTCAAATTTATTTGATTTTCTATGGATATAAAGCGAATTTCACTGTCACAGCCACAGTGGTTTCTACAGTAAAAGGGATCTGCCGGAGTGACATAAAAGCTTATCAGTAAGAGACAATGGGCCACCAAGGTCCCATAAAATAAAAATGTAACACTTTCTATTAGTAAAACCATTGAGTATATCGTTCCCATGACGAATATATCTAAGTTTACCACATTCAACACTGCTCCCATTTTTTGTTACTGTTTGATGAGTTATACCATACCGGCGCATCCGGCCATACTTCCGTAGTGGAAGATCAAATATTGATCTAAATGTTTTTAGGTTTCAGTTTAGACTGGTATGTTTGTTTTGGAATTGATCAAATGATTATAAGAAATTTGTTTCTTGCATACTATCATTGTTTTCATGATTTTTGTTTATCACTTACAACAAATAAGCTTTGAACAACTCCCGAGACATACACCTACGCATTAAATGAACAAATGAAATACTATGTACACAGACATATATATCGCAATTTATTGTTTCACCTGTCAATCTATAAACAAATCCGAACATCTTTTAAGCCAACGCAGTTTTGACTCCCTCGGAAATCATTACTCAGTTCGTGAATGTTATCAGTTTCCCATGGCGGGGATATTAAGCTATTACCAACCATAGGCAGTAAAACAGAGCCTCATCACGTTACACAATTAAGCCATAATTTGTCAACTTTTAAACTAACCAGATGGTTGTTTTACCAAAAAATAATTGTATAGTCGTAACTCGAAACGTATTCTCTAGATTCTAAATCCTACATGATACATTTTCCTTGTCGATACAGACAAATGTTAAACATAGACAAGACATAATAGACCAGATAAGAGTCATTTTTGAGACGAATCGTGCAAACGATAATACAAACATCAAATTTGGCAATGTCATATGCTGATTTTTAATTTCTATATTAATAATAATGCATTCAAAATCAACACAACTCAACTGACCTCCAAGGGTTACTAATTAAATCCACTCGAATTAAAAATCTAAGATGGTGGCAATTTTTAAGCCGCCAAAAATAGTCGCCTGAAGTTGATGTTTTGCTTAGAAATATTGGTCTAATTTGCATGATCTAAGTGTTGAATTCCATGTTTTTAGAGAACTACTGATGAGATCTTAGCGATTGTCCAATCGAAAATCCAAGATGGAGGTCAGCCATTTGTTAAGATGGCCGCCAAAAATAGCCGCCTGAAGTTAAATGTTTTGCTTATAAAGATTTATAGTTGTCTAGTTTATATGATTAAAGTGTAGAACCCCATGTTTTCAGAGGGCTACTGATCCAATGGACACGATCGGCCAATCAAAAATCAAAGATGACGGTCATTTTTTAAGATGACCAAAAAATAATAGCAACCAGTTGAAGTTTTGCTAAGAAATATTTGTACTCGTCTAATTTGCATGATCTTAGTCAGGATTCCTATGTTTTCAGAGGTCAACTGATCAAATATACCGGATTGGCAAATTGAAAATCCAAGATGGCTGCTATTTTTCAAGATGACCACATAAATAATCGCCAGAAATTGATGTTTTGCTAAAAAAATATCTGTAGTTGTCCAATTTGTATTAGTTAACTGTAGAATCCCATGTTTTTAGAGGGCTACAGATAAAATCTACCCGATTGGCCAATTGAAAATCCAAGATGGCGGCTTTTTTCAAGATGGCCACAAAAATAATCGCCAGAAGTTGATGTTTTGCTAAAAAGTATTTGTAGTTGTACAATTTGCATGAGATAAATGTGGATTTCTCTGTTTTCATGCCGGTATATAATTATAACGTTGATTTTGTTGCGTTTATGATATAATGTCACAATAGACAATGCAATTCATCACATTTACGTTTACAGAGTATCCATTTCATAGTAATAGCTATCACATATGAACATTGTAGAATCTCCAAACTAGCTATACAGTCATTTATAATAAAATGGATCAAATTTAAACGTTATAAAATTAATTTTGATCAAGATAAATTGAACACATTTTATGAATCATTTAAAATGATGCATTATTGCAGAAGCAATTTGCTGATAATGGTTACTGTTTTGAAAAAAATGCCTCATATTGTGTGATTTGATGCTTAAACTCTACTAATGTTAGAATATTTATGTGTATTTTACATGAATTAATTGCTCAGTATGCATGTTTTGAATTCCATAAAAAGTATCCTTCATTGCGTATCTTATACCACTGTGTTTTGAACCGATACAAGATCTGGAGTAAGAAATCTACAAAATATATAGCACTGCACTAATTCATGCCATTTTCATATTCGGCTCGGTGTCCGTTCAATGTCGGGCATTTTGTTAATTATAGATTATACCAGTGTTAATTTTACATCACTAGACGGCCGTTTCGGCATGCATTTCTTGATCAGTAATGCTTGGACCAAAATTGTGAAACTAAAATGTTTTCAAGGGTTGAAAAAAATACCCATTTGACCAAAATGTATTCAACCAAATTTGGCTGACGAAACACTTTGCATGAGGGAGTGTACCTGATATACAAATGTAATTTATTTATTATTACATTATGATGCAAATTTGGGAAATTTTGTTCCTAGCACTGCCAGTGAGGCATTGCATTCCGAAACGGCCGTCTAGTGTTGCAAAATTTAAACTGGTATAATGTCATGTAATTTAAGTCACTGAGCTGGTATCTTTACCGAGGATATCACACCCTCAGTAGACAATAATTATGTATTATTGTCAGGAATATACTATTGTCTAAATTTTCTGCTAGTTAAAATCTTAATTTTCTCACAAAAACAAAGGTATAATCTCTCATCCTCATTTCCTTAGCTAAATTGGTTCAATATATTTTGGTCCTTTGAGTATCTTTTCATCATCTTTAAAAAAGTGGTTTCACAATTTTGGTCTAAGCACTACTGATGAGGAATTGTATTCCGAAACTGCCGTCTAGTGCTGTAAAATAAGCACTTGTAAAATGTGTAATTGACGGATCGCCGGACTCGCCCGCTATGTTCCGACAATGGGTCGACATGCTTGAATTACACGCAAAAAAAATGAAAGCTTGGTCTGAATTGTGCAGTATAATGACGTCACTGACACTGACATTAGTTGCCGTGACGCTGATTTGGTACCGTCATGGCGGCCAGTGTCGGAACATTGTGGGCGTGGCCGGCGATACGTCGAACCACTAATCAGACATTACCACCCAAAATGACCAAAATGTCAGATTTAACTGGGTTAATATGGATCAGTATATTTGTTTCTGGTGAAACACCTGATAGTTAATACAATTTTATTTTGGTATCTCTGCAACATAGATAGTATTGGAGAAACAGTTCCGATATCCTATATGCTATACCAATTAATGCTTAGAAAAAATTCAACACAAAGATACCATGCCATGTCCAAACCAGTAATAAAGTTGCTATTGCCATATATTGAAATACATTTCAAATTTACTTTCCTTTATAATTACTAAATTACACACGTGGCGGGTGTAGCTAGCTAAATAGGAGGTGCTTACCCTTCCGGAGCACCCGGCCTCACTTTACTGGTGGAAGTTCACGTGTCTAACCTAACTTGTCAGTTCCAAAGTTTTCACTTTGCTTTTTGGATTGTGATTCGGACATGGATTAGTATGTTTGTTTTTGATTATTATATTAATAAATAAACTATGAAATACCTCTAAATACATTTGTTATATTAATGTCCCCACAACTATAAAATAAATGTTTTGTTTATCTTCATAAATGATCAAATAATGAGGTTCACGTGTGTAACTCCATTGAAATGTTGCCATTATTGAAAGCGTATAGTTTGCTATTGGGACTGTTACATGCATCAGTATGTTTGTGTTTGATAAATACAAGAGAAAAATCTAACACGAGTATACTGCGGAGAAACATTTTTACTAAAAAGAAAATATTTTTAAAATATAAAATACATATATTTAGTCCAAGAGATCATGCACTAAAATCCGCGTGAACGAGACCAAAATATTTGAAGGTTGATTCCTGTAGAAAACAGTCCCTAGGTACCGAAAACTTATTTCTTACGCGTCGAATCATTTCCGATATTTCAGTCAGAAACAGTTTTTGAAGAAAGTCTCTGAAAATGTTATTTTTTTTGGAAAAACTAAAAATTCCAGATTTTGAAGTACTCTGTGACAAAACCAACACAAAAAAGTTCATCTATCTTTCATTGTGGTGGACACATAATAGATTTAAATGCAAAACATCCTGAAAGTTTTCCGATTTTGTGTCAAAATTTTAGGAATCAAACACCCAGCCTATCTACATAATTGTATGTATTTACCAGCATTGTGAAAATTTGCATTTTAACAAAACAATATATCTCATCTTATATTCTCAATCGTTTTATTGCATAAATCCATCCAATAACTCTTATCACAAGCTTTTATAAAAATAGAATTATTGAAAAGTTTATTTATATTATTTATTTATATGAACATTTTATTTACATATACATTACTTTTGTAATAGTATTAGCAAATACAGTCATCAAAAACAAACAAACATGTCCGAATCACAATCCAGAAGCAACGTAAAAACTTTGAAGCAGGTTAGATTAAACGCGTGATCTCCGGAATGGTAAACACCTGTTGTTTTAGTTAGGCTTATCAAGGCCCTCAAAAAGTTTTATGGCCGTCATCACAGTATTGTTGATAAGTTTGATGTCTCTGTGTCCAGGATTGCCTTGGATATATTTGACGTCTCATAGTTCCATGTTCCTTTCACACACGTGGCGGGTGTAGCTAGTTAAACAGGAGGTGCTTACCCTTCCGGAGCACCCGGCCGCACTTCCCTGGTGGAAGTTCACGTGTCTAACTTAACTTGTCAGTTTTAAAGATTTTACTTTGCTTCTGGATTGTGATTCAGAAATGGATTAGTATGTTTGTTTTTGATTAGAGCATCACCCTCCACATGTGTAATCAAAATTGAGAGTGAAATAAATCGAAAATTGTTTTTTGACATATACATCAATTTTGTAGTAGTATTGGGAAATTTTATACTTTTTCTTCTCTTGTTTTGTTCATTGCATGTAATTTTACTTTTTTACGTATATTTCAGATTTGATAGTAGGATTGTTCAATGTATTACATTTTTGTCTAATCAAAATTGAGAGTTAAATAAATCGAAAATTGTTTTTTGACATATACATTAATTTTTGTAGTAGTATTGGGAAATTTTATACTTTTCATTTTCTTTTTTGTGGATTGCGTGTAGTTTTAATTGTTGCACGTATATTTCAGATTTGACAGTAGGATTGTTCAATGTATTACATTTCTGTCTAATTAAAATTGAGAGTTAAATAAATCGAAAATTGTTTTTTGACATATACATCAATTTTTGTAGTAGTATTGGGAAAATTTTATTATTTTTTATTATCTTATTTTGTTCATTGCATGTAATTTTACTTTTTTACGTATATTTTAGATCTCACAGTAGGATTGTTCTATGTATTACATTTCTGTCTAATCAAAATTGAGAGTTAAATAAATCGAAAATTGTTTTGACATATACATCAAATTTGTAGTAGTATTGGGAAATTTTATACTTTTTCTTATCGAATTTTGTTCATTGTGTGTTATTTTACTTTTTTCACGTATATTTCAGATTTGACAGTAGGATTGTTCTATGTATTACATTTCTGCCTTTGGAAGGCGTTTGGCTGGCATGGAAGTGAAGGATTTTGTAAATTAATCAAATACTTGGCTTACGTATCTTTGTACGCCTCGTCAGCAATGCTAGTGGTTTTAAGTACGGACAGATTATACGCACTAGCATGTCCAATTAGTGCTGCCAAAAGAAGAAAGAGATACAAATATATAACTGTACTGGTAGGATGGTTGATATCCTTCTTCGTGGCTCTGCCGATTCCTATACTAGGAGCAAGACTGAAAGTTTACCGAAATGAAACTATCTGCGATTTAGTTTATGATGTGGAACTTCGAAAGGTAATATATTTTGTTAACGTATTTATTTTTGCAGTGTACTAATTTTCGCGTATTTTGAGGCCAATTGTTTTGTGCGAAAATTACTATCTTATAATTGCAGAGGAATTGATGATTTACATAAAAGAAGAGATGTTTTTAATTTTCTTAATGCCAAAGATATTAATATTTACTCTCTACAAGACGTACATTTCGGTCCAAATGATGAAAATTTTATTTCAGCCCAATGGGGTGGTAAAGTAGTATCATGTTCATACAATACTGCCGCTAGAGGAGTATGTATCCTATTAAAAGATAATTTCGATTATAGATAAACAACATTGACCTATGCGCTTCACCTTTGATTTAAATATTCATTATGGACGAGTAAATTCAAGTTATAGGGAAAACGCGTGTTTATATTTCGTGTCTCTTACCTGATGTGAAAACAAATCATAGACAATGTGTATAGTGCGAATCCTAACGATACCTATGTATTTGGTGGATCCTCCTATGTGAAAATTTTTTAAAGAAAGGTCAAACAGACAGGTCAATGTTATTTGCCTATACAAAATAAGTTCACAATATAAACAAGACGATGGTAACCTCCTAGCTCTTAATATAACAGTAGAAAAACAAGCATTTACACTAATAACAATATATGGTCCAAATACTAACAGCCCTTCTTTTTATAGTAAACTTCAAGAAATTGTATGTCATAAGTTTGATAACAAAAATGTTATAATATGCGAAGATTTTAATCTTGTTCTTCAACCAGAATTGGACACAAATAATTATAAAAACATAAATAACCCAAAAGTGAGAGATAAATTATTAGAAATAATAGATAAGACTAGTATAGTAGACCCGTTCAGATACTTGTACCCAAATTTACGGCGATGTACATAGCGCAAAAAAAACTTTTTAAACAAGCCAAATTGGACTTCTATTTAATAAGCAAATCCCTTATCAATAGAATTTCAAAAATAGACATTAACCCCAGCTATAGATCAGACCATTCAATAGTAATATTATCAATGAAATTAAACGAATTTTCTGTAGACAGAGGTTTATGGAAATTTAATAACATTTAACTTGAAGATAAAAATATCTAGAAAATACTGAAACTACCATTTCAACAGTTAAACTTCAATATAGTACCAATTCATAACTTGGAAAAACATAGATACCATTGACAATAAATCAATCGAATTTACAATTCAGATTAACCATTTTAAGAAACCTAAGGGGACAAACAATTTCTTACAGTAGTTATAAAAAACAAATAAATAAAAAGGAAAAACAACTAATAGACGAAATAAATAAACTTGAAATAGATATTGATGACATTCAAACAAACTACGACATTATTGAAAAAAAGAAATCTGATTTAGAAAACATAAGAAAAGAAAAACTTAAAGGTCATTTAGCACAATGGATTTTAGAGGGAGAAAAACCGTCTCACTTTTTTGTAATATTGAAAATAAAAATTATATATCAAAAACGATAACTAGAATAAAAAAGAAAGATGGCACAGAATTATATGATCAAAAAGAAATTCTCGAAGAAAAATTATTTAATAAAAGTTTATATTCAGAAAAACCAATAGAACCAGTAAATCTTGAAGAACAATTTAAAGATAGAAAATTTTAAATAACTGGAGGCCCATATCTCTCTTAAACGTGGTATATAAAATAGCATCTGGCTGTACAGCTAATAGGTTAAAACTTGTGCTAAGTATTTTATTTCAGAAAACCAAATCGGATTTATAAGCAAGCGATATATTTGAGAAAATATAAGATTAATATACAATATTATGGAGTTTACAGAAAGAAAAGATCTCCCTGGGATATTCTTCTGATCGATATGGTAGTGTAGCCTGGCCGTTTTTATTTGAAGTTTTAAATTTCTCTAATTTTGGGGAAAGTATTAAAAATGGATTGGAGTTCTCTACACAAATATCACTGCAGCAGTAAAACAGAATAATTATTTATCTGATTTTTCAATACCACAAAGAAATATTATAAATTCTAGTCGAAAATAAGAGAATAAAGGGAATCACAATCGGTACCGAAGAACACAAAATATCTTAATTTGCAAATGATACCACTTTGATTTTAAACGGATCAAAGTCTTCTCTGGAAGAACCTTTAAAAGTTCTAGATTATTTTGCAAAAATATCTGCTCTGGATATTAACGAATCTCAATCTAAACCTGTTTGGATAGGTTGTAAAAAGTTTTGTGGGGAAACTTTTAATCATAAGTATAAATTTGAATATAATGCTGAATAATTTTCTTTTTATTTTAAATTATGACAAAAGAATTAAGGAAATAGAATCGATTCTAAAACTATGGTCTTCTAGGAATCTTACACTACTTGGAAGAACAACAATTATAAAAACACATGTAATTACTAAACTTAACTTAATTATTTATTTTTGTTTCTTCCTGATCCTCCTGAAAAGACTATAAAGTATCTACACAGCTTATTTTTCATTTTTATATGGAACTCAAAGCCAGTCAAAATTAAATGTTCAGTTATTATACAAAATTATTTAAACAGGGGGACTGAAAATGATTGACCTTGAAAAATTCATTAGGGCGATAAAGTTAACATGGATTCGCAGAATATTATTACAAAAGTCTAAATTAATTAAATTAATCAAAAGCGTGGGGATCACTTTGAATATTCTAATAACAAATACAATACCCAGTAAAGAAATCAACAATTTTTGGCAACAAGTTTTGCAAATGTTCAATGAGCTAAATGAGATAGACTGTTGTAAAACATGGTTTCAATATCTATAATCTGTATTTGGAATAATTCCGAGTTTACAATTGACAAGAAAATAGTATCTTCAAAACACTGGATACGACAAGGCGTTATATTTATAAGCGATCTAATGAAGAATAGTGATGAGTTTTATACTTTTTATGAATTTAAAAAACGTTTCAGTTACAATCTATTTTTTTTACAATATTTAGGAGTTATGAATAAAGTAAAACCAAATTTAAAAAAAAATCAAAAGCAAAATAATAAACTTATACGCCGATTTATTCCACATATCTTTGAAATTATCAAAAATTAGAAAAAAGTAGCAAAGATATGTATAGTGTATTTCTCAAATCTAAAAGACGTAAAACAGAAGAATTAAAGTGGACAATTAAATTTTTATTTTGCGAAAAAGAATGAAATAATACTTATTGTCTCCCTTTTTATGCAACAAAAAAATCATATTTACAATGGTTTCAATACAGAATAACGATAAATTACTAGCCACAAACAATTATTTGAAAAAGTTACAAATAAGATTAGATGACATATATACCTTCTGTAAAATATTTGTGAAACAAGTACTCATTTATTCTGAAAATGCCAAAAAGTAAACGATTTTTGGATGAAAATAACAAGATTAACTAAAGCAAAATGTCAAATAGTTTTATACATCAATGAAAAAGAAGCGATATTTGGATTTTTGAATTTTAACAAGGAAACAAAACCTATAAATTTATTATATATTTTAGTTAGAAATTTTATTTTTAGAACGAAAGTTAAAGGAAAAACACTCAATATTCAAGAATTTATTTCATACTATCAAGCTCATTTTATCATCCAGAACCATATAACAGTTAAAACAAATAAAATTGAAGAATTTGGACAATTTTGGATACCTTTTGGATAGCTGTTCTAGGTTGTATTTTTCTTACCCCTTTCCTCTGTCATCTTCAATTACACTACATTGATTACAAAAAAGTATAATATTAAATTTCATATTAGAATAAATATTATTCATTTATATTTTAGCATTATTGGCTATGTTGATTTATATATTGTGTTTATATTTTGTGTAAATAACAGTATTGGTTGTGATTGTTCTATGTCAATAAAATATAGAAAAAATATGCTTTGAATTTTGTGTTTCAGCCGTTAACTACAATATTCACGATGTTCGTTTTATTCATTCCCGCCATCATTATTATAGTCTGCTATGTGGCTATTGTCATTTTATTATGGAGGAAGAGCTGTCGAGGTCCTGTAATATCGAAGGCCACAGCAGGTATGTCAATTTTTTTTATTTATTCGCCTGGCAAAATTCGCTTCTAGCTGCTTACTTGAAATACTAAAATGTCTTAATATCCAACCAGATGAACATCTCCATTCAAACTGGGGAAAATCCTAACATTAGAACGGTGCAAGTGCACCATATTTTTCAGAACATTTTAAATCACAACTTAAATATTTCAAACACTTCAATGGATTTCTAAACTCTAGTTTCTCAGCCATACCTTTACTAAGATTTCCATAAATATGACAATTCATAATAATTATTTTTGCAATTATCCGTGCATTAAGAATATAATTTGGGAGATTAACATGTTAAAATTATCTGCTTTGTAAATTTTATAATCACTCGAAATTCTAAGCTATACCTTATGGCTAAGGTAGAATTGGACACAAATAATTATAAACACATAAATAACCCAAAAGCGAGATATAAATTATTAGAAATAATAGATGAGACTAGTAAAGTAGACCCGTTTAGATACTTGTACCCACATTTACGGCGATATACAAGGCGCAGACAAAAACCCTTTTAAACAAGCTAGATTGGACTTCTTTTAAATAAGCAACTCCCTTATTAATAGAATTTCAAAAATACACGTTGACCCCAGCTATAGATCAGTGATTTTACAATCACTCAAAATTCTAAGCTATACCTTATGGCTAAGGTAGATAAGGTTAAATACATTTTGGTCCTTTATTTTTCTCATTGCAACATCTTAAAACTATTTGTATCTCCATAATTGATACCCGAGCACTATTGATGAGGAATTTTAACTCGATACAGCCATCTAGTGCCGCAAGTTTAGTATCAATTCATAACATTTTATTTTGATTGAAAATGCTTTTTTTTTCGCTGGCAAGAAGCTGTCAAGAATTTGCCAGATTTGAATTAAGTGAAATCCTATTTATATACGATATTTAAACTGGAAACAGATAAAAAGACATTTTTGACGTGTAAAAAGTGTTTTTTTTTTTTGTTAAAATCTAACATGAACTTAACTTTGGATAATATAGATAATAATCACACATTTATTTTATTCATACTTTTTCTATTTATTTTGTTTTGTGAAAATATATATTATTATTCTAATCTGAATGCACATTAACAACATGTTGTATTTGTATTTGGTAAAATATATTTTGGTCCTTTGGGTAGCTTTTCAACATCTTCAAAATAATTTTGGTTTCATAATTTTGGTTCAAGCACTACTGATGAGGAATTGTATTCCGAAACGACTGTGTAGTGCTACAAAATTAAAACTGGTACAATATATAATTTAGATGTTTTGAAAATTATGCAAGGTATATGTGTGTTGCATTCTATAGAAATCATACAACCATGCAAGAAAAAATCCGTGTATAGAAAATATTAATTCAACAACTGTACATGGCATAGTTAATACTAATATAGGTTAATACTTTTGAGAGAGAGAGTATATGTGTGTGTGTTATTCAGATAAACAGTAAATCCAATATTCTCCTTTTGGTTTCTATATGTGGGTTGTTTGCCTGGTTATGTTGTTACTTTCTATTGTTTAGTTTTCTTGGTTGTGCTGCCTGTTGTCCTGTACAGATTTTTAGTAACAAATGATTTCTTTCGTCTCCTTTAAATCTTTCCGCTAACATTAACTTTTAATTTACATTATAAGCTGCAGCTCTGATCCCACAACAATTTTGAAAACCACTATTGCAAATAATAATTGTCTCACCGTTTGTACCTTAAATTATTTCAACAATACAATCAAAACTATGAAATATATTATTTTGATTAGAATTTAAAACACAATTTTCACAATGAAAATGTACAAGCGTATTCTCAGTGGTTAGTTTAAACATTATTTTATTAAATAAATAACAAATTTTCATCTACTAATTTTGTTTTGCAACTGATCGCAACTTGATAATACATGTATTAAACATGCATATATAACATATTATATTAAGGTTTCACGATTTTTATCCAAGCACTACTGATGAGGAATTATATTCCGAAGCCATTATATTTCATTAATATAAGAGACTTCATATACAGTCCAACCTGCCTTAAAGACCACATCTATATAAGGGCCAACTGCTTTTAAAGGCCAGTTTAGTAATGGCCCAATTGTTCTTTATTCATATTATTTGAACCTGTACATAAAGGCCACCTGCCCATATAGACCACTTTTACTGGTTCCCTTGGGTGGCCTTTATAGACAGGTTTGACTGTACTTACGTTTTAATTGATTGATATTACTATTTGAAAAATTATAAGACAAAACGGTTGTTCTTATAAACATTAGAAAGTTTGCCTTTTGCTTCTAATGTTTCGTGAGTCAAGGATTGTCATCCCCCTAATAAAAATTAAAACTCGTAAAATGAATATCGTGGAATTACAATAATGTTCACATTCAAACTAGACGAAAATGGTTAATGCTTACTTCGACTTGATTGCAGCTAGTGATTAATTTTAACTGATCACCAGCTTCTTTTAAACATGCATATACAACATATTACATTCATCATTTTTTAAGCACTACTGATGAGGAATTATATTCCGGAGCGATTGACTAGTGCTGTAAAATTAAAACTGCTATAATATGTAATTGGGATAAGAGATTATGCTTGACCAACATTTTAGAATATTCATAAGAGTTATTTACCAAATTTGTTTGCGTTTTACTTAACAGTAGCATGTTGCATAAAAGTATTTCTGCTTCACAGGGTAGCACCCTTAAACCACTAAAAATCGCAATCTGTTTATCCGCCTTATTTATCCTTATTTCATAAACCATTATTCATTAGAAATACAATCACCAAAGTATTTATATCTTAATCCATCATTATCAGTTTCTTTCCGCATTGCTTGTTTTCTTACGGCGCCTATCGCCAGTTTTTTCACATTATCAATTTTAGAAACAATATTCAAATAACATCCAACTTTGGTGATAAAATCAATTGTTTAACTTTTAGAAACAAGACGACATAAACAGCAACTTAAAAATATGAATATTGAACAGACAAAGATTATTGAAAATGCGCTTTTAATGTCTAATACTTTCGGTAAGTATAAATATTGCGGATAATGGAACATTAATTATATATATCGTATAAATACACATTAAGTTGGCTTACAGTTTGAAAAAAGCAGTTTGAAGAATATTTTGATACGGATTTATCGCTAAAGAAAACAACATTGTTCCCATTAAGTTATTAATTATTGAGATCAAAAAGTTTTTTGTTTTATAATCGTAATGTTGATTGTTTTTTTGTTTATGGACTTGTAGTATAGTGCGTCAAGTCTGACCTGGCCGTTTGACCTTTAATTTTAATATTAAATTGGGCTAATAGAATGTGTGGTGTAGGTAACACAGTATGTTTTATTACCATAAACACCTGGTACAAAGTATTTTTATCATTCATCCTTATATATCAACTTTATATAGCCCCTAAATTACACAATGAGTATGTCTGTTTAAATATTCAAACTTGACCAGGTCAAACTTGATGTAGTATATGTATGGACAAACATAAACACAAACTCAATACCACTTGAACTTTCAATTGGGGCATGATTATTTAGCAATATAGTTTTATAACAACATAACATAACAGAGAAATAGCTTAAATATTTTGAACCATGACTCATTTTGTATTGGGTTTTATAGGCCTAGTTAAAATATGATTAATCTATAATTTAATACATAAATGATAAAATTACAGTGAAATCGTTGTTAGGATGTATTTACAATAAATGGCAGATAATAACCCAACAAACAATTAGTTGATGTACCGATTGCTTGTTTTATGCAAAATTACATGTTGGATGCTTCATGACACAGTTCCTTATTTTAAAGTTGTTTTTTAACGTGAAGTGCAATACGGTTTAGCTCGGCAAAATTGAAATTAATTCAGTGATATTTTTAAACCGCGACAATATGGGAAAATGCACTCCTAGTATAAATATCACTATAGGAACTCAATTTGTTTAAATATTTTAACAAATTTCGTCACCATATTTGTAAAATGATACATCTTTCCAAACTAATGATGCAATGTATTACAATATTCGAGCAATAAAATAAGACAACCTTTTCATCCATACATTTTAACACTGTTGTACAATGACATATATAAGCTTACTCTCATAAAAAAATTATAACTACATTGATTTTAACAGCTTTAAAAATTGTATGCAAATATTTTAGTAAACGCACATCAATATTAGAACGAATTATACCTTAACACATTTATTTATAAATACCTTTAATTGATTGCCTGTAGTTTCCTGTTCGTAGTTGCTTCTGTAGTTGCATTTAGATAAGCATGTTTTATTACATGTTACGGGTTGTTATTATTATCAGTAGCCTTAGAGCAGAACATAAATCAACATATTGCCGATTTGATATTCCGTTTATAGACTGCAAGCACTTTTGTTCCCAAGTTGGACCAATATTTCTACACAATTGCTAGCCTCAAATTTCACGTCGTTATTTAGAGAAGTTCGTCGTTACAATCGCATTTTCGACTTTAATTAATTAATCATCAAATAAAAGACAAACATACTTATCCGAAATACAATCCAGAAACAAAGTGAAAACTTTGACATATTAGGTTAAACATGTGAACTGTCACCAGGAAAGTGAGAACGGATGCTTCGGAAGGTTAAGCACCTCCTGTTTAGCTACCTGCATCCGTCATGTGTGTAATCAAAATTGAGTGATTTGAAAATTGAACTCTGGAACGGCAAATATCCAGGGCAGAGACATCACATTTTTCAACAATACTGTAATGACGTCCATAAAACCTTTAGAGGGCCTTGCAATTGATAAATCTAGTTTTGCAATACCCCTAGGTGAACAATTTATTTGTAAGCAGCTTGCATCGTTGTATAAAGCTCCCGAAGTTGTAATCATCTCTACCACATCGTATGAATTATGAAACAAATACACCATAAGTAGGAGAAGCAGGTACATTGCTGCATAGAAAAGAAAAGTTTACAATAGAAAAATTGAATTCATCACGTTTGTCATAGTTTCAAATGTAGCCTTTCTTGGGCATCAAAAATTAAGTCTTTATATGAAACAGAACTTGAAGAAGTTGAATTCATTTCACGCCCACTAGAATAGATAGATGATTTAAAATGTATTTATACATTATATTTTTAATTTTTCAGATGGCGAGACAGAATATCTGCGCACCAGTCAAAACGAGTCCAATATATTAACACGTGCAAGAAAACGAAGCATTGAAATGACTTTTCTTGTTGTCCTCGGTATGTATACAAGCACATTCCATTTAAACTTTTACGCTATATGGAATTTTAAAATGGCATTGTAAGTGTCTACGAACATTATTTCTGACTTGAACCACTCATTATGATTATATTCAAAAGGTTAATCTAATACAAAAAAGTCTAAACATAAAAACTCATTAAATTAATAAAGCTTACTTTGAATACTAGAAACCAGGCCATGTTTGAAATCCTGATAGAAGAAAATTCTAAACTTGTAATTCGCTTAAGTAACAATTCCGTTTCGAAGCGTGAAAAGAATATTTTGAACCATTATTATCCAGCCACCTGATTTTCAAACCATAGTTTATATTCCACTTATGATTTAAAAGATCACTACTAAATGTTGCCAACATATGCATACTGTACCAACTCGTTAATTCGCTCTTTTCAGATCAACTACATGTACCTCTAGCCAGTTCGGCCTATATCAAGGCGATGCGTGCGTATATGCATCCTTTCATTTCTAAACTTAAAGTATTTTCTCTCAAACTTAACAAATTTAAACCTAATTCAAATTTGTATAAGGCGCTATTCATAAAAGCAAATTTTAAACCGATTATGTAAAAATGTGTTTTATAGATAGTATATATAACATATAACATATCAAAAACAAGCATACCCGTCCTTGTCCAAAATACAATCCCAAACAAAGCTATTGCATTTTTTAGATTGTTTAAAGTTGGCATGTTTACAGTAGTTAATTAAAATGCAAGAACTGACTTTAAGTTTTAAATCTGGTTAGTTGTTTTCGAGGGGATATAAAAGCTGCATATAGCAAAAGCCAATGTTTTCAAGAACACAACAGGTGTAACACTATTATAAAATGATAATTACATAACTCCAAAGATGTTTCTAATGTTCATTTATTCTAAACTAAATAATGGTATCTGTTTGTGGTGTAGATGTTGATGTGTGGTGCTGGAGATGTATGCTGCGTCCCCGCAGCCTCCGAGTTAGCCCACTATTTCTTGTCGGACTGTTCTCCTTGTTCCATCTCTCCGCTAACGCGTTTGTCTTTAGTATTTATGTGCTGGTGAATGTATGCAGGCAACCAGGGGTGTCGACCTGAATGCCTTTTATAGGCAGTACACAAGCGATTCTAAGAATTGTGTATTGGTCAAGCAATTAGTGATGTATTGACTAATGTTACAATAGACATTCCATCCCTTTACTGGGCGGTATGGCTGGGACTTGTTTATGCTTAAGCAGCATGGGGTAATTAACTAAAAGGCATCTCGCTTTATCTTTGCAGCAGGAAATCCCATCAATCAACAGCATGTTATAAATAGACATACTGCCTTTAATGTATAGTAATCAATACATTAGTAGATAACTCCACTTCATAATATTTGAGAAATGATCAAAACAATTAATTACATACAACTTTTTTACTTTTGAAATTTCTTTAATGGCATGTATATTGTTACACAGGAGAGAGCAAACTACTGGAACGAGACAAGATAATCATGTTGAAATGCTTAACCTTACGGAACACCCGTCTCACTTCCGTTGTGAAAGTTCATGTGTGTAAATTAATTTTCCAGTTTCAAACTTTTTACTTTGCTTTTTGATTGTGTTATAGACATGAACTGGTGAAGGCAAACAATTTGACCTGTCCGCTTGACATTCCTTTTATAAATAATATGCATATATGAGGGTCCAACATAATATGGGTAGTGTAAGGATTAGCAGTTAATGATAACACATACACAAGACATGGTTAATGTTTTCATTATGAAGACGAAATTAGCACATGTGATACCTACCTATCCTCTTCGCTCCAGGTCAATACTAGATTTCGCCATTCAGATCTTCGTCTCAGCCTCTCCCCACGTCAGCTGCAGATCTTTCAGTTCACCTTCCACAGTCCGTCGCCAAGTTGTTTTTTGGCCCTCCGCGAGGTCTTTTCCCTTGGGGTGTGAATCCTAATGCTTCTTTCGTTATGCATTTCCCCTCCATTCTAAAAACATGCCCAAGCCATCTAAACCTTCTTTGCGTGATATGATACATTTTGAATCTGTCATTTTCAATAAGTTTAAATTTGATATGGTATTCGGCCAGAATATTTTACAGATTTGACGCAAACAACTATGATGGAAACTAGATAAAGATCGCTTTGGTAACGCTCCAGTATTCACTTCCATACAACAATACTGATTTAACATTGCTGTTATAGAGTTTGACTTTGTGATACGTATACATAAATGCACTCGTCCATTATGATTAAAAATGTAATTAATTCTAATGTAATGCGGACAGGTCAATATTGTTTGCCAAATTTTGTTATTGATTTTTTGTATAGTTTAATCGTTATATAAATTATATGATTATTTATATTTCAGCCTTCATTTTCAGTTGGAGTCCAATATGTTTTAACTACCTGCTCAGTTCTTACGGTCTTGTTAGTTACGGAGGTTATTATTACATTCTACGAGGACTAGCTCCTCTTAACAGTGTTATAAACCCTATAGTTTTCCTAGTATTCACAAGGTGTATGAAAACGGCAGACCGGGAAAGAAATGAAACAATAAGGACCCATACTCGTTCATCTTTAATGTGTCCATCAGCTGTAAAAGGCGAAAATGGGAAAACACATAGTGAGGAATTGAGTTAAATTGAGAATTTTGCATTCCAAGGACATAAAGTATAGACTGATGGACGAGTTGATTTTAATTGATGACCTAGTATGTTCATTGTTTTATGTTACCATTGTCAAGGAGGATGTTTGATGATATTTGGTGATCGAACATTAGGTAATTGGTTTGTAGTTGTACGTCAAAAAATAGGAAACAATATGGAATACGGCTCATAAGACTCTTGATAACGTTTCTGATAAACTTATCTCAAAAATTGTCACAAAGAAAGAAAGAAAAAACAACCCATGACGTTACAAAAAACTGAAAACAGAAAAATTGGACGTCTTACTTAAGTCATTGTAAACTTGCTCGGGCAATGGAGAAGATTTGCTGTATTTGTAAATAAATATCGTTCAGTTCATCAGACTCTTATATCTTGTATACATTAATTTGTTGTGCGAAAATACTCATATGTTCTCATTATAACCGAAATTTAAGTAGTCATCCAATCAAAACTGATTTAATCAATTCTTACAGATTATCGTCCCATTAAATACGCAATTTTGTACGTTGTTGTATCAGTCCTTCTTTTTCATTTTATATTCCTGTATTTTCTACTTTTCGGAAGACCATACCGTATGATATTTCGTTTTTGTGGGACATGACAAAAACCATCACTTGAACCGTTGAATGAGATATCTTCACGGTAGTAATCAACTACAAACAAATCGATTAATGTTCAAATCTGAATCAAAAAGCAAAGTTAAAACTTTGAAAACTGCCAATTTCAGTAAAATACGTATATTGTAAGAAAAGTTTATGGAAAGGTAAGAAGCACCTCCAATCAAGCTAGCTACACTCGCGATGTGTTAAATCAAAATAAAGAGTTACTGATTTATCAATTGAATACTACCGTCTAATGGTGCGTTGTTAAAATGTGTTTCCCTTATATTAAAGGGAATAGTTCCTTTATTGGTAGAAGAAACCAGATGTAATCGCCTGCAAACAAACCTTTTGGGTTTAAAAATAATGAATACACGACAAAGAAATCGAGGATCAAATAGTCTATGTATAGTATGTCTTAAAAAGGATATATCCTGCAGCCATTCTGTACATACAATGGTATCAAAACATCTACTTTTGTCAGGCCAGCAGCAAGCAGCATGTGGGTACAATAAAATCCAAACATCGTTTGTCGTGCCGTCACAGTTCTTCGCCTCATTCATAATGCTGTAATAAGACCGTCTGAATAGTTTGTAATGTTAAAATCATTGTTTTCTTGCTCAATAAAACGTCTGAAAATGTCCCTTGTGTTTAGAATGTTAAATGATTTTGTATAATGTAAGTACTATAGATGAACTACAACTTTCCAAAACAACACTTAAATATTTACTTGGCTTAAATACTCGTGTTTAGTATTTACTGTTTGCCGATAAACATTAATGATGAATATGTTTCTGAAATTCTGAAACTTGTATATGTTCTGTAATTAGATCGTACAAAAAAGGACAAATATCTATGCTTAATCGTTCAAAGCATTGTCTTAGATGGTTTCGTGAATATACTTTTTGGTTCGTATTTTTTCTTTTTAATATATAATAAATATTTTTATCCTTGCACTAGTGATGCTGAATTTTGTTCCGAAACGGCCGTGTAGTGCTGTCGTTGCAGAGTTAAAAAGGGTTTTTAGTTATAATCATAATACTTAGATTTTAATTGCTTTTCCTTTCACATGTCTGTAGTATTTAAAAAAAATACAGAATTTGCACCGTTCTCTCTTAAGTGTATATTGGGACAAAATGTCCGTCACCACAACTGACTAGATTCACCCTAGGTCTGCAGTTTAAATTATAAAGGATAAAGTTAAATCAAATTTATTGTCATGAATGTTTTCTTAATACCATCGTATAATAAACTGGTGCCAAGACAGAACCCATTTAAGAAGAATCGGTTGACAGTTAGTCCTATAGCTGATTTCATATTATACCAGTTTTAATGTAACAGCACTAGACGGACATTTCGGAATACAAATTCAAAATCAGTAGTGTTTAGAGTCATTTTTTAAGTTGTTGTGTTTAAAACCCAAAGTACCAAAAATATATTTTACTAAATTTAGCCAAGGAAATACTTTTGAATGAATGAGTATACCTTAGTTTTTGGGGAATTTCATATTTCAACTAGCAGCAAACTAAGACAAAATTATATTTCTGACAATAATTCACAATTATTGTCTACTAAGTTTGTGATATCCAAAAAAAAAAAAAAAAAAACAGGCGCCAAGTAAAACCAAAATACTAAGCAAATGAATGATATTTTTAATCTTCACACGTGATGATAATGGATCATTAAAAATTATAAATTATTATAGATTACACAAGGGAAATATCGTAGGCTAAAGCACTTAACGTGTAATGTTTCCAATCTTTACGGCGATGATTTTAAGAGTAGTGAATCTATACAGCGAGGTTTATTGGCATCTTTAATTGATATTCTTGTGAACTTTTTTATTCCTTATGCAATATAATTTCCACTTGATAAAACAATCACTGAACTGGAAAAATGTCAGTTTAATTATTCCCCTAGATAAATTCTTAGATCAAGTAAACTTTGATAAATTTGTTCTTAATGACAAACCCAGTTGGTTACCATAGAAACTCCTTTAAGCATGTAAGTACATCCTTATATAGCAAAACACTCCCAACATTACGAGATATTGAGGAACAATTGGCAACACAAACGGTTATTTTGAACATTTTTTTAACAATGGCGAGGCAATTCCCAGATATACAGACAATTAAGATCAAGTCAAATATATCACCTGAAATATCGGTGGAGCTAATGAATAGTCGTTTTAAGTGGGGGTGTATCTAGATAATCAGGATACTTAACTTCACAGAGCACACTGCCTTACTTGAACATGGTGCTTAACTTTCCGGACCACACGGCTTTATTTTCATGGAGTAACATTAGTGACAAACAAAAAACAGGACGAATATAATGTTATTTTGTTGGTCATCTCCAGGTTGTTGGTAAACAAGTACCATATGAAAACCCTGGCACTACACACATCACGGAACACACACCACAACATCACAACATCAACATCTACCCCAGATACTGATTATGCTGGTATTAACCATCACGTCTTGCTATTTTCAAAGTTTTTACTTTGCTTTGAAAATTGGATTTGAACATGGACAAATATGTTCAATTTCAAAAAAGAAAACAGAATGTAAAATCCCTAACATAAATACAACACGTGTTGTGCCTTTTCTTAACTAAATTTAAATATAAGTTTGATTGTTTTATATCTCTAGCTCATCTTTCAAATTATTTAAAATTTGGAAGTCAAAGATTTTACCCGATCATAACCAGCCATGCAACGTTACCCCAATCATATTAAAACTTTAACGACGAGGCGATTCATAAGCAGATGTATAACTTATGTTTATCGTTTCTATCATGTTATCTCTTCCATTTCAGTCAACTGACACTATAAATCTTTTTACAGTTTCTAATTTCCAAACAAGCTGATGTGACATCTCTTGAGAATTGATTTATTATCAAATAACATATCGTTAACGTATTCTTCACAATGTTGCATTGTGATGTTAACAAGATTGTTGTAAATGAATAGAAAACAATCTCCATAAAGAGGATATTTATGGGATTTTCAGTTATAATCCGCCTCTCAGAAACTCGTACAGACGCCTTTACTTAATTAATTTACATCTTGGACAGTAAGAAATGTTACATTTTCCGTGAAATTCCGAAATATTAACCTACATCGAGATAATAGGTTTAAGAAATCTACCAACGAGTAATGGTGTTATACTTGCTTTATTCAATGGCACGAACATATAATTCACATAAATTGGATGATGAAAATTAACACATTAAAAGAACGTTATACGATTTGATTTTCAGTAGCTACGCTAATAAAGATATTCTCGTGATGATGCCCATCCAAATTTAATACCTAGCAAAACATCATATTTTTATGTTTGTTAATAATATTCAATATACTGCTATTTCAGTGTCAACTTAAAACTATGTGTCGAATTTCCCTGTGGAGCAATATTAAGATTTACTACCCCGGTGTTGGTTTTTAGGTGTATGTTTGTGCCCAGTGACACAGAACACTTCCACACTTTTCTTTTTAATGATCTTATTTTGATCTCATCCACGTATCACCAGAATATGATATTTGGTTTTTAAACGTGCAGTGTCATGTTGTCTTCGGTAAGGCAGCTTTCCTCCATTCCTCGGACACCCTATGTGTCCAAAAGATTTTTCTGATAAAGTTTTAAGTATTGTGTAGACAATTCTTCTTGTGTATTTTCGAAACTCATTCTTAGAAACCTTACACATCATGTCTTTAACAACCTAATAAGAAGTGAATCGACTGTTTTATATTCCCCGTTAGGTCATGCGAAGTAACCTTTTTGTTTATTATGTATTCTTTTTCAAACATTTTATTCATGAAATCCAACTAGTCGTCGCCATACATTTCAATATGAATCATTCCGCTGTGTTTGCTTCGACAAAACTAGACACCATTCTTGTTATCTATTATGTAAAATATATTCATTCTTTACTACTAGTTAGATGATGAATTGTTATGTCATGTCTTTTTATCGATTCAATATATTCTCCTTATCACAATAACTTTTACATATTGATTTTACCTCCAGAAATACAATTCATTTATGGTTTCATTTCCAAGAATCATAATTAAAAAATCTCTACATGAAAACCACACTGCGTTATTCATTTAAACATGACAAGAAACAAACAATAATGGCTTATCAAGCCGAAAAAAGTTCGATTCCTGATGTCGAATGTAAGAAGGTATGTGGCTTAACTAAATGTTTTTTTTACCGCGTATTCTCTTGTTTCTCCAACCATTAAGACTAAACTCGCTGTCTTTTCATGATTTAAGGCTAATAAATGTATAATACTAACTTTGGCGGACACTTGATACAGTAATAAGATAAAATAGTACATAGAAATATGGTAAAAGTACTGTTATATACCATTTCTACAATTTAATCAAAATACATTCAAATTGTACAAGATATTACAAATGTACGAAGCTTATAATGCCTAAACATGTATAAAATATCTTGTTTCTAATTTTAAGAAAGCGTGGAACTCATTTTTTTTATTATTCTACTTTTTCATCTCCTTTTGGAATCCTTTTGTTTTGAAGACCCTGATGGGTAAGCTAACACAACTCGAAGGAGTGTCCATTAAATCACATGGTGTATTTGTTTAATTACTAGTTATAATGAAAATGCATTATCAACTTTTGTTTGCTCATAAAAAAAGGAATTTGAATTAATGCAAATTATTAAAAATTGGGAAATTTTTGCTGTTTGGTGGAAATGTACGACCGATATTTTGTTGCTTATAAACAGGGAATCTTTGTGCATTGACGCAAATTTGAAAATTTGGTGATTTTTGCACTACATGCATAAGCTAAATAATACAATTTCTTGTCACATTTTTTTACTTGACAAGCTTTTAACAGCATGTGTTTAAACGTAAAGTCTACAAACAATTTACTGTGCATAGGTGTCTGATTGTGCCAGACAGAATTATGTTCCTAGAATACTCCATGTAAAAGCTAATTGTTTATACAAAATAGCTGGCATTTACAGACGGTGTTATAACTTAAAATGTCAAAAGGTTAATGTTGGACGATAATCTACAATCAGTATTCAGTAGGCGTCATGCATTGTCGAGTCATAAGAAAAACTGATATTGTACGAGTACATGAGACAAAAACGTACTGAAAAACAATGCAAATCTAAACAATCATGTATTCAGTAGGCGTCAAGCATTGTCGCATCATAAGAAAAATTGACATTGTACATGAGACAAAAATGTGCTGAAAAACAATGCAAATCTAAACAGAAATGTGTATCTTTTAAAACATGACCTTTGCAAGAGTAAATTTTTGACAATGCAATCATGAATATGAAACAAAACAATATAAAACATATTGAGACCGTTGATTACAAATTCTGACATATGGCGAAAATTAATAAATTGACAAAAATGATACTAGTATTCAGTGGTGTGGAATAAACACTTAAATCATTACATTAGTGTTCTCTATACAACTTCTTCAAACAATGTTCCAACATGAATGCTCTTTATAACGTTGAATATTGAAGTTGCACGTAACTTCCTCTCATTGAATTATCTTGTTTAAGTGAACGAACGAATATGATCAAGAAAATTTAGATTTAATTAACGCATGGTTATATTTCCATCCTAGTGAACCTGCAATAAAAATACGACTGATTCCTTAAATTCAGGTTAATATTTTGTCATATATAATACCTCAAATATGACAACTACGGAAGTCTATGTTTGATACTTTATGACAAACATTATAACTTTTTTGTATTGTCAACTTTCCTTTTATCTGATTCTCCTGCTTATAGTGTATTTGTTTCTCAATTAATACGCTATTTTAAAACTTGTCACCACTATGCGAACCTTATTTAACGAAGCAAGCTGTTACTAACAAATTGTTGGCTCAGCTTGGGCAAAGTGTATTGCCTCTGTATCCAATGTTATCCTGGATGTATTTGACGTTGCATAATTTCATGTAACTGTTATTCCAAATTTTGTTTTTACATGTGGTAGATATAGCTGGTTAAATAATAGGTGCTTACCCTTCCCGAACACCCTTTCTCGTTTCCATGATGAAAGTTCATATGCTTAACTATATTACTCAGTATTCTGCCATTTTGTTATAAATTTGGTTGTGATTTGAAAATGGACCGGTATGTTTGTTTCCTGATTTAACTTTAAAATGAGATCATTAGTTTTAAGTAAGATTTTATTATCTTTCATATTTTAATCCGGATCTTCTATTATAAAACGTTTGAAGACTTAAACACCCACCGACAAAATCACCCAAGAACTTAATGAATGTTTCAAAAGGTCAATGTACAACATACGTTTGTATTAACCTACTAACAATATCGTTTAATTTATCCATACGATATTATAATATTCGAATCATTCCCGCATTTTTCTAATAACGTATCATTTTGCATTGATAGGCAAACAATTTTCTGAATGAAATCGCTTACAATTACCATTAAAGATAAACACACTTTCTCCTAAATACTCAATCATAATAAATCCATCTGTCATTTAAGCAGTATTGTGTTTATTTTCATTTGTTGCTTTGTTGATACTGTGATTTCATCATTTTTATTCTAAGGTTAATGCACCCATTGTTTAAGAGAGCGACAATATTATTAGAAATTACCAGCACATTGAACACTTTCTGACTGATAAATTATAGTATACATTTTATGATTTAAAACATCAACCAAAAACAAACACGCCAATCCATGTCCAAACAACAATCCCAAAGCAAATAACCACCTTTAGATAGCTACAACCAACACGTGTGTAATCAAAATTGGGAATGAAAGGAACATAAAATTATGGGACGTCATACACAAACATGTCCAAATTACAATCCCAAAAGACAGAGCAAACATTTACAATAAAAAATAAACATACTAATTCATGTCCGAATCACAATCCAGAAGCAAAGCAAAAACTTTGGAACTGACAAGTTAGGTTAGACACGTGAACTTCCACCAGGGAAGTGAGGCCGGGTGCTTCAGAAGAGTAAGCACCTCCTGTTTAGCTAGCTACATCCGCCACGTGTGTAATCCAAATTGTGTGAAAGGAACATGGAACTATGAGACGTCAAATATATCCAGGGCAATCCTGGACACAGAGACATCAAACTTAGACGTTACATATTTTAGAGAGAACCTTAAACATTTCCCACATGGTATTAAAGTTTGCATTCAAAACAAACATATAAATCGATATCCAAATAACAATCTCAAAGGAAAGTAAAAAATTTAAAACTGACAAGTTGAGAGAAACACGAGAAACTCACAGAGGCAAGCAAGACTAGGTTATTCGCAAGGGTAAGTATCTTCTGTTCAGCTAGCTACACTCGCCACGTGTGTAATTAAAAATCAATGTCATCATAGTGTGAAAATCTCTCTCTCTCTCTCTCTCTAAACACTATTCAATATATATGTCCATCAAAATGTATGTATTGTTGTATTATCGTGTTTTGTGCTAAATGTATATATAGAATATGAAATAAACAAATTAACTATAAAAAATCAATGTCATCTAGGTTTTCGGTTTTCTGCTTGATGAACAAAATATCAATGGTGAAATACCTCCGTAAAATTTACATTTCCTAATAAAAACATTTCAAATACATGTTCAGTTTTTGTAAGCCAAAGGTCATATTTATGTAATGTATAAGGTGTAAAAAACTGCAGAGAAAACAAATACTTAGGAAAAACGTTACTTTTTTAATTGGTCAGTTATGTGCGATTTGCAAATGTATTTCCCGAGAATGTCTTGAAACTGGCTATGGCAATATTTGAAAGACCCGAAACAGCACAATGCGTTAAAGGACAAAGACTTTTTAACTGAATAGTGTGTGTGTGTGTGTGTGTGTGTGTGTGTGTGTGTGTGTGTGTTCAAAGTACTATTTCATACAAATTGTACAGTTCCAATTTAAAAGAAAATGCAGTGTTTTAAAATGAGTCGAAGGTAAAACGTTTCATGCTTTTCTTTACAACAGTAAAAAAGTTTTTTTTTTACCTAAGTGACACACTATACCTATAATACAAAAAATTACGATATAAATTGAAACAAGTTGATGAAAGCAAATTTACTTTCATCTTCAAATTTGCCAAAATCAATAAATGAGAGCAGGTGAAAGTATATTATTTACATAGCCTTTTTCTACGTTTATTTATACACTGCCTGTCAAAAGCATTTAAGTGTATTCAGATGAACTCTTCTCTATAATTAAACCATTATTTCTGTGTTTTTGTTTACCGCCTGTGTATAACTTTATGTCAGTATGTCAATCAATATAATTAGAATGTTGATAAGATACATCTTATCTCAAACGTTTACCATTCAAAGTTGTTATTATATACAATTATCTCCCGATGTTTCAAAAATCAGTCTTATTGCATAGATTGATAAAAATCGGGATGTTTAGTGTTCTTTAAAGTATCTGGACCATACAAGTCATGTCATTTAGTCAATGCATTTATTTTGATATGAATGTTCTCATAACATAGATATAGATTTATTGAAAGCGGAAAGTTTAGTGTTCTAAAAAGTATCTGGAATATACAGATCATTTTGTCAATGCATTTATGTTGTTATCACTGCTTTTAATATACGATGTATTGATAAAGTGTTATCTGGTTATTGGTAAGTTACGTCAAATTTCTTATTCTTTGCAGACATGAAAATCGATTTCGTTACAATCGCTTTATCCAAATCAAATACTAGTAGTGATTAGCATCAATTACGTATTTACTGCAGACAGTTGTCAAAAGATGGCAAATATAAACTCATTTAAATGCATATTTATCTATGTAAATATTGATTTTAATTTAATCAGAATATTGTCTTCGATTCATTTAAATTGATTTTTCCATTTAAAATCAAACAAAAATGAAAGAGTCCATCAGCAAAAAAGATTATGATATTTTTTCAACATTAATTCTTACCATGTATTGTTGGTGTTTTAGTGCATATGACAATATTAACACGTGAAAGAACAAGCATTTTGTTTAGTAAGGTGTTATTTCTGTATCTTTGTTTCCCAGCAGTGTGTTGTTCTATCAGATCCAACCTATAACAGCGTGTAGTACCATGTCAGACGTTTTATCTGTTATGAGTCTGACAAGGTTTATTATCATCTAATGCATGTCATAATTATACCATTATCATTGCGTTCTATGTTTCCTTCGACGCCATTGATTAGGGTCAGGGTCTCTAGACATGTTTCACATCTCATTCTATTTGTTATGACGAGCTGTGAACAGTTACTTTCTATACCGATTTTCACTAATTTGTCGCAAAAATGTATGTACAATCATAAAAACGAAGTAGTTATTGCCCCGTACATGTCAATAACAAATGTGTTATTACCACGTATTTTTATACCCGTATTTTATAATATACATGTACATGGGTTTTGTAAGTTTATAATTGGCCATAAATACACTAGTTTACTGATAATTAAAGTATAAATAAATGAAATTTGTCAAATTTTGGTCAAATAATAGATTATTTTGATCAAAAACGTAAATACGTTTTAAGATCCGCAATTTTGTTTTCGCCATATGGTCGGATCGTTTTTTACAGTTGAACACGATTTAACATCGGTCAACCATCATTCAGACAGCACTTTTTGGGGCAGAATACTAATAAAATTTTGATTTAATTCTAAATTATTTAATCCTGTTTAATCAATGTATGTAAGGGTTCATACGGTTTTACTGGTATGAAAAAAATACGTGGTAATAACATAAGCCTAATAAAAACAAACATACTAATACATGTTCAAAGCACAATCCAGAAACAAAGTAAAATCTTTGAAACTGATAAGTTAGTTTAATACGTAAATTTCCACCAGGGAAGTGGGGTCGGCTGCTCCTGAAGGTAAGCACCTCCTGTTAAGCTAGATTCACCCGCCACGTTTGTAAGCAAAATTAATTGAAAGTAACATGGAACTAAAAATAATGCACACATATCAAGCGTGTTTGTTGAAAGTACATGTATTTATAAAGCTATTCTATTGATTTCTTTTTAATTTTAATACTACAAATAACTGTCGTGACCTTGTACGTGTAAAACCGAAATAAAAGGAATATTAAACTTTGAGACGTTAATATATATCCAGGAGAGAGACATCATACCCACAAATAATAGTGTGATGACTGCCTTATGATAAAACTTTAAAACATTATTTATCGATTTAGTTTACGCAACGAAATTACACCAACTGGGGTGGATATTACCCTTTCAAAAGTAAATCAATATTTTTGCTCGTTTTATGGTAAGCACCATAAATACGTTTGTAGTTGCACAAACTTCATGATAAAACCACAATATCAAAAGCAAAGCAAAATTTTGAAAACTGGTAAACACATTAAAGTTAGGTTGGGTGCTTTAACAACGCAAGCGCTTCCTGTATACCTACACCTGTCACCAGTGAAAGGTTTGATTGAACAGAACTATGGGAGGCCAAAGTACATTAGATAGAAAGCCACTTGACGCCCTGGCATTGTCAACGGAACGCTTAATATTCCAGGATAAGTGTATGTTTGTTACTGTGCAGCAGACAATGATAGAACTTAAAAGTCGTTTGCTATGGAATGGACTTATGTACTGTGCTTCTGTACGTTTGTGGTTGATACAAATGATTTAAATGTATGTTGTTTACTGTTCGTTGCAGTTGGAGTAACCATGAGTATTCACAGTTGTCAGGACGACTTCAGTTCTAATTATTCTTATAATAATTTTAACGCCCATCCAACAATAACTGAACTTATTGTAACTCAATTTGTAATTGGTGTCCTTATAAAATTTTCTTGGTGAATCTATTGACTATTATTGTCTGTTGCAGTTGGGGTTATGAGGAGTGTTGACAGTTGTCTTTTGGACGACTCAATTTCTAATTATTCTCATAATAATTTTAATACCCAGGGGTGGATCCGGGATTTTTTGAAAGGTGAGGTTGAGAATTATCCAGGATTTTTTTAAACCCCCCCCATTTAAATCCGCCACTGATACCCGAATTGTCGTTCAACAATGCATGTACTTATTGTAACTCAATTTGTAATGGGTGTTCTTATTAAATTTTCTTGGTGACTCTGTGAATATATTTGCTAATATTTACAATCACATTGTTTTTGCTTCAATGCAGTGTTTGACCTCGATTCTACTGCATGGCTCGACGCAGTTGAATGGAGCACGCGAGATTTTTCACAGCGTAGGAATACACTACAACAGCGACCCTGACCTTTAACCTCTGCAATTACCCCATTGATCGATTGCGGTCAATCAGCTGATTATGGTTGTGTATTGCATGCATACCTTGTTCATTGAAGATGAAATAAAACGTTTATAAAACCATTTATAGTCCATTCAATATTAATTGAAATTCAACATTAATAAAACCATTTATAGTCCATTCAATATTAACTAAAAGTACAAAACATTTTAAATGTTTATAAAAATAAAATTACGTACAATAATTCACTAAATAATAAACGTATTGATGAAATGAGGTTCCCAGTAGGTAAAAATCGTCTGCTAAAATAATTATCGTTACTTCCGGTCATTTTCTATGGCCAATATGGAGGAGTTTGGCGATTTCTTCTTAACTTATGGAGACCCTGAACTCCAGCAAATTGTAGATTTCGGTACAGATTTAGATGAATGGGAATGACATTCAGGTTTCAGAGGTGACAAATGTGTCAGAACTTCAAGAAATGTTGGATGCCTTTGGTCAGTCAGCCATTCCGGACATCCCTCGACCTGAAACACCTTCAGCACCCACAAGTACAACCGTACCACAGCAAATGAAAGATTATGCACAGGAAAAGCCACCCGGAAAACAAGAAAGAAAAAGATTCAGAGATGTTTCGGACGAGAAACTGACAGAATACAAGAACATGAACCAGAGCAAATCCACAAAATTTAATACTAAATAGGGATTGAACATTTTGCAAGGTACATTTTTGTTGGTATTTAACATCACATTCAAGAATATTTCACTTATATCGGGAAGTCACCAGCCATAGGTGCAAGGTACAACTGTTCTGCACACATGATACATGATAGTGTTTACAATAAATTTCTTTTTATTAATTCTAATTAACAGTTTCAAGTAAGAAATTAATGAAAAATCTCCAAAATACACATAAAAAAACAACCTCACCTCTAGCTCTGGCTGCACATGTGACACAATACATCGCTACTAATATAATGCAGACAAATCAAAATAAATATCTGTCACAATATTAGGCTCGGTGATTGCGCAATAAATAATGTATACTCCACTGCGAGTGTAAAATGTCTTTAAAATTCTTGAGAGAGCGAGAGAGATTTTATAAGACGATAAACAGAAGAAATATTTTTTTTCAGACTGGCACAATGAGAAGTATGGGTGCAACATGGATACAGAGAATATACCGAAAACAGAGCTAGCAGATAAATTATCGAAGTTTTATGCCGAAATAAAACCACAGCCACCAAAAGCAAAAAAAAATGAAATCCGAGACCGAGTCAGAAGGAACACTAACTGACGAATCTGAAGATTATGGAAAAAACTCAATGAAAAATATTAGAGGGGCCATTAACAGACATTTCCATAAAGATCTCAAAAGGGGATTTGATATAATTCATGACAGTGATTTTTCTTTTGCAAATGAAACATTAAATGGCATATTAAAAGAAAGAGTTGCAACTGGAAAATCTAAACCCACAAAACATAAAACTATTATTACACCACACGATTTAAATAAAATCAGTACTTACTTTTCTGACGCAGCTAGAAATCCCTTGGTCCTCAGGCAGTGTCTGTGGTATAATATATCCATTCATTTTATTACAAGAGGCTTGGAATTTCATCGTCAATTGAATATAGATTCCTTGAAAATTTCGCTTGACGAAAATGACGTTGAATACGTAACCTTAACACACGAAACCCAACAAAAAAACTACCAGGGTGGGCTAACAAATTCTGAAGAAATTTTCGATAAACGGATGTACGCAACAGGGTCAGATTCTTGTCCAGTGAAAATGTTGAGGTTATTTCTCCAAAAAACCGATAAAAAAGCTGGTAGTTTGTTCAATAAATGCATCCCTGAAGCAATCAAATCACCCCACTTACACAATATTTGGTATTCATCTGAAGCACTTGGTAAACACTCCTTTAAATGTTTTATGCCGGATATTTCCAAGGGTGCTCAATGCACAAACCGCTACACTGCTCACTGTGTCCGGGCCACATATGCATACATCCAATCACTAAGTGATGCTGGCGTGGAAACACGCAAAATAATGTTCTACAGCGGCCATAGAAATGAAGCATCTGTAAGGAGTTATTCTAGGGATATATCCACTGCACAAAAACAATCTATTAGCTCACTTTTGGCCAACACAGCAAACACGTCAACACCCGCCATGCCGCTCATCACAACTGACAACAATCCTTCAACTTTCCCGCCAACTGGCCTCATCACCAATACACATGTAAATCCGCAAGTAGATTTTTCAGTCATGCCATCGATGCTTACAAATTCATCGTTCAATAATTGTAGTTTTAATTTTAATATGAAAATGTAACAGTTATACATTAATTGATTATTGAATAATAAAAGAATTAAAGCTTAGTAAAGGAGTTATTTTTCTTGCTACGTATGTCAATTGTTGTGGGCGTGGTCTATTCAATGATCAATGATGCCGACAGTTGGAACAGTCAATTTTTAAGGAGGTAGTTATAGTTGTTTTTCTTTTGTGAAAAGTGTTAAAATGTCAGTTTATATTTTGTGTTTATTTAAAAACGTTACAAAGGATTGTAAATATAAGGAATGACATTTGCTTTGACTGTACTGCATGGAGTTATGCAGTAGAATGGACTGTCTCAAATAACATGAAAGCCTTCGGCTTTCATTTAATTTGAGACAGTCCATTCTACTGCATAACTCCATGCAGTACAGTCAAAGCAAATGTCATTCCTTAATCACTGTGTGTGTCTGTTGCAGTTCGAGTAACCAGGAGTGTTCCAGTTGTCTTTTTGACGACTGAATTTCTTATTATTCTCATACTAATTTTAAAGACAGTTACCGCCCAACAATACCTTTAATTATTGCAACTAAACTTGAAGTTGGTGCACTTATAAAGTTTTCTTGGTAACTGCGAATATATTGACTATCACTAATACGTATTCAGCTAAAATTTTTATAATTCAATCTTAACATGATAAGTTTAAGTGAAAAAGATAAAATCATTTTTTATATTAGAAACACACTTGCATGAATGTATAGACAGTAACAGTTTTCTTTCTGGTTATATAAGTGGGATGTCTGCAGAACATATCTCTGTAGATGTATTTTTCTGCTACATTTAGGAAAATCTGACGCTCCTGACAAATTAAAACGATATTGTCTAGGGTATTTTATATCCTTGGGTATTAAACCATCACGCTATTTTGTATTTGCTAGTAAATAACGTTTATGTTTAAAATTTTATGACTTAAATATAAAACGACTAAAGGGGTTTGAGAGGCATTTACCATTCACAAAAAAGTAAGGACTAAATGCATTGCCAGCTCGCATTCTGGAAATTTAACCCAATACATGAATATCTAACGACCTACAGTATTATCCATACAGACATTTTCTCATTAACTCAAATACGGTAAATCTTTTATGGCCACTTGTGACAAATGTTATACTGCATTTCGTTTTTGATATGTCATTACAATAAAATACCATCCGTCTAGACAAACTGTCAGGAAGCTAGAGTGAAAAAAATGAGAAGTGTTTAGTAGTCTAATTGACAACAAAAAGGATCAAATGTATAAATCAGTTTCTTAAGCTTATGCATATTAAGGCCCTCAATCAGTTTTATGGTTGTCATCCCAATATCGTTGATAAATAAAAAGCATCTGTATCCAAACTTACTCTCATATATTTGATGTCCATAGTTCCATGTTCCTTTTATTATCAATTCTGATTAAACTCGCGGCAGGGTGTTGTCAACTAAACAGGAGGTATTTATCTTTCTGGACCACCTATCCTCAATTCCCTAGTTTAACTTAAATTGTCAGTTTCAATGTTTAACTTTGCTTTGGGATTGTTTTGGGCATGGATTTATAAGTGTGGTTTGATTTCTTCAAAGGAACAGTATTAAAGCTGACAAATAGAAATCTCGGTTGAACATCATCTAATTTCTGCAATAATTATATGAAAACAAAACAACAAAACAATACAAAATCAACAAAGATAGGAGCCACCTAAAAACTGTTGCGTGAAAGAATTAAACCATCCAACTAACAGTTGCAAAACGAGCAAATGTAGTTCTATTTCAGGTACATTTTGCATTTATACGTTAACCATTCTTGAGCTGTCCCTCTCTATATAACTAGTTCATTGTAATAAAATATATCGCTCATACATTATATTTATTTAAAGAGTTTTAATTATTTATGTTTGGTTTTTGATAGAGTTGCAAGAAAACTTTATTTATTTGCATGTTCCTGCAGGGCTACCTGCCATATAGTCCTATAGCTCTGTCACCATCACTGTTTGTTCCATAATGAAAAAAAATTCATAGACGGAAAAATTTCGCTGTATATACGGGTCTAACAGACTGTTAAAACCGCAGTCACTGTTTAATGAGTCTATCAAAACTTTTCATGCCAAACGCTTTTTTTCTATTATGTTCGTATTTCTGATTTATTTGGATCGGCTGACCCAGTTGTCTCTTGCCTACCTAGAACTAGCACCAAAATTTATTTCATTTATCAAACACAAAACTACTATTGTTTGTCTTTTATACTTAGAGACAGTCCTTTACTAAAATTGCTATATTATCATTTGGTTTCTCATAAAATAACTAAATATTTGTGTTTAAAAACAAAAATGCTAACAAGGAAAAATACATGAAAAATCCTAATCATTACATGTATTTCTGTATATAGAGAAAAATCAGCAAATTTACAATAATCGCGATTAGACTAAGAACTAAAACGTCCATTTTGGACCCCATGTTCTTAATCATTGATATTCACACCTGAATCACGCCTGTGTCACAGACTTTAAACAGTTTGTCCGCTTTTAAAAATGTGATGCTTTTTTTATCAATTAAAACTTCAAAACTACATACTTTACGTCATTTGAATATTTCTTCTCCGTGACTTTGTCTGAACCGATGCTAATAACAAGTGTGATATAAGTGATGTACATTTTTTATTGTTTACCTTATTTGAACCTTTTAATATATGCATATGGGGTCACCAACAAACTACAGCTGATTTTTAGTAAAAATGTAAAATTTTTTCTATGTAAAAGAATATCTGAAAAAGTAAAAATAAAACAAAAAATATGTTTAGATGCGTTTTTTGTTTTCAAAACAAAATATGATTGTTAGGTTTCAAAAATTTAAAAGGTATTCAAATTATTTATGAAAACGACTGTCTCTAAACATTAAAGACGAACAATAATGCATCTCACGATCACAATCCCAAAGCAAAAACTTTGAAGCTGGCAAATTATGTTAAACACGTGAACTTCCAGCAAGGAAGTGAGGTCGGGTGCTTCAGAGGGTAAGTTTCTCTTGTTTAGCTAGGTACATCCGCCATGTGTAAAATAGGAATATATTTAAAATTCTGAAAATTGTGCAACCTTGATCAATGTTATCATATATGAGCAAGATAAAGGAAACGCTTTTTCAGAATACTTTTTAAATTTGTTAAAATCATATAAAATGTGTATGAAAATGTCTAAAACATTAAGATTCTTACATTACTGCATGCGACTGGATATAATTCTAAAAGTATGTTCGTGGGTGCGGTACAATGCTATCTCAAAACAACATAAAACTTCAATCAATAAAAACTCCTAAAATAATGTGTCTTCCGTCTTTTCATTTACAAAACAAGTTCTAAAGTGAACCTTCATGGGAATTATAAAGATCTGAAGTAAACAGATAGGAAAAATGACTAATATCTATCGTAAACAGATAGAAAAAATCACCGTTTCAGGATAACTCGGTGCAAAAATAAATATCAATATAACTCGAAACTCTGGAGTCTTCAGTCTTCAGTCCTCAAAATAGTCAAATTTGACTTTGGTCTTTACTTGACACCGTTTTTAAATCAACTCTAATGCTTTAAATTCGGTTACATTGACTGTTATGTATTCATAAGCAAACAGTATAAAGAAACACTGTTTTTTATCTGAAACCTTTAAACCGATGATATCTCATCACACAAACAAAGCCATTACCTTAAATCAACACATTAAAAAAACAACCATATCGCTAGAAAAACAACATGTGCATTCCCAAAGGTTTGCAAGTAAAGTTCATTAATTACTTCAGTTTCACATTTGTTACAAAATGCTACGCATGCACAATAAACAGATTTAGCCCGAGGTTGAAAAATTGAATTAAACAAATGGATTTTAGGTTTTGCAATCCCACGTTGTCGTTGAAACGGAAATTAATCGCATTGTTCAACATATATTGAACATGTTTAAATTATATAATTTCATTGGAATTGTTGTAGGATATAAATACATCAAAAACATCTGAAAGCAATACATTTAAAAAAGTTCATGTTAAATTTGGTTTGTAAGCGTATCAAGTGACTAACAGGTAGTGAAGTTTATATGCAAAGGCATGAAAAACGTTGATAATGCATATTTCGTGATCATGAAACGTCGTTTTACGGGGTTGGGGGGGGGGGCTTCGATAGACACTATGTTATATTCAAAACAAACATACCAATCGATGCCCAAATCACACTCAAAAAGCAAAGTAATATCTTTGAAGCTTCCAAATTAGGTTTAACACGTAAACTTTCACCAGGAAAATGAGACCGGTGGCTCCGCAGGGGTAAGCACCTCCTGATTGGATTCGCTAGCTACACCCGCCACGCATGTAATAAAAATTGAGAATAAAAGGAACATGGAACTATGGGATTTCAAATATATCCAGGATAATTTTGAATACAGAGATTATTATGAGAAAACACTTGGTATCCCAGAGAGCCTTATTGTAGTGTTGGAATTAAAAATAATCATTAAAAAAGAAATGTAATTCTTTGTATAGTATAAAATACATGTAACTTTTTCCAGTAAACCGTTTCAATGATTGATTTTTGAATGCAATGCTTTATGTTATACAGTGTATTTGAAAAAGTTATTCGCCATTAACATCAGTATAACATGTTAAATACAGAGAATAGTACAGAAAATGTTCTGTTTAATACAAAAGTATTCATTAATGCCAAAGAGTGTATAGATTTTAAATAGTTATTGATGAATAATATGATCAATGAGAAAAATAATTCGGTGAGTTTAAAAAGTGTTCAGTTTTTAAAAACTGCTATATGGGTTTTATGTGGGAGTATGAATCTCGATAAAAGTAATATTATGCTGTTTACTTTTAGATTTCGATCCATTAATTATACCTGGTCTGATAGAGCATTTAAAGTTATAACCGTTTAAGACATTAGCATTTAACAAAATGTTATATAATATGCTTTCTTATCTGTAGCATTGTTTTTATCATGGGTGACATTTGTCCTTTTGTTATTAATTAGTGCCAATTTATATTTCACATTGGTTTCATTCATTCAGTCATACAAAAGTACGCGTCATTAATTACCTTTACACTTTATTTTCACCTGCTGCGAAAGAGGACTATTGCAAGCCTAGGCTTATCAAGTCCCTCAAAGGTTTAATTGCCGTCATTACAATATCGTTGATAAGTATTGTGTCTATATCCAAAATGACCCTTGATATATTTGCCATCTGATAGTTCAATGCTCCTGTAATCCTAGGCTTATCAAGACCCTCACAAAGTTCAATGGCCGTCATCACAATATCGTTGATAAGTATAGTGTCTATATCCAAACTGACCCTTGATATATTTGACATCTGATATATAAATGCTGTTGTAATCCTAGGCTTATCAAGACCCTCGCAAAGTTTTATGGCCGTCATCATAATATCGTTGATAAGTAATGTGTCTATATCCAAAATGACCCTTGATATATTTGCCATCTGATAGTTCAATGCTCCTGTAATCATAGGCTTATCAAGACCCTCACAAAGTTCAATGGCCGTCATCACAATATCGTTGATAAGTATAATGTCTGTATCCATATGGTTCTTGATATATTTGACATCTGATAGTTCAATGCTCCTGTAATCATAGGCTTATCAAGACCCTCACAAAGTTCAATGGCCGTCATCACAATATCGTTGATGAGTATAATGTCTGTATCCATATGGTTCTTGATATATTTGACATCTGATAGTTCAATGCTCCTGTAATCATAGGCTTATCAAGACCCTCACAAAGTTCAATGGCCGTCATCACAATATCGTTGATGAGTATAATGTATGTATCCATATGGTTCTTGATATATTTGACATCTGATAGTTCAATGCTCCTGTAATCCTAGGCTTATCAAGACCCTCACAAAGTTTAATGGCCGTCATCACAATATCGTTGATAAGTATAGTGTCTATATCTAAACTGTGACATCTGATATATAAATGCTGTTGTAATCCTAGGCTTATCAAGACCCTCAAAAAGTTTAATGGCCGTCATTACAATATCGTTGATAAGTATAATGTCTGTATCCAAAATGACCCTTGATATATTTGACATCTGATAGTTCAATGCTCCTGTAATCCTAGGCGTATCAAGACTCTCACAAAGTTCAATGGCCGTCATCACAATATCGTTGAACAGTAAGATGTCTCTGTATCCAAAATGAACCTGGATACATTTGACGTCCGATAGTTCCATGTTCCTTTCATATTCAATTTTGATAACACATGTAACCGGATTAACTATCTAAACAGGAGATGGTTATCCATCAAGAGCACACTACCCTGGTGGAAATACACGCGTTTACCTCAAATATGACTTGTACATTGATATGTAGGTTTTTATTATATATAATTATTATATAATCTACTCAATAATCCATGTAATACGGTCATACAATAAAAATCGTATTGAATGAGTGTGACGTCATAAAAGCATAAGTCATTCCAGAGTGACGTCACACGATTGACCTAGTTCACAGATGTTTGTTTCATTTGACACTGTTTGTTGATTTTAATTTAAGCTGATACTTTTGTACTTTTCTTCTAAAAAGAAGATACATTGTATTTAAATTGAAAATGTTTGTTTTGTTTTTGTATCCTGCGGACAGACTATTGTTTACTTATAATATTTCAGCAGGATTACTTTTGGCGCATGTACACAGTTACGTGAACTTATAATGAGAAGACAAGTTTTAAATCTACGAAAAACCCGTTTTTATGGGATTATATAATAAATAGAATCTTGCATAAGTGTTTATGCAATATTGAATTTATTAAACTCGTTGAATAAATTCAATATTACATAAACACTCATGCAAGATCCTCTATATCTCTATCATTTGCGATGCAAATATTACGAGAAAGCATGTGGTTCGGCATGGAGAGTATCCCGTTGTAATGTTGGATATAGAAGATGATTATTAAAATGAAATGTTATTCTATGTTCAGTTAAAAGCGTATTCCATATATATATATATATATATATATATATAACTGAATACAGCGCGTTATGGATAGTTTGCTTTGCACCGCCATGAAAGTTATGGTACTATAAATGTCATTTCTAGACAGTTCAATGGTTATATTTACATTTCGCAATGTTTGATAATCTAATTTTTGGTTTTGAATCCTGAAATAAATTTAAAACTATCGTGTACGGCATGCAATTCCAATTTTTTGAACAGCCAATCAATGACGTCATGTGTATTGGCGTAAGCAAGAGATGAGTGACGTCACATTAGCACCTATAACTTCATTTGGTCCCAAACAGAGTTTAATACAATCAAACATCATAAATGTAAATATTATAATATATCACCAATTAGTGCATTCTATAATTTATTTATGTAACCAACAAGTGTATGTTCACTGAATAAAAAATGGAATTGATTACTGTATATGCAGAAACATTCGCGGGGGAAATATTCGCGATTTTCACGATAATTCTTGAACCGAAAATATATCTATCTTCTAAGCGAAATTCATTCCTTCCCACAGTGAAAATGTCTCACCGCGAAATATCCAAAGACCAAGCTCGCAGATTTCTGTTTCTATTTGAAATAGTTATTTGTCAATGCTGAGTAAAACATGTTAAAAATAGCTGTGTGAGGCAGAAAATATTATGTTTAACCCAAATTATGCCCATTAATGTGATGGAGTTTATAGATTTTTTATTGAAATATAATATTTTCCATCTGTGTGTTTACACTGTAAATTGAACATTTTGCAATAAAACTCCTATATTGGTTCTATAAAAATGCGTGGATCTCGATGTCTTATGTCGTCATTTAATGTCAAATTTTTGTTTTTACGGCGTTTCTTGTTGCTTTTTGACGAATTAATTATACCTGCTATAATAAAACATTCACATTTATAATAAGAGATTATCCTTTAACAACATTTTATCTAATATTAATTTCTTATCTGTCACAATTTGTTATCATGTTAATATTTTTTCCTTTTCAATTTTTCACAATTGCAAACTTCTCTCTTTAAAGTTCCTATGGTCTCATGGAAAAGAAACTGTGTATTTATGATCAATAATGTTGACAGGTAAAAAAGATCCATTTAAAAGCTCTGAAGTACAAACGTGACTATATAAATCAACATTTGTTTTGGAATTGTATACCAACAGATTAAAAATAATTACGAGTCTTTATATAAAAAAAACAATATCTTTGAACCACTCATTAGAGATTCTGATCAGGAATGTATTGAAGTCTTTAAAGCATGTTATTTTAAAAAATGAAAAAGGAGTTTGTTGTTTAAATCGGTTGAAAAATTGTAAACTTCTCTTTTTAAAGTGTGTATGGTCTCAAGGCAAAGAAAACTGTGTATTTCTGCTAAATAAAAGAAGGTTTCTGTGGTGACCGGTTAAAACATTATTAAAGTAGAATGGTCCATAAAGAAACTCTAGAATGCAATATTCATATCTGCTTTGAAACTGCTTATCATCAGATTACATAACAATTCGAAAAGTCTTAACATTAAAGTCTCAAATCACTCATTAGAGATTCTGATCGGAAGTGTATCGAAGTATTTAAAGCATGGAAAAGTTTTGTATGATTTTTTTTTAAAAATGAAGCAGGAGTGTTGTTGTTTGTATCGACTAAAAATTCACGTTTCAATTAAGACATAGTTATTATTCAACCATCTATTGACAACAGTCGCCAAAGAAATTGTCAGATGTATCTGGTATCAATAACCAAAAGTGGGTTTTAGAATTACTGGAATATCTTGATTCTAACACTTCATCTCGTGTAAAAAGTATAAAACACGTTGAATCATTTGTGCCTTTTACACCACGATCCCTTATTCCTTACATTAAAAACGTTTAAAACCATTTTTTGTTCATTTGCCATTCTTCTTCTTCAAAAAAAAAAAACGGTAAGTCAACACAAACATGTAGTGCTCATCAGGGATTCTGTGAATGCAGAACCTTGTTAAATCAGGAGATACGACTGTTGCCAAATCATTCAACTTTAAAGACAGATATATAAATGACCTTTTTTTTTGGGGGGGGGGGGGGTCCACTCTTTCAGAGTGGATTTGTGGCAGAGCTTTTTCCCCACCTTTGATAATATTTTTATATTCATCCTATTGTTATTTTTTCATATTATGTAATTTCATACAATTATTCTTTAATTGTTATATAATTCTGTCATTTATTCAATTGCTATATAGTTTGTTATAATAATTACGGTATGTTATGTAATATTGTCAATTTTCGATTTTCAATTAAGCTTTGAATAAATGATCTTTTCCTTCAAGATGTTGTTTACTTGTATCCTTATTTTCAGACATAGTTCGGATTCTGGCTTGAATTTTGTATGTCACTTGGTTTTCGGTATTATATATCTGTCTGTCTTAAATGACGTTTTATCTCTAAATACTAGTAAACCTAAATTGAGAGACTATGTGAATGTAATCTATCCTAGCGAGATTAAAATAAAAAAGAAATAACTGCTTCTTCAGTTTAATATTTGGATAAAAATCAAACATACTAATCCATATCCAAATAACAATCTAAAAGTAAAATAAAACTTGGGACGGACAAATTCCTAGCATGGAAGTGATTTCTACCTCAATTATGAACCACTGCGGTAGCTCAGTTGGTAGAGTGCTCGCTCCGTAAGTGGGAGGTCGTGGGTTCGATCCCCGGCCGGGTCTGACCCAAGACTTGAAAGTGGGTAGTGACTGTTCTTTCGCCAAGCACTCGGCATTACGGAATGAAAGTCACAGTTCTTTCGGATGGGAACTTAAAATAAACGAGGTCCCGTGTCACGGTGGACTTGGCACGCTAAAGAACTCTGCTGTATAATGCCATTAGCGCAACGCACAGGCAGATTTTCTGCACCTTCGCCTATAGCTGGCGACGTCTCGATATAAGTGAAATATTCTTGACTGGGACGTAAAACACCATTACTAACTCACTCAATCTACCTCAATTATGCCACCCAGGAAAAGCTAAATGAGAAGCTATATGACAAACGTAATGACTTCAACTTTTCTATTATCAACTATCTATGCAGAAATATACCTGCGTCTTTTGCTTGTGGTGTATTTGTTTCACATTTTATACGCTATGGAAGAGATTATTCCTCCTATGGGAACACCATACAATAAAGCATGATGCTTAGAATTAAATTGTTGACTAGTGGGTATTGTATACCAAAGCTTATTAAGGCCATCATAAAGATTTTGATGGTTATCACAGTGTTGTTGAGTTCCATGTTTATTTTATTTTCAATTTTGATTACACGCGTGGTAAATGTAAACGGGTGATTACTCCTCAGTAACACCCGGTCTCACTTCCCGAGCGTAAGGTCATGTTTTTAACTTAATTTTTCCTTTTACGTTGTGATTTGAACACGGATTAATATATTTGACGCGCCATAAGATTTCCAGGTGATGCGAAGTTTTTGAAATTTTGAAATACTTTGATTATGAAAAAGCCATAGAGTTTCCTTGTTTGAAGATAGACAAACTACTCAGGGGTATGATCAGAATGGACAGAATGGCGGGCCTTCAAATTTTAATGCCTCTCTTTCTTCGAAAGGCGGAGGGTAAAACGGCGAAAAATAGTATACACTTGTGCATATATACGTTCATGTTCTCTAAATTTAATCTGATGTTTTATTCGAATATACGAGTACGATTGTTTTTGTTACAGGACATATACTTACATAACAATTGGGTTAATTCTCCTAATATTGGAACTTAATTGCTGTCATCTGAAATTAATAAAGAAGACTAGAAAATTAACTTCATTTCTTTTTATCAGTGTCTTCATTAACGTATTCTGTTCAATTGGTCAATACCATCGATTCAGACTAGGTTCGAGACAAGGTTGTGCGGTATGTTTTTGATAAGATACCTTATTTCAGACTATGTCTGTACATCAAATGAATGAGTCTGACAAAATATCTTAGTTGCTCAAGATGTCGGGATTGAACTCATCCAATTTGCAGCTTCTAATTATTTTGTGAGGATTATGCTCGAAACCTCGAGTCAGTACAACTTTTTATTCCTGTATTATGTGACACGTATCAACTTCTGGTTTTTAATAATTATTCTTTTGAAAATCGTAAAATCGCAATAACATAAAAACTATTATTATACCTCATTAGAAAAATACGATGCTATCTGTAATTTGATTGGATCGTTAGGTCATGTGATCAGGGTGGAGAAAACATCGTGTATCCCTCTAAAAACATCATATCCCACCTCTTCGGAACACACCGTGACGTCACAATGATATGACGTCATCGATGGAGAATTGATCTTGACGTTCTAGCGTTTGCCTCCGATGAGTTCCGATAAGAAAAAAAACCAATGAATCGGAGAAGGACTGATGTTTTCAGACGTCTTTTTTTTAATACTTTCTTTCTTTCTTTCTGTCTTTCTTATTACCATGGTTATCTTTCGGTATGATAAACAATTTATTGCCTTTGTGTGAGGGAGATATGAACATTTGTTCATATCTCCTTCACACAAAGGCAATAAATGTATATTATTTTGTACAATGCTTCGAACAGTTTACTGTTTTTGAAGAAAAAACCTAAATTGTGTATTAAGATTAAAAGATGCAGAAGATCTATATTAAGTTGAACAGATTTTACTACAGTTCGGAAAAGAACCACGAGAAGGACAAAACACCTGAAACGCCTAAATGTGTTTTTTTATTGTCAAACAGTTTCAGAGTCTCTGAATTAGAGAAAAAGATATTTTCAAAGAATCTCCACAATTTAGTATCCTGTTTGCATATTCCATTTAAAACATGAAACCTCGGTACAAAAATTAAAAAGCAATCATCTATATACCAAATTAAAATTAAAGTAGTCCATATATAAAAATGAAATAGTCATTTATCTAACATTAGACTAGTTTTTCTACGAAATACAAGTTTTATCAAGCACGCATGATACAGAATCTTGTATCACCACACTGGTGATACAACATTGGCGGTATAGTGCACGTGCACGTTCTCATTGTGACGTCATTAGGGAGAATGTAGAACAAGTGTCATAACATAGTTCAGTGGTTTTCTGTGGTAAAATGTAATTTTTCACATTGAGTATTGTTTTTTATTATTTTAAATAACCTAATTGGAAATGTTAGATAAAAATGTTATATACACAGTGTGTAGGTACAACCCTTCGTATCAGGTCTCGTCCTTTTTTCGTAGCTGTATCACTACTCGTCGCGAAAACGCGACTCGTAGTGATTCGGCTACGAAAAATGATTCGACCTGATACTGAGGGTTGTACCTACACACTGTGTATATAATATGTATTTATCTGTTTTGTCTATTTATAGTTACAATGGTCATCTTGGTTGTCAAACATAATCATTAAGCATTATTCTAATTGACGTATCGCCGGCCACGCCCATTATATTCCGTCAAATAGCCGGATGCTTGATTTACATCCAAAAAAAATGAAAACTCGGTCTGAATAGCGCCATTTAATGACGTCCTTGACACTAATACGTCATTAGTTGCCGTGAGGCATCTTTGGTACCTTGATGGCGGCCAGTGTCGGAACATTGTGGGCGTGGTCGCCGATACATCAATATAATGTCATCTCGAATCCCTCCGTTGTAAATTTGGTTTTAATTGGTCCAGAAGTTTAAGAAAATATAAAAGTTTTAAACACGCACGTATACAGCATCATGCTATAAGCTGAGCTGGCTTTAGATAGTTGAACTAAAATGAGTTATATCCCGTGTATTTTTAAAACTGTCTTGACCAATGGGACTCCCCAAAGTATCAACGTAATGCATTCAATTTCTAGATATATATGAACTTATACATGTATTACAGATGACATTATTCACTGATAATTTACAGCAAGTATGCCACCACAATACAATACAATACAATACAATACAATACAATACAATACAATACAATACAATACAATACAATACAATACAATACAATCATGACAATACAATAATCTTTATTTGACGTTGAATACATTACATAGGCCCAGTAGAGCTTGTACTCTTTCATAAAATTTTTCACCCTTGGTTTGGTTGTCATGGAAAAGTTTAATCAAATTTCGTAAATAAATAAAAAAGTAATGAATACAATGTATGGCAATACCAAGAACCAGTAAAACAAAACTCTAGAAACTTTTTAAATCAGTTTAAATCAAATACTTCAATTTTGTTGACTGTCTGTTGCTGTCATTGGTAAATGTGGTTTATGTATTTGTTGCCATAGCAGCAAAAATGCTGCATATGATTTTGTACATAAGTAGTATCAGCCTCATTTTCGTTTGTTACATCCATAAGCCTGCTTTTCTCGTGGCTGGTCATATAATGTGTTGTTTATTTCAGTACTTTATCCAGGTTTTTTTAAAGGGGGGGGGGGGGGGTTTGAGGATTATCCAGGTTTTTTTAAAGGGGGGGGGGGGGTTGAGAATTATCCAGGATTTTTTGAAAGGGAAGGTGAGAATTTTATCAATGCTAGGTGCGAGCGCCGAAGGCGCGAACTCCAGAGACGAGGGGTCTAGGGCAGAGCCCCGAAGGGGGCCAAGAAAACAATTTTTAATCAGTCAATATCTCTCTCTCTCTCTCTCTCTCTTTTAAATTTTTCAAAGGGGGGTGCAACCCCCGCAACCCCCCCCCCCTTAAATCCGCCACTGTGTACAACCCTTTCCAAAATAGAATCGCTGAAGCGCCCGTGTGACTCGCATATAATTAAGGCATGGTAGAATCACACAACCTCGCTTCAAATCCAAACACGAGGTAAGTTGTTGTTACTTTGTACTCTGTTTCATATTTTGATTATAAGCATGCAGATTACCATAACCTGTGCCGTCTCAGTGATTGATGATGCAATTGAAATGAGGCGGCAATTTTCTACACGTTAATCGTCTCGGTGATTGAATTAGCTTATACTGAAGAGTGTTGCTGGGGTCCGGGGTCAGGATATCCAAGGTATAATTGCGATAATACTGAAATATAAAAAAGTCAATCTATATACAATATTTGCTTTAAAACGGCATTACATTTTGTCGATTAAAGCTGTCAAGTTGTTGCTGAAATTAGTGCTGTACTCTGTCCGTCATCTTTATTCTGCCTTTATTTCCAAAATATTTATTTTATTGTATTTTTTTTTTTACAAAATACGTAGTTTACAGTCATTATGAAATCAAATGTGTTTGAGTTTATTTTACTGAATTTTATCAATATCCCTGACTGATTGATCTAGAATGCAAATCGAAGATGTGGTATATAAATTCGAAGACGATGGTATCTGTATAATAGGAGGGATATACAAAAGTGGAAGCAGTCTGTTCGGTGCGCTGGCAAAAAGGCAGGACTTTTGAAAGAAGACATAAGGAAAAAATGGCGTCCACCATGACCAGCGGAAATTTTGGTTCAGAAACATTTTCAGATTTTGCTAGGCCAGATTGGTTGAATGCCGAACATGAAACAGGGGTAATTAGAAAGACACCATTATTTACTACATTCCTTGTATATGCTTGCTATATTCATATTCAAATATTTAGTTGTTGAGGGGACAACAAAGGAGGGGGGGGGGGGGGGTTCCGAAAATTATAAACCGGTCATAGATTATTAACTCGGTATGTCGTAAGTTTGTATATGTAACAAATGACTTTACATAAGGTCCTAGAAGTAAAATTCCGTGAAATTGTAACTTAAAGACTTCGACCAAGAAAAAAGTTTGATAATTTCGCATTATTGATGTACATGTACACTGATTTTAAAAAAGTCTCGAAATTCTACAAGATAATAAAATACAAATGAAAAATAAATAAAAATGTAAACTTTGTTTTATGTTTTTTAACTTTAGACCACTATTATGGCAGTGCAGTTTGATGGTGGAGTTGTCATAGGAGCAGATTCAAGAACCACAACTGGGTAATAATTTTAAGTTCAATTGGCTAGTGGCTGCATCACTAGTTTACTAAAGGAAAATAAAAATAATTTGAAAGAACCTCCTTATGATTTGCCCTTAACCACTGTGGTAGTTGAAAGAGTGCTCGCTCCTTAAGTGGGAGGTTGTGTGTTCTTGCCCCAACCAGGTCTGACCCAATACGTGAATGTTGGTAGTGACTGTTCTTTCGCCAAGAACTCAGCGCTACGAAATGAAAGTCATGGTTCTTTTGCATGAAAACTTAAAATAAATGAGGTCTCATGTCATGGTAGACATGGCGGGATAAAGAACCCTACTCTATAATGCCATCGGCATAACGCACAGGCAAGATTTCTGCACCTTGACTTACAGCTGGCATTGTCTCGATACAAGAAATATTTTTGACTGGGACTTTAAACACCATTAATAAATTTGTACGCCTTTGCATTTACATGCCATGGCCACATATCGTTGTACTACATCCTACATTTTTATATATTTATGTTGTTCATCATTTTTCTTGGTATGATACACCTTTAACAGCTTTGCATTTTTGAGCTTTTGAGTTTTGGAGTCCAACAATAACACATTTTTCAAAAAAGTAGCTTGCCCTTAATCTCAGACTCTAATTAGTTGGAGTAATTTGGTACATAACCCTAATCATCTCATATGTGATCAAGCAGGAAAATGACCCCGACATCATTGATTCACACATCTCTATTAAGAGTTAAGAGGATATTGCTCGTTTATATAAATAACTGTTTTAATTATAAAATATGATTCTTTTTTTTCACAAACAGGGAGGTAGCTTCTCTGGAAGTATAGGCATAGGGCTTGAAGAATCTGATAGCGATTTGCCAAAGAGCTTCTCTGACTTTTGTCTGTACTGCAAATAATAAGTTCCTTATATGGTTCTTTTTGTTTAAATTTCAGTGCTTACATAGCCAATCGAGTCACAGATAAGTTAACAAAAGTGACAGATTATGTGTATTGTTGTCGATCTGGATCTGCCGCTGATACACAAGCTATAGCAGATATTGTAAATTACCATCTCAACTTCCACAAGTAAGTTTTAGTATTAGTATTGAATTAGTGCATGTTACACAATTGCATACAAGCATGCATTTGCATTGGTAATAAAACTGATGGCTAACCTAAGTTTTTCTCGTTCTTCATAGAATTGAAACAGAGTTGTCTCTCTTGATTCACTTGCTTGCAGTTTAAACTGCTACTATTCATGTGTATCAAAGTACACATTAGGTGAATAAGTAAAATGAAGATAACTTGACTTATTTCCGTCTTTCTGTTAGGAGAATCAGGCCCGTTTACAAGTCCTCTCCATTTTCCTCTATCTGTTGTTACTTTTGTCGCCTCAGTCCATGAATTGTATTCTAGTTCTTTTCATTCTCTTTCAATTTCAAAAAAAAAAATGAAGATAAAATATAGTAAAATAGTTTGTGAATTCATTTATTGACCTCTTTTTTGGCATTATACTAGATTTAACAAATCTGACAATTAAAGAAATATCAGTGGCAGATATAAATTGTGGCATTTAGTTTTTACAACATTCATAAATATCCATGTGTTCATTTTAGGAGAGAGCCATGGGGTCATTGATCCTTATTTTGCCAAATGACCCTATTGTAAAGGCCTTAGGGAGTCATGTTCAACCATTACAAGAATGCAAAAATATTGATGTTTTGGTGCTGTAGAATGAAAGTTTTTGAAAATTGCCCTCTCTGAAAGAAAAATCTAAAACTGAACACTGTTTATAGATATGATATATTTTCAGAATGGATTCGGGAGAAGAACCATTGGTATTAACTGCAGCTAATGTCTTCAGAGAAATGTGTTATAACTATAGAGATAGTCTAACAGCTGGTATAATTGTAGCAGGCTGGGACAAAAAGAAAGGGGGTCAAGTAAGTCTAGTCTGAGAGCAGGTATTATAGTAGTTATCAACAAAATGAATAAACATATTACAGTAAAACATGTTTATAATGAAGCCATGTGAACTCTATTTTTAACCTTGTTATAAAGCGACTTTGTTATATTGTTTTAAATAGACTTATATAGAGCGGAGTGGTCAACCCAATTTTTGACTTTGTTGTAAGCGTGTTTGTTATATTCATGTTTTACTATAACTAGGTTTCCATAAATTTAAAATAATTAGTAGCCAAATTTCCAAAATTTGTGAAAATATAGTCCTTTTTAAAGTATTTTTCCACAAATTTGCTAAAATAGGTTACTTTTTGAAAGAATTCCTCAGAAATTAGTAGCCAATGGCGTTTTTGGCTACCAGGAATGGAAACATAGCTATAAAGGGGGCGTGTGTCATCTCCTAATAACTACATTGTGTATTAATGTGTGGCGCTTGTAAACTTTACGCATTAAAACTTTAATGCATTTTCTACCAGATTGAGGCTAAACTAGAAACACTCGAGTTTAATTAATATTTTGATAAATAAAAGATGCATAAATTAGAAAACTACTTAACTACCGTATAGCGGGTTATTTTGGCGTGGTCAATTTTTGGCGTTTTTGACAAAAAAAGTCGGTTGTAAATTTTTGCGTATTTATTTTAGCGATTTAAACATGACAAGTTTTTATTTTGACGATTTTTATTACAATTGAAAACTGCTGTTTGTAAATAAAATGTTGAACTTCGAACAGCAAATCTATCGATATGGACAGTTCATTTGAATTAACTGATGATATAAAATAAACTTACTAATAGAGCACATAGCCGGTTATTAATAATCACCGGAACTGCCGGTAACACACATTGCCATGCGCATTCCAATGAAATGTAAATAACAGAATATGAATATTTCATGATGAGGTAAAAAGTTAATTACAGGTGTTTTACCGATCACGCACCTGTGGGTCGTAATCGGATTAAGAGATTACTGAACTGATCATGGTTAATTGCTAATCTTGAGTAACACTCTATGTACTATATGTTCCAGACGAGTTATTTTGTTTCGCTCTATTACTTTCGGTGAAATCTGTATCATGGCTTCAGCTTGTGTTTTGTTTACAATGACTGACCCCATGTCATTCTGATAAAATTGTATTCAAGCGAAAGAAGTTAAATTTTCACCAAATTTACACCTTCGAGAATTATTTATTGTTCGAGCGAGCGGGGGTATTCGAGCTATCGTAGTTTGAGCGATCAAGGTTTATTTACATATGGTTTAATAGGGATTTGGACGGGACCGGCAGATGACTTCGAGTTATCCAGGGTATTCAAGCCATCAACCTTCGAGCGATTGAATTTCTACTGTATTTACTTTTTCACAGTGTAAGGTATTGTTAAGGTAATAAATTTTGACTGTTCCATTTTTTGGCGATAAATATTTTGGCGATTTTAATACTACCGCCAAAATTTACAACCCGCGAAAATAACCCGCTATACAGTATCTTCTTAGGTTTCCACAGATAGAAAATTATAAGGAGCCAAATTTCCAAAACATTGTTCAAAATTTTTTTTCCACAAATTTGTTACTTAAAACTTGCTTTTTAAAGAATTTCTCAGAAAGTAGTTGCAAGAGGCAGTGTTGGCTACCAGTACTGGAAACATATATCAACAAGTCTTGTTTATTCTAATTCACTTTTCTGTTTTACAGGTTTATACAATTCCAATAGGAGGTATGATAACTAGAATGCCTGTCTCAATTGGAGGATCTGGTAGTGGTTACTTATATGGTTATGTCGACTCTAATTACAAAGATGCAATGACAAAAGATGAATGTCTGCGCTTTACAGCTAATTGTAGGTTTAAACTTTTATATTATCAGTGAGAAGGATACCTGTTTCATTGGCATCAAAAGAAAAATTCTAACTCCAAAAAATGTTGCCTTTGGGGCAATCTTGGCCCTTCTTTTCAGTAAATTTTTTTCTGCTTTTTTACAAAGTACTGCATATACAGTTTTCATGGTGTGTTGTAAGTGTTGTATACTCTCAAGTAAAGTGGCCCCATTAATAGGAGTGGCACAATATATCAATATTTAGAATTATGATAGGTATATCAATACAAGCTGTGAAAAAATTGATATATTGGCAACTCTGAATTCCGGAACGTTCATGTCTAATTTGACTTTTATACACACCAAAAGCGTATCCTGTATATGAAAGTAGTTGATACAGGTCATCATACCACATAGTTGACAGGTTGAGAGCATTAAAAGTAAATTTTGTAAAATGTATTTTAAAGTGTCTTTTGCATACACATGTATTACCAATATATAGTGATACATATCATATCCTGAGCAGTGTATTGTGGTACGTATAGTATCCTGGCATGTCCATATCATCCCAGCCCTATTCATTAAAGTACACATATTTTACATGACAGGCTCATTTAAGCATTTGGAATTTTAATAAAGTTAAATTTTAAATTAATATTTTATTAGTAGTTTGCACGGTATTAGCAATAGAATTGAGATTATTTTTTGAAAATAAAAAAGTATTTTTTTATACTAAAAGTAGTCACTCTACCCGGCTAAAAAAGTAGTCGCTCTCCACTAAAAAGCACTTGGTATTTAGAAATAAGTTGCAACATCCTTCAAACAATACCCTTAAAATATTAAAAATGTCCATTGTCACAAAAAAGTTCTACATCTTATGGTGTTGTCTTGATATAAGTGAACAGATCTTGACTGGTGTAAAACCACAGTCACTTATTAAATATACTTGACATGATTAAAAAAATATTTTAGCAATTTTAGATAATTCTTAAAATAGTTTACTGTGGAAGAATTTCCTAATACCTACTATATCTTGATTATGGTGAAGTGAAAACCCCATTTTTAAAAAGATATGTATGTTCTTAAGAAGCAAGATAATTATGGTGAAGTGGAAGCCTATATTTTCAATTATATATTTGTGTTATGTTACAGGTATATCACTGGCTATAAACAGAGACGGTTCCAGTGGAGGTGTTGTAAGATTGGCTTGTATAACAAAAGATGGAGTAGAAAGATTCTTACTTACAGGGGATGAAATACCCAAATTTTATGAAGACTATTAAATTATTGAAAACTTTAGTTTTTGAAGACTATTAAACTACTGAAAAAGTGACAATAGTCGTACAATATCCTGATGCAAACATCCAATTACAACTGAAGGCATTTTTTACCTGTATATATTGAATTATCAAAAAATTATCACTACAGAACAGTCATTCATTGCTTCATATTAACCAATCTCTCTTGTCAGAAGGATGAAATGAATCATTACAAATTGTGAATTTAAAGTTGTTATGTTTAGTAGACTCAAGTGCTATGTAAGGAGTCGACCAAAGTGCTACTGTTAAGACATTGGATATTGGAGAAGAAGTCAAATACTGTATGTTTTTGAATAAATATTAAAATTTTCTGTTTGTCTTCAGTTGTTAATAAATTTATGTAGGTAAACAACATTGACCGGTCCACTTGACTTTTAATTTAAATGTTTATCACAGACCAGTGCATTTATGTATAGGAAACACACCTGTTTGTTTTGACTACATAATGAGAACAATAATCAAGTGCCTTGTGTACACTAGTTTTATAATTACCTGCTAATCCTTACATTACCTATGTATTGTGTGTATCCTCTTATATGAATATTCTTAATGAAAGGTCAAATGGACAGGTCAATGTTGTTTGCCTATAACAAATCTACAGTTTAATTTGTTATTGTGGACAAGTTATCTCCCTTGTATAGTGATTCCTCTTTTTAACTTCTCTCCATTGTAAGAAAACCACTGCAGTAGCTCAGTTCTCGCTCTGTAGGTGGGAGGTTGTGGGTTCAATCCTTGGAGGGGTCTGACCCAAGACTTGAAAGTTAAAAGTGACTGTTCTTTCGCCAAGTACTCAGCATTACAAAATGAAAGTCATGGTTCTTTCAGATGGGAACTTGAAATAAACAGGGTCCCATGTTACTGAAGGCGTGGCACAATACAAGAACCATAATGCTATCCGCTCATGGCACAGGCAAAATTTCTGCACCTTCACCTATAGCTGGCAACGTCAAATTTAAATTCAAATATCTTTATTTCTAATAATTGCACATTTACAATATAGAGAACATAATAAAATCTTACAAATTACATTTACAATATTGCATGCATGAGCTGACATAAATTTATTTAATTAACCTGGAGGACTGACTCTCTCAAAAATAATATTAATAAAATTACATAAGAATATTATCTAATATTGACAGCGTATGGTAGTAAACAATTATACTTCAAGACATTTGGAGTTTTTCTATAAAACAAAGGTACATTAATAGAATCTATCGCAACGTGTGGTGCCAGATAGGGAAATCTCAACCTGATTTCTAATGTGTTTGGTCCAAATTCTATGATTAATCTTTGGTTACTAGACTTATGAGTCTCGATATAAGTGAAATATCCTTGACTGGGACGTTAAAAACCGTAACTCTACTCCATCAAAGAAAGAAGACAGTTTATGTTTCAGAAGCTAAGTAATGTCTTGTGTAAGCACCTCTCTTTTGACCAGACAACACGAATACCTTTACTGACTTGTGACATTTGTGCTTAATCTCTTCAATTTATTTTAACTTGTTTAAAAGATGGAATATTCCAGTCAATTTAATTTTTTATACCCTCTGCAAACGAAGTTTTGGGAAGTATGCAGGAATCACTAAGTCTGTCTGCAGGGTAAGCTCTGGCTCTCAAAAAATGTAAGCCAAAAAATAGTCAATTTTTAAATTAAGGAGCCAATGTATATGTTACAGAGGCAAAAACTAAGAAAATAAAAGTGACAAAAATGTTTCAAATGTAGAACATCTTGAACTGTTCTTGATTAACAGTTTGGAACACATGTTTTACTTTTTCACAATTGTGTAAAACATAAAAGGCGATCTTAGTCTGCCTAATAATGAAATTGATACAAATTTTGGATAAAAAATATTATTAGCAGGTATCTATTTTTTGTAGGCATAAATTAGCAATTGGCAAATGGCAGAGCTAACACCAAGTCCGTCCCAATGTTGTGTCCGGTCTATATCTTCCATGCCTATGGATGGATTTTGATCAAACTTGGCGCAAATGTAAAACAACATCAGACAATGGGTCACCGAATTCAACAACACCTCTTGTTTGTGTCGCCCACAAGAATCCCCATTAGAGTCCAGATGATAGTTTTTGTAATATTGATTGCATTTGGATGAAACCTGGTCCATGTTTATTGATGTAACACCTCAGGCATGTTTAAAATGTTAAGAATCATGTCCACATTAGCATGATACTGCTATCTAATTGGTGATGTTTTTTGAATGATACTTTTATGCCCCTACCATGAATATGGCATGGTCATATTGCGTTGCTCATGTCTGTGCGTACGTCTCTGAATTCATTTTAAACAAGGTATCAAATCAAAAACAAACCTACTAATCCATGTCCGAAGCACAATCCAGAAGCAAAGTAAAAACGTTGAAACTGACAAGTTAGGATAGACACGTGAACTTCCACCAGGGAAGTGAGGCCGGGTGCTCTGGAAGGGTAAGCACTTCCTGTTTAGCTAGCTTCACCCGCCACATGTGTGATCAAAATTGTGTGAACGAAACATGGGACGATACTAACATGATATTAAACAGTATGGACAGACGATGTGTCGCGTGCCAAATTCGAGTTATCAAGGTCAGGTCATAATACCATAAAAACTTTGAAAATTGCATTTTTTCATGTCCGTAGGTACGTCTCTGAATTCATATCACAGGGTTCGTACAGGCCTGGAAAAGTCCTTAAATTTTGAGGTTTGCCCTAAAAAGACCCTAAAAACAAGTCTGACCCTAAAAGGCCCTTGAATATATCCTGAAGGCCCTTAAAAGCCCTCGAATTTTGCCAATTAGGTGTTGATATTAAGTGGTTGTAAAAAGACTGATCAAAATAAACAAATAAATAAGTTACATTGAAATGAGCGATTTAAAGTTACCTGGCCCTCCTGAACACCCAAATTCAACCCCTACTTCAAGTGTCGTTACTATGGACATGTAAGTAATTGTTTTATTGATTTAATTGTCTTTGCACCAATGTTTTTATGATAAAATTGTCCCTCTAATTAGGCCTTAAATTTGCAAATGAGACCTTGGAAAGACCCTAAAAAGTCCTTAAATTTGGAGTCCAAATGTCTGTACGAACCCTGTTTCAGCTCTATGACTTTTGAATTAAACAAGATATCAAACCGATACTAACATGATATATACAGTATGTAAAGGCGATTTGTCGCGTACCAAATTGCAGTTGTCAAGGTCATAGGATCATAAAAACTGAAAATTGCACCTTTTAATCCATTTCTGCTCCTAGACTTTTGTATTTAAAGAGGTATTAACGTGATAGTAATAAGACATCATAACCAGACTGCCTCTAAGCAAGTTTATTAAATTCAAAATCAGCTACGAGCGCATAATTCCCATTCGGTAACGTGGAAAAATCGAAACGAATAGCCTCCATGGCGGAATTTAAGCTTTATATTATTTTAACTGTCACATCCTTATGCGTACTATTGATTGTTATTAAATTTTTATAATTGAATAACGATTACATAATGTAATATTACTGCGTTTAAATGATATTACCTGGGGATAAGTGTTTTGTTTGATATAATGTTCACATTTCAATATTGGTGTATGCATTATTAAAATATATATAAACATGATAAACAAGTAAATTCAGTGAATTAGGATCCCCCGCGTGCAGGTTTTATATTGGGAATTGCACTTATGTTAAAAGGGCAATAACTCCCAGGAAAATGAGCAAATCAAATCCGGTTAACGATAGGCACATCTATCAATATTGATGCTTTGCACCATGTTTCATGAAATAGTGCTTCATAGTTTTGGAGAATTTGCGCAGACAAGATTTTCGGACGGTAGGAAGGACGGAAAACTCGAATTTAATAACCCCCCCCCCCCCCGCCTTCCGTTTCTTTGAAAGGCGGGGTATAAAAACGAAGCTAAAGTCCCTGGTTAGATACATGTACTAAGGTTGTTTGGTCTATTAGACATGTGATATGAATTTATCATGTTTTAGGTGAAAACTGAAGGAGAGCTATTCCAATGTCGTTTTGTTTGTTGTGCGCCATCCATGCTTTTCAAGAAAACTTCTGCAGGACCAGTATTAAACCATGACAATAATACATGACACACCCGACCACTTTCAGGTGGTAGTGTACATTATTTTGCTGTAGACCATTCTGAGATCCATACTCTTCAGGGCTCGGTTGTTCAAAGCTTCATTAACTTAACCAGTTGGTTAACCAACATTTGCATTTTGTGTTGTTCAAAGCCCCGTTACCTTAACTTAACCTTAACTTTTTTACATTACAAAAATGTCACATGCGCAAAAAACTACGTATCCGGTTCGAACGCTTTCGTCTTCTAAATCAGTAAAACGTTTTTCTAAAGAAATATTAAATATGATTAATGTTACAAGCGTCTCACTGGTTGTTTACAGACGACAGCTGACTGTCATGATTTTCAATTCAATATACTTTGGCTGCACGGTATAATAAACATTAACAATCTATTGGTATAATAAAATAAATATTACATTTTTCTAATACGGTTAAACTCCATTTTGTCAACCCTCGAAATTAATTGTCAATTGAGGCGAAGCAGCGGTTGAGGATAAAATATCTCGAAGTGAAGTGAACTTGAACATCAAGATAAGAATTTAGATATTGCATGAAAACAAATCTCTGTTATTCATTTATTTATCTATTTATTAATTAATTTATTTATTTATTTCAGGTGACAAAACTGTCCAGATAATAGATCTAGCACATGTCAATAATCCAATAATCGTATACCACAAGGTGTTTGATGACACATCACAATTAACAGACATAGAGTATTGTGGTGGATTTGTTCTATTAACAAGACGAGATGGTCCAAAGAAGGAAAGAGGATATTTGGAAATATACAGACAATATAACAGATATCACCATAAGCTAGAACTACTACACGTTATAGAGGGTGAGCATTGTCAGAACGTCTGATGTACCTTTTTTTCTTTTTGAGTGCTATTTTACACCCCAGTCAAGACTTTTTAACTTAAAATGGGGTGGTAAAATTAGGAAAAGTGGAGTAAACCGGAGTGACCGGAAAAAATCACCGACCTTCAACAAGCGAACTGAGATACATTCTCACACTATGATCTATCCCGAGTGGGGTTCGAACCTAGGTGGTGACAGGCACTGTGATCCGTAAGTGTGCGCTTTTAACTTCTCAGTGACCGAGGCCCTATCATATTTTAACATCATTAATTTTATTGTGTGGTGTAATCAAGTTCTGTAAATTTTCCACACAAATTGGTAAATCCATATATTGCCACAACTTTATGAATCACAGTTGCCATTTGATTTGGTTATATACTCAGCTTGTCTTCTTTATAACAAAAAAATGCGCCATAAAAACAAATATTCTAATCCATTTTCAGAAGCAAAAACTGAAAAATTAGGTTTAACACGTGAACTTCCACTAGGGAAATGAGATCGGGTGCTCCGGAATGGCAGGCACTTCATTTAACATATAGAAAAAGCGAACTACAGTACCTGTCCTGATCGCTATTCCTGTAATTTTACGGCAAGAGATATTAAGAAAAGCTTCAATATTAATTCCGTCGTTTTTGTCATTTGTAACACCTTATAAATACATATTTCTATATTAAATTTCTTTTCTGGTTTTAACCACTTTTTCTCAAATGATATTTGCTGGAATGTATGCATTAATTATTATTTTAGAGGACTTTGAAAATAAAACATAAAGAATATTTTATCATGTTATTTTCATCCCCCATCTTTCGAAGGTAGATATGGTGTTTTCATCCGTCTGCCCGTTCGTCCGAAATTATTGTATGCACTAATTCTCCAAAACTATGAAGCAGTATTTCATGGAAGTTGGCGAAAAACATCAACATGTAATAACATATCGTTTACACGAGTTGCTCGGAGTTATTGCCCTTTGAACATAAGTGCAAATCATAAAAAAATAGCAAGCTGGCGGGGAATACTAAATCATTCGGATTATTTGTTTGCTTTGCATCAATATCTATTTCTCTAAAGTTGGCACTGTGGGTGAAAAAAACAATCTTGATAATTCCAAATAATATATACTTTTGTTTTTTACACTGTTTCTTATGATATTGTTTAACTTTTGGCGTTGATATTTTAGTTGGAAATGGACCAGACGACATAGGACCCACATCCGATTGTCGTAAGATTTTAATAGCCTTAGAAGGAGAGGTGTATGGTGATGGTGGAAAACTGATAGATCCGCTAGGAAGAATTGGTATTTTGACATTCAAGACAAGTGACTTAAGCGGTCACTATAGATACCGAACGGCAGACTTTACAGCTTTTAATGACAGGTACTATAGCCAATCAGCTTCAATTATGTATGGTTGAAATTTATCTGCCCATACAGTTTTATTGATTTATTTATTCATTATTTTGTTTTTAATTAATTAATTTATTTTTATTTATGGATTTTAGAACAGCTGAACTTGTCAGAAACGGCATACGTTACGTTTATAGAGCACCGGATAATACAATAGCACATGACCTTGAACCCGAGTATATAGCTCTAAATGAAGATGAGACTAAGGCTTATATCTGATCATTGCAGGTAAGACAATTACATAGTACACGTACAGAGATGCGCAAAAAGTATTTGGTCATTTTGTAAAATCCTTCTTTGTTTCATGTAAAAACATGATTTTTTAAAACAAAATTAAAAAAAAAATTTCTTGGTCGATTTCAATGATTTTTCTAAATATAATTAGAAAAGGGAAATTTCTTTGTTTATAATAGATAAACAAGTATTTTTTAAAAATTGAAATCTACTATATAATCATGCTTCATTTGGCATGTTAAAATTTTACCATGTTGTTCAACTTAGGGTTTCTTGAATGTTATCAGACAGACAATATTTAAAAAAATTATTGAAAGTAACTTAAAATAACACTCTTGATTTAGCAGTGTTAATTTGATAAAATATGCCCCAGACATAAACTTGAGGGAATATTTAAAAAATGTATAAAATTATGTTTTTTATATGAAATAAAGAAGGATTTTACAAAGTAACCGAATATTTCTTGCACATCTTTGTACTTTTCAAAGCATATTTATGGTACCATTATCATTAGTGAAAGCCATTAGCAATAAACCGTTATATCTTATATAGACAATCATAAAGTTATAAAGCCCATGTACATGTATAATAAAATACGGGTATAAAAATATGTGGTAATAACACATTTGTTATTGCCACGTACGGGGCAATAACCACTTCATTAAATCTTTGTCGATGAGTGTTATCAATGTAGTCATTTAAAATCGTTAAATTCACACTTGAAAGACAGATGAAATACGAGTACCTAAAGAGTTATAAAGTGTCTGTATTTCGTCACCTTGTTTTAATTGTCAGTTTAAGATGTCAAATTCTATTTGTCTTAGATATTCTGTAGTTTAGAGTGCTTCCATTCAATTAAATATTCTTTTTACTGTTTTAGAGTGCTCATGGGTGGTCGTGGGTTCGACTCGTACCGGGTCTGACCCAAAACTTGAAATTGCGTGGTAACTGTTCTTTCGCCAAGCACACGGCATTACGAAATGAAAGTCACTGTTCTTTCGGACGGGAACTAAAAATAAACGAAGTCCCGTAAAACGGTAGGCTTGGCACGATAAAAAACCCTGTTGTATAATGCCATCAACGCATAGCACAGACAAAATGTGCACCTTTGCCTTTAACGGACGATGTCTCGATATAAGTGAATAATTTTTAGTGACGTTATACACCATTACTCAACTCTTTTTACTAATTTGGTAAAACACTCATTGGTGGTTTATCAAAACAATGGGTTTGTGGGGGTTTACTATATTATGTTAATGAACGATTTGATCTGGTACAACTGTAATTAAATGTAAAACAAAAAGCAAGTTACTTCACAACAAATGTGTACGTCATAACAATTTAAACAGACAATGAAGTCTGCAGTCTCTGAACTTGTATTAAAAATGCTCTAAATCAACATTCTTCAGATATGACATAATAAACAATTGTAATTCGTGGATGATTTTATATAAACGTTGACTGAAATCAGCAGTGTGATGAATGAGAACAATTTTCAGTTTCAAGGTTGGTAAAATATTTATATTAAATTAAATCTACGGAATGGGTCTTGTTAAGGTCCACCACCCTTGCAACTGAAGATTGTTTTCTCTCATCACACTGCTGAGACTTTTGATTTCAGTCAACGTTATTATTATCAAAAACCTATTTACTTAGTACTCATATCAATACTGTCAAGCGGACATAAATGTTCATATACTCGGCCATATTTTTCTCAATATTTCCTATATTCATAAAGTAATTTGTATAGTATATTTTGGGAAAATCTCTGTTCTAAATTGAAAAAAAACCAACTCATTTTACCATTGTTCATATAGCCAGCTAACCCTGCTGGAGCACCCGGCCTCGCATCCCTGGTTGAAGTTCACGTGTCTAACCTGACTTGTCAGTTCCAAAGTTTTTACTTCGGACACGGTAAGCATGTTTGTTTTTGATCATAAAGAATAGTATCGAATAAAGCTTTCCGATCATAGAATATCCAATGAAGCTAACTTTTCATATACATAGTATCATACAAGCTTACGATTCATATAGAATACTATCAAAGGAAGCTTACTATTCATATAGAATATTATTGAACAAAGTCGAAGAGATTTGTCTTTAATGACAAAACATCCTTGCCATAAACTGCCGGTATGATAATCATGAACTACATATGTTCATGCATCATGCTTGTATGTTTTTATTATAGGAAAACAATGCCATTGCTGAATTTAATATGAAAACTGATGAAATATCGGCCATTCATCCCTTGGGATTTAAGAATTAGAAGTTGTTAAAATTTGATCCTAGCGACAGAGACAACGGTACGTACTATCTAAACATATTGGACATTTGAAACAAGCAAAAAGATGTTCAACAAATCTGCATTTCATGTACCTTTATTGTTATGGAATATTGCGAAGCAATACTGTTAAAGAAAAATTCGTATACCTCACTGAAAGAAAATGTATATTTGGTTACAAATAAAAGATAAAAGAAAACTACTCCTTACTAACTTGGCAATATCAAATGCGCAAAGAATGCGAAGTAAAAATCTTTATTGAAGAAACGAGGAACAAGACAAAATAAAGGAAAAAACATATATTACACATGTGGCGGGTGTAGCTAGCTAAACAGAAGGTGCTTACCCTTCCGGGGCATCCGTCCTGACTTTCCTTATGGAAATTCACGTGCTGATTTAAAAACTCTGCTTTGGACAAGAACCTGTTTATTGGTGGCAAAATAATGTTTAGTTTAAATTATTTGTAGGTATAAATATTAGACCTTGGCCAGTACGAGGAATGTACCAACCAGATACTATAAAATACATGAATATAAATGGGAGTGGTTTTATTGTATCGGCAAATGAAGGGTATTTTAAAGATCACTCTCGTGAAATTCCCAACGGATTTTCAGAACAAGCGCGCGCAGCAGATTTAACGATTAGTCGTAAGTACATGTGGTTCCCAAATTTAGTATGTATGTATTGACTACTGTGACGTAAAGTTGTAAAAACATCTATTCCTCTGTGTTGACTACTATCAGTTGTTATGAAAAGACAAATCTTTCAAAAACACAACACTATTGAAATGTTTTCTTGTTGGTAAACGTGAGGTCCATTTGTAGTGATGAAATAAAAATATACTAAAACACAAAAACGACTTATTTAAAAAAAATACTGTTTAATGATATATTCTTCATGACCATTTAGTTGATACACTTAAATTAATAAGGTGCCATATGTATTGCATTTCATCTGCTTAGCATTTTGTGCCTTTTTGACTAAGGTACTGTAGATCACTTTTTTGGCGAGTAGAAAATTTCACGTCAAGACCGTTTTGGCCATATTCACAAATATTTGGATTCGCGTTTGGAATCTTATTAAATACAACATATGTATGTCAACATAGAAATATAATATCTTTGTTCTGGAAATATTTCAATGATATTTGAATTCGCGAATGGGATTAGTCGCGAATTAACGCGAAAATAAATCTCTCGCGAATAACAATTATCTACAGTATCTCGTATAAAGGCGACTTTCAAATTATACCAAATCAATCGTTTGTTAATTGCATATTCAGTCGAATTTGTACATGTAAATCAATTTGGTAAATTTTAAAATTCTAATATCCACTTGAGTTATTTTAATTTACGAAAATATTTAATAGTTATAAAAATGATATTTATGACAAACGTGATGACTTTAATTTTTCTGTTGTCAACTTTCCTTTTTTATGCAGCAATATACCTACTCCTCCTGCTTATGGTGTATCTGTTTCCCAATTAATACCCTTAGTAGAGCTTGTTCGCACTACGGGGACTTTGTACAACGAAGTAGGCTACTTGAAAATAAATTGTTGACTCAGGGATATTGCAAACCTAGACTTATGAAGCCCGCCAAAAAGTTTTATGGCCATCATTACAGTATTGTTGATAAGTTTGTGTCCAGGATTGCCCTAGATATATTTGACGTCTCATAGTTCCATGTTCCTTTCACACAATTTTGATTACACGTGACGGGTGTAGCTAGCTAAACATGAGGTGCTTACCCTTCCGGAGCACCCGGCCTCACTTCCCTGGTGAAAGTTTACGTGTTTGACCTAACTTGTCACTTCAAAAGTTTTTATTTTGCTCTGGATTGTGATTCGGACATGGATTGGTATGTTTGTTTTTGATTGGTATAAAACAAAGAGAATGGCTTTAGTTATGTATATTTTACATTTGGTAAGCTAAAACATGATTTGTGAAATTTTTATGTTAAATTAAAAAAATATATTGATTGATTTTAGGAAGTTCGCCTATGAGAACTTGGGCAAAACTAAATGGATTTGAAAAGACGCTTCTTTCGCCATCAAATCTAGGTGAGTAAGAAGGCATCATAAGACAGCTGTTACATAAACTAATACAAATTTATATTCCGTTAATGTTCTTTAAAGCACATACAACTCTATTTATGACCAATAATTTGAAATAAAATCAATGCAGCCGTGTCACATTAGACAAAACAAAATGGTAAGCAAACAAATTTATGTCAAAACCTTAAGGTTCGGAATATCATCTTACAGGATGCAATATCCGGAGATTTAAAATGAATGGCTTCTAATATTTAATCTAACAACATATTTTGCTCTAAATTGACATTTCTAGATATCATTTTTATGGCTTAACCATCACTTTTTATATAGAAAAGATACTTAATATTTGTTATTCATCTATAAAATCATGTCATCATTATCCTCAAAGTTTTTTTATTTCTTCCAAAATCATTACTAAGTACACAGCCAAATTTTGTTAACGCGAGTTTCACGTGAAATTAACGTGAATTTCACATGGAAAATTTCACGTGGAATTAACGTTATTTGAGCTTATACGTTAAACTCACGTGAATCTCACGTAAATTTCACGTGTGCAAATTTTAAAATTTGGCTGTATAAGTTATAATGGAGATATAAATCATTTAACAAAATATGATTTTGTCAAGCGTCGCTTACTTTGTGTACTTATTTTATTAACAAGTACAATCAAATAATAAACTTATTGTATTCATGTTGCGACATATGATTAATATTTCGTGTGGAATTGCTTAAAATGCAAACAAAGTCCAAATGCAGTGTAAAGTTGTGCTCAGGCATTTTAGTTTTAGTGCCATTTTGATTTTATTTATTTCAGGAAAAGTATAAGTGTTCATATATATTCAATCTGAATGTAGGTTGGATTTATTGCCTAATTAAATAATTAAATAATTAAAGAAAAGGTTCTGAAAATATCTGACCACCAGAATCACATCCCGTATTGTAGATATTTGCTAGACATGTGTTATAGAATTCATAGAAATAACTAGAATTATTTATAACTTTTAACCAATGAAATTGGAAGAATGTGTCAAATTAATCATTATTGCTTTAAATTAAAGACATATTACAAGTAACCAACTTAGACGGGAAACTGCCAAATTCAAATACATACCAGAATCTGTATACATTTGGGACAAGAAGTATGTCTATATGGAGTGCACAAAATATGCGACAGGTATTTGACAGTGGGAGTGATTTTGAAGCTGCAATCGCTAAGTTCAAACCAAGTGTTTTCAATGCTGACCATGGTGAAACTGCTGATATTCCTGCGTCCACAGCCGATAGTAAATCTGACAATAAGGTAACATAACAGTTAAAAATGTTTTTATGGATAACATATCGCACAAATCGAGATGAGTAATGAAGTTTAAGACCCCAGTCAAGAATATTTTATTTATATCGAGACGTCGTTTCGCTGATGGCATTATACAACAATACAACAGGGTTCTTAATCGTGCCACGCCTACCGTGACAGGAACCTCTATTATTTTAAGTTTCCAACCAAAAGAACCATGACTTTCATTATTTAAAATTCTGATTTCTTGGCAAAAGAACGGTCACTACAACGGTCTGAGGTCAAACTCGGCCGGGGATTGAACCCACAATCTCCCTCTTACGGAGCAAACACTACCAAATGAACTAACGCAGTGGTTCACTTCTCGTTGGATATTCAATAGATAACATACTGTATGATGTTCAGTATAGCAAGATTTTCGACAACTAACCACGTTTGACTGTCTCTTCTGATTGTAAAAGTCACCATTTGATCATTTGTTTTTCTGCGAAGACATCTGAGTCCAATTTTGCTTAAGAAGTCGTCCTTTGACCATATGTTTCTCCCTCATAAATATTAATCATGTCATATGTTTTACAATGTTATTCAAAGTAAGAAAAACATTAGGTTTGTTTTATCATTTAAAGTATTGCCTTAGATTGATTTGGTTATATCAATTTTGGTCCTTTATTTAATTTCAACATCTTAAATATTTCGATTTCAACGGTTCTGGTCTAAAGACTACTGATGAGAAATTGTATTCCGCTGCAAATTGAAATTAGTTGCGTAATAACATTATCGTCACTATTGTATGACGTCGTATACGGCGCCATCAAAACTTCAACAAGATGACTATAACAATTTGTTTTATAATACAGGATGAGTAATTGTTTTTTCAGACCCCTGTGGTAACTTAGCAACCATCCTTCTTTGAAGCCATGCATTTGACGATAGCTAAAGCAATAAAAAAGGAAAATACAAGATAAATTAGTATTGAGACCAATAAATAATCCACAGTTAACTGGGCATGGTGACTAATTAATTCCCACTAGTATTTAAAGTAAATTGGAGACTCGGTCTATAAATAATTCATGATAAATCATAATCAAGGGTCCATACAATGGACCAAAGCACGACACACACACACACACACACACCACACACACACCACACACACACACACAGCATTCTTAATATAAATGTTCATATTGGCGCTTTTTTGTAATTTGTTTAAACTTACATATTTCTGAACTATGTACCTGCCTAACACTTTTGTATTTATTTGCGACTTACGTATCCATATTAAACACTCGTGCAGTTGACGTAATTTGGAAGTCTACTAACAACACTTGTTTCATAATTGTGCCATGCATATCGCCACTTCAATAGCTTGTTGTTGGCCAAACGAAAGCACCCTTGATTTAGAGCATCAATTATTGTTTGGATTCATCAAAGTTAAACATTTTTCCCGAACCTTTTATTTCGATTTTTAGGTCCCTGAACCAGAAGGCATTGAAATAGGAGAATATAAAGGAAGGAAGTTAATATTTGTTGGTTACGAGCAACCCGGTGGCATTTTCATGTATTCTGTTTGGAGATATCTGGAGTGAGATTTCGGATATGAAACTTTCATGGGAAGAGTTGTACAACAGACATGCTATCAGTGAATTAGATGTGGAAGATTTAAGGTATTACTTTAGTTGATTACTATATTAATAAAACAGGAAGGAAATGTCATATTGTTCTTGGAAGACGTAACTATATTTGTATGAAACAAAACCCGTCAGAATCAACATGTAAAACGTCCCCATATAATATACCTACCTATAGAACTGAAAATGCGGAAGAACACTTGTTCTCAATGGGATTCCAATATTTAATTTAATTAATTTGTAAAAGTTACCCATGGAATTACCTACCTATAGAACTAAGAATGCGGAAGAAAAGTTGTTCTCAATGGGTTTTCAAATTTAATTAAATTATTTTTTTATTTGACGAAGTTTATGAGGCAGAAAAGTCACTTACGTATATTAAGGAATTTGACAAATATCGGACTTGTTTGTTATTAAACCTTAAGATCGTATTAAATGACAAAAGACAGGGGAACTATTATCGCAAGCTGATAAATAAGATTTTAAGGACAGCAATCTTGGCCGAGGAGAAATCTTAGATTGATGCTGCTGTCACATATTCGATAAAACACATGTTGATACACAAAGGTACCAAATGATCAATAGGCTTTGTGTGGAACGGCATGGAAGCGTTAACATCGTTATTTTCAAGATAAAATACAGTTTTAATGGGAAATCATCTTATCTTACTCCATAAATGTTCTACACACACGCTAGGTGACATCACGTGGTACGCTAGCGATCCACATTTACACCCTAAAATGGTTATGTCTTGAAACTATGATATTGTTTAACACGTCTCTAGGAGTATTTACTTTTTGCATTGCAGCTAGCTAGTGAATGATAATTATGATAAACGTGCATTGAAAGCTTGAACCTCATTACTTTGAATCAGCAGTCATACTAATTTACATATAAACCTACATGACATCACTGAAATTTATTTTTGGACGATAGTGAACGCAAAATCTATGGCGTCAAAAGTAACTTTGCACGAGATGCCAATAAATTTTCAATTAGATTTAAATTCTCAAATACAGGTATACAGGCATATTAAAAATTTCAAAAGTTTTTATAATTTTTTGTATTATGTCGATGTTATTTAAAAATGAATATGCCTGATTTATATACAAGTCATCTAGGACTTCTACAAAAATGGCAACAACTATTTAAACAGGATTTTTTAGAGTAATTACGAGACGATTCATAATTTTTATGAGTATGATTGTACAAGGAATTATAATAATTATAATTAGAAAAATATACGGACCTGAGTTCATATGCGAAAGAATATATCACGAAGTAGCAAAACACCCGTTGTTTTACGATATACGAGTAAAAAATTATTTCAATTGTAACATGATGCTACTCATTTTAACAGTCCACGCCTGTTGTTCTGAGTCTGTTCTAAAAATTGATGATATACACTGTTCATATTCCATTCAGTTCGTTAAGTTATCGTATGATAATTTCTAATGGTGTCAATTTGCAAGTAAACACATAATTTATTAATAGAAACAAAAATATGATATTATGAACCGAACCGTTATCAATGTATATCGTATTAGAATGTCTAGTGATGTTGTCAAGTTGCAAATAAATAATAAAAATAATACAAAATCCCAGGAGAGAATACATTTTCTGAATCACCCCGAAATATTCACGGTTTACATCTAGATTTAAATGTCCGTTTTAGTCAGCATCAGACATTGGCAATATCCATAACACCTTTAATTAAGCTTGTAGTACATGATCAGCATCAATAAAAGGAAGATGGATTTGATGTATGACCATTCTATATAGAAAACTTGAACAGAATCATGAAAGGTATTCATTGTCATAATAAAGCAATTAGCGTTCAAACATTGCAATTAGTGGTAAAACCGATAAAGGATGAAAGATATAATTGTCACGTCCATGGATCAAAAGTTGAATCAAACGGAATTCTAGCCCTAATTAATTGAAGAAACACGAAACGAATGGGAAGTGATATAAAGGTTAATGTTTGTTCATGTAAACAACAAACACGAAAATCCTATTCTGGTACATGTGATTTAAAAGATATTGCAAACAATTATTTCCTTCAAATTCGCTTGTAATTTTTCGTTTTTATAGTATCACAGTACATTTGCATACCCGATATAATGACAATCTTTGCACGACCAAGAAGTTGTATTTTTTATTTAAGTTTAGTTTGTTTTATTTTTGATCTTATAACTTATTTATTTTGCTTTTGTTTTGTTCTAATAATGCATTTGTTAATCTTGTCTACTAGTGTTATCCAACGTATAGACAAACAACATTGACCTGTCCGTTTGACTATTGATAAATATTTATTATGAACGAGATTATTCATTTACATGGGATGCATGTGTTTATTTTGTCGACATAGTAAAAACACGAAACAAGAACACTGTTCATGCATTAACTGCGCATGCTAACACTACCCATGTCATAGGTTGACTCTACTATATGAATATTCGTAATAAAAGGTCAAGCGAACAGGTCAATGTTGTTATCTATACACCGACATTATTGAAAATAAAAAATATTTGGGTTTATAAGAAAATTATCTTATATTAATGTTGACACAAAGAAAGGACAAACAAATACCAACGGGATTTTTAAGTGACATATCACCAACTTATACCTATCCAATAACCTTTCACCCTGACAGTCTTTTTAACTCGCTCACCTGTTTCTTCCGTGGACATACCGGTATTTGTACCCTAGTGATAAAGGTACGATTAAATGTGGAAGTATGAATATATCCGAGGTCATTATAATACTGTATAGTTGTTTTATTCTGTGGGGATAAAATTTCGCGGTTCAGACACTAGAACTTACTCACGGATATAATATTTCGCGGTGCAGTTGCCAGTGTAAAAACTTTTCTGTACGGATTATCTTAGTCTACGTTTAACGAATGCTACATAAAAAATTCAACACTTTCACTTGGTATTTTATTTCACGCTACTAAGCCAAACCGCGAATATAGCGAAGTTAATGAGTGAATAAAAGCAAATAAACAGTAGAGTAGCAATGGAAAAAAATCATAGCAATCCGTGTCCAAATTATAATCGGATTTAACTGATTTAACTAATGACTCAAAAGTTTGGAAGTACATCTCGAATGCTTTAGAATGTATTATATTACATAAGATACCAGTCTTAATTTTCATGGAAAGTCAAAAAATTCTTATTTTGAACTTTCTCATACCTAATTTTAAAATGATATGGCTAAAGCAACAATTAATGAAAAAAGTATATGGTAACTCACTACTTATTCGCTAAAAATACATGTACATATGAGGCGCAAATACGTTATGGTCATTATTGTTAAGAGTTAAGTGATTGTACAACTATTTTGACAATGTTTTTATTATGTCGTTAATGGTTTTTACATATCCCCAAATTGTGCTACATATACTAGACCGAATGATGAATTTTATTTCATACAAAATTAATTGAATAATCGCTTTATTCTTGACAATAATGACCATAACGTATTTGCGCTTCATATTTTAAACCAGTCTTAATAAATTTGGAATAACTTATTCCTGTAATTTGAGCGTATGATTAATTACGCTAAAACGAATATCTTGTCTTGTTTCTGTCTTCAATCTGGAAAATCACTGTTGGAATTTATTTTAAATTTGTGCCACAGAACCAAAATCCAGTAGGTGAACCGTTACTTATTGCTTCAGGTGCTGTAAGTGGAACGGTTTCAATTTTTAAGATAATAGAAAGATCGGTTGGTAAGTATATAGATTGACAGTTAAATAATTACTCGTTTCAATTTCTAGTACAATATTATATTCTTTTGTGGTGAGCATGGTAAGTCACATTACAAAACCAAACATTTTACATGTATTTAGGCCAAAGTGTGTCCGTCACATTTCTTGCAAAATACAAACATTTTTTCTTTCGTCTTTCTACCAATTACATGGAAATCATTTTATTAAGAATATATATTATTATAATAAGGCTCACACTGAATAAAAATTTTATCTCGCAAATGTGACCGAACGTAAGTAGTGAACAACCTAGGGGGTCGGGGGCATGCTCCTCCTGAATTTTTTTTTAAATAATGGTTTAAAATACTGCATTTTTAAAGCATTTGAACTGTTTTACATTTTATTTCAGGTTCTGATTAGATGAACTTTCGCATACGACTTCGCAGTTTCAATATTATAAAGCATTGAGTATCTTTTCCTGAAATAAAACTATATAGCCTGAAACTGTCTGGTTTTCTAAGCAAGGTAAGGTTCAGCAATTTATCTTTGCGCTAACCATGCTTTTAAAAATTGGCTTCTCTGAAATAAAACATAATGCATGAAAATGTAGTTTGTTGTTTATTAAAAAAAGACAAAATATCCACATGTAAATCACACACACACACACACACACACACACACACACTAATTAACATTAAGACGCACACTAACACACACTTGCATACATCTTATTTGATACTACTGTGTGCAGTTCCAATATTGTATTGCAATGAGTATCTTTTCCTTTTTAAACTGGCATAATACTATTAGATCCAATACTTAACAGAATATGACTAATTTAATCATGAGTCACTTATGTTTGAGCACTAAACAAATACAGTCACTAATAGTTCCTAATATACAGATCCAGCTAAGCACTAAATAAGTATACAGCCAGAATCAATATGAAATTCCATTTGATGTAATATGAATGATGTAATGAATAAATTTAACAGTCAGCACTAAACTACTGTAGAATTCGCCTTGGTTTCTTGGCAGCTCATATATCAAATGCCTTTTCAAAATTGAAGTCGGTACTGCGTGGTGGTTCTTTCATAGAATTTAGCGATTTTATTTTCAAACTATTTTTAAGGTCGATCTATTTTAGATTCTGTTTGGAGATTCCTCTCTAAAAATTAACTGTGGATACAGGTAAAACAAGTAGACGTTGAGCCAACATGCCAACAACTGGATAGCTGTTTATCTGTCTAATTGCAACCTGAGCCACATCTTTAACTTTACTAACATACATGGTACAACTCATTCCCCTAATGTATTCATTGAATCCTATCACTTCAATACCTCAATCACTCTTTATCTAAACTAATTTTAGGTATGAAGTGATAGTTTTCATGTCATCGGTTGAAACTCCAACTTCACTAGCAATCATTGTTGGGTCAAAAATACCTGTCAATGCAGTCATAACCTTAGTGTCCCCTGTATTACAAAACTTATCCTGCAAATTAAATATAACTCCGGACACAAACTATTGGCAAGCTGACACAGCCTCTTGCCCCTGCTCGATACTATCATTGATAATATGGCCACCAAACTCAAATGCAATAAATCTTGAAAAATCCATCACTGGCACAGATGGGATGAATTCTAGATACCCCTTCAAGACTGATCATGACTTGCAATCATTTAACCTCTGCAATGTTAAAACCGTTGCATGCAGCATGGAGATAACCATGAGTCAGTCTTTTAAAACAACATGCATAAAATAAATAGTTGTTTCAGTACATCCGAGAAAAAGTGACAACAGTACAAAAACTTTAAAGTAGCCAAAGGCTTGTATAAACTCGAAGCCTTGCTAGAACTTTCATATAAAACACTGAGAGTCGTGCCTGATAATTTAACACTACAACATGATTTGCCCCCTAAAAACTAAGCCACCGAGTATTAAACATCTCCTTGAATGAATCTGCAAAACTGCTTGAATAGATTCCAACCTAGCTTGTTTTTTTTGGAGAATTATAAACATATTTGTAGATCGAATTCAAAATCTCCTGAAACTGAACAGGATAAGGTATCTTGTCAGCAGAAACCCCACAGCTAAGCTAAGAGCTAACCTATGAGCAATGCAATGAGTTGACAAAACACAAAGATTAACAGATTTAACCTGGGTAACTACACCTTTTTACTTCTTCACCAACCATCACACTTGTCCCATCAGTAGACAAGCCGACCAAGTTCTTAACATTAATTCCTTATTCTTTAAAACCTTCTTACGTTTCACACCATTGCAGTCTGCATTGGCAACTGACAACTGCCTAACACCAAAAAAAAGATGTTTTGGTACAACTCTACCCAATACCTCATCTAAATATCTAATATTAATGACAATATTCTGATGAACAGAAATATCAGTATTAATCATAATATTGAACAAACCAGAACTTTTCACCTTCACCTTATCTAGGATATCTATCTCTAAAACCACAGCTATAGCATGTTGAAACTCCTGCAAAGATTGATTTTTAGAGTAGGTTGTGTGCTGGTCTAGTTTCAGATCTTTTAGCTGGCTACCACCCTACAAAAAATCATATAAATTAAATACAATGTTTGCTTCACATAAACAAGCTTATGACACCGACTTTAAAATGCATACTGGTACCCAACTATCATACACTTCGGGATAAAGCTTTTTTTTGTTGGGGTGAAGAGAGCTCAATGCAAAACAGAAGTTGTATGTAATAGCCATGGACCAATGTGTCTCTGTAAATCTTAATCCGTTAATAAAATTTACTGTTTCACTTCTAAGTCTAAATCTCATCAAATGGATAATTTAATTTATTGTAAACTGATAAATAAATTATAAGTACAATTATGTTGTACTTTAAAGTCCTTCCAAAATAATGCAGTTTTGATTTATGATAAAACTTCGTAGCAATATCACAATATAAATACTTTTCCCAACTAAAATTTAGCTGCCGCAAATTAATTTTTGTCGCAAGTTAAAAAAAAACAATGTTGCAAATTTGCGATCGATCATGTCTGAATCACAATCCAAAACCAAAGTAAAAACCTTGAAACTGACAAAATTTTATTTTTATACGTGTATGCACCTAAACGTGGCGTTGTAGGACCCTCTTATATACATAACATTTGACTAAATTAGAATGTTGACCGTTTGAAGTGTACAACTATCATGAGTTAAAAAAACAAGACCGAAACGAAAGAAGTAGGAAAAGTTATTAAAAAATTTAAGAAAGACATCAGTCTAATAGCAAAATAACATGCTATACACATAATAATAAACACCATTTACATAACAAAACATTACAATATATCTACAGTGTGTCCCATAATGGAATGAAAAGACAAAATACTTGGAATATACAAAACAAAACAAACATACTAACTCATGTCCAAATAAAAATCCAGAAGCAAAATGAAAACTTTGAAACTATAAGATTAGGTTAAATACGCGAACTTACACCTGCAGGTAAGTGAGCCCGTAAGCTCTCGAAGCGTAAGCACCTCAAGTTTAGCTAACTACATGCGCCATGTCTGTAAGTATATACAGTATAACCTGTGTATAAAGACCACCCAGGGGACTGAGCAAAAGTGGACTTAATAGACAGGTGGACTTTATATAGAGGGTCACCTCTTGTGAACGAGTAAACTTTTATTGTTGATACTGGTATACAAATGAGTAAAAAATATGTGGTGCCTATTAAAAAACTTAATTATTTCTTAGTTTTTTTTTTAAAAAAGAAGTTTTTAATTGATTATTCAAATTTAATTTCAGAAAATATTCGAAGGTTTTCTTTAATCTTGAGGGACTGTACCATTTCTGATTACATAGTAACAGTTTATCTCCTCAGTATACACCTGACTGATTGTCTTTGTTTTCTTAAGAAGCAGGGTGTCACTAATTAAGTGATAGGTATAGAAAACATTCTACCTGTAAATAACAAAGACTAATTTTACCTTCTGATCTAATGGCTTCAGTCATTGACATGAGAATAATGAGTTCATGTATTTATTCCTCAAATTTTAACTTATTATAACTCAAAATTAGACTCTTTTACAGAAAATTGTAAATGTCACTATATATACAATAATTAAAAAATTATCATTATAATAATTATATTCTTATCTTCATGCATTCAGAATATAAGAATTTCTTGGTTAAAACTGTTTTGCAGAATTTAGAAATCATAAAATTCTAAAACCTAACAAAATTGATTGAAAAAGTGGACTTTATAGACAGGTTGAGGGGTCATTTGGGACTAAAAAGGGTGGACTCTATTCACATTAGACAGGTGGACTTTATATATAGGTTCATTATATAGTAAAATCTATTGGGGATACATCAGACCGGTTGCTATAGACAGGTGGACTTAATACAGAGGTGGACTCTCAGGTTACACTGTACGTTTTGTTCATATCAAAGTGTTTGCAAGAAATACAATTTTGTAAGCATGATTATAGTTATGATCATATAATTATAGTTCTTTATATAATTCAAATATTTCTGATATTTTGTTCATATCAAAGTGTTTGCAAGAAATACAATTTTGTAAGCATGATTATGGTTATGATCATATAATTATAGTTCTTTATATAATTCAAATATTTCTGATATTCAATAAGAAAACTAAATTAATTACAAGTTATTTCTCTACCTCCGAAAATAGAACAATTTTCATTGACGCTATTGACATTGAGAAAGCTAGACAAAACACATGAACTTCCACGAGAGAAGTGAGGCGATCTACTCCGGAAAGGTAAGCACCTCTTGTTTAGCTACCTATATCCGCTGCGTGTAATACCAATTTCTCCTAAACTATTTGCCAAAATGATTAAACGTGATCCTTCGATCACACAGTTTTGTGGTAAATTTAATTTTAGAATTCGGAAATCCCCCTTCACCTTCGATTCAGTAAACATGGTCACGGTAGTATTATCACCTAAATTAGACGACAGCATTTTGAATAGATTTGCAACCTTCTCGGAGGACAACGTTTACAAAATAATTACTGTCAAAGATTTCAGATATACCAAAAAAAAAGCGACAAACATGACAGTAAATGTTTTTGCGTGTTTAAAGGAAAAAAGCCAGTCTGGGATACGGGCTCTAAACAACAAATGCTTAAGCTACCAACAGAATTCTACAGTTTGTGATAGTTAAACTATTTGTAGTGTTTGGTAATAATTATATTTTTCTGACAAACGATCGGTATACCAATGGATACAAACTGTGCACCATTGCTTTTTGATTTCTCACTTTATTCGTATAAATCAGAATTTATTTAGAATCTTGTTAACCCTGGAGCGACGACTGTCGCCAATTCTACGTAGATAGATAGATGACGCTCAATCAATTAATATAATCCTAAATTTAGCAATTATGTCAATGTCATCTCATATAGTGAGCTTTCATTTAACGATACGACTGATTCTTCAAGTTCTGCTTCATATTTAGACTTGTACCTCAATTATGACTCCCCACGAAAGACTACAATTGAAGCTGTATGACAAACGTGTGAAGTTCAATTTTTCTATTTTCAACTTTTGTTAACTTTTCTTTTCAGCAATAATACATGCTTCTCTTGCTTATGGCGTTTTTGTCTCACTATTATTGCGCTATGATAGAGCTTGCTCCCACTACGAGAGCAAATTGCTTACATAAATTGTTGACGCAAAGATATTGCCACAGTTTAGGATTATCAATAACCTTAACAAGTTTTATGGACTTTATCACAATATTTTTGATAAGTGCGATGTCTCTGTATCCAAAATTACTTCTATGTTCCTTTCATTCCTAATTTCATGACACACGAGGCGGATGTAGCTAGCTAAACAAGAGGTGCTAACACACCCGGAGCACCCGACTTCACTTACCTGGTGGAACTTCGCGTATGTTACTTAATTTGCCAGTTTCAACTTTTATTTACTTTGCATTGGGATTGTTTTTAGGCATAGATTAGTATGTTTGTTTTTCAATAATATTTTGAATTATGAATTGGCATGCTGCTAAATATAATCTAAGCAAAAAATAATGAAGAGTGTGATATTGGTACAAGTGCTTTTTAAGCTTTTTTATACTAGAGCGTCTTCATATCGGCTTTTATAGAACACCCACAGTGCCTTAGATTAGCATTGCAAACCGCCCTGTATCGTTATACTGGCAGCAAACTAATAATCGAAGACCCCAGAAAGATCATTTGCGGTCGACCGGGGCCGTGAGGCACTTGAGTTGAATGTTAACACCATAACCATGCATTCCACTACCTCAGCCTTATATTAATGACTCAATACCCCAGATTTTCATGTATGATATCAACTGGGGTGACAGTTCGATATTCTAAATATTCAAAATAGGAGTACAGTAAAAATATATACATGCCTTGACCAAAATCAACAAAACTCGCTTTAATTCAGTAGCTTTGAAAAATGATAAAATATCAACTTTTGAGAACACATTACGGAGTATATTAGACCTCAATTTATCCAAATTATACATTGTAAAACCTATTTATGATCGATTGTTTACAATGCAAGTGTGAAAAATTACTCATGGGGAGGAGGTGTTGCCGACGATTTGCAATAAATTGGGAGGACTTTACCTGGATGTGTGTAGCTACGCAAAAAAAAAAACCAAGTACTCGTATAATCCGTTTTGTTCATATTGAAGCTGGTATATAACAATTACCATAACGATTTCCTTCATCCAATTGTGTCGCGCTTCGAGGAACACGTCTATATTTAAGGAATGACATTTACTTTGACTGTACTGCATGGAGTTATGCAGTAGAATGGACTGTCTCAAATTAAATGAAAGCCGAAGGCTTCATGGTTATTTGAGACAGTCCATTCTACTGCTTAACTCCATGCAGTACAGTCAAAGTAAATGTCATTCCTTATATTTACAATCATTTGTAACTTTTTCAAATAAACACAAAATATAAACTGACATTTTAACACTTTTCATAAAAGAAAAACAACTATAACTACCTCGTTAAAATTGACTGTTCCAACTGTCGGCATTATTGACGTATCGCCGGTCACGCCCACAATGTTCCGAAAAAGGCTGACATCACAGTACCAAAGCAGCGTCACGGCAACTAATGACGTACTAGTATCAGTGATGTCATAAAATGGTACAATTCAGGCCGAGTTTTCATTCCTTTTGCGTGTAATTCAAGCATGCCAGGCCTTTGTCGGAACATTATGGGCGTGGTCAGCGATCATAGAATAAACTCGCGTGCTCCATTCAACTGCATCGAGTCATGAAGTAGAATCGAGGTCAAACACTGCATTGAAGCAAAAACAATGTGATTGTAAATATTTAAAAGTACACCCGAAGTTGGTTTTTTTGCGTTTATACTCCGTGTTGAATAAAATCTACGATTACAAATTTTAAATGGTGACTACCATTGTATGTAGGAGATAGATTGTGGAAGGGAAACATTAGCACACATTTGCATGCTTTACTTTTACGAAATGTGGTTGTATTACCAAACGGAATAATTTTAAACACGCTTTATATATATAAAACATGTACCGTTATATACATAGTGAAATTATTTCTAGTTCCATTTAACAAAATTTTTGTATTTATGTAGATCATAGGTGAGTGACATTAAATGATACAAAAATGCATGTTTAAAAGATTGAGTTTTTTGTTGTTGTTTGTTTTGTTTTAAATAAATAAAAAAAACCAAGTTAACCTGTCAGAGAGTCTCGTATATATCGGTAGATTTAATAATTTTCTGCGTAAAAAAGTATCAAAATTTGGCGTATATTCACAAAATACGCCCGCAACATAAGGTTATTGTTAAGTCACTTTTGACAGTAACATGGCTTATATCCGGAAATACGCGAAGTAACAAACAAGTAAATAAGCATTTAGTCTGGTCGTTAACTTTATCTGTAACGTATTCATAATCCACGGTTGACGAATTTGAGTGACAAAAATCGTTTACAGCAATTAAGATACTTTTTTTCTCTGCTCTAATAAAAAAGTAACACACTTGTCAAAAGGTTATACGTCATACTATATGTATCGAGGAAAAACAAATAAAAGCATTAATATAATTGTTTCACAGTCATCGTTAGGATATTTTAAAGTAATTCATACCGTTTACCAAATTGTATTCTGTATCAAATTCCAAGTTTGGGAATATAACGGATACGTCCCATGTACTAAATAAAAAGAAAGTTACCAATCTAGTAACCATGAGTGAAAATAGTCATTAGGCTTAAACCGTTGTTGTAGCTTTCAAAAATGCAATTTGTCACCCAGTGAAGATGTGGGATAATATTCATAGAACAAGTCGACTTTGGTTTGCTTTCTTTGCAAAACAATATAATTTCTTGCAAAATAAAGGAAAGATCAACCTAGCAATATTATTAAAATGAAAAAAAAATATTTAGTTGAAATGTTTTGAAAAATTAAGATTAACTTAAGTTCAGCTATGAATGAAACACGAACAATTAAATAAGAATGTTTGAGTACATGAAAAGAATAATAATATTTGATAATATTTACATTAAAACTCAAAACGATGGGGGACGCGCGTTTATCCTTTGTTTGCTTCGTTTTATTTCTTCAAATATTTGGAATTTTAACTAGTGAACTGAAACTAGAAAAACTTGCAACGTTATATTTACCATACAATTACTTTAGAAATGGATCGGCACAGTTTGGTTATGACAGTGGAGCAGTAGAAGAGATCGCATATGATCCACTGGATAGAATCGTCTATACTGCAGGTATGAGCCAAGTTGATTTGGGCTTTTCTTCTAAGTTTGGTAGTGTCAGATGCTTTTAGTATGGGTTTGGAGTAAGGCGTTTTCCTAAACAGAGAGTTTTTGTGTTTCTACGTTGTATAAGTTTGTCCTTCTTTCGGGTGCTAAAGTCTTTGTACTTTGGCGTCTCGGAATTTTTAAACAATCTTCATACATATAAACTTATATGTCAGTAATTACAATATGTTTCTATTTAACCTATTGTTCGTCAAATCGAAACAAATCCGAATCACAATCCAGAAGCAGAGTAAATATTCTGGAACTGACAATTTATGTTACACATGTGAACTTCTTTAAGGGAAGTGAGGCCGGGTGCTCCGGAAGGGTAAACACGTCTTGTTTATCTTGATACATCCGCCACAAGCTTTACCATAGCGTATTAATTTGGGCTTTATACAACTAATACGCTGGTTCCAAATAATTAGTTAACCCAGGGATATTGCAAGGCTAGACATATTAGGGCCATCATCACAGAATGGTTGATAAGCATAATGTTTTTGTGTCCAGGATTGCCCTGGATATATTTGACGTCCAACAGATTCATGTTTCTTTCACTTCATTTTAATTACACAGGTGGTGGGTGTAACCAGCTAAACAGAAGGTGCTTACCCTTCCGGAGTACCCGGTCACACTTCCCTGGTGGAAGTTAATCTGTTTAACCTTGTCAAAGTTTTTACTTTGCTTCTGGATTGTGATTTGGACACGGATTTGTATGTTTGTTTTTGATTTGATAAAATATAAGACGTTTTGAATTTGTTTTTACGTATACTCTGTATAAGACAGTTTTGTTTTGTTACAATGCTTAGACCTTAAAACCTAAGTAAACCAGTCTATAAGGTGTCTTTTGTCATTACAATCATGCATTGTCTGTCCAATATCACCATTATTACTCAGTTGTAGCTTGGTAGAGCGCTTGCTTTATTATGTGGTAGATCGGGCGTGGCCTTTGCACGTACTCAAAATTTTTAAGATAAAATTCATAGATTATTCGGAAAGGAGAAGTCGCAGTATAAATGCAATACTCTTGACTGGGACATCAATCAATCAATCAATCAATCAATCAATCAATCAATCAATCAATCAATCAATCAATTCATGAACTTTATTATCAATGGGATAAATGTGTATTTATCAGATTCTTTACCCTGGCATATCAAAGAACTTTATTACAGTTGTCATATAAATATGCGGCAATATACCTGCTTTTCCTGCTTATGGTGTATTTGTTTCACAATTAATTCGCTACAGTTGTGCTTTTATGACCATCACCACAGTATTGTTGATAAGAATGATGTTTATATGGCCAGGATTGCCCTTGATATATTTGACGTGCAATAGTTGCTCCATATTACTTTCACTTTCAATTTTGATTATGCACTTGCCCGATGCAGATAGCTTAACATGATGTGCTTATCCTTCCGGAGCACCCGAGATCGCTTCTCTGGTGGAAATTCACGTTTTTATCTTATTTGTCAGTTTCAAAGTGTTAACTTTGCTTCTAGATTGTTATTCGGACATTGGTTAGTATGTTTGTTTTTTACCCATAGGTTCTTCATAGTAAGGCGTTTTACAATCTCCAGCTCACATGATATGTTTTTATTGTCTTTATACCAAAGTGTTCATTATTGAATCGTGCCTATTCTTTGGATATCAATTCGTTTTAATATTGGTGATTCGGACAATTTATTCGAGTTCCAAAATGATTCTGTGGTGGCCTTCTTCAAATTTGACCAATATTTCGACCGCTTTAACATTCTGCATAAGTTGACTTTGGTGAATTCGTATCTAACCTTCATATATATAAACTTTGAATATAGATATAATCATGGTTTTCCAAACTAACGTCAATTATAAAATTAATTATAGATATTCTGCGCGCTTTTTTAAAACTACTTTACATATAATTTTGTCCCTGTGTAGTATTATCTCTCTTTTTGATTACCCTGGATATCTTAAAGAACGTATAATTTGCTGCTAGTTAAAATATGAAAATTTAAAAAAAAATAAGGTCAACTTTCGCATGCAGATAGATTTTGGCCATTTGTGCATCTTTTCAACATCCTGGAAAGAATTGATCCAATTTCTAGTGCTGCTCATGAGTAACTGTATTCCGAAACGGCCGTAAAGTGCTGTAAATGAAAACTGGTATTATATGTAATTTAAAAGCACATATCTATGTAGTTTCAAAGCATCAAACATTTCAAAATTGATGTTAACCTTATATTGAATAAATAAGGATATAACACCTACTTTTTAAGGGTGTTTTATATTATTGAAGTATACTTTCCTGTTTATGACTTATTAATGTTAAAATCATTATTTTCAGCACACAAGGAAACAACGAAAGGGTTGTGATGAATAATTAAGCATCCTATAGTATTTGAGCTAAACGTTTTTTAAATCATTATGGATGGCAGATTGTCTTACTCGTTAATTATTCGTAACATTTAAATAGCTGACAAGAATAAATGATTGAATACTAACTTAAATGTGAACGCCTGGAGCATAATTTTTTTTCTTTTTAATACTTTTTAGTATTTTACGTGGCAGTTAACATGATTGTGCTGTAGATCAGTCTCAAATTCATACTCTTCATGGCCCGGTTTTTCAAAGCTCCGATAGCTTTACCAGTTGGCTGGCCAAAATTTGTATTTTGCGTTTAAGGCAATACTATGAAATTTCTGTTTAAAAATGAAAACAAACACATAACAAACACACAAAAACTGAAAATGGACACATAAGAAGCAGTTGGATCCAAAACTATATATGTATAACATTGTTTAATTTAATAAACTATATTTGTAAAGCTAACGGAGTTTTGGACACCTGGGCCCAGTTTCATAGCGACCTAAAAGATGTAAATATTTATTACAGTCACAAATGGTAATCAATTTGAATTGATGTGGTCAATCAAAAATTATTATTCAGTATTCGTTGTATATTGTACACTCGCGAGTCAACAAGCAGCATGGCATTTTATCATTTTACAAGTGTTTCTGAGGTGTTAATAGTAAGAAGTTTCACAGTTTACCTTTTATTAATATCATTAAAATTGTCAATCTAAAAACAATTTCCATATTGGAATCATGACATTGCAAGTCAAAAATCTCATAGCTTCGTTTTGGGGATTTTTTAATGGCATCCTATTTCAACTACCGAATCTTCACTTTGTTATTATATTGTAAAATGTGTATTTGTGTTTAGTTTAGAATGTTTTTGCCACTTTTGGCCAATTAGGTATTAAGTTTAAATTCGTATCTTAATAAATCGTTATTCTCATCAACACTTTTGAATCAAAAAGTAACCAGCTGCCTTTTAATTTCTATATTCTATGAATATTGCTCATCTTGCATTTAGGCTTGTGATATCGCGTCCACAAAAACTCTCAGTATAGTTTATTGATTGATCGTCTATTGGCATGGTTATAACTTGCATTGTACCAGTGAATCAGGGTTCCATTTAAGAGAAGGAGCAGATTGAACGAATTGAATTTCAACAACGTGTTATGATCTATTAATAACCCTTCCTGTAAACTAGTTGGAGGGGGTATATCTTAATTACGATGTCTGTCCGTGTAAAATCATTAAACAATTTCTAGATTGGAATAAGGATATTGCAAGTCAATAATGTTATTGCTTCGTTTGTCAGACTTTTAATAGCATTTAACTACCACTTGTTCTTCCTTCGTTTTTATACTGTAGAGTATGTCCTTTTTTCAGTAGTTTAGTATCTAATATTTTGTTATTATATTAAGTTAAGGAAAATCTTAGTTTCGAACTGGTGCCAGCTGCAGTTTATTTATTTTTATGTTCAACGAATATTGCTCTAAACTTGCATGAGGCTTGTTATATTGTGTACCGTGAGTTCCGTCCACAAAGCCCTCAGTATGGTTTCCGTCATTATAAATATTAGTCGGCTATTTGCATAATTGTAACTGGCATGGTACCAGTGAATTAGAGTTCTATTCCAGAGAAGGAGCAGCCTTAGCGAACTGAGTTCTGAGTTCTTACAACGTTAGATAGTATTTTTGTATTTAACATTAAAAACAAAATAAACAGCCATTAAGATGACAATTTCGAGATGAGAATTTAGGTCTTAAATGAAAAGAAAAAGAGTTAAAAAGCTTTGTTATTTATTTCTGCATTTACTTACAGTCAAACCTTCCTTTAAAGATCATCCAAGGAAAACAGTAAAAGTTGCTTTTATTTGCAGGCGACCCTTATGTATAGGTTCAAATAATCCGATAAAGAGTTGTTGGGATAAAATGCAACTGGCTTTTAAAAACAAGTGGCCCTTATATAGAAATGCCATTAAAGACAGGTTTGATTGTAGTTCTTTATTTACTTATTTGTTTATTTCAGGTGACAAAATTGTCCAGATAATAGATCTAGCACATGTCAATAATCCAACCATCGTGTCCTACAAGGTTTTTGATGACACTTCAGAATTAACAGACATAGAGTATTGTGGTGGATTTGTTCTATTAACAAGACGAGATGGTCCATTTAAGGAAAGAGGATATTTGGAAATATACAGAAAATATAACAGACATCACCATAACTTAGATCTCCTACACGTTATAGAGGGTGAGCATTGTCAGAACGTCTGATGTACCTTTTTTGAATAGTATATTACACCCCGGTCATAACTTTTGCACTTAAAATAAGGTAGTCAGTTCAGAAATAGAGGAGTAAACCGGAGTGGCTGAAAAAAACCAACGACAGTCGACAAGCGAACGTATATACATTCTCACACCAGGATACATCCCGAGTGGAAATCGAACTTAGGCGTTGAGAGGCACTGTGATCTATAAGCGCACACTTTCAACAGTCTAGTCACCAAGGCTCTTCGTGTTTTGAACATAAATAAGTTCATTGTGTTATGTGATCAAGTTCCACACATAATGGTTATTCCATGTTATTCACAAGTGAATATGCAACAGTTTCCATTTGATTTGGTTATATAAGAACAACTCTATTTAATCTTCTTTACAGGAATCGTAATCTAAACGTCCTTTTAACATCAAAAGTACATTATCAAAAATGAACATACTGTTTAATCATTTTCAGAAGCAAAGTAAAAAGATTGAAACTGACAAATTAGGTTAAACATGTGAACTTTTATCTTTGAAGTTAGGCCGGGTGATCCGATAGAGAAGGTACCTCATTAAACATGTAAAAAGAGAGCACTACTAGTGCCCATGCTGATCTTAATTGTTCCCATTTTAAGACAAGATATATTAAGAGAAGCTTCAATTCAGTCTTTTTATTGTCATTTGTGACACCTTTTACATATATTAAATGTCTTTATGATTTCTAAACAACTTCTTTTCTAGAATGTATATGCGTGTACTAATTATTATATTAGAGGGTTTTAAGAGCGAAAGACAAATACTATTTTATCTTGTTATTTTCATCCCGCCTTTTTAAAGAGAGAGGGGGTATTAAATTCGAGTTTTTTTCCGTCCGTCTTTCTGTCCGAAATTCTTGTCTGCGCAATGTCTCAAAAACTATGAAACACTATTTTATGAAACTTGATGTTGAAATGCGATGCGCATTTCGTTTATCCGAGTGTGTTTGCTCGTTTTCCTGGGAGTTATTGCCCTTTGAACATACGTTCAAATAATGAAAAAAAGAACCTGCTGGAGGGGGAACTTAATGCACTAAATTTACCTATTCACTTTTCATCACTTACTTTTTCATCAAAGTTGACATATTATGAATGAAATAACAATCCCGATGATTCCAAAATAGATATAATGTTGGTATTTACATCGTTTCTGAAGCAATTGTTTTAACCATCGGCGTTGACATTTCAGTTGGAAATGGACCAGACGACATACGACCCACATCTGATTGTCGTAAGATTTTAATTGCGTTAGAAGGAGAGGTGTACAGTGATGGTAGAAAACTGATAGATCCGCTAGGAGGAATTGGTATTTTGACATTCAGGACAAGTGACTTAAGCGGTCGCTATAGATACCAAATGGAGGATTTTACATCTTTTATTGACAGGTATTATAGCTAAACAGCTTCAACTATGTATATACACCGTGATAGCACTTGACTTAAAACAACCAATTACGCTACAACGTGATGTCTTTTGGATCTACAGAACTATAGTGACTATTTGTTCTTGAAAACAGCAATCATATATTTTTCTTATAAGTTGTTTTTGAGACAAAATATAAATCATATGCGATCCCTTAACATATCTTGTCGTACGTGGTTGAGTCCATTCATGCATATTTTATACTGTAGATTACTTTGAATTCGCGAGTATCACATTTCGGGTGTCGGCCTCTGAGCCTTATTTCACAAATATGTAAATTCGCGAACAAATTCCATGTAAATACTAAAATTTGCAATCGAAAGGCAATCATATCCCTTTCCTAAGACGTTTTGCCATGTGATATATAAATTCCAGGGTCATAGTCGATAATACTCCGAAACCGACAAATTAGGCTAAATGCGTGAACATGGAATAGTATGTTTGTTTTTGATTTTACGATGAAAAAAAATTTGGAATTCTGTTTATTGTCCAATCTTGTTATTTCGTACATGATAATACAATAGCTGCTAATGATTACTATTATTACTATTCCTTGTTCAGTTTTATATTGTTGACCAAGTGCTAACTAGCGTTTATTGTGACTTGTTTTGTGGCGTGATATTGCTTATTCTGAGTGTTACCATGTACATATTGCTTAACCAATGGTACAAATTGCAACTTACTATTATAGGATAAAATGAAGGCATTCAGTGTTGTGGTTCATTACATATTTGTAGAACCGTGAACCCCGACTTACGTTAAGTAGTTTCGCCGACAACAAATTAGAAATATTTTCCTTTGTTAGTTTTTTCTCCAAGTTATTTGCTGAAACTCTGGATTAAGAAATAAAAAAACTTGACCCTTTAGGCGAGATCTTAGACAAAATTATGTTCCCTGTTTTATAATTAGACTTTCAAAAATGTGTGAAAGGAAATCAGCAATTTGGGCATCTATGGTTAAACTTTAACCACCTACAAAATTTAATTTATTTATTTTTTATTTATTTATTTATTTATTTATTTATTTGTTTGGTTATTTTTTTTCTATTTTAGAACAGCAGAACTGGTCAGAAACGGTACACGGTACGTTTATAGAGCTCGGGATAACACAATAGCACATGACCTTGAACCCGAGTCTATAACTCTGAATGAAGATGAGACTAAGGCTTATATCTCATTGCAGGTAAGACAATATCATAGTATATGTTTATTATTATTATTATTATTTTATTATAATTTGACCCAACAACTTAAATACCCAGTGTACACAATATTTGGTTATATTCTATCATAAAGATTTAAAATTTGCAAATAAATATATGTATACAATATAGTGATCATGATTTATAGCAGAGGATATACTTTTGGTCCAAAAGAGAACCATGGTTTTGATATTTATAAAGAATCAAAACTTCAAGAAAATTTGTTCGAGTAAAATTCTAGTTGTGATAAATTTTAAGAATAAAAAGAGATAATTCCAAGATCTGTTTCGTCTATCAATTAGTGGATAAAATTAAATTATTATTTCACTATATATCGATGTACATTGTATGCATGAAATATTTACCAAGCAGAAGACAGTAGTTAAGCCTGTCACATGAAGAATTATTAACCCCTTAAAATGATATCATGATTTTATAATGCACACTGCTTGTCTGGTTGAATGCTATTCCACCAAACACTGAAGTATTTACAAAATTCTTCAGCAATTGACGGATCGCCGGCCACGCCCACTTTGTTTTCCGACCAAAGATCGACATGCTTGAATTACACGCAAAAAGAATGAAAACTCGGAGTGAATTGTGCGATTTAATGTCGTCACGGACTATAGAACGTCATTAGTTGCCGTGACGCTGCTTTGGTGCCGTGATGGCAGCTAGTGTCGGACCATTGTGGACGTGGCCAGCGATAATCAAATATACAATTAAAAATCTGTGTTCAATATTGTCAGCCATGTCATGACACTTGCACATAATATATGTACTGATCAAATCAAATTAATGGTATCATAATCATTAATGAAAGTCATTAGCAGTAAATACTTATAATATTAGTCGATGAGTATAGTGCGTTACGTTTGATCCCGAAGTTTGACCTCTAATTTGAATACTGTAAACGTTTTTTTTTGCGGGGTACTAATTTTCGCTTATTTTACGGTCGTTTGTTTTGCGCGAAAATTACTTTGAAAATTTTAATATGCCTATTATGTTACAGTGGGTTTTTTTTTTTTTTGAAAATTGCGAAACTTAAATACGCGGACATGTCTAAACTTCCTATATCGCAAAAATAAATACGCGTGAAATTGAAAACGTTTACAGTATTCAAACAGACATATAAATTGTGTTATTCAAGGGCTATAAAAAGCTGATAGGTAAGGATAGATGATAGTTTATGGAAATGAAACATAATGTCTTACCTTTATCACAGTCTATTAACCTAATCTAATATTCAAATAAAAGTTCAAACTTTTCGCACTATATTAGAGTTTTATTGATGTAGTCATTTGTGATTGTTTACTTCACACTTAAAAGACAGATGGGACAAGAGCACCCAAGGGAGATATAAAGTGTCTTTGTTTCACCAACTCGCTCTTAACGTCAGTTGAAAATGTCGATTCTTATCCGTCTATGATATTATTTAGTTTAGAGTAGTTGAGTTTAATTGAATATTCTTTTCACTTTTTTGTTCAGGTTTGCGAAAGTTAATGTCAGTGAACAATTTGATGTGGTTAGCTTAAATTTTAACTATTCCTACATACTTTTACAAATAGAATTAACAGCAATCAAATTACTTCAAAATACATATATACGTCATTATAATTTGAACTGACAATGTAGTTTTGCCTAAAATTTCCATACTGCTAGATATTTTTGGCAAATGGATATAAATGTAATACACACAGCAAATGAATTTTGAATACATGCATACTACATAATAATTTCAACTGGCAAAGATATCTTGATAGTATTTGAATTTTGTTTAAAAAAATGTTCCATGTTCTTAATCACCATTCTGAAAATTTAACATAGTAAACAATGATGATTCTTCGAGAATTTTATATAGAATTAAATCTAGGGATTGGATCCTATAGGGTGCCACCAGTACTTGAATTTTATATTGATCTCACTTATCACACTGTTGCTACCTTGATTTCGGTCAATGTTTTCATTATCAAAAAACTATTTACTTACCACTCATATAAATAGTATCAAACAAAGATAATTAATCATATAAACAGTATCAAATGAAGCTTAGTATTCATATAGAATAATATCGAACAAAGCCTTCTATTAATATAGAATAGTATTGAATGAAAATAAATATTCATATAGAATAGTATTGAATGAAAATAACTATTCGTATAGAATAGTATCAAATGACGCTTACAACTAGACTAGAACAGTATCCAACTATTTATATAGAATACAACCAAACGAAGCTTACCATTCATATAGAATAGAACTAATCGAGGTTTAATATTCATAGAATAGTATAGAATGAAGCTTTCTACTCATATCGAGATTTGTCTTTAACGACAGTGCATCCTTACCAAAAACTATAACAATCACGAAGTACATGTTTACATACATCATATACATGCTTGTATGTTTTATTGTAGGAAAACAATGCCATTGCTGAATTTGATATGAAAACTAATAAAATATTAGCCATTCATCCCTTAGGATTTAAGAATTGGAGGTTTTCAAAATTAGATGTTAGCGACAGAGACAATGGTACGTACTGTCTAACAAACAAAGAGATGTTCATCAAATCTGCATTTGCATCTTCCCTTATGGAATATTGAAAAAACAGTGTTACAAACACAACGGATCTCAAATAAAAATGTATATTTGGTTACACGGAAATACAAGAAAACTACTCCTTATAAACATGAATTTGGCAATAGCAAGTACGCAAAGAATGCTTAGTAAAAATCTTTATTGAATAAACAGGGAAACAAGACAAAAAAAAAAGAAAAATATATTTAACACACGTGGCGGATGTAGCTAGCTAAACAGGTGCTTATCCTTCCGGACCACCCGTTCTCACTTCCCTGGTTCAAAGTCACGTGTTTAATCTAACTTGTCAGTTTCAAAGTTTTAACTTTGCTCTTGGATTGTGATTTAAACGTGGATTAAAATGTTTGTTTTTGATTTGGAACAACTGGTTATACAACTCACGGGTTTGAACGAGAACCTGTTTCTTAATGAGAAAATAAGGCTTACTTAAATGTTTTGTAGGAATTAATATCAGATCTTGGCCAGTATTAGGAATGTATCAACCAGATATTATACGATACATGAACATAAATGGACGTGGTTATATTGTATCGGCAAATGAAGGGGATTCAAAAGATTTCTCTGGTGACGTACCGAACGGATTTTCAGAAGAAGCACGTGCAGGAGATTTAACGATAAGCCGTAAGTATCTGTCCCACCTTTGTTTGGTACACATATTTCGTGTACAGTAACATTAAGTCGTTAGAACGTTATTTTCATTTCTCTGTGTTGACTGCTATCCATTTTTACGAATAGCCAAATCATTTAAGAACACAACACAACTGTAACGTTTGGGGATTTTTGCTAAAACTTAAGGCCAACGATAATGTAATAAAATACAAATATTCTAAAAACAACAAGCATCAACTAATTCCAAAAAAAAAAAAAGAATTAGAATTACTCTCTAACGAGATATTCTCAATTGACCGGTTAGTTGATACACTTAAATAAATCAGGTGTCATATGTATTGCATTTCAATTCTTAGCATTTTGTGTTTTCCAGGTATCTTGTACGACTGAGTGTCAAATGATACGACATCGATCGTTTGATCATTGCATTTTCAGTCAATTTTTATATAAAGATGAAATTGGTAACATCATTGAAAATTCTGATATCCACTGGAGATTTCAATTTCCGAAAACATTTCATATTTATAAAATATTTTGGTATAAAATTACACTCCAAATCCTGTATTTTTACATTTGGATTTTTAAGAACATGTGTGATTAAATTTTTAGTTAAAATTTTAAAAAGTATTCATTGATTTTAGGAACATCGCCTATAAGAACTTGGGCAAAACAAAATGGATTTGAAAATACGCTTCTATCTCCATCAAATCTAGGTGAGTAACAAGACTTCATTAGACAGCTGTAACATAACTCATTACAAATGAGAAACAAACATAATTCAATTTTATATTCTGTTAATGTTCTTCAAGGCAAATACAACTCTATTTATGAGCAATAAATTGAAATAAAATCAATGAAGCCGTGTCACATTAGAAGAAACAAAAATGCTTAGCAAACAAATTTATGTCAAAACCTTAAGGCTCGGAATATCATCTTACGGGAGGCAATATCCGGTGATTTAAAATAAATGGCTTCTAGTTTTTATCTTACAAACGATTTTGCTTAAATTAACATTTCTAGATATCAGTTTTATGCCCTAATCATCGCTTTTTATAAAAAAGGGATACCAAATATGTTTTATTCGTCTAAAATCTCATTTCATCATTATCCTAAACGTTTTTTTTTTTTTTTTTTTTTTTTTTTAAATGTATTACGCAGTTAATCAAAAACAAACATACTAATCCATGTCCGAATCGCAATTTAGAAGCCAAGTAAAAATTTTGGAAGTGGCATGGACGTCAAAATTTTCCAAGGCAATCTTGGACACAGAGACATCCAACTTATCAACAATACTGTGAGGACGGCCATAAATCGTAATATAAACTGTTTGACAGAAGATGATATTTGCAAACCGTCGCTTACTTTGTGTATGTATTTTATTGCCAAGTACAATCAAATAATAAATTGATTGTTTTCAAGTTGCGACATTTGATGACTATTTCTTCTGGCAATTGCTCGAACAGGTATTCTTCAGAAAAAAGATCAAGGCATATATGACAATTCACATGGCTATAAATAGGCTTTTAGTTGCCTATTAGATGAACATTCGCAATGAAATCACTGATGAGGATGTATCGTTTAATATATTATTTTCTATGGATTTAATCCGTCAAAAAGTTATAGAATTTTTATTTTTTATTGTTACATCCCTTTAATATTCACATTTGCACAACAAGTACAGAGGCCAAAACTAGTATTGTGATGGCTAAGAGATTTAAATGTTTCCCACTTTTTACCATATATTTTTTCAAAACGTCCGTTGTTTCTAGGTTTAAAGTGTAAGTTTTATCCTTTCTGTTTTTTTTTTTTTTTTTTTTTTTTTGTAAAATGCATGTCATACTAGATTGATGATGAAGGTTTCAAAATCTAGATTCATACTTAGGTCTGTATTAATTAAAGTTTACCTTTTACAATAAATGCCATTGTAGTGTTGTCTACTCGTAGCATTCATCTGATGTATGCAGGTCGGATCTTTTAACGACTGCAATGCTAGTAAAATAGTAGCTACGAACATCATAAACACGAGCTTAATTGGTCATTTATGTACTACATTGTTGATTTTTTTTTTGCCCGAATAAATGAAGTATTCTGATAAATCGAATATAGATTTTGGGCTTAAGTCGTATATTTCTTTAGTATTTATTAAGAAAGGTTTGTGTTGATTATGAAATTAATTTTTGATTTTGTTATGGAAGTATGAAAGAATTTGACATTTTGCGCAATAAATTATTCAGATCGCCGGCAACCCTCACAATGTTCCGACAAAGATCGCCATCACGGTACGAAAGCAGCGTCACATCAACTAATGACGTACTAGTGTCAATGACGTCAGTAAACGGCGCAATTTAGGATGAGTTTTTATTATTTTTGCGTGTAATTCAAGCATGCCAGGCCTTTGTTGAAACATTGTGGGCGTGGTCAGTGAAACGTCAATTATGTTACGTCTTCAACAACAATATAGTCGTAGAAAGTAGCATCACTGTGGGATAAGATTCAAATCTCTGAGCATCGTCCATTATAGGATGACGTCACTGAGAGCCAACCTATTCATGCAAACATAATGTAAAAGATCTGACCAACCGACTGTACTAGATATGACATGCAATAAGGTATAAGAAAATGTCTAAGTGAACATATTAATTGCTACCTGACTATCTATTTAAAGTGGGGACTTTGATTTGGATTTATTCAATATTTTTCATAATTTTCTTCTTCATTTTTCAATAAAAAATTGAATCTAATCGCAACTCCGGGTTGTTAATAGATAACCTGAACAAGTTTCCATCTTTCAACCAATGAAAGCGTCGGAAAGTTGTCAATTAATCATTTTGCTTAAAATTAAAAGGTAGATTACAAGTTACCAACGTAGACGGGAAACTGCCGAATTCAAACACATACCAACATCTGTTTACATTTGGAACAAGAAGTATGTCTATTTGGCGTGCACGAAATATGCGACAGGTATATGACAGTGGAAGTGATTTTGAAGACGCAATCGCCAGATTTAAACCAAGTGTATTCAATGCTGACCATGGTGAAACTGCTGCTATTCCGTCGACCACGGTTGATTCTAAGTCTGATAATAAGGTATCATAAACACTTATAAAAGTTTCTTATGGATAACTAACTTATCGTAGAAATTTATATGGATAACATTCCGTATATCCCGATATCCAGTATGGCAAGATTTATCGCACACCATCCAAGTTTGACTGTCTCCGATGATTGTAAAGGGCAATTTCGAATCATTTGCTTGTCCGCGAAGACACCCGAGTCCAATTTTGCTAATAAAGTCTCCCTTTGACCATATGTTTCTCCCTTAAAAAATTTAAACACGTCATATGTTTTAGAATGTTATTAATATTAAGAGGCACATCATATTTGCTTTAGTACTAGTATTCATTGTTTTGAATTATAAATGAATTTGGTAATATAAATTTTGGTCTTGAATATCTTTTAATTTTAACAGTTTTAGACGAGAAATTCTATTCTGTCAAATACTTCAAAATTAAAACAAGTTGAGTAATAATAGTAACGTTACCGTGTATGACGTCGTACTCGGTGTCATCTATACTTAAATAAAACAATTATAACAACTTTTATAGAATAAAAGGATGAGCAATACATTTTTTTCGGACCCCTGCGATACTTTAGGAATCATCCTCCTTTGTAGCCGAAAACCACGCATTCGGCGATAGCGAAAACAATTAAATCAGAAAACACAAGATAAACCCGTATTGAGACCAATAAATAACCCACAGTTTACTGGATATGGTGACTAATTTATTCCCACTGGTACTTTTGCAAGACTAGATCCATCCACAATTCGTGATAAAACACGATCAATGGTTATATTTTACCATACAATGAACCAAAAGCACGAGAAATATACCTATAAAATTCATTTTTATGGTTGTGTTATCAATAATGTTTATTTTAGAAATAACTTCAGAGCACAGACAATAAAACTAAGCATTATAATATTAAATCCAATAGAATGGACCTTGATGAATAAATAAAGTATTGAACATATATATAAAACTGTTTACTGAAACAATATATGTAACTTTCTTAATATAAATGTTTATAATGACGTTTTTCGTGATTTATTTAACTTACATATTTCTGAACTTATGTACTTGTCAAACGCATTGGTTTCGAATCCATAATGGACACACGTGCACTTGATATAAAGAATGGAACAATCTAGAGGATAGGGACGAATTCATTCGGAACATCCTCTGGATGTGAAATGATAAAGGCGACAACTTTCTCATTTTTTGCCGCGTATTACAGCACTTTTGGGGAAGTTGAGAAAGCTTCATACGATTTTTGGTTATAGAGTCTGATGCGATTTAGCTATCTAAATTGCTGATTTTTTTTGGGGAAAAGTCCGGATCATACATATTTTTGGGGCCAAACATGCAAAAAATGGATTTTTCAGAAACAAATTACGTTTAACGCACTCTTGTTCAATAACCGTTCATTGTACGAAAAAGTCGTCCATTGACCAAAAAAGTTTAAGATCTTACGGAAAAAACGGTATTTTTATTTTTTTCTATGTTGTACAAAAAAATAAACAGTAAGTGTTCAACATTGACCCTATCGCTCAAAATAAAAAAATCCGCTACTTAGCGCGTGCAAACTGTGAAATGTGGTCAAAATATATTTTAAAGTATTAGGAAAATAATGGTATTTTTATAATTTTTTTATTTTTTGTACAAAATTCATAGTAAATGTTTAAAATCAACCCTGTCTTCCAATACACAAAGTGCGCCAAGTTGCACGTGCGATTTCTGCATATCATTATAATTATCAAATAAGCGAATGGCATCTAAAGATGCCTTCAACGGCAAGAAGCCATGTCGATGTTCTTTGATGACACTGACGGTTGGCAAGGTGGCGTTACTAGACGTTATTATGGTGTATTATCTGCCGTAAGTAACATAATAGAATGTTTTAACACATACTAAACGAAAGACAAAGCTTTTTGAGAAAGAAAAAAATGATTTTCATTGGGGAAATAAAACCCGACTGTCCGATCTCTATGCCTTTGTGTCTGTCCAACGTACGAGTCCAACTTTGGCAACTTTGTTAACAAAATTATTCTAAATCTGAATTTCATATGATCCTTACAAGTTGACGGCTGTTCTCTGATCTTCACACGTTTATTTTCACACATCTAATCAATTTTATATTTCACAAGATCAATGACGACACGTCATTCTAAAAACTTGTGTGGTAGGATTTAACGTACCACTTTGAATTCATACCAATAATAAAATAACCAATTTTTTTACCAAATTATTTTTATTTTTTTAATAAATACAAGTAAAAAAAATCATAATGTCAAAAAGGTTCCAAAACTCGACTGTCTAGGGGACCGTTTGAAGTCTATAGCTGCCAAGGGGCCGAATGAGCTGACAAACTCGGACTGGACACCTTAAACATGTTGACTTCTTGAGGGGAAGAGAAATAGATACACTAGTCAATACCGCAGCTATTCGGCTCTAGCTGTCCAAATCTCGATAGTTTTTGGCACTAATTCGTTAGGTCAGTGTTTAACTTTTGATAGGCAACTACTGTAGATGCGCTCTACTAAACTTTTGCAGAGGCAGAGATATATAGGTTTTATATGTCTCTGGCAAAAGCAAAGAAATCCTCTAGATTGTTCCATTCTTTCCCGCGAAACCACTAAAGGTGTCGCCACACTAGTAATTAGGCAGTACACACTTACGACAATTTGACACAATTATCATAATTTTTTCATTCATTTCAAAATTCCTATAAAATGTGAAACCCTGTTTGGCGAAACGAACGCATATTGTTGTTGTTAGAGTTCATCAAACATATTTTTCAGAATCTTCTTAATTCATAATTACTTTTTAGGGACCTGAACCAGAAAGCATTGAAATAGGAGAATATAAAGGCAGAAAGTTAATATTTGTTGGTCACGAGGAACCCGGTGGTATTTTCATGTTTTCTGTTGGGAGAAACCCGAGGCAACCCGTGTTTGAAGATATCTGGAGTGGGGTTTCGGATATAAAACTTTCATGGGAAGAGTTGTACAACAGAAATGATGTCAGTGAATTAGACGTGGAAAGTTTAAGGTATTACTTAAGTTGATTAAGTTACGCTGTTGAACGGCCTAGTCAAGAGTATTTTACTTATATCGAGACGTCGCTTTGTGCTGATTGCATTATAAGCAGTGTTCTTTATCGTGCCACGTCTACCATGACACGGTGCATCGTGTATTCAAAATTTCCATCTAAAAGACTCATGACATCATGTCGTAATTTCGTAAAGCCCAGTGCTTGGCGAAAGGAAAGCCAATACTCAATTTCAAGTCTTGTGTCAGACCCGGTCGGGGTTCGAACCCTCGACCTCTCTCTCCTTACACCTCTCACTTACCATGAGAGGACTCTACCAACTGAGCTACCGCAATGGTATATTACTGATAAATAAATCAGGAAGGGCATGTCATAGGCATGATCAAATATGTATTACATAATACGTGTACAAATTCCTAGAAGATCATATAACTAAATAGAGTCACAAACAAACAAAGAACATGGAAGATATGGGTTTTTAAAGGATTTTCCAATTTAATTTCTTTTGAATATTTGACTAGCTTTATGAGGCAGTAAAGTCACATGTGTATCTATAGGACCTTGTTTGTTTTTAAACCATTAGATCGTGTTAAATGACAAATGACAGCGACAATATTATCTCAAAGTGATGAAGTAGATGTTAAGAATAGCAAACTTGATCGAGAAGTGATCTGAGATTAATGGTGATGTCTGTCATTTATTTGATAAAACACATGTTGATACGCCAGGGTATCAAATGATTAATAGAACCTTTTATTGAACACTATGGAAACATTTACATCGTAAGTTTCCAGATATAAATGAGTTTTAATGAAAAATTATCAACTTGTGTTACTCCATATCTAATCAATATAAATGTTCTGCACAAATGCTAAGGGGCATGATGTGGTACGCTGACGAGCCCCATTTACACCTTAAAATGGTTATGTCTTATGTTATTGTTTCAATCTGAAAATCATAAAAATCAGTTAATATCCGAAAATCGTCAAAAAGTATTTTCGTGGCTGATTTAGGTTGAATATATATTGGACTTTTGGATATTTTTTCAAATCCTTGATATAATTATGGTTTCACTATTTTGGTCGAAGCACTACTGATGAGGTATTGTATTCCGAAACAGCCGTCTAGTACTAGTGCTGTAGAATTAACACTGGTATAATATGTAATTCACTCGCCTTAAGTTTTATTTACTGTTTGCGTCTAGTGAATAATAAATATCATAAACGTGCATTGATTACTTGAACCTCATTACTTTGATTCAGTAATCATACTAACTCGCATTTAAATCTACATAACTTCGCTGAAAATTATTTATTGGCGATAGTGAACGTAAACTTTATGGCGTCAAAAGTAATTACCAAAAACTACCAATCCATTTTAAAATAGATTAAAATTTGAAATATCGGTAAACAGGCATTCCGAGAATCTGAACAATTGTTTCATAAATGTTTGTATTAAAGGTAAGTTATTATTTAAAATAATGAATATCATAACTGGTTTATATACAAGATGTTTAGGACTTCCACAATAATGCGACCGAGAGAATTTTATTTGAAGTAATAACAATTCGTTTTATAGTTGTATGAGTGTGATTTTGCAAGGAATTGAAGGAATTGTAATGATGTATTTAAAAATTAATTAGCATCTATATATCGTAGAAGAATCCACGGGCCGGAGTTCAAATGCGGTACAATATATGCCGAAACTCCGGTCCGTGTATTATTTTACGATATATCACAGGTTGATATTAATTCTTTAATTGTAACCGTGTCTTTTGCCATATTTTTTAAATCTAAAAAATGTAAGCGACAACATTATAACACTCCTTGTAGCAGTCTGCGATAACAAGTAACTGATTAACACTGTTATATTCCATTCATTTCATTCAGTTACGAATTGTAATCAAGGTATATCTTACTACTAATATTTCTAATGATGTTGTTAAAGTCTCGATTGTGCCGTACATATACGACGCCAACCATAGAGATGTTACAATTATTACTCAACCTGTTAACATTTTACAACACAAGACGATCGCTTCGGAATACAATTCCCCATCAGTAGTGCTCGGGCCAAAACTGTTGAAATCGAAATATTTTTTAAGACGTTAAAATTAGAAAATTAGAAGATCAAAATTTTTAACCTAATCCATCTAAGTAGAAATGCAAATAAACACATAAAAAACACACAAATAGAATAGTTCTTATAAAACATCCCGAAATCAAAGGACGATGTACCTGAAAACTTAAATGTCAATGTTAATAGCCTCCAGACAGTAGCTGTGTCTATAACACCTTTAATTAAGCTTGTAGTACCTGATCAGCATCAATAAAAGGAAGATGGATTTGATGTGTTATCAGCCTATATGGAAAACGAACAAAATCATGAAAGGGAATCATTGTCATAATGAACTAATTATCGTTCAAACATTGCAATTAGTAGTAAAACCGATAAAGGATGAAAGATATCATTGTCACTTTAATGGATCAAAAGTTGAATCAAACGGTATTACAGCCCTTAATTAGTTGAAGAAACACGAATAAAATTGGAAGTAATATAAAGGTTGATGTTTGTTCATGTAAACAACAAACAGAAAAATTCTATTCTGGTGCATATTTCAAAAAATTATTTCCTTCAAATTCGCTTTAAATCGGTTTAAAGTTTTATAGTATCACAGCACAATTTGTTGAAAATTTATCACTTATATTCGCAGTACATTTGCATACCCGATATCATGACAATCTTTTTATTACTAAGGGCTATTTTTTTAATTTTATTTTAGTTTGTTTTAGTTTTCATCTTTATTTAATTAATTTTGTTTTCATTATGTTATGATAACGCATTTATTTATGTTGTCTACAATTGTTATCCAACGTATAGGCAAACAACATTGACCTGTCTGTTTGACTTTTGATTTTAATATTTATCATACATGAATATTCCTAGTGAAAGGTCAAACGAACAGGTCAATGTTGTTTGCCTATACGTTAGATAACAATTGTGGACAACATAAATAAATGCGTTATCATAACATAATGAAAACAAAATATCCAACGTATAGGCAAACAACATTGACCTGTCTGTTTGACTTTTGATTTTAATATTTATCATATGTGAATATTCCTAGTGAAAGGTCAAACGGACACGTCAATGTTGTTTACCTATACACCGGCATTATTGAAGACAAAAAATAGTTGGATTTATAAGGAAATTATCTTTTATCAATGTTGACACAAAGAAAGGCCAAACAAATATCGACGAGATTTTCAAGTGACATATCATCAACCTAATACCTACCCAACACCCTTTCACCCTGACAGTCTTTTAAACTCGCTGACCTGTTTCTTCCTTGGACATATTTGTTCCTTAGTGATATAGGTACGATTTAATATACAATATCTGATAACACTTTTGTATGTAAAATACATATCAAATATTTTGTTAAGGCAATTTTTGTAGACCTGTTCCTTTTATCTGTATCGTTAGTACCACTATTGACTTTTCCAATTCAAACACTTCTTTCACCTAGACACTGTTATTGCAGCATATGCTAATTGATAATATGTACTTAGATACCTGCTCTTGGACGATAAAGACTTTTCTTCTAACTTTGAAGAGGGTACAATTTACATATCCCCAAATCGTCCTACACATACAAGACCGTATGATCAATTTTATTTCATATAAACTAATTGAATAATCACTTCACTCTTGACGACAATGACCATAACGTATTTGCGCCTTATATTTTAAACAAGTATTAATAAATTCGAAGTAACTTATTACTGTAATTTGAAAGTCTAATTTAATACCGCAAAACGAACATCTTGTTTCGTTTTCGTAAACCATCTGAAAACTTACTGTTGTAACATTTATTTTAGATTTGTGCCACAGAGCCAAAGTCCAATCGGTGAACCGTTACTTATTGCTTCAGGTGCTGTAAGCGGAACGATTTCAATTTTTAAGATAGTAGAAAGATCGGTTGGTAAGTATTTAGATTGACAGTTTAATCATTACTCGTTTCAATATCTAGTACCATATTATAGTTTTTGTGGTGAACATGGTAAAACCAAACCATTTATTTAGGCCAAATCTTGTCCGTCACAATATGATTATTACGTTATTTTTGTTTTTAAACACTTGACCAATGATATGTGTAAACATATATCTGGTAAAACAATGAAAAAGATGTGTTTAAGTGTTTAAAATACATCAGTTGTAGTACCAGAGCTTTTCGGTGCTGCAAAGTTATTGCGGCGACGACCGAAAAATACCTTTTATTTTTGCTTCAAATAGTCGTTCAAAATATAAATGAGACGACTGATTCCTCAAGTTCTGCTTCATACTTAGACTTATACCTGAATTATGACGCACACGAAAGGCTACATTTAAAACTTTATGACAAACGTGATAACTTCAATTTTTCTATTGTCAAATTTCCTTTTTTATGCAACAATATACCTGCTCCCCCTGCTTATGGTGTATTTATTTCCCAATTAATACGCTATAGAGGAGCCTGTTCCCACTACAGGGACTTTGAACAACAAAGTAGGCTGTTTGCAAATAAATTGTTGACTCGGGGATATTGCAAGTCTAGGCTTATCAAGGCCCTCAAAAAGTTTTATGGCCGTCATCACAGTATTGTTGATAAGTTTGACGTCGACGTCTCTGTGTCCAGGATTGTCCTGGATATATTTGACGTCCCATAGTTCCATATTCCTTTCAAACAATTTTGATTACACGCGGCGGGTGTAGCTAGTTGAACAGGAGGTGCTTACCCTTCCGGAGCACCCGGTCTCAATACGTTTGAAAGCAATATACGAAAAGTAATATATGAATATTGAGTTACTGAGTATACTTTTAAAAGCACAACCTAAATATAAAGACTGTAATTTTGTCATATTAAGCCATGTATTCAGAATGTAGCTTTTAAAGAGATCTCTAGATTTGATTGTAACTCAAAACACAATACAAAACCGAAAAAACATATAAAATTAGAAATAGTTTTTATACATTATTTCAGAGGGAAAATTGTACGTGAAAAAACACGTTACACAGAAAAAACCTTGGTTATCGGCAACACAACCACGATAACGACATTATGTATTCCAATATTATAGGACTTATGTTTGAGCTTGGATTACATGTACAATCTAAGTTTTCATCTGATCCCTTTTATGACCTTGTAACTAGGAAACTTGAGTTAAGATATTAATTTAAGACTTTTGAAGATAGATAAAATTTTATATAAAGACATTTTTCTCATTTATTTTTCAGGATTTAACTGTAGAGGAAAACCATCTGGACTTTATCCTGATCTTACCGACTGCACTAAATACTACAACTGTCATTACGGAACAACACATAAGATGTCATGCCCCGTTGGTTTATTTTTCAGTAAAATTGAATCCGTCTGTGACTGGCCTGAAAATGTTAGATGTTAAATTTAAGCAAGCACATCTCATGTATCGTACAAAGTAATTGTGAATTCTCATTTTACTGCATTTCATGAATTTTTTGTGAGTAAATGCCTTTTTATTGTGCAAACTAAACGGATAACTGTTATTTAAGCATTAACTGGTACTAGTTATATTTGTTGCGCTTTATTTTTATCGTTAAATCGCTTAAAAACATTAAGTGCTTTACCTTGAAGAGGTATGAAAACACCATTCGGAAAAACAAAAACGCTTTCCGTGTTTTAATATGTGACACTTTTATTTGACTTCGTTACAATTTGATCTTTATATGTACAGAAATTTAGCTTTTTAGGATCATCTTATATACATTATGATTACAGTTGACTAAATTAAGACGATATTAAAAGTTGAAAGTGTACAACCATAATGCTTTGGAATAAATATTATCGAAAATAAAACTTGTATGAGTAGTTATTAAAATATTTTAAATAGACAACAGTGTAATTGCACAGTAACATGCACTACACATAATAATAATCAAGATCATTTACATAATATTACATTTTAAAAAATCTACAATGTTATCACAATGGAACGGAAAGACAACACACTTGGGAAATACAAAACAAAAAACACACTAATCCATGTCTAAATAAAAATCAACAAGCCTAGTAAAAACTTTGAAACTTATCAAAATAGGTTCAACACGTGAACTTCTAGCAGGGAAACCGGGTGGTCTTGAATGGTAAACACCTACTGATAAGCTAACTACATCGATCCGCCACGAATGTCAGTATATACGTTTTAATCGTATCAAAAAGTGATTGCAAGAAATACAATTTTGTAAGCATGATAATGGTTATAATCATATATAATATAGTTTAAAACATATTTCAAAAAAAGACTATATTAATTACCAATTAATTCTTATGGAAGCGCGTGGCCTAGTGGTTAAGGCGTTGGACTCATGATTCGAAGGTCGTGGATTCGATCCCTGGACCGGGCGATGTGTTGTGTCCTTGAGCAGGACACTTAATTTCACGTTGTTCTAGTTCATTCAGCTGAAAAATAAATGAGTACCAGCAAAATGCTGGGGGTTAACCCTGCGATGGACCGGCGTCCCATTCAGGGGAGAGTCTTGTACTCTCATTCGCTTAACGCCACCGAAACCGGGATAAGCTCCGGCCTGATGGGCCTAATGGCTCGGGACAGACTTTAACTTTTTTAAACTTCCTATCCTCTAAAAGTAAAAGAGTTCCCTTTGGCGCAATTGTCATTGAGAAATGATTGGTAAACATTTAATAAGATGTGCCGTATTGAAAGCTTAGTGAACTTAACATAAAGATGTTCGTCATTTATTTAGGGCAAGTTTTGCTCCCTTTTCACCTTTGCTGCAGTAAACAGTACAGCAGCGGAAGCGTCTTCTGCTAAATCAGACGACAGTGATGTGAACGATTTGCACGGCTCGCAGACGACAACTTTAACAAAATAATAACTGAAAAAAATATCAAAAATAACAAAACAAAAAAAAAATTGCGAGAAACATGACTGTTAATATATTTTGCGTATTTGAGAAAAAGTCAGTCTGGGGCCATACTTTGTTACGGTGAAGTTGAAATCGATTCCTTTTTATCTATGTTTTACATGCACCGCGCACTAAAAATAGAAATGCATAAAGTCTTTCCTAATTGAATTTAGACATGGAATAAAAAACCATCTCGATCAGTTTGATATAAAAATAGACGAAACATTAAGAAATTTAAGGCAGCATTTATAGGTATGACAACTTAATTATAAAGACAAGGCCTCGAAGCTGTTGAGCATGAAAGGAAGGAATTGTTACATCATTATAATTAAAGCACAGATAGCATAGTCAACGGAAGTGCTACAGCGCCTGAATTACATCATTAAACATTTAAAGACTTTAAGTGGTTGTACATGCATATGGTATGAAAACTGTCAATATCACCAAATACATACACTAAAAATAATATATTATGATCATGCAAATATTAAAGGCATTTGATATAAAGTAAAACTATATTTTCCCAACTTGTATGTCATAATTAACCATGTTTGAAGGTTTAAATTTGCGCTCGATTACGCTTATGTTTTGCGCAAAGGCAATTCTCAAACATATTTTCAGAGGTATCGTAAATAAACCTCAATGGTTTATTTCCAACGGAATCAGTAACAAAATATTACAATCATAAATGGCCTTAATTGTAAACTTCTAATGTGTACGTTATATTTCAATATTAACTTTTGGGCAAAAAAGCTTTTATAATAAATGTTGTTTTTTCGTATTTTCTACGAAAAAGTAGGACAGCTTCATTATCATACCATGTCTCTGTCCTTAATTGGAGTTATACAATCAATGGTTTAAAATTCGTCCATGGAATGATAAATATTTCATTTGACACATTTTACATGAATATATGACATTTACTCAAATCAAGAAAATTAATTACGATTTTAACACGAAAAATCATTACAAAGCCGCAGCTGGTTGCTTTCTATGGTACGCGAGACGAACTATAGGACAAGTGAGGTAATTATACGTTAACAAGTACTTGGAAAAAGTGCGATGTCTTATAAAATCATTATTAATCACAGCATCAACACGTCTGAATGCAATATCAGGGTAAAATATAGCTCTGTATTTTCCGTTTTAAACATGAATTGTTTGGATGTTTAACTTTATACGCTTTAGGCCATGCGTGCTTATAAGAAAGAAATCAAATGAAGTGGTTATTTATCATAGATATTTGGCTCAGATGTCTCACTTATTTGAAACTGAATATCTTTTGGGATTGGCTTCGTTCATATTCTAAGAGGATTATGATGTCTACTGTCAAGGCTTAAGGGAATAAACAATAATGAATGTACTATATACCAAATGTCAAAACATGATATAGCAATGATAGAACAAGTGTCTAAAGATTGCTAAAAATCAAGATAGAATGGCTATTTTACTGATAACTGCAAAAAACAACAACAATACAATGTGTTGCACTTCATATATTGTTTTGATATAAATATCTAGTGCTGAACAGGGTTTCTTTTTATTTTGTCATGTAATTTCTTTATTACCATATGGACAGCAAACAATAATATGCTTAAGATATAATCAAGGAAATGTAAGAGTTTTTGATAAACAACATATTGATATGTTTGGCAATATAGTTTTTCAAACAATCGGTATATCAGTGAGCATAAAATAATAAGCACCAGTGGTTGCTGAGTTGTTTTTATTATTCGTATGAAGCAAGATTGATGTACAACCTTGATACATCATGCGAGAGGGTTGTCACCAAAACATTCAACTCTGCAAACAGTTATCTCTTTGTTTCTCATTTACACTGTCATATATATCACATAAAAACCATGTAAAATATGACATATTGCTTGCGTGTTTTGCACAGCATACCACTGTAAGATTGCAATTTTAAATGAATTAAAATTGCTTCTGTGAACGAAATTAAAAGAATTAGAGAAAACTCTCAAGAAACACGGAAAATAAAATAAATAAATATTGGCGAATTTCATCAATGTTCGACAAAAATAAGTTTTTATAGCCTCTTGATATCAGGAATTGACATTGAAAGAAAAATTGTGTATTGTTGGTAAGAAATGAAAAGTCAATGTACTCGAATTTAAAACACACCAGTAATACAAAACAAAAACATTCTTTAAATCACAATGTTATTAGATGATTTTTGTGAGTAATGAAGTATTATATGATTTGCTTCCCAATCTTTAATCTTGGGCTATTTATATTTGAATGAGTATTGTTTTAATGGATGTTTCAAAATTTCTTTTACAACTATACAAAACGATGACGAAGATAATTTTTCACTTTTTCTTACATGGATTATGCCAAATAAATCCAAGATGGAGAGCTATTTTCTTTCAATTATCAGCTATGGTCACAGATCATAATGCCTTTTTAGAACATTCTTTTATTTTTATTTTATTTTACATTGCAACACAAAAAGTGCTTACGCCTTCTAAGCACCTTGTCTCATTTCCCTGGTGGAAGTCACGAGATAAACTAGTTAAACCTCGATTCATCGCCACCATTTGTTCAGTCAAATTTTGGCGTTATAAAGGGGTTTGGCAATAATTCGAGGGAGGTTCATAAAGAAAAAGATATACAAAATGGATTTTGGGACTTCAAAATAGCGTGGCGATAAGCGAGGTGGCAAAGTTATCGAGGGGCATTATAACGAGGTTTTACTGTATTTTTGTCAGTTTTCAACAATTTTATTTCGCTTTTTAGTACTGATTTGTACACAAATCGGTATGTTTTTGATTGATATAATACAAAGAAGGGCTTATATTAAGGACTTATTAATGATGTATCTGGGTGATTATTTTGTAAACTATGTTTGTGACGAAAAGTACCTTAAGAAACTGAAAAACAATCTATATACAGTCGCGGAAAGTAGGTTGTCTCAATCGAATACATTTATAGATAAAAATGGATTACATATCAATATATAGATAGGATTCAATTGATCTATTGATATATCAAAGCATTGTTTATAAATGAGAACATTTTCTGAATAATTGTACTTTGTATTATAATTACCAAACACATTATCACTTTTATCGTATAAATTATGAGAGTAGTATAAGCTATTGATTACTATATATATCATCATGTTCTCTGATTTATTTTATCAGCCCACACTATTTATCTCAATCTTTCAGTATTTTGACCTCTTACCTAAATGATTTATTTGTCGTGTATATAATCAACAACATTGAGTATAGACCTGTCCACTTGACCTTTAATTTAATTATTTATTGTGGACGATTGCATTTATGTTTAGGAATAACGCGGGTTTATTTTGTCTACATAATGCGAACACTAATCATGCACCTTGAGTACATGTCATCAACAATGAGTCCTTCTACTATCAATTATTGGATGGATCCTTTTATATGAATGTGTCTAATGAAAGGTCAAGCGGACAGGTCAATGTTGTATGCCTATATATTTAATATTTATATCAGCACGTTAATATATACAAATTATGGAATCTATAACTCAGTGTATTTTGATATATGATCTAGTACCAGTACCATGAAATCGAAATCATGGAACATATTTTATGTATATTTACGAAAACATATAGAAAAACATTTTAAACTAATTTCTTTACCAGACAGTTTGCATATTGCTTTGGAATATAATGACATTTAGAAAACTACACATAGAACGGTGTTAAAAAGTATATAACACCAATATTTTATTGAAAATCAACCAATTTTTTATAAATATAGGATCCTACTTCCAGCAGTAAAAATGTCATTTTAAAAACAAAAAAATTCTCCATTATTGATGTACACGTACCTATCATCAATGTTTATATAAAATATTTATCAAACATCAACTTACTTCCTTAAATGGACGTTTGTTATTATGCAAATAGTTGTTCAATCGACTGAAATGCACTGTTGATATTAATCTGTTTTCGATAAACATTTCACAAACAAAATAAGTTCATTTTTTAAAAAGGGATTAAAAATTGTTTTCTGACATGAGTATTTTAAGTTGTCAAATGTAAATTTTTAAAACATTTTACTGTGTGTGACTTAAGATTTTTTATTGATCAATCTTATCTAAGAAAATATTTCCAATGGATTCTTAAAGTAAAAGACCCTATAACATTTATACTAAATTCCTATTTTATAGTTATAACGTGGACTATCGCAGTACTGTTTGACACATTTTTCAAGTGAAAATGATAACAGTTTTACAACACAATGTTTAACCTGATTTCAATTTATAAGAAAGAAGGAAGAAGCTTTATTACATCTGGCAAGTGTTCTTATTGAACATCTGATAAAGACAAGAGATATCATACAATGTGTAATCTGTGTATTTATTTGTTATCAATAATACAGGAATTGTATAATACAAATATATAAACTCTAGTTTATACAGGTATACATGCTGTGTTAGTTAAAACCGTCCTCTTACAGCTAACCAATGGAGGACAATATTATGGATGTTATTTTTTCATAAGACATTGATGTTAGGTACGTGTGCATAGAATAATGAAAAAGATTTTTATTTTGAATATTTTTTTCATTCTTGGAATTAGGTTCTTATATTTATGAAGAATTCGAATCAGCGGATTGCGTGATAGATGAAGTTTCATTTTGAACACGGAAAAAAAAAGACAAACCCTGTGAATACATGCTGTATTAGTGCTTGGTGCATGGAGGTTATGCTTGATGATACGTTGTGAAAGCTTAAGTAAAATATGTAAACTATAGGATATTGATATACCACCTACTGATATTCTGTAATAGCTGCAGACATTTCATAAAAAGTACAAAATGGAATAAAGGTATAAATATTGTTATTGAAAATAAAATAACGACATTTAGAGTTGGTGTTATACGTACATACTAACGAAAGTGGAGGTGGTTGAATCTAAAAAATGTTTCGGTGTGAACAAATTCCTTACAGGTTACAAAAAATTAAATTGTGAAATGGAATAACTTGAAACGACCTAGGTGACAATAATTTATTTTCATTTTTTTGTCATAAGAAGCCAAACTTGGACAAAATTTAACGAGAATAATTAATGGAGCGAATTTAAGTTTAGTGTGACAGAGGATTCTGTAAGATAAGTATTGTATGGATGAAAAATATATTGACATAAGTTATTTAGGAAAAAATGTCTTTGTCTAACGGAACTAAATTCTGTTTTGTGTGGATAAATGATTTTATAGAGAGCAATGTGACAACATTAGAGGATCTGAATTACTTCTTCTTAGAGAGACACCTAGGAGGTATTATATTTATCAGTATTATGATGATATTTGGTTTGATTGGAAATCTATCTGTGATATTTATTTTTGTGACAAAATTTAAAGCTACAAATTATACAAATTATAGGACGTACACAATATGGTTAGCAAGTTTGGACATGGCAAACTGTGTTTTAGGAATGCCATTTTTATTAGTATATCACACGCACTACTTAACCTTTCCGAACACCGTGATTTGTAAAGGTGGAAGATTTGTTAATGTTTTCACTGCGAATGCTTCCGGCTTTCTCCTTCTAGTAATAGCTATTGACAGGTATATACATGTGTGTAAACCGTTCAACTTGTCAAAACTAACAGATAAACAAACGAAAATAAGTTGCACAATAGCTGCCTTATTAGGAATATTTATATCGTGGCCTTCTTTGGTTTTATTTGGGAAACATACCGTTGGAAAACACAACTATGACAAATTACCTTTCAATGTTAATGGAACAAGGTGCTGGGAGGATGACAGGTATGAAAAACAAAACTTTTTAAGTGATTATTATATTGTTCTATCAGCATTAAGTTTTATCATAACTATTTTCCTATTTATAGTTTATAGCCTCATTGTTCGATATATATACAAAAACAAAGTAGCAAACAGAGTTAAACATACGAAAAAGGTGACATTAATTTTACTTGCAGTAACTGTAGCCTACGTTGTCAGTTCTCTACCTCATATATACTACTGGTTGTGCTTCTTAAGAATTTTGGGCTACAATGTGGTTTGACTTTTACAGAAGGCTCTCTATTATACACGTTTGTATGGTTAAACCTTGTTAATAATACAGTTAATCCAATAATATACGGCTATTCCGACGCTAATTTCAGACAGCAATTAAGGGAATTCTTTAGCAGAACATATAATAGAATTAGAGATACAGAGTGCCAGAAAGTCGAAACAGAACAAATAGTGGATAAAGCAGACCTTTCCTTTACTTAATTGGTTCAAAATTCATCAGCAGGTATGTCATGAAATTGATAGGTCAAAAAGTTGAAATAGAACAAATAGTGGATAATGAAGACTCCTACTTCACTTAATTGGTTCAAAATTCATCAACAGGGTATGTAATGAAATTTATATGTCAGAGAGTTGAAACAAAATAAATTGTGAACAAATCAAATGGTTGTTTGTGTTATACTGAAGAAATCAATTTGTAAATAAAACACACGTACTTGTGACATGAACAGCTGTCGGTGCAAAACAAGAATATCAAAACAATTTTTTATGAATGAAACGACTAAGAACTGTGAAACTGTGCATAGATTATGAATGGATTACTGCCGATAAGGGAAACATCAAATTATTGACATTTTGAAAATTTAAATATGTTGCTTGTTTGGAACATCGCCTACTCTGTTGACAACCTAAGTCAAACTAGAATGGATTAAGGTTCGATTGATGTTTTTTCAGATCTTTTCTCGTCCATTCATTTTCAATTGGCCAATCTGGTAGATTTAATCAGGAGCATTTTGAGATCTATTGGTCCAAATTTGATGTTTGTGTCATCATTTGCATATTTTTTCTGTTATCTGCTCCACTATAAATCTTTAATCAATTATTCATTCAAAAGTAGCACATGCCAGATATAAAAATTATTGCGGAAATGAAGATACGTTAGTCATGATAAATAATTAAAAATATGACAATCGTAGCTTTTTTCGTCAAAATGTTAGAAACCGTTGATTTATATCTGTCAATTTTTTAATTATCATTGCCACATGTGACGAGTAAACAGCGTCAAATTCTGCGAAATTCACACTTTTTTCAATAAAACACTGATTCAAGTCACGAATTTAACTGTTTTCCACTAGAAAATCCAATAAAAGGGATCGGTTATAAGTTTTATAGTTTGGGATTATATTTGTGTATCGTTAAGTGCAAGTCATCTGATATCAAATCTTTTTTTCTAAAATAAGATTTGGATCGAGAATGTCTAGAAATCCGTTTATCTAGAGTGCTAGTAGTAACAGCCTAGTTTAGGTGAGTTATGTTATTGTACGTCAAGTTTGACCTGGCTGTTTGACCTTTAATTTGTATATTCAAACAGACATATCCCTTGTGTTATTTACGGACTATATAAAGTTGGTATGTAAGGATAGATGATAGTAGTACTGGTTTTCCGAGTGTTTATGGTAATTAAACATGCTGTCTCCTCTAAATCACAAAGTGCATTAGCCAAATTCCATATTACAATTAAAGTTCAAACGACCAGGTCGAACTTGACGCACTATCAAACCTAGATGGCTGATTACTACATATAAATATTTATTTTTATCGATTCTGACTTTTCTATCCCGGATCTTACATTTATCGATTGTCCTAATTTTAGGTTAAGGAGTTCGTGAGATAAGACAAAACATTTCTCTTTAAAATCTTAGGCGACAAATGTTGTAAAGATTTTCTATAAACTTAAATATTTATCGTATAAACAACAGCCACTTTCATCTCGTCTGATTCCTTTCTCGCTTACCTTCATATGTCTTAAAAGTCCACGCTAACTGTTATATATTCAAATTATATAAAATTGCGTTTTTCTTAGTTTTCTATCAATAAGTTCGTTGGATTAAACAAAACAAAGGTTTGGTAATTTGTTTGTTCGATTAAATTTAGATTTTGTTATTATAATCTATTGTTTCATCTATAAGCTTACCATTGACTGTCCGATAGCAAATGATCATATACATGTAACCAGTCGATATTTATTCGTCAAAGCAAACAAGTGCACCATGAATAGCATGTATAGCAAGAGCGACACACACGAATGAGAAAATTAAAATCATGGTATCAGATATTCTTATATTATTAAAAGGTATCCGTATATTTTAATGAAAATTGGTGCAATTTTCGTACTTTTAATAAAATGTCAAAAAATTTTACAATGAGCGCCATTGAAAAAAAAACAGGAACAATACTGACACGCAGTTCAAACTTTTTACAATTTTTGTTACATTTCAGGGGTTCATTTATTTTAAAAACCTGCTATACATCTAGATCCTGCTTTGTTGGTTACTAGTATTTCGAAAATAAGAGAAGCATTAACTACATGGATTTACAGTGCAAATACTAAAACATATAAAATGTTAAAATTCATGTCATGACTTTGACTTCGTGGAACAGTCTTCTTTTGAAAAAAAACCTCAAAAACCCATGCCACAATATTTTTCATAAATTCAAGATATAAAATATATGCGGTTTTACAACATGTTTAACAATTTAACGCAAAAACGCGAAACAACATTCATAAAAAATTCGGGAGAATTAAACTATATCACATTAGATTTTTTCCCATCATCGGTTAAGAAACTGAAAATTGTGCTAAATCTCAAGGTCACATTGACCTAGTTTTGGTTGCCATGTCACTGTTGTAAACAAATCTGAATTGTATCGTACGTTTATGTTTCTGACGCAGTTGAAATGAAATCTCATCAGTTGTTTTCATAGAGAAGTCGAACAACTAAGATGTCATAAACGGACACACACATATCACGCTGTCCCGTATTTTTGGAGCAATATATTAATACTGAATTAACCACTGGACAATTATGGGCATCCAAGTATGCATTAAGCTGCGTTGCAGTCGCTATTTCAAATTTAATTTTAAAATTTGTCAAGTATGTTTGATTATTGATTAGATAACACAGGCATGTTTTTATGTTGATGCATTATCAGTTTTTATGCCCTAAACAGCTGTACACTGTGGTTGTTTTTTTTGTATTACGATTTTTCTTTGATTAATCAATATCCTCTGTGTTACTTTCATTCCCAAAATACCTTCAGGACATGTATATTACCATTCTCATCAAAACATTTGTGTATTTGACATTTGGTTATGATTTTGTCACGCGTTGCCTTTTTTCATGTGGTGATTTACGCTATAGGATGACATGTGTTCTAGAATAGTAAATAGATTTTATTTGCGAGAACCAAAAAACCACGAGTGATATTGTTAATAACATATTATACAAGTGTTAATTTTACAGCACTAGGCGTCTGTTTCGAAATACAATTCTTCATCAGTAGTGCTCGGGTGAACAAAACTTATGAAACCAAAATGTCTTGAAGGGGTTGAAAAAATATACAAAGGATAAAAACATTTTTAACAAATTTAGCTAAGAAAATACATTGCACGAGGGAGTTTACCTTAGTTTTAGAGGATTTTCAGATTTTAACTAGCTGGAAATTTCGAAAATGATTAATTTCTGACAGTACAAAAATATTGCTTACTAAGTTTTTGATATCCTCGGGGAAACATCCACCAGCAAAGATACCGGCTCAGTGGTTTAAATTACATATTATGCAAGTTTTAATTTAACAGCAGTTGCGGCCGTTTCTGAATACAATTTCTCGTCAGTTTGGACATCTCATCTTCCGTGCAAATTAGATAACTTGTAAGCCAATGGGATAAACAAATAAAAATAAATAATTTTTTTCGATATAACTTTCTGCTACCCGTAGTAAAATTGTAATTATGAGTATAATTCAAAACTCGGCAGGATCCATCAACTACACAATAGTTTAAGACTATAAAATAAAAATACTCCTATGGTTTCTGTAATAACTTTTCTATACTTTTCACCACTATCCCTCAAACGACCAAAACAAATCATTCAGCTGTCATTCTTTGACGTGGTTACTTAATTTTACCAGTTTTCAGTTTTTTACTTATGATTTAAACATGGACCGGTATGTTTGCGTTTGACTCATGAATACCGTATACATATAGGGGTTATTGATGAATTGTCTAGTTACACAAGGTCTATTCGGTCAAGCTGTTTTATTCTCTTATACTGTAAACGTATTTATTTTCGCGGTGTACTAATTTTCACTTATTTCGCGGTCGTTTGTTTTGCGCGTAAATTAATTCCAAGCGCTTATGCCTATTGTGTTATAGTACATATTTCAAAAACGCGAAAATTTAACTACACAGATATCACTGTGGTACAGCGTACACGGGATATTAAACCATAAAGTGAGCAAAACTACCAGTTAAACAACACCAGCGTGAGTCGAAAGCCGATTTTTGACTTATCTGTTCATTTTAACATGTGATTTTGTATTGGGTCATCAATCGGACACATAAATGATTCTATTTAAATAGTTAACTGCATCTGATACACTGTTTAAACTTTGAAACAAATTGATGAAGCGCAAGTGCTCACCTGTGATTTTGCCGTCGCCGGGAGTTTCTGTTCAATATTTCAATTTTCACTTCTTAATTAAAAATTCTGAAGCGTACAATTCCTCTAGGATGTTAAGAACTACATGTCGACCAAATCTCAGCTCAATGTATTGAGATAGAAAGGAGCAGAAGACGTTTGGGGATAACATGCGGTGTACTGGGAATTGCAAAAATGTGTACTGGGTATTGGAAATTAAGGAGCAAATAGGTGTACTGGGAATTGAGAGGTCAAATATCTTGCCGGCTGTGCGATTTTCATGTTTTAATGAATTTGTATAGAAATTTATACTTCTTTTTCAATGACAAACAAAACAATTAATTATCTAGTGAAAATCTTCAACATCTGTAATTATTAATCATGCATTGTAGACGAGATGAAGATGAAACATACATAGACCACATCTTAAACACATATTTCCCCGATATATGAAGATTGAGAGACATCTAAGTGTTTACCAAACCATTACAAAGGCTCATGTGTAATGTCAAAATATAATCCGTTCTTAAATGGTTAAAGTTTGACAGTGTCATAGCAAATGCAACTAGTGAAAGTAAAGGGGAAAAACTTTGTAGTTTGGAACTGAGCAGGAAAATAAAGATTACAATTTGAGAAATCTTTTAAAATATTTTATAACCTAATGTCATTAGATCGAATCGACCAGCTAAAATATGATTTATTTATATCAAAGGTCAAGATGAGACAGTCGTCGGAAGGAGTTTTAGATCCACAAATGTGACGAGAGTAAACGTCTTGAAACTGATTTATAAATAAAAAGTTTTAACAATATAACACATTTTTTCACTTTTTGTCATGTGTTTATTTTGATTTTTTATTTACGACGGCGAATCAATAAGAAACCAGCTTAACCTTTTTTCCAGATTAGATCCACCTCTTCTTTTTAACGTAATTCAGTGTCCTCTAGCGTGATACACTTGACTGAAAAAGACTGGATCATTTCCATTGACACACTCAACTGTCTTCACGACTTCTTGGTCAGACCTGAAATGACGTCCTCGGGTATCATTTCTCAATTTTTAGGAAAAGAATTCGCTACGAGCTAGGCAGAATGTGGTATTTCGCCCCACAGCCTTCATTGTAACTTTGCAACTGTGTACTTTTGCGTTGTCCTGTTGCGGCGGTTTCACGGATATCGGTTCTCGGGTGGTCTAGCAAGTTTGCATATAGTACACTCCAGTTATCATTGTACTTCTCTTTGGTTAAAAGTCACACACAATAACACCTTTCGCGTTCCAAAATACTGTGGCCATCACATTGCCAGTAGACTAATGCTTCTTAACCTTCTTTGACCTAGGGGACCCAGGCCCCATCCACTGACGACTCTGTGCTTTATTGTCTGGCTCATATTATTGTACCAAAATCTCGTATACAGTCTTTAGAATCTTTTGACATAAACGCTTCAACAAGGCGTCGTATACTGATGCTTTGGTTGTCAAAAGTCCGCTCGATAGATTTTTTTTAAATTCATGTGTTCAGAAAGCAAATATAGTTTTATCAAATAATATAGAAAAATGTCCTAATGTCAACTGATTCAATTTTCTGCAAATCCACGATGAAAGCTCAAATTTCATGTACTGTATTCAAAATTTCCAGTTTTAGACACTGCCATTTTAGGCCTGTTAGTTTATCATATTACTACGCGAATAACCATAGCATTTCAGAAATAATGCACTTGGTAAAATATTATACACATTTTTTTAATTCCTTAATATCAGATGTGCAACTCAAAAATATGTATTCCGTTACGCTCTGCAAAAAAAAGTGCCTAAAACTATACTGACACCTCGATACGCGTGTAATTTTGTATCCGGGTATAAAACATGTATTGAAACAAGGCACAAAAATAATGACCGTGTCGGACAATCGGAAATGGGTTGGTTGGTTGGTTAACGTCGCATCAGCAATTTTCCAGCTATTCGCGACGAGAACTATTAATTTTATTAATCTATGAACAAGTTCGTGTATGCATGTGAAGTCTGAGTGTGTTTTATGGGCTGCTTTGTACTAGGGCCCACTCAGGGCGACTTTAACGTGCTAGCTCACAGAGTCAGTATGCCACAGACAAGCGTACCACTCCCCAGGCACATTATACTGATAACAGGTAAACCAGTAAAGGCCAACGGCAAGGGAAAATCACTTTCCCACATGTGGTCTGAGTGGGACTCGAACACACAGCGGTGAGAGACCCTGGATTTGTAGACTGGTGTCTTATTCATTAGGCCACTGCGGCCTCTCAATCGGAAATAGGATAGGATGGTCCCTCATAAATTGAGATATAAAAAAAACTCTACACATTCTACATAAATGTTTTTATAATGCTATATTTCTTTTTTGAGTCTAGTGACATTAACGTAAAGACCACCTCTAAATAAGAACAGCTGGTGTATTGAAGCCAGTATGTTCTATGTAAATGCAACCTACATACTGACAACGGTGCACAATTCCGGCCACCCATAAGTGATGCTGTTTAAAACGTGATATATTTTACCTTGAATCGGCAATTTTTAATCATTATATAGACAAGAACAAGTTCTAATAATAATGAAAATAAGGTATTACACATATACCAAGCACCAACCGGCTGCAGTTTCACTAACTTTTCTTAAGATTTGTCTGATTTAAATAGGCTACTTTTGGTGGAACAGCACATCTTTACTGAGCTTTCCCCAATTTCTTGAATTTAATAATTTTCCGTAACTGCATCATAAGTGGTGAATAGTATGTGTCATTGATTGTTTGTCCCTGTTGGAGATAACCTACCACCAGATTATGATCAGCATCACTGGAAGCCGAGGTCATACCCTCTCCAGCTGATGTAACAGTATTGGGGGTTTTTTGGTGATCAAGTGTAAACTTTGGCCACTGGGGTTAAATGATGAACCCACGTTTCATCCATAGTAAATAATCTCTGAAAAAAGCACACAACAAAGTGCACTTGATGTGCTTCTGACCAATTGTCAGATGCCTTGGTAAGTTGGTACCCAACTGAAAGCATTTCCCATTGCAAGATTTTCTGTCAGAATTAAATGTAATACTAAAAGAATCTATCACAACTTGTGGTGCCAGATAGGGAAATCTCAACCCGAGTTCTAATATATTTGGTCCAGAACGAGGCTTGCCGAGTTCTGGACCAAATATATTAGAACGAGGGTTGAGATTTCCTTATCTGGCACTACAAGTAGCGATTGATTCTATTTCTTGCACCAGAAACATGAGAAAGTACAATATTCAATTTCAAATCAATTTCAACTTTCGGTACACCTCTGATTTTGTTGATAAAAGATTGCGGGAAAAACGGCGTGTAGGCTATCTTGCATAGGGGGTGCAAGATGGAAATATCTTGCACCTCTCTTTTTATGGATTTTCCTATCTGAGGTGCAAGAAATGTATTTCCTGTAAAATGCCAACTGGCTACATACCATTCTGTAACTCGCTTGTCAGTCGTAACAATATCATAAACTTTATTTACCTTTTCTGGGATTGCATCAATGACAGACCTTCTAGAACAAGGGCCTTTCTGTTGCGTTTAAATCCCACAACCCACATTTTTACTTTTAAATTTGAAGGTCATATTTTCCTAGTGTGGATATCATATTAGTTTGGATATCCTTAAGTGTTAAACATTTTTATGAAACTATTGAATCACTTTATGTCTCTTAAAATTGTCAATCTATCTAATTCAATTTTGAAATCAAGGTTAGAGCCTTTTCTATGCACACTTAATATAAACTTGCGCCGTGAAACTTACACCATGCATACAAACTGTATCATACATTCGCAATCCCCGATTTCTTAAAAAATTGGGACTTGAAAATAATGTTATACACAATTCCCGGTTACCGTAATTTTGCAATTCCCAGTACACTAAAACAATGATGAGAATCAATTCCCAGTACACCGCTTCGATCTTTTAACGTCTCCTGCTCCTTTATTTCGCAATACATTGAGCTGAAAATTGGTCGACATGTAGTTCTTATCATCCTAGAGGAATTGTACACTTCAGAATTTTTAATTAAGAAGTGAAAATGGAAATGTTGAACAGAAACTCCCGGCGACGGCAAAATCACAGGTGAGCACTTGCGCTTCATCAATTTGTTTCAAAGTTTAAACAGTGTATCAGATGCAGTAAACTATTTCAATAGAAACGTTTATGTGTCCGATTGATGCCCCAATACACCATCACATGTTAAAATAAACAGATAAGTCAAAAATCGGCTTTCGACTCACGCTGGTGTTGCTTACACTGGTTGTTTTGCTCACTTTATGCTTTAATATCCCGTGTACGCTGTATCACAGTGGATATGTTTTAATTTCCTATATCGCGAAAATAAATACACGCAAAATTAAATATGTTTAAAGTATATTATGACATTAGCGGTGGATATTAATTAACTTCGTCGGCATCACCAGTTTGAAGTTTTATAATTAGTGATCTATGTTATAAACTGTTTTTGTCGTGTTTGGTAGTGGTGTCTGTTACCAAGTATATTTATGCCTATAGAATTATGCCAATGCTTTACTTTACAAGAGTATATGGTCAGTCTATTGACGACCACTGCAGTAGCTCAGTTGGTACAGTGCTCGCTCCATAAGTTGGAGGCCGTGAGTTTAAAACCTGAACTCTTGAAAGTGGATAGTGACTTTTCTTTCAACAAGTACTCGGTATTAGGAAATAAAAGCCATGGTTATTTGGATAGGAAATTAACACAAACGAGGTCCCGTGTCACGGTAGGCATGGCACGATAAAGAACTATGTTGATTAATGTCAACAGCACAACGCACAGCAAAATTTCTGCACCTTTGCCTATAGCTGGTGGCGTCTCGATATAAGTGAAATATTCTTGAATGGGACGTAAAATCCCAATACTTAACACAGTCTTTTGATGCTCCTATAGTTGCCATCTTATACAGAGCTCGACTGATAAAAATTTTAATTACTAGTACATATTATACCAGTTTTAATTTTACAGCACTAGACGGCCGTTTTGGAATACAATTCCTCATCAGTAGTGCTTGGACAAAAATTATGAAACCAAAATTATTTTGAAGATGTTGAAAAGCTACTCAAAGTATATACCAAAATATATTTTACCAAATTAAGCTAAGAAAATACTTTGCATGAGGGAGTATACCTTAGTTTTTGAGAAATTTCAAATTTTAACTTGCAGGAAATTTAGACAATTATAGTATATTTCTGACAATAATACGAAATTATTGCCTACTGAGTTTGTGATATCCTCGGGGCACCAGCCACCAGCAGAGATATCGGCTCAGGGGTTTAAATTACATATTATACCAGTTTTAATTTTACAGCACTAGACGACCATTTCACTAACTGGATAACGCTTTGTGAAATCGATATTGTCAGATTTAAAAACAGAAATGTTGGACTAATTTGATAAAACCTTTATACAATAAACATCAATTTTGGGCTCAATTATAGTTGGACTTTAATCTTGATTAATTTTAATCCTAATTAGCTTGTTGTTGTTCAATAATCTATCCTGTTTAATGTTGAACGTCATCCTTATGTACCTAAATAATAATGATCTTGTTTTTCGTTCATTTAGTACTTTATAGATTTACGTCAATCCCCTAACTACCACCAAAACTTAAGTAATGTCTTTCAATGATTTTTGAATAGTGGGTGTAAAAGGAAGTCAATTGCGATAATGTCTTACTTTTTTATGCCCTTCAAAAGCGACTTGCTGTGTTGTTGTCATAGCAACTCGACAATTTTATTTTATTACGCAATTTTTTCAATTGATTTATTGATTGATTCATTAATTGTTTGATAATAAAAATTTACAGCGTGATTGCTTTAGTTTTTCCTATAATGACAAAAATTTATTAAATTTCCATTAAAAATATTTTGTTCTCAAAAGAACAAACAAATTAAACTCAGTGAAGTGGGCATTTTTGTGATTTGCACTTATTTTCAATAATATGCGTATCTGCTATTACTGTTGGTGCACTTTTGTATTTTTTATACTTTTCTAAACAGTTTCAGACACGAATTGATACTTACACCGGACCAAAATTCCGAAATGATGATATTCCAAGAAAAATCGGCAAACAAGCTCAGGTTATTAATATTGACGTATAAATATAACTGTTTATAAATTAATAGCTTACCCTTCCAGAGCACCCGGGCTCACGTCCCTGGTGAATGTTTACGTGTCTAACCTGATTTGTCAGTTCTAAAGTTTTTACTTTGCTTCTGGATTGTGATTCGGACATGGGTTTGTATATTTGTTTTTGATAAGAAAGTAACAAAAGTTCAGAATAAAAAACCAGGTCATTTTAGTATTATGAAAAGTAGGTCACTGTGAGCTAGTGAAAAACATCATTTGTCAAAGGAAAAGAAATTGCACCCACATGCTAAGTTTAATGTTGGTATAATTGAAGGCCAAGATAACAACATACAAAGACTCTCAGGTTCTTTTTCAGTTTTAAGCTTATTTTGTGTATGATTAAAAACACGAAAAGCCAATTTCACATCTATTTTACCAACATATTTTTTCTTTTAATTTTCCGTCAATCGTCAATTACTCTTCACGAAAAGTAGCGATCAAAATCTATACGTTAAAAATAATAAGAAGACGGTTTAGAATGGACACAAAAAAAACACGAAATAACCCCCAATAGTGGCATGATAAATATAGAATTATTTCACATTCAAGATATAGGTCTATAAAAATGAAGTAAAAATCTAAATAAACAGAAAGAAAAACAACTGTAGGTTATTGGTACTAGTATGTTGTACACGATACATGTAGCAATTACTTCTTATTTTATTCTACAAACTGTCTATAGTGCGTCAAGTTTGACTTGGCCGTTTGACCTTTTATTTAAATATTAGATTGCGCTAATAGACTGTGTGAATTAGGGTAGACAGCACGTTTATTATCATATACACCCGTCACACAGTATAACCATTATCTATCCTTATATATCAACTTTATATAACCTCTAAAATGCACCATGGATATGTCTGTTTGAATATTCAAGTTGAAGGTCAAACGGCAAGGTCAAACTTAACACACAATACGATATACTGATCGTATTTTTACACAATAAATTAAATCCTAAACTTTTACACGTATTCAAAAATACGTCGGCATGTATGTGCATATTATCAGATACTTTCTGGTTCAAAGATTTATTATCCATTACAACACATATTAAATAAATTTTTCTGTCTTAATCGCATCTTGATCTGTTTCTTTTTATGTTTCTTCGCGTATCGGCAACTTTCTTTTTGCCACGGTAAATGCGTCTGTGAATGCTCATCAACAGCCGAGTCCGTCCAGTGAGTGACGGAAAAGGTCTGTTACTTCTTGAAAGTTTAAAGTTCAAATTACACGCATATTGAAGTCTTCTTGGTTTACCGTTCTTTAACCATGCATACTCTATTCATTTGTGGTCCATGCTCTTTTAATAAAAGTTGTCCAATACGGTTTGGTATATGCATTGAAGGTTTTCTTGGTTTATCGTTCTTTAACCATACTCTCATCATTTGCGGTTTATTTTCTTTTAACAGAAATTATCCAATACGGTTTAGTATATGGATTGAAGCTGGGAATGTTTTTCAGTACTTTTCAACTGAAACTTCGATAGTTTATCTTTAAAGATGTCTATATTACATTGTATTTATAAACGGATTGTATTCACAGGCACTTGTTTCTGAACTCTATACAGTACAGACCTGTCGAAAGTTTAACATTAAGCTTACAAAATGGAATCGAAGCTCGGCTACCAAGTGACCGAAATTCTGATAGCTCCTGGCCAAAAAAACTGCCGAGAGATAGATTGCAGGCAGCTGACATAAAGCTATCTTGATATATGGGTCGAGATAAGTTGTCGATTCGAAACTAATTCGCTAGCTCAGTGTTAAAATTTCGACAGGTCTGTACTGTACTTAAACAAAACACAAGATTTTGAATTCCTAATCATTGCGTCAAAAAAAATAATTAAAAAACCAAGGGGGTCAACGTTTTGGTTAGCGTGAAAAAGAAAATCTTGTGTTATGTTTAAGTATAGTGTGTATTTTTTTAAATATCAGAAACAAGTGCCTGTGGCATATTCATACAAAAAGCTACATAGAGTACAGACCTGTCGAAATTTTAATACTAAGGAAACAAAAATGATATGAATTTCAACTGCCAAATGGTCGATGTAGGGACAGATTATGACCCAAAACGTTTTCGGAAGATAAATACCAGCTGCCGCAAAACTACCGATATATAACTAACGATGGACCGAGCTGTTCAGTAATGGTGTTTGTATCCTTTCCGGATTCCGCGTCCGTTTTGTGTTTTAATTTGTAATGCAAGTTCAAGGTCGTAATTAAAAGTACCGGTGCATTACATTTGCGCAAATTCATATGACTTTTGCGCAAAATAAATACGACGACTGCGCAAAACTTAATTGCCATGTTAATCAAACACCATCAAATTTTTGTCCCCATAAATTTCAGTACAAAGGCACTCAAGGTTAAGAAACGTTGAAAATACAATAATTCCGGTCTGAACATCGTTTACAAGCAACATATTTTCCAACTTGTTGATAGAAATTTCCAAGGCATTTAATGCAAGTGTCTCTATCTTTGGACAGGACTGGTCGTTTTTTCTGCGACGGTTCTCTGTATAATGCAACAGCGACATTTGTACATCTCTAGGCAATATGTTTTGAAGTTCTGTCCGAATTATTATAGAGGGCCTTGCAGATATATCACCAAATCTGTTGTGTACACGGACTCTTAAGTCAGGTGGTATTTATTTAACAGTTCAAAACGGGCAAACAAAATTTACGCAATAGAGGTATACGCCCTTTGCGCAAATGACATATAGGGGTTTTGAAAATTTTGCGCAAATGTAATGTGTGTAATGCGCCCAAAAGTACATGAAATCATATAGCTGTTGTTTTTCTGTTGGAAAAACTATCTCTTATAATTCGATGCCATCGGATTGAAACACGAGATAAGACGCCAATTTCGTCAGGCTAGTGTAAAAATTTCGACAGGTCTGTACTGTATGTATAGTCAGTTGTTGTTAGTGTTGCAACAAAGCGACTTTGTTATCTTTATTATGACACAATCAACACATCATGATTACCGGATGATCGTGATGTACAACTACAGTAAGTTTAAGTATGAGCTGTCGTATATTTATCAGAACATGGTTAAGTACGAAAGCGTATCGGGGACATGGTATAAATAAAACTAATCTGCCATGGCGAATTAGTAATCTGTCATGACGAATTAGTATTCTGCTACGGCAAATTAGTAATCTGCCACAGCGAGTTAGTATTCTGCCACGGCGAATTAGTAATCTGTCATGACGAATTAGTAATCTGCCATGGCGAATTAGTAATCTGCCATGGCGAATTGGTAATCTGTCATGACGAATTAGTAATCTGCCATGGCGAATTAGTAATCTGCCATGGCGAATTAGTATTCTGCCATGGCAAATTACTAACTCGCAATGGCTGATTAGTTTTATTTATACAATGTCCCCTATACGCTTTCGTAGTTTAGTCTGTTGTTTAGGTAAAAGATGCACTTTTACATTTTTCACCTACACTTATTAGCACACCGTAAGTATAAACAATAGAATGTCAAGTCGGGAGACATAATTTTTTATCGATATAACAGTGTCTGTAATTTTTAGTGCATTTAATTTGCCTGATAAAATCACTTGGTCATATTGACTATACGTTTGATGTTTAAATAATAATGATAAAAAACAAACATACTAATTCATGTCTGAAACACCATCAAGAAGCAAAGAAAAATCTTTGAAACTGACAAATTAGGATAAACAATTGAACTTACACCAGGGAAGTGAGGCCGGGTGCTCCGGAAGGGTAAATACCAGACTGTTTAGCTAGGTAATGTGTATATCGGTAACTGTATCACACATGTCACAGTGCTTTAATAAGTTAAAGGTCTTTGTGGTTGGAGATAGAGAGAAAATGGACATTTTATCAGAACTCGATGTATATTATTCTATTAGAGCCAGTTTCCATTTTCCCTCTCATATTAAAAGTGTTAATATTGCTACTCATGTCTCTATCTATCTCCTTCATCTTGAATTAACAACGCTCTAACTAACTGGGATGAATAATGCCGAGAGAAATAGAAGTTTGATTACTTATGTTCTGTCAACCCTTCAATATCGATATCACAATAAAATAATGATACACTTTTATTAAGAAAGATAATACAGCGCCACTTAAATTAGGAGATAACTATGTTATATTTGAAGAGTTCCGACCGTAAAACGTCAATTTTACTGTCGGAAATACCGTTTACCTGGCTCTGCAAGCGTCGCCGGGTAGAACGCATTTTGCGACAGTAAAATCCACGTTTTACGGTCGGAACTCTTCAAATTAACATAGTATGCAAATAATAATAATAATAATAATAATAATGTTTAAATTAATTGAAATGCAGATTTTGGATGCTATTTTCATTTGTGTCTATCAACCATCTGAATTTTGAAATGATTATGATATTATGCAGATCTATTATAAAAACTACAGTCAAACTTGTCTATAAAGGCCACCTAAGGGAACAAATAAATGTGGTCTTAACTAGCAGGCGGCCATCATATACAGGTTAAAATAACATGAACAAAGGGAAATTGGTATAAGAATTTACTGGCCTTTAAAACCAGATGGATTTATATACAGATGGCCGTTAAGACAGGCTTGACTGTATCATAGCATTTTGCAACTAAAAATATGCCTACCGAAGTGATCTCGATGACACAAACAGAAACGTGATAAGGGAGATAATTCAATGTATTTAACATGGCGTAGTGTTACTGTCGATTTTTTGATAATAAAACTTTAACATAAATGACATTTCGTACCGTAAACAAACATAGGTTATTTAAAAAACTTTTCGTTTTACAAAAATAATGCATATGCATCAAGCACATATTCCTGAGGAAGGAACCTTTTGTGTCTCACTAAGTAACCAGATAACAGTAAATACATTCATTTTGTCAAGTGTTTTTGTAGAGTTTGCACATGAAAAATGTCAATAAGAACTAGACTTGTAATTGTGGTAAAACATTATGACGAAAGTCTCCCATCTACTGTTTCCATGGTAACGGCAGCCATGTTGGAAATTTAAAATCCGGATTGCACATCTACATGGTTGATGCATTGTAGCTGTAAATTTCCATTGGGGTTAAGTGAGGCATCTGTGAGAAATAGGGTTATCATGCAGCGTGCCGTGCGGAAAGTGAAATAACTATAAGAAGAAAAGAGGAGAAACGGAATAAGAACAGTAAGTATCCCACACAATGTGGTGGGAGACTTAAACTGTGCGTGGGAGACATAATAAGCAAACCACTTATATATTAATACTGACATATATCATTTTTTGAATTTAATCATACGCATACACCATTTTTTTAAAATGTATTTTATGATTAAATTTTTCAAAAAAATGGTATATGACAATACTGACGTAGCAACAACGCAATATATCAAAGTAAAATAATAAAGTAAGAAGAGGAATGCTACATCAAACTAGAATGGGAAAAGGTTAATGATACCAGAAATATTCAGGCAGTTTTCATCACTCCTAAGCAATATTTTAGAGCTACAACTGTATTCGTGAACATGATGTAACAGAATACGAGTTGAGTTGAGTAATGGTGCTTAACGTCCAAGTCAAGAATATTTCACTTATATCCAGATGTCACCAGCTATAGGCGAAAGTGCAGAAATTTTGCCTGTGCGTTGTGCTGATGACATTATACAGCAGGGTTCTTTAGCGTACCAAGCCCATCGTGACACGGACCTCGTTTTTTTCAAGTTCCCATCCGAAAGAGTCGTGACTATCATTTCGTAATGCCGAGTACTTGGCGAAAGAACAGTCACTACCCACTTTTAAGTCTTGGGTCAGACCCGGCCGGTGTTCGAACCCACAACATCCTGTTTACGGAGCGAGAACTCTTCCAACTGAGCTACCGCAGTGGTTGCAAGAGAATACCAACCACACAGTCTACAATGCGAAGGTAGTTTTGACAAGTAGCTGAAATGGTTCAACAGCCCGCATGTCATTGCATTTAGTCCACTGTTTTATAGACCAACAACTTTGACCTGTCTGCTTGACCTTTCATCAGGAATATTCATATACGACGATTCACTAAATGCATGGAAAGTATCGTAATTCGCGACAATGAACGCATCCCATTTTGTAGGCATGATAAACACCTGTGTCCCCTGTACGTAAATGTAGTCGTCGATGATAAATATTTCAATTAAAAGTCAAGCGGACAGGTTAATGTTGTTTGCCTATATTAGTCCGTAAAGTTAAAAAACAAACAAAAGCAATTAAAGTGCGATGGTAAAGGAAATGTATCACAATCAACAATGTATGAGATTGAAATTCTCTGGTAACGGATCGCGTCATCAAATAAACCGAATTAATATTGTCCAAAAAACTGAATGAAAGTAATATTCCTGCTAAATAAATAATCCAATTATTAAGTTTCTGATCATCGTAAGTACTTACATAGTTTCTTCTTTTGGGGCAGCACATATTTACGCGACTCAGTGTGTGCATTTCGGTCAGTCAGCTCTTTTCTAATACAGAAAAGACAAGTTGTATATTTTCGAAAAACTTTTTTCCAACTCCAAAAAATATTGGTATTAATTATTACTTAACCTATTTAATAAATTAAATTTACTTAAAGTCTCACGTAAGATTTATTGTTTATTTATTTTCATTTTTTTTTTATTTATTGACATATGTTGTTTTGATGAAACTATTGTCCATACAATTTTTTTAATATTCCGGAGTTAACCAAGAGTTGTCCCACTTAAACCGTGACATACGTTAACGGTCTGTTCTTCACTTATACACTGGTGAACGATAAGTGAACAAACGTAGCATTGTTGTCTGTTATAAGGAGACACAGCTGGACATTATATCAACAAAACACTAATGGACTGAGGACCGCACAGGCAAAACAACATAGGAGAAACTGAAAAAAAAATTGTTTTTATGGAAAAAATGTTTAAACAGCCCTACTATAATGGGAACTATTTTTTTGAAATATATTTGTATAGAAATAAAAAAATTAAATAAATAAAACTGAAAATTCGGTATAATTCTGACAGGATAAATACATGGCGTAGAAAGACAAAACATTTACGAAAGCTAATAATACCCGCGTTTTACACCCGTGAATCATGTAAAAATCACCGACTGAACCGGTGGTGTTCATGGGTATGAAAACCCGGACATACTGAGCCGTTAAGCAGCGAGGAATTACCAGTTCAAATTCATGAACATCAACGAAAAGGTCGGTACAGTGCGTCAAATTTGACCTGGCCGTTTGACCTTTGATTTGATTATTCAAACATATCCATTGTAAAATTTAGAGGCTAAATAAAAGGACATATAAGACAGATTTTTACTTTTCTTATTAAGTAACCAAACCTCTACATGGGCATTCGTACATTTTTCCTGCATGGTTACAATTCATGATTAGCCATGTTTAGACTTGACCGACGGAATGGGGACTGATGAATTTTTTCTTACTAATAAGAAATTTAGTAATGATGTGAATATTTTGATATCATTGTCGCAAAACCCAAATGATATCTTTAACACTTTGTTGTGGTGGTACTTCGGAAAATCGAAATATAACAAGAACAATATTTCTTCATGATCATCTTGATACTATGGGTAAACTTTGATATTTTTCATTTTCTTATTTTGTTTCAAGTTCATATTCTTAAAGGCAAACAGGGTCAGTAAATTTAAATTTTTTGTCATTACTTTATGTTTAAGCGTTCTAGCGAGTTCCTCTATCCGGCACGTATTCAGATTGTTAAAGTTAAGGGTCACCATTTTTTGAATTAGTTCGTTATACAAGGTGAAAACTTTTTTCCCCAACACGTGTATTTTTGCACAATTTCCATAAAGAAATACAACAAATTAAAAATTCTTAAATTATCAATTCCTGCTTAATTTTTTTTATAAATCTTTACACTTGTGTAGGTAATTTCATAATTGTACCCGTCTTTCACATTTTCAACCAAATGGTTTTCACTTGAATTTTTCTACTTAGATGACCCTTAAACAACCCGGTGTTTCAATATTTGATCACTGGACATGTGCAGGTAAACAATGGAAAATAGGGTATTCAAGCTGGTTACCTATCCGAAGAAAACAAGAGTTATCGTTTAAGCCCTGTTATGCATCGATTAATAAAAATTTCCCCCTTTTTAATTCAAAATGCGGGAAAAATAAAATTATTTTCACAAGAGAGTATGATTTATAAAAGAAATACCATTGACCAAAACTTACTCCTTTTCAAAAGATTTGGATATGGTATACACGCATGAATGTCACCTTTCAGACATTGAGTTATGCCGTCTTGAAAATGTATGATACAGAAGATTGGAAAATTACATATGTGCGTGTATTTATTCTGTTTTACCATTCAAGGAAAATAATAATTTTGACTAAATTTACATTAAGATGTGTAAAAGGACATTTGATTCTAGATGTACACCTAACGATATACAGTGATGTAAATTAACAAAATTTCACACTAGTTTTGATTTTTTATGTAATAATACATTCAAAAAAATTCAAAAATAGCACATGACAAAAGCAAGGTAAAAACTGTGAAAATGTCAAATTAAATAAACGCGTTAACTTATACCAGGGAAGTGAAGCCGGATGCTCCTAAAGGGTAAGCACCTCCTACGCAATTAGCTATACTTATTATTTTGAATGAAATGAATATGAACTATAGGGCATCAATTATATCTAGTGTAATTTTGGATACAGAAATATCAACAATATTGTGATGACCGCCATTAAATGTTTTTAGAACAAATGAATGAAAGATTGCAATAACGAAAACTCATTTTGGTTATTAAAACGTTTGATTCATCAACTTTCGTGTTGACACTTTGTGTATGATCATGACATACATTGAACATGCGCTGACGATTAAATGTCGCGCGTTCTTCCAAAACAAACTAGAAGCGCATTTACAGAAGATAGCTATATGATATAGTGGACTTAAATAAAAGTAAATTCGAAAAAATGAATCAGTGATTGCAATAACGAAAACTTATTTTCGATTTTAAAACTTATTATAATTAGATATGCGTGACATACATGTATTAACGACCTAGATGTCGCGTGTTGACTTCCTGGTTTGTCTGTCTGTATACTTCCCCCATTCAGTAGGAATCAAGTAACAATGACTCCGTCTCTCATCTTCGGAAGTTCGTGATAATTATATACTTATCTCTTAAGTGTTACTACGTCGTTCAATAAAATTCCTTATATGGTATGTCTAAGTCAAAAACATCGCCCATGGTTAAGTAAATAATTTTTGTTTCTTAGTTGTTTGTTTGTTTTTTCTCTCTCTGTAATATATACATTGTTAAAATGTTAAAATTGGCTAATTTTTTGGCTCATATTTTTTTCGAGCCAGGGCTAACACATAAATAAGGCGTTTTAGTCATCACGTTTATTTTAAAGGAATTGGTGAATGATTAACTCCCTTACATTTTACTTACGAGGTGTCACCAACTGTAGTCGAAATTGCATTGTAAAATGCAATTAATTGCCGCAAAGTTTAAAATCCCATCCTCTAACGGAATATTTGTCAATGGTGTACTATACGTTAAGATCTGAGTGAAAATATTAAAGTAGTTTAGTAGACATTATTCTATCTAGTCAGACAACTCTTTGCGATTTGCTAACTACACATGCAAACAGCACTTAATGTTTTAAAATTATACTTTGAACACTCATGTCTCTTCAATCGTACAGCCTATGGTAAGAGGAAACCTCTGAGTGAACCGAATGTCTCCAACCACTATGGACAGGCACTGAGTATGATGCACTGATGTCCAGTTATGTGTGGTCATAAAACTATGAGAGAGCTTATTTCACAATCAGGGTAATCAAAAACAAACATGTCAATCCATATCCAAATCACAATTTCGAAGCAGAGTTACAACTTTGAACACTGACTAATGAACACTTGAACTTCCACCAGGGAGGTAAGTCCGAATGCTAAGGGTTATCAAGTTAAATGTAGCTTCACCCATCGCGTGTTTAATTCAAGATGATTTTGTTCCAGTTATACAATACAAAACCATTACGAAGAAAATCAGTATCAATAAACATTTTGATGTTCAAAGTTGTATTCTAACTTTAACACGAATGAAATATGGTTAAACCTTTCTGGACTGTATAATTGCCTTTAAGATAAGTGCATCTGTACTAACCCTCTCACAGTAACCTGATTGCACGTAATTTGTTATTGCTAAATTGTTTTTCAGCCATTTAATGTTATTGAATAATCTTATTAAAACAGTATTAATTAGTTTTACACTTTTTTGTACACATGATCAATTGTTTCCATAGTGATGCCTATCTCACACTACTGGCTTAACATAGCACGAAGAGTCAATTTTATTTTCACAGAAATTATTAATTTGTTTGTGTGTGAAGTTAAATTTATTGTTAAGCTATAAAACGTATTTTGCCAAGACAAATTGATTAAAATGTCATTATTTTGAGTTACTGATGTCGAAGAAAAATGATTTAAGTCGCTATCACGTAACCCAGACAATTAAGTTAAAACAACTCAAATGTTAAGTCGTGCAAAAAAATATAATGAAATTCGTATAAATAATCTAAATAAATATGTTTAACGCGCGATTAATTTCAGTTTTAAACACTTCCACTTGAGGAGAGCTTCTTCATTATTTTGAGTTAACGAGCAACAGTACCATGAGTTGAGTTGAGTAATGGTTTTAAACGTCCCAGTCAAGAATATTTCACTTATATCGAGACGTCGCCAGCTATAGGCGAAGGTGCAGAAATTGTTCCTGTGCGTTGCGCTGATGGCGTTATGCAACAGGGTGTTTTAGCGTGCCAAGCCCAACGTGACACCGGACCTCGTTTATTTTAAGTTCCCATACGAAAGAACCGTGACTTTCATTTCGTAATGCCGAGTGCTTGGCGAAAGAACAGTCACTACCCACTTTCAAGTCTTGGGTCAGACCCGACCGGGGATCGAACCCACGACCCCTACTTACGGAGTGAGAACTCTACCAACTGAGGTACTGTACCATGAGTACCGTAGCATCATCTAAAGATTGATATTTTAAGTCCCATTTAAATATTCAGCCAATTGCATTTCCATAAATCTAGTGTACCCGTAATCATAAGTAAATATTTATTTGATTTAAAATGCGTATATTAAACTACATGAGTAAAAAAATAAAGAAATAAAGTACTGGACTAAGCCTGTGGCTCAGGGCACATGGGACAGTGTAACCTGCCAAAACTCTGTATAACTTAGATACAGGACATTAATGCGAAAATTAAAAAAAAAATCCCAGTCGACATTTGCACGACGTCTTCAATGGACATTTGGGTGACAGATGTTTAAAGTTACCTTTTAGTATTAAACGATGGACATTTGAGAGACAGTTTTAATCTACTCACCTGTATATAGTTACCTGGTTAATATGGTATCAGTTATTCAGTTCTAGCCTGACAGATAAAATTGCTTGAAACAATGATCGAAAGAGTATTTTATGTGACGACTACCAATGCAACATTGATGTTGAATTCAAGTCTGGTGAAATAGCTTGGAGACGAGTAAAGCATCGGCCAGATGGGAGAAACAATGAGCGACATGTCCTAACGATTAGTTAAACGCAAAGCTGTAGATGATACGTTATCCAGACCATCAAAGATAATACGCTCTGAGCTTCGGTCAAAGACGGAAGAAAATTTTGCATCAACAAATATTAAAAGTGTTGCGAAAGCAGTGTATATAAGAAGAAAGACTTCTCACCCATTGCCAAAATGTCTTCCAGAGACGCATGAAAATTTGTCTCAAATGTATATCCTACTTTCATCTCCCCGCAGTAAGCAGGGGACACCAAACTTCAGTCTGACTTTAGCTAACAGAAGAGATGAAGAATAAATGTCTCTCAAAACGTCTACCATACAATTGAAATATCGCTTAAATTTTGAAAACATTCATTGCTTCGTCACCCAAACGTCCACCTTTTCCGCTCTTTTGTCCTATGTTTTCGTTCAAATGTCCATTACTTAGTCGCTCAAACGTCCGTTTTTTTCGCTCTATTGTCCTATGCTTTCGCTTAAATGTCCATTACTTCGTCGCTCAAACGTCCGTTTTTTTCGCTCTATTGTCCTATGCCTTCGCTCAAATGTCCATTACATCGTCGCTCAAACGTCCGTTTTTTCGCTCTTTTGTCCTATTCTTTCGCTCAAATGTCTAACGCCAGCATAACTTACAGTATATAGATTTTAATTATATGTAGACATTTTGTGAGATAACAGAAATTTTCAGATTGTGTTACTTATCTCTTATATTGTTTATTAACGTAACAATATCTAAAAAGAGGAAGAAAATTCAAGTTGTACAAAAATCCCCCTTTTCTTTAATTTCTACTTGACATTTTATAAGAAATCTAGGAGGATGCTTTATCGTAATATAAGTGTGTGGTATTACTTTTAAGGGTTTGTTAAGTGTCTCTCAGTACATACCAGTCGCAAATAACGAGTCTTCTAAAACGTACGAACGTCATTTAATTTTAGTAAACAACAGAGATTTGGAACAACTTCAAGGTAATAAACATCTTGTGGAAAAATATGTCAATATGCCAAACTAATATAACACAATGTGAAAGAAACATGCATGAGATAATTTTAAAAACTCGAATTCATATAAGCTTATTATTTTTAAACTCATTTTATAATGATTGGTAGTGTTTGTACATTTTAAAATGTGTTTCGATAGATATACGTTGCTTCCAGATTTATGAGTTCGAACTCCAGCAGGGGTCTAACTAAGAGTTTAAAATAGGTAGTGACTGTTCTCTCGACAAGCACTCGGCATTTAGAAATGAAACTAAAGTCACAGTATTCATCGGGAGAGACCTTAAAAAGCACTGTCCCGTTCCATGCACATTGCCCCGAGCCACGGAAAACATTTTGCGTCTAAATCTATTGCTGGTAACTTCTGCATGCAAGTGAAATATTCTTGACTGGGACGTAAAAACCCCATGCAATCAATCAATGTAGATTTATTGTGAGTTTCCAATTACTTTGAAATTCACAAAAACCTACTAATTTCGCATCAATTCTGACAAAGATGAAACACGTGGGTGCCGTTATGACAACAGGATATAATGAATGTTTGAATATTTTGGTTTCGCGAATTATCATTTAATAATGTTGTTCTTTTATATATTATAATCTCGTTTGTACATAACAAGCACAGTTTTAAATTTGTCCAAATTAAAGTCTGACGTAGGCGAATAATTGTGTATTTTGTATATACTTCATATAAACATGATTAATAAATCATAGAAACATATAGGTAATAGGTGTACACTGCACTGTACTTCATCCATTCAAAATCAAACACACCAATTAATGTCCGAATCGCAACCCAGAAGGAAAGTGAAAACTTTGAAACTGACAATTTAGGTTAAACACGAACTTCCACTAGGGAAGTGAGGCGGGGTGCTCGGGAAGGTTAGACAGCTCCTGTATAGCTAGCTACACCCGTTACGTGTGAAAGGAACATGGAACTATGGAACGTTAAATAAATCCTCGATTCAGAGACAGCATTACTGTGATGACGGCCAATATAGGTCAAATATAGTTCAAATGCACGAAACACGTTCTTGCATATAAAAGTTATATAGATAAGTATGAATAAGTGGAAGTTGAAGCACATTATAGAAATCGCAAATCATAACCAGAAAACGGCATTCTTATAGCTGAAAATATGAAAAAAGAGGGAACAAAATGTTGGCTTATTTTTGACATCGACATAATTTCAGTCGACATGAATAAAAAGATGAGATAAATAACACGACATGTCGAGATACATATGTCGACTAGTCATGGCAAATATCTCGACATGTCGTGTTTTTACTATGTATATTACTATCACAACTTTCCATCATATTATCTCGAATTGTGGTGATATTCAGTCAACATGTCGAAATTTCATGTCGACCGAAATTATGTCGATGTCAGAAATAAGCCACCATAAAAAGAAGAATTTATCAAATAACTACATGTACATACCGGTGGATTTAAAACCTGTTGTTATGTTACACTTTACCAATAGAATTCACGTAAAATAATTCATCCCAGCTGTAAAAGCGTCAGTATTATTAATGATTACCACTTTGTCGCGGTTGTAGTCACAATTTTACCCTTCCGGAGTAGGAGTACCCAGTCTCACTTCCGTGGTGAAAGGTCATGTGTTTAGCGTTAATTGCCAGTTTTTACCTTGCTTTTGGGATTGAGATTCGTTCATCAAGGGGTATTATGTATGTGTCTGATTAAACATAATTGTTACTCATCCTGTTATTATTGTGAAGTACTAAACAACCGTTTCGGAGAAAAAATCTTCATAGGTATTATTCGGACCAAAATTGTGGAAATCCCGATGTTTTAAGATGCTGAAATAAAAAAAAACAACAGAACCAAAATGCACTGTACAAAAAATAACTCGTTAATAAAACTACGCTTGTATTGTCATTAAATCAACCCTTTGGGTCACTTTTATCATACAGCAGCTTGCAATGACAATTAAATATCCCTGTTTCAAATAACGCCACTTTAGGCAATGTATTAGAATATTAGTTTGACGACTGGTATAACATAGATGGAAAAACTTAATTATTTAAAAATGGCTCAGTTTTATAATCTGACATAAACACGACAGACACCGAAAGTGACTGTACCGTATTCGGGCTTACTTCCAGGAAAAAATACGTCACTGGTTGACTATCCCATTACGCCTTTAACAGTTAATCGGAAAACCAGAAGTGAGTACTTGAAAATGTATTATATATATAGGGGATATTTGAGAGACTCATCTCATAAGTAGTATGTAGGCCTTCATTAACTTTTAAGCTTACAGTGGAATTTGTTTTATAATCAACGCTTTAATTCCACGCTTATCATAACTGTAGCTTATTCGCATCTTATCAATTCACATTAAAATGGCGACCAATTCCAGTGGATTGCAATGCTTCTCATGGATCAAAGATATGGACAGAGGAAACGAAACTACATTGCAGGACTTAAACGATCTTTTTACAAAAAGAAATTTCGGGGGAATTGTGTTTATAAGTCTCCAGATGATTATCGGGTGCATTGGAAACTTCATGGTGATCTGGATTTATTCTAGGAAATTTAGAGCAACCAATTTCAGGACATACACACTTTGGCTAGCTTCAATGGATATCACGAATTGTTGTATCGGGATGCCGTTTTTACTGGTATACCATACCCACTATCTGACTTTTCCGAGCATAGCGGCATGTAAACTTGGAAGGTTTACGATGGTTTTTACTGCGAATACGTCTTCTTTTATTCTAGTTGTCATAGCATTGGACAGATATATACACGTATGTAGACCATGTAATATAAGAATTTCAAAAATAGAACGGCGGTTTCTCATAGCAACGGCAGTTCTTCTTTCACTTGGAATATCATGGCCGGCACTTGTTCTTTTTGGAAACCATTCTGTTAAAACATTGCCTTACAATATAGTAGGAACCAGATGCTGGGAGGATGACAATTTCTCCACCAATAACTATATCAGTGACTTTTACATTGTACAGTCTGCTGTTAGCTTTGTAATTACAGTCATCCTTTTTGTTGCGTACAGTTTGATTGTACGGTTTATCTACAAAAACAAAATTGTGGACAAGATTGCTCATACGAAGAAGACAACACTGATACTTCTGGCCGTCACTGCTGCTTATGTGCTGAGCGCACTTCCACATAACATTTTCCTTGTTATCTTGTTTAAGATTCCACTGTTTCATTGTCACATGACTTTTATTGAAGGCTTAGTATTTTACATCTTTGTGTGGTCAATACTCTTCAACAATTCGGTCAACCCGTTTATCTATGGGTTTTCCGATAGAGAATTCAGAAAAGAGTTGAAAAAGACATTTAAAATTTGTTTTGCTAAAAAAGTGGAAGAAGAAGAAGAAAAGTCCAAAGATTATGCGATTTCGTCAAGTTCTAACTGGACTTAATCACATGTGTAAAGACTTCACCTTTCATTTATTGACTATGTAAATATGACCAGTTTAAAATTTTCATGATTTCAAGCTGATATCTAGAAATATTTTTACTTTCAATTGTTAAACTGATTGAATTATGTAAATATTACCGTTCAGAAATTCCATGAATTTGAGCAGGAATTTTTACTATGTTAGTTTTTTTTAAATAATTGAATTCTGATTTAAATCATTTAACATTTCAAATTTGAATTTTATATTTGTACATGTTTCATCATCAATACTTGATGTTTTATATAAATTATGACTTCTTGTATGTTATACATATGCATAAAACATTCTTTTCTATTGCTTCTTTTAATTTATCATTATCATTGGGATTGTAATTTGAACATGAATTTGTACGTTTGTTTTGATTAGATGTGATTCAACCACTGCTCTAGCTCAGTTGGTATAACTCAAAAAGAAAAATACTAACCTATGAACCAATTACATTCCAGAAGCAAAGTAAAAACTTTGAAACTGACAAGTCAGGCTAGATACGTGGACTTCCACCAGGGAAGTGAGGCCGGGTACTCCGGAAGGGTAAGGGAAGGGCACCTCCTGTTGTTCGATGCGGAAGGTCGTTGTTCGAACCCTGGCCGGATTTGTCTAAGACTTGGAAATAGATAGTGACTTTTTTGCCAAGTACTGTAATATGTAAAACATAAAAGCTTTTCGGTGCCATGTTAGCCATAACAGGTTGGAGAAACGTCAATACATATTGTCCCGAGCACACTGCAAAGGTTAGAATTTGTGCAACTTCACCTATAGCTGTTGACGTCCCGATAGAAGTAAACATGCTCAACTTGGACGCAAGACCTCATTTAATTAAACGATCAACAAATACGATATAATACTTATTTACTTACTGATAACTAACCGGTGTAATCAACTGTTCAGCTTACGATTAATTATATATTAACCTAACTCATGTCAATATCTCAATCCCAAATTTAAAGCAAAGTTAAATACTTTGAAAACTTAAAAATGAAGTTAAACACGTTTCAAACTTCTACCAGGGAAGTGAGACCTGGTGCTCTGGAAGGTTAAACGCCTTGTCGAACACCTATATATGTAGTATCGAACACCTACGTATGTAGTAACTACGCTATATGTAGTAACATCGTACCATTTTTGTTACATATGCTGTGTCCTTACAACATTTAGCGGAAACTTGTACTTCAACTACATTTGACATTACATTTGTTACTGTCTATAACGAGCGGTGTTAATACATATAGAATAGTCACTACATATGGGGGGTTCTACACACCTACATCCGCCACGTGTGTAATCAGTTGACAATGAAAGGAACATAAATAAAAGAGAAAGACAACAACAGACATGCATTTATGTAGTATAGGTGGACATGTCAGTTATATTTCATCTTTATGCATCCCATGCTGAATTAAAAGTTAATTATTATGTAGCCTATCATAATAGATATGAAATATAAATAATGAAGCCAAGACCATGCAATAATTTACACACACACACACACACACACACTGAAAACAAAAGATGTTTTGATGTGGGATGTTTTATAATTTCTGAAGAAATTGTACTACTTTTAGACAATGCTGCATTGTGGCAGTACTTGGTTTTGACTCTGTATATTCCTGTTCTGTCATTGTTTCAAGCACCCACTTACTGTTTCTTTCTATGTGTTTTATAAACAATAGTCGGTATATGTGATACAATTCTTGTTTTTCGTATTAGGTCTTGTTAAATTAGCTATAACAAAGTACAATTTTAGCTTATCTTTACATTATTCTGATGAATCAGTGGCATTTCAAAAATTTACACTGCTGGTGTGACCAAATAACATATTAACATATATTTGGTAGCTAAAATATATACTATTACGAAATCCCGTTAGTACAAGGTTGTGAAAAATAAGTATTGTCTGAGAAAAAAAATTATCTTGCGGCTGAACCATACTATCTCGCGACTTAACTATCTTGCGATCACAACTCAATATGTTGCGGCCACATAATTATAATTGTAAATTTCAGTCGCAATCTAACATTAACCCTGCCGTATATATTTTTTTTTAAAAATCGGGAAATATCGTGGGATTTTGTCATTATGTAGTGGTTCTGCTCGATACCTAGGATTATCATGATAAAGTCGATCTTGGTACAGATCTCAGTACCAGGTCTTTGTGGAGTAAACACTATTGAAGTCGATCAAGGTACCGATTCTTAGTACCAGGACTTTGTGGAAGTAAACCAGGATATTTGTCATATCTAAAGAGAAATAATTAAAATTAAAAATGAATCACACTAAAAAACTCCATAAATGAGGATAAAACCTTAATCCATGATCAATCTAACAAATAATATTTATATGAGTAAAACATAATCTGAGCATGCGCTCGAAAAAAAATTCGAAAACTTCGTACACAAGAAGATAAGAGGTCAATGGGCCTTAACGAGAGTGTATTTATCTCATGCAGACGTGCAATGGTCTGTTGCATTAATTAAAAGAAAGTCCAAATTTTCAGCAGTTAGGGACAATGATTTGAAAGGATTTTTGCAAATTAATAATAATTTGTCCTAAGAATATCTGAGCTTTCGGCTCAGGTATGTTAAACATCTCAAATATGCATCTACTTACGAATAACAGGATCCAAATAATCGAATGTTTAATACCTTGAGTGATTAGCCAAACGTTGTTTCTGGCACACCATATAGTTCATAGTTAATATGTAGTTCATTTTGCAAAAAAATGGTTATAATATTAACTATTGACTATGCTTCAGAGAAAGTATCGTGTGATGAACTCTGGTAATCTCTGTTCTCCTGTGTTTAGTACGAATTGTAGTACAAATTCTAAAAGATAAAAATTTAAAAGAATCCCATCAAACTTTAGAAAATTGTTTTCAAATAATATTTTTTTAATTTTTTATCACTGATTCACCAAATCAAGCCTGGACAACTTGGTCCGGGTATACTAAATTAGTAAACATACCTGTTCTGCATTGCATTTGAATTACTAGATTGTTAAGCCAACGAAGTACGTGTACGCCGAGACGTTTAATTTGACAGAAGCCCATGCCTATTAACGCTTCCAACTATATATTGTGAAACGACTTGTAGATATTATAGTCAATAATAACTTCACTTTTTAGCATGACGAAAGGGCAATAACTCCCGTTATATAAGTTTGATCAGCACTACAACAATGACACAAGTACATATGAATGGTCGTAAAGAGTAGCGGAATTCAGAAACAACATCACTACAGTTTTCATATGTTTTTATTATTATTATATTATTATTATTATTATTATTATTATTATTTTACATTTTATGTATGTTCTTTTTAAAGCTTGATTGATACATTCGATAAAAACTTGTTACCTTGAAAGAAATACACATATCAACGGTTTCACATAACGTTTAAACTAGTTTCTCAAATTCATTAAGTAAGTGCCATAGGAATCATAATGCCTATTTAAACATCATTTTAACTACCCAGTACGGTCAACACCTCTAGATGTTGAATATTTTGGGTTCAGCGCTTTTGTAAGTTTGTGGGTAACGACATCGTCATTTATTTTGGCCTGTTTTCTTTTTTTTTTCTTTTCTTTTTTTCAAATGTAGATACAATATCCGTTTGAAGTATAATATACCCAGCACACAGTACGAAGACTGTGGCCAATGAAGAGTTCTGTCGATTTCTCGCCAGCTGTGGCATTCTATGCATTTCGATACCGACAAAAAAACATGTTCAATTTCTTGTCTAACGAAAGTTTTTCATACTTGTTTTTATAGACTGTCTAAACGTCTGAACACATCGATCCGCTTGACCGTTGAATCTTGGGTGATTTGGTGTCGATGTTGTGTTAAATGTCATTGTGTGCCATGGAAAATTCAAATTCCGCCGATGTAAATTGCGGTGCGTTGTTTCAAACTAAATTGTGAAGTTCCACGGTAATAAATATCGTTTAAACAATCCTCGAAGCAATTCGACTGTTCGTAGGGGTTTTAATTGGAAACACAGACCATCTCGAGTGGGTACGTGCTACCACTAAACATAGATCTCATGAAATGTCAAGCAAAAGTGGCCATTCCTATGGATAAAGCAGAGCGGTTGTTGGTGATGATTAAGTTCTTTGATGACAATTGGCGTATCGCCGGCCACGCCCACAATGTTCCGTCAAATGGCTGGATGCTTCGTTTACACGCAAAAAGAACGAAAACTCGGCCTGAATAGCGCCATTTAATGACGTCACTGACACTAGGACACTAGTACGTCATTAGTTGCCGTGACACTGCTTTGGTACCGTGATGGCGGCCAGTGTCGGAACATTGTGGGCATGGTCGGCGATACGTAAATTACAAGACTTACACAAAACTTCAAAGTCATTTTCTATTTTTCCCCACCAAACGTAAGATCGTATCAACGACTTCATTCGTACTGCACCAATGTATGCAACGGTGCAGGCATATAACACTGTTAGGGAAAATATACAAGTGTACCATATGGCACAATGGTGATCAATTTATTCATGAGCTCAAGATCACGTGACCGTGATTCATTAATATTCATGAGCAAAGTTTTGAACGCGCCGCCATTCAAACGTGATGCCGGTAACGCAAATTATCCATTTTTTAACTTACCCGGGCCGAAAATTGTCAAATCTTCACAGAAGAAGGGCATTATATTCTAGTAGTACAATTTCCGTAGTCACCGGTGCCATCAGCAAATCGAGTAAGATCTGTAGTTTTATAATTGAAATTGTGCTTCGAATTTGCAGAAAATGTAGATTTTGAATTAAATTAACATGTTTTATAATGAGAACTCAACTATAACACGCTTCGGATTTTTAATTTGATAGGGCCGGTTTTTTAGTTAAGTATATTTATGTTGTTACCACCCAAACAATGCCAGGCGGTGTACAGTCAAAGTATGTATCAGCACATTTTATCCTACTTCTCGAGAAAACTTGTACAGGACAGATTTATCATCACTGGTCTATATAAAGTCATTCATATTTCAACCTTATCTTGAATCCAATATGACCGCTATGCAAATTAACAAACTGACCATGATTTTGCCATATGCAAAAATAGAATTTTTAAAGAGAAGAATCAAGACGACTTATTTAAACACTATGAGTATGACGAAGTGATTTTGAATAAAATGTTCACACTTTTATATGCAAAAGCCCTAAGAAATGGTTTAACCCTCTTGCTGCCAAATTAATTTTCAACGCAACGTTGGCAGTGCCAAATTGAAATTCACAATGCGAAATGATATGACGTCAACAATAGAATATGACGTCAAACGTGTTTGTAGTCATATGACGTCATTAGGTAATTGTAGTTTATAATCTCAATAGTCAACATTTTGCATTTTTTTTACAAAAAGATTATAAGTATATCTTTGTCTTTTATCTAAAAGCTGTCAATTCCGTTGAAAGGACATATGTGTCCGTATGGCAGGCTGTCGGTAGAGGACACATTTGTCCGTGTGGCAGCAAGAGGGTTAAACTGGTATTTTAAATTGTCATCCTATAATGATATAAATTGTGATATTTTAACGATCCATAGTTCAGCGAGGCAACAAAAAATTTCAAGGGTATCTATGCTTGGACTAGAAAATGTTTAGCATCATTTCATGAATGATTCGGAAGTTTTATAGCTCTTAACATATACCTGAAACACCCCATGATCTTGAAAACAAGGTACAGTCTTCATTTTCTCACAAAGGTCCAGGTGCTAATAAGTCAAGAAAATATTAAATCTATTATCCTCGTGTAGCATGATCAAAACACTTTTTACTTTGCTTTGGGGTTGTAATTTGGACAGACATGGATAAGTTTGTTTGATTTTTGATTAGCTATTTTTTCTTATGCCCAATAAACCATGGTATAGGATTATTTTTGCCTTTAATTGAAACATGTATCCTGTTCAAGAAGGGTAATGTTTACATCATACAAATAAGTTAATCCTGTTTTTAAGACAAGTGTCTGATAGTTGGATATATTGCACACTAAAGTGACTGGTTTTAACGTGTCACGTTAACGTCACATACAGACAAACGAAAATAAGAACTGTTTAAGGACGAGTTGGAAGTTTTACATGTTTAGTGCGATTTATCTTTTTTGTCTTGATATTGTCTTGGTGGGTTATCCTTTCGATTCCTTAATATTCCTTTTGGTTTTTTCTTCTTTCTATTAATGTTAGAATTGTAAAGTGGCACGTATCACACACCGTACACGTTAGTAAGGCAGTGGTTTTGAAAAAAAACTGATTAAAAATGGGTCGATTGTTAGTTTAAATGCCTCGGTTAGCTCAATAACATTCCCATGCTCTGGGAATTGATTTTGATACAAATGTCCAAGATTTCCTGATAATAAGGCAAATGTAGAAATATGAAACTCACCAACTTAATTTGACAAAAAATCGAAGATTAAGGAAGTACTTTACAGGGGATGAAATGATATATTTACAATAGAACAATAATCTCTCCGTTGAACCCAGTTTGATTTTTTTTTCAAGATTCGCATAAACATCGGTTTTTTTTACATCGCGCATGAATACCAATACTCTTGATTGGAATACCAATCCGCAAGTCCAGATGTCAAGCACTCTATCGTCTATTAAGTCTGGTTTTTTAACAAGCTCTACCTTCAATAACTGTAACTTGACCATAAATATGAATATGTAATTTTTTGTCATTTAAATGAAATAAAATTTGTTTGAAATATTATCCAAGACTGATGACCTATTTTATTTCTTCCAGGCATTACGTCAAATGGGCGGGGCTTAATGTTTCTGAACAGCTGTTCCATGTCTAGGTCACGTACGCCATTAAAATTCTTTTTCAAAGCATTGGAATTTATTTCATTCAACGGAATTTGCAATTTTGCTATCGTAAAGAAAGAATAAATTGTAAATATAAGAATTGACTGTCATTTTTTACCTGGTTCATGAAGTAATGAACCAGATTTTAAAACTAGCAAATGAACTGCGAAAAAACGACAGTCAATTCTTAAATGAACAGTATATGACATATACTGAATGAAATAAATTGGAAAATAAATTATGGTTTTCTGTCTAATTTGTTTTACGAACGTTATCAAGACTGTTGCACTCTATCATATTATATATTAAAATGTAATCTAAAATCGGGACAACGCCTATTCAGTTTCGAAATATTAATTACAGAAGATAATATATCATGTATTTTTATATAATTGTAGACCGTATAGTTAGGTATATATAAGCTCTGATATTAACCAGAAAAATAAATATTAACCTATTCGAAACGTTACCTATTATAGGTAAACAAGTGTTCAAATTTCCACCGTTCAAAGGCAATAACTTGATTATCATACCGACCGTATAGTCTACTGGTAATAAAGAAGAAAGAAAGAAACTTGCAAGTTATCAGTTTCTTGGAAGTTTTATGAGATGATTTTCATCTCCTGTCCATACTAGAGTTTGAAAAGCTCGTTACTTAGTAGCCATTCGGATTCGATTCAAATCCGAGGTCCTGTGTCTCAGTGCACGCTAAAGGCACTTCTGTAATGTTCGAAAAAGAGAAGGCTACCTGTGACCACTATAGAGAACAGACTGAGCAACATAAACCATAATAACACAATTATAAATAGGATAATCTGAAAGATTCAAAACATTTTGAAGTCATCAATAGTAGATACTTTTATTTAATTACCACACCCAACATTAGGCAATCTTGGTAAGTACAATTGCAAAGTCTGTCTCCCTTTGCAGTTACAATTGTTTTGCAACCGACCTCTCTACCAAACCATTGTTTTCTCATCGGTGGCAAATGCTAGAGCCTAAACACTGGTCATCTATCAATGACGTCATACCATATTTTGATTTAGATATAAAAAGACACGTTTAATACAAAAATATGTTCTAAATATTATAAACGCCTAGGTTTACCAACCATAAGTGTATACACTTGCAGATATTGCTATATCAAAGTTTCTCTTTTATTAAAATTTTATTTAATCATTTGAATTGCAAAAAGAATAGAAAACACGTCAGTTGACACCTACATAATGTTGAAAAATGAAATGGTGAAGTCAGGACTGACAATTAATGTCTTCCATGCACATAGGGTACAAATAGGTGGCTGGTGCCCCGAGAATATTAAAAACTCAGTAGCAATAATTTCGTATTATTGTCAGAAATATATAATAATTTTCTAACTTTCCTGCAAGTTAAAATTTGAAATTTCTCAAAAACTAAGGTATACACTCTAATGCAAAGTATTTCCTTAGCTTAAATTGGTAAAATATATTTTGGTCCTTTGGGTAGCTTTTCAACATCTTCAAAATAATTTTGGTCCAAGCACTACTGATAAGGAATTGTATTCTAGTGCTGTAAAATTAAAACTGGTATAATATGTAATACATACATATTACAAAATTAGGGTTTAAAGTAACAAGTGATGTTTTATACCTATACTGTAAAGTGGTCATATCGAAAACCCAAAAATAAAGCCAAAGTACGTGAACTGAAGTGCCAACGATGCTGAATTCAAACCGTATATTTTTGGAGGGAGTTATTTGTGTGAAACTAAATCAGAAAATGTTCACTCCAAACTATATATCACAATATAGGACACATTGATCATAAAACAATGATATCAATAACAGAAATTAATTAAGGATCAAACTGTCTCGTTTTTGTTCCATTCAAATCACATTTTGTCCATTTTCACTTAGCTGAGTATCTATCTACAGAGACATTTAAGGAAAATAATTAATTTTCTAAATGTAAAACTCTGATTGTATTGACAGATTAGATTACAATTAGCTTTCTACTGGGTGATGTTCATTGTATAATCAATAAGGTTCGTGGACTTTCGACGTAATACAATCACATCGTTTATATTGACAATGACAGATTCGCTGATTCATTGATATTTCTTTGCAATGAGACAACATATTTTCATATGAAGGTCAAATGAAAAATTACTCCAACGCACCAATATTGAAATTAGGTAAGTTGATTGCATGGATTTGTATTTGTCATTTTGAAAGGTTGTTTTAAGATTGCTTGCATGAATCTGAATTTATTAATTTGAAAGGTTTTAATCATACATGCATTGCATCATCACAATATATCAAATCTTAACATTTGATAAAAGTTGAAGTTGTTCAAATCGGCTTTGAGCAGCATATCGACACATTCTTGATACTTTTATCAGTTTTAAGTTTAGTGAATTGGCCGATTGATATTTCTATCGGTAATCATGTATTGATCACTTGAAAGACTGGAAATGCGATATATCGCATTGCAACGATGAAGAACTCCGTATTCTTTATTGTGTGATGATCTCTTTGGTGTTTATGTCCATTTATCTGCTCAAGTGATGTGATGTTATAGAGCTTTATCATTTCACAATGAATATATATGTCTGTTTTTCGACGTCGTTCTGACTTCTAGTTAAAATTCATTTACAAAATTCCATTTCTAATATTTCATCAGTATACCTTATTCATAAATACTGACGATTGATTGGATGAGCGCTATCATATGGCCAAGATAAAAATAAGACATTTCCCTCACGTAACCAAGTTTCCCTGTAATAAATTTCGCATTCTAAAAACACCTTAACGTTACAATATGACGTCATTGATAGATAACCGGTATAAAGGCTTTAGGATTTGCTTTCGATCAAAAATATATTGCTGGGGAGAGATACTAGAAGTTGGTGGATAATCTAACTGGAACTGCATCGAAGACAGATTTTGGCATTGCACTTACCAAGAGTGGCTGATGTTTGTTGTGGTAATTAAATGAAAACTTGTCTCACATAACTTTTTAAATGTTTTGAAATCTTTCAGGACTGTCATATGTATAATTATTATAATGTTGTCACCCTGTTGCAAGAGTCTTTCTTTGTTTATTCTTTATTGCATTTGAACGAGAGATATTTGAACACTTGTAAATAAGTAACATTTTCCTTAGGTTATATTTATTTTCTCGGTTAATATCAAGAGATTATATAATATTAACTTGAACATGATATATGTATCTTATGTAATTAATATCCAGGACCAAAAAAAGCAGCGTCCCGATTTTAGATTATATTTACTGATAAATTGAATATAGATCATAGCACAACAGTCTTGAATACTAATGTTCGTAAAACAAGTTAGACAGAAAACCATAATTTATTTTCCAATTTATTTCATTCAGTATATGTCATATACCGTTAATATCGTATTTCATCCCCTGTAAAGTACTTCTAAATCTTCGATTTTTTGTCAAATTAAGTTGGTGAGTTTCATATTTCTACATTTGCCTTATTATCAGGAAATCTTGGACATTTGTATCAAAATCAATTTCCAGAACATGGGAATGTTATTGAGCTAACCGAGGCATTTAACCTAACAATCGACCCATTCTTAATCAGTTTTTTTAAAACCACTGCCTACCTAACATGTACGGTGTGTGATACGTGCCATTTCACAATTTCAACATTAATAAAAAAAGAGTATTTAGGGAACGGAAGGATAAAGTCATCAAGAAAAAAAAAAAAAAAAAAAAAAAAAAAAAAAAAAAACAGAAACGTATAACGAAATAGCACTAATTATGTTAAACTTTTGTTATGTCGTCCTTAAAACTCTTCATTTCGTTTATATGTCTTTGACGTTAACTTGACACTTTTAAACCAACCACTGAAGTGTGCAATATATTTAAACATCTGACAATTCTTCTGATACACGTCTTCAAACTATGGCATTTACTTCTTTAAATGCTGAACACATCACCCTGCTTCTAGAATAGGAATAGGATGCATGTTTCAATAAACAAAAAAATCCCTCTAAAATATGGTCTAATGGATATCAAAATACGATGTCTAATCATATACAAACATATTGATCCATGTCCAAATTACAACCCCAAAGCACAGTAAAAACTTTGATTCTGGCAAATTAGGGTAAACATTTGAATGTCCACAATGAAAATGAAGCCTGTTGCTAAAAAAAGTAAGGGGCTTCTGTTTAGTTAGCTACATCCGCCATGTGTGAAATCACAATTGAGATCCAGAGGGACATGGACAAAAACAAGACGCCAAATATATCCATGATAATTTTAGATACGGAGACATTATACTTATTAACAATATTGCAATGACGACCATCAAAGTTATTAAATTAATTTTTTCTATTATTTTAAATATATCCATATTGTATGTGGTATACAATTTCAAAAGGATAGAGATAAGATCTGAATTTAAATTAAGAAAATTTGATTATATTACAATATTACATCATCCCGTTTCTGGTACTACAATAAACTAATCCATCAGAGTAATATGTTCGTCATGACAGACTTGTTTGTTACATGGTTGAAGAATTGCTCTTTTATGCACAATGTCATTATGTAGTGCATTTCGTTACAGCAATAATGATATATAACCGGCTTGACTGGCTTTATCTCGTTTTTTTTCAATTGAAAAGTTCTTTTCATTATCAAATTGAAGCTTTGAAAAATGAATGCTAGCAATAAATTTAACGTCGCCTAAGTCTAATAATCAGTGAAATGAATGTTTTGTACCTTGTCTGTTATTGCCTTTGTTTTGTTAATGACATGCTTTTGATTGCTGTGTACATGTTATGTAGTTGAGTATTATGCTCTTAGGAAGGTTAAAACAGAATTATATGGAAGTAAAAAACAGAGTATAGTTTGACTTCAGAATCATGAAAATTGCATTTTATGCCAACATTAATGATACAGTACAACGGTCGTTTCAACATGCAGGTGCTATGAATAACACAACTATAAACATTATCTAGACAAGTCTTATATGCCATGGTCAATTCTAGAAAAATACCTAAAGCCAGAGGAAAGAGGGACTATAATACGTGAAGTACCTATCAATCAAAAGATAATGGTATATTATTTTGTGATCAATATTTCAATTTGCATGTGGTTTTGACAACAAACTGATTCTTTTAACATTTTAGTTTGTTTTTCAAGCAACAATTTTGTAACCATTTTACCACAGGGGTCGCTTTTACGAAAGCAATCTAAAAGTATATGTAGTATTCTACTAGATGTCAGAATTTCAAACACACTGTATAACAGATACAAATATGACCATATACTCCGTATGATGTGTCATGTGACATGCTACCGGGCAAAAGAACAATATGCAAGATTAAAATTGATTTAAATGGCGGTATATGGAACAATTATTTTGCAAACTATTGATCAGTGAAAACTTTCCGACCTCATATTGCAGGGTCCAAATTTTAATCAAGAGTTGAGTTGAGTAATAGTGTTTAACGGCACAGTCAAGAATATTTAACTTATATCGAAACGTCGCCAAATATAGGCAAAGGTGCAGAAATGTTGCCTTTGAGTTGCGTTAATGGCATTATACAACAGGGTTCTTCATCGTGCCACGCGAACAGTGACACGGAATCTCGTTTATTTAAGTTCCCATCCTAAAAAACCGTGAAGAGCGTTTGGCGACAAAACAATCACTACCAACTTTTAAGTCGGTCGCAATTGAAATCAAGGTGCTAATTATATATAGTGCACAAATGATTCAAATTAAAATCAAAAAGTTCATATTTAAGTCATAAACTGAAAAGCAAAGTAAATCTTTGAAAACTGGCAAATTTAGTTAAACATTTGAACTTCCACAAGGGAAGTAAGGTCGGTTGATCCTGTAGGGTAAGCATCTTATGTTTAGCTAGCTACATTCGGAAAGTGTGAAAATTACATATTATATCAGTTTTAGTTTTACAGCACTAGGCGGCCGTTTTGGAATATAATTCCTCATCAGAAGTGCTTGGACCAAAATTATGAAACAAAAATTGTTTTTAAGATGTTGAAAAGATTACCAAAAGGACCAAAATATATTTTACCAAATTTAGCCAAGGAAATACTTTGCATAATTGAGTATACCTTGAATGAGACACACGGAACCTTATTTAGCCTTGTGTAAACTTTCTCTACTAGGCCTTATCAACGTATCGCCAAAATCTAGTACGAGTCCCATCACTTACGGTAAAAATTAATAATCTTGATTTACAACCAATTGACGAATCAGATTTAAATTGGATCAAACCCCTGAGGACATGAATTCATTTCATACATTTTTCCCCTTCATATCTGTCCTTGACCTTTACTTTGACAATCAAATGCTCTTTTATCAATTTAATTACAGTTGGCATCGTTCGATATTTCTGATGTAAAAAGGGGCATAAAGTTTTATGTGAACAATTCATTTCCCATTGATATAAAATCATTAATAATAATGACATAAAATGGATTCATTGTTTGTGGTTAACCAAACCAATATAACATGGCGGCGAGTTCGTTTCTTTATGCTGTTTAAAATTAAAAAACAATACCACTTACAAAAACTAGTCAGTAATTCGAACAATAAGACACTAAAACTGTATTCCAATGTCAATACATTCTTATTATATTCCAATTTTATCGAATCATCATTAATCATCCCACGCATGTTTTGGATGTTTTAGCGCTAAAACATGCCATTGATACCCCCTCCGAGACAAGAATTAATTAAATATCTGAAAACGCCTATGAATAAAGCAACATGGATTCACCTTACCGTAGCATGGGGTAATATGATTTTAATATGCGTGGTTATTTTCTCGAAGTCTCGTATTTTTATTTCACGTGCGCTTACTATCAGATCATCAGATCAGTGAAATAATATACTGTCATAAGTTGTTGTCAATGTATTAAAACAATATGTCAATTTTACCTTATACCAGTGTTAATTTTAAAGCATTAGACGGCCGTTTCAGAATACAATTCCTCATCACTATTGCTTTGAAAAAAAATTGTGAAACCATTTTTTTTTCAATTTAAAATGTTGAGCAATGCCCAAAGGACCAGAATATATTTTAATAAAACTGGCTGAGGAAATACTGTGCATGAGGAAGTACTAGTAAACCTAAATTTTTTGAGAAATTTCAAATTTTAACTAGCAACAAAATTAGAAAATAGTATATATCTGACAAGACAATACTACACAATATCAAGTACCTGTGTTAGCTTGGTCTAAACGTGCAATAGTCAAAACAACCAAGTTCACCAAAATGCAAACAAGAAGAAACAAGAATAACATGTGATGAGAACACTGATTTAGTGACCAATGGTATCATCGGGAGAGGTTGAGGTGGTGTTTGGGGAAACTTATCCCATAACATGCAACAGTCAATGAAACCAAGAACACGAACGTACAAACAAATTAAACAAGAAAATAACACGCATTGAGAACACTGATTTGATAATAAATTGGTACCAAGGGGAGAGGTCTAAGTAGTGTTTGGGGAACCTATCCTACAACGGAAGAAACAAGAAAATAACACACATTGAGAACACTGATTTGATTATAACATGATATCAAGAGGAGAGGTCTAAGTAGTGTTCGGGGAACCTATCCTACAACGGAAGAAACAAGAAAATAACACACATTGAGAACACTGATTTGATTATAAAATGATATCAAGGGGAGAGGTCTAGTAGTGTTTGGGGAACCTATCCTATATCGTGCAACAACAGTCAGAGGAACCAAAACCACCAGCCTACAAACTTAAGAAAACAGCACGTATTGAGAACACTGATTTTATAATAAAATGGTATCAAGGGGAGAGGTTTGAGTACTGTTCGGGAAACCTATCCTACAACGTGCAACAATAAGTGAAACCAAAACCACTAGCCTACAAACTAAAGCTAAAAGAAAATAACACGTATTGAGAGAGGATTGATTTAATGATGAAATGGTATCAAAAGGGAGAGGTTTGAGTAGTGTTTTGGGAACCTATCATGCACCGTGCAACAGTAAGTGAAACCAAAACCACTAGCCTACAAACTAAAAAAAAAAAAAATAACACGTATTGAAAACACATATTAAATAAAAATGGTATCAAGAGGGAGAGGTTTCAGTAGTGTTTGGAGAATCTATCCTACAACGTGCAACAATAAGTGAAACCAAAACCACTAGTCTACAAACTAAAGAAAAAAGAAAAAACACGTATTGAGAGGACTGATTTAATGATGAAATGGTAACAAGAGGGAGAGGTTTGAGTAGTGTTTGAGGAACCTATTCTATTCTACAACGAAAAACCCAAGAAAGTACCACGCATTGAGAACACTGATTAAAATTAAATGGTATCAAGGAGCTTTTGGGAAACCTATCTTACAACGTGCAACAATCAGTGAAACCAACGTACAAAACAAACGAAAAATAACACACTGAAAATACTGATTTAATATTAAAATGGTATCAAATTGATAAATGTTAAACAAGTGATTTAGGGAACCTAACTTACAGCCACCGGTTTCTTAACAAAATATTTGGGTGCATAATGACCTTTGATTAGGGTCGCGCATTGTTCAGTTTGCTTTAAACGATAATGGAACTCGATTGATATTATAGTACAATAACCTAATTTCTCTTCTTTAGCTAGCTACACATATATAATAATTGAGAATGAAAGAAACGTGGAACTATGAGACATGTCCAGGGTAATTTTCAATACAAAGACATCATACTTAACAACAACAACAACATTGTGATAATGGCCATAAAGCGTTTTATGAGCACTGATAAGAAACTTGTTTCCTTGTATAAAGTTACCATGGTGGGAACAAGCTCTACCATAGCGTATTAATAATTAAAAACTGCAGTATAAGCAGGAGAAGCAGGTATATTGTTGCATATATTGTCACCACATTTGTCAAACAGCTGCTTAAAATGTAGCATTTAGTTGGCGTCATAATTTAGATATAAGTCCTAATATGATGCAGAACTTTCAAGAAAATTGTATCTTTTGTTCAATTTCACTAGAATAGATGACTTTCACATAATCTCCAAATTTAGAGGATCATTAAGATATTTAATGTTATCTTAATGCCTTTATAACAGGAAACACTCACCCTGGTTGGAATTCAAAATTTAACAAAATTTGCCATTTATTTTAAGATTTTTATTTTGTTTGCAATTGTGATTTTAACATCGCTGGCGGATTTTTTGTTTTTAATAATTTCTGCTATTTTTTTTTCTTTCTTTTTTCATGTTATTTGGCCTCCTTTATTATTTAATCAGGGGAAAAGAAAAATGGTCAACCAAAGTAATTAACTTATAGTTGATATGAATTTTGCAGTATTTTAAAAACCTGAAATCAGATTGAAGTTATATTTCAAAAAATAATAATTGAGCTAATTTACCCTTTAATAGGCAAATGTAAAGTCTTTCGCCCAATTCATTAATTTATCATCATGCAGTATTTTAAGAAGTTGAAATCTGATTCAAATTGTGTTTAAAATGGAATAATTGGACAAAATATACGAATTCATCCGCGAAGGTATGTTGTAAAAATAATAATTGAGCAAAAATATCCTTTAATAGGCAAACGTAAAGTCCTTCGCCAAACTCATGAATTTATCATTTTCCTTGGAGCTTTATTCAATGATAATTAAATAGCAATATATTGCCATGTACACGTATATTTATAACGAATTAATCATCCCCCACAATGTCTGATAGCTAATATGGCGATTGATATCTTTGTCGACCACATGTTATGTCTCTTTAATTTGCCTCATTTGAGATTAAATAGTTAATCTGTGTTATGGATTTTCAATTATTTCTGTAACATTTCCCTGTAAAATGACTTAATCAGACAATAATAAAATACCATTGATCATCCATAATGATAAAACGGTATATTTCAATCATTTACATTCTTAATACGTATTCAGTATGGATGGGAATTGATAGTGGGTCGATATATGGATGTTATTTTTATTTCTCAATTTCCACCAACGAAATTATCATTTTTATAGGTTCCATGGGAAGTCATTTACAAAAAATTTCACCACGACTTGTTGAAATGCGCGACAAAAGGAGAAATTTAATTCAGATTTATTATCTGCAATTTCATGGTAAATATAAGAACAGGAACTGAAACATGGTAATAACGAAAATGGCCTAACAAGACAAGAATGGATCATTACACCGATTATCAATCTAAAAGGTTAACCAACTGAATTAGTGCCGAATCAGCATCTAATTTCGTCTCCTTGTTAGCTATATTTCGGCAGCTGCTATCTATGCCTGGGTAGCTATTCTGCAACTTAGTATCCTAGCTATTCTGCAACTTACTATTCTAGCTATTCTGCAAATTACTATCCTACCCATTCTGTAACTTAGTGTCCTAGCTATTCTTCAACTTACTATTCTAGCTATTCTGCAACTTCCTATCCTAGATATTCTTCAACTTACAATCCTAGCTATTCTGCAACTAAGTATCCTAGCTATTCTGCAACTAAGTATCCAATCTATTCTGCAACTTACTATCTTAGCTATTCTGCAACTTGCTACCCTAGCTATTTTGCAACTTACTATCCTAGCTATTTTGCAACTTAGTATCCTAGCTATTCTGCAACTTACTATTTTAGCTATTCTGGAACTTACTACCCTAGCTATTCTGCAACTTACTATCCTAGCTATTTTGCAACTTAGTATCCTAGCTATTCTGCAACTTACTATCTGAGCTATTCTGCAACTTAGTATCCTAGCTATTCTTCAACTTACTATACTAGCTAATCTGTAACTTCCTATTCTAGCTATTCTGCAACTTACTACCCTGGCTATTCTGCAACCTACTATCCTAGCTATTCTGCTATTCAACTCGCTATCCATACCGTGACCATTCAGGAAGCCAAGCTGCTTTTCGTTAGCTTAGTGTTAAGCTTTGCACATATCTGCACTGTATTATATGTTACAAATGTCTTAAATATACAGCAATGGTTGGTAAGTATCCACGAAGTTAAATATTTACAAACGTTGATATGACTTAGGTGGCAAAGAACCCGATCGCCTTCTACGGAGCCATTTTGATGTTAAACTGTCCATTATTGCATGGGATAAACTGATTTGGCTTAGAGTCTAAAACATATTAAATATAATGCAAACCGCGTTTTGCAGATTGTAGATTGTTGTAATAATGGATATGGTTTAGCAAAATAAAGATAGACATCAGATTGACGTAAAACAGAATTTAAAACAGAATTGTATTTAAAAAGCATTCGAAAGGTTAAATGATAATCCCGGGAAGCGAGGCCGGGTTCTCCCGCCACGTGTGTAATCAAAATTGAGAATGGAATGTTCATGAAATTATACGATGTCAAATACAACTAGGGTAATCACATAAAAATCGCACCTTATTCCACTTATCAAGACCCTTCAGTTGCTACACGTAAGAGGGCTGGACTTTTTTGTGTTGGAAATGATATTTTTCACATAATTAAGGGAGTATTCCTTTTTGGAATTTTATATTGAATGGTGTAAGACCAATTTTGCGAAAATGACACTTAAAGTCTTTCTTTATTCAGACATTAAGACACTATACAGAAACGTCCGTAATTTTCTTTTTTCCGTATTCACCGGAATACCTGTGACTTTTTTCAGTTTAAATGCTGTTAATCTTTATCCGTTTTGTTGTTTAATGATAAAAAAGATTCGCATTTGTCGGGCGATTATTATTCTCATGAAAACTTTTATCTGTGTTGTTTTTTGACAAAACAAAGTTTCTTATTTAAGGAAAAATTATTATTGTCATGCAAAATTATTTCCTTATAGGTAAAACTCACATGATAAATCTAGACATACTTAACCATATAAAGTAAGACACGATTATAAACATAAACATTTCTACTAGATTAGAAAAAGTCACTGGCCCTTGTTTAATTATAATTGTCATGAAATACGAGGGAGATCATATATATCTAGATTACAGGCAATTAGATTTTGGAAACAACACCGTTTACCAATATAACTAAAACAAAAAACCACAATAACATTACTCATGACACCGAACATAACAGACAAAGACAAATTTAATCAAAAACAACAAACGACATACCTATCCACGTCCAAACAAAAATCTCACGGTAAAGTTAAACAGCTGGCAAATTCAAATTAGGCTTAACACGTAAACTTCAACCGGGGATGTGAGGCCTGTTGCTCGGGTAAATACTCCAGCTTAGCTAGCTACACTCGCTCGCCATGTGTGTAATTAAATTTGGGGATATGAGGAACATGGAACTATGAGACATCGAATATATTCAGGCTTATTTGATCAACAATATTGTTATGACAGCCATGAAAAAATAAAGAATCTTGATAACCTTGGGCTTGCAATATTCCTCTGTCAAATGGATTATTAAAACAACAAACTTTACACATTACAATATAAATAAAATACAAAACACACGATAAGATTGACCATTGCACCGAAACATAATAACAAACAACAGAGATTTGCGTGCTGAATCAGACAAATACTATGTACTTAAACTCACAATCAGCCATATAGATGCGTATTGTACAAAATTGATAGATCTATGAACAGATTAGCACCATTTCGTCCTGAGTTCAATCGTAAATGGGTTAATTGTTGTTACAGAAGCATAATGTAACTTTCCAAGATAAAGCATTTTAATAATCTAAGAGTACCTATTCTGTAATTAAACGCAGAATCAGCTTACATAGATGCGTATTGCATAAAATTGGTAGATCTATGAACAGATTATTCCCATTTTCCAAGTTCAATCGTAAATGGGTTAATTGCTGCAACAGAAACATAATGTAACTTTTCAAGATAAAGCATAACAGATTCTAACACGTTTTCGGTTTTTCTTATTGCTAATAACATAGAAAGTCATTTAAGCGCCCTCAATACGATAAAACACGGATACGGATATAAATATAATCCGTCTCGTCTCGGTTTCTGATAAGATATTAGAATTGGAGGATATAAGACATGATTGACCCAATTACGTTTCCTCATTTTAACAATCTAGAGTATTGTGCGTGATTTTGAATTGAAAAACGGATCGGAGGATGAAAGACATGACTGACCTTATTGTTTTTCCTCATTTAAATAATCTAAGAGTACCTATCATGTAATTAAACGCACAAAAAGCTTACATATATGCGTATTGCATAAAATTGGTAGATCTATAGACAGATTATTTAATTTTTTACAGTTCAACTGTAGATGGGTTAATTCCTGTTGTAGAAACATAATGTAACTTTCCAAGATAAAGCCTAAAGAATCTAACATGTTTTCGGTTTTTTTTATTGCTAATAACACGTAAAGTCATTTAAGCTTCCTGACTAAGATAAAACACGGATATAGATATAATCTGTCTCGGTTTCTGATAAGATATTAGAATTAGTAGACATGATTGACCCAATAACGTTTCCTCATTTTAACAATCTAAGAGTATTGTACGTGATTTTGAATTGGAAATCGGATCGGAGGGTGAACGATATGGCTGACCTAATTGCTTTTCCTCAATTTAACAATTTAAGAGTATTGTATGCGATTTTGAATTGGAAATCGGATCGGAGGGTGAGCGATATGGCTGACCTAATTGCTTTTCCTCAATTTAACAATTTAAGAGTATTGTACGTGTTTTTTTAATTGAAAAACGGATCGGAGGATGAAAGACATGATTGACCTTATTGCTTTTCCTAATTTTAACAATCTAGAGCAACGTACGTGATTTTGAATTGGAAAATGGATCGGAACTGATCTAATTGTTTTCCTCATTTCAACAATGTAGACAAATATACGTGATTTTGAATTGAAATATTGATTCATGTTACATGGTTGATCATATTTTACAGTTCAATATTCCAGACTAATGGGTTGTTCATTTAAGTCCGTGATTATATTTTACGGTTCAAAATGTCCAGACTAATAACGGGTTCTATATTTAAGTCCGTGATTATATTTTACGGTTCAAAATGTCTAGACTAATAACGGGTTCTATATTCAAGTCCGTGATTATATTTTACGGTTCAAAATGTCCAGACTAATAACGGGTTCTATATTTAAGTCCGTGATTATATTTTACGGTTCAATATTCCAGACTAATAACGGGTTCTATATTCAAGTCCGTGATTATATTTTACGGTTCAATATTCTAGACTAATAACGGGTTCTATATTTAAGTCCGTGATTATATTTTACGGTTCCAAATGTCCAGACTAATAACGGGTTCTATATTTAAGTCCGTGATTATATTTTACGGTTCAATATTCCAGACTAATAACGGGTTCTATATTCAAGTCCGTGATTATATTTTACGGTTCAAAATGTCCAGACTAATAACGGGTTCTATATTCAAGTCCGTGATTATATTTTACGGTTCCAAATGTCCAGACTAATAACGGGTTCTATATTCAAGTCCATGATTATATGTTACGGTTCCAAATGTCCAGACTAATAACGGGTTCTATATTCAAGTCCGTGATTATATTTTACGGTTCAAAATGTCCAGACTAATAACGGGTTCTATATTCAAGTCCATGATTATATTTTACGGTTCAAAATGTGCAGACTAATAACGGGTTCTATATTCAAGTCCGTGATTATATTTTACGGTTCAAAATGTGCAGACTAATAACGGGTTCTATATTCAAGTCCATGATTATATTTTACGGTTCAAAATGTCCAGACTAATAACGGGTTCTATATTCAAGTCCGTGATTATATTTTACGGTTCAAAATGTCCAGACTAATAACGGGTTCTATATTCAAGTCCGTGATTTTTTTTTACAATTTAATATCCCAGACTAATGGGATAAATAATAGCATTAAAGTCCGTCTTGTAATATAACAAGATTGGAGAATTTGCAATATTTTAATGTAAATATTCCAGACAGTACACAGAAGTTCCAAGAACATTAAAATATTTTGGCCGATGTCATTTGGCTTGACAATTACAGTATTCAAACTAGAAAAACTGTGAGCCACAAGCTCACAAATAATACCCCCCACTCCCAAAAATCCATCGGATCAAATTTTTAAATAGGAGGTGCACATCTAATATATATCACAAAGATTGTGTAAAAGTTTCATGAAAATCTATTGAAGGGTTTAGGAGGAGTCGCGGATAAGTACCCTAGGGTGTAACGGAAGGACGGACGGACACCCCTATCACTATATATCCCCACTTTTTAAGCGGGGGTATAACAAACTTGTCTGATGGCATATTTTTCACAAAGTTTTATAATGTCATGATACTGTCATCATAAATTTAGTTATCCCATTTTGCCTAAAATCTGTGGGGTATGAAGTAGGTAATGTTGTTATTCATCTCAGTCAAAATTTGCTTACTTATGTCGGTTACTTCTCAAATGATGTTAGTGAAACTGGACTGCCAAGAGAAAGCCACTGAACAAGACATGCGAGCTGCCAAATTTCTCACACAAGACTTTGCCCGAATAGGAACTGGATATCGAATCTGACTGTAGGCATTGAGTGGCGTACTGGTCGCTTTAGACAAATCGGTGTCCGAATTTGGGATTTTGGTAATCGGTAGTTTGAATAATTATTTGCTGATCATATTGCCCCTGATAACATGTTGCTACCTGTGAAACATTCTTATATGATCTATTTTAGAAAGGTAGTACATCGTGTACATTCTCTTTCATTTTAAGCATGGACATAATATTCTTCGCTACTGGTTACAAACATCCTTGTTGTGAAAACAAAAACTTTACAAATTACATGAACGTTTACATTCTATTGATTGCAAATAAATTGTTGACTCAGGGATATTGCAAGCCTAGGCTTATCAAGGCCGTCAAAAAGTTTTATGGCCGTCATCACAGTATTGTTGATAAGTTTGATGTCTCTGTGTCCAGGATTGCCTTGGATATATTTGACGTCTCATAGTTCCATGTTCCTTTCACACAATTTTGATTACACACGTGGCGGGTGTAGCTAGCTAAACAGGAGGTGCTTCACCTTCACCTTCCGGAGCACCCAACCTCACTTCCCTGGTGGAAGTTCACGTGTCTAACCAGTTCCAAAGTTTTTACTTTGCTTCTGGATCGTGATTCGGACATGGATTAGTATGTTTGTTTTTGATTACCACTGCGAACGCTCAGTTGGCAGAATGCTCGCTTCTTAAGTGGGAGGTCTTGGGTTCAAATTCCGACCGGGTTTGACTCGACTTGAATATGTTGTGACAATTCTTTCGCCAAGCACTCGGCATTACGAAATGAAAACGGTTCTTCCGGACGGAAACTTAAAATATTCTGAAGTCGTGGCACGATAAAGAACCCATGTATAAATGCTATAACACACAGGCAAAATGTCTGCACCTTCGCCTATAGCCAGTGAAATCTCGATATAGTGGAAATATTCTTGACTGGAACGTTAAACACCATTACTCAACTTTTTACTGATTAATCTGTTACAAGTATCCTTCATAACTTTTTGATTTATTACAACCCAGCTCCCTTCATCTTTGCCAGTAACCACCAGCTACTTATTATTAATCCATATATCTTCCCAAGATTGCATTTTAAACTAATTCAGTTCAAAATTAATCGTTTAGGTTGCATGGTATACCCGCAGATTTGGATGATAATTTCGCTATATTGCTTTTGCTATGATGCCAAGATTAACCAGCGTTATTCAATTATGTTTAGATCTCATTTATAACATAGTGAAGGCATTGGTTGTAACAAATCACAAAGAGAATTTAAAATTGTTATTAATGCGACAAATCTGAAACTGATGAACAAAAACAAATCCATCCGTGGCATTTTTTTTTAAAAATAATCTAAATAACCCTTTTAATGCTTGTTTTGTTTGATGCTTACCCTTGTGTATCGCACAATTTATTTTGCTAAGAACACACAACCGTTTACTTAGTTATTTGTCAAGGAAAAGATTAATAACTCTGAAATCAAAATTAAAACTAGCTATGCAGCTGGTATTAGTTAGATATATTTAAGCATTAAACTTCGCAGTTTATGACAAATTAGCGCGAGAGCCATTCGATCTAAACCACCATCATAAATCGAGTACAAACAAGGTTTAATGATTATATTTACAATCTCTTGCTTACAACTTACAATAGTTTTTGAAATGTGATTAATAAATTTACGTTTTTCGTGGAAATTCCTTATGAATACCGAAAACGATGGTTTGTTTACAATCCGCGACTTGACACGTGTATCTGTGCTGTTGCCGGTGATACAAAACCATGACTTCAGAAGCGAAAGGTCGTACGTGAAGCTTTCGGTCTATCCTGTGATAAACCGAATCATCGTCAAATAGTTTATTACAGCGAATTTGATTTGGATTGTAAATATTTAATATTGTTACAACTCTCTCTATATATAAACGCAGATAATATTGGATGAAGTTCAAACATACACATTCATGTCAAAACCACAATCCAAAAGCAGAGTAAAACCGGGAAAATAAGAAACACTCGTGAACTGCTACCAGTCTTAATTTTATCTTACAAGTAATATGTATTTTGGTTAAAATAATTCATTCTTAACCTGATACAAGGGTGTCTGATACAAGATTCTGTTTCAGCATATGCCTGATACAGATCCGCGTGCGTTTGTTCGCGGACTACTTTAGATTTGTAGAAAATAAGGACGTCATCAGATTGTTATGTAACAAAAACAAAGATAAGGGGTTTCTCCTAGATTTTGTCATGTTAAGAATGCAGTTAAAAACTAGAAAAACTGTGAGCCACAAGCTCACAAAAATACTCCCCGCTCCCCCCACATACAAAAAATCATCGGATCAAATTTTTAAATAGGAAGCCACATCTACATTATATCACAAAGATTGTGTGAAAGTTTAATAAAAATCCATTGAAGGGTTAAGGAGGAGTTGCGGATAAGAGATTGGTACCCTAGGGTGTAACGGAAAGACAGAAGGACGGACTGACACCCCTATCACTATATACCCCCCCCCCCCCACTTTTTAAGCGGGGGTATAAATATGATATATCGTAAAATGTCAATCTTTATCCGAAAATAAAACGGTAAAATGTAGTTCTTGGCAATGGCGGTATATTGATTTGTATCAGTATATAAGATTTCAATGTTCTCCACGATTCATGTTTCAAAGTAAAAGTTCCGTTCATTTGAGTTTTAACTGCACAAAAAAACTTCAAACAAAATCATAAGAATTAATAAAAAAAAAAAAAGCATTGTCATTTTCATTTTCCAAATATTCAATTGTCTAAAAGCTTGTTGATCACACGTCGATAATGACGTCCAATGAACTGGCGCCCGCCAACCGTGATCTGTGTTTTATACTGTGACGTTACACACCCAAGATATCCATCCGACAAAAATAGTACATACTTTGGTTACGCTTTAATTAATAATACTAGATTGTTGCTGAATTTGTGAGCATCGTACGATAAAAATATCATTTATATCTTATGTATGTACAGAATTTGTATCAGAGTCGAGTTTTGTTCTCATGGCACATCACGACTTGCAGCTATGTATTTATTTAAAAACAAAAACAAAAAAACCACCATTTTATCCGCACACCAAGCCACTTTTGAATTACGAAATTTATATATAGAATATTATTCTGTCATGGCGAATTATTTATCCGTTACGGTGAATTACTCATCTTGCATGACGAATTAGCATTGATAGAATATTAATTCGCTTTGGCAGATTGCCAGTTCTTAAAAGCAGATTACTAATTTGCTATAACATATACTGTTTTACTTACAGGAGGCCCAAATGACCTTAACGCTTACCTAGGGTATGCAGTGGTTCAATGTTCAATTACATAAATTAAATTAAGGAGAATGCCCCAATTTTTAACAGTAAGGGCCAATATGCCAGGATTTTTAGAAATTCATTATAACTTAGTTATATTTAGTCTTCATAAAACTACAATACTTCAGTACTAATATTTGTTTGCATCTGTGACCATAACTTTTAAATCCATTATCTTTATGTCACCTACATTATACTATTACACATGCCTATACAAAATTTTATAATTTTTTGAGATAATCACACATTTAAGTGTTCGTTTGTATATGGGACCTTAAACTTTGAGCCCAGGACTTCAATTCATATATCCAAATGATCGTTAGGCCAATACCTTCAATATTCTAGTATACAAGCCTATAAAAAGTTTATAATTTGTTTTAGATAATTTTACTATTTAGTATTTGTTTACATCTATGACCTTGATCTTTGAACCCATGACCTTTATTCATATATCATAAATGTTCAATAAATTGAGATACTTGGATTATAATTAAAACAATGAACTTGAAATACATCTGTCACTTTTTAGATGTTTGTCCTATCTCCATTCTTTCTGTTGTGTACAAAACGTTGATAGCAACTGTTTGTTAAGTGAACTAGTAGCCCTGATTGAGAAGGCAGTTCTTTAATCTTCTTTCATTAATCAAGACACAAAACCGTCATAAGAAACATTAAAGAATAAGACATCCGATTTATAACAAATGTCAAACATAATTACCACTTTAGACATTTTGAAAGTGAATTCAATGTATGAGACAACAATGTTAATGTTGATTAATAGGAGTTTAAATCATGTATCCGCCTTTTGACATTACTACCTGCTGAATTATTTATAATAATTCTCTACAAGGTCGTGTTAATCAGATTTGACATAGTTAAACTTCACCTTCTCTCGATATTATACGGGTAAGTTTAAGCGAGTGAGAAACTATGCATATGTAAAAAAAAATCCTCTTCTTTTAATATACAAATCTGTACAGGATAGTTTTGCTTTGATCTTCTTATGCCCTTTCTATCAATACAAATAATGTATCTTTTTAAGAGATAAAAAGTGTTTACACCTAGCCAAGATTATTTCACTCGTATCAAGGCTGCAAGTTCTTTGTTGCTAAAGGGACCCGCTGTGCTCAGAGAAAAGTGACAATCGACAAGCGACCTGATCTTTTGTCTCCCCGACTGGAATTCGAACCTAGGTAAGACATACTTGATTTCTATGCGTGCGCTGTAGACCATTCGGCCGCCGAAGTCCAAAACCAAGGTAAAATTAAATAATTTTATCACTCGAATTATTATACCATACGTTGGTGACATCAAATGTGCTTCAACCATCTATTGCAATTGTTAGATTACTCAGATTGATCATTCTAGCTTTATAAAATGTCAACTGCAATAATTACAATTTTTTTAATAAAATGTCAAAACGTGCTGTCAAAATGTACACTTTCGATACAGCTGTACATAACATCACATCGTCATGTTATGTACAATTAAAGTTATTTTGGTAACGCTCACAGCGCAATCCCCTCCCCATCATTAAAACATATACTTATGGGTATTTACAAAAACCCCACAAAATAACAAAGATTGAAACGTCGGCCTCCCGCATTACATTGGAAACATTGTACTTAAACAGTATTAACCATCATATGCGTCTGTCAAGTTAAAAAAAGATAATTTACTCATTCCAAATTCCTTTAAATCTTACTGGGTAATTGTACTGAAATGCAATGTAAATAAATTTGGAAACAAGCAGCTTGAAACATTTGTACACGTTTTAATAGACACACTGACAAAAATGAATACAGAGCCAAGGATGCATGTCGTGTAAAAGGATTGTAAGTGTGTAATTGTATTCTGAATGCAATACATAAACAAATTTTGACATGATCCTTATTAAATCACTAGATAATTATCTGAAGCATTGTAACATTTAAGTACATAACTATCTGCAGCATATGTAACCATATACGGTGATCATGCTAGGCCATATATGGTTATGTTGTAAAGCAAAATTAATTAGATGACGCATCGCACTAGTTTATTTAGCGGGTACAGATAAGATATACTTTTAGTAAATGATAAAGATAAATTATTCAATAAATCTGAATCATTTGTTATTTTAAAAGCAGTCCAATATATCAGCCGATGGTACATTTTTGTTTTCCTACCTTGCATCCTTCATTGTGATCACATTATTATCAAGCACGCGTATAACTGTCTTGACCTGTTCGCCCTAAGGCTTAATGCCTACAGTACAGGCCTATCGAAAGTTTAACACTAAACTAACGAATCGCCGGTACACCAATTGCTCATATCGGATCTATACCACAACATAATTCCCACAGCTGCTATCTATCTCTTGGCACATTTTCGGATGATAGCTATTAGTGTCTCGGCTAGATTTAACAGTCGAGCTTTCGACTCCTTTTCTGAAGCTCAATGTTAAACTTTTAACATGTCTCTACTGTAAGTAGGGTCTCACAGCAGTATCGATATTCGTCTCTGATGTGCTTTCTCCTACTGAATCAATTTAATATTTGAAGTAACGATTGTAAGCCAATTGAACATTTGGGAGAAGCTATAAATTGCTACTTCAATCTGATACTATAAGATGTTAAAACGAATAACAGTCATTATTTTCTATCGAGGCGTTGGATAATGGCGGTGAAGGACTTTGTTTTCAACTGCAAACGGAAATGCTTTGTTAATTCATATATCTTCTCTTCACCAACAGTTACTTCCGTTGCCCACCGGATTCCTTTTTTAAATCTTTGATTTATTTTGAAAAGAACACCAATTAGATTATTTTTTGTGTTGTTATTTTGCACTTAAATTTCCATGTCTTCGTCTTGATCTTGTTCCACTTCGTTAAATTACATGGGTAAAAGACAGATAAGAACAAACTTCAGATTTGTTGTACCTATTTCAATTTGATATATTATAAGTTATACAGGGCTTTGGCAGGTTACACGGCCCCATGTACCCCGTCAAAGATTTATGTACCCTGAGCCGCAGGCGAAGGGTACATTCATCTTTGACGGGGTACATGGGGCCGTGTAACCTGCCAAAGTCCTGTATAACGTTTTTGTCACCCTTCAAAGCGTTACCAGTTGGATATTTTTAACTTCCATTTCGTATTCTGTGTGACTTGCGTACGTCGTCGCCATGTTTGTTTACTGTAACTAGACGTCAGTGATGTACGAGTTACTTCCCTTTTACCGCTAAACGTCGCGTGCGTTCATGTACCCCGGCAGATTTCCGAACATAGTTCCATGTACCCCGGCAAGTTAACCAATCGCTATGCGAGAAATTTCTTTGAAGGGTGACAAAGTTTTAATAAATGTCTTCGATTCAATGATTCAATAAAATGTTGATTAGATTTTCTATTTCCAAATACTTATGATTTGTTTTTAACTTAATATATATCAAAAACAAACGTTCCTTTCAGCCTCTTTTTTAATTACACACGTGACGGATGTAGCTAGCTAATCAGGAGAGGCTTATCCTACTGGATCATCCTGCCTCACTATCCTGGTAGAAGTTCATGTGTTTAACCTAATTTGTGAAGTTTTTACTTTGCTATAGGTTGTGATTTGGGCATTCTTTATTTGGTATGTTTGATTTTGAATTTACCAAAAATTGCCAGTTTTCAAAGGTTTTTTTTCTGTGGATTGTGATTTAAAAACGGACTGGTATGGTTGTCAATGATTGGCAAACAATTTATTATCGAATTTTTGTATTTAAGCTCACTACATGCCACAAGATGAGAGGATTTTGAGATACATATACAGAAAAACTATCTGGTATATGACAAAATATCTTATCTATATCAAAATTAAGTCTGGTAGGGAAATATTAGTAAGAATTTGTGCATTTTATTGAATTGTTTTTGGTAAAACAGAGTGTCTGGAAATAACAATACAGTATTGCAGTACAATACAATATTTCCCTAATAAGCAATTGGAGAAATGCCTTAATCAATTGCTTTTCCCACTAAGATCTCCATTTTCAGTAACATGCTAATAAACAGCTAGAGAAAATTTGTGTCCTCATGGTCATGATATTAATGCTGCAAAATTATTCTAGCTCAGTCTAGTCACCCCTGTTGATCAAATAGGGTACCATTGAGATAGTTTGAATCGTTCATTCAATTTTTTAATATCGATTAACTTTTGAGTTTACAAAGTCATGACCACCAATCAAAGGTATTGCATTATCATAACAAAATACGATGAACAAATTTGAAATAATGATCATAAATAGTAAATTATTTCAATTGATACAAAAGCATCCTTATTACTTTAAACATTCCAATAATACCATCCCCAAACTTTATATTTATACTGTTTCCAGAACTTGATGAAGATGTGAATGTCAAATACTTGCGAAACACCTTTTGCTTCAAGGTTCGTCCTGATATACTGCAAACGACTAAATTCAGGCTTCTCATAAAATTCAGGGAAATATAGTCTGGTTCAGAAAGGTTATACGAACCGGTTCTCTAAATTAACACTAATTGATACTCTATCCACATTTATAACCACCATAATAACACTAACGATAGCCTGAATAACTTCACTGTACAAATTATCATGAAGAAAATTACAAATTGTCGCTTGTCATAATGCCATAAAACATCGGAAATGTTATCAGGCGTTGACGGGACTTAATCATATTTTTCTTATTAAAGCTATTTATTTATACTGATAAATCGCCCTGTGTCCAGGGTTGCCCTGTGTATATTTGACATCAAATAGTTCAATGTTCCTTTCACTCAATTTTGATTACACAGGTAGCGGGTGTAGCTATCTAAACAGGAGATGCTTACAGTTCCGGAGCACCGGCTTTATTTTCCTAGTGGAAGTTCACGTGTTTAAACTAACTTGTCAAATTTAAAGTGTTTACTTTGCTTCTGGATTTTGATATGGATTAGCGTGTTTGTTTTCATTCTTTGAACTAAATATGCAACAGAAGAAATATTACTTTTTTGGTTGTGTTTTTTCATTTGCATAAGTTACATAGTAACCTGCTCAATGACGTTTTTAAAATCATCTTTTAGTAAAAACTGGATTGCTCGATCTGAATTTAAAAGACTTGATACCGTATTCCTGTGTACCTGAATTCATCATATAAAATTCAGACAAATATGTTCAGAAAGGTTATATGAACCTGCTTATCCAAATTAACACTAATTGGTACTCTACCATCATTTGTAACCAACATAATAATAAAGAAAGCCTAATTAACCATACTGTGCAAATTATCATCAAGAAAGTCCCAAATTGTCGATTGTCATAAAGCCATAAAACATCGCAAATGTTATAAGCGGTTGATGATGCTTAATCACTTTTTTTCTTACTGTAGCTATTCATTTATACTGATAAATCTTCATTGATGTCTCAAAAATACCATGAAAATAGAACGGATGACAAAACGAATTTTTCTTCATTAAGGTCTAATGGTGGATTCTTTTTTTCCCTTTCTTTTTATCCTTAGCAATTACACGTAGTTACCGCTATATGAAAAGTTATGTTTTTTCTTGTATTTTAACTACGGTTGTCAATTACTAGATACGTATATGGAAATTTTGCATTGTATGGGATATAACATGTTTAAGTGATAAGCGAGGGCAGCGGAAATTTAGGTCATTACTCAAAACCACGCATTTTGCGATTTTTTCAGGCCACCTTTTGTAAGCATGTAGTTTCTTTTAATTTAATCTTTGATAGTTAAAACTACGTGTCCCCATTTACTGCTTATATGGGACATTGCTTTGCTGTGTATGAGAGTGAAAAAATGCTGTAATAGGCGAGAACAGCGAAAATCTAGGCTATTACTCAAAACCACGCATTATGCGATTTTTGTTAAGACTTTTTTAAGCATGTACTTTCTTGCAAATATTTGATGGTTTGAAGGACGTGCCCCATTCACTGCTTATATGGCATATTACTATGTTGTGTATGAGAATGAAAAGGTTTTGATAAATCAATCGGGGGAAAAAATGAATCCATGTTATTTTCACCTCTGGACATCTAATATAATGTCGGTAATTTTATATATAATCAGTGGTCGTCTTTTCTTGACTTGTATTGTGACGTGTTATTGGTTGAGCTTGCTGCTGTGGAGTGTTTTTCGCTTGTTTGTCTTTCTTTTATAACAAACGCATGGTATGTGATTTTGTATAGCTCTAGATGTACATAAAAATCCAATTGTTACAAAATACAATAAAAACAAACATACTAATTTATGTCCGAATCAAAATCTAGAAGCAAAGTAAAAACTTTGAAACTGACAAATTAGGTCAAACACGTGAACTTCCACTAAGGAAGTGAGGCTTAGCTAGCTATACCCGCCACGTATGAAATCAAATCATTTTTAACAATTCCACGCAACCAGCTCAAAGACTTAACTACATGTACTGAAATTAAAATGCTCTGTATTGCTTATAACCGAAACCGAAGCTAAGTCATACTAAACGCGTGGTATAAGTCAATATTTGTTAATTATAAAATGAAACCACGGGACAAATAAACCCGTATGTATTAATGGCGGTCCATACCGTTTGATTTATGTGGTTTACTATATCAACTGTTTGCTAACTGACAACAATACGTTACAACAGACAATATTAAGATAAAGTTACTGCCTTGGTAATGCTACTCGATTTGCAATTTAGCTTTTACATTAGTCGGTAACGTATCTTTTAACTTTATTGGCTTGTTCTCATTTTATTTATAGAAACACACCAAAACCATTCTGACAAATTCAGATCATCTTATATGAAACAACAAATAGAATTGGCCATGACCTATTTATCTAATTACATAAAAGCTAAAATAATTCTTAAATGGTCAATGGGCTTGACCTACAAATTAAAAAAACCAAATATTATACAATGTCTAAAAGCGCAATCCCAAAGTTAAGAAAAAACTTTGAAAAATGGCAAGTTTGGTTAAACACGTGAACTTTCAGTGGAGAGAGACCGGATGCACCGGTAGACCCGCCACATGTCAAAAAACAAAATTGACAATGAAAAGAACATGTTAATTACAGCCTTTTATGGCGTCATATGCTTTTTAGTTTTAACAAAGTAACGTATGGATAAATGTATGTGCACAATCTATTCATTCTAAATTTTGATTCATATGCATTTGTGTAGTGCCGAACATGACGTTCAATCCGAAACATTCGGTCATTGGAAAATCTATTATTTGAATTGAAACAATTTAGGAAATATTTAATTGCAAATATACAAGTATTCTGTCTGACATTGGGTCGAAATGAGTGAAAAAAGTAGTTTAAAATAATCAGTGATAAATACGTAGCTAAAATTATCTATTAAAGATGTAACTAAATGCTATAAAATATATAACAGAAGTAAGGTAACTTTAATTGCACACTTGAGATAAAATCTAGAATTAATTCATCACATTGTCGCTAGGTAAGGATCCCTGCAGATATTGACGCCAGTTTCTTCCAGCTACATTTATTTGGTTTGATTCGAGTAATTTACCATCAACTGTTTGCTTAATGACATCAAAATTGCAAGCATAAAATCAGCGAGGCTATGTTATTTAATTATATTCAATATAGATTCTGCTTTTGAGAAGAGATGATTGTGGTATTATCAAAGAACAAATGCATGCTTATTTTGTGAATTTTGTGCTGCAATAAACGGGCAATGTCTTTTAAAAAGGACTGGAAAACGATTATTGTTTTGTCAGAATCGCGGAATTACAACACATAAAACCAATGTTTATGTTGTTGGATTTTTTCTGCAGATATGAGCAGAGTTTAGTTAGTGCTTGCTTACATAGATTTAATGTATTCTTTAGACAGAATTTATGAAAATGCTTGAAATATCACTTGCTTCGATGGTGGGGGTTACAAATCAGATATTATAGCAGCTTTAAATTTACAACGCTAGACGGTCGTTTCGGAGTACAATTCCTCATCAGTAGGACTTGGACAAAAATTATGAAACCAAAATATTAGCAAATAATACAAAGATACTAGTAACATTTTTATAGGACAATGCAGCCCTTTTCTGACCAAACCCATTAAGTGTTATGATTTTTACAGCACAAGGCCGTGCCATACCTCTTATGTTTAGGGAAAAGACTGTTTGAGTGCTGATGCATGAATAATCTAAGGGGTCCGAAGCATACGTTCCTTGACAAGTTTTATAATAATGAATAATATTAAATTGTGTTATATGAGACAATCAGAACAGCATATTTTCAGCATTTATAGTATAGTTGAGTGATACTTGAACATTATGAAAATATTGACATCAGAATTAAATACTGATTAACTTCAAAACATCATTTTTATTGATGAAGTATTTGAAAATCATATTATATTGATGTCACTGTGCCTAAGATTGCCCTGAATATATTTGACGTTCAATTTTTCTATGACACAATTTCCATTTTACGAGTAGTGGGTGTAGCTAGCGAAAGAGGAGGTTCTTACCCTATCGGAGCACCCGGCCTCACTTCACTGGTGGAAGTTCACGTGTCTAACCTAACTTGTCAGTCCCAAAGTTTTAAACTTTGCTTCTGTGTTGTGATTCCGACATGGAATAGTTTGTTTGTTTTTTTTTTATTAACAATTATTCTAAAACATGTTGTACTTTACTTTAATCTGTAGTGTTCAAATTTAAGGACTGCAGGCGTTGGTGTTAGACTGAAGTCCGAAGTTTTTACGTACAAGGTAAGACACGAACCATAGAATTCTTTGATAGAATCTACACATACAGGTGTAAATTGATCATAATAAGACGGCAAAAGAAACTGTGCAACTTTCAAGTTATTATGCTCGTTTGCAAATCCGATATTGGCTTCATTCAGTACATGGTCAATAAATGGGTAATATATAGTCATTTATCCTGAAGTATTCAGCTCCTTATCTTCGCTGTGGTCAGCATTTGCCCTATGTTGAGTCTTTGTGCAGTTCTTGGTATCGAAACTTGCATCAATATACAATCGGCCTTGTCCTAAAATGTCCGTTGTCGATTTTACTTTTGATTGTGATTTTAACATGGAGTCTTTTTTTATTTGGATTTGATTCCGCCATTAACACGTTCTTTGAGTTTTAAGTTAGGTGGGAGAGAATTCTTTTCCGGTGATAGTTTACTTTGATAATACCTTCATTAACTGTTGATTTCTGTTTGACTTTAGCATTTCGTAAATACTTAACATTTTCGAGGATATTGTAAAAGCGTGGTGATATAGACTAATTATTGAAATCAGGATGTCTGACGTCGTCTCTAATAGATACTTCAAAGGTATATATTAACTGTCAAGGAAACAAGTTGATATAAAACTTATCTTGCACTTAAATAAAAGGTTAAAGTACCATAATCAACATCCATTAGGTTTTAAACTCGAAAAAATATATGTATCATGAACACAAACTTTCTTTACGAACGATTCCATGAGTGTTTGTATGTTAGGGCCAAAATCCGGCATTAACAAAATGCTTGATCATTGAGTTGTGTCATAATAAACGGACACTAGATACTTTTAAGTGTATGCATGCTGCCAATCTATTGGGATTATCTGTAAAAGTACCAATATTGTTGGGAAATAGCAAATTACATATATGGAAACAAAAAGTATAGTATATTAGCGTAAATAAGATAATCCAATCTTTATATTCAGATCGAAACCAAGCTTGTGACATGCTAATCTATGCACAAATCACAATTCCAAAGCAAACCAAAATCTTAAAACGTCACCAAGAGCAAGGACATCATATCCAGTGTTAACATCGCCATTTTCGCCATGTAAATCACCAAAAATTTCCTTTGTACAGAAATACTTAATGACAATCGCGGATGTGCATAAAGATTTTCAATTACGACTATCAGTAGGTATAATTATTGAATAATATTAAACATTATTTATTTGATATTCTATGGACATAGAGTGATTCACTGCCATAAACAGAATTGCTTGAACAATAGATATATTAAATCGTTCCATTCCTTTGATATTTGAATGTAACATATTTATCATTTAATATCATTTTCTAGGACCTGAATAATAAAATTTTGTTCTTGCGTACAGCATGTAAAAGGTAATATTTTTAAAGTTTTTATTGAATGAATAAATGAATATAATTGATTATATTCATTCAAACACATTCTAAGTTAAATTTATATATCAAATATGAATACTAGTATTGGATTTGGTTTGGACATGGATTGATAGGGTTTTTTTTAATTATATTTGAGTTCTTTGAACAGCCGGAACGACTTTTTTATTCAAAGTTGATTTTCGGATTGTTAAATGTCAAGTTCTGACGTTTAATCTGAATAGGTTTTAATTAAATGCGAACTTTGTGTATGTCTTTAATCAATATTTCAAATCATGCGAACGAGTTGCATTTAATTTGTCAAAACGTTATTAAAACAACAGAAGACTTCTATAATATGAACGCTAGACAAATTGATAAACTTCAGTAAAGTAAAATCTGAATGAACCAACGAGCTGATCATTTGCATGGAATGTTGTTTACTGCAATATCATAACATAGACAACTGATGAAATGAAAATGGACAAAAAGGTTTTACCATTTATTTTGATTTTACACATGGTGGTTGTAGCTAGCAAATTAGGAGGTGTTTACCCTTCCGGAACACTAGTTCTTTGATAAAAGTCCACGTGTTCAACTAAATTTCCACAGTTTTCTATGTTTTTACTTTGCTTTTGGAATTGTTTTATTTGGACATAGACCGGTATCAGGAGTTCGTACAGGCATGGAAAAGTCCTTAAACTTTTGTGGTTGCAAATAGACTGATGCAAATAAATTAAATGAATATTAATTAATAGGTTACTTGAAATGAGCAATTTAAAGATACCTGGCCTTTCCAAATGCCCAACGTCAACCTTATCCACTTCAAGTGTTGTTACTATGGAAATGTAAGTAATTGTTTTATTGATTTAATTGCCTTTGCATCAATACTTTTTTTGTTTCAATTGTACCTCTGATTTAGCCTTAAATTTGCAAATGAGACCCTGAAAAAACCCTAAAAAGTCCTTTAATTTGGAGTCCAAATGACAGTACGAACCCTGGGTATGTTTGCTTTGAATTTGAAGACAGTAGCATTTCTTCATTATTATCACTGATGTTGTGTTGTATACGCTTAATGCATTATGATAGATAGACATTGATATGTACCTGTCTGACCCGTTTAGATCAAAGTGTAATATAGTCGTTACTAGGGTTTAATATCATTTTCTTGTCAATGACCACCCATCAAATCTGCTCCTGAAATAAAGAACGCATATAATTACTAGACAGATTCAATAAGTCAGTTAATGATTGTTTCTAAATAAATCCAAACCTGCTTGTTAAGAAATAAGTTTGTCCAATCCTTGATACCCGATCTTCGTTTCTTCAAAATTATATATCGTTAAACTATTTTCTTTTCATTACACTCTTCAGTCTAAATAATAATTTTGCAAATCACAGAATAATGATAGCATACAACATGTTGTTTATTAAACTTTGAGTGTTAATTTGTCCTTTTGTTGTGGCTTGTCCAGGGGATTGTACAGCATGCAATGCATTTGTATTGTACATTTCCAAACTTTTGCAAAAATAAACAATATGTTATGTGTTTTCTGGTTTTTCGTTGATATAAATAATGGGTTGTTGGTTCACTGTCTTTTTAACATAAGACTTATAAATAATTCTTACTGTTCCTGTTTGCATTGGCTATTTGCATAATAGATGTTTTATAAGTCTCCTGTAATTCAAATAATAATTTTTAAGTATTCTTTATGAAGTAAAATATATTAAATCAATATATGTTTTAAGGCACAATATTGTTGACACGTTAAATTTTTCTGTATACAAAATCATCCAGGATATGTTCGACGTATCATAGTGCTATGTTTCATTCCTTCACAATTGTACACGTAGCTATCGTAACTAGTGTAACAGAGGGTATTTACACTTCCCGAGAGCCCGGTTTTGCTTTCTTGATGGAAGTTCACGTGTTTAACTTTATTTCCCATTTTTCAAAATGTTTTTTTTTGCTTATTGATAGTGATTTGAATAAGGACTGCTATATTAATTCTTGTTAAATATGCAGATGCAGTCTACATTATCTGAATATTTTTTCTAATGAATTCCACACATTTCTCCAGTGCTCGATCTCATACTCTTCATTGATATATTTCCATCAAAAATGTAACTAAAAAACTTAATTAGGTGAAATAGTGGGCGTACTGCGATGTAATTACAGCATTAAGCCTTCGGCAGAGTAATTACAATATTTTAATATAACTAAAGTTTTGCATATTTCAATCATTAGTTCATGGGTCGGTTTTTGTAAGTTGTTTATCTGTATAAGACCATCCTTTTATAATTTTATTTTTGCTTTTAACGTTTCCAAAACAAGACAAAATGCTTAAAACATTGTCAGTAGCATAATAAAAACATCATATCATGTATTGAATAGTTGCTTTTAACGTGTCACACTGTCAAGACAATGCTATAATAAATCAAGTCTTCAGTCTAGATCTACTCAAAACAAACATACTTATCCATGTCCGAATCACACTTAAGAAGCAGCATAAAAACTTTGGAACTGACAAGTCAGGTTAGACACGTGAACTTTCACCAGGGGAGTGCAATCGGGTGCTTGGGAAGGGTAAGCATCTCCTGTTTAGCAAGCTACACCTACCACGTGTGTAATCAAAATTGTGTAAAAGGAACATGGAACTATAGAATTTCAATATCTTTAAAGTTTTTTCAGTGACGGGACATTTTTATAGTGTCTTGCACACCGATTTGCATTGATTGGTTTAATTTTCACTTAAAATGGTATATTTTTAAGTTGACAATTCTATAACCATTTATAAAAAGTATTAACACTTCCAAGAGGTTATTTGTCTGGTGAGAAAATGAAAATTTTTAAACAGGTTAAAGACATTATATCACTTTTATCTTCAAAGAATCTCCACCATTGTTTACGAATATCTTTGTGGAATTTGCAAAACATCGTTTACACAATAAATGTTTTTAAATACAAAACCTTTCAGAAATAAAATATTTGCATTCGAATTCTAATTATGTATACATGTCCAACATTTTAAATTGTCTGAGCTCTTGGTAAATTGACCATCCAAATTCGTTTGGCATATTAGGCAAGAAGCATCTCATGAGATAGGATGGTGATTTGGACGTGAATTTGTATGGTATGCTAATTTTTGATTGCATACATATTTTTCTGGTTGTATGGAACTTTTTAAGCTCTATGGCGCACTTTGGCTTCTTGGGACACCATTGACCACGCCATATCCATGACGTTTTACTCCGTTGCACATAAACATGAAATCGCAATACCGACAATGTTTCGAATATTTGAGACGTCAACATTTTCCATATCTTTTCGATCAAAAGACATTAGGTATTGATTATGTGACAAGATTGCGAAACTTGCTGTCATATTTCTAATACAGAAGATTACTGTTTTCATAAATAATCAGAACGTGACATAAATTGACACAAACAAAAGGTTAAAACAACATCTCAGTACAAGTCGAACATGTTTTAGTACAGTGTCTTAAAAAGTCTTGACTTCAATCCAAGTGCTCTCATTGGATACAATAGGGGTTGTTGAGTTCAATTTTAATGTCTTTACAAGATCATGCTTAGGTAATGAAATAATTTAAGACTGTAACGAGCTTCATTATGCGTTATACTTAATGATAATCCTTTGTGTATATTAGCATGTATGAAATAACATTGAAATCTGTATATTTTCGAAGTCGGACATGGTGATTTTTTATGAAGGTAATTCGTACCAGATGCTCGTCTATCCAAGGGTTTTTATTTAATGAAGGATCATCTTGGTTTATATTTCTTGTGATGTTCAAGCTTTAAAACTGTGTAAGTGTTGATTTTTTCAAGGTTAATGATATTAAACACACAGTTTTAAAACCAATTTCATATGCAATAAATATTTCAGGTGTATAGGTATTTGTATGAAATTTACTACTTCGAAATTATAACACTATCATCATTTGCTGTTAGCAGGCTTAAAACTAATGGCAAAATATGCAATTAAACATTGTTTAAAATCATACATATTGATAAGATTTTACAACTACACGCACTGGGTATAATTAATTTCTACACAGATAACGAACAATTAAGGCAGACGGAATAAAGTGTATATGTTCTAAATTTTGCACATAAAGCATATATATATTTTAGAACATTAAATCAAAAACAAACATACTAATCAATGTCCCAATCACAATCTAATGCAGAATAAAAACTATGAAACTAATAAAATAAAGTTGAACACGTGGACTTGCGCCAAGGAATTGATGGTTTGCATACATCAGCGTTTAAAAATAATATTATTTAAAAGTCAAATAAATGTATACGTAACATTAATATAATAAAATAATTAATTTATATAATTAACATTCTTAAATTAATTACGCCTACAAAAGGCTACATTTGAAGCTCTAAGGCAAATAGTATAATTTCTTTCTTTTTTTTCAACTATCCCTCCCTATGCAACAATATACTAAGTGTCTGCTTCCCTTACTTACGGTATGTTTCTTAAATTAAATACACTATGGTAAATTTTAAATTTTTGGAATTTTATACAACGAGACAAGCTGCTAACAAAGGAACTGTTGATGCAGGGATATAACAAGTTTTAGCTTATTAAGGCCCACATAATATGTTATCTTATGGTCGTCATCACAATATTGTTAAAATGTATGATGTCCCTTTATCTCAAATAACCCTAGATATATTATTATGCCTTATCATTCTATGTTCCTTGCATTTATTGAACATTCCATAGTGGCTACCTAGATGCACATGGACAATAAAACTGGATACGAGGAGCTGTTTGATATTCAACATAAACTATAGCTGTAGATAATCAACAATTTTCAGAATTTTCTTTCGTAATTAATTGCTTGTCATCAATGTTTATTTTCTTAGTTATAAAAGATATTCAAATCTAAGTTAGTTATAAAAAGATATTCAAATCTAAGTTCAATGTTTAATTATTTTTATAACTGTTTTTGGTTTTTTATCTTGAATTCAATATCATCTGTTAAAATCTAAAAGCATTAATTGTTTTCTTGAAAACTACAAAAGCGTATTTTTTTTATTCCAGTCCAAAATTGGAACTCGTCGATCTCCACTGTGCGTCTCTAGTCTCGTTTTGGTTAGCTGTTTTGTACTTTAATTGACATGTCCTTGGTTATGTTAGTTTTTTTACAAAAAATATTTTATTACATCAATTACGCAGGGTTTAGGCCGCAGTTGCCTAATGGATAACACGTCAATCTACAAATCCATTGTCTTTCACTGCTGTGAGTTCGAATCCCGCTCAGACCAGATGTTGGAAAGTGAATTTTCCTTGTCGTAAGCTGAGTGGTTCACACAGTGTCAGTATAATGCGACTGGGAGAGTGCACAGTCGTACAAGGCAGACCATACAAAACAATTGCACTTAACATGCATACACCCACTTATTCATAGATTAATCCATATAGATTAATAAAAAAGTCCTCGTCGCGAATAGCTGAAAAAATGCTGATTCGACGTTATGAAACATTCAACCAACCAACAAATCATCAATTATGCAAACATTTGGCTTCAAATTCCATATTATTTATAAGTCGCAAAGCAGGTGTCTGGTAATTAGTGGGGGTTATAGTCAGGCAATCAAATTAAAGTGCATATGTATTTGCACACTTCACATCAAAGGGAAACCATATGGCCAACACCCTCACAATATACGATGCAATGACACGTGAAGTAGTCTGAAATAGCTAAATTGGATTATACAAAGTATGTTGGATAATTTCAGATTTGACATGATCACGTTTTACATACTGTGGCATGTTTAATAACATGTTGTAAGAGCATTGCATGAAGTGAAGCCGAAAACGTGATCACTAGATTAACGAAAGATGCATTTACAAAATTAAATTGACCCACATGCAGAGAAACTGCATAAAGTACATTTCGCTTGGTAAGTCTTGAAAGAAACTATCGTAGTTTGTCTTTCGAATTGAAAAATGCAGCGTTTTTGTTTATGAAACATTTTACAACCAGCTACATTCAGTTCCAGTTACAGTTTATACAAAGGAATATATTCGAAACATGGCCCCCATGTAGGCTACTACAAAACGATCTTAAGCTTGAATAAGACAAACAACAAGACAAAGATCTACTTATTCGAAAAAACACATTAGCTAAATCATTCATCTCGTTCAATATAAAATTATAAACAATATCTATTTTTTTCATTAAGATAGCGAACAATCCTCATTAATGTATTTTCAGGGCTAATTATTTTATTTTAGTCTGATATGTGAATACAAGTAGTAAGGATGCATACGACGCAACACAATACATATACATAATACGACACAATTGCCGATATTTCATCATCCCATTGTTCCATATTACCTTCATTCTCAAATTTGATTACACACATGGCGGGTGTAGCTAGCTAAACAAGAATATGTTTACCCTTCCGCCTTACTAATCTGGTGACAGTTCACTTGTATAACCAAATTTGCTAGTTTTCAAAGGTTTATTTTTTTGTTTGTGAATTCGTCACATAATTGTATGCTTGGTTTTAATTTTACATGTTTTTCAAGCTGAATAGTAATTGTATATAAGATTTAGTCTAAATTTAATTTAGTGTTGATGACATTTTATCAATTTTAATTCATTGAGTGCAACGGCTTTACATGTTTCAGTTTTGGGTTCGTTTTGGCATTTACGAAAAAGTAATTTTGAATCTTGTAATATTGATATTGGCCTTCGTTTTACGGTAACGTTTTGTGACATTTTAGAAAGTTCACAAGCAGCGTTGGAAAAGGATAAATCTTTCAAACGGAGAACAGAACGGTCACTTGTAGAGTTTTGTTTGCTGTTTTAAATGCCATTACACAAAAACGACCAATAATGCGCCAAGGGGTAATAATGCATTTAGGCCTATCAATGAAATACACACAGTTGTAGAAATTACAATAGAAAACAGACTAAAATTTGTAATTTATGTACTTTGAAATGGAAAGAAAAACAAGACTGTTGGAAAATGTTTCAAAAATAACTTTCAACTTGTTGTGATGTATGGGGTATAAACAAGATTTTGGAAGTGGCAATTCTCATAAAATTGCGAAGCAATTAATAATGGAATTGCCAATTCCAAAATCTTGTTTATATTCACGTAAACCACAACAAATTGGAAGTTATTTCTTAATCGTTGACAAATCTGCTTAGAATACGCAAAAGGTCAATCATTTAATATTACAAAATAGTTTTTGTTTCTAATCCACAGGTTTAGTCGAGGGCGCGGTGGCCTAATGGATAAGACGTCAGTCTTCAAATCCAGGGTCTCTCACCGCTGTGAGTTCGAGTCCCGCTCGGACCACATGTGGGAAAGTGAATTTTCCTTACCGTTGGCCTTTACTGATTCACCTGGTATCAGTATAATGGACTGGGGGAGTGGTACGCTTGTCTGCGGTGTACTGACTCTCTGAGCTAGCACGGTAAAGTCGCCCTGAGTGCGCGCTAGTACAAGGCAGACCATACAACACACTCGCACTTCACATGCATACACAAAAATTGTTCATAGATTAATTAAATAGTTCTCGTCGCAAATTGCTGAAAAATTGCTGATGCGACGTTAAGCAACATTCAACCAACAGGTTTAGTCAGTGAATAAAAAAGCGGCATTCATCCTCTTTAGAGCATTTACCCCCGCCTTTATAGACGTTAGTTCATCAACGCATTTTGTCCCGTCTTCTTTTACCTCACAATGAAGAACGCAAACCAAATCAGCCTTGACGAGAGTTTGATAGGTCATCCTAGCTTACTGAAATGTAAACATTATTCTTATCAAAATGTTAATGTAAGAAAAAAATCAGCAATTGTTAATATAAACAAGTGAAGCATCCAACTATCGTAATTACTATTTTCTTATTTTATTTTATTCACGGATAACCATCGATTTAATTAAGATATTGACAACATTACAACTTCAAAACTAAAAACGAATTAAAATGTTAAACAAGTGTTTTCTTTTGTAACTTTGCATCAAATCAAGATATCAAGGCATCATTCATCATTGAAGCGTATATGTACAATTTCGTAAAGCCGATAATGAAAAGTGATGATTTTCTAATAGTGCCATAGTTTTTTAAAAGTAATAATTGACAATCACACCGGTCCATGTCAAATTGCAATCCGAAAACAAAATAAAAACTGAATTTTAAAAACGTGTGATCTTCAACCAGGAAAGTTAGATCGGGTGTTCTAAAAGGGTGAATAACTCCTCAAATAAGATGCATTTACTTAATTTGAAGATTAATTTTACCAGTTAATTTACGAAATGATATTCGAGATATCAATGATTCAATGCAAATTTTGCGCGAACTATGTGCGCTGCGCAGGATTAGATTGCAACGTATGTTCAGGGTAAACAGAAAGAATGAAATAAGAATTAATTGCCTATCATATATGGAGAGGTTCTTGGTTTGTTAGATGACATATAAACTAAATTGTTTAGGAATATACAATTACATATTATACAAGCTCTAATTTTACTGGCTGTTTCGAAATACAATTCCTCATCAGCAGTGCTTGGACCAAAATTGTGAAACCAAAATGTTATTAAGGGTTTAAAAATATCCAAAGGACCACAATATATTTTTAACTAAATTTAGCTAAGTAAATAATTTACATGAGGGAGTTTCCCATAGTTTTTGAGGAATTTCAGATTTTAAACAACACAACAAAGACACCGTGGTAACAGTACGTTTTTGTTTTCACCACATAAGCATGTATGTCTACATCTGAAGAATTGCATTTGCCAACAGGCAATTGCACATGCTGTCGTTAATGAATTCTTTACTTGGCGCCAGATTGATCTTATACAAAAATTCTGTAGCATGCAATTAATAAAATATTTTTATCAACATGTCGGATAAAACAAAAACTGTGTAAAATAGTGGGTGTATTTAGATGACATTATACCGCGATTACTTTACGTTAATTTAACTACGATGTTACCAAGATTTGTATATTGATTGCTGGGATTTTTTAAAATGGTTATCATGGTAACCTGAAGCTTTACGTCCGATGTGGTCGTTATTGCATAACTAGAAGTTAAATGTTTTCAATTTTAACACATTTATGGACAAATCTGACTCAATTTGATTTTAGTCAAATGCCTCTAAGGCAATAATGCCGTAAATTTAATGACTTTGACCTTTAAAGGAATAAATAAGAACTCCAACAAGAATGAATGAGGACACAAGTTAATATATTTTCATGGTGACATTACAGTATTTCTATACAACGGGATTACGTAATAGGGAATTGTCGATTATTTATTGAACATCACCCGTTTCCAATGACGTTTGTTCCATTCTCTTTCTTGTTCTTTGTCTCTTTTTGATAAAATTTAATTCTTTTATTACTTGGTAGAAGATCCCGTGTTTTACTAAATTTTTCAGTTTTAACTTTTTTGGATTGTAATTTGAACATAAACTGATATGATTGTTGTTTTTAGTTGTATTGGCTAATTTGCATAGTTAACGTTTTTAATTTCCAATTGATTTTGTTATTTTATCGGGCCAATCCTAATCTGGACATAGGTTGTAGGATATTTTAAACGTCGTGTGACCTTTTTATCGGAATACTAATCTAACGGGCGATACAATCATAACTAATCGCTTACATATGATGTTATATCTTTCCCCAACATTCGATATCTGAAGTATGAAGTTTTTTTTTTTTTTTTTTTTTTTTTTGTTATTCGATTTACTCATTACATGGATGGATTATATTTTAATAAAAAACGAATTGTCTATTAAAATCTCTATTATAAAACTACCAAAGCGATCGGTATTGGGAGTTTTAGTATTTACTTTATATAGCATATTTCATTCGAAATTAATGACTAAAGATCTAATGAAAGCCGCATTATAACCTTGCCAACATAATGGGGTTTACATAAAAAACATACGGGTATGACGAAGCGTGCCAATATTAAAACCAACATTAAAATAAATGATCTTCTTCTTTTTGCTATATAATTTATCAATTCCCCGCATAATCATATTGTCATAGATTTTTATGGTCTTTATATAGCCGCTTTCTCTATTTGGCAGATAACATTGTATACACACGTGTATAACTAATCAAGAGGTGCTTACCCTTCCGGAGCACCCGGACTCACATGTTTAACTTATTTTGCCGTTTCAAAGATTTGGTTTAAAAACAAAAATAGTTATGGAATGTAGATTAATCTGATAAAGTAAATTTTAGTCCTCCCATTTTTTCATATTTTTGGCTGACGCCTTTGGCTATTTCAGTCAAAGAACTTGAAAATGGCAATGCTCAAAACCTACTTGTTGTACAAGTACATAATTTTTCGCACAGATTTATTTGGTAATTATCATTGGTAAATTAATGATTCACACATATTGTGACATATTTTAAAGAAAAATAGATTCACAAGTTTGGTCTAAGCACTACTGATCAGGAATTTTATTCCGAAACGACCGTCTAGTGCTGTAAAATTATAACTGGAATAATATATAATTTAAACCACTGATCCGATATCTTTGCTGGTGGATGTTTCTCAAAGGATACAGGGTAGCCGTGACAAACTCAGTAATAATCGTGTTCTAAAATGCTGCTAGTTAAAATATGAAATTTCTCAAAAACTAAGGTATACTCTCCCATGCAAAGTATTCCCTTAGCTAGATTTGGTAAAATATATTTTGGTCCTTTAGGTGTCTTTTCAGAATCTTGAAAAAAAATAGTTTCACAATTTTGTCCAAAAGCACTACTGATGAGGAATTGTATTCCGAAACCTCCCTCTAGTTCTGAAAAAATATAAATGGTATAATATGTAATTTATTGAACGAAATGACAATTTGGAACGATAGAAACCATGATTTTATGTAATTTATTGTATTTTCAATGTATTAGTCATACAACGACCCCATTGTTAAGAACCATAGATCCATAATAATTAGTAATAAATCATTTATAATGAAAGTCCTCTTCTTAAATTAAATAAAAACTCATTTCTTTTCCAAGATTATAGATATATATAAATGCATATTTTTAATAAATAAATAGATAACAGTTAGCTATGCTCTACGTTAAGAATGATAGCAGTAGGATTCTTGCAAATATCAAACTAAATGCCATTTCATCTCGAAAAGTATACATACAAAAAGAGATCTTAAAACGGATTTCCTGTGTCACGACAGGCGTGACATGTTAAAGAACCCTTCCCGGCACATTACCCTGAGCGCACTACAAAGTTAAAATCATTTCATTAGTTGGTGTCGTTTCGATATTAGTGAAATATTTTTTTGACTTGGAGGTGACTTAAATTGCCATTCAATCAATTAAGAATACAAATTGCAAATTTAGAAAATAAGCCATGTTATCTGACGATGACAAGTCACAAACCATTCGGAACTTACAAATCCTTCAAAGTTCCAGAAATTTATAATATTATTCTCCATTTTTATGGAAAAATATTTTTTGATATTAAAATGCACAGATAGTTCACGGGAAGGTGGGAGTAGACCCATTCATCTGAACTGTTGACCCATCCATCTCAACAGATCTTCAGATGGCCTAAGTAGTGTAATGCTTACTATGCAATCTATGAGACACCGAAATACATTAAAAAGATGGCAAGTTTTCTTTGTTCATTTCAACATTTAAGTCTTAATGTTGTTAAAGACATTTTATCAATAGAGAATACCTAAATAAGTGTAGATTTAATTTTATCGCCAGACAAATCCAATAATGATCTTTGCCACTGAAGTTTCTTGAAGATATAAGTTACAAGCCAGATGAATAGCGTGTGTGTTGTCATGAACAGTACTGTGTAAATATATATACAGTTTATATTGAAATAATGAGTACAAGATTATGTTCAACACCCAAGTCAAGAATATTCACTTATATCGAAACGTCGCCAGCTATAGGCGAAGGTGCAGAATTTTTTGTCTTAGCATTGCAGTGATGGCATGGTACAGCAGGGTTCTTTGTCGTGCTACGTCTGACGTGACACGGGACCTCGTTTATTATAAATTTCCATTCCAAAAACCGTGACTTTCATTTCATAATATTAATGCCGAGTACTAGGTAAAAAACAGTCAATACCCATTTTCAAGTCTTCAGTCAGACCCGGTCGGGGTTCGTACCAACGACTTCCAACTGGCGGGGCAAGTACTCTACTAACTGAGCTATCGCAATGTAGTAGGAGAGTACTACGCAGATAATACAAAACAGAATACGGTCAACCAATTTGTATGCAAAGGAAATGATAATTTTCATATTTATTTTTCGTTACTAGTATTTTGAGATAGGAAAGATAGTATACTATACTGATGTCTTATAGTTACAAAACAGTCACATTTCCTTTATTTAAAAAACAACATTCCATCGCCAATATGTTTAAAATCATTCTTGATTACATTATCATAATAATAATTCAAGTTGAACCACTGCAAGACAACTTATCTAACTCACACACGTTATCACTACACAAATACAATAAATCTCATATTTGAATTTAAAAGAATGCTTTTTAACATATCTGCAAGTCGTGTCATTGATACCAGATTTTCTTTTTTCGACCTAACAATAAAATACATATAACTTAATTTAGTTGCACTTTTGTCTAAATTCCTTATCAATCAATGAAACTGGTGTTTGCCATACTTTGTGCACTATTTGAGAGTTAAAACTAATGTTGTTTCCCCTACATTAAAGTACGTTCTTAGTTTTCCGAATGATTGCAAAGTGGTTGTTATTCCAAAGAAAATAAAAAGGAAAGAAAGGCTTAGCAAAAATATCCAAAGAACAAAAATATATTTAACCAAATAAAGCAAAGAAAATACTTTGCATGAGGGAGTATCTCTTGGTTTTTTTGAGGATTTTTATATTTTAACCATCAACAATCGTAGACAATAGTATATTTCTGACAATACAAGAGTATTGCATACTGAGTTTAGGATAGCGTAGAGGTTGCTTAGTTTATCAGCAGAGATACCTGCCCAGCGGTCCGAGTGTACGCTAAAACACGCCCTTGGCGAACCAAAAACGACTTTCCTGATGTGATAAGAGCAGACTGTGATGCAGTCCGAATGCACGCTAAAACACGCCCTTGGAGTAACAATAACAACCTATCTAACGTCATGAGAGCAGACAGTGGTGCAGTCCGAGTGAACGCTAAAACTTGGCTAATGAGTATAAAAAAACAACCTATCTAACGTGATGAGAGTAAACTGTGATTCAGTCCCAGTGTACGCTAAAACTTGGCTAATGAGTACAAAAACAGCTTACCTGACGTGATGAGAGCAGACTATGATGCAGTCCAAGTGAACGCTAAAACACACACTTAGAGTACCAAAACAAGCTACCTTTCATGATCAAAGCAGACTGTGATGCAGTCCGAGTGAACGCTAAATTTTGGCTAATGAGTATAAAAAACAACCTACCTGACGCGATGAGAGTAAACTGTGATTAACTTCGAGTGCACGCTAAAACAAGGCTTTTGGGTACAAAAACAAACCACCTGACGTGATCAGAACAAAATGTGATGTAGTCCGATTGTACGCTAAAACTCGCCTTTTGATTACCGAAAACAACCTTCCTGACATAATCAGAGAAGACTGTGATTCAGTCCGAGTGAACGCTAAAACTTGGCTAATGAGTATAAAAAACATTCTACCTGACGTGATGAGAGCAGACTGTGATATAGTTCGAGTGTACGCTAAAACGCGGCTTTTTTTTTTTTGCCATTCGAGTGTACGCTAAAACACGTCCTTCGCGTACAAAAAGAACCTTCCTGACATGATCAGATCAGACTGTGATGCAGCCATCATTAGGTTTACTATAATTATCTGATCCATTATCATCGTAATTATAGCAGAAAAAACTTAATACTTCCACTCATTAGATAACCAACTCGGATTAACTATAGACAAATTTGATTAATCAGACCATTTTTGTTTCTAAAAGAATCGTGTAGATGTGCTTGTTAACAAATATGTCTGTCTGCTCCGTGACACACGATGTCGGTTTATTCACATTAAAACATATATAATGTATTTTGTCAAAACCTTGTCTGCATTTCTCATCTTTAAAACTTGTTAGGTTTTTTTCTTTTACCATGAGTAGTGCAGTTTTTATCTTTCGTATGATGGTAATGAATGTAATTATCATTATGTCTGCTGTCTGTAGGCAGTGTTCTAATCAGTGTTCTGAATCTATATATAGTAATAATAACATATGCTGGTGTTGTTAAAGCTTTTACAAAGTACATGTTTTAGAAGAAACAAAACAGAATCAGACACCTTGTTAAATTCCAAATTAGGAAAATCGTGTGAATTAAAGAACGATTCATGCCCGTGCACATGTTTATAGAACATATCGATTGCATGATTTTACTATGCACTTTTCTACGCACAAATATACCTGCTTCTGGTGTTTTTGTTTCACAATTAAAAAGAATTATTACACTATGATAAAGATTGTTTTCACTGACAGAACTCTATACAACTAAATTAGATGCTTACAAATAAATTGTTGATGTATGGATATTGTAAGCCTAGGCTTATCAAGTTTTATGGTCGTCATCACAATATTCTTGATAAGAATGATGCCTCGGAAGTTGCAAGTTCCATTCATAACCAATTTTCAATACACATGTGACAGGTTTAGTAAGCTTAACAAGGGGTGCTTACCCTTCCGGTGCACCTGGTTTCACTTTTCCGCTGCGTGAACACGTGAAAGCTTTCAAAAAATTTACTTTGCCTTGGGATCTTGGTTTGGACATGGATTCGTATGTTTATTTTTATACTGGGCACTATGGATACAAAAAATGTCTTATTGAAATCATAATGGCGTATCTTAAAAGAAATTAAAATAGACACAATAGTCTAAAAACGCGTTTTTTTTTACCAAAACAAGATGCTACGTCCTGAAAGTACAGCTTGAACCTTAACATTCAGAAAATGGCAGATATAACTTAAAATCAATCAAACAATAATAATTAATAGGCAACTGGGTGAAATAGTGGGTGTATTTTTATGTCGTTTACAACCACTGGCTTGCAGCAATGCAATCACCATATAACTATGTTTTTGCACATTTATCAAATTGGTTCATCTATTTTGGTATTTGCATTGTTATTATGGTATCCCGAGGCTTTATATTTGATTCGGATGTCCTAGATTAATTCATTAAATGTTTACCGCGTTTCACAGATTGATAAAAAATAATAGTTTTGTCCCGAAGGAAAAGACATAAATAATTGAAATAGGAAAATCTGTCAGAATTGTTCAATTTTCATCGAGCTAAAGTGACAGTGCAGACAATATCTGCAAATCGCTGATTAAAAGAGCGTTAGGTACTTTAGTAAGAATCGTTAATAGGAATTTGACTTTTTTATTGTTTTATTTTGAAGATTCCAGTGCTGTCTAGTCTTCCATTTTAATACCGAATCGCATTCTTACTTTTTTACTTTCAAAATGATGACAATAAGCACAAGTCACGTCACCGAACAGATGACGTCAAAATACATTACAGCAATTGGACATTATTACCTTTAGAAATCATAATGAAATTACGTTAATGCATTACCATTTTATTACATTACTTTATTTCATCGCTGGTTTTTGGTTTTGCTACAACTTTTATAATAAAAATTAAACAATTTGTGTTATCACGATGTCCTTATGTCATTGTGACTTCCTGGCAACTTTGTTTTGTACTTGCAAAGACATACAATACTATAGTACTAGTTTAACTTTGTTTTATATGAAGTATATATAATTTTCCGATATTATTACTAATTTAAGAAAAGATCATATATAAATATTATTATACTTTATTTCCTTTTCCGATAATTTTTTTTAAAATATGTTATAATCTTGATTATCATTCCGTTTTAGATGTCGGTTGTTCTTAAAATGCTTAGTAAGTTTTCGTTTTTATTTTGCCCGAAATTTTTGTAATATAGTCAAATAGCATTGTTTTGTATAATGTAAAACTAAGTTTTCAAAAAGAATGTATGAAAATTACTTTCTATGTTCAAAAACAAATACCACCATTGACCAAAATAATATTTTAATTTGCAATTGTAAACTATTATTCATACATCGACATACACTAAATTTAAAATAAATATGTTATATTTCTAACTTAGAATCGAAATTTATTACTCACAATTTATGTTTTTTCAAGAAATGATTCATACATTTAATAAAATGACAACTTCTGATATAATTTACCATTACCCATTTTAAGCATGTTGGAAAATAACTGTTTGAGTTTCTTCTCTCTTGCAGAACCCTTAACCTTGCAATTTACATGTAAACTCAATTATTCGTTGGATTATTTGAAAAAAACCTGACAGATATTCGGATTTCTTAAACTGAAGGCCATGAGACGTTTTATCTTTTTGTCTTTACATCACCAATGGATACATAGAATATGATCTTAAAAAAAAACCTTCATTGAAAGCCAAAGATGCATTGCTATAATCAAACCAAGTGGATTTATTTTTATTAAAAGCTGTTTTTTTAATGATAATTTCTTAAATTTGGTTAAAACGAAATTTAAACAGGCATCCCAATTACAAAAACAAAGTAAAAACTTTGAATATTTTCAAGTTAAACACATGCAAGTATAACCGGGTGCTAAACGTATGTTTTTAAGAAATAAAGCAGTTTAAGATAATATATTATAGGAAGCAGGTTGTGAGTACTGATTCTTGAATTATATCTGTTTTACCACAAGTTAATTACACTGCGGTGTTCAGAAATTGTGTTAAACGTCAGTATAGTGCTGCAAAATTTATATTACATAGTTGATTTTATCGTTTATAATGCCACTTAAACTGCAGTTTGGCACCTGAACACTTGTAGTTTATAATGCCACGTAAACTGCAGTTTGGCACTTGAGCACTGAGTGATTAAGATTTTATGTCATGCTTAAGACTTTACCGTGATTGAATATATGAATATGTCTAATCAAATATGATAAGGTTTTGATTAGTATTTTGCATTTATTCTGCAAAGATCATTTTCAAAACATTTGCATCCTCTTTCATTACAGTCTGATCATAAACATCTAACTCTGCATTAATATAGATAAGTTAATGCTGAAACCTGTATATCTACACGTTGAATGTTAATAAATGCCAAAAAACGAAAACAAATTCGAAAAAAGTATTTTGCACACGTTATGCTAAGCTTTTTTCAGCACATTTGCCTACACCATTTTAATCTGATCATAAACACAGCATATGCATTCATATCGATAAGGTAATGCCGAAACATGTTGATTATTAATAAATGTTAAAAATCAAGACCAAATGTTTGAAAAAAATAAGTAACGTCTAACTTACTCCTGCAAGATGATGATAATGAAACCAGGATCATTATTCATATCATCGAACAAAGTTTAATATATTATAAGTTATGAGGTGATGCCGAAACCTGTATCTTCATGTTGATTGTTAATAAATGCTGAAAAAACGAAAAAAAATGTTCAAATAAAAGCATTTTGCCAAGTAATGCTTCGCTCTTTTTCAACACATTTCCCTACTCCCTTTAATCTGATCATAAAAACAACCTGTGCATTAATAGAGATAAGTTAATGCCGAATCCTGTATATCTACATGTTAATTGATAATTAATGCCACAAATGAAGAACAAATGTTCAAAAAACAAGCAACGTCTACTTCAAATCCTACCAGATGATTCAAGTATAAAAATCCAGTATTATTAATCATATCATCGAACAAAGATGAATATACAATGAGTTTTCCACGTGTGTAGCCATATGTTTGTATGGAATTCACAACATTGGATAGTTATCAACTTTTAGCGTTAACAGACTTATATTTTATGGTATATTAATTTTCTGCACAGTTATAATAAGTGGGAATACAGTAGAAAAATAAGTAGTTTACACTTAGTGTCAAAGGTTCAAATACAATACGTGAAACAAGACGCGTGTAACTAGTAATTTTCGTTATGCGTGTTAATTTTGCATCTTTAAATAATGAATGCAATAATGATGATTTTAATTTTAGTTTCCAGACAAGATAGTGATTAATTGTTTTAAACATTTAATATACAGATCCGTCAATACAAATTATAAAAAATGAAGACAAGTTATGCAAATACCCTAAGCTAGGGAAATGTAATAGCCAATCCTAGTAAAATGAGAAATATCAGAAAAGGGAGTCTCGATAAAAAATCATGGTTAATTTATACAAATGCGGTTAATTTAAACAGACATATCAAATTTTGTTGTACTCATGTCAAATACGACTTATTTTATCCAAAATGAACTAACAGTCTCTGCATGTGTATGTAACCAATGAAACAATACGGAAACATATTTATTTTTTTAAAATTTATTTAATGCATAAAATGGATATAGAATCATCTGTCAAACCCCAAAGTTGTTTAAACTCAGAGTCAAAGGTTCAATTACAATGGGTGAAAGAAGACGTGTATAAATAGTACATTTAATTATGCGTGTTAATTTTAAGTCTTAGAACAATGAATGCAATACTGATGGTTTTAATTTTTGTCGAATCTGACAAAATCTACATACCTACAAATACTTGGGATATCTATGACCAATTAAATAGCTGTAACACTTATTAGTGATTTTTTGCTAATCGCAAAAAGAAAAAAAATAAGAAAAACAACCGGTTTGGTATTATGGACAAAAGTCATATACGTATGAGATATGATGAATAAACAAGCAACTTTAAGTGCTTTAGCTTAAAAGTAATGTTAGGGTTGAATTACCAGACAGGAAGAAAAAACACATAAAAACTGCCGAGTCAAAACCAAACCTCCTCGGAGTAATAATGAGAAAACCATGACTTCTTGGAGCAATTGAAAGAAAACAGAATATCAGTATAATTCATAACCTTAACATGCTTAGATTCAATTATAATATTAAGTGGAATATACTGGATAAAGAACGAGTAATGTACGGGACACTTATAGACTTTTTTGTTTCTATCGCTTGTTATTCCTAGATCCTAAGCAGATCTGTCATATTTTTTTATTTAATCATAATCAAAACAAACAGACTAATTCATGTCCGAATCACAATCCAGAAGCAAAGTAAAAACTTTGGAACTTAAAAATTAGGTTAGACACGTGAACTTCCACCAGGGTAGGGTAAGCACCTCCTGTTTAGCTAGCTACACCCGCCACGTGTGTAATAAAAATTGTGTGAAAGGAACAGGGAACTATGGGACGTCAAATGTATCCAGGGCAATCCTGGACACAGAGACATCAAACTTATCAACAGTACTGTGATGACGGCCATAAAACTTCTTGAGGGCTTTGATAAGCCTTGGCTTGCAATATCCTTGAGTCAACAATTGGTTTGCAAGCAGCCTGCTTCGTTGTACAAGTCCCTATAGTGGGACAGTAAAAATGACATATAACGATAAACAATATACCAATATTTGAATGTATTTTATGCTAAAATATTTTAGAAAATGGTATTTGACAGATTATTCGATTTTGTATTTAATGGAAATCAAAGTTTCGCCATAACATTACGTGACATCGCTTGCTGTTTTGGTACACTCATTTATAAATTGATGGCAACAATGTATTTAAATTAGAAATGTAATCAATCAAGACATTTCAATGTGCAAAATTGATAAGAAGAGTACTTTAACATAACAAGTTGATTCACATGCATGTATTTGTGCTCCTTAGGAGGCATCGTGTGTATTGTGCATTCTAACAGAAAATACTACAAGACTGTTTGAAATAAAATCTCTATTGGGAATTATAAATTGAACACATTTAGACCATTCATGCAGAACATTTGTAAGTGTCATTAAGCTAATTGGTTTTTAATTAATTTTGTTTAAAATTATTTCACATAATTCAATCATGAAATCAGCAACAATGTTAATTAACGTCAAGAATGATAAAAAGTCCCTAAAGCTAAATTGTTATAGTTATTTAGTTAAATTGTAAAAAAAAATTAAACAATATTTACACTATTTACGTATATTATAAACATTTTAAATGTTGGACATTACAAATACGCTGATTCTGACGGCCAATGTTGAGGTTGTTCTAATATTCTTGTCATGCAATGTTATCAGGTCAAAACTATTGCAAGGGTGAATTCGCGATATTTGTGATAAATTTCTCTAAATTAAAACACAAAAAGGTAATTTATTTAAATAGTTTTTATATCCTAACACGTAAAGTAGGACATATTAATAAGATTGCAGTAAGACTGATGGTTGATGGTGTACTTTTCAGTAAAACATAACATAGTTATAGTCGTTGAATTAGATCATTGTAAAAGTAAAGGACGATACAGTAAATGACGTTATTTTTCCTCATGAGGTAAAAAAGATAATAGTTCTTGTGTCATTCATATATAGGGCACTAGCTGGTTAACCTGTTGACAAAAGGAAATCTGAGACTAATGTTGTTTCTGCTTCATAATGTGTAAATCATTAGCATATTAACTGTTTGATGAAGTATTTTTAAAATATTGGTACACCATTTACAATTTTGGACACCACATATATGCCGAAAATATACAGTGACACTGAATTTCAAATATTGTTAAATTTCGTTTCTTCTATATAAAGAAAAGTATTCAAAGAAAACCTATGGTAATTTTTCTCCTTATTTTAAACAGACAAATGTTACATATTTCAAATGGTTGTTTTAATATTTTTAACACAAAATAAAATTACAGTAATGCACTGGTTGCAATCGATTGCGTACTTTTCTGTAGAACATAACGAAGTTATGGTCGTTGAATTAGATCAATGCAAAATAGTAAATAACACTGGTTTCCTTCAGAGGTAAAAAGGATAATATTTCTTGGGTCATTCATATATAGAGCACCAGCTGGTTAACCGTCTGCTTAAAGGAAATCTGATACTGATATCGTTTCTGCGTCTTATACTTGGCAAAGTGTAAATCGACAACTTATAAATAATTCACATGTGCTACTGTTTTCTAAATTTTTGTAACACCAATTATATCCGTTGAAAAATAAAACAGCAATGTATATTGATACAAAACTAGCAATCAAATTACATTCTTAAGAAACATTCATATCTGCTTAAGAGAGAGATTCAAATTGGAATTTCGTTTGCAATATTAATGCGCAATTTTATGACATTGAATGATTGCACTCCAAACGTCATTTTAGCAATATTTATTCCAATTGCATAATAACCATTTATCTGCTATGAGAACATTTCAAACATTTTTATCAATATATTTGTATCAAAACTAACAGTCGGTTTGAAATCCGATATTGTTGAATAAATTGATACGGTTCCTTAGATTGAAACGTTTCTAGACAAATAATGAGCATTTCCCTACATTGACTATCTTAAACATAATTTATAGATCTGAAATACACATTACAAAAATTCAAGACAAGTTATGTAATTCCCCATAGCTAGACAAATAAAAGGACCAATCCTGGTATGATAATGAATATCCGAAAAGGAGTCTCGATCAAAGAAATCACGGTTAATTTTAAAAAAAAATCCGAATTATGTTGTATTAATGTCTGGTTGTGTGGCTGACAATATTAAGAAAGGGACGCTAGGGGCGTCAAGGCAATTGTGGTGACAGACACTACTTTTGACAACTACAGTCAAATTTGCCTTTAAAGGCCACCCAAGCTTAAAGTGAAACTGGTCTTTATGGACAGGTGACCCTTATATGCAGGTTCACAAAACAAAAATAAAGAGCGATGATCGATCGAGTTAAAAAACAAAAAACAAATGCTGGAAAAAATATATTTGCACACGTTATGCTTAACTCTTTTTCAGCACATTGACCTACTCTATTGCAACCATATGTGCATTCATGGCATTCATATATAGATATAAATCATAAACACAATATGTACATTTATATGTAGATATGGTAATGCCGAAACCTGTATATCTACATGATGATTGTTAATAAATACCACAAAACCGAAAACAACTGTTCAAAAAAAGCATTATCACTATAATGTCTAGAAATTAAAAAGCAAGATCTTTTTCAGCACATATGCCTACTCCATTTCAATCTTAAACACGTATATCTGCATTCATATAGATAAGATAATAGTGAAACCTGTATATCTCCATGTTGATTGTTATCAAGGATTCTGAGAGTATTGCAAAACAATACATAGTCCCCTACCGGTCACATATTTCACTAATCCCAAAGTTTTAGGTAAAATGTACCTTATTATATGGTACAAAGATTTATAGTTATAATTTATACGTGTTGTTCAAGATGTAAAGCAAAACTTGATCATAGTAAAATAAAAAACCAGCAATGGAGTTCTCAAAAATTCATTATCTGCAAGCATGTAGAAAAAAGTGCAAAAAACTGAAATTTCATTGAATTTTTAAAGTTCAAAAGGCCATAACTCCCACAAAAACTAGTGGAATGAAACGAAACGCAAACGATCTGTAACTCATCATGGTTGACCTGCATACCAAAAAACAATTCATGAACTGCAAGCATGTAGAAAAAAAGAGCGGAAAACTGAAATTTCAGTAAATTTTCAAAGTTCAAAGGGCCATAACTCCATTAAAAATTAGCAGATGGAAACGAAACATAAACTTGATCTGTAACTTATCATGGTAGAGTCACATACCAAACATTAGTTCCATTTCTGCAAGCGTGTAGAAAAAAAGTGCGGAAAACTAAAATTTCTGTGAATTTTCAAAGATCAAAGGGCCATAACTCCAGTAAATTAGCAAATGGAAACGAAACGTAAACTTGATCTGTAACTCATCATGGTAGACTTATATACCAAAAATCAGTTCATTATCTAAAAGCATTTAGAAATAAAGTGCGGAAAACTGAAATTTCAGTGCTTGTTCAAAGTTCAAAGGACCATAACTCCCATAAAAACCAGTGGAATAAAACGAAACGTAAACTTGATCTGTAACTCATCATGGTTGACTTGCATACCAAAAATCAGTTCATTATCTTAAAGCATTTAGAAAAAAAGGGCGGAAAACTGAAATTTCAGTAAATTTTCAAAGTTCAAAGGGCCATAACTCCATTAAAAATTAGCAGATGGAAACGAAACATAAACTTGATCTGTAACTCATCATGATAGAGTGACATACCAAACATTAGTTTCATTTCTGCAAGCGTGTAGAAAAAAAGTGCGGAAAACTGAAATTTCTGTGAATTTTTAAAGATCAAAGGGCCAAAACTCCGGTAAAAAATTTGCAGATGGAAACAAAACGTAAACTTGATCTGTAACTCATCATGGTAGACTCATATACCAAAAATCAGTTCATTATCTAAAAGCATTTAGAAAAAAAGTGCGGAAAACTGAAATTTCAGTGAATTTTCAAAGTTCAAAGGGCCATAACTCATGTAAAAATTTGCGGACCAGAGTGAAACGCTAACTTGATCTGCAACTCATCATGGTAGACTCACATACCAAAAATCAGTTCATTATCTAAAAGATTTTAGAAAAAAAGTGTGGAAAACTGAGGCGTGACAGACGACGGACAGAGTGCAAACCTAAAGTCCCCTTCGGCTTTCGCCGGTAGGGGACTAATAAATGCCAAAAATATGCGTGTTAATTTTTAAATCTTTATACAATGTATGCAATAATGATGAATTTCATTTTTGTTTCTCGACAATAAAGTGATAAATTGTTTTAAACATTCAATATATAGATCTGTCAATACATATTACAAAAATTGAGAACAAGTTATGCAATTCCCTTAAGCTAGGCAAATGAAATAGCCAATCCTAGTTAGATGAGAAATATCCGAAACGGGAGTCTCGATAAAAGAAATCATGGTTAATTTATGCAAATTAGGTTAATTTAAAGAGATATTTCAAATTATGTTGTACTAATGTCAAATACGGCTTAAATACCCAAAAGTTACTGATGTGTATGTAATCCATGAAACAATAAGGAAACATATTTATAGTTTTAAATTTATTTTAATACATAATGATATAGAATCATCTGTCGAATCCCAAATTGTTTAAACTCAGTGTCAAAGGTTTAATTACAATAGGTGAAACAAGACATGTGTAACTGGTACTGTAGTTTATATTATGCGTGTTAATTTTAAGTCTTTTAATAATGAATGCAATTCGAATGATTTTAATTTTTGTCAAATCTGACAACATCTAAATACATACAAATACTTGGGTATCTATGACCAATTAAATAGTTGTAACACTTATTAATGATTTTTTCTTAATTGCAAGGTAAAACAATTTAAGAAAAACAACCGGCTTGGTACTTTGGACAAAAGTCAGTCTCGGGGCACATATACATATGAGATATGGTGAAATAACAAACCATACCTCCTGGTAGTAATAATGAGAAAACAATGGCTTCTTGAAGCAAGAAAAAGAAAAAAGAATTTCTAAACAATTAAGTATAATTCATAACATTAAATTCAGTTATAATGTTAGTGGAATATACTGGTTAGAGGAGGAGTTATGTACGGGACACTTGTAGACTTTTGTACTCCTAGAAAAACCTTCAGATCATTCGATTTCGAATCTAGCAATGGATAAGAAAGTTTTGCCATGACGTTACGAGACATCGCACTTTGTATGGGGACACTCATTTACAAAATAGGGGCACCAATACATTCCAGTTTGAAATGTAATCAATCAAGACACTAATAATGTGCAGAATTAATAAGTGGAGTGCTATGGCAAACAAGGTTGAATAATATGCATGCATTTGTGCTTTTCAGCAGGCTGTCGCAGTGTGTGTATAGCTCTATTGTGCAATTAAACAGAAAATACTACAAGACTGTTTCAAATTACGATCGCTTTCGGGAATTATAATTGAAACATATTTATACCATGCTTGCATAGCATTTGATAAATTGAACACATTTTAACCATGCATGTAGAACATTTGATAAATTGAACACATTTAGACTATACATGCAGAGCATATGTAAGTGTCATTTAGCCAATTAGTTTTTAATTTATTTTGTTGAAAATTGTTTCATAAATTAAATCATAAAATCGCCAACAGCGTTAATTAACGTAGAGGATCTGCTGCTTGTAATATTTTTTTCAGTTTAGAGACTTATTTTTGTACTTATACAAACATGTAAAATTTTTGACATCACAAAAACACATAATTACAAAAATATAAAGTGACACTGAATTTCAAACATTGTTAACTAACAATTTGATTCTTTTTTTTCAGGGAAAGTTTCGCTGTAACCTACTGTGATAATCTGTCTCCTAATGTAACATATTTCAAACTGTGTTTTTATACATTCACTTTATTCATTTATAATGACAAAATAAAATTTCAGTAAAACACTTGTTGATGGGTACTTTTCTCCAGAACATAATGTTATAGTCGATGAATTAGATCAATGTAAAAGAGTAAATAACACTGGTTTTCTTCCGAGGTAAAAAGGATACTATTTCTTGGGTCATTCATATATAGATCACCAGCTGGTTAACCAGTTTCTAAAAGGGAATCTGAGACTGATATTGGTTCTGCGTCTTATACTTGACAAAGTGTAAATCGAGATCTTATAAATTATTCACATCTGCTTCGATGTTCTTAAAATCTTGTTGCACAAATTATATCCTTTGAGAAATAAAACAGCAGTGTGTATCGATATGAAATTAGCAACAATCAAATGACATTCTTAAGAAACATATCTGCTTCAGAGAGAGTTAAAGAATGTTAGAGTGAGTGGTTTGCAATATTAATGTGCTGTGGTATGACATTGGGGTCATTGTACTGCAAACGCAATTTTAGCGATATTAATTTCAATTGCATAATAAATACATTTTCTGCTATTAGAATCAAAAACAAAGATACTAATCCATGTCCGAATCACAACCCAGAAGTAAGGTAAAATTTTGAAACAATGACGTTGGGTTCATTGTACTGCAAACGTCATTTTACCAATATTCAATCCTTGACTTGACTTAATAATATATTTTTTTTGCTGTACGAATATTTCAAAACTTTTCTTGAAATATATTTATTTAAATTTACAGTCGGTATTGTTGATAAAATCAATATGGTAACTCCGCGTTAAACTTTTATAGACAATATAACGATCAACTTTCTACACTGGCTATTTGATACATAATTTATAGATCCGTCGTTACACATTACAAAAACTCAAGACAAGTTATGTGATTTTTCCAAGCTAGACAAATAGAAGGACCAATCCTAGTAGGATGAGAAATATCCGAAAGGCAGTCACGATAAGAGAAATCACGGTTAATTTATACAAATAAGATTCATTAAAACAGATATTTCAACAAATTGTTTTCCTTATATCAAGTTGTATGACTGGCAATATTCAGATATTTTTCATTTTTACTTACTTTTCAAATGGAGAGAAAATCTGTTTTTTACATTTTAGATAGGGAATTTACCAAAATTTGCAAACCAAAAACAAATATACTAATTTATGTCCAGACCACAATCTAAAAGCCAAGTGAAAACCTTCGTGATTCATTGATATTTGTGATAAGTTTTTCTCTCCATTAAAACACAAAAATGTAATATATTTTAATGATGTATTTCATATCTCCAGTTAACACTCTAACTGGGACATAAGGTACCGGTTGGTGGCGTATTTCTCGGTAGAACATAACAAAGTTATAAATGTTGGATTAGATCAATATAAAATTAAAAAAGATATAGTAAATAAAGCTGTTTTCCTTCCAAAGTAAAGAGAATAATATTTCTTGGGTCATCCGTATATAGAGCACCAGCTGGTTAACTTGTTGCTAAAAGGAAATCTGATACTAATATCGGTTCTGCTTTATACACTTGACAAAGTGTAAATCGAAGCTTATAAATTATTCACATGTGCTACAGTGTTCTTAAAATTTTGTTGCACAAATTATATCCCGTAAGAAATAAAACAGCAATGTTTATCGATATAAAATTAATAACCATAAGGCATTCTTAAAACATCAGCATTTCAAAAAAAGCGTTTAAGAATGGTACACCGAGTGGTGTGCAATATTAATGTGCGATGTTATGACATTGGGACCATCATATTAGAAACGCGGTTTAAGCAATATTCGAACAACTTGCATCATAACCATTTTTGTCTGCTATAAAAACATTTCAAAAAGTTTTATCAATATATTGGATAAAAACTTACTGTCGGTCTTAAATCCGGTATTGTGGAATAAATTGTATTGTGGAATAAATTGATACGGTTCTTAGTGTGAAAAGTTTCTAGACAATATAATGAACACTTCCATACATTGACTTTTTTAGACATATTTTATAGAACCGTCGATATACATTAAAAAAACTCCAGACTAGTTATGCAATTCCCCAGAGGTAGACAAATGAAAGGACCAATCCTAGTTAAATGAGAAATATCCGAAAGGGAGTCTCAATAAAAAAATTACGGTTAATTTATTCAAATACGGTTAATTTAAATATATATATCAAACTGTGTTGTACTGTTGTCCAGTTGTATTACTTACAATATTCATATTTTAATTTTTGGTTTTCACTTACAAAATATAAACTTTCCGAATGGTGAAACAATTAGCTTTTTTACTTTTTACGGTTGGTACGGGGTATCCACAACTTAGTTTTACAACACCGAATATATGGAATAGATACACGGATTTTGTCCATGTCTTCCTTATAATGATGAATACAAATGCCTCCAAACTCACATGGTTCTTTTATTTTTAATACATATTGTTCATTTTTGGGATATAACTATAATTTCCTGCTCTAAGTATATATCAAATATTTTCATCAACATGTTTAAAAAATACCAATAGGTCTTAAATCCGGTATTATTGATCAAATTGATATTGATATGGTAACTCCACGTTAAACCTTTCTAGACAAGATAACGATCAACACATTTACTATTTTAACCATAATTTATGTATCAGTCAATGAACATTACAAAAACTCAAGTCAATTTTTCAAGCTAGACAAATCAAAGGAACTAATCCTAGTAAGATGAGAAATATCCGAAAGGGAGTCTCAATAAAAGAAATCACGCTTAAGTTTTACAAATATGATTAATTTAAACAGATAGTGCAAATTGTGTTGTCACGTTGTGTGACTTGACAATATTCAAATATTAGGCCCCATCAATTTTTAGCATCTTAGATTAAAAATGGCTATTTACGGGTGGTTGCAATGAACGCTATTTTCTAGGCATTGAAATCTATTATATCGATCTACAGTTTAGATACAAGTCGAACAGCCTCGATTTTCAGTATCATGTAACTGTTTATTAGGGTTAATCAAACTGTTTGTTAGGGTTAAATAATATATATTTGAGTCCCTTTGATAAAATGGAGACCAGTGTTTCAGTACCCTTAAAGACACCATCACTCATAAATTCACACAAATCGTGGAACTTATAACGTATATAAGAACTATATATTCACTATCATCTTGCAAAACTCGCGCTTAACATGACACTTAGGATCAACGTATCGTCACTGCTAAAACCATTTTATACCACTCACGCAAAACATGACACTTAGAATCAATACATAATCACTCCTAGAGCCAGTATCTCCCCACAATATAAAACTTCGGACCAATGTGTAATGTATCAATCTTAAAGTTATCATCAATTTCATGCATACTGGAACATATGACAATGATAATTATTACAATTATAAAAACAATCATTATCTTGAGTATTTATCAAAAACACATATACCAGTTCACGTCCAAATCACAATTTATTAACATTTTTACACTGATCAAACATAGATCACTGATAAATTTTGTGAAATTTAATTTTAGTGACGGGTCTATCGTTAGTAATGACAACTTCATCAACAAAGTTTAGTTTAGGTGAGTAATGGTGTTTGACGTCCGAGTCAAGAAAATTTCACGTACGAGACGTCGCGAGCTATTGACGAATGTACGATGCGCTAATGGCATTATACAGCAGGGTTCTTTATCGTGCTAAGCCCAACGTAAAACGGGACCTCGTTTATTTTAAGTTCCCATCCGAAAGAATCGCGACTTTCATTTCGTAATGCCGAGTGCTTGGCGAAAAAATTTATCACTAAAAATCAGTTTTAATAAAACACTCGTGGGCTATAAAAATCGTGCAAATATGATTATCAAAGACACAAAAACACATTAGCACTTTCGTATATCACACAATTGTATGTTTTTACGGCGGCATTCCATCAAATAATCTATCGTACAGGTGTGTACATATATCTGCTCACAGGAAAGTGATGAACACTTTGTATAGAAGATGAAAATCTTAATTTATATTTGATTAAGCATTTTACAAAATGGTCGTCAGTTTTATTGAATAATATTCGTGAACGCGCTTTAACATTTATCACCATCGCAACATAAACACGTTTCATTAGTATATAGTCAAACTTAGGAATATAAATTTTATTCGATTGTTTCAAAAATGAATGCGAGAAACCCATACCAAGGGGGTTACAAGATTGAAATAAAACATACGTTAATGTCGTGAAATATCCTTGCGTCTCTGTTTGAGATTTAATTAAGTAAAAGTATAACAACTTTATCTGTTTTACTAAAATATCTTCAAAATGATGGATATTATTCAATTTTAAGTTATGGTAAAATTGTTTTGACAAGTGGTCGTTTTTAAACATACACAATCTTTCAAACTTGTTTCTCTGCCATCTGTAAACAAGGCATCTTGTGCACAACATCAAATTTCTACTGATTTCTAAAATAAAAATGTTCTAGCTTGGCGTTGCTGATAATGTGACTGGATTTTAATAATATAGATCCAAATATAACTTTATATGGAAAGTCCAAAGGTAAACATAGTTTCAGGTAGCAATATATAATTATGTCTCTATTTCAAAAAACACATGACAAGATAATGACAACCTAGCAATATCCTTGAACAAAATGCACATCTTTGTAACTGATAATACACATAAAATCAACTTAGGACACATTACGTAAACTGGTAAATCTTCTCTAGAAACACATGATGTTCACATGAAAAAAACCCAGCGATAATTGGAAAGTGATGTAACCAGTAGATAAATATTGTTTTACTGGAACACTTTTGAGGCATGAAGATCAATCAGATAAACACGTTACAAACACACTTCATTATCTACATAAGTAGGGATTCTTCTACGGTATATTTCCGTTTATTTCTATCATAAAACCAATGATATGCTTGTTTGCTCAAATATATTTACGACTGAAAGTTTCATCAAATAATGATGAAAAGAATATTCTTTCCTTTTTTATAATTGCTTACTTTTTAGAAACAGCCAACGTAACTATTTAGAAATCTCTATACTATTGAAATAGATAAACCCGGTATACTTTGAAACTTTAAATCTCGGACCATTATCTTGTAAGCGTTTTCCTTCAAGCCTTCCTTATCGATCTTCAATTTAGTTATAAGTCGAACAGCTTCAACTTTTAGTATTATTTAACTGTTTGGTTTAAAAATAATATATATTCGAGTCGTTTGATACAATGATGATCAATGTGCACTAGCACTCTAAAAATATTTCTCATAAATTTGCACACAAAATGGCACTGAGTATGTGGTATCACAATAAAGTCACTATCATCTTGCAAACTCGCACACAACATGACACTAAGAATCAGCGTATCATCTTTGCTAACCATTATAGATCACTCACACACAGCATGACACTTAGAATCAATACATTATCACTCTTAGAGGTAGCATTATCTCACAGAAAATGACACTTTTGATCAATGTATCATCAGTGTAAAGCCACTATCACCATACCATCCAACTTAACTTTAAGATGTCATATCGGACCAATATGTGATGTATCACTCTTCCAATCACCATCACCTCATACATACTAGGGTACATGATACATGATCAGTATTACCATTATCAAAATCGACACCATCTTGCCCAAATTCAAGTACTTTATTAATGAAAAGACACATATTAGTCGATAAGTTTGATGTCTCTGTGTCCAGGTTTGCCCTGGATATATTTGACGTCTCATATTTCCATGTTCCTTTCACACAATTTTGATTACACACGTGGCGGGTGTAGCTAGCTTAACAGGAGGTGCTTACCCTTTCGGAGCACCCGACCTCACTTCCCAGGTGGAAGTTCACGTGTATAACCTAACTTGTCAGTTCCAAAGTTATTACTTTGCTTCTGGATTGTGATTCAGACATGGATTAGTATGTTTGTTTCTGATTACAATTTATGAGCACTTCGTGACTGATACAACAAGATAAAACACTATGAGCACAACAACTAAAATTTAATTTTGTAACGCGTCTGTTGTCAGCAATGACAACTCTATCATCAAAGTGATGTAATCACTTTGTAAATATCAGTTTTTTAAAGCACCTGTAGGGTATCGTGCAAATATAATTACCTACGATGCAATTTGTTTTACCACATTACGTGTTTTGTTTACAATGTGTATTCCAATCCAGTGGTCTATTGTAAAAGTTTGTACATGTATCTGCACAAAAATGATATGAACGCGTTGTTTAAAAAATTTTTTAACATAAAAAACGATGAACACTTAATCCTCATCACTTTTAAACTTTCAAAATGATAACTGTTTAAAATCTCGAAGTTATAGTATATTGCTTTTGAACACATGATCTGTTTTTAAATCACACTGCGTCTTTCAAACTTGTTCCTACGTCACATAAAACAAAAGTCTTTTAAAAACTTGTGCACAACATCAAATTGTGTTATAACTAAATTCATGAACTACAATTTTTTTAGCTTCATGCCATTGTTGATAATATAACTGAATTGTAATAATATGGATCCAGGACATCAGAATATCTGAAAATTCGAAAGGTATACATAGTTTCAGGTAGCAATATATAATTATGCCAGACAACTCAAGACAAGATAATGACCACCTAGCAGTATCCTTGAACATAATGTTTAACTTTTTTGTAACTGCTAATACACATAGCACCGATTTCGGACATACAACGTAAATCTTATACGCTTCTCTTATCTGGGAACCCATGACGTTCACAAGAATAAAATAACGATACTAGGGAGGTGATGTAATCAATGGGTAAATATTGGTTTTACTGGAACACGTTTGAGGTATGAAGATCAGTCAGATAAACACGTTACAAAAACACTTTATTATATTGCTAGTAGGGACTCGTCTATGGTATATTTGCATTCATTTTGTTATATAACCATTGGCATTATTCTTTGCTTTATTTTATTTACGACTTGAAGTTTCACCAAATAATACATCATGTTTAGAATTGCTTGCTTTGGAGAAACAGCCAAGATATTTACTTTTAAATCCCCGATACTCTATACTGTTGAAATAGATATACTCTGTGGTGTAAAATGTTATAGTAAAATGTTTTGACAAGTGATCGGTTTTTTAAGTTACATCTTCTTTCAAACTTTTTTATTTGTCATCTGTAAAACAAAACAAGAAATTGTGTTTCGAATAATTTCTGGAATTTCTATAGAAACGAAATAATGTTTTCTTTTTGTTATGGATGTGTAAAAAATTGGATATTATTCGTACTGAATAATAATCTAGATGTAGCAAGTAAACTTTTAGCGTCGCTATGGCGTAGGGATTCAAAAGTCTCAGTGCGTCGTTCTTAATAATCTGCCAATCCACCCACGCAAAAATAACAGAAACGATCTGACCGATTAAAATGCTTAACGATCGACAGTTTAAATTTTCTAAAATAGCACATCATATACATATATTTATATTTATAATTGCTAACTTTTGAAGAAACAGCCAAGGTAACAGCTTTCAAATCCTCTATGCTATTGAAAAAGATATAATACCTTGAAACTTCATATCTCTGATATTGTTGTTAAGAAAATAATTATGTTTATATGTCTAGAAATTAGCTGAAATTCATTTTGTATATTAGAATTTGATCAAACGATAATTATTACATTCATCTATCAAAAGTAGTGTCTTTGATATGACACCATTGGTCTCATAAACATAACTAATTAAGGCTTATTGTGTATAGTGATTGTTCTTCTCAACCAGGTATTCAATATATATCAAAAACAAAATATTCAAGGACAAAAACACGAAAACTACAGACACATACGAATTAAAAAGCGACTTGATTTAACACTGGATATATGCATATCAAAAACAAACAATACAATCTATGTTCAAACCACAATTAAAGTGAAAACTGTGATAACTGACAAATTAAGTTAAACACGTGAACTTCAACCTGGGAGTGAGGGTGGGTGCTCGAGACGGGCAAGCATACATGATAAAGTTGTACTATTGGTCCACAGGACATGCACATACTTTTATCTGTATCCTTCAACAATCAAGGGTGACGATTGATGTTATCACTGACAGGTTCTGTAGAGCTGGGTGGATATTAAATACTAGTCCTTTGTTTATAGACCTTTCTTGAATCGCATTGCATTTTTGTATTATATTATCCAACCAACATCCTCTAAACGTTTTAGATTAAGCAGACGACAGCAGAATTTAACCGGAAATGCGTAGGATTTCATTTTTAAATCTTTTATTGCTTGCCATAGATTTACGTTTCCGTTTGTTTTATAATTTATAATCCTGCTTTCAGAGAATGTAAAATTATCACATCCCTTTCGGATATTTCTATCTTATCATTAGAATATAATGATGACTTTGACAACCAGATTGCTTTTAATCCAAATCTTAATTTTTATAATTGTGTATCACGTCGAGGAACTTAATGTCATTACTATTCAAATTCTATCTTTTTTATTCATCGTTCCAACTGTCTCAGATTATACAGTTTCTTTATAAACCGGACATTAGTATTGTTATATGTGTCACCATGGTGCCAATATATACAACATGTATAAGCAAGCCCTTTTCAATTTTATGTAAACTGAAGTTTGTTCAATTTTATCAATCTATCCATTGACTACAAAGTTCATTGAAGTCTTTCTAATGGAAGATGTTTCTTGTATTTCTCACTTTTGTAAGTATTTGTCTTTTTCTGATAGATTGAGAAGAGTAATGGTGTTTTACGCCGAGTCGAGATTTTCTCACTTAATATTGAGGCGGTCAGCTCTTGGATGATTCGGGTCTGGAAACTTAGTGCCTGTAAAAAACTGATAAGCAAACTGACAAACGTTCTCACGCTGACTCTGCAACATTTGAATCTGGGCTGTTAGTGGCGCTGTAATTCAAACGAGCTTTAGAATACTCGGCAACCAAGATACTCTTATTCTGATGAAGTATTTAAAAACTGTCATATTATTCACTTTTCTCGAATACTACTTGTTCGATTTTGATGAAACTTCAAATGGAGGATCGATCAGTGGTTTGTGTAGATATGCTTTTTTATATTCCTCGTATGGTTGCTGGTTACATAATCAAATAAAGGACAGTGTTTGATTTAAATTTGGTACTCGAGATATTGTTTCAAAACCTTGTTTGCTACAACTTAGTGTTTAAATTTTAAGTCCCAAATCAACTAGTCCATGAGTAATTACAAAATATCTTCGAAATGACAAGGTAAATTGTTAACCGTTTTAACCAGCTGTTGGGCGGACAAAAATTAAGCGAATTCAATCTATACTGTTATTAATCAGAACATATTTAAAATGCTTATTGCGGCAGCACTCCATGTTGAATGATAGGTTTCTGGTAATCCATATACATTTTATTGACTGTGTTATCCAATTCTTAAATAAATCATCAAAAATTGTAAACGTAAACCCTTAAAACGTCTCTGAAACCAGCGATAAACTGTCTAAAAAGAAGCAAAACTACTTTCTCCAAAGATAAAATCGGATAATTGACATTTATTTGGTAAAACAGTGGTTAATAAATTAGTATTTATGTAATTTTCTCTATCTCCGAGCGGGTTTCAAGAAATAGATTACCTGTTGTTTTGATTCTACTACGTCAAATTGGAATTTTAGGACTGTCACGATATGTGGTTATTTACAAATCCAGTTTATTAGAGAGTCCATGACGGTATAGACGGTGGAATCAATGCTTATTTTAATAACCTTCAACATAATTTTGTTTGCACGATTGAATTGCATTCATTACACAGTATGTTTTCAATAAACTGGAAAACCATACCAAACAAACATTTTTAGGCCTGTTCCTCACCTGAGTTACATAACCGTCCTTAAAGATACAGGCATTATTATCAATTGTGAATTCGTATATCACACTTTTATGTGCATAATTGAATTACATTAATTTTAAATACATTTTGAACCAATAAGTGTAATAACATACATGAACAATCTGAACAATTTTGTCCGTTGGCTGTACATCAATTTCAAACAATTTTCATTGGTAGCTTATAAGAGATGTGTGAAATTAAAAAAAATAATAATAATCTTATCCAAGAAATTTATATATATATGTATATATATTATACACTTAAAACAATATATCTGTCATATGCTACTTTTGAATGTATTATTTTATAACACTTCAAAAGTTGCACTTGGGATAGCTATATTTCTTCAAAGTGATTCAAAAAGAAGGGCTGAAAAATTATGAAACTACTCGGTTATCAAACACTGGTAAAGCTTGATGGAATTCTGTATGATTTTTGTACACATTGGTAATAAGATACGAAATTATTAGGGGCATTTTCCCCATTATTTCAGTTTTTGAATCTGCAAGTATATAATACGAAATTATTAGGGAAATAATATTTTTTAGTTTTTTTTATTTCAGTTTTTGAATATTCAGATTACACGAAATTAATAGGGGCATATTTTTAGTATTTTATCTTCATTACAATTTTTTGAATATGTATGTATGTAGTGTTTTTGTGGTATTCTAGTAGCATTTATTTTACATTAAGTATACTAAGTCGGATATTCAAATTGTAAAGAGTCATTCAAAATTTTTTATATCCTAGAATATTATTATTCTATCAAATTTACAATGTTTCATATGTCATGCAGTTTGGCCTGTCGGAAGTTTAACACTAAGTTAACGAATTAGTGCCGAATCTCGGCCCCTCATTAGTTTTATTTCGGCAGCTGTTAAGCTTTCGACAACTCTGATCTGTACATGGTGATATCGTTGTAAAATTTCAAAAAACACTAATGTGGTACAAAACCAAGCAGAAATTAATAGTTTTATTATGTCCTTAGTATATGTCTTCTTTTATATCTAAAAGTACAATTGCACTTTAGTGGGTTTTATGGCGTATTGCTGATATCAGCGTATTTTATTCTTTATATACCGGCATTACCGCAGACTCACTGGGACAAATAATGAGACAGAATGCAGCTTTAAAACCAAAGATAAATGTCTGGTTTGATTAGAGAAATATATAATTATCATTAAATTATGTAAAACGGGTAGTCAGTATTCAAACAAAACCCTGTAATTACAATTATTTATGGACTTTGCTAGGTACTTTTAATCGAAATTTCTCTTTTTGTATCATTTGGTAAAAGTTTTATGTATAAAATCGTGTTTGTTCCTAGAATTTTTGTTTGTCATGTGTTTATTTAGTTAAAAGTTCCGTATGTTGTTGTTTTTTAAATGGCGGCAATTTCATTGTACTTTAAGAATTATGAAACAACATAGATAGAAATGAAGTGTTACGTATATGTCCTTATTCCTTTCTTGTTTTTACTTGCTTTGATTGTTTTATTTTTCAATTTAGAGATATTCCCATTGTACTTAAAGATTATAAAACATGAAACGTTGTGCACTTAAATTTGCATTGCCTAAATGTATATTCACGTTTTGATATGTGTTGTAATTTGTAAACAATAAATCGCAGTTTATTAGGAAATGGATGCTTGAAACATCGCATTATTTATCCGCCCATTAGGAATAAACAGAATATCAACTTCGTAATCGCCAGTAAAATGTCATTTTCCATTTGTCTTGATATTAAAATTGGAATAACACAGGAATTACTCAAGGTGATTGCTCTTTTTTAAACATAAGATAATAGTATCAATTCATAATAAAGTGATTTAAAAATTACTCATGAAATATTATAGCCGTTTGAATAGCACTGTCCTCATGGTTTGTTTTTAATTTAATTTTTCTTTCATTTATGAAAATATCGATGAGTATCTGTTCGATTTCAAAGATTTTGCTTCTTTGAAGATACAATGTATTCTTAGCACAACGTTGAGTTAGGTGTACGTACATTTCCAATATTTTCAACATCATATTTTTTCTAAAAACAAACAATATGTCTTAAATTCTATATTATTGATAAAATTGATAGGTTCCTCATAGATTCGTCAATACGTATATATTACATAATCTGATGGACATTATTTTGTATTATGTTTATGACGCTCAGTCTGTTTCAATCGTGTCTAACTCTAAGCATTCTCCGAAGCGGCAACAGGTGGCCTACACTTTTCGAACTGTACAGAGGTGCCTTTAGAGTACACAGAGGCACGGGACCTTGGTTTTGATTTTTGTCCGAAAAAAACTACTGAGTAACGACCTTTTTACTGCTGTAGTATGAGCAAATGTTCTAGTAAGCGAAGAATATCAGAAAAGAAGAGAACTTTCGGTCGATTGATACTAATATTTCAAATTTGTTGTACTTATATGAAGTTGTTTGACTGACAAAATTGAGATAATAAAGACACTAGAGCTACACTTATATCACTGGTCTTATTTTGATTAAAACAATGACCATATGATATTTTTTCCTTTACTTTAATCCTTATCAATTTTAGATTCTCCACGAAGTATCAATCAAAAAGAAAGATAATAATCTATGTCCAAATCACATTCCCAAAGCTAAGTAAAAAGATTGTAACAGACAGATTAGGTTTAACACATGAACTGCCACCCCTCCAGTTGTGTAATCACAATTGAGAAAGAAAGGAAAGAGGCGTATATATTTTCTCTCTTTGTCTAAAACTCAACTATTAGCATGATTATCTGCTTTTACGACGAGCGGCATCATCAAATTAAACATATACTATTTAAAAGTATTTACATGCAAGTGGTTGCAATCATCGCTATGTTATAGGCATAATCATTCAAATCTACCCTATGTATCTACAATATAGTTGTGAGCCAACAGCCTCCACTTTCAATATCATGTAACTGTTTGTTCAGATATATTTGAGTCTATGATCAACTGAAGATCAATGTTGCATCACTCTTAAGGGAACCATCACACAATTCGACGCATAATATGTCACTTAAGGTATAGTATCACTACATATACACCATCATCTCGCAAAAGCTGGCGCACAACATGACACTTAGGATCACTGTATCATCACTGGTAAAACCATTTTATACTACTCACACACAACATGACACTTAGGATCACTGTATCATCACTGGTAAAACCATTTTATACTACTCACACACAACATGACACTTAGGATCAATACATAATCACTCTTAGAGGCATCATCACCCCACACAAATTGACACTTAGGGTCAACGTATCATAAGTATAAAGCCACCATCATCGCATTCATATTTAAGTATGAAACCTCGGATGAATGTGTGATGTATCAATCTTAAAGTTATCATCGATATCATGTATACCATGACATATGACAATGATCAGTATTACCATTATTAAAACAATCATCCTCTCGCCCAAATTCAAGTACAATATTTATTAAAAAACAAACAAAGAAGCCCATGTCAAAATCTTAATTTATGTTTATCAAACAACATATATCACCGATAAAATTTTGTAAAATTTAATTTTGTAACCCGTCTGTCGTCAGCAATGACAACTTCATCAGTGGTGTAATCAATGTGTAAATATCAGTTTTAATAAAACACTTGTATAAAAACATTAATAAAATACTTGTATAAAAACATTATTATCAAAGATAAAAACACAGGTTTTAGCACTTTAGTATATCACACAATTGTATGATTGATTTTTTAGAGGGGTATAAAATGTGTAGGCGGACTGGCAAAATCTTACACCCAATTTTCAATGATCTATATTTCAATAAATGTCCATTGGATTCTTATAATATTTATACATAATATCAGGCATGACCTCAAATTTTAAAATATATTTTTGATTTTTAAAATGTTTTGATATTTTTGAAGTTATTACAAAAAACATGGGCTACACTTTTTTCAATCGGTAAAAATTCATCCGAGGCAGGATGACACAATTTTATCACCCAATTTTCATTGATCTATATTTCAATAAATATCTATTGGATTTTTATAATATTTTTTACATAATATTGGGCATGACCTAAATTGTTTAAATATATTTTTGATTTTAAAAAATATTTGATATTTTTGAAGTTATTAAAGAAAATACGGGCTACACTTTTTCCAATCGGTCAAAATTCATGCGAGGTAGGACGAGTGAGCTTTGAACATTGATCGATATCTCTCCACATAATTATGCTTGCCTATTAAATTTGTCAACAAATACGCGGTGGATATATATCTTTAATAGCAACAAATGGTATTTCCTATAATGGAGTGGTTTTCCTTTTATAAGTGATTGTTTGTGACAGTTTATTTTTCTTTAATTGCAATAAGAACGCCGCCATCTTTGATCAAGGCACGACAGGTTCACCATTACACAGGAGGGATTTACAGAAAAATAACTCATGGCGTCGTACTTATAGAACAATCAAATGTCACAAACAATCGGTTATAAAAAGAAAACCACTGCATTATAGGAAATAGCATTTTGTAGTATCAAAGATACATATCCACCGCGTATTTGTTGCAAATTTTAGTAGGCAAGCATAATCATGTGAAGAGATATCGATCAATGTTCAAAGCTTACTCGTCCTGCCTCGGATGAATTTTGACCGATTGGAAAAAGTGTAGCCCGTATTTTCTTTAATAACTTCAAAAATATCAAATATTTTTTAAAATCAAAAATATATTTTAAAAATTTAGTTCATGCCGGATATTATGTCAAAATACTATATAAATCCAATACATAATTATGGAAATATAGATAATTGAAAATTGGGTTGTAAAATTTTGTTATCCTGTCTCGGATGAATTTTGACCGATTGAAAAAAGTGTAGCCCATGTTTTTTGTAATAACTTCAAAAATATCAAATATTTTTTTAAATCAAAATATATTTTAAAAAATTGAGATCATGCCCAATATTGTGTGAAAATATTATAAAAATCCAATAGATATTTATTGAAATATAGATCATTGAAAATTGGGTGTAAGATTTTGCCAGCCCGCCTACACATTTTATACCCCTTCGATTTTTACGGGGACATTCCATCAAATAATCTATCGTTCCAGTGTGTACATATCTCTGCTTAAAGCAAAGTGATAAACGCATTGTTCAAGAGTTTGCCTTAACACCAATATGGCCTGAACCTAGGTTTTGTTTATTTTTCCAGTTACGAGAATTTTTATTAGCTAAACTAAGCCAAAGGTTTAGCTATTGCAATCTATCGTTGTCTGTCGTGTGCCTTGCGTCTTTACTTTTTAATCATCTAAAAACTACTTGGCTAATTTAATAAAATTTTCCTGGGTAACAGGCTTTCAGAATGGCTGCCGTCTGAAAAGTCCACAGGTTAACATAGTTTCAGGTAACAATATATAATTTTGTCTCTATGTCAAATAACTCAAGACAAGATAATGACCACCTAGCAATATCCTTAAATATAATGTATGTCTTCTTTGTAACTGATAACACACATAGCACCAATGTTGGACACATACGTTTCTCTAGTAAATCTTCTCTGGAAACCCATGACGTTCACATGAATAAAACAGCGATAGTGGCGAAGTGATGTAATCAATGAGTAAATATTATCTTTACTAAATCACTTTTGAGCCATGAAGATCAATCAAATAAACACGTTACAAAAAATCGTTTTATTGATAGTAGGGAATTTTCTACAGTATATTTCTGTTTATTTTTGTTATGTTACCATGATATGTTTGTTTGCTTCAATATATTTACGACGTTTCATCAAAAATTGATAAACAGAATATCCCTTTTCATAATTTATTTCGTTTGAAAAACAGCCAAGGTTACTATTTTGAAATCCCTATATTATTAAAATATATATACCCTGTATATTTTGATACTTTAAATTTCTGAACACTAACTTGTAGGTGTTTTTCCTCACTTTTTCATATCATGTAACTGTTTCTTCGTTTAAAAATATATGTGACGCGCCACGACAAAAGGTACAATTCGGCATATTTTTCGAAAATGAGATTTTTACTGAAATTAAATGTTCCTAATATAAATAATCAAAATCCAAAATTTTATGTTTGTATGACATTTATAAGTATGGTAATTATGACGTCAAACCAGGCATGGGGCGAATTACATTGCAATGTAATGCATTACATTACAATTACTTTGGCAAAAGTAGCATTATATTACAATTACAATTACATGTATTTTGGAAAGTAATGCATTACATTACAATTACTTTACCAAAGTAATGCATTATATTACACATTACATTTCATAAAGAATCCAAACATATAAATACGATATGTTTCGGATTCAGAATTTGAAATTGAAATTTTGGGTTCTTTTTCTATAAAGTTCTTATGTTTTGATTTTCAACTGTTGAGAACAGGAGTATATATAGTCAATAAGTGTATGTATAGATTCTTTTTGCTTTGGGTCATTCAACTGATATTTCTGCTGTTTACCAGTAGATTTTACAAAATTTGTCAAAGTTGATTGTTCATCTATGTCAGGCTTTTTATTATCTAAATATACATTTCTGTTTTACTCTAAAAATTAAGAAGAAAAAACAGAGATGCTGTAAGGAATTTTTTCATATTATATGTTTTTATTTTTTATTTTTATTTCATTCACTGAATGTTTCTTAATTACCATTAAATCAAAACAGTAAAAGGAGTTGATAGGTATACAAACTAATTAGTGGTATTGTCAGGTGTAAATTATAAACCATACGTAACAAATAACTTCTTTAATCATTAAAGATAGGTTACCTTAATAGCATATAAAAAGGATTAAAAAATCAATCTCTTGTAAAAATAAAATTGTTTTCATCACAGGTTATCAGTTAAAGCAAAATTACAAATTATTGTAGTTACTGGCCCCGGTTTCACAATCATTCCTTAGCTAAGATTTTCCTTAACTTAAATCTTGCAAAATTTCAAATCTTCATAATTTTGTTAATTGTCAAGATATGCAGGAATATAAGGTGTTATATTTAAGATCACATCAAGATTAACACATATGCATTAGTTTTGACAAAAATATTCATCAATAGTTTCAAAAAGAGAGTACCACAATTTGCTAAATTTAAGTTAAGGAAAATCTTAGCTAAGGAATGATTGTGAAACCGGGGCCTGAAACTTATATTTAGATATGTTGCAAATTTTGATGTGATCTTTAGACTTCCCGATAGTACTAAAACAGCATTTGCATTTTGCTTTAAAATGTATTTTTATCCTTTACATTTGTTGGAAATTCAAAATGATCTGAAGTATACTAACTTTTTAGCATTTTATATAGTTTTAGTACATGTATTAAGGTTGAATGAAATAAATCATTAGTTTGACAAATTAACAGTTCAAAGTTACAATTTTTCTAGACATCAATTTTCATATTTTATATTAGGGGAAAAAGTAGCCTGTAGGTACTTACTAGCCCTGAATTGTAATGGTAATAATATCTAACATTTAATACAGAGAAGTAATGCTATGTAATGCCATGTAATGCTTAAATTACATGCATTTTTGTCTATGTAATGCATTACATTACAATTACATGTAATGCAAAAATTAAGGCATTACACATTACATGCATTACTTTGAGAAATGTAATGCATTACAGGGCATTACAATTACAAATTAGCATTACCCCATGCCTGCGTCAAACATGTTGCACAAAAAGCAGTAAAAATCCCAATTACGTCATATAATCTTCTATTTGACGTCAAAACTTTATTCCTCATTAGGTCGTGGGCACGTTACGTCTTGGAATTGGGGGCGTACAAACGGTCTAACATATTTATAGAGATAGTTTTGTCTTGTTGTGCTTAACCCTGATGCTTGCATAACAGTTGGCTGGTTATTTCTGTCAAACTGAGCCAGTGGACGTTTGTAGATGACAACGCGGTGTTCATTTGCTCCAACTTCTTTTTTAATATAAACAACTCCTGGATCTTCATCTGTAAATCTGAAGTGTTGATACTGTTGTAAACCCTTGATAGCTTTATAATCGGTGGCAAAAAAAGTTTTCCAGTTAAACCACCGCCACTGATAACTGCCATCTTCATTGCGATATGTCACCGAAGTGTTGGATACACTTGACTTGTTAACTAACTGGGCTACATGCTGAATAGTATCTGCGTCATTCCGTCTATAATGTTTCTTTACATGGGCAAAACCGCTATCAATAAGACACCTGAAACATAAAAAGTTATGACTAGAGTCTGAATTAAAAAATCACTGATTCTATAAATATTGAGGGAGACTGTTTGTTTTAGTAATTAATGTTTCTTAGACAATTTTAAACTACACATTAATAAACGTACACAAATTAATTCTCCGGATTAATTCTGCTATATTTTGTTGATAAAATAGAATTCTTCAACCTATGAAAAACTATATTCAGATCGCCAGAAGTTTACATGAGACTTTGACTGTTGTTTCCTTTATTTACAATATTGTCATATACCATTTTTTTAATGCATTTTATGATTAAATTAAAAAAATGGTATATGACAATATGGTCATTATTGATATCTGCATCGTACAACATCTTAAATATAAATACAAGTATACCTTGCATGTCCTGCTATTTGCATCATGTACGTGATTTGTTTGTGGAGCCCCATCATCACCCGCCAGCAAAGGTACGCCATTACATATTTGTTTTTATTTTGCCCTGTGTTGAAAGTAAAACAAAGATAATATTTTTCAAAAAATATCTAATTGAACACGGGGTATTGTTGTGTTCATCAACAAGATTGAGTGTAGTTTATAATAAAAAAAACTATATCCCTTTCCATGGAAAGGTCTACATGTACCAGCTATCGCTCACTCGCCAGAAAATTACGGAATTTAAAATAACGAAATAAGAAAGATGAGTGCATGTAACAAAATTCATATAATAGATTTTAATATTCAATACCTCCACAGTTGTCAGCATGAATACCACATTCTTTTTCCCCATAGCCAAAGTTGTGAAATGAATGGTGTATCATTGAGATTACTGCATTAGGCCCATGTGAATTCGCTCCATCTTCTCCTGAAATAAGTTAAATTGGGGTACAATATTAAAAAAATACTTTGCTACTATTTTGCTTTAAAACGGAATACTTCGCTTTTGTTTCGCTTTTATCCAGAAATTGACCCTAACTGTACATGTTATGATGGCATATAATTTGCCGTTTATATTTATTTATTTATTTCATTATTTTTTTTTAAATTGTGGTTCTCATTATCAAAATTCAACTAGCTAATTAAACAGATTTGTAACATATTAGTTATTTGGTACTGAAAGCATAATAAATACATGACATTTGTGTAAATTTCATGGTTGAGAGAGAGAGATATATATATATACCTATAGTCTGGCTCTCATCAAACAGGTAGTTATATTGCATTGGTACACCATCTAATCGGACTCCAAATAAGAACACTTTTAAAGGTGACACGAAGTAAATAGGACCCATTTGTCTTGAACTGTGAGGAATAGTCAAGTTTTTTGAAAAGTCAAAGGTATAATGCATTTTCTTGTAGCATGTTGAAACAGGTGGTATAACTCCAGGTGGTCTAACAACTCCGTGAAGCTCATCCAGTGACTCTCTTATGCATGTTGCATATACAGTACGCTCTGTCTGACATTTCTCAAGATGTATTTTGAATTCAGAAGTTGAAACGAGCTTGTCTTCGTCAGACGTGGCATCCTGGATACGTCTACGAAAAATCTCACATTTCTGACAAACATCGTCACGGGGTGTACTAATCTTTATATGCGGACAGCATTTTAGCCATATGTCCTTAAAGGATGACAGTCCTACAGACCTGTCATTAGAATTTGAACATGCTTCCTCATATATGTGAAAAATATTCAGTTTGGTGTCAGAACACGGAAGAAAAATTGACGGCAAGTTATTCACATCGCGTGGTGCTGCTGGCTGTGGTAGGCCGAAATCGTTGCTGTATCCAATAATAAAATCCACAACCCGCTTAGTATCTTCATAATTAAGTGAGTGTTTTGGTTTTCTACCAATGTTACCATGCTGTCTAGGAACTGGTCCATTCTTTTCAAAATGTTTTTTTAATGATCTCAATGTTTTTTCACCAATGTCGTAGATTTGTTTGAAGCAATTTCTACATACACTTTTCCCTTGAAATGTATAATTATTACGGATCATTTTCCGTTTCCCTGTTTTTGTACAACTGCTTTCATTTATTGGTCTCATCACACCCATTATGTACATATCTTTTTTGTGTTTAGACAGTTCTTTTATTGATAACACATGGTCACTCACACTTAATTGGTCAAATTGTTTCATGCAATTACACGATTTTTCAGAACCGTTTCCAATATTGAAAACCACCTCGTCATCATCATCATCATCATCAACCACATCATTATCATCATAAGCAACAGCCCCATCAATTTCAGTATTTCTACCTAAGGGAAAAGAATCCTTGTTGTTTACATACTGGGTGACATTTGATTGTACAACACTAACAGAATTATCGCCATCACCATCACTGTCGGTCTCAGTATCAATATCTTCTGTATAGAGATCTATAGATTTGGAACTTGCATACTGCTGACAGGTACCTTTATCTGTTATTCCAAAATGCTCATTAAACTGTTTGTCAATCTCCTAAAACAGTAAGTAATATATTCACTTTTTTTAAAGCATAGTTTCTAAAAAAAATCGTCATTATTTTGTAAAATATTTTTAATTTTCAAATGTGTGTTTTATACATCATTTGCTGTAAAAGAAGTCGAACTATTTGACACCCTCTAATAGTATCTACAATCATACCATTAGATATTCACTTAAGTATCCGTTCAAAGTCGGGAGATTTATAATCAGTGGCCTCAAGATCGGCTTTTCTTTCTTGCCCTCTCTTATTGAGCGATCGATCTGTGTTATTGACGTGTTCTTGAATGCGTTGTTCATGTCAAAACGCATATTTTCTCCATATCGCAAAAGTAATTGGTTATCGATGCAAATGCAATAACCTTGACTGATTCGTACAGCAGCATCAATCTGTTCCACTCAAAAAAATGTTCTTCATAGAAAATATTATCATCAATAAATAAAACAAATATTTTTATTTATTTATTTATTTATTTATTTATTTATTTATTTATTTATTCGATAAATAAATAAATTGATTAATAAATTTATTAGTTTTTGTCCTAAATAAAATTATTGAGTTATTTATATCTTATCGGAGATATCATAATTAAACAAATTAATTAAGATTAATTATTTTATTTAAAACAGTAATTACAATTAATTTGACCAGATATAACTCGTGTATTTAAGGCTGGATGTTATTATTTTATGTAATAATTTAATTTATAACATGTGACACGTAAATAAACTATATGAACTGATGAACTGAACTTTAATTAGAATATTCAACAAATATCTCGTCAAATTAATTAATTAATGTTTTAAATAAACAGTTAATTGATTATAACCATTATCGGACATTCATGATTCATCCCTTCCAGAGCCCCATAAATATAAACAGCGGTGTGAGAAACTGTGACGCTGAGTTCAACCATGACATGATCTAGATATGTGATGAGAATGGTCATTTCCAAATGTTCTGGGGTAATGCATGGTAATAATTTATGTTACATGAAAAATGGGACATAAAAGATCACCCTTCATTGGAATAAGATTATAAATAAAATTGTTTTGGCAATCTTTGGTGTGTTGACAGGTTTGGCATAGCGTAGTATCATTTGTTTACATTGACAACAATGGCAACCAAGTTGCTTGACTTTTCCGGAAGGTTTTACTAGATCTAGATGATTAAACTTTGATACTGTATCATAGGGTTTTGTTTTCATTCCATAAATAAGTTAATTAAACATTAAAACTAGAAATGATCGCTCTTATTTACAATATCTGAGAGGACCGGAAATTTGTGAATGGCCAACCCGAATGTTTGTTTACATCGGCGATATATCCCATTGTGGTGAAATTAATGTTGAGTGATAGCAATCAAGCAAATAAAATATATTTCAGGGAGAAAAATTGTCATGCAAATAAGTATTTTTGTCTTTGATTGTTAATACTTGCCTCCAACAAATCCATCGTTGATTAAAACACCAGAAATACAAACAACGAATGGAAACGTACACGTAACTTGACGTACAGTTGAACCTGTTCAGCAGACAACACGTTGAGGCAACCCGCCAAAAAATCGATGTTGTTTTACGTCATTTTCTCGCATTGTGACGTAAAATCTGAATTGTACCTTTTGTCGTGGCGCGTCACATATATATTTGAGTCCTTTGATACAATCTGATACAATGCAGATCAATGTTTCAACACTTTTAAAGATAATATCTCTCATAAATTCCCACACAAGATGGCACTGAGGATGTGGTGTCACAATAAAGCCACCATCATCTTGCAAACTCGAACACAACATGTCACTTACGATCAACGTATCATCACTTTTAAAGCCATTTTACACCATTCACGTACAACATGACACTCACGATCAATATATTGTCACTCTTGGAGCCACCATCATCTCACACAAAATGACACTCAGGGTCAACGTATCATTATTATAAGGCGTCATCATCTTATACATCCTTAAATATGAAACTCCGGACCAATGTGTAATGTATCAATCTTAAAATTATCATCGATATCATGCATACTGGGGCACATGACAATGCTCAGTATTACCATTATTAAAACAATCATCATCTCGCCAAAATTCAAGTACAATATTTATCAAAAATAAACATACCAGCCCATGTACAAATCACAATTTATGAGCATTTGTGACTGATCAAACGACATATATTGCTGATAAAAATTTGTAGAATTTAATTTTGTTTGTCGTCAACAATGACAATTTCATAAACAAAGTGATGTAATCATTGTCTTAATACCAGTTTTAATGAAACAGTTGTGGGATATAAATATCGTGCAAACATGATTACCCATGATACAAAAACACAGGTTTTAGCACTTTAATAAATCACACAATTGTTTATTTAAATTGTGTAGGGCGTGCATTCCCATAAAAATATATGGTAATCTGCTCAAAGCATAGTGATAAACGCGTTGTTCAAGAGTCTCACCATTATAATCTCGACCTGGATTTTGTTTATTTTTTCAGTTATGAAATTCATTATTTATATTTATTTTACATTTTACAAAATGGTCGTCAGCTTCATGGAATAATGTTTGTAAACAAGCCTTAACTTTAACTACATAAAAACGTTTTAATTAGTATATAGTGAAACTGCCTGCTTAAAAAAGAATGAGAAACCCATACAAATAGCTAACTACGGGTAGGATCGTGGCTTTAAAATTAAAACATATGTTAATATTATTATCATAATAGTAAACTATCATTTTGTCATTTTTAGTGACTTGTTCACGCGAAATTATATTATCACCCACTTTATCTCTTTCACTTAAATATCTTTAACATAATGTTAAACATCTAACAAAGTTATGTGGATTGTTTTTGACAAATGATCTATTTTTGCAAATCACAAAGTACCATTTAAACAATTTGCTCTGTCGTATGAAACAAAAAAAAACTTTCAAAAACTTGTGCATAGCATCCAATTGTGTTTCGATTAATATCCCGAATTACAATCTAATAACTTGATATCAGTTGATGGAAATGTAACTTAAAATAATAATAACGATCAATGTAATATCAGAATATCTGGAAAGTCCAACAGAAATACATAGTTTCAGGAAGTAATGTATAACTATGTCTCTATTTGAGACAAGTCAAGACAAGATAATGGCCACCTAGCAATATCACTGAACATAATGTATATCTTCTTTGTAACTGATAATACACATAGTTCCTATTTAGGACACACAACATAAACCTTTTACGTTTCTTAAGTAAATCGTCTCTGGAAACATATGACGTTAACATGATAGAGGGGAAGTGATGTAATCAATGGTAAATATTGTTTTTTACTCTAACACTTTTGAGGCGGGGAAGTGATGTAATCAATGGTAAATATTGTTTTTACTCTAACACTTTTGAGGCGGAGAAGTGATGTAATCAATGGTAAATATTGTTTTTACTAGAACACTTTTGACGCATTAAGATCAATCAGATAAACTCGTTACAAAACATTTTATTATATTACTAAATCATATTTATTAGTACCAAAACTAATTGGCGAGATCGTAGCAACATGCTTAAAATTTTCAATTTTGTGGCAATATTTTATTATGTACAATGTCAGTCTCTTCTCTTAATCTTATTTGAAAAGTTTGTAAACTTCATTCAATTTTCAAGTTCACTTTCAACTGTAAATGTTCTTTTCAAGAACGCCGTCTTGGCATGGTTACAATCTCTGAAAAAACGATGTTTGAATAATATTGAATATGGTTTTTAATAAACAATTCTACAGTAAATGTACATTTCTTTCTATTACAAAGCCATTGATATGATTGTTTGCTTTATTACATTAACGACTGGAAGTTTCATCAAATAATACATCATATTCATAATTTCTTACTTTGGAGAAACAACCAAGGTAACTGCTTTAAAATCTTCTATACTAATGTAATAGATATGTACTGTATACCTTGAAACCTCAAATCTCTGAAATTGTTGTTGAGAAAATAATGATGCTTATATGTCTTGAAATAAGCTGATATTCTGGTTTTATATAAGAATTGGATCAAACGACAATTATTACATTCATCTATCAAAAGCCATGTCTTTGATATGACACCATTTGTCTCATAAACATAACTAATTAGAGTTAATAGTGTATATTGATTATTGTCCTCAACCAGGTATTTAATATATATCAAATTGTATTTGAAAACGAGTACAAAGTACCCAAGGCGCAAACACGAAAACAACAGATACATACAAATTATATATCTCCAAGTGGCGTTGATTGACACTGGATATATGTGTATACATATCAAAAACAACAATACAGTCCATGCTCAAAGCACAATCTAAAAGCAAGGTAAAATTTTTGAAAACTGGGAATTAAGTTAAACATGTAAACTTTAACAGGGAAAAGTGAGGCCGGGTGCTCGAGAAGGGCAATCATACATGATAAAATTGTACTGATGGTCCACAGGACATGCACATACTTTAATCTGTATCCTTCTACAATGAAGAGTGACGATTGATGAAATTAATGACATGTTCTGTTCTGTTGAACTTTATGGATCTGTGTTACTAACCCCTATGATTATAGACCTGTCTTTTCAAACAATGTTTCTTAATTGTGTTTTTAAAATCGTATTGCATCATTGCATCATATTATCAGACTAGCATCCTCTAAGCGTTTAGATCTTCAGATCGAGCAGACGACAACAGCTGTTAACCGGAAATGAGTAGGATTTCATTTTTAAATCTTTTATTGGTTCTCATAGATTTACGTTTCCGATTGTCTTACAATTCAGATTATAATTTATAATCCTGCTTTCAGAAAATGTAAATTTATGACATCCCTTTCGGATATTTTTTTTCTGATCATTAAAATATAGATGATTTTGACACTTTCAAATTTTAATCCAAATTTTAATTTTTACAATAGTGTATCACGTCGAGAAATTTAATACCATTACTATTCAAAATTCTATTATTTTTTTTCTTTATCGTTCCAAATAATACAGTTCCTTTATAAATCGGGCATTAGTATTGTTATATGTGCTATCATGGTGCCAATATATACAGCATGTATAAGCAAGCCATTTCAATTTTATGTAAACTGAAGTTTGTTCAATTTTATCAATCTATCCATTGACTACAAGTTCATTGAAGTCTTCTAATGGAAGATGTTTCTTGTATTTCTCACTTTTGTAAGTATTTGTCTTTTTCTGATAGAGTGAGAAGAGTAATGGTGTTTTACGCCGAGTCGGGATTTTCTCACTTAATATCGAGGCGGTCAGCTCTTGGATGATTCGGGTTTGGAAACTTAGTGCCCTGCAAAAAAAAAACTGATAAGCAACTGACAAACATTCTCAGCGACTCTGCAGCATTTGAACCTGGCTGTTAGTGCCGCTGTAATCCAAACGAGCTTTAGAATACTCGGCAACCAAGATACTCTTATTCTGATGAAGTATTTAACAAAAACTGTCATATTATTGGATTTTTTCTCTAACTACTTCTTTTTATTTTGATGACACTTCAAATGGGGGTTGATCAGTGGTTTGTGTAGATATGCTTTTTTTATATTCCTCGTATGGTTTCTGGTTACATAATCAAATAAAGGACAGTGTTTGATTTAAATTTGGTACTCGAGATATTGTTTCAAAATCTTGTTTGCTACAACTTATCGTTTAACTTCAAGACCGCAATCAACTAGTCCATGAGAAATTACAAAATATTTTTGAAATAAGAGGGTAAATTGTTAACGGTTTTAACCAACTGTTGGACGGACAAAAATTAAGCGAATTGAATCTATACTGTTATTAAACAGAACATATTTAAAATGTTTATTGCAGCAGCACTCAATGTTGAATGATAAGTTTCTGGTAATCCATATACATTTTATTGACTGTGTTATCCGATTCTTAAATTTATCATCAAAAATTGTAAACGTAACCCCTTAAAACGTATCTGAAACCAGCGATAAACTGTCTAAAAAGAAGCAAAACTACTTTCTCCAAAGATAAAATCGGATAATTGACATTTATTTGGTAAAACAGTGGTTAATAAATTAGTATTTATGTAATTTTCTCTATCTCCGAGCGGGTTTCAAGAAATAGATTACCTGTTGTTTTGATTACTACGTCAAATTGGAATTTTAGGACTGTCACGATATGTGGTTATTTACAAATCCAGTTTATTAAGGAGTCCATGACGGTATAGATGGTGGAATCAATGCTTATTTCATTAACCTTCAACATAATTTTGTTTGCACGATTGAATTGCATTCATTACACAGTATGTTTTCAATAAACTGGAAAACCATACCAAACAAACATTTTTAGGCCTGTTGCTCATCTGAGTTACATAACCGTCCTTAAAGATACAGGCATTATTATCAATTGTGAATTCGTATATCACACTTTTGTGTGCATAATTGAATTACATTAATTTTAAATACATTTTGAACCAATAAGTGTAATAACATACATAAACAATCTGAACAATTTTGTCCGTTGGCTGTACATCAATTTCAAACAATTTTCATTGGTAGCTTATAAGAGATGTGTGAAATTAAAAAATAATAATAATAATAATCTTATCCAAGAAATGTAATATATATATTATACACTTAAAACAATATATCTGTCATATGCTACTTTTGAATGTATTATTTTATAACACTTCAAAAGTTGCACTTGGGATAGTTATATTTCTTCAAAGTGATTCAAAAAGAAGGGTTGAAAAATTATGAAACTACTCGGTTATCAAACACTGGTAAAGCTTGATGGAATTCTGTATGATGTTTTTGTACACATTGGTAATAAGATACGAAATTATTAGGGGCATTTTCCCCATTATTTCAGTTTTTGAATCTGCAAGTATATAATACGAAATTATTCGGGAAATAATATTTTTTAGTATTTTTCATTTCAGTTTTTGAATATTCACATTACACGAAATTAATAGGGGCATATTTTTAGTATTTAATCTTCATTACAATTTTTTGAATATGTATGTATGTAGTGTTTTTGTGGTATTCTAGTAGCATTTATTTTACATTAAGTATACTATGTCGGATATTCAAATTGTAAAGAGTCATTCAAATTTTTTTATATCCTAGAATATTATTATTCTATCAAATTTACAATGTTTCATATGTCATACAGTTTGGCCTGTCGGAAGTTTAACACTAAGTTAACGAATTAGTGCCGAATCTCGGCCCCTCATTAGTTTTATTTCGGCAGCTGTTAAGCTTTCGACAACTCTGTTCTGTACATGGTGATATCGTTGTAAAATTTCAAAAAACACTAATGTGGTACAAAACCAAGCAGAAATTAATAGTTTTATTATGTCCTTAGTATATTGTCTTCTTTTATATCTAAAAGTACAGTTGCACTTTAGTGAGTTTTATGGCGTATTGCTGATATCAGCGTATTTTATGCTTTACATACCGGCATTACCGCAGACTCACTGAGACAAATAATGAGACAGAATGCAGCTTTAAAACCACAGATAAATGTCTGGTTTGATTAGAGAAATATATAATTATCATTAAATTATGTAAAACTGGTAGTCAGTATTCAAACAAAACCCTGTAATTACAATTATTTATGGACTTTGCTAGGTACTTTTAATCGAAATTTCTCTTTTTGTTTCATTTGGTAAAAGTTTTATGTATAAAATCGTGTTTGTTCCTAGAATTTTTGTTTGTCATGTGTTTATTTAGTTAAAAGTTCCGTATGTTGTTGTTTTTTAAATGGCGGCAATTTCATTGTACTTTAAGAATTATGAAACAACATAGATAGAAATGAAGTGTTACGTATATGTCCTTATTCCTTTCTTGTTTTTACTTGCTTTGATTGTTTTATTTTTCAATTTAGAGATATTCCCATTGTACTTAAAGATTATAAAACATGAAACGTTGTGCACTTAAATTTGCATTGCCTTAATGTATATTCACGTTTTGATATGTGTTGTAATTTGTAAACAATAAATCGCAGTTTATTAGGAAATGGATGCTTGAAACATCGCATTATTTATCCGCCCATTAGGAATAAACAGAATATCAACTTCAGTAATCGCCAGTAAAATGTCATTTACCATTTGTCTTGATATTAAAATTGGAATAACACAGGAATTACTCTAGGTGATTGCTCTTTTTTAAACATAAGATAATAGTATTAATTCATAATAAAGTGATTTAAAAATTACTCATGAAATATTATAGCCGTTTGAATAGCACTGTTTGTTTTTAATTTAATTTTTCTTTCATTTATGAAAATATCGATGAGTATCTGTTCGATTTCAAAGATTTTGCTTCTTTGAAGATACAATGTATTCTTAGCACAACGTTGAGTTAGTTGTACGTACATTTCAAATATTTTCAACATCATATTTTTTCTAAAAACAAACAATATGTCTTAAATTCTATATTATTGATAAAATTGATAGGTTCCTCATAGATTCGTCAATACGTATATATTACATAATCAGATGGACATTATTTTGTATTATGTTTATGACGCTCAGTCTGTTTCAATCGTGTCTAACTCTAAGCATTCTCCGAAGCGGCAACAGGTGGCCTACACTTTTCGAACTGTACAGAGGTGTCTTTAGAGTACACAGAGGCACGGGACCTTGGTTTTAATTTTTGTCCGAAAAAAACTACTGAGTAACGACCTTTTTACTGCTGTAGTATGAGCAAATGTTCTAGTAAGCGAAGAATATCAGAAAAGAAGAGAACTTTCGGTCGATTGATACTAATATTTCAAATTTGTTGTACTTATATGAAGTTGTTTGACTGACAAAATTGAGATAATAAAGACACTAGAGCTACACTTATATTACTGGTCTTATTTTGATTAAAGCAATGACCATATGATATTTTTTCCTTTACTTTAATCCTTATCAATTTTAGATTCTCCACGAAGTATCAATCAAAAAGAAAGATAATAATCTATGTCCAAATCACATTCCCAAAGCTAAGTAAAAAGATTGTAACAGACAGATTAGGTTTAACACATGAACTGCCACCCCTCCCGTTGTGTAATCACAATTGAGAAAGAAAGGAAAGAGGCGTATATATTTTCTCTCTTTGTCTAAAACTCAACTATTAGCATGATTATCTGCTTTTACGACGAGCGGCATCATCAAATTAAACATATACTATTTAAAAGTATTTACATGCAAGTGGTTGCAATCATCGCTATGTTATAGGCATAATCATTCAAATCTACCCTATGTATCTACAATATAGTTGTGAGCCAACAGCCTCCACTTTCAATATCATGTAACTGTTTGTTCAGATATATTTGAGTCTATGATCAACTGAAGATCAATGTTGCATCACTCTTAAAGGAACCATCACACAATTCGACGCATAATATGTCACTTAAGGTATAGTATCACTACATATCCACCATCATCTCGCAAAAGTTGGCGCACAACATGACACTTAGGATCACTGTATCATCACTGGTAAAACCATTTTATACTACTCACACACAACATGACACTTAGGATCACTGTATCATCACTGGTAAAACCATTTTATACCACTCACACACAACATGACACTTAGGATCAATACATAATCACTCTTAGAGGCATCATCACCCCACACAAATTGACGCTTAGGGTCAACGTATCATAAGTATAAAGCCACCATCATCGCATTCATATTTAAGTATGAAACCTCGGATGAATGTGTGATGTATCAATCTTAAAGTTATCATCGATATCATGTATACCATGACATATGACAATGATCAGTATTACCATTATTAAAACAATCATCCTCTCGCCCAAATTCAAGTACAATATTTATTAAAAAACAAACAAAGAAGCCCATGTCAAAATCTTAATTTATGTTTATCAAACAACATATATCACCGATAAAATTTTGTAAAATTTAATTTTGTAACCCGTCTGTCGTCAGCAATGACAACTTCATCAGTGGTGTAATCAATGTGTAAATATCAGTTTTAATAAAACACTTGTATAAAAACATTAATAAAATACTTGTATAAAAACATTATTATCAAAGATAAAAACACAGGTTTTAGCACTTTAGTATATCACACAATTGTGTGATTGATTTTTTAGAGGGGTATAAAATGTGTAGGCGGACTGGCAAAATCTTACACCCATGAATTTTGACCGATTGGAAAAAGTGTAGCCCGTATTTTCTTTAATAACTTCAAAAATTTCAAATATTTTTTAAAATCAAAAATATATTTTAAAAATTTAGTTCATGCCGGATATTATGTCAAAATACTATATAAATCCAATACATATTTATGGAAATATAGATAATTGAAAATTGGGTTGTAAAATTTTGTTATCCTGTCTCGGATGAATTTTGACCGATTGAAAAAAGTGTAACCCATGTTTTTTGTAATAACTTCAAAAATATCAAATATTTTTTTTAAATCAAAATATATTTTAAAAATTGAGATCATGCCCAATATTGTGTGAAAATATTATAAAAATCCAATAGATATTTATTGAAATATAGATCATTGAAAATTGGGTGTAAGATTTTGCCAGCCCGCCTACACATTTTATACCCCTTCGATTTTTTACGGGGACATTCCATCAAATAATCTATCGTTCCAGTGTGTACATATCTCTGCTTAAAGCAAAGTGATAAACGCATTGTTCAAGAGTTTGCCTTAACACCAATATGGCCTGAACCTAGGTTTTGTTTATTTTTCCAGTTCGAGAATTTTTATTAGCTAAACTAAGCAAAAGGTTTAGCTATTGCAATCTATCGTTGTCTGTCGTGTGCCGTGCGTCTTTACTTTTTAATCATCTAAAAACTACTTGGCTAATTTAATAAAATTTTCCTGGGTAACAGGCTTTCAGAATGGCTGCCGTCTGAAAAGTCCACAGGTTAACATAGTTTCAGGTAACAATATATAATTTTGTCTCTATGTCAGATAACTCAAGACAAGATAATGACCACCTAGCAATATCCTTAAATATAATGTATGTCTTCTTTGTAACTGATAACACACATAGCACCAATGTTGGACACATACGTTTCTCTAGTAAATCTTCTCTGGAAACCCATGACGTTCACATGAATAAAACAGCGATAGTGGCGAAGTGATGTAATCAATGAGTAAATATTATCTTTACTAAATCACTTTTGAGCCATGAAGATCAATCAAATAAACACGTTACAAAAAATCGTTTTATTGATAGTAGGGAATTTTCTACAGTATATTTCTGTTTATTTTTGTTATGTTACCATGATATGTTTGTTTGCTTCAATATATTTACGACGTTTCATCAAAAATTGATAAACAGAACATCCCTTTTCATAATTTATTTCGTTTGAGAAACAGTCAAGGTTACTATTTTGAAATCCCTATATTATTAAAAAATATATATCCTGTATATTTTGATACTTTAAATTTCTGAACACTAACTTGTAGGTGTTTTTCCTCACTTTTTCATATCATGTAACTGTTTCTTCGTTTAAAAATATATATATTTGAGTCCTCTGATACAATCTGATACAATGCAGGTCAATGTGTCAACACTTTTAAAGATAATATCTCTCATAAATTCCCACACAAGATGGCACTGAGGATGTGGTGTCACAATAAAGCCACCATCATCTTGCAAACTCGAACACAACATGTCACTTACGATCATCGTATCATCACTTTTAAAACCATTTTACACCATTCACGTACAACATGACACTCACGATCAATATATTGTCACTCTTGGAGCCACCATCATCTCACACAAAATGACACTCAGGGTCAACGTATCATTATTATAAGGCGTCATCATCTTATACATCCTTAAATATGAAACTTCGGACCAATGTTTAATGTATCAATCTTAAAATTATCATCGATATCATGCATACTGGGGCACATGACAATGCTCAGTATTACCATTATTAAAACAATCATCATCTCGCCAAAATTCAAGTACAATATTTATCAAAAATAAACATACCAGCCCATGTACAAATCACAATTTATGAGCATTTGTGACTGATCAAACGACATATATTGCTGATAAAAATTTGTAGAATTTAATTTTGTTTGTCGTCAACAATGACAATTTCATCAACAAAGTGATGTAATCATTGTCTTAATACCAGTTTTAATGAAACAGTTGTGGGATATAAATATCGTACAAACATGATTGCCCATGATACAAAAACACAGGTTTTAGCACTTTAATAAATCACACAATTGTTTATTTAAATTGTGTAGGGCGTGCATTCCCATAAAAATGTATGGTAATCTGCTCAAAGCATAGTGATAAACGCGTTGTTCAAGAGTCTCACCATTATAATCTCGACCTGGATTTTGTTTATTTTTTCAGTTATGAAATTCATTATTTATATTTATTTTACATTTTACAAAATGGTCGTCAGCTTCATGGAATAATGTTTGTAAACAAGCTTTAACTTTAACTACATAAAAACGTTTTAATTAGTATATAGTGAAACTGCCTGCTTAAAAAAGAATGAGAAACCCATACAAATAGCTAACTACGGGTAGGATCGTGGCTTTAAAATTAAAACATATGTTAATATTATTATCATAATAGTAAACTATCATTTTGTCATTTTTAGTGACTTGTTGACGCGAAATTATATTATCACCACTTTATCTCTTTCACTTAAATATCTTTAACATAATGTTAAACATCTAACAAAGTTATGTGGATTGTTTTTGACAAATGATCTATTTTTCAAATCACAGAGTGCCATTTAAACAATTTGCTCCGTCGTATGAAACAAAACAAACTTTCAAAAAAGTTCCATCCAATTGTGTTTCGATTAATATCCTGAATTACAATCTTATAACTCGATGTCAGTTGATGGCAATGTAACTTAAAATAATAATAAGGATCAATGTTTTCAAATATCAGAATATCTGGAAAGTCCAAAGGAAAAACATAGTTAGTTTCAGTAAGTACTGTATAATAATATCTCTATTTGAGACAAGTCAAGACAAGATAATGGCCACCTGGCAATATCACTTAACTGAATGTATATCTTCTCTGTAACTGATAATACACATAGTTCCTATTTAGGACACACAACGTAAATCTTTTACGTTTCTCTAGTAAATCGGCTCTGGAAACATATGACGTTAACATGATAGAGGGGAAGTGATGTAATCAATGGTAAATATTGTTTTTTACTCTAACACTTTTGAGGCGGGGAAGTGATGTAATCAATGGTAAATATTGTTTTTACTCTAACACTTTTGAGGCGGAGAAGTGATGTAATCAATGGTAAATATTGTTTTTACTAGAACACTTTTGACGCATTAAGATCAATCAGATAAACTCGTTACAAAACATTTTATTATATTACTAAATCATATTCATTAGTACCAAAACTAATTGGCGAGATCGTAGCAACATGCTTAAAATTTTCATCTGAAAATGTTCTTTTCCCATTGTGGCATTGTTACAATCTCTGAAAAGACAAAGTTTGAATAATATTGAATATGGTTTTTAATGAACACTTCTATAGTATATGTACATTTCTTTCTATTACATAGCCATTGATATGATTGTTTGATTGTTTGCTTTATTACATTAACGACTGGAAGTTTCATCAAATAATACATCATATTCATAATTTCTTACTTTGGAGAAACAACCAAGGTAACTGCTTTAAAATCTTCTATACTATTGTAATAGATATGTACTGTATACCTTGAAACCTCAAATCTCTGAAATTGTTGTTAAAATAATTATGCTTATATGTCTAGAAATAAGCTGATATTCTGGTTTGATATTAGAATTGGATCAAACGATAATTATTACATTCATCTATCAAAAGCCATGTCTTTGATATGACACCATTTGTCTCATAAACATAACTAATTAGAGTTAATAGTGTATATTGATTATTGTCCTCAACCAGGTATTTAATATATATCAAATTGTATTTGAAAACGAGTACAAAGTACCCAAGGCGCAAACACGAAAACAACAGATACATACAAATTATATATCTCCAAGTGACGTTGATTGACACTGGATATACGTGTATACATATCAAAAACAACAATACAGTCCATGCTCAAAGCACAATCTAAAAGCAAAGTAAAATCTTTGAAAACTGGGAATTAAGTTAAACATGTGACCCTTTAACAGGGAAAAAAAAAAGGCCGAGTGACCGGCCTCGGGCCCGCTCGGTGCTCCGAGAAGGGCAATCATACATGATAAAATTGTACTGATGGTCCACAGGAATGCACATACTTTAATCTGTACCATTCTACAATGAAGGGTGATGATTGATGAAATTAATGACCTGTTCTGTTGAACTTGTGTGGATTTGTGTACTAACCCCTATGATTATAGACCTGTCTTTTCAAACAATGTTTCTTAATTGTGTTTTTAAAATCGTTATTGCATCATTGCATCATATTATCAGACTAGCATCCTCTAAGCGTTTAGATCTTTAGATCGAGCAGACGACAACAGCTGTTAACCGGAAAATGAGTAGGATTTCATTTTTAAATTTTTTTTGTTTCTCATAGATTTACGTTTCCGATTGTCTTACAATTCAGATTATAATTATAATCCTGCTTTCAGAAAATGTAAATTTATGACATCCCTTTCGGATATTTTTTTCTCATCATTAAACTATATGCTTTTAATCCAAATTTTAATTTTAACAATAGTGTATCACGTCGAGAAATTTAATACCATTACTATTCAAATTCTATTATTTTTTTTTCTTTATCGTTCCAAATATTATACAGTTCCTTTATAAATCGGGCATTAGTATTGTTATATGTGCTATCATGGTGCCAATATATACAGCATGTATAAGCAAGTCCATTTCAATTTTATGTAAACTGAAGTTTGTTCAATTTTATCAATCTATCCATTGACTACAAAGTTCATTGAAGTCTGTCTAATGGAAGATGTTTCTTGGTATTCTCACTTTTGTAAGTATTTGTCTTTTCTGATAGAGTGAGAAGAGTAATGGTGTTTTACGCCGAGTCGGGATTTCTCACTTAATATCGAGGGTCAGCTCTTGGATGATTCGGGTCTGGAAACTTAGTGCCTGCAAAAAAAAAACTGATAAGCAAACTGACAAACATTCTCAGCTGACTCTGCAGCATTTGAACCTGGGCTGTTAGTGCCGCTGTAATCCAAACGAGCTTTAGAATACTCGGCAACCAAGATACTCTTATTCTGATGAAGTATTTAACACAAAACTGTCATATTATTGGATTTTTCTCTAACACTACTTCTTCTTCTATTTTGATTACACTTCAAATGGGGGTTCGATCAGTGGTTTGTGTAGATATGCATTTTTTTTATATTCCTCGTATGGTTGCTGGTTACATAATCAAATAAAGGACAGTGATTGATTGAAATTTTGTATTCGAGATATTGTTTCAAAACCTTGTTTGCTACAACTAGTGTTTAAATTTTCAAGTCCCAAATCAACTAGTCATGAGTATTTACAAAATATCTTCGAAATGACAAGGTAAATTGTTAACCGTTTTAACCAACTGTTGGGCGGACAAAAATTAAGCGAATCAATCTATACTGTTATTAATCAGAACATATTTAAAATGCTTATTGCGGCCAGCACTCCATGGTGAATGATAGGTTTCTGGTAATCCATATACATTTTATTGACTTTGTTATCGATTCTTAAACTTATCATCAAAATTGTAACGTAAATCCTTTAAAACATCTCTGAAACTAGCGATAAATTGTCTGAAAAGAAGCAAAACTACTTTCTCCAAAGATAAAATCTGGTAATTGACATTTATTTGGAAAAAACAGTGGTTAATAAATTAGTATTTATGTAATTTTCTCTATCTCCGAGCGAAGTTTCCAGAAATAGATTATTGTTTTTTTATTCTACTACGTCAAATCGGAATTTTAGGACTGCAACATATGTGGTGTTTACAAATCTAGTTTATTAAGGCGCCCCATGATGGTATAGACAGTAGAATCAATGCTATTTCATTAACCTTCAACATATTTTGTTTGCACGATTTAATTACATTCATTATACAGTATGTTTTGAATGAATTAGAAAACTATACTATACAAACATTTTTTGGGCCTATTGCTCACCTAAGGTACATACGCCAACTAGATCATATAAACATTATATTCAGTTCTGACGTCATTTTCATTCCTTACACTTGTTTGTATGATTGAATTGCATTAATTTTAATATACGTTCAACCTAAGTACTACTGTCAGAGCCGTTCTGTTTGTCACAGTGAAGTAAGGTCTCATTTCAATAGAAAATCAAATAAATCTGAATTTATTCTGTGAAACATAGAACAAGCACTTTGTACATATTAACAATATGACAGAAAATTTATAGGGACATTATATTTTTTAGTATTTTTCTTCATTTCAGTTTTTGAATATGCATGTATATAAATTAACAAGAGTATATTTTATTTAAGTATTTCTTCTTTATATCAGTTTTTCAATATGCATGTATATAACGTTTTATGAAAATTGTGGAAATTTATTCACATTTAGTATACATGTCGGATATTCAAATTGTAAAGAGCCATTCATCAAACTTTATATTTAAGAATAACTATTATATCAGATTTTCAATGGTTCACGTGTCATACATAGTGATATCGTTATAAAATATCCATAAACACATATGTGGTACAAAACCAAACAGAAATTGTTATTTTATTATGCCCTTAGTATCTTTGCTTCTGTTGTACATAAAAGTGCAATTGCACTTACACTTAAGATAATTTTATGGCGTATTGCTGACATCAGCGTATTTTATGCTTTATGTGCCGGCATTACCGCAGACTCACTGAGACAATTATCTAAGACCATGTTGTAACACAAGGGGAAGATAATTGGACAATGCATACTGAAGTTGTCATAAAATGATATAAAAAATAACCAATAAACATAATGTGTAGATTATATATTTATTATTAATTAAGTTGGCATAATCTGGCCACGGCTGTGTAAATAAAGGAGCCAAGACTCCAAATTGAGTTTTTGAAAGGGCATCCTCAAAAATATGTAAAATTGCAATTAAATGTTAAATAGATAAAGGTAAACCCTGGTAACAGATGTTTACCAAACTGAGTATGAATTTATTCAAAACTAAATGTTTTGAAAAGAAATGTCTTTTTTCTATACTGGTGAGAGCAAAAATACCGCTTTCCACATGTTTACATATCCACCATTTCCAAAGCCGTGACATTAGAGAAAAACAGGTCTTTAAAGTATACACAATATTTACTCTTACCATTACTGCGACAGAATGCAGTTTATAAATCAAAGATAAATGTCTGGTTTGGTTAGAGAAATATATAATTATCTTCAATTATGTAAAACTGGTAGTTAGTATTCAAACAAAACCCTGTAATTACAATTATTTATTGGACATTGCTAAGTACTTTTAATAAAAATTTTTGCTTTTTGTTTCATTTGGTAAAAGAAGTTTTGTTCACTTTTTGTATCATTTGGGAAAAGTTTTATATATACGATCGTATATGCTACTAGAATTTTTGCTTGTCATATGTTTTGATTAGTTAAAAGTTCAGTTCTTTTTCACATGACGACAATTCCACTATACTTTAATTATTATGAAACACAGGATACAGTACGGGACTGTCGAAAGTTTAACACTAAGGTAACCTATCAACATCTCATATCAGTCCATCTTTACTGTTATCTCGTCAGTTTTTCGGCAGCTGTCATCTAATCTCTCGGTAGCTCAAGTTTCCTTTTTGGGTAACTTGCTACCCCTTTTTCGGCCACTTAGCAACCAAACTTCGACTCTAATTCGTTAGTTTAGTGTTAAACTTTCGACAGGTCTGTATTTTAGATACCAATTAGGTGTTAAATATATGTCCTTATAGAGTTCATGTTCACTAATTGTTTTTACCTGCTTTGATTTTTTTAATTTTTTAATTTGAATTTAATCCCTTCCCTACATGCCTTTATATTTACTTGTCTTGACTTTTTATATTTCATGAAGATAATCCCTTCTCTACAGGCTTTTACTTGCTTTGTTTGTTTGTATTAGTTTTCAATTTGGAGATAATCCCATAGGACTTTGAAGATTAGGAAAAATGAAATGTTGAATATTTAAATTTCCATTGCATATATACATGTATGTTTTTGCTTTGATTAGTGTTGTAAATCATATACCCATTTTGTACAAAACATGATTCATAGCAGTGCACTAAGAAAAAATTTTGTTTGCAATATGTTTTGATTAGTTAGAAGTTAATTGAAGTTAAGTATGTTGTTTTTTATATCAAGGCTATTTCATTGTACTTTAAGGATGATAAAACAGCATAGATTGAAATAAAGTGTTAGGTATATTTCCTTATAGGGTTCATATTCCCTACATGCTTTTATTTGCTTAGATTTTTTATTTCTCAATTTGAAGATAATCCCTTCCTTACATGCTTAATTACTGGCTTTGATTTTTTTATTTTTCAATTTGAAGATAATCCCTTCCTTACATGCTTAATTATTTGCTTTGATTTTTTTGATTTTTCAATTTGAAGATAATCCCTTCCTTACATGCTTAATTACGTGCTTTGATTTTTTTGATTTTTTCAATTCGGAGATAATCCCAAGGTACTTTTAAGATTACGAAGCATGAAACGCTGCGTATATAAATTTCGATTGTCTACATGTGTTTTTCTGCTTTCACTAATGTTGTAATTCGTATGCCTCTTTAGCATTTATGATGTAACTATTCATGATTCATAGCAGTGTTTTTACGTCTCAATTTGGAGATAATCCCATTGTAGTTTTATGATTATGAAACATGACATGCTGCTCATTTAAATTTGCATTGCCTATATGTATATACATCTTTATACTAGTGCTGTAATTTGTATGTCTTTTGTACATTTAAGATTTAACTACTGAACGATTCATAGCAAGAAAGAATAGGTGAAATATGGCATTATGTATCCTACCTTTGTTACCACTGTGAAAATGTTGTTTACCCGTTTTCTACACATTGAAGTAGGAATGGTTGAAAAAGGTTGTTATTTTCTTAAGCTAAGCTTCTTCAAAACTAAATATCGCATCAATGAAACAAAATTGTAACTTAAGATTCAAATTAGCGGAATTTTAGCCTTAAGTCTTTCGAAATCTCGGAGATTAAATTAAAATTTTTGGCAAAAGGGGAACGTTCATACAGGTTTTTCCTTCACTTATGAAACTATCAAATCGATGAGAATCCGTTCGATTTCAGAATTTTTCAATAAATGTTTTGTAGCTTTGAAGGCGTAATGTATTTTTAAACCATTGGATTGTTTTTCATTAAAAATAGTATACCATTTAACAACTCCTAATGAAGTCAAACGACTTCACTAGGCATTGGACTTCATTAGGAGTTGTTACATACCATTTTATACTTAGCTACACGACATGGAAAATAAAGGTAATGTTGGGTTTTAATTTTCATTGTCAGAATCTGCTATTGACAGTCATTTTAACTGCTAACAAATTTATCATACTTCGTGCAAATAGTTCTCCGTAAGAAGACGTATAATTACAAGAAGAGCCGATGGCGAACACTAAATGATTAACTACGTAAATTAATTATATAGACATGATTGAACCCGTCGTTTCACACTTAAAAACATTGAATTGGAACAACTTCGGGCAAGTGTTTTTAAGAAAAAATAACCTATCCTTTGCCTTTTAAAGTACCAATAGTACCATTGCACTTGACAAATTTCTTTCTCTTACACACGCATGTGTGCATGTATACACAACACACTGTATTTCCATGAGCTGATTTTAAATTTTTATTTACATAATGCATTTCATGTGCTTGTTTTGAATGTAACATTTGAATACAAATTCAAAACCAGCACATGACACTATTATACAATGTATAATGCATCAGGTATATTCATTGCATTAAATAGAGAGATTCTGTTTATCACACTCAAGTGCCATATGCCCTTTAACCAGTCACCTCACCCTACCTACAAATGTACGTTAAAAATTTTGGCGTTAAATTTATCTATTTCGCAATTAAACTTTTACTTTTTCCATTTGTGCAACATTCAAGTATCATTACAACTTGCGTAGTACTTTAACAAACCGTGCCCAATCAACTCCCGCCCCACCTCTTACACACCATCAGTAAAGATAAGGTGCACCCATTTTTATCTTTCTGCTACATGTTGACGTACTGAACATAGGTTTGTGTTCGTGCGAATTTCTAAACTTTGTCTATATATCCCGGACAATATTGACCAAAACATTCTTCTTCCATATAATTAATATATTATTTGCGTGAATTTCTAAACTTTGTCTTCATATCCTGGACAAATTCAACAATATATTGACAATAACACTCTTCTTCCACCCCCACGCATATTAATAAGGATACCTTTTTATACAAATATTAATGTTTTCTGCATATGCTGGTACATGATCTGTGAGGCATTGCGTGTTTTTGTTCGATTCGTGCTGATTTAATTATTGGACGATATCTTATCAGGGCAGTGGTAGTTATATATACTCACTTTATCACATCTTGAAAATAGTATTTTATGAGAATGATGAAAAACAGCGTCAATTACACTTAAATCGCAGTACTTTATCATCTGTCTGTTAATACTGTGTAGAAATAATTAATCCTTATTAAGTATCTTTTTGTATTTTTATCAAGAAAAAAACGATTTAGTGTCATAGCAATCCGGACTTAAAGAGAAACTGAAATCCTCGTCTATCTACATGTAATTTGTCTGTTAGCTGTATGATGTAGTTACACTGATTTAACTTATCTTCAATCGAAATCACGTAAAATTTTATAGTAATCAAGAGCATTCAAACAGGACTCAATCTGGGAAGTTGTCACTGTGACAAAGAAGATACCTTTTCTAATTGCAATTTTTATCAAATTATCAAGGAAAAGGTATTTAGCCGTAGCAAACCGACTTAGCCGAATCACAGCAGTAGAAAGATAAGGGATATCTATAGCATTTATCAAGGTAAGACTGAATATAACATTGTATTATTATCACTTCTTCGTCCTGTGCAATATTTTTTTCTGAATTAATTAATCAGTGATTTGAAAAATAAATCGGACCAGCCTTTCCAATTTTCATTCGTGTATTTCCATCTTAATTAAATCTCATTAACGCTCTAGCTGTGTTTCGATTTGTTTGATATGTGCATGTCGCGTGTCAAATTAACACATTTGGAATTAAGATCCTGATATTGTTAAATGGTTCTTAAAACCATACAAATCAAAACAAAATGTATAACTCAACATTGGTATTTTGTTTATTTTTCGGAACATTTAAGACATGTCGTGTTTTTGGTTGCATTGGCTATCGCGACTTTGGCTCACCGCTTTAAGTGGATTTTTAAATCACAATGTTAAACTCCTAGTAATGACAGTAAATTATATTAACTTGCCCAAAGAAAGAGATGCTTACTAAACAGACAATTTAAAACCACTTACAAATAAGTGATTTTGCACATGCACAGGTGTATATATATTAATGCTTTTTACTAGATTATATGTTTGTAAGAATACAGGTTGAGTAAACATTGTTTTTGTTATATGTGAAAAAAAGGAAATATGTATAGGCAAACAGCATTGAAAGACCGTTTGACTCTTCATCAAGAATTTTCATATATATTGGTTCAACTAATACATGGGTAGTGTTAGGATTCGCTGTGCCTATATAAACAATGCATCTTTACCATGATGTAGACAAAATCAACACCTGTGTTTCCTATACATTCTTATATTATAGTCACTGTAAGCAGTGTGTAACACGCGCCGCGACTGTAAAATTGAACTGCATATCAAAAGCCCCATAAACTTCTGACTTCTAAATATAACTTCGTATAAATGATTAAAACATATGACTTATTTTTGTATTCTTCAAAACTCGGCTAATTAGGTTGATACGCATTTCACACAAATGTCATGATAATGCAGAAATACCTGTTATTTGTATAACACTGATTTACTGCTGATAGTTTAAAACCTCCTGGGTACAACTGTATATGACAGCTGTGGTGATTCAAAAGTGCATGTAGTTTTTAGTCTCTTACTACTAGTATATACACGAATGAGATACTAGTATTTTGTCACAAAAAATGTAAAAATCTTTGAACCCACATTTTGTTAGAGTTGATGTCTGTTGAATATTCCAAAAATTTGTGTAAATTATTTAAGAACTTATGTACGTACCCACTACGGGACCTTTATACTAGGCAATCTATTTACGATTAAATTACTGACTCCGGAATATTGCAAACCTAGGCATGTCAAGGTCCAAAAAAGTTTTATAGCCGTCATCAAAAATGTGTTGATTAGTATAACGCCACGCTCTGTATCTAAAATTATACTGGGTATATTTGACATACCATTGTTCCGTGTTTCTTTAACCTCAATTAATTTTGATTTTACAGGCGGTGGGTGTAGCTAGCTTAAAATGATATGCTTGTCTTTCGGAGCATCCGGTCTCAATTCTCTGGGGAAAGTTTTACTTAATTTGTTCGTTTTCAAAAATTTTACTTTGGTTCTTAAGTAGTAATTTGGATACGCACTGGTATGTTTGTTTTGGACTTGGACCCGCATTTTTTCTTAGGGTTTTTGTCTGCTGAATATTCCAATGGTTGGTTAAAGTTCTTAAGATACTATGTTGTATCTAGTTTATTCGTTACATATTAACAATATTATTGCATTATTTTTTCTTTGACAAAACATGTTTCTCGGTGTGAAATAATGACTCCCGCATTCAAAAGAGACAGTCGATCAATTCATAACGTCACCGCTTTGACTACTCTAAGCGTATGTATAAGTTAAAAAGTAAAAATGCACGTTGACTTTAAAAGAAATTACTGGGAATGCAACAGCTGTTTTAAAACATAGGAAATAAAATTAGTTTTCATTATTTTTAGGAGTTTTAATAAGTAATGACTGTTTTATATTTATCTTGTTAGTATAGATGATTCTATTTGCGAACAACCATTATTTTTCAACATGCTGTAAACAAGACTGAAAATGGATTACTTGACCACGTTAATGACAATTTCTTTTGTTGGCCATATAGAACCTCATTGTATATTAATTGCTTTATTGTTTCGCGCCTTGTTTTTTTTGAATCCACTTCATTTTATATATGTACAAACAATAATTCGGTGGTAAGCTTAAGAATTTAAAAGATTTACACACCGTATTTATCGATTAGCCATTTGTTGACGCTCCTTTTGAAAAAAATATCTATCGGATACTTCTGGCAGACAGACTATAGTATTATTTAGTCGCTTAATTGTTACACAACATATAAATATAAGGACTATTCTTGTTTTACAGATCTATAGATTGTAATTATTGGAACTGGTCTAACAATTTCCTTCTCAATGCCAATGTATTAAACTATATATCACCATAAGTAACATGATACTAAACATTTATAGACTTCTAGCATGATTAACTTTTCTAAGAATTACTGGTATTTTGTCAAGTTGGTCAGATCTTTTTCTCTAAATTACTGGTGGTTTGTCAAGGGATCGTCTTAGTTTATAGTGCTATAGATCGCCATTATTGGAACTGACTTGATCATTAACAATTTCATTCTGAATACTAATGTCTTACAGTATATATGATTATAAGTAAGATAATGACTTCTAGCATAATTAACTTCCCTCTGAATTGTTGTTAGTTTGTCCATTTGGTCAGATCTTTTCCTCTGGATTGCTGGTGGTTTGTCTAGGGCTAGTCTCATTTTAGTGCTAAAGATCATCATTATTGGAACTGGCTTGATCATTTACAATGTCCCATTCAATACCAATGTATTACACCATAAATAAGGTGTTACTTAACATTTATAGACTTCTATCATAATAAACTTTCCTCTGAGTTGCTGGTAGTGTGTCAAGTTGGTCAGATATTTTCCTCAGAATTGCTGGTGGTTTGTCAAAAGCTAGTCTTATGTTATAGTGGTATAGATCGTCATTTCAGAAACTGGTCTGACCATTAACACTTTTCCTTCTCAATACCATCATGTATTTCACTGTTTATAACTAAAAGTAAGATAACACTAAACATTTATAGACTTCTAGCATGATTAACTTTCCACTGAATTGCTGGTAGTTTTTTAAGTTGGTCAAATATTTTCCTGTGAATAATTGATGCTTGTCAATGTGGTTAGATTTGCCAGCTGATTTAGTGAAATCGAGCTCATATCAACTTCCTCAATTTGTAACATATAAAAACGAATGATTTTATAAATACATATAACATCATATTGTTTCGTAGATTGTTATCATTTACAATCATCTGATGGATATTCTGTGCTATCACTGTTACCATTATCCAATTTCGTATTTAGTTCAATCAGATATGTCCTGTTCAAATTGTTTACCGTTTCTGTCGTCCCTGTCGCGTAGTTAAAAAATAAATGTCAAGAAAATCTCAGGTTACCCGTTTTTCCGCCTACGCTGTTTAACACTGAACACTTTCTAGTTGTTTTTCTTTTATAACATCTCATAGTTCTATTCCCTCTCATTCCCAATTTTGAATAAACAGGCGGAAGGTACAGCTAGCTACACGAGGTTTTACCCTTCCGGAGCACCCGGCCTCATTAACCTGGTGAACGTTCGCGTGTTTAACACAATTTGCCAACTTCATTGTTTAACCTTTGCTTTGGGATTGTGATTTGAGTATGTATTAGTATGTCTGTATTTAATAGGTATATACATGCATTCTAAATTATAAATTAAGACAGAGGTCGAGCATTAATATCACATAGCAGTATATAGCAAATGTAAGTTTAAGAGTACAGGGCGACGAATCATTTTTATTATCAATAATTACTGTAAAATGTTTGGGGTTTTTTCATTATGTACCAATACGCAAGGTTATCTTTAGCATGCCCTTGAAACCTTGTAATCTTAATTGGATCTAAATAACAAGTACATAACATATTTGTTCCAATACACACCTCTGTAAGAAGATAACGTCATATCAAACACCAAACAATTATTTCCCATGTCATGAGTATTTTGTTTATTCTCCTTTATTAGAAGATTGATAATTTCACACACGAACCCCTTAAGTGGTTCAAGAGCATTGATTTATATTGCTTGGTCTGTATCTTGACCGTCATAACACATTATCTTAAAATAGCATGTAAAATATTATAGATCAACTGTCTTGGACAAAATAAATTAAAAAATATTTTAGACATGTCTAAATAAATCGTCTGAGATCATCTATTGTCAGATACTAAAAGATGGGTTTTATCTATGATTTAGAGAAGACTATAAAAATAGCCAATACATCATCGTAATGCATATGGTTCATTTATTAAAATATGTACTGTATCTTTATAATATAAATTAAACAAGATCGGAATATACATATGGCGGTTGAAGCTAGGACCCGGCCTCACTTCCGTTTTTTCAGTTTTGAAAGTTTTTGCTTTGGTATTATGTGTTTGTTTATCGGTATCATTGTTTTGATTGGACCATGTCAAAGACCAATTAATTTTAAATAGTTAGTTTAAGAATTAATATGAAAATATATTTGATCAAGATAGATCTATTATCCATGATGCTAAAATTGTTCCTTTGTGTCATTAGGATCAGCATAAATTGGTCTGTATGTTGGCCTTCGTAACACTTGTTTTTTATCTACAATATTATCTTTTCGCAATCTATATGAAATAATATATACTTTTATATTTACATATATTTATACATTATATATACCTATATATTCTTTAGACAAAATTGGTGTAAATCATTCGGAAAATTTAATTTGGATATATCTAAATAAATTATTGTCTGATTCTAACAGGTGAGTTTTATCTATCATGTAAAATGGACTATAAAATCATAAAGGTCCATGTATTATAAAGGTGCTCTACACCAATATAAAAATAATAAAATAAAATTGCATTACACATGTGGTGGGTATAGCTAGCTACACAGAAGATGTTTATCCTTCCTGAGCACTTAGCCTCACTTTCGAGATGGAAGTTTACTATTATTGATGATGCAAAATATTGTCCTGATTTATATTTTGCCACAACTGTGTAAATCGGTTAATTCCGTTCATTTAATGCCCATTATTTTAAGCGTTAAAAATTCGGAGAACAATATCTGAAGTCCAATATTGACACACTGTTTTCAAATTTTAGCCAGGCTATGCTAAAAGTTATCCTGAGGATGTCAATTTAAATGTGTTGGTTTAATTGTAAGTAAACAAAAATTACGAAACACATTTGGATAGATATCGAATGATATCGAAGAGTTAAAAACATTCAAATAATATTTGTTCCTTTTTAACTTTATCCAGGTATCTTCCCAGTGCTCTAGGTACTTAGATTTCTATTTGCTTGGTCAATATGTTGTTTTCGCAATCAAGCAAAACTTAATTTGACACCATAGTAGCATTTGTTAACTATCTCGCGATTTTATCTTCGAGATTTTGTTTTTTATATCAAATAAATAAAAATAAGTGTCAAAACAATTAGCAAAAGTAAATATGCACAACTCCAGATAAATGGTTTGGAAAACACTTGCCAGGTACTAACAGGTGTGGTTCATCTATCACTTATAAGTAGACGTATATTCTGGTTTTTATTTAATGCTGAAAGGTATATTTGCAGACCATCATCGTTAACGATCTTAAACACATTCGAGATCTATGGTAGTGTGTACTTGTACAAGTGTTATACTACAATACATATGAAACAGAAAACAGTTGTTGTAATCAAGTTAATGTATAATTAAGAAAATACACATATTATACATACAGAATGTCGCTTGATTGTTCATAAATTGAATAAATCATAATGATTAAAGGAATTAATTAAAGGTGATGTTTTTTAACACTTTCATTACATTTGGTAGATCTTTGTACAAAAACATGTCAATTACATTCATTACGAAAAACGCAATTCTACCTCTTTCATACATCAAGAAAATTTACAAGTACCACAAATCTCGCCCTCTCTTTCGTTTATATTCTATCAATGCTTTCTCTTTCTCTCTCATACCTATAATTAAAACATACACCAATCCTCTCTCGCTCTCTCTCTCTCTCTCTCTCTTTCTCTCTCTCTATCTCTCTCACACACATATATATACAATAAGAACATGCAGCAATACTAGCACTTTACTTCTCTTACATTCTATAATCAAAACAAACAGAATGCTCGCTCGCTCTCTTTCTCACTCGCAAGTGTGTTTGCACAATGTTAATATGCATGGTATGAAAACCTGAGATGTGTATATTCACCACAACTCGCATACCTTGTACAATCAAAAACACATAGGATTAAAATCAAAGTTGTAAACACAGAAAGAATATATAGAAAACTCCCTCAATAAACAATATACATACACTACAAATATCTGTGTTTGTTTATGTTTTCTCGTCTTCTTGAGCTCTCTGGTAGCTTATGAAATTTCGAAATTTTATAAAAAGTAAAGGCATGTACAATACATAAATTACAGACAGGGTGTGTACATACCTAAATCATATTTCTACTCGATAATGGAATACATTATCATTCCAATAGAATATTCAAAAATATTCTCTACTACACATGTACATTTTCACTAATCAACTTTCTAGGCTACGGGGTCCTAACAAACATATTTTTCAAGAATAAAACAGAAATTTGAAACATAGATGTTGAACTTTACAATAGCATGAAAAGTAGAAAATGTAGTTTACTCGGTTTCAGGTAACACAGATAATGATTCTGGTTGTGTGCTGTGCTCCTTTTAATTTTGAAAAAAAAGATATTTTAAAAACATAAATAAATATTTTATTATCAAAAAGTTGATCTAGACATTTCAAAAATATCTAATAGACCAGAAAAATACAATTTAAACGGCAACTGTCTAAATTATTTGTATATAATATTTAACTTTTTGGCATTACATGTATGTACTGTGTCCGTCTAATGTAGGATGATAAACGAGTATGTAATGCGATTTACTTATTTTGTGGATTTATTAAAATATGCGCATATTTACTCTAGGTAAAATCATGTCTGTTTTCAAAATGCTAATTTTATAATTCATTTTAAACTTATAACTATATTGCATTAGACTAAAGCGTAAGTCTTTTCTTTTATGAATGGTGATCCAAAATTGGATTTCAAGAGATTTATTGTTTTGCCGTCGGCTTACATGGTTAATCCGTACTAAATTGCTAAGTATTTCATGTAAAACCATTATTTTATCAATGGCCTGTCAATTCCTTGCATATCAATTTTACGATTTTAAATACCAGATCAAAAGCGCCGAAGTAATAATCACATCAAATTAGACCTTTTATTAGATTGTGGTTTCTAGGAGTTCCGCCTTCAGTTTTGTAAAACCAAAGTATCAAAATGTATAATGCTTCATAATTGAATCTGAAACTTTGCCAAAAGCAATTTTTCTGTTAACGTATTGATAGATATTAAGCATATTTGCCTTATAATAGTATAAGATACAATCCTGTGCACTGCTAGGATGTCATTTTGAAATCAAAGACCAGGCTTGCATCTCAGACGAGGCTTACAAAAAAGTTGGACGATTTCATTGTTACTTTCATCAGACTAATAGAGTCAAAAAAAACGAAATCAAGTCTTAATAAATTAACAAAATTAGCCATTGTTTTTGAAAAAGTCCTTTAGCCGAGTACACTAAAACTATTCTTCAATTCGTTTCAATGTCAAATACTCTAGTTTTATTAACAATGTTGGATTTATGTTTAATTTGTCAATTTACAAAGCACAACTGTATCAATGAAAAAACGAAGGTATTACTGAGATCTTCATAAAGCTGTTAATTGCAATAACTCCAACCTTATGATCAGTTCATCGTTCTAATGATAGTAACATCACGGGATATTACCGATTAGTACGAGTGTATGATAAACGGCGATTGACTATTCTAAAAGTTAAGGAGTGAGCAATCACTTTACATATTTCACATTGTGGAATATAACTAAAACGGTTTGTCTTCATTTCAATATTAAATTGAAAAATCTAGTTAGCGAACATTATCTACAATTTTAGTACATAATTATTAATATCTTATGTATTTAGCTTTATCTATTGAGAAATGTTTTCATATCAATTTGTGAATTTTTGCACATCATCTAACTACATATATACATACACACCAGACTTGGACTTGGCTAAACTTTATTGAGTAACTGGTCACGCCCTAAACCACAAGTTGTTTCACTTTTAGAACTTTATACAACGAAATAAAGTTAAAAAACTAAATTATTGACCCAGGAATATTGCAACCTAGGCTTATCAAGGCCCTATAGCCGTCATCACAGTATTGGTGATAAGTTTAATGTCTCTATGCCCAGGCTTGCTTTGAATATATTTGACGTTTCATAGTTCCATGTATCTTTCACTTTTAATTTTGATTACACGCGTGACGGGTGTAGCTAGCTAAACAGGAGGTGCTTACATACCCTTTCGGAGCACCCGGCCTCACTTCCCTGGTGGATGTTCACACGTTTAACCTAATTTGTCAGTTTCAAGGCTTTTACATTGCTATGGGATTGCGATTTGGACATGGGTTAGAATTTTTATTTATTTTCATTGAAATCTTTTTTATGAGTGCTGTTGAAATTGTTATTTAAATAACTTGTTTTTTTTTTTAAATACTTGTCTTTAAATATTCCTCATGTTGATATGTTTTCATTTCTGTATAGCGGCCACACACAGAATCCTTACAAAGATAATGGAAAGGGAATTGGTATTACATTTATCTGCAAACCCAAATGTATATACTTGTATAATTCATCAAAAACAAATATAAAGGTCCAGGTATAAATCACAAAGCAAAGTTAAAACTATGAAAACTCGCAAATCCAGTTTTAACACGTGAACATTCAAAAAGGAAATGAGGCACATTGCTGTCTAATAGGGTTTGATGAATAAGGACGTTCTAAATTTGTTCAGGAAGAAACATTTAGTAATATTTTTTTTCTTACCCAGGGTAGGCTCTGGCTCTCAAGAAGTTTGGGCCAAATACATTTGTCAGTTTTAAGATTTAGGAGCCAATTTATCTGTTATGGAGCCAACAAAATTACATATTATACCAGTTTTAATTTAACATCACTAGACGGCCGTTTCGGAATACAATTCTTCATCAGTAGTGCTTGGGCCAAAATAATGAAACCAAAATTATTTTGAAGATGTTGAAAAGCTATCCAAAGGACCAAAATATAGTTTACCAAATTAAGCTAAGGAAATACTTTTCATTAGGGGGTTATCCTTAGTTTTTGAGAAATTTCAAATTTCAAAACTAGGAAAAGTGAAAAAAATTATCTGAAACGTAAATCTTCTGCTGTATAGATTTCCTAGATTATCAAGAATTTGTAAAACCAGTTTTAGCTAAAAATTCATACTTCACATTTGTAAAAAATAATCAAAGAAAAAATTAGTCAAATTTGGTCTGCCTCATAATGGAATTGATATAACATTTGGAGTAAACATGTTAGCCAAAAGCTATTTTTGGAGCCGGAAATTTTGAAAATTCGCTTAATTGGATAAATTAGGAATGACAGAGTTAACTCTGCTTAACAATGTATGACTATCTTAGGTACGCCGAAAAACAACTCTTTTTGGTTGAATGGTAAAGAACTTAAATTTGGCCCGGTAAGCTTCTTAATTTAAAACTCTTAGAATTTTTTTTATTAATTCATCACTGTACATAATTGCACGACATTTCATCAAATATTCTATACCCTCTTATCAAGAAGATTTATTTACATCAATTGCGAAATATTGTTGTTATGGCATTTGAAAAAATATTCCATTTATCTTTTTGTATAGAAGATATATTCACAGTAATAGGATGGCTTTTGACTTTGACGGTCCTCATTATACAAAGCTTGACACGGCCTAAATCATTAATTATATACATTTCGTTCAATGCTTACATACAAATATTCTATAAATTGTTTTATTTCGTTCAACGCCTACATACAAATATTTTAATTATATAGGTACATGTCCAAGTCACAAAGTAAAGTTTATACTTTGACAACTGGCGAATCTGGTTTTAACACGTCATTTTCCAAAAGGAAAAAGGACTTTCTCAATATGATCACGAAGTTTGCTTTTAGTGATTTTATAAATAATAACTATATATGATGTATGACTATCTTATGTACACCGAAAAACAACTTTGCTTTGTTGAATGGTTTTGAACCTAAATTTGGCCTGGTATATACACATCTTAATTTAAAAATCTAAGAAAATTTTTATTAATTCATCACTGGACATGATTGCATGACGTTTCATCAAATACCACATTTACCCTCTTGTCAAGAAGATTTATTTACATCAATTGCGAAACATTGTTGTATGGCATTTGACCAAATATTCCATTTATCTTTTTGTATAGAAGATATATTCACAGTAATAGGATGGATTTTGACTTTGACGGCCCTCATAATATGAAGCTTGACACGGCCTAAATCATCAATTATATACATTTTGCTCAATGCTTACATACAAATATTCTATAAATTGTATTTACAGTACAGACCTGTCGAAAGTTTAACACTGAACTATCGAAAATAATCCGAAGCTCGGTATGGTAATATGTATAGCTAGTTTCTTACAATCTACACAAATATAAATAACAGCTGGCGAAATGCTTTCGAGGTACAGTCCAGCCTGCCCTAAAGGCTACCCGTACAGTACAGACCTGTCGAAAGTTAAACACTAAACTATCGAAATGAAGTCGAAGTTCGGTGTGCAGATATGTATTGCTGGCCCCGGTTTCACAATCATTCCTTAACTAAGATTTTCCTTAACTTAAATATTGCAAAATTTCAAATCAAAATAATTTTGTTAATTTTCAAGATAATAAAGAATTAAGGTGTCATTTTTAAGATCACTTCTAGATTAAAACATTTGCATTTATTTACTTTCGGCAAATATATTCACTGGTAGTTCCAAAAAGAGATTACAAAAATTTGCTAAATCTAAGTAAAGGAAAATCTTAGCTAAGGAATGATTGTGAAACCGGAGCCTGTTATACTAAAAGCTGCACAAATAAAAATAACAGATGGCAAAAACTGTCGAGGTACAGTCCAACCTGCCTTAAAAGGGCAGCCGTACATAAGGGTAATCTGCCTATAAAGGCCAGTAGAATTGTATAGTAGAATTGTATCCCAATTGTTCTTTATTCATATTATTTGAACCTGTATATTAAGGCCAAATGCCCATAAAGGCCACTTTTACTGGCTGTCTCTTGATTGGCCTTTATAGACAGGTTTGACTGTATCCTAAAAGCGGCACAAATATAAATATCACTTGCCGAAAAGCTGTCATGGTAATAAGGCCCAACCTAAGCTTCCGATTGGGTACTTATTCTTTAACTTAGTGTTAAACTTTCGACAGACCTGTACTGTTTTTCGGTAATGCTTACATACAACATTCCATAAATTGCATTTATTTTATTCAATGCTCACATACAAGTATCGCATAAATTGTATTTATTTCTTCAATTCTTACATACAAATGTTCCTGATATTGCTGTGTCAATCATGAGGTTGTTTCCTTAATGATGAACATATAACATTTCACGTCTTGATGCTTCTCAGAAGCGGTCAATCGGAAAAAAAATCTATAAATTTCCGCCACTGAGTGTGATGTTTTATTTGTATGCAATTATATACATGAATGAAAAAAAAGGAAGTTCCTGAACAGTTTCTTGGTTTTGCCAAACATACATACGTGTGGGTTGGGTGTGTGGTTTAAAGTGGCAGATCACATACGAAAATGCATAGTTGAGCCTCAATTGAGGCTAAAAGGATGATTCTCAAAACGCCGAGCTATCCGCCTATAGGATTCAAATTTAAAAGTATGTTATAAACATGTTTATAGTGAAAAAACCTAAAGCTACTATCATTTTGTAAAAGTTTATTTGGTAAAAATCTCAGTAAAATATTGCATTATATGTTTAACACATGAAATCTTTTAGCTTTGTCTCCGTATAACTCTATACAAACATGGAGTAAGTCAGTGAAAATCAACACGTTTTTTAATAAATACATATAGAGCGCATGCCTCTCCATTAAAGATATTTTGAATACAATAACTACCTTATTTTATTGTTAGGTATGCAAAGTATGGTTAATGGAGAGATATGCGCTGACAGTGAATTTTGCAAAAATCGGTGTTTAGAGAGTTACCCCAATATAACCTCTTACTATACTGTACTATACTCGTACTTGATATTAATAAACTCTCCTTGTCAACAATTGCCTGCGTGGTGTAGTGGATATATGTAGGGACTATTATGTCTTATGTTGTGGGTTCGTATACCCAAAAATGACATTTTATTTTTATCTTAATTCATTTTTAATAAAATGTATATTTTACGGCTTTATTTCTTTCTTTTATCTTACTTTGTGTTAGAATTGAAATATTTATTTCTGCAACAAATAACAAAAAAGAAATAAAGACATGCACATACAAATATAAAATATAACATACAACGATATTACAGTCCAGTTTCAGGCCACGTGTCATTTCCCGTGTGTTTCCTGAACGATGAACACGTACTAGTGAATAAAATGCCAAAACATTAAATTGTTCAAAGTGCAATCTTCGCACGACAAAATGCTATAAATGAAAAGTCGGGGTGGGTATCATATGTGATAAATGTCACTAGCTGAGCAAGACTGAAGATCATGAGCCTGTGGTTCCTCCAATAGACTTGAAGTGTGAATGTATAGACCTACTCATTTTGAGTTGTGGCAAATCAAATGCCATTTGCTTTATTTTCAAAGAAAAAGTTCCCTTACGAAACTTGGCAAGAATAGACATTTTGTCAAATAAGGCACGTCATTATTAAAAGGGAAGGAAAAATGTTATTCATATGCAACGTATATATTTACACATAGATTTATTTATATTTGGCCTCAAGTAATGACGCCTATAGAGGCTCGAAAAAGGTGTAACCTAGTTTCTTGCGTATTTATTCCTATAGGCGGATAGCTCGGCGTTTTGGGAATCATTCTTTTACTTGAGGACATGGGTTGCACAATCAGTCTCAAGTAACTTGCATAATTGAGCTAAACCTGAGTAAAATTAAGATGACTTGAAAACAGTTGATGAGCACCTAGGCATAATTGAGGATTCTGTTTTAAAACATTTCTTCACTTAAGATAAATTGAGGGTTTAAACGTTTTGAGACCGTTAATACAACGAGTACGGGAGTTTGAGTTGTTGAGTTTATCCACAAACCTCTAGAATCTAGGATAAGTTATGGTCTATTTGACGTTTTCAATTTATCCCGGAAACTTTACAAAGTGACATAATACTAACAGTAACATTCTTGGTTTTATAACAGGCATCAACATTTAACTACCGCACATCAAAATAACTTAACTCTTTGCCAAAAAGATCAGTTTTATGATCAGCCATAACTCAAATCTATATCAGTTTAGTAAACAAAATATCTAAAAAGATCTTGAACTGTGTTATAGCTTCTATTTTATTGTGTAAACCAAATTGATGAACAGTTATAAACAGCTATACGCCGCGAATTTATACAAAATTTAAACAAATTTTGACATTTTAAGTACTTCCTTCCACTAAGCAGATCGAGATTATCCTAATGATATATGCACACAACTTGTACCTGTCCGTTTGACCTTTCATTAGGAATATTCATACAGAAGACGCCACCCTATACATGCATGTAGGTAGTAGTAAGATTAGCAGTTAATAATTTGTACACAAGATAACTGATTAGTGTTCTAATTACATATATTTAAATGCAGTGATCCATAATAACTATTTAAATTTAAGGTCAAACGTAGAAGTCAAAGTTGTTTGCATATATATATATATATATATTATATATATATATATATATATATATATATATATATATATATATATATATTATGTATATATATATATATGTGTGTGTGTGTGTGTGTGTGTGTGTGTGTATACAGTGCAGACCTGTCGAAAGTTTAACAATGAGTATACGAAAAAAGCCGTTGCACGCTGTCGAATGGCAGAAATAAGATAGGTATTGGCCCTGTCGAAAGTTTAACAATATGCAATGAGTCAACGAAAACGGAGCCGTCACACGTTGTCGAGTGGCCGAGATACAGATAGGTATTAAAGGTGCTTAGTTGTCAAAAGATAGATAGCGGTTGAAGATGTATATAGCAAGGGGTCGTGTTGAGCTGACGATTTGGCACTGGTTCGTTTGCTCAGTGTTATACTTTCGACAGGTCTGTACTCTATAACTGGCAGGTATAGGGAAACAACATTAACCTGTTTGTTTGACCTTTCATTAGGAAGAATGATATACGATGATTTATTAAATACATAGGTAGTATTAGCATTCTCGGGTAATACACAAACAACGCATGTTTCCCGTAATGTAAAACAAAATAACCACCTGTGTTCTCTATACATAAATGTTCTGATCCGTAAATATATTTTAATAAAAGGTCATGCGGCCAGATCAATGTTGTTTGACTATATAAATGCCCTTTTAACATTAGTGAATACATTTAAAAATTTACATTGGTACAGTAACTGTTTTCAGATTTAATCATTCATATGATAACACAAATTGATAGGACAAATTACATTTTTCACACAACAAATGTATGGTTGATGAATTAACCCATCATTTATAATTTTCATGAACAATTTATCAATGCTATGATTAAGATGTTGCAGGTATTTGAACTTTCGTTTACATATTTATGATGGTATATCACACTTTTGAATAACTCCATTTCGGTTTTCCTTGATTCTGAGAAATACTGCATGTGAATACCACGTATGATATTCAGGTGATTAGAAAAGGTATTGATGACCTAAAGTCTAAAGATCGTGCTAAAACATAAATGTATAGACTCTACTGTCATCGTTGTCTGGATCAACTTAATGAAGGTCTGTGTTTTCTCCTTAAAAACTCCAAAAAACCCATTTAAAGGGTGCAAAACACATAGACTCCAGATACCGATATAAGTAAATAAAATGAATGAGGACGTAAAACATGATGAAAAGCAACAAACCAAGCTTCATTGCCTGTCTGCTTCAGAAACACAGTATTCGTTACATATAAATTGGCATTATTCTGACAATCACACAGATTTAGACACCATACAATTATCACTATAAATAACGATACCATCTCTAAAGTTCAGATACTATCTTGATAAGTCGGCATTTTAGACAATATAGTATTATTTTAATGTCAGATCTTGCTGAGAAAGCTATGTTGACATGCCGTGATTGCTAACTAGGTATATAGTTTTTCCCACATTGTTTTTACTACATTTACACCTTCATGATTATATTTACACCTTGGGTTTTGTTTTGATTCTGTATACTTGTTTACATTACACGGTTGAAAGATTAGTAATGGTGTTAAAAGTCCCAGTCAAGAATAATTCACTTATATCGAGACATCACCAGTTAGAGGCGAAGTGCAAAAAATTTGCATGTGCGTTGTGGTGGTGGCATTATACAGCAGAGTTCTTTATCATGCTACGTCTACCGTGACAAGGGTCCTCGTTTATTTTAAGTTCCCATCCGAAAGAACCGTGACTTTCATTTCATAATGCCGAGTGTTTGGTAAAAGAACGGTTACGACCCACTTTTAAGTCTTGGGTCATATCAGACCCGGTCGAGTTTCGCAACCCACGACCTTCCACTCAAAGAGCAAGCACTCTACCAACTGAATTACCGCGATGGTTTATCTACACTGTAGTGTTTTAGCTTTTTAAATAAAATATACAGCATAGAATGTAAAAAAAAGTTTTAAATATAAGGAAATCGAAACAAATCTACTCAAAAAATAGTTTTTTTTATTACTTTTTAACTTCGAATATTGATAAGTAAACTTTACATGTCTGCAGCAGACGAGAATCATGGCGTCAGTTTTTTTAATTGAAGGCATATTTTAAATTTTCATGAAGTACGCCCAAGTGTTCGCGTTATTTTTTTCAATTGATCTAAATGTTTTGTGCATAAATGATTAATTTCTTATACAGCAAGACGCCATCTCATCCGATAAATAAATTGTTCATTATGTTTAGTCATATAATTTGACAGCAATCCTGATATATGTTTAAATAATTGGAATAACATTTAAAGTTGCCAAAACATAAGTTCAATGAGATGATCAATGAATAAAATATGACTTCGAAAATCACTAAGATCCTGGTATACTAACATGTGCATGAGGAAACAGTTTGCAAAAACCGCCAAAACGCGTTCGTGTGCATTAAGGGGAGATAATCTACACCTACTGATTGCAAAAATTAAACAAACCGCCATTTTGAAACGCACTGACATACTAACATGTTCATTGGGAAAGATGACAATCCACACAGATTGTAAAAACCACCAAAATACACTGACATGAACATCTGCATAAGGGGAGATAATCAAAACCTACTGATTGCAAAAACGCCAAAAACACATTGATATACAAAGATGAACAGTCCACGATATTCACACTATTCATTATAAAACTCGGACGTGGACTGGCATTAAGAATATTGTCAAAATAAGAGAAAATTTTATGAGATGTATGAGTAGATAAATATAGTGTAATTCGTTTTAAATTGTATTTTTTACCAGTTATCAAAGAATTTAGAATATTATTATTATTCGTTATTAAATACGAACTTCCATCATTTTTTCTCTCCGTCCGTAAGAATTCCCTTGCATTTGGCCAAATCATCAACATAGATGCGCATTGAATTTACCCAAAATGTTTTCAAAATTTTCCTAGGAGTTATGGACCTTTGGACACACGTGCAATAAAAAAAAACAAGTGCCTACTAGCGGGGTATCATAATTCACTGAATGTGCTTGTTACAACTGTAACACATCAAATTCAGTAGTTTTCAGAGTACAGTCAAACCTGTGACATTAAAAGCCACCTCTATATGAGAGTCGTTTGCATATAAAGGCCTGTAAAAATCTAAATTGCTGTATATTAATATTTTTGAACTTTTATATAAGGGCAACCTGCCTATAAGGGCCACTTTTACTGGTTCTTCTGAGTGGACTATATAGACATGTTTAACTATATTTAAATTTATATTAATTTATTTGAAAAAATGAACCATTTTTTTTCTTTCTTTTTCATTCAATGCCTTTAAAATGATTATTTCCAGGCGTGATTTTGTATACGGTAAATTATATTACAACTCTTGGTTGAAAACTATTCCAATGTTTGGTGATGTATATCTAATAACGTCCGACTATTTTAAAGAAAATCCATATAAACAATTAAAATCAACATGAATTAAATTTTAATTCGATCAATCAGAGGCTACCGTAGTACAATCCAACCTGCCTTAAAGACCACCTATATATAACGGTCACCTGCTTATGAAGGCCATTAGAATTGTCTCCCAATTGTTCTTTATTCATATTGTCATATATCTTTTTTTTTAAATTTAATCATAGAATACATACAAAAAATAGTAATGTCATATACCATTTTTGAGTGTATTTTATGATTAAATTAAAAAAATGGTATATGACAATATTATTTGAACCTGTATATAAAGGCCACCTGCCCATAAAGGTAACTTTTACTGGTTCCATTGGGTGGCCTTTATAGACAGGTTTGACTGTACCTAGATATCTTGTAAGTATTACGTTTTCTTTTATCGATAACAATTCCAGTGACTGATACAAACCACCAGGAAAAGCTGATAAAATGTTCACATAAAATATGTTATCTTTTTAAATAACATTTATGTATTTCCATTTTTAAACAGATGTTGAAAATGAAACTTTTATTTAACTCCAAGTATTTAATTATTTAAATGTTATAAGAACAAACAAGACATTTATGTGTAAAACAGCTGAAATTTGAAATATGTCAGGTTTCGCTTCAATAATAAAGGACGTGTTTCACATTTTTTGCCAAGCGCATGGCATTTAGAAATGAGTCACTGGGTCTTTTGGAAGAGACCTTAAAACCGACATCCCGTGTCTCGATCACTTCAGCACGTTAAAAAACACTCCCTGCACATTGCTCTGAGCGCACTGCAAAATTAAAAAAGATTCTGACACTTCATCTATAGGTTGTGACGTCTCGATATAAGTCAGTATTTTTGACTGTGAGGTAAAATCCAATCGATCAGCAATCATTTGCCTTAATTAGATGAAAAGCATACTAATTTCATTTTAATGTATTTCTTTTACCTATTAAGGACACTTTCAAAAATACATTTCTTGCATTTTGGCGCTGTTTTTGTGTGGGTTTTTTTAGTCTTTGATGCTGTTTTTTTTTTTTTACTCTTTGGTGCTGTTTGTGTGTGGTTTTGTAATCTCTAACCATGTTATCATTTTTCTGATTACTTGAGAATTAAATTTGATTTTTACTTAAACTGTCAATCATACCATTCAGATATGTTTATTCACGTCACAGCGATCAAAATAAATTAAATCTTAATTCAATAAATTGGAGAATATCGTATTATATGTGACATATAATGATTACGTTCGGAAAATGTATTGATAACATTCCACGGCCGATACCTTCGGTACAAGTCTTTTGAATGTATAACACAAAGCTCACTGTCTATCTTCTACCATAACTGTCTCCGTAAAATGTAAAATATTTTGGCCCAATAGAATCACAAACGTTGATATATTATAAATGATAAATTCAATATGTAAGACGGATTCAGATGGCTAGGACATGTCTTTAGAATGAAAGGAAGTAAATATGACATTACCAATGCTACCCTTAGATGTACACCACCGGGATAAAGATCACATGGCAGGCCAAAAACAACCTGACCCAGAAGAGTTGAAGCAGAATTAAAAGAACTGAAACCGTGGCAAAAATAGATCTAGAGCCGAGTGGCGTGGTTTAGCTCCACCGGGAGCTAAGAGGATAGGTAACGAATCAGTAGTTTATTTCAGTCTGTATTTAGCTATAATTCGAAAGGCGATCAGCAGGTGCTATCCATCTCGGCCACTAAATATCCATATCTCTGCCACTACATGTAACCTAGACTCCTTTTCGTTGACTTACTTGACTTAATTCAGTCTCTCCTGGTGGAGAATTGGGTCAATTCGTTAGCTAAGTGTTAAATCTTCGACAGGCCTGTACTGTATCACCGTAAAAAAGTGATAGTTTTTCTAATTTTTATTTTTTGTTAGTGTGCAAAACTTTATAATAATAAATAACTGCCTGGAAACTTCATACTTTTATAGCAGGCGTTTTACATGTTTTAATAATTATGTAATAAATTATTTAAATTTCAAATAATTTAAATGTATATTTAATCCATCACGCATTAAACATGACCTCTTTGAGAAATAACGGGAATGGCTACTATCTGTACTGCACATGTAATTTCTGATGAAATAAGGAATGTTTTGCAAATACCAAAACATCGATAACATCACGCTAGTTATGTAATTATATTAGAATTCATATAAAAATCGACCGAAATATTTTTCTAATCACCAAAAAAAAAAACTCTACAAAAAAAAAATCGAATTATCTAACAATTTTATTCTTTGAGAAGGGCACAGAACGTATGTAATGATATTAGAACATCACCATATACATACCGCCATTACGACTGAAGTGTCCTCGATAACGTCACAATCAATTTACGTCATTCGGCACTTGAGTGTGCGTGGATAATTAACCTTGTGGGCTCATTTAGAAATTACCTGAACGCCTTTTCACCTCGTGAAACAATTATCAAATTATTATATAAAGTTTTTGATTCATTAGTCAAATGCAAAGTTGAAATTTGATATACCAATGTATTCATTTGTGACAAACGTGACGATTTCAATTTTTCTATTGTCAACTTTCTAGTTTTCTATGCAGCATGTTTCCCAATTTATACGCCATGGTAGAGCCTGTTCCCACTACGGGGACTTTGTACAACGAAGCAGGCTGCTTGCAAATAAATTGTTTGCCCAAAGATATTGCAAGACTAGGCTTATCAAAGTCCTCAAAAAGTTTTATGACCGTTATCAATATTTTATGACCGTTATCACAATATTGTTATTAAGTTTAAATTCTCTGTTTTCAGGATTGTCCTGGATATATTTGGCGTTCCATGGTACCATGTTCCTTTTACTCAATTTTGATTACACACGTGGCGGGTGTAGCTGGCTAAACATGAGGTGCTTACCCTTCTGGAGCATCCTGACCTCACTTCCTATCCCTTGTGGAAGCACACGTGTTTAAGCTAACTTGTCCTTTGCAAAGTTTCTACTTGGCTTCAGGATTGTGATACGGACACAATTAGTATGTTTGTTTTTTATTACTGTAAAGGGGATTATTTTCGCGGGGTGAACATTTCGTGATTTCTGAAATCTCTCATTTCGCATGGGTGTAAATATTAGTGAGTGTATATTCTATATATGTGATATATTAACCTGTATGGTAGACACTTTTCGCGGTAATTTCTTTAACGCGAAAAAGCGAATATTTTACTCACTCGATAATTTCCCCCCTTTACAGTATAACACAGAAAATATTGGGTTTCTTTTCGAATCTACTCGTAACAATTCAAGTGCTGGAGTAAAATCGGAAAAAAATGTCAGCAAAATGTAAAATGTTTTACGTTAAATATCATATGTCTACATGTTTTATATTAGAATAACTCTAACATTAAAAGAAAGGTTACATGCTGTTATGAGAATTTGAATTGAATTATACACTAAATCTTATTATGCATAATTGTTTAAAAGCCCAGACATATACATCTTACTTTACATAATGCGGTTTAATTTATTACTTCAAAACAAATATCGGGAGTGATTTATAAAGAGTTCAATGTAACATTTAATCATTTTTCATTTCTCAAACATAAAAAAGTTAACAAACTTTCTCAAGCAACATATTGTAGTGACAACGGAGTAGGTTCATAAGGATGCAATTTTGGCCTAGTTTACTTTATTGATTGGATTAGTCACATAGGAACAGAAAATGTCATTTATTTAAAAATATTTTTTTCTATTTGTTTCCATCCCATCAATGCAAGATAGACTTCCTATTCCAAGTGAAATGCTCCTTACTTGGTGCTTACTTAGAACAAAACTCATTATAAAACCTATATATTAAAAAAACTATGGCAACATCCAACGCACCAAGTTCACAGCACAATACAAATACTGGCATTGTCCCGACATTGACAACAAATGACCACACGAAAATAAAATTGTTCAAATTCGGATCTGATCGTAAAACATCGGGCTATTCGTGAAAGCATCTTTAATCATCGTATGTCCGCCTCTTTTTTCGGACTTAAGTAGCAAAATCGTGAGCGTTGACAAAATCTTTGACATGTCGTAAAAATTGCGAAAGGATCATGCGAATGCTCATTTTCCTTACACACAATTTTGATTACACGCGTGATGGGTGTAGCTAGCTAAACAAAAGGGGCTTGCCCTTCCGGAGCACTCGGTCTCACTTCCCCGGAGGAAGTTCACGTGTCTAACCTGACTTGTCAGTTCCAAAATTTTTATTTTGCTTCTGGATTGTGATTTTGACATGGATAAGTATGTTTCTTTTTGATTACTTGTTAAATTCGTGTATCCATTTTGCATACAAGTATACACAATGAATCATAGACTAGCAATAATTTGCCGATAGACTTAACGAAGATAGTGTCCACCTACAATGTCAATGTATTGTGTTACTTATATATCCAAAATTGTCAGTTGTCAGTTCACAATTGTTGTCGGGCTGCTTAAACGCTCTATGTTAATTTTCACACTGATAAAGTGTGTATACTGTCCACCTCCGATGTCAATACATCATGTTCCTTATGTACATCCGAAAGTGTCAGTTTACCATTGTTGTCGGGTTGCTTTTAACTCTTGTTGTTAATTTCCACACTGATTAAGGATGTATAACGACATTATCTGTGTAAAATGCTATTGTTTATTTCTTTTTTATTTATTTATATATTTTTATTTTTTTTATTTTTTTTTTATTTATTTATTTATTTATTTTTTTTGCTTTTAAACGTATATCAATTTGTCTAATGTACTAAATGTACCAAGACGATCACATTTCTTATCATTAGACAAATAACAGATCTATTCTGAAAATAGTGTAGACTTAATTTGTTTTTTGTCAAAAGAAACACAGTTTGACACATTTCTTTTCAATGCGTAAAAACAGTTTATAATTATTTCGTAAACAATACACGTTGCAGACATAGACTTAATATGATGTGTTTCCATTAAGAGAATTGTCAATCGGAAGCGAAATCGACAAGATTGTTTTTATTCGTTGCATTGAATGCGGAGTAACAGTTGCATTAGCCTAAAGGTTTTACAAGTAGTCAATTGCGAATTAATTCGTAAAGTGCTTTCTTTAATAAAGTTTTACTTCGGTAAAATAGTATAGCAGGAATTTAACTCCAGAACTTGTTGGAAATTATAGCTTTTTTGTACTTTCAAGTATATACTGCTGTGAATGTTGTTTTTTCATAAATGTCATTGCCATGTTAATAGACGAGCCAGTATAACCATGCAATAAACATCATGATGTCCTAAAGTACAAATAGGATACGGACTATATGAGATTTATATATAAATGAACAAACAGTTCCAGACATTGGCAAATGTACCAAGAATACAAAACAATCAACATATAAATTGGCGTATCGCCGGCCACGCCCACAATGTTCCGACACTGCCCGCCATTACGGTACAAAAGCAGTGTCACGGCAACTAATGACGTTCTCGTGTCAGTGATGTCATTAAACCGCACAATTAGGGCCGAGTTTTCATTCTTTTTGCGTGTAATTCAAGCATGTCGACCCTTTGTCGGAACATTGTGGGCGTGGCCGGCGATACATCAATTAGATCGCTAGTGGTAAGTATCTAGTGGTTAAGTTCAAGTACTTTTCGCCATCAAATACATTAGGTACCGCTAGATTTAATGAATAAGTGGTATCTATTTGTGTTGTTAAAACTATTCAGTCAAAAATCCTCAAAATCAAATCTAATTAAGACATGTGTTCTATAAAAGGGTTACATGTAGTTTAATATAATGTTCGAATTAAAGATTCCAAGTAAAAGAGCGAAATCCTGAAAATTACATTTCCTTTACAGGCTAGTTTTATGCATAAAATTCCTGAATAAGAGTGATTTGAGAGTCAGTATACTTTGACTATACTACCTCATGGCGATGAACCAAGGCATTGTTGAGTAAACCAGAATGCCCGGAGAATACGTTTGGCAAGCAAACTGGCAAACTTATTTGCACTTTGATCTGCGGGAGTGAGATTCAAATGTATCCCTACTAGCCTTAAAATATATATAATTTACTATGAGTGATTGTTACCGTAATTTGATGTTGTGCAAATAAATAGGTGCGAGAATCAACCTAACAACCCTTTAAACATGTTTGTGCATGGTTTGAAAAAAACGTCAGAGATCGATATATGATTCAATGTTCATGTAATTTACACTTCACATTTAACATTGATTAAGAAAACAGTTAAATCTAATTCCTCGGAATAACACGATTTAAGATGTATTACATTTCAACATGCATTCATTTACATGGTAGTTAAAAAACAACGCACTAATTCACCCTTATTATAAAAATTAATACATTGTTAAATTCTACAAAAGGATGTGTTCAACTAAAAGAGCAATACTTTTTTTCTAAAAACTTCTTTATTAATTCAAAACATATCATAGGACTAAATAAGACCTCCATGCATTTTTGTCAACCTACGTCGTAGAATGAAGTGGCTACCAAACTAAATCGGTCCAGAGGCTCTACATAACCATATTAATAACAAATAAAGACTAAAAACTATTATAATGGGAAAACAAATAACTTCTATAAAATTTACACCATTATCAACACTGGCATATGAATAAAATATGAATAAATTCCGATGATGGAATGACACTATTTTACTTTAACACATATGTATACGTGTTCCTGAGCAATTATCAAACCTCATGATTGAGGAATAAAATCAAGTGTCTGATGATTGGAATGACCTTATTGGTATTCACAAGTTCATTGATATGTCTAGAAAGTCTTGCCTCTCATTAGCAGAATGTTAATTGGTTTGTCTATGCTTCAAGTACCGTGATTATTCCGCTTTTCCTCCTCTTACCGTCAGGTTAAGTTGATATTATGTCTAATTGTACCTTTGTTGACGTAAAATGAAATATTCTTGTAGAATATTGTCAAATAACAAACATCCTTTGCACTAACAATAGTAACAATAGAAATCATTAAAAGTCCATGCTTGTAAAAGCGACCATGTTCTTAGTCTTTGCAAATTTTGATATAAAAAGATCTGTTTCTATTATATATATGACGACCGTCTATAGCAGCAGGTGGTATTAAATTGACAATAGACTAATGATGTATAAAGTCTTATATATTCTATGATACTGTCTGCAATGGCTGACCGTTTTAATTAATATGTCTTTTCTAAATCAAATATATAAATAGACTCAATGGAACTACAAAATTATCAAAATTAAACCGACAATAACCTGAATCAAAAACAAACACACTAATTCATATCCAAATCACAATACCAGTGCAAAGTAAAAAGTTTGAAACTGGCAAATTATAAGACCGGGTACTGCGGGAGGGTAAGACACATTCTTACTGAATAATTAAAATTTTCCTTGTTTGAATAAAAAAAGCATACTAATCCATGTCCAAATCACAACCCAAGAGCAAAGCAAAAACATTGAAACTGGCAAATTGGGGAAAAACAGGAAAGTGAGGCCGGGTGCTCCGGGAGTGTAAGCACCTCCTGTTTAGTAAGCTACAAACATCCACCACGTGTGTAATCAAAACCAAAACAAAAAATATGTTTTAACATTAAAACCATCATGGTTGACAGTTGCAACATGACTTTTCTTTAAATGGCATAGGTTGAAAAGTATTATAACGTTCCGTGTTGATTAATATCTCCCAATAACTTATGTCTAATTGTACCTTTGTTGACGTATAATGAAATGTTCTTGTAGAATATTGTCAAATAACAAACATCCTTTGCACTAACTAGGCAAGAAACCATCACGTTAAAACGAGTAGTTGAGTTGAGACGGTGTTTAATAAATGTCCAACTCAAAAATATTTCACTTACATCGAGTATTCGCCAGTTATTGGCGAAGGCGCAGAAATTTTGCCTGTGCTTTGGGTTCATAGCATTATACAACAGGGTTCTTTATCGCGCCACGCTACCGTAACACAGGACTTCGTTATTTTAACTTTCCATCCGAAAGAAACGTGACTTTTATTTCGTGATGCCAAGTGCTCTATGACACATGAACATTTACTACCAACTTTTAAGACTTTGAATAGGCCTGGTCGGGGTTCATACCCTCGGCCTCCTTTTACGGGGCGAGCACTTTAATAACTGAGCTACCGCAGTGGTTGCCACATTAAAACGAAAAAATAAGAAAATCACATAATCAAAACGCTAGTAATAAATCATAGAAAAATGACTAATAAGTAATATTAATTCCTTTGTATTTCTCCTTATAGTGACGTATTTACAAGTTTCAAGTAAAGAAAGCTTAATATAGATATACAAGAAGTTATTTTTAAGAATCATATTTCTGTGAGGTACGAGCGGAGCTGAATATCAAAACATCATGTTCTTTTATAATGTAACAATAGAAATCATTAAAAGTCCATGCTTGTAAAAGCGACCATGTTCTTAATCTTTGCAAATTTTGATATAAAAAGATCTGTTTCTATTATATATATGACGACCGTCTATAGCAGCAGGTGGTATTAAATTGACAATAGACTAATGATGTATAAAGTCTTATATATTCTATGATACTGTCTGCAATGGCTGACCGTTTTAATTAATATGTCTTTTCTAAATCAAATATATAAATAGACTCAATGGAACTACAAAATTATCAAAATTAAACCGACAATAACCTGAATCAAACACAAACACACTAATTCATATCCAAATCACAATACCAGTGCAAAGTAAAAAGTTTGAAACTGGCAAATTATAAGACCGGGTACTGCGGGAGGGTAAGACACATTCTTACTGAATAATTAAAATTTTCCTTGTTTGAATAAAAAAAGCATACTAATCCATGTCCAAATCACAACCCAAGAGCAAAGCAAAAACATTGAAACTGGCAAATTGAGGAAAAAACAGGAAAGTGAGGCCGGGTGCTCCGGGAGTGTAAGCACCTCCTGTTTAGTAAGCTACAAACATCCACCACGTGTGTAATCAAAACCAAAACAAAAAATATGTTTTAACATTAAAACCATCATGGTTGACAGTTGCAACATGACTTTTCTTTAAATGGCATAGGTTGAAAAGTATTATAACGTTCCGTGTTGATTAATATCTCCCAATAACAATATCTAAGCATGAGTAGGCATTTTCAAAAATATGCACAAATCATTAATTTTTAACTATTTCTAATCAATTTGAAATGTCAGATTTCATATTTTAACACAAAAACGTGAGTGTCAAAATCAAAACCATTTATTATTTACCTACGTTTGTGACGATCGTTAAATTGTGGTAATGGAATCCTTAAATTCGCTACTTTTATGTTTTTAAAGGATTGCCTGATTGGTTTTATGTAGTAAGATAAATGTTTGTATCGTTGAAAATATCAAAGTTTTTTGAAATAAGAACACACAAGAGATTCCCATCGACAATTTTATCAAGGTTTAGCAAATCGGTCGAAATTTAAAAAAAAATGTCTTATTTCAAAAGCATACACAACATTGATGAAACTGTTACATAGCCTCCAAACATCATCATCTATTCAAATATTTGAAGGCAATCCAGAAATAATTCGCAGCTTTATTGGAATAAGCAAATCGGTGTAAATTGTTGACAGTGTACAATACGTTGAAAAAACTGCCAAAAAGTCCGTCCGACATATCATCATCTATTCAAATATATCTGAAGGCACTTAATCTGAAGTAGCATATCGGTGTAAATTTAGAAATTTGTTTTATTTCAAATTGTTGACAGCGTACAATACATTGAAGAAACTTTTAATCTGCCTGAAATATCAGAAACTATTTAATTGTCTACAAGCAATCAGAAATTGTTTGCATCTTTAACTGAAATTGTAAATCGGTGTGACTTAAAAAATATTTTATTTCAAATTGTTTATAGCGTACGACACATTGAAGAAACTTTTAATCTGCCTGAAATATCAGAAACTGTTTAATTGTCTACAAGCAATCAGTAAATTGTTTGCAGAAATTGTAAATCGGTGTGATTTGAAAAATATTTTATTTCAAATTGTTGACAGCGGGCGCGTACAATAAAATCAAGAAACTGTTAATCTACCTGAAATATCAGAAACTATTAATTTTGTCTGAAAGCAATTAATAAATGATTTGCAGCTTTAACTGAACTTGTATTCATGAGCGAAGATATATAAATAAGAAGGGAGAAAACTGTGACTGAAAGTTAGGAAACCACGACAAATTGCCAGTTAATAAAAGCCTTACCAAAAGAAGGCATGAAAAGAAAATGCATGACATTGTATAAACATACATTAGCAACACCAGTTACATAACTGGCTTTAAGTGACATGTTACATGACAAATTAAGTAAAACACGTGTACTTCCACCAGACCAAGTAAACTGGGAGGGTGGCATCTCCTTTTTAGCTTGCTGCACCGTCTTATGGGGAATGAAACGAAAAGAGAACCATGCCTCGTTAAATATATCCAATACAAGCTTTGGCACACGGGCATAATATGTATCAATAATACTGTGATACCCTAAAATTTTAGGGTCTTGTTAAGTATAGGCATGCAATATCACTGAGTCAAAAACTTATTTGTAATCAGCTTGCTTCGTTGTAAAAACTGCCCTTAGTGGCACCATGCTCTGTCATAGTGTATACACTGTGAAACCAGTAATATCTGGTATATTCCTGCATGGAAAAGGAAAGTTGATGATAGTAATATTAAAGTTTGTCATATAGCTTCAAATTATTATTTCGTGCTCATCATACATGAGGTATTAAAATATGAAGCAGAATTGGAAGAATCGGTTGTATCTTTTATTTCAAACTAACTACGATAGATGGCATTTATATTCACTTGAAATTTAGAATTAATTAAGATCTTTATATCTGTATGTGGAATTATCAGTATTTTTTCCTATATATGTGTATGTAGAATTGGATTATTTTTTATTCTGTCAGTAATATTTTAAAATAAATTATGCTCAGTATGTCGGAAGATTTTTCTAGGAAAGTGTAGCAGACTGCCATGGTAACCATAATATTTGTTTATGCCATTAGGAAAAGGTACTTAGTAATTAACAATTATAAAAACATGAGAATCCATTTTTATAGTTTTTATAAGCAAAAAACGGTTTAATTAAATTCAAACAAGGTTATTGTTTTCAGTTGGCAGAATTATGATGGATTCTCTAAAAATAGATCAAAAGAAGCCTGTCTAAAATTAAAATCTAACTTATTACAAATAATAAGTTTCTCTGTAATTGGCAGTTAATTAATTTTACTTTACTTTATGTTTTCATAAATTAATTATGTCCCTATGATCAAAATAATTATTATCATTAACAATTACGATCATAGCCTATATGCAATTTATGAAATTATAAAATTACCATGGTAACAATTTCGTTTATTTACGCCAAAAGGAATGTATAGATGTCTCATTTGTATACAAAAACATCCTAATACATTATATCACTTGATAACTTTATAATTATAAAACGCAAAAGGGGTTCATTCTTTGTGCAGTCTTCCCTTTAATGTTTAATTGTATTTTTTCTAGAAAAATGTAACAGACTGCCATGGTAACCGTAATATTTGTTGATGCCATTAGGAAAAGGCACTTAGTAATTAACAATTATGAACATGAAAATCCATTTTTATAGTTTTTATAGGCAAAAAAGGGTTTAATTAAATTCAAACAAGGTTATTGTTTTCTTTCAGCGAAATTATGATGGTTTCTCTAAAAATAGTCCAAAAGAAGCCTGTCTAAAAAAATCAATGTCGGATGTTATTTTCTCGATGACTACATTACATTATACATGTAGATAATTACCTACATATAATGGATATATTTTCTGAACCATATGTGGCACTGTACTCTAACTTCATTCACGACGTAAGACGCATTAGATAAAAACATATTTATGGGGAGAAACAACATTTTTTATTTTCCAGTCCAAAATAAATTAGTAATTAAATTGCAGTTCTTTTCTAATTTTCGATTCAATCATTTTACAAAAAAGAAACAATCTTGCACCTGCTCTCTCCTAAGACACTTTTTACTACGGTTTACTTTATGGGTTCAATTGATTAGGATCAAGGGTTCGAAGGTCAAAGTCAAAGTCAAAGAAATGGATTAGTATGTTTGTTTTTGATCACAGATGCAAAGGGACACAGAAATGGTTAATTATCTCGAATACTATAAACTTTTTATATAGGGCATGTATATTAGAATAGTGTTGGTTTTGATGTATGAATGAAGTTCATGGGTTAAAAGGGCAAGGTCACAGATGCAAACAAATACTGAAATGGCCTAGTTTTTTTAAGGTTTTGTTTAGCTGTTTATAAATATACTGCAGTAAGACCCTAAATGTTTAAGATGGAGCATTCGTAGGACAAGTTTTAAATATTTGCAATAATCCTGACATATTGAACCTAACTGCTGAAATTGGGACATTCTTTCTAATGTTTTAAATTGACATTTGAACCACTGCATGAAATATGTACATGCCATTAGGTGGACATTAAGGCCCTTGGGACTCATGTTAATCAAGTTGTGATTTTAATTTTGCACAAAGATAAAACAGAGCATAACTCATTATCCATATAAATTTTTGAGTGCCCTGATGAGCCTAGGCTTAAAATAATAATTATCTACGTTTACTGCATGGATATCTTGAATATGGTATTTATGTTTAGGCTGGAACTGTATAGCACTCTGTAATTTAAAGGATATCGATTTGAGAAAGTTGTATTTGTTTAAATAAGGACAAAAACAAACTACAGCATGATTAATTATTCTTAGCGCTTCTCGAATAGACAGTATCCTTTTAAATGCTATTCATAAAGTCGGTAGACGCACGAAGTATATATTTACATTGAATGATTAAAGATTGTACAATATAATAATGCAGTAATGTGATTCAACAGAGTGAAAATCCAATTAGAACATAACATAAAGGCTACTGGAATACATTCAGTAAGAATGGCATTGCATTTACCCGCCAATGTCTATTTAAATTACACACTATACCAGTGTTAATTGTACAACACAAAGCTGAGATTTGCATCGTGTTTTGTAAGCGGCGTTGTGTTGAATAATTGAGTTTTACGTCTATGTTTCTTATCTGAAGATAGCCAGTTCAAGGACATGGACAAACCCGTAGAACCTGGGGAAAACCTCCGATCTTAAACAACCAAGATGAACTGTCAACTGAAATGTAACCTTCACGATCACCAAATAGCTTTGGTTTGAAAGTCTTTGTGCTTCGAAATTGTTTAAAAACCTAAGAACTTTCTAATTAGTTCAAGATGAAATTTCTTCATTTACTAGTTATATTCGGGTATAAACGCAAAATTGAAGACTAACAACAACATGATTAATTATTCATAGCGCTTTTTGAATAACCAGTATCCCTTAAATACTACGAATAATGTCGGTAGACGCACGAGTATATCTTTACATTGAATGATTATAGAATGTACAATATAATAACACAGCTATGTGATTCAACAGAGTGAAAACCCAATTAGGGCGTAGCACAAAGGCTACTAGAATACATTCAGTAAGAATGTTATCTCATTATCCTTCAATGTCTGTGTTAATTGTACAGCACTAGGATGAGATGTGCATCTTCTGTGTGTAAGCGGAGTTGAGTTCAGTAACTGGACTTTACGTCTATGTTACTTATATGGAGATAGCCAGTTCAAGGAAAAACCTGGGAAAAACCACCGATCTTTGACAACCAAGATCAACTGTCAACCTGAAATGTAACCCTTCACGATCACCAAATAGTTTTGATTTTGAAAGTCTTGGTGCTTCGAAACTGTTTAGTTTACAAACTTAATAACTTTCTAATTGGTTCAAGATGAAATTTTCTCATTTACTGCATGGATATCTTGAATATGGTAGCTATGTTTAGATTGGAACTGTATAGCACTCTCTAATATAAAGGATGTCAATTCGAATAAGTTTGTCAAAGTTTGACATTTGTCTTGGTGCTTCGAAATTGTTTACAAACTTAATAACTTTCTAATTGGTTCAAGATGAAATTTTCTCATTTACTGCATGGATATCTTGAATATGGTAGCTATGTTTAGGTTGGAACTGCATAGCACTCTCTAATATAAAGGATGTCAATTTGACTAAGTTTGTCAAAGTTTGACATTTGTTTAAAAAAGGGAAAACAAAGACTAACAACAGCATGATTAATGATCATAGCGCTTTTCAAAAAGACAGTGTCCCTTAAATACAACGTAAAATGTCGGTAGTTTATATTTACATTGAATGATTATAGCTTGTACAATATATTAATACAGCAATATGATTCAACAGAGTGAAAATCCAATTACAGCATAGCATAAAGGATACTAGAATACATTCAGTAAGAATGTCATCCCATTACCCTTCAATGTCTGTGTTAATTGTACAGCACTAGGCTGAGATTTGCATCTGCGGAGTTGAGTTGAGTAATTTGGTTTTACGTCTATGTTACTTATATGAAGATAGCCAGTTCAAGGACATGGACAAAGCCGTAGAACCTGGGGAAAACCACCAGTCTTTTGCAAGCAAGGTAAACTTGCAATATGTAACCCTTCAAATCACCAAATAGTTTTCTCCCATTTTATAAAGTTTTTGAAAGTCTTTGTGATTTGAAATTGTTAAAAAACTTTCTAACTGGTTCAAGATGACATTTCATCATTTACAGTGTTTGTTTGTCCATTGTCTTGTCTAACCTGCATATTTTAAAACTTAGATATTCATTGAAAACGTACATATCAAAGAATTACACAGACAGGACAAAAAGGCATACTACTGCCATTAATGCATATCAAAAAGGAATATTACTGCATATAAATGGAAAGGTGACAATAGAAAAATTGGAAGTAACCTAACGTTTGTATGACTTCAAATCTATTAAAATGCTGTATTTCTTGAAATTTTGTTGACAGTGTATGAATTGTATGTACACACCGAATGTAGAGGTAGGAAGTAGAATCCTCTTTTACGTCATCGGGTACATTGCGTTCAAATTTAAAAACTTAATAACCTTTCAAGAAAGGCTTTGTTTTTACAAATATGTACAATCCAACATTCAAATAGAGTTATCCAGGTCTTCTCTAAACTTTTTTGCATTAAATCAACAAAAACACACCGTCAATGTTCAAGTCACCACAAAAGCAAATTGAAACTTTGAAAACCTACCATTAATTCAAACATGTAACGTTCTAACATGGAAGCGAGGCCGGGTGCTCCGGGAGAGCAAATTATCCCGGACTTAAAAGCAACACCCGCCACGTTTGTAATCAAAATTTCACCAGAACAATAGTTCGATACATCAGGTTTGGTTTCGATTAAGCTTAAAATGTCAAATTCTTTTTATATTTTACAGGCAAATAGTCCTAATGTCCAGAAAACGAATGTCCCATTGTAGCAAAAATTAACAGTCATCTGAAGGCATTGTTAATACACACATTTCAATGCGTAGAAGATCCAAGTGTTATATATCAAGGTAAGAATTTTGCATCTTTAAAATATATTGCGCCTTAAACATTATGATGTAGCTAGTTTTATTATTTGGTAGAGCTTGTTCGAACTACGAGAACTTTATACAACGAAGCGAACCGCTTAAAAATAAATTGTTGACCCAGGGATTTTACAAGTCTAGGCTTATCAGGCCCCTAACAAATCAGATTTAACAGATAAAATTCTACCAGGCCGGGTGCTCCGGAAGGGTGCAATCAAAATCGAGAGTAATAGGAACCCGGAAATATGAGACGTCAAATATATACAGGACTGTCGTGGACATCATATGTTTCAACAATACTGTAATGACGGCCATGAAAAATTTTGAGGGCCCTGATAAGATAAGGTTTGCTATATTTCTGAGTCAACAATTTATTTTGTAAGAAGCTTTTTCATTTGGTAAAGTTCCTCTAGCTGGAACAAGTTCTACCATCGCGTAATAATTGTAATGATATATCTATGAAGAATATCCTGAAATCAACCCAATGAATGTTTTCCTTTTTCGAAATCTGATTTAGCTGGAGAATGTCCTTATGTCATTTTCCTTTGTTGTTTGGAAACCATGGTAACATGAATCTGGATATTTTTTTAATTCCCAAAAAGGTTTACCTGATACACCAAGAAGGCCATCATGACCTGATAGTCACGACAAGGAATTCAAATAGAAATATCACAGAATCTATAAAAAGGAAAAAAATAATCATATCCTTTGATGTCTTTATTATAACAGCTATACCTTTGAAGAATATTCACAACATAATGGTTATCCTATTTCTTTTATCAATTCTAATGACAATGCTTGCTGTAAAAGGAAGCCATGATTCTTTGATCATTCAATCGGTGATTAAGAACTCGCCAAGAAACATCTCTAAAGGTATAGTATATCTTTCCTGTAGTCTATTCTATACCATCATCAGGGAATAATACTCGTGACACGGTTGTAATTTGAAAGGTTTGAAATGTCAAAACGTGATTTTTGATATAGAATAAACCACTAACAAAAATTCTTCAAACTATTTTTGTGGTAATGTCTCAAAAGGGGGATTTTTTAAAACTTCAAATCTTCACGCTAAAAAACCACTGGGGTCTGGACTTGGTTTCGACATTATACTTTCATTGAATATATTGCAAACACCGTGTAAATCCTTAACACTATATACTGCATTCATATTTACATTCTTTAATGGTTCTAAATTGAACCATTATAGTGCGTCAAGTTTGACTTGGCCGTTTGACCTTCAATTTGAATATTAGCGTGGTCTAATAGACTGTATGAATTAGGGAAGACGGAATGTTTTATTATCATAAGCAAATAGATATGTCCAATTGAATATTCAAACATCTAGGTCAAACTTGAAGCACTAAACCATAAATTTAAACAATAAACCATTGAATTTACATGTCATTTGGATAAAATGTACTTGCGCTCTTGGTAATCTAAGTGTATTGGCCTCTCAACTTATGACGTTTTTCGTTTTTCTTGTTTAGATATATTTTATAGGTGTAACTAGCTGAACAGGAGGTGCGTATCCTTCCAGGGCACATGGCCTCACTCCTCTGGTTGAAGTTCACGTGTTTAACCTAACTTATCAGTTTCAAAGTTTTTACTCTACTTCTGGAAGGCGATTCGTACATGGATTAGTATATTTGTTATTGAGTATACCTACTTTAAGCAATACATAGGTTTGAATTTCAGATATGTTTTCTAAGTGATGATTTATCCCTATATTTTTGCGTAACTGCTTATTTTATTGGTTTCTATTGTATCGTGTTTAAGGTACGTTTTTAAGTATATAACTTTCAGTTACAAGTTTCTCTAATCTAAATAAAACAACTGTAATGGGAAACTGTCATGGATTACTGCTAAATTATCCATTTTATTAGCTTGCCTGAATTATGTTAAAATTTATATATAATCTACACGTTTATTGTGATATATCCTGGCAAAATTACATACATATAAAACAGATGATGGAGTGATAGGAAAGCGATCCAGATTCAACGTAAAAAGTATTCAATAAATTGATAAAGACTGTTCATGCCATAAAATAATTCCGGTGTGTTTCTAACGAAGCATAAATATCTAATTCGTATTTAGCATAAATCTTTCAAATCGTATTTGCTCAAAAGCTTTCAATTTCATTCATAGTTTGAAATCGGAAAGTATAATTCAAGCGAGCATAACGTGATGTATATTTGCGTGATGTATTAGAATATAACACATTACACATTTTACTGTCGATTTAAATTTCCTCACTATGGTTCGCTAAAATGTAGTAATTTTCTTAATTGTTTTAAGGCTTGCAGTATCACAGATTAGTATAATAGAAATGTTTTTGCTGTACAAATTGGGTATAATGCTGCACAAAATAATTACAGCTAGTTTTTATTTCTTCTTGGCGGTATAGATCTTAATGAAGCTTATGTTCTGTATTCAATAGATTAAGTTTATTGCTAAATTGAACATTGTACTTTTTAGTGATGTACTTTTGAAAAAATACTTTTGCATTGTATTCGATACATTTACGACAGACATGTTTTACTTACAAGACGTGTTATAGTGTAAAAAGTTTTTTAATCGAAGGACTTTAGTTCCATCTGATTGTACAGGCATGTCGTGTCGTGCATTTATTAAAACGTGCATTAAATTTAAAAAATCCCAATCCATGTTAAAATCACATTCCCAAAAAAAGGAAAAACATTTGAAAAAATCTGGAAATTTAAGTTAAATACGTGAATTGAGGACAGTGCTTGATAGGGTAAGCGCTTCCTGTCTAGCAGCTACATTTGCCATGTGTGTAATAAAATTGAGAATGAAAGGAACATGGAACTATTGGACGTCAAATATATCCTGGATAGTTTTTTTTTATCATACTTATAAATACTATTGCAATGACAGCCATTTAACTTTGAAGATCCTTCAAAAGTCTAGGCTTACATTATTTGTAAGCAGTTTCCTTAAACAGAGCTAAATCGACGATAAAATAACCACAAATCCTTGAGACACAAAATCATCCAATAACTGATTCGTAATGACTAATCATCCTAGGTCGTAACCTATTGGTTGTGATAAAATTGAAAAAGTGCAGAATAAAAAGTGATAACGTAGCCAAAAACAAACATAAAGTTAAGAATATAAAGCTTTTAACGTTGTTGTCATTGCTGTTGTTAAAAATTTCGCAAATTTTACAAAATATAATGAATTCCCTGTTTTACTTATTACATAAAGTGCGACATGATATTTGCGATCTACATTGCATTTAATATAAAATACCCTTCTTAACATTATACATATGGCTTCAGTACCACTTAAATGATGTCTTTTGAATATCGGGTTCAATATACGAATTGTTTTTAATAAGAGTTAACTTCAATTATTTTAAGATGTTGAAATAAGTTAAGATGTATACCTATATTCTCTTTCGAAACAGCTTCTATTATTTATTTGCATTGTATCGTGTTTAAGGTACGTTGCTAAGTATATATAATTTCGTTACAAGTTACTCTAATCTAAATAGAACAACTGTAATGGGAAACTGTCATGGATTGCTTATTATTTGTCCTTTTATTTAGCGCGCCTGAATAATGTTAAAATTTATATATAATCTACATGTTTATTGTGATATATCCTGGCAAAATTACATACGATATAAAACAGATATAGAGTGATTTGAAAACGATCCAGATTCAACATAAAAAGTATTCAATAAATTGATAAAGACTGTTCATGCCATAAAATAATTCCGGTGTGTTTCTAACGAAGCATGAAATATCTAATTCGTATTTGGCATAAATCTTTCAAATTGTGTTTGCTCAAAAGCTTTCAATTTCATTCATAGTTTGAAATCGGAAGGTATAATTCAAGCAGAGCATTACGTGATGTGTATTTGCGTGAAGTATTAGAATATAACACATTACACACATTTTACTGTCGATTTAAATTTTCCTCACTATGATTCGCTAAAATGTAGTAATTTTCTTAATTGCTTTTAAGGCTTGCAGTGTCACAAATTAGTGTAATAGAAATGTTTTTGTTGTACAAATTGGGTATAAATGCTGAATAAAGCGATTACAACTAGTTTTTATTTCTTCTTGGCGGTATAGATCTTAATGAAGTTTATGTTCTGTATTCAACAGATAATGTTTATTGCTAAATTGAACATTGTACCTTTTAGTTATGTACTTTATAAAATATACTTTGCATTGTGTTCATATATTTATGACATGCATTGTTTTACTTGATGTTACATCCAGACATATTACACAGACACTTTTACAAGACGCGTAATAGTATGGATTAGTTTTTAATTGATGGACTTCAGTTTCATTTGCTTGACCAGGAATGCCGTACATTTATTAAAATGTCAATATTCGTACTTGCATTACATAAAAAACAAACATCACAATCCAGGTCAAAATCACAATCCAAATGAAAAGGAAATAGGTCAAACACGTGAAGACAGGTGCTCTGAAAGGGTAAGCATCTCCTGTCTAGCTAGCTACATCCGCCATGTGTGTGTAATTATGAATGAAAGGAACATGGAACTATTGGACGTCAAATATGTCCTGGGTGGTTTTTGTATCATACTTATCAATACTATTGTGATGACGGCCGTAAAACTTTTTAGACCCTTTAAAAGCCTAGACTTTTTTATATGTAAGCAGCTTTCTTAAACACAGCTTAATTGGCGATACAAAAACAACATATTCTTGAGATACAAATTCATCCAATAACTGATTCGTAATGACTAATCATCGTAGGACGTAAAACATTTGTTAAGTTTCTCAGAGAATATCACAAACTAAGTAGGCAATAATTGTGTATTATTGAAAGAAATATGCTATTGTCTAAATTTGCTGCTAGTTAAATTTGAAACTCCTCAAAAACTAAGGTATACTCCCTTATGCAAAGTATTTCCTTAGCTTTTGGTGAAATATATCTCGGTCCTTTTGATTGTGATATTTTTTCAACATCTTCAAATAAACTTTGGTTTGACAATTTTGGTTCAAGCGCTACTGATATGATAAGAAATTGTATTCCGAAACGGTCGTCAAGTGTTGTAAAATTTAAACTGGTATAATATGTAATCTAAGTTAAATTGAAAAAGGTGCAGATTAGAAGGTGGTAACATAGCCAAAAAACAAACATAAAATGAATCATATAAAGCTTGTAATGTTGTAATCATCACTGATTTTAAAAATGTCACAAATTTTACAAAATAAAATGGCTCCCTGCTTTACCTATAACATATAGGGCGACATGATATATGTGATCTACATTGCATTTAAATTTAGAATACCCTTCTTAACTTTATACATATAGCTTCAGTACTGCTTTAATGATTTCTTTGATATATCAGGTTCGATGTACGAATAATTTTACAATAAGAGTTAATTTCATGTGCTAGTGGGTTATGTTAATATAATTTTAATCCATTGTTTCGGATGTTTTATTAGTAATATCGAGTTCAATGTACGAATTGTTATACAATAATAGTTAATTTCGTGTGTAGTGGGATTATGTCTGTACAATTTTCATCCATTGTTTCGGATTCATCACTATAGTATCGATTATCAAATTGCTCTTTTAGCCATTAATCTAGTCCTTTCCTTTGATCTGAATGATCTATCTAATTAGCTTGTACTTGGATAGCTAATGTATGTTTCCCTTTTTCAAGTCTTACTAATTGTTATTTAGTTTATTATTTTCATTTTTGTGAAAAAGTCACTTTTGATGTTTTGGTCAAAATGATAATTCAAGCAATGGCTTAATTTGTAATACAAATGCATAAATGCAAAGACACGCATACTGCCCATGTTCAAATGACAATCCAAAAAGAAAAATTAAAACTTACAATTGAAGTTAAAAGGTTAACCTAAAGCAAGTAGAATCAAACCGGGTGTTCCATATAAACGCACTTCATACCCGCCACGTGTGGAATAAAACTTCAAAAATGAAAGGGTAATGGAATTGTAGGATATCAAAAATATCCAGGCTAATTTTGGATAAAACTTAATCTTATCTCCAATTATATTGTGATGACAGCCATAAAACTAAGCTTTGTTATCATCACAGTTGTGTTTCATCTGAATTCCTAAAACCCCTACAAAATTGTAAAACAATTGAATTGTTTGAAATAGTGCACAGACTATTCACTTCAATAAAAACCGATTAACCGTTCGCTGACTTATTTGTTTCATTTAAAATTGCATCCGTTGAATTGCTTCTAGTTTAATTTTACATTTGCACTTTAAATTTTGAACAGTTGATAGTACATGCCGACTAATTCGCTACATGTCATGTTAGCACGCATAAAATAAAATGAATTACAGTTCCTTTAAAATCTAAGTTTCTATCAAAACCAATTTCTAAAAATATAATATAATCAATGTCGTTCGTTACTTTTAACAATAAGTAGAACTTTTACTTAAAGTGACAGAGAAGTATACTTGTGACAGTATTAGGCAATTTAGAATAGTTAATTAATGCAACTATTAGAAAATGCTCTAAACATTAGTCTATTATTTCATACGTATTTAATAATAGTGATCTTTTTAATTTCAGTGTTCTTTTGTTTCGATAATCAAAAGTACTGTAACACGAGCCAAAAATTAAGATGGGTAAAAGCAACTTTTGAATTCCTAACATTGTTGCAATTCAGACATTAAATCCATGCATCAATTTTTATGTATATATTCTATGCGTCGGTATCTCTGTTGGTGAGGTTTTCCCCGAGAATATCATTAGCCCAGTCGCTTATAATTATACATCACGAACAACTTGCTTTTGGACTGAGATAAGGACATGGGATCGGTGTGTTTGTTTTGATTTGTGATTTCCTGGCCTAAAAGAAGTGTTTTTCGCCTAAGAATTGCTTTATTCATTAACTTAGACTTGCCCTCGGCTGTAAAACTTCAGCAGCAGTTAGTCATTATACTGGATTTGCCATTTGTAAACGACTCTTTGTAAAGGAAAGCGATTTTCATTTTCTGTTGAACTATTGATATTGTAAATTGTACTGCGAAATTATGCATTCTATAAGTTCTGTAATATCCGGAAACTGAACAAATATAAGGATTGTGGTTTTGACAATGAGCGGAATGTTTTAGTTATATTACAACAACAGTTTTTAATTTCATTTAAAAGTTTATACTTTGAAACAATTAACAATACAATTAACACGAATATTCACTGTTTAAAGATGTATACTTTTGTCTGTTGTTTTTAACCAATTTGTAGGTATTTTCTAAAAATAGGTTCACCATTTAGAACCAATGGTCCACTAATATGCAAATTCAAAAATGATTTTATTAAAAATCATCTTACGATAACTTCAACGAAATAATTTCAATTTCATTGTATGTTGATGTGGCTGGGTAGTCTACATTTATAGGCAAACAATATTGACCTATCCGCTTGACCTTTGATTTAAATATTCATCATAGACGAGTAAATTTAAGTAGACATTTCGTCTATATGAAGTAAACACTAATCGTTGAAACGTGTATATGTATTAACTGCGAATCTTAACGCTACCCATGTATTGTTTGGACCCACCTTTATGAATGTTCCGTATGAAAGGTCAAACGGGCAGGTCAAAGTTGTTTGCCTATACATGTAGTATATGTATACAATACAGACAGTACCTTTATTAATCAGATTCCAATGTTACTGAACATTCATTATCAGTTATATGTAATAAATTGACAGTAATCAATTTTTAGTTAATAAGTCAGGGTTCAATGCTCTGTCGCAATGAATCTTTATCAAATGTTGATAAACAGCTTGTAATTAACAAATATTGATACATTAACAACAAAATGTTACAATATTACCTAAGTATAATGTTTAATGCTCAATCAGTAGGGTATTGTCAAACTCAAACATACCGGCTTATGTGCTAACTTAAATCCCAAAAGCAAAGTAAAAACGTTGGTATTATGTCAAATAAAACATGGAGTATTCACAGAAAATTCATTAAAGTTTATTATAAAATACTGTGGTGGTAATTAAGTTGCTTGTTACTTAAATCATAGTGTAATGTAGAACAAAGAATAAAAAAAGACTAATTGAAGAATACAATGTAATAGTAATAGTTATTGCCGTTACGTGATATTGTTCAAATCTATCACTTGAACACAGAGTTTAAAATATACATAAATATTCAAATATTATTAAGGCAATAAATAGTATATTGAGATAAACATTGCTTAGTTTTGCTTCAAAAACTTTAAAATTCCTAAAAAAAACTGAGCTATTCTTAACAAATAATCGTTTAAAATATAATCCTATGCTGTTTTTTTTTTTTTTTGTAAAATATATTTGGTCCTTCTTTTGTTTTCATTTCGACATTTTAAAAATATGTTGATTTCAACCATTTTTCCAGGGTACCACTGGTTAAGAATTTTATTCCGAAACGACAATCTAGTGCTGCTTAATTAAAACAGGTTTAGTAATAATAGAAACACTAGAAACATTGATTTCATAAAACCGGTTACAACTGCCTCATTATGTACGTGGCGTTTCAAAATATTGACTGTCTTTGAAAAAGAGTGGCAGCATAAGATAGATATATAAATGGGACTGCTGTATGTAATGGACATTTTATGTTGATTTTTTTTTTCGTGGTACTAGTAAAGTGCGTCAAGCTTGACATGACCGCTTGTCCTTTAACAGGCGTTTCCATTGTGTGATTTAGGGGCTATTTAAACCCGATATAAAATTGGTGATAGCAATACTGTTTACCGGGTGATTATGGTTATGAAACATGCTGTCTTGCCGACATCGTGCACAGTCTGTAAGCTCAAATATATATTCAAATAAAACATCGAAAGGCCAAGTCAAACTTGACACACTATAATTATTGCTTAGTGACCACATTTACTGTTATGCAGCTGAAACAGTGCCTACCACATTTTATCTGTAAATATACATGTATAAATGTACATAAAAATGTGTAAGTGACATGAGAAATGTTTGGTCATTGAAGATCTGAACCCATTTGTCTCACATGCCATAACTCTGCATAAGACATTATTGATTTATCGAATGACTTACGAGATAATGCAGTTTTTCTTGAAACGGTCATTAATGATTTCTGATGGGAAAAATAGATTGATATTTACTTCTTACATCCAGGAGCCATTAACATGTATAGATATATCACATAAGCTATCTAAACGAAGCACATTCGACAAATGTTTACCGCGTATTGAGAATATGAGTACCATACAGAATTGTATGCTTTGATTGTATTTCAAGCAGTTTTGTATGGCCTTTACCATTGTTACATTTATTTTAAATCGTTGGTAAAGTGTAGGAAGATAAACTCTTTTAATAAAAATAAACCTGTTTAAAATAATAATCAAAATCATATATACTCAACTAAAAAGTTAGGGACTATTGTAAAATTTAAAATTAAAATCCAAAACTGAAAATTGTTAAATCCATCTGTAATTTGTTCTTATTCGTATCGTGTTTTAAATGATATTATGAAGAAATTTTTTGTACATAAAATTCAATCTCCTTAACGAAATTATGAGAAGTGTGAATATGAATGATATGATTTACGTTCTTCAAAATTAAAAAAATTGATGTTGTCCTTTACTTTTTTGATGAGTATATATTGAACAGGTCAAAAATTACCATATCACAAAATATTTGGCCCTTTATTTTTAACATCTTAAAAATATTTGAATATCCACAATGCTGGTCCGAGAACCACTGATGAGAATTTATCCAAAACTGCCGTCTAGTGCTACGAAATGAAAAAAGTTTAAAGCAATGTGTATGGAGAAAAGTCATGTTGTGTGATTTATACAATTTCAGTACAGGAACAACGAAATTTATAACAGTAATGATTTAATCAGTTATTTATAAAAAACTACCACGTTACTTAGTTACATATTTTTGTAGGTGTATTGCGCAACAAATATATACTCTTAGTACTATCAATGTATCTTATTCTATTTTATTCTATCGGTATATTATTCTGATGGAAAGGAGTTTCCGTTTATCGGAGCTGGCTTCCGATGGCGGACATTACCACATTATCGAAATGTTTTCCTAATCACAAATTATTCGATAAATAATAAAAGGACAGACATTATGTGGCCGATCTGTAATTTAACATTAATTTTTAACACGCAATCATAACCTTATCGCGTCTATCACCCTCTATGTATTTTAGTTGTGGGTTGATAAATGTGATCCGAGATCTCATGAGGAAGAAAATTCAACCGTAACGTTAAAGGTATCGTGATTTCTTAAGATGAATCTTGGAAACACGTGGCATATGTTTTGTAAAGTGTTTATTAGTGTTGATAGAACAGGTCTGTTATTTTAACCCAAGATAGATTTATAATCAAATGCTTTACCATCACGATATCAGAAAACTAGATGTTATTGAAATCATGATCGTATCAATTTTAAGAGTGTAGTTTAAAACATAAGGATATCGTTATAATAGTCAATTCAATATCATTTATTAAGATATGTATTCCCCTTGGAAATTTAATATACACACCATTGTATCTGATGAAGACTTTATTTTAGGTTCAATTAGATGAATATCATATTTTCGTGCATTCTGAAAATAATTTCATATTTTTCTTTTATAGTAGCATGTTCTGTAATTTTGGTGGCGCCGATGTCTCATATTTCACCATATTACAAGAAAAGAGGAATTTCCTAAGAAACTACTATAAGTTTATAAACTACTGAAAATATGATAATTGTAATTAATGTGATAACTTAATATACGATTGATTCCAACATACTGCAGTTTACAAGGGCTGAATTATATTTCTCTTCAAAGTCATAAATTAAAGATTGTGTCATGAAAAGGCACATGGAAATAAAGTAGAAATGGGCAGTGTTGGAGTAAGTATACCTAAATCAGTTTTAATTTTGCGGCACTAAAGAGTCGTTTCTGAAAAATCCTCATCAGTAGTTCTCAGACCAAAATTGTAGAAATAAAATATTTTTAAGATGTTGAAATAAGAAAGAAAAGGTGTAAGAATGTAGTTTACCAATTTGTTCTAAGGCAATACTGAAAGTTAAACCCTTGTCTGTGAAATGCATTGGATAAACCATGAAAATGATGACCAGTTGTGTGATTGAGATACATTTTTGAACACTTCTGAAAATATGATAACTTTCATAAATGTTATAATGTATACAATTCATTGAAACATGTTCCAACTTTTAAGCGCTGAATGATATTCCTTTCCAGTTATAAATTTAAGATCGCGTCATGAAAATGCGCATGGAAATAAGTATAAACGGCGGTGTTGGAGTAAGTATACCAAAATCAGTTTTAATTTTGCGGCACTAGATGTTCGTTTCAGGAAAATATTCTTATCAGTAGTTCTCTGACCAACTTTGTGAAAATTAAATATTTTCAAGATATTGAAGTAAGATAAAAAGAGGTGTCAAAAATAATTTACTAAATCCTCTTAAATTAATACTGAAAGTTAAGCCACTGTTTGTTAAATGCATACTTTTGAAAAGGCGTTTGGGTAAACCACGGAAATACATACGATGACCAGTCTTGTGATGGAGATACATTAACTGAAGTAAAAAGTTGATATTTGTATTGATAAAATTTGTCTGTTATTTAATTATATCCACGATATCAGAAAACGAATGTTGGGTTTGATAAATTTTAAGACTGACGTTTATAAACAAAATATTAGTGTTGTAAAAGGTTCATAAATATTCAATATCTTTTTAAACAAGATCTGTTTTCCCCGAAATATTCATACTATCACGATAACCGATATAGAATGTAACCTTTGTTATCATGATATTGTATTATAAAAAATGATAATAAAAGTTTTAAATTAAGATATCAAATACTTAAAACATTAAAACTAAAAATAAATTTTAAATAATTGTGTTCCTTTTTCATTTTATAATTCCTTATGTTATTATTTATATATTTGTTTATCTATTTGTTTGTTTGTTTGTTTTTGGTATAAATATATATAATACTTTATTCTTCTCTTTTTTCACTTTCATTTTTTAAAGACAGAAAAATTGGCAATTCAGCAATATAAATGAATTGCAAAGCTAAATATGTACAGTTTTCAACAAGCATTAATACCAGATTAAATTTAAAAATAATTGCGTGAATATTTGAATATAAGAAAAAGGTTACACCCAGAGCACTCGGTCTCACTTCCCTGATGGAAGTTTACGTGTCTAACCTAACTTGTCAGTTCCAAAGTTTTTACTTTGCTTCTGGGTTGAGATTCGGATATGGATTAATATGTTTGTTTTCGATTTGATTACATGAGTTTAGGTTAATATTCCAGCTACTTTGTCGATTTTGAAAACATTTCAATGTTAAAATATGTATCATATGAAAGTGTGTGGAGACAAGTTGTGTGATTTATACAATTTTAGTACAGGAACAACGAAAATTAAATACATGTACTATAAGAAGTGTTGGGACTACCGATGAGGAATTTTACTACTAAACAGTCGTATATCTTTAAATTAAAACTGGTTTTCTAATAATAACAACCAGATGCTTAGTATCTCTGATGATGGACAACGTATCTTTGAGCATATCGTTACCCAAGAGTCAATTACATAGTATTCTCAGATAAACATTGTGAACAAAAATTATCTGCTTCTGAAAATTTAAAATACCTCAAACTAAGTTATTTAAAATTTGAAATTCCTCAAAAACAAAGGTATACTCCCTGTGGTACCCCTATATGTAGTAACTACCACAAATGTAGTAACGGTCACAAATGTAATAAAATTGTGTCACATATGTAGTAACGAACCACAAATGTAGTAAGGTTTGTCACATATGTAGTAAATGTTGGTCACAAATGTAGCAAAATTTTACCACAAATGTAGCAACAAAATTTTACCACAAATGTAATAAATTAATTTTACCACAAATGTAGTAAAATTTAAAAAATGATAAAATATTTTTTTTCAAAATGGGTAATATCTAGGCTAGTGTTAATTAATGACAAGCACTGTGGTTTCTCTGCCAGGTAATTTAAGGTATATCTGTCGGGTAATTTAAGGAATGAAACCCCAAACCCATATTATTCCTCGGTTTCAACCATGTTTAGCCAGAGTCAAATGCAAGTCGATTTTTCAGTTCTAAGCTACTCATAACGATGTGGAATATCACGGTGCATGTTCATGTTAACAGTCATTTTCACCTCTGACAAGGCTACTACAAGGAAGTCCCGAGATGAATTTCATGTCCCCAGTACATTTATTAGTCGCCGCTTCGAAGAGATTTTTTTTTTTGGTCACACCCCCATCTTTGACGGGTTGAGTTCTATTTATTGTTATGGTTTGTTTATTATTCCACTTCCAGGAAGGTTCGTGGGTTCGCAACCCGGGCAGGGTCTGACCAAGACTTAAAAATGGTAGTTTAAAATGAAAGCCATTAGGGTAATTTGGAAAAGACCCTAAACCAGGTGTGACGCGTTAAAGAGCCCTAGCGCATTCCATTGCACTCCATGGGTAAAACTTTCTGCCACTTTGCATATAGCTGGTGAAGCCTTGATATAAGTGGAACATTCATTCAATTAACTCCTGCAAATTACATGACGTCGGATCGACATTGAGATTTGTATTTTTATCAAAAGTCTTAAAAATGTGTAACCTTTGTACAAATCAAAATAGACAGTTTGTAGTGCTTCAATTAATACAGAGTGATCAGATGACTTCGTGTGGGTGGGGTGAAATGGGGGGGGGTTAGATGCGTACATAACTAGACAAAAACAAAATACAACACCATCACTTAAAACTTAGCAAACGCCAAATTACTTATTATGTCAGGTTTTTTTTTTTTTTTTTTTTTTTTTTGGGGGGGGGGGAGGTGCATTGTTCATCTAGTTGGTCAAATTGCAATATTTAGCAGGCAACTGGACACCCACCCATAGTAATGCAAATTAAAAATAATAAGCTAAGAATTTAGTAACAAAATAAAACAATCTGAATTTTTTTAACACTTCCGTTTAATTTAAACCGCAGACAAAGAGAAAACCTTAAAGAAGTACCACACTATGATCTGTTTCTAGCGGACTGGGTACGCAACTAGCCTGTGAAAAGTGCACTTAAACACTAAGCAGGGTACAAGAGTTGAGAGTTGAGTAATGGTGTTTAACGTCCCAGTCAAAAATATTTTACTTATATCGAGACGTCGCCAGCTATAGGCGAAGGTGCAGAAATTTGCATGTGGGTTGCGCTGATGGCATTATACAGCAGGGTTCTTTAGCGTGCCAAGCCCACCGTGACACGGGACCTCGTTTGTTTTAAGTTCCCATCCGAAAGAACCGTGACTTTCATTCGTAATGCCCAGTGCTTGGCGAAAGAACAAGATACACCATATATGATTACAGACGTTCTATTTTACAGACTAACACATCTTATAAAATGCAGTTCATATACTTCAATAACGATATTTACGAAGTATTGTAAATGCAACAGAGAGAGAGGAGAGAGAGAGAGAGAGAGAGAGAGAGAGAGAGATCATAAAAAATCAGCAAATATTACAAAAACCTTTGTGAGGTTGCTCCCACATATTGGACCAAATCAAGTGTAGTCATCGTAAAAACTTCAGCGAAGCAAAATGAAACGTGAACTTGATCTGTAACACATTATGGTAGACCTATATGCCAAATCAGTTCAATATGTGCAAGCTATTACGAAAAAAACTGCAGAAAACTGTTACTAGTATTTCAATAAAATTATCAAAGACAATTGCAAAGGATCGGATTCGTAGTAAAACAAAACGTTAACTTGATCTGCAACTCATTGTGGTTGACTCCCATTCAAAAACTCTATCTGAAAGTGTTTAGGAAACAATGCGGAAAACTTATAATTGACTGATGGACGGACGGAGGGACCGACCAACAACATTATACTTCCTACATCTTAAGTGCCGTGGAGTATAATAATCAATACATGTACCCTACTAAAATCTGCAAAAATACAGAAAACCCAGAAACTTAAATTTAAAAACTGAATTTTACATGTACTTTACAAACCGAAGTATAATGAAAATAAGAGGCTCATCGCATAATACATAACATAGGTACAGGGGTAACACCCTTACAAGGATTATCAGATACTAGTAGTTATTATTATTATTTATTTATTACATTTATATCTGAATTACTATTACATGTTATGCTAATCATTTTGTAATGTGCCGCTTTATGTGACACTAATTGTTTTCAAGTAAATAGAAAAAAACCAGCAAAATTAACAATTTATACATATATTTTTCTTTGGTATTTAATTAAGTCACTTATATCGGAATCAGAGCCACTTCTATCAAGATAGAATTCCATTCACTTCTAACGCGTTAAAAGTCACTTCTATCGGAACAACAGTCGCTTCTATCGGGTTAGAACGCACCTTAAATGTTGGTTTCTAACGTTCAGATTTCGAAATTTTCGTTACTACATATAGCGGTTTTCATTTACTACATTTGTGGTAACAAAAATTGTTACTACATTTGTGGTAACGGCCGTTCCTACATTTGTGGTTCGTTACTACATATGTGACACAATTTTATTACATTTGTGACCGTTACTACATTTGTGGTAGTTACTACATATAGGGGTCCCACACTCCCTCATGCAAAATATTTTCTTAGCTAATTTTGGTAAAATACATTCTGGTCCTTTGGGTTTCTTTTCATCATCTTTGAAAAAAAGTTTTGGTTTCATAGTTTTGGTCCAAGCACGGCTGATGAGCACTACTGATGAGTACTCGTATTCCGAAACGGCCGTCTAATGCTGTAAAATTAAGACTGGTATAATATGTGATTATCCTTAATGACTTAGGCGGATTTGTTACAAATTTTGGTCCTTCTGTTTTTCATACTTCTCTGGTGGAAGTTCGTGTCTTTAACCTAATTTGTCAGTTTCAACGCTTTTATTTTGCTGCTGGATTGTGATTCGGACATGGATTGGTATGTTAGTTTTTTTAATTCAACTTCAAAAATCTTAAAATATTTGGATGTCCAAAATTCTGAACTGAACACTACTGATGAGGAATAGTGCTTCTATTGTTGTAAAATCAAAACAAACAGTACAAGTAATAATTGCAGATAAGAAAAAAACAGTGGTAGCTAAAAGTAATTCTAAAGCATCATATAAATGTTCAAGAGAGAGTACAAGTTGGAGGCAAAGTTTTAAAAAAATCCACCATCAATCACTAGATATTACATATTATACCAGTTTTAATTTTACAACACTAGATAGCCGTTTCGGAATACAATTTCTCAAGAGTGCTTAGACCAAAATTATGAAACCAAAATCGTTTACAAGATTTTGAAAAGATTACAAAAGGACCAAAATATATTTTACCAAATTTAGCTAGAGAAATACTTTGCATGAGGGAGTATACCTCAGTTTTAGATATAATTCAAAGACGTGTATTGTTTTACTTAAAAACATGTTTTATAACGAACAAAAGCCATAATTATGACTGTTCACAATTGAAGTACCTTTGTACATTTTCTATAACGGTCAATGTACCCTCGTGGGAAAGATGAAAAACAATAAAAGTTATTGACTTTTAACTTATGCATATTACTCGTCTGTTTGACGCAAAATACGGCAGCTTGTCATCTTTTAATATCGCCAAAAGGAAATGACACCGTTAGAACGGATGTTGTCTGAATGTCATTCTTACAATTAGTGACATTGTGAGCTTATCGTAAATATGTAACACGCTGTTTACGGCACGTACTATTCTGAAGAACAATTTTTTCAATAACATGTATTGATACATATGAAAGCGTTTAATCAAAATATTTGTCATAATATCAAGGCTATCAAATAGATACTCTTATATGTAGTTATACATTTTGACCTACAGTTTTACACAACAATGAAGAAACAATATAATATAATAAACACAACAAATTGTATTAGATATAGTCCGTCCACGATCTAATGGCAGAGCGTTTAAAATCACGGATGGGTTTGGTGCAAGTGCCATATTGCCGTATAGGTAAACAACTTTGACCTGTCCGTTCGACCTTTGATTTTAAATATTTATCAAGTACATCTCTATATAGGGAGCACAGGTGTTTTTTTGTATATATCTTGAGATATACTCATCTCGTATAGCACACACATGTGCCGTATGTATGCATTAACTTTGGATCTTAACACTACCCATTTATTGTTTGGAATCTCCTATATGAATATTTCTAATGAATGGTCAAGCGTACATGTCAATGTTGTTTACCTATATGTGTAAAACCACGCCTGCTCACACTTGCCCTAATATTAAAATAGGCTCGCTGTATACTTTGTCATAAGATCGTGGAGGACCTATACTTAGTATAAATATTTTGTTGACCTCTTGAATAAATTTTAGTTTCACTAATGGTGAGAAATTGTATTCCGAAACGGCTGTCTAGTGCTGTAAAATTAAAACTGGTATTATATGTAACTAATCGTTTGTTTGTGTGTTACCTGGGTTGTTTTGCTCATTGAAACAACTTCAAAGAATATTCAAATATTAAGTTTTGAAAGAGGAAAGAATACTGTTCTTAACCCATTATCGTTGAATGGAAGCTTAACTTACATGTACAATAAAAGATCTAGATTTATAAGGGGAAAATCTAAACAAAATAACCTTATTTTTCCTTGAGTTTGGATTTATGCAATGACATTTATGTTCGGCGACTTTATAACATTCATGACAAATTTAGGTTAATTAGCATTGGCATTATATAAGAAATGTTACCGTGGTCTTTTCAGTCAAAAATGTAATTAGAACGGGTAATACAATCGAATAACTTGTCACAAAAGAAAGGAAATATGAACTATATTTGTATATTGTTATATTAACTTATTTAATTAAATGATCAATTCTTCGACAGTCTTATCAGATTTTAATAACAATGTATTTAGTTACTGGCATGGAATATCTGATCGTGTAACACATTCTAAAAAGAGAGTCCATATGGGTTATGACATATATATTTAGTTGACATATCATAACAAAGTGTCGAGTGTTTAATTTAATGAAAATGAATTTATTAAACATTACAACTAGTTGGAATATTTCAATAACTGTCTTGGTTACTAAGGCGGCTGTATATCTCCAAAATATCATTCGATACGGTAACATTTGACACAAGTTTAATGAAGGGCCCGAACACGCATTTATAAAACATTATAACCATTACTCAACTCAATTTTTTTTTTCTGCAATCATATGTTTTTGACTATGGTTTTCTTTCTGTTATTAACGCTTTCCTTACCAAAAGTTGCATGCGGTTGTGATAAAACACTGTGTGTGTGTGTGTGTGTGTGTGTGTGTGTGTGTGTGTGGTTAAACATGCGTCACGTCGGTCTTAATCGCATTAGTATAGTGCGTAAGTTTGACCTGGCCGTTTAACCTTTAATTTAAAATTTAAAACAGACACGTCCATTGTGCAAGTATGGGTTATATAAAATTGATATATAAGGATGATAGAAATATCGGCGTTTATGGTAATGCACCATTCTGCCTTACCTAAATCACACAGTCTAATAGTCCAATCTAATATGCAAATTAAAGGTCAAAGGGTCAGGTCAAACTTGATGCACTAAAATGTATCATGATATTGTACTTTATACAGTAACAATCATCTTATACACGTCAGTGTTATCTTGGTATTTTATAAAGTTAAGTTGGCTTTTATCTGGTCAGTGCTCTATTAAGCTTTGGCACATTCTAGTAATTACAAGTACTCAGTGTAGTTTATAGAACAAGAAAAAACGCAGCGGCACTTAAAATTGTAATGGCAAGGAACCCTAATGCCATGATACTTAACTGAATTACATTCAATACAATTTGAAACAAGACATACAGATTCCATGCACAGTTTTAAATTGTATTAAGTTTTATGTTGCTATGGTTATAGCATGACGTGTAACATAATTGCCAGACTTTAACAAGGGGCCATTAGACTGCACAGTTTTAAATTATATAAAAATTATGTTGCTATGGTTATAAAAAATTAACTGATACAATTTTCAAACTTTTAATTAGGCTATTGTTTCCTAGACAACAGAGTCTAACATCTTTAATACATAATATCAAAACCAGTTATATTTCATATTTTAAATATCTTCAATATCTTATTTATCAATATAAAAAGTGGTTTTTCGATGTTGGTCCAAGCACTGCCGATGAGGAGTTGTATTCCGAAACGGCCGCTAGATCTAGTGCTGTAAAATTAAACCTGGTGTAATATGTACTTTTTACCAAATTCCATACCAATGCCAACGACATTAGGTAATATTACCCTTCCGGGGCACCCGGTCTCACTTCCCTGGTGGAAGGTCACGTGTCCAACCTGACTTGTCACTTCTAAAGTTTTTACTTTGTTTCTGAATTTGATTCTGACATGGATCAGTATGTTTGTTTTTTATTATTAAAGCTCAATTGAGTTGAATGTTCTCGAAATTGGGTACGAGTCTCGTCAAAATGGGGACAAATGATTTTCAATTAGACGTTCCAATTAATATAGATGACTGCGTATTCAACCATCTACATCATCCTCTAGATAGCCGATAGCGGCCAAGCAGATGAGAAATTGTATTACGAAACTGCCGTCTAGGTCTAGTGCTATAAAATTTACCCTGGTATAATATGTAATTTTCACCAATTTTCATACCAACGACATTAACCAGTTTATATGTGCCCAATTGAGTCGAATGTTCGCGAAATTGGGTACGGTTCTAGTCACAATGAAGACAAATGATTTTCAATTAGACGTACCAATTAATATAGATGACTGCGTATTCAACCATCTACATCATCCTCTAGATATAATTGATGATAATCAACGCTCTGGTCTGGCTAAATGTAAACACATTTTTCTTGATCAATTTATGTAAGTGTTAAATGCAGGTTTATTGATTAGCAGTTGCCGTGATAATAAATTTTTCAGATATTTACGTGGTTTCTGCTATACTTTGCTGACCATTCATTTTTTTCATCAGAATCAAGTTTGATTGATATTTCGACTTTTGACCAATTAATCCGATATTTGATGTAGTTTCTGCTTTATTTGTCTGACCATTAAATTTTTTAATCAGAATTTTGGTATTTCGCCTTTTCTAGATCTGTTACATGCCCAGACTGTCAATTGATCAAACGTTCGTCTATATCCAGTATATTCTGGCTATGTAGAAGCACCAGCAGATATAGAGAATTCCAATTTTTATAAGAAACGTTTCGTAATGTTTAACTAGGGATTTGGGATGACTAATTGTGTAGTAGCAGTGATAAATTATCTCTTTTTGAGATTGCTTTTATCTCATGTTCGCGATTTCTTTCTTTTTTTCTCTCTTTTTTCTTTCCGCGATTGTTTATGATTTTTTTTCAAATGACTCTAAAATCTGGGATCTCTTGCCTTATTGCACGCAAGACTGTCAAGAGGTCACTGGAGAGTTAAAAAAAGGGTAGGCCACTTCAGTTTCAAGCCACATAAACAGCCTGGACACAAATAGTAAATACACTGTGCATGTACCTTAGTGTTATGTGTAACTGAAGATTTGTTAATCGACCGACAGCCGGAGTCAGGATATTTACAAATACTCATCTATTTAGACTTTATTTACTTGGACGGTTTATTGGTACACAATATACAATGTAATTACGGATTATCCCTGAATCATTTCCTCCCGATCAATGGAGAATTACACATACTATACAATACAGCCCTGTCAGAAGTTTAACATAAAGCTAACAACCACTGTAGCGGTAGCTCGGTTGGAAGAGTGCTCGCTCCGTAAGTGGGAGGTCGCGCGTTCGATACTTCGGCCGGGTCTGACCCAATACTTAAAACTGGGTAGTGACTATTCTTTCATCAAACACTCGGCATTACAAAATGAAAGTCACGGTTCTTTCGGATGGGAACTTGAAAATAAACGAGGTCTCGTGTCACGGTGAGCTAGGTACTTTAAAGAACTCTGCTTTATAATGTTATCAGCGCAACGCACAGGCAAAATTTTTGCACTTTCGCCTAAAGCTGGCGACGTCTCGATATAAGTGAAATATTCTTGACCGGTACGTTTAACACCATTACTTAACTCAACTCCAAAGCTAACAAATTATTGCCGAATGGGCAGTTCATCTCGGCTTCTATTTGGCTATATCTTGATAGCTTGTCTTCAGCTTGTCTTATCTTGGCATCTTGGCAGTTTTTTTGTTTTTTTTTTTTTTTTTTTTTTTTTTTTTTTTGCTATCTATACCCCGGTCACTCGGCAACCAAGCTTCGACTTAATTATGTGGCTCATTGTTAAACTTCGACAAGTCTGTACTGAAGGTTCAATCCATTAGTCATTAGACTTGTAAGACAATTTAACGTCATTTTAATATATATCATCATAAAATATTGTCATCACCTTCATCATTCAGGTGAATTTTGTAAATAAACAAAAACAGAGATAAATAAATTACCTGTTCATTACAAGGAGGTTATAGTGTTATTGGTTAATTTTATTGTAAATTAGTTGAAAGGTACAACAGATTTTAACATCAATAACAAGGGAAACCTCAACTGATGAAAAAATGTGAGTGTTTTAATTCATATTCAATTCATTCGTATACATATATTATATTATTATATTATTATGCATCTTTCAAATTTAAATGAAATACATACAAAATAAACGTTGCAAAAGGGTTATATACATGTACAACATGATTCATTCCGAAAATACACATAGTAAACGTTATACCAAAATTATGTGACAAAAACTATATATCGTACGGAAATATTCAGTGTGGCCTTTTGGTTTACCACCGATAGCTCTATTATAAATAATGTTTTTACCAAAATTGTATAAAAAGTCCATATTTAAAACCAATGTTAAAACTAGAGCACTGGCCTTGAAAGCTTTTCTGTCTTGTTTCAAGACACTTAAAACTATGAAGACGCCCATCGGTATTTACACTTTACTTGAAACCTTTGGTGGTCTTATGAAAATGCTATGCACTGGTACGCCACATAGCGGCGTTGCTGCATGAACGCGCCCGACATGTCTATTCGGGGAATTTCAACGCATAAATAGATCAGCCACGTTTATGCGGCGGCGTTCAACGCATAAAAATGTGTTGCGTGGTGCAAGGGTGACCTTTTGACGCATAAAGAGGACCAATTTTAACGAGTTTCTAAAGGAGCTTATATCTTGACAAAAACGGTGGTGGTGATATTATTGATGACGACGACGACGGTGACAATTGAGAATTTATGTTGTTGTTGTTGTTGATAATGGTAATTGTAAGGAGGAGGTCGAGGACGGGGACGACGAGAGGGCGACGACGATGGCGATGGTGACTGTAATGTTGATCGTCATTAAATTGTGATTTTGGCAGAATTTCGACTTTTGCCTCTTCGTCCTCTAGTCTGTCCATCATCATCATCATCATCATCATCATCATGATAGTGATGGTGGTGGTGTTTTTGGTGAAGGTGGTAATGTCGATGAAGGTGTTGGTGATGATAGTGAAGAATATTATGGTATCGTGCTTTAAATGTTTTCTTTATGCGGCGGAAGGTAGCCTCTTTGCCGCATTAAAGCATCCTCTTTATGCGTTGAAATTCCCCGCATAGACTATTGGAACACGTTTATACGGTAACACCGCTATGTGGCGTAACAATGCACACCTAGTTTTATCTGACATTTGGGAGGTCGTGCGTCCTAACCCCGACCGGGTTTGATCAAGACTTTAAAATATGTAGCGGTTGTTCTTTCGCCAAGCACTCGGCATTTAGAAATGAAAGTCTTGGGGTCCTTCGGAAGAAACCCAAAAAACCAATGCCGCGTGTCAAGGCAGGCGTGGCACGTAAAAAAATCCTGTCTGTACATTGCCCTTTGCGCACTGCAAAAATAAAAATTTCTGTCACTTTACCTATAGCTGCGACGTCTCGATATAAGTGAAAAATTCTTGACTGGGACGTAAAACCAACAATCAATCAATCGTTTTGTGGTTCAATCGTGCCAGTTTTCTTGATTAAATATGAAACTATTATTTTTTCGTAATAATGGATTGTAATCACTTAAAACATAATAAAAAACAAAAATATTAATACATTTAATTTGAGGAGAATTTTTATTGATCTGCTCGCCTTGAGGTTCTACGCTTGTGCTTTATGGCTTTTGTTTTATCGTGATTAAAATACAATTTAACCATTCTTTGAAGCTGTACCATAAAACAAATTACCCATCCTAGCGGCTTGTTATAAAGGAATAAAACAGTATTTTCCATAGTAAAACAAGACAACTAAGAGGTCAGTCGGTATATCTGAATACTAGTCAATAAGTTCGAACTTCTTTTTTAAATAATTTAGGCAAAATGTTCCCATAGAACATAAAATTATCTCCAATGCTATCAGTGATGTTCAATGCCATCAATGTCGATAGAGATTTTCAAAGCTATCAGTGATCTTAATAACATCAATGTTCTTGACTGCAATTACTGTTCTTCAAAGTTAGCAATGATCTTCAATGTCACCAGTGCTTTTCAACGATTCCTTATATAAACTTTCGTTCGTTTTCATTTTAATGGTCAAAAAACCAGCTTCCTGACTATCCAAATGTGTATTGTAATCATTCAAAATTCTAGCATTGATTTTTTTTATTATTGTGCCGCTGTTATCTATATTTAACAAGGTAACATTGTATTTATTTTAGCAGCAATAAAATAAAAATATTACGATATATGACTGACATATTTCAAAGAGTTTTCAGTATAATTTATTTATAAATAAATGAACACTACCACTCCAGATGAAATACAAGTTCGTTATTTATGTGCAAAAATCAAACGTGTCCCACGATGAATATCTGGATACGTAATTACTCGTACAGTACAGACTTGTCGAAAGTTTAACTCAGTAAGCCAACAAAATTAGTGCCGAATCGGTATCTTGTGAGCTGTATCTCGGCAGCTATTCTCTATCTCTCGGCAGCTATTTTCTATATCTCGGCAGCTATTTTCTATATCTCGGCAGCTATTTTCTATATCTCGGCAGCTATTTTCTATATCTCGGCAGCTATTCTCTATATCTCGGCAGCTATTTTCTATATCTCGGCAGCTATTTTCTATATCTCGGCAGCTATTTTCTATATCTCTTGGCAGCTATTCTCTATATCTCGGCAGCTATTCTCTATCTCTCGGCAGCTATTTTCTATATCTCGGCAGCTATTTTCTATATCTCGGCAGCTATTTTCTATATCTCTTGGCAGCTATTATCTATATCTCGGCAGCTATTCTCTATATCTAGGCAGCTATTATCTATATCTCTTGGCAGCTATTCTCTATATCTCGGCAGCTATTCTCTATCTCTCGGCAGCTACTCTCTATATCTCGGCAGCTATTCTCTATATCTCTTGGCAGCTATTCTCTATATCTCGGCAGTTATTCTCTATATCTCGGCAGCTATTCTCTATATCTCGGCAGCTATTCTCTATATCTCGGCAGTTATTCTCTATCTCCTGGCAGCTATTCTCTATATCTCGGCAGCTATTCTCTATCTCTCGATAGCTATTCTCTAGACAGCTATTCTCTATCTCTTGGCAGCTATTCTCTATATCTCGGCTGCTATTCTTGATCTCTCGGCAGCTATTCTCTATATCTTGGCAGCTATTCTTTATATCTCGGCAGCTATTCTCTATATCTCGGCAGCTATTCTCTATATCTCGGCAGCTATTCTCTATCTCTCGGCAGCTATTCTCTATCTCTCGGCAGCTATTCTCTATATCTCTTGGCAGCTATTCTCTATATCTCTCGGCAGCTATTCTCTATATCTCGGCAGCTATTCTCTATATCTCTTGGCAGCTATTCTCTACATCTCTTGGCAGCTATTCTCTATATCTCGGCAGCTATTCTCTATATCTCGGCAGCTATTCTCTATATCTCGGCAGCTATTCTCTATATCTCGGCAGCTATTCTCTATATCTCGGCAGCTATTCTCTATATCTCGGCAGCTATTCTCTATCTCTCGGCAGCTATTCTCTATCTCTCTTGGCAGCTATTCTCTATCTCTCGGCTGCTATTCTCTATCTCTCGGCTGCTATTCTCTATCTCTCGGCAGCTATTCTCTATCTCTCGGCAGCTATTCTCTATCTCTCGGCTGCTATTCTCTATCTCTCGGCAGCTATTCTCTATATCTCGGCAGCTATTCTCTATATCTCTTGGCAGCTACTCTCTATATCTTGGCAGCTATTCTCCATATCTCTTGGCAGCTACTCTCTATATCTCGGCAGCTTTTCTCTATATCTCGGGAGCTATTCTCTATCTCTTGGCAGCTATTCTCTATATCTCGGCAGCTATTCTCTATATCTCGGCAGCTATTCTCTATATCTCGGCAGCTATTCTTTATATCTCGGCAGCTATTCTCTATCTCTTGGCAGCTACTCTCTATATCTCGGCAGCTATTCTCTATCTCTCGGCAGCTATTCTCTATATCTCGGCAGCTATTCTCTATCTCTCGGCAGCTATTCTCTATATCTCGGCAGCTATTCTCTATCTCTTGGCAGCTACTCTCTATATCTCGGCAGCTATTCTCTATATCTCTTGGCAGCTACTCTCTATATCTCGGCAGCTATTCTCTATCTCTTGGCAGCTATTCTCTATATCTCGGCAGCTATTCTCTATATCTCTTGGCAGCTACTCTCTATATCTCGGCAGCTATTCTCTATCTCTCGGCAGCTACTCTCTATATCTCGGCAGCTATTCTCTATATCTCGGCAGCTATTCTCTATATCTCTTGGCAGCTACTCTCTATATCTCGGCAGCTATTCTCTATATCTCGGCAGCTATTCTCTATATCTCGGCAGCTATTCTCTATATCTCGGCAGCTATTCTCTATATCTCTTGGCAGCTACTCTCTATATCTCGGCAGCTATTCTCTATATCTCTTGGCAGCTACTCTCTATATCTCGGCAGCTATTCTCTATATCTCGGCAGCTATTCTCTATATCTCGGCAGCTATTCTCTATATCTCTTGGCAGCTACTCTCTATATCTCGGCAGCTATTCTCTATATCTCTTGGCAGCTACTCTCTATATCTCGGCAGCTATTCTCTATATCTCGGCAGCTACTCTCTATATCTCGGCAGCTATTCTCTATATCTCGGCAGCTACTCTCTATATCTCGGCAGCTATTCTCTATATCTCTTGGCAGCTACTCTCTATATCTCGGCAGCTATTCTCTATATCTCGGCAGCTATTCTCTATCTCTCTTGGCAGCTATTCTCTATATCTCGGCAGCTACTCTCTATATCTCGGCAGCTATTCTCTATATCTCGGCAGCTACTCTCTATATCTCGGCAGCTATTCTCTATATCTCTTGGCAGCTACTCTCTATATCTCGGCAGCTATTCTCTATATCTCGGCAGCTATTCTCTATCTCTCTTGGCAGCTATTCTCTATATCTCTTGGCAGCTACTCTCTATATCTCGGCAGCTATTCTCTATATCTCGGCAGCTATTCTCTATATCTCGGCAGCTATTCTCTATATCTCTTGGCAGCTACTCTCTATATCTCGGCAGCTATTCTCTATATCTCTTGGCAGCTACTCTCTATATCTCGGCAGCTATTCTCTATATCTCGGCAGCTACTCTCTATATCTCGGCAGCTATTCTCTATATCTCGGCAGCTATTCTCTATATCTCGGCAGCTATTCTCTATCTCTCTTGGCAGCTATTCTCTATATCTCGGCAGCTACTCTCTATATCTCGGCAGCTATTCTCTATATCTCGGCAGCTACTCTCTATATCTCGGCAGCTATTCTCTATATCTCTTGGCAGCTACTCTCTATATCTCGGCAGCTATTCTCTATATCTCGGCAGCTATTCTCTATCTCTCTTGGCAGCTATTCTCTATATCTCGGCAGCTACTCTCTATATCTCGGCAGCTATTCTCTATATCTCGGCAGCTATTCTCTATATCTCGGCAGCTATTCTCTATCTCTCTTGGCAGCTATTCTCTATATCTCGGCAGCTACTCTCTATATCTCGGCAGCTACTCTCTATATCTCGGCAGCTATTCTCTATCTCTCTTGGCAGCTACTCTCTATATCTCGGCAGCTATTCTCTATATCTCGGCAGCTATTCTCTATATCTCTTGGCAGCTATTCTCTATATCTCGGCAGCTATTCTCTATATCTCTTGGCAGCTACTCTCTATATCTCGGCAGCTATTCTCTATCTCTCGGCAGCTATTCTCTATATCTCTTGGCAGCTATTCTCTATATCTCGGCAGCTATTCTCTATCTCTCGGCAGCTATTCTCTATATCTCGGCAGCTATTCTCTATCTCTCGGCAGCTACTCTCTATATCTCTTGGCAGCTATTCTCTATATCTCGGCAGCTATTCTCTATCTCTCGGCAGCTATTCTCTATATCTCGGCAGCTATTCTCTATCTCTCGGCAGCTATTCTCTATATCTTTTGGCAGCTATTCTCTATATCTCGGCAGCTATTCTCTATCTCTCGGCAGCTACTCTCTATCTCTCGGCAGCTATTCTCTATATCTCGGCAGCTATTCTCTATATCTCGGCAGCTATTCTCTATATCTCTTGGCAGCTACTCTCTATATCTCGGCAGCTTTTCTCTATATCTCGGGAGCTATTCTCTATCTCTTGGCAGCTATTCTCTATCTCTCGCCACCTATTCTCTATCTCTCAGCAGCTATTCTTTATCTCTCGGCAGCTATTCTCTATCTCTCAGCAGCTATTCTCTATATCTCGGCACCTTTTCTCTATCTCTCGCCACCTATTCTCTATCTCTCAGCAGCTATTCTTTATCTCCCGGCAGCTATTCTCTATCTCTCGGCAGCTATTCTCTATATCTCGGCAGCTATTCTCTATATCTCTTGGCAGCTATTCTCTATATCTCTTGGCAGCTATTCTCTATATCTCTTGGCAGCTACTCTCTATATCTCGGCAGCTATTCTCTATATCTCTTGGCAGCTATTCTCTATATCTCTTGGCAGCTATTCTCTATCTCTCGGCAGCTATTCTCTATATCTCGGGAGCTATTCTCTATATCTCTTGGCAGCTATTCTCTATATCTCGGCAGCTTTTCTCTATATCTCGGGAGCTATTCTCTATCTCTTGGCAGCTATTCTCTATCTCTCGGCACCTATTCTCTGTATCTCGGCAGCTATTCTCTATCTCTCGGCAGCTATTCTCTATCTCTCGGCAGCTATTCTCTATCTCTCGGCAGCTATTCTCTGTCTCTCGGCAGCAGCTATTATCTATCTCTTGGCAGCTATTCTCTATCTCTCGGCAGCTATTCTCTGTCTCTTGGCAGCTTTTCGACCACTGTCTATCTAGGCAGCCGAGCGTTGGCTCCTTTTCGTTAGCTCACTGTTAAACTTTCGACAGGCCTGAACTGTATATATTTTATTGTGTCTAAATAATATGTTCAAGTTTGATTTGTAACGTAAAAAGTTCCTGCGTTATGATTCTATTGGGAAATTGTTATCAATAATTGATGCAAAATTAAGGATCGTTTGTTTACAAAAACCAGGAAAACGTAAATAGTCAATTAATTATTTAGATATCATCTGTTATTTATAAGGAGATAAAAACCTTTGATTGATTTAAACACATTTATCATGTTGCTGTAAAAGCAAAGACAGGCATGTTTAATCTGGTTACTAAAGCCTTTATTTTTTCTATGGAGAAAATCCGACCGGTTCTGACCAAAGACGTGAAAGTGGACAGCGACTGTTCTTTCGCCAAGCAGTCAGCATTACGAAATGAAAGTCACGGTTCTTTTTGATGGGAACGGTCCCGTGTCACGGTAGGCTTGGCACGATAGAGACACTGCTGTATAATGCCATCAGCGCAACGCACATGTAAAAATTCTGCACTTTCGCCTATAACTGGAAACGTCAATAAAAGTGAAACATTCTTGACAGGGACGTTTAAAACCATTACTCAGCTCTTATTTCTATATTCCTACTGGGGTGGGGGTGGGGGGTTGATGGTCGAGTGATCCAAAGCGGGAGCTTACTGATCACAGCGTCTATCATTACCTAGGCTCGAATCTCACTCTGGACGGATCCTAGTATACAAGAAAGCTTGCCCGTTTACATGCCAATGGTCGGTGTTTTTCTGCAGACACTCCGGTTTTCCTCTCCGTCCACGAAATGACCGCCTCGATACAAGTGTAAAAATCTTGTCTGAGGCGTAAAACCCCATAACATCAATCCACTAATGGGAGAGAGTTGATATATTCTCGTGGAAATTATATTCGCCAGAGTAGCAGATTTTCTAAAATGTTTGTATGAGTGTATGAAAAACAGAATCTTTGTCTACCACTTAGCTAGTATCCTCTCCCGAGGATAATACTTACTTGGTAGGCAAATCTTTTGTATTGTCAGAAATATGCTATTTTCTAAATTTCTTGCAAGTTAAAATCTGAAAATTACGAAAGCTTGTTCGTGCCACTTTGTAATCTGATTTTTTTTTCTCAAATCGTACATACGAATTTTAAAATCGTACGTACGAATTTAAAAATCGTACTTACGATTTGAAAAAAAAATCAGATTACAAAGTGGCATGAACAAGCTTTCGTAGAAAATTCTCAAAAACTAGGGTTTACTTCCTCATGCAAAATAAATTTTAGTTAAATTTTGTTAGATATATAATTTAGTTCTATGGAAATTTCCTCAATCCCTTGAAGACATTTTGGTTTCAAGCACTACTGATAGATGGGGAATTGTATTTCAAAACGATCGACTACAACTGTAAAATTAACACTGGTATAATATTGCCATATACCATTTTTTTTAATTTAATCATGAAATACATTCAAAATAAATTTTAAAAAATGGTATATAACAATATGAAATCTACACTGTGTTGTATTTAATGTTGACGTTGAAGATATCACGTGTAATGATGAAACTTTATGGGATTTTTTAAAATGGTTATCTACATCGGAACATTTTTGAACATTAATTATTCATTATTTACATTTTTTAAAAATAAAATCGCTGTTGCTCATCCCTATCCATTTATCGGAAGCAAGCGTAATCTAGCATACATTCTACAAACAACAATGAATTATTTATAGTTCCGGTACTAAAAAAGTGAAATTTTAACCTGCAGATTGTACTTTTCACGTCAAAGAGTATTTTTAAGTAATTGTATCTGCAAGAATAACAATGAATTATTAATTTTCTCAACTATCTAACGAAAGTATTTTGCTTATAACTACTCTCTGACATATAACTCAATCCAATCACAGTCATCATTAATGCATATGACATTTAAATGTTGTTCAACTCATTGGAGATAACAACGCAGTTTTAAATCAGGATTGACAATTTTCAGGTAGCTAGCTTTTTCAAAAACACCTCGATATAATCTTTTCCCTGAATTATTCATGTATTTACCCTCGTTCATTTGTAAATTTAATGTATTTATGTTTCAAAATCACTTGAACAAAACACACCTTGGCGTTTGTTTTGTTTTAGATAAATGTCAACATCAACTATAAACAACAAATGTCAAAGTTTTTTTAGAAAACTGTCTCTCGTATTTTCCAATAATTAATCACAAACAAGCATATTAATCCATGTCCATATTTAAAAATCTCGTGAACTTACACCAGGAAAATGAGACCGGGTGATCCGGAAGGATAAGCACCTCCTGTGTAGCCTAGCTGCAACTGCCACATGTGTTATCAAAAGTGACCGTGAAAAGAACTATGAAACATCAAATACATCCAGGGTAATCCAGGAACTATGGGACGTCAAATACATCCAGGGTAATCCAGGAACTATGGCACGTCAAATACACCCAGGGTAATCCAGGAACTATGGGACGTCAAATATATTCCAAGATAATCCTAATTACTAAACGTAAGCGCCCTCAGTTATTGTTACGTATAAAACAGAATTGTGTGGTGTAAATTAATAAATAATTCAAAAGGTGATTATGGTCGAGTCAATTATAAATGGACATACGATTTATTATGTAATTATTTTATCGCTTGTTTATTCCTTTCTTCACGTCAACTTGGCCTAGTGCAGATGTACCCATTCATCAACTGTCTTGCTGTTACTGATGCCCTGGTTTCCATCAAAGTTTAATGTTTAAACAATATCCGGTGAAACTTTTAACAATAAAACCACATCAAAGGGCTACATTTAATTATGTCCGAGATGCCATTAGGTAATGTAACATTTCGTGATGTATCTGTCTAGAATTAGGTTAGTGTGATACACAAAATCAACAGATAAATTTATAATTTTTGAAGTCAACGATTTGACAAAAATATGACATAATTTCTCAATAATACTCAATATTCAACATTAAAAAGATATTTAATCATGTACGTATAGTATGTTTAACACCTAGCTAACAAATTGGCACCGACTCGGCTGCATTTTATCTCGGAGATTTTTTTAAAAATTGTTATACTTCATCTCCGCGATGAATGTGTACCTCATCTCCGCGAACAAAATTAAATCTCCGCGAATTACCTGTTGACCAGGTAAACGGAAAATATATATGTAAAGACATACCCGATTTTATTCGCGGGAATGAAATGCTAATTCGTGGAGATAAAATGCACCGACCACCCATTTCGGTCCCTTGTTACCTATATGTCAACAGTTTTTCAGCGGCTGCTGTCCATTTCTGTCACTTACTTTTCATATATATACATGTTGACCATATGGAAGTCGAGCTTCGCCTCCTTTTTATAACTAGGTGTTAAACTTTCGAAAGCTCGGTAATGTATACATTAACTATATCACCCAGACTGGTTCTAATGGGTATACATACATAGAAGATGATAAAGTTTTATGGCCCAACAAATATTTTACAAAATATTTATTTTTTGATAAAACTGTTTTGAAATCAAATTTTAAAATCTTTGATTGTTGGATCGATCAGCAGTCAACAAATGCGGTTTTCATTATATAAGATTCCTTGCGATATTTATAAAATAAAAAATCAGCAATATACTCTTTATTAACAAATTATTCAGTTTGTCCGATTCTTTGATTCTAAGTTGAATGATTTGAACACATACACAAAAACACAGACTGCATGGCTCAGTAGAACAATATGTACACATACTTCATTACTCTGATATTACACAAGTGTCGGGTGTAGCTAGCTTAACAGCAGGTGTTTACGCTTCCGGAGCACCCACCCTCACTTCCCTTGTTCACGTGTCAGTTTCAAAGTTTTTGCTTTGGTTTTGGATTGTGATTCAAACATACATTAGTATGTTTGTTTTTGATTGTTACATCAGCTTATTTTGAAGCAGAAAACAGAAAAGCATTATACTTCAAATGTAACGTTTTCACTAGTGAAATATGTTCAAAAATTATTTTACTGGCGAAAGTCACTCCTTTTTACCATTTTTATTCATAATCACTAGGAAATCTAAGCTGGAAACGTTGCACCGGAACAAAATAACGCTTATACTTATGCATTGCATTATAGTCAATGGTTGCCGATAACCTTTTCAAAAGAAATATATACAAGTTATGTAAATGACGCACGCAAATGTGTTTATAATGTATTGATGTCTAGTCTGGTAAGAAAAGAAATCATCATAAACACAAAAGACTGAAAAACGACAAAAGGAAATGCGCTATTATTTCGAGATTAAAAGAATCTTTATACAGATAGGAGTGTCAGATTGATTTTTCTAAATAAAAGTCCTAAAATAATTTTCCGAGACGAGGATTTTCTTGTGTTCAGAAAATTCAATTTTATACAAAATGGTAATTCCAGATACTTTTTCTTTACTGTAGCTCTAATAAAAACACCAAGACATAACTTTTTACGTAATGTCAAAAAAAAAGACTTTCTAGGTAAACGTTGGCCATGTTCCCTCAGATTGACGACATGAAGCCATGTTAATATAGCTAACATTTCGGCAATCCGTATTAAATTGAATACGCCAGAATATTTAGAGACCACTTACTTCAAGAGTTGAGACTACGTCTTTCTTTTAGAAAATAAAAAGCGTAACCTAACTTCTTGCAGAGAATGAAATAAAAATAATTCTGCAACCGACAAAACTATGAAAATTGCTTTATTAATAATCGGTAGGTTGTTGGTTCAATGTTTGGTAACATAAAGTTTAGTTTTTAATTTTTAAGTGCGTGTAATTCTGGACTACTGGTTTTAAAATAGGTGACGTGAAGGGACCTCGATAGTATAACCATACCATTGGACATATACTCCAGTGTCCGTCCACAGTTTGGTATCTTATAATCAGTGTTCCTAATACCTGGTTGTCTTTTCTTTGTATTGTTTTGTTTGGTTGTTTTAACTTGTTTTGAGTTCTTGGTTGTTGTCAAGTACATGTTATTTCCTTGTAATGTCTTGTTTGACTGTGTTATCAATAACTACATATTGTTTTGTGATCTTGGTTTTCTTGGTTGTTGCCGAGTACCTGTTTTTCCTTGCAATGTCTTGTTATTCTTGTTATCAATAAGTTGGTATTGTTTGTGCTGGCTGTTTCAAAATACAAGTTTTTTATGTTCTAATTTGTTGCTTCTAGTGTATTGCAACGAACACGAGGAAACTTTATGATTCATAAAGCACAGTAGTTATCTTATCGTAATAAGTGATTGCATTACACTTGCGGCATAACACTCTTTATAAAATCAAAAACAAACATACTAATCCATTTCCGAATCACAATCCAGAAGCAAAGTAAAAACTTTGGAACTGACAAGTTAGGTTAGACACGTGAACTTCCACCAGGGAAGTGAGGCCGGGTGCTCCGGAAGGGTAATCACCTCCTGTTTAGCTAGCTACACCCGCCACGTGTGTAATCAAAATTGTGTGAAAGGAACATGGAACTATGAGACGTCAAATATATCCAAGGCAATCCTGGACACAGAGACATCAAACTTATCAACAATACTGTGATGACGGCCATAAAACTTTATATAAAAAAGATAATGAAAACTTAAACATGCTACCTCAAATATGCCACCTTGGAGTAAATATGGAGTCATCTTATTGGTAAACATTAAGATCTGTAGTCTTTTTATATGAAGTAATTCTGGTATTGTTACTTGCATGGTTATGGTATTGTTCAGACCATTCGAAAGTTTAAAACTTACCCATCGAAACGAAGACGAAGTTCGGCTGTCATGTGGTCGATATGTATATTGTAAAGTTAGTGACAAAAGGATAGCAGCCACTGAAAAGCTTTTGATATATAGGTAACAAGGGACCAGGATGAGCTGCCCGGATTCGATACCAATCAATTCGTTAGCAATATGTTAAACTTTCGACAGGTCCTAATGAAACTGACACTAACTAATATTTTAAAACGATAATATATTGAACTCAATAATTGTTTTCTTAAAAGCCTCGTTTTCATTAAATTGATATTAAGCAGAAATATGAAAATGAATATAACTACTTAAACAACGTTAAATATTATTTTGATTCCTTTGTAAAAGGAGACTGACAGAAAGAAAAAATTCTCAAAGTAAAATTACTTTTCTTTCGTAACACGAGTCTTTGGATGATAATGCAAAACAACAGACATTAAAACGATGTAGAGTTTAATATTATATTGATACTTTTGTACAGGGAGACTGACAGAAAGACAATTAAAATCCTCAGAGTAAAATGACTTTTCTTTCTAAACATCGAGTAGTTGGATGATATTGCAAACAACAAACAACAAAAGGATGTAGAATTTGATATTATTTTGATACTTTTGTGCAAGAAGACTGGCATAAAGAAAAAAAATGAAATTCCTCAAAGTAAAATTGCTTTTCTTTCTAAACATCGAGTAGTTGGGTGAAATTGCAAAACAACTGACAACAAAACGATGTAGAGTTTGATAGTGGTTTGTCCGCAAATGCTTATTATAAATCATATAAACAACTTTCATAATTTAAGTAGATAAAATAAAATAAATAAATAAAATAAATTAAAAAAAATTGAACAAATAAAATTTAATTATTGAATTCATTATGTATATCTTCATCATCGTAAATTAAATTATTAATTATTAATTCTACTGATTCTCGTCATAAATTTATCAATATTTTGTGATTCAACAATAATATTGGATAACCAGAAAAATCAAAAGGGATGGCATAAACACGTCATATTATATAATGGCCATTATCAACCTTATCTAGTACCTTATCTTACGGCAAATAAACGCACGGAATAACCTTATATAAGTTTTTCTGTCTCGTCATAACAAGATACGGGAACAAAGGATTCGTCCTCAGTACAGACGGACTATAACAAAGCCAGCTAAGGGAAATGTACTATTATTGGGGCTAAGCGGAAGTGCGAGTTAATGTCGCTGAACAAATAAAAATTAATTATTGAATTCATTATGTATATCTTCATCATCGTAAATTAGATTATAAAGGCGTTTCTGATGTCCATTAATGCCAAAAGAAATAAACAGTTAACTGTAATGAGTCTGAACATGAAGTTAAATCGTTACATAAAACAAGTTGCATAATCAAAAATGTGTGCGACATATCAAAAGGGCATATTGGAAAATCGACACTAGACATTAAAACTCAGGATTGGTCCGGCTTTTATGTATTAGAGCAAATTTGCAATATCTAAAGATGATTTAGAGAAACGTATCAATGACATATCGAAAGGGCATAATGGAAACCCCACACTGGACAGAAAAATCAGAATTGGTCCCTACTTTTAAAATTGAAATGTATTAGAGCAAATATACAGTATTCAAAGATGATTTAAAGAAACGTGCACCAAAGAAGAATTGTTATAAGTATATTGATTATGCAAGTATATTCCATATTTTCAATGTACTTGTTTTAAGCGGTGAAAAGAATTCAATAAGTATCCTTGTTGCACAGTAATAAATAATGCATTGTAAGTAAATAATCCTTGAAAAATCCATGTTATCTTATCGAGTTTGAAAGAAAATGCATACAATTTCATATATTCAATAAATTTAAATCCGATTACCATCTTTAAAAAAAATCCTGAAAATCAAGTTTGAACACAATTTTACATACGACGTCAAAAGATATTAGTTGAAATATGCCGTCTAATGTACATGTACAAGCACAGTCAAATCTATTAGCAACAGAAAGTACCTGCTGAATGTTAACGGGTAAAGTTTCACTTTGGGAAGTAGATACAAAAAATTAAAAAGGACAAACTTTAATCTATTATAGGCACATATAAATAAATGTAGAAGCACAGTCAAACCTGTCTATTAAGGCCAACGAAAGACATCAATAAAAGTGGTCTTTATGGGAAGGCGGCCCTTATATACAGGTTCAAATAACCTTAATAAAGAGCTATCAGGATACAGTATAACTGGCCTTTTTAAATGCAGGTGGTCATTTTAAATACAGGTTCGATTGTAGGTGGATTGAATTACATCATGATACAGTGTCTTAGTTTGTAGTTTCTGTAAGATGGTTAAATGTAGTGCACTAATTATAATGTTCCAAAACGCGTCACATTTATATCATTGCATGTTTGTTTGATGTTTTTTTTTAATTCTCTCTATTCATTATTTCAAATGCAAGAATGAATGTAAGGGGAAATGTTTGATGAACTAGAACAATAGCAGACGATTTCAAACAAACAAGTTTACCATTTCCGGTTTGATGGGATTTGTTCCATCTTGGTAGACTCTAAAAGGGAGAAAAAATCCCCGAACACCTAATACGTAAAATCTTAACTTTAAGTAGTTTTTGTTTCAAAACAACTAAATGATCTTCTCCCATTGCATCCCAGTCCGAAGTAAAATGGTCACATTCCGTGGCGTGTGTGGCTATCTAGACAGGAAATGCTTACCCTTCTGGAGCACCCCGTCTCACTTCTCTGGCAGAAGTTTCTTTGTTTTACTCAAATTGCCAGTTTCCGAAGTCTTTACAAGTACTTTGCTTTTGGTGTTGTGATTTGTGATTTTACTGATATGGGTTTTTCATGTCTTGTGTTTCAGACCCTACTTTTAAGGTACACATAGCCCCGGTAGCTAAACATTGATTTATAATACTCGAGGGATCTATACATAAGCTGGAATCAAATTTTCTTTGTGGAAGTTCGCGTGTTTAACCTAAAATGCCGGTTTCCAAAATTTTTATTTTGCTTTTGGGTTGTGATTTAACTTTGACCGATGTGTTTTTTTATCTGAATACATGCTTCAGACCCTACTTTTAAGGTACAAGCAGGCCCGGTAGCTAAACATTGATTTAAAATACTCGAGGAAATTAGTTTTCAATGGATTTTTTCCTTGTGGAAGTTCGCGTGTTTAACCTAATTTGCCGGTTTCCAAAATTTTTACTTTGCTTTTGGGTTGTGATTTAACTTTGACCGATATGGGTATTTTCATCTAAATACATGCTTCAGACCCTATTTTTAAGGTACAAATAGGCCCGGTAGCTAAACATTGATTTAAAATACTTGAGAAAATTAGTTTTCAACGGATCTATACATAAGCTGGAATCAAACTTTCTTTGTGGAAGTTCGCGTGTTTAACCTAATTTGCCGGTTTCCAAAATTTTTCTTAGCTTTTTGGTTGTGATTTAACTTTGACCGATGTGTTTTTTATCTGAATACATGCTTCAGACCCTATTTTAAGGTACAAATAGGCCCGGTAGCTAAACATTGATTTAAAATACTTGAGGAAATTAGTTTTTAAAGGATTTATACATAAGCTAGAATCAAATTTTCCTTGTGGAAGTTCGCGTGTTTAACCTAATTTGCCGGTTTCCAAAATTTTTCTTAGCTTTTTGGTTGTGATTTAACTTTGACCGATGTGTTTTTTATCTGAATACATGTTTCAGACCCTATTTTTAAGGTACAAATAGGCCCGGTAGCTAAACATTGATTTAAAATACTCGAGGAAATTAGTTTTCACATGATTTATACATAAGCTAAGGTGTTTCTTCTGATTTAATAGACAACATAATTCATTACTGATTTTTCTGACATCGAGAATAATTAGATTATTTTGTTCTGTTTACTTAGTAATTGTCACAATTGAGTTACATGTAATTTGCCACAATAGAAGTCATTGTTGTACGTGTACATCTGCTGGCATCTCGATGCACTATTATAATACCATTTTCGATCGTGTTCATACCACTGCGGATATCTTAGTTGGTAAAGGGCTCGCTCCGTAAAAGGAGGTCGTGAATTCGAACCACGACCAGGTCTGATCCAAGACTTAAAAGTGGGTAGTGACTGTCCTTTCGCCAACCTATCGGCATTACGAAATGAAAACCACGATTTCTTCGGATGGGAAATTAAAAAATCGAGGTCCTATGTCACGGTAGGCTTAGCACGATAAAGACCCCTGCTGTATAATGCCATCAGTGCAACACAGAAGCAAAATTTCTGTTCCTTCGCCTATAGGTGGCGACGTCTCGATATAAGTGAAATATTCTTGACTGGGACGTTAAACACCATTACTCAATTAAACTCAACTCAACTCTTTGCTCAATGTCATCTCAATACACTATTTTTGCTAGTAGATGTTTCCTTCCCCGAGGATATCACAAACTCAGTAGTGAATAATTGTGTATAATTGTCAGAAATATACTATTGTCAAATTTCCTGCTTGTTAAAATTTGAAATTCTTCAAAAACTAAGGTATACTACCTCGTGCCAAGTATTTCCATAGCTTAATTTGGTAAAGGATTTTGGTCCTTTGGCAAAATCTTGAAAAAAGTTTTTGTTTCACAATTTTGGTTCAAGCACTACTAATGAGGAATTGTATTCCGAAACGGCCGTCTAGTGCTATAAAATTAAAACTGGCATAAATATTATTAATGCAATATATGGGGCTTTATTCTCGATCATGTTCACAAATTAGAAATATATCTGCTTGTTCGGTATCATTGTTTAACGTACCTCTGCTTATAATTATTTGTTCACTGGTAGCCTAATACACATATTTCATACTATCAAGATGCACAATTTGAATACCATATTTATAGCCCACTATTCCCGGTCGTGTTCAGAAATTAAAAATATATATCTGGCTGTCCAATTTGTTAAACAATGCATCTTGTAATATAAAAATACAAAATAAAACACAGGCACACCGTCATTAACCCCCAACTCCCCCCCCCCAACCCACTCCACCCCACCCCACCCCATTTTATATAATAGCTTTATTTGGCATATAAATATTTTTGAAGTTTTCGAGACTGTGTATTGCGATTCCTAAAGGTTCATACATAATCCCATAAATTATAAATACCATTAGGAAATGAAATAGCACCGTTAATTTTTCCGATTTTGTTACTTAGTCCAACGTAGCACAGATCTTGCATTGCTTTAAGACAGGAACAATATATATATGTATATATATGACGTAGCACATTTCTTGAATGCTTAAAGTACTCACGCCACACACTAGCGTTTTAGCCTTTATAAGCTCAGATTGCCGAAATAAGAAATTTAATCTTTCGTTTGTCCCATGGCCTATATTCGGGTTTCAACTATAACACGCGTAAAGGATATAGCTTTTGGGTTTGTTGAGTTGTAAGATCTAATAAACTACAACCGCATCTAGGCTAACATTACTTTAGCTTCTAACGATGTTGTTAGGGTTTCTCAGATGTACAAAAGACATTGTAAAAACATTCAAGAAGGCAGCATACCAAGTAATTTAATAACAAGCTATTTATAACTACAGTGTTCTTTTAGAGTTCTTTTGATTCTTGGAATCGTGATTAAAGTGTGCTAAAAATGAACCAATGATCTGAAAAATGAACTAAGCATGAAAATAAGTAAGGTTTTCAAGTCTTACAATTTCTGCTACATTTATAGAAGAATTGGTCATTCATGATAAAATCGTTAGCGAGTTACGGTACAGGCATGTCAAAAAATTAACACTAAACTAACGAAAAAGGAATCTAATCCCAGCTGCCAAGTGTGAGTCAGATATGAATAGCTAATGACGAAAAAGCTGCCCAAAGATAAACAGCAGCCGTCAAGATATAGCTCACAAGGGGTCAATATTGGAGCTTCTAATTAAAAACCAATTCGTTAGCTCGGTGTTTAACTTTCGACAGGCCTGTATGTACTGTACTTGCTCTCGCGACTTCAATTAGGCTGGATAGATCTTAATCAGAAGTACAGTACCGGCCTGTCGAAAGTTTAACACTGAGCTAACGAATTGGTACCGAATCGGGCGGCAGCTCACCCTGGTCCCCTGTGACCTAAAACTCAACAACTTCAGTGGCTGTTATCTTTTTTGTCACATTGTCACAAACTTTGCAATATACATATCGACCACATGCCAGCCGAACTTCGTCTTCTTTAGGATGGTTAAGTGTTTAACTTTCGACAGGTCTGCACTGTATAAGAATACAAGTACGAAAATAACAATTTGCTACGTCAAATAATGAATAGATCAAATGCGTGTGATTCAAAAATTACTACTACTACTGTTTGTGAAACGGTTCATTTCAGGCAAACCAATGTTAATAACAAGCCAACAACATTTTTCAGGAAGTTTAAAAATCTAAATTTGTAAAATCTTTAGTCATTGTGTAAATCTCTGTCACGTTTATAGTAGTTCATCCGTGACAGAAGAATATTAATTTAATTAAATGCTGTTTCTTTTGTTCGCTTTTAAAATCAAAATTTTATATTGAAATCTCATGTCCTTCCTGCTTCCCTGGTGATGAGGAATATTAAAAAATCATTGTAAAATTTACCCCAACAGAACAGAATTTAAAAATAGATACTTAAACGGTCTTATAATGATTCAGATGTGGTTACTGACAATTATCGTCTTTAATTATGTCAAAGGCAACAAGGTACATATACGGTACAGGCCTGTCGAAAGTTTAACACTTAGATAAAATAAAGGAGTCAACGCTTGTCTGCTGAGTGGCCTAGAGTGTAGCCAAAATGCTACATTATAAGTTATACAGGGCTTTGGCAGGTTACACGGCCCCATGTACCCCGTCAAAGATTTATGTACCCTGAGCCGCACCAGTTGGATCTTTTTAACTTCCAATTCGTATTTTGTATAACTTGTGTACGTTGTCGCCATGTTTGTTTACTGTAACTAGACGTCACAGACGTACGAGTTACTTCCCTTTTACCGCTAAACGTCGCGTGAGTTCATGTACCCCGGCAGATTCTATGTACCCCGGCAAGTTAACAATCACTATGCGAGAAATTTCTTTGAAGGGTGACAAAAAGAGATATACAGCAGCTGCCAAAAATCTAGATATAGCTAGCAGCTGGCGAAAAGCTGTTGAGAGATAGCTAGCAGCTGCCGAAAAGCTGTTGAGAGATAGATAGCAGCTGGCAAAAAACTGTCGAGAGATAGATAGCAGCTACCGAAAAGCTGTTGAGAGATAGATAGCAGCTGCCAAAAAGCTGTTGAGAGATAGATAGCAGCTGCCAAAAAGCTGTTGAGAGATAGATAGCAGCTGCCAAAAAGCTGTTGAGAGATAGATAGCAGCTGCCGAAAAGCTGTTGAGAGATAGATAACAGCTGCCGAAAAGCTGTTGAGAGATAGATAGCAGCTGCCGAAAAGCTGTCGAGAGATAGATAGCAGCTACCGAAAAGCTGTTGAGAGATAGATAGCAGCTGCCGAAAAGCTGTTGAGAGATAGATAACAGCTGCCGAAAAGCTGTTGAGAGATAGATAACAGCTGCCGAAAAGCTGTTGAGAGATAGATAGCAGCTGCCGAAAAGCTGTCGAGAGATAGATAGCAGCTACTGAAAAGCTGTTGAGAGATAGATAACAGCTGCCGAAAAGCTGTTGAGAGATAGATAGCAGCTACTAAAAAGCTGTCAAGATAGCTAGCGGTGACGGAGATGAGCTGCAGATGCAGCACTAATTTGTTAACTGAGTTTCAAAACTTTCGTGAGATTTTACTGTGAATTGAGTCGAGTTAAGTAATGGTGTTTAATGTCCCAGTCAAAAATATTTCACTTATATCGATACGTCGGCAGCTATAGGCGAAGGTGCAGAAATTTTGACTGTGCGTTGCGCTGATGACATTTATACAGCATGGTTTTTTATCGTGCCAACCTACCGTGACACGGGACTTTGTTTTTTTAAGTTCCCATCCGAAAAAAAACGTGACTTTTATTTCGTAATCCCAGGTGCTTGGCGAAAGAACAGTCACTACCCACTTTCAAGTCTTGGGTAAGACCCGGTCGGGGTTGGAACCCACGACCTCTCACTTACGGAGCAAGCACTCTTCTAACTGGCCTTCCACAGTGGTCAAACTTTCGTCGGGTATGTATTATATGTGATGAACGTCTTAAATGTAGAACACGGCGTGTCATGCAATTATAGACAATATCAGAGAAATACTTCCGTACAAATGTGTGATTTATGCTAAAATGGATACTTTATAAAGCACCAAGATAAAATCAAGCTTAGTTAGACTTAATTGGTTGTTGAGTTCTTTATATTCTAGAATAATCCGCGGGGATACTGGTTGACATTTTTATAAGTAAGGAGACTGACAATTTATTATAAAATCTTGCATAATAATGTTGTATTGACCATGTGAAGTATTGTGAAATTTAACATGCAAAATATTTAAAATTGTGCAGAATTTTGAATATTTGTCTTTATAAAGATCCATATATCTCCACGTCATGTATTTATTAAAATAATGGTACGCATCTCTTTATGCGACAAAAAGACCAGTACATGCATGTTAAAAACGATCTAACACGTTCGTTTACAATTGCAAGCGCTTAAAGTTAACACCGAAACATCGTGGACAAAATAGCCAACCTTCTTGAATGCTGAATATTTACTAGCTCATACAGTCCCTGAAAACACTAAGCTCCAATTTCATAATCATTTTTTAAGATTTACCTTTTCTAATTTACAAATTTTGGCAATCTATGTTGGAGCTATGTATGTATATTTTTGACAGAATTGCATGCAGGTGTTATAGATCTATTCTTTGAATGGTTTTCAAAATGACAACTTGAATTCAATTTTGCCAAAAAGTTAAAAGCTTGGTAAAGCAATGATTGTTAAACTTGGACAAGGATCTGCAATAGGTTAGAACTTTTGACTATCACAATAAGTTGACAAGTTACTTATTGTTCTTAGTAATGGTAATATTGTTGGCTGTAATATGAACAAATATTCTTAATAATTACATATTATAGCAGTGATATTTTCACAGCACTAGACGGTCGTTTCGGAATGCAATTCCTCATTAGTAGTACTTGGACAAAATTGTGAAACCAAAATAATCAAGGGGTTGAAAAAAATAGCCAACGGACCAAAATATATTTAGTAAAATTTAGCTAAGGAAATACTTTGCATGAGAAGGTATACCTAAGTTTTTGAGGATTTTCATATTTAAACTAGCAGGAAATTGAGAAAATATTATATTTTTGACAATACAAAAGTATTGCCTACCGAGTTGGTGATATCCTTGGGGAAACATCCACCATCATATATACCGACTCATGATCAGTGGTTGAAATTCCATATTATACCAGTATTAAATTCTTAGTGTAGATCCTACGTTAAATGGGTTTGTTTTAAAATACAAATAGACTAGAATGGCTTGATTTGATAACACTTGTTTTCTAGAGGATTGTTAGTTGTTAATATAATTTGTGTTATGGGTGTACGCTCTTGACCACTTTAATGCGGGTCATAATAGGATTATTTTGTATATTTGCACTTTGGGGTTATGATTTAGTAGATGTTAATCAATTTATATATGTGATAAACAAGAGTTAATAAAAGCCTTTTATATCTTATTAGGTTTTCGTTATTTTGATATCCAGGCATCAAAATATTCTGTTTCACATGTCTGAAAAAAACTATTTAATTATTGTATACGTCAATAAGGTTTTCATAGAGATATACGTTTTAAGCTACGTCATTAATTAAGTAATGTGAAGATCCTGAAGACTTTAGTGTACCAAATCAAAAACAAACATACCAATCCATGTCCAAATCACAACACCAAAGCAAAGTACAAACTTTTAAAACTGGTAAATATTAAGTCAAACATGAACTTCCACCTGGGAAGTGAGCCCGGGTGCTCCGGAAGAGTAAGTATCTCAATGGGATATTGATAGGATCGCCAGCGGACTACTGGATATCGTCTTTGTATGGCACATTTATTTCCTTTATAAATTCATTTCCAACAGGACGTGAGCCCGGGTGCTCTGGAAGGGTAAGTATCTCTATGGGACGTTAAAAGGATAGCCAGTGGACCACTGTGTATCTTCTTTGTATGACATATTTATTTCCTTTGAATATGGATTCATATCAGTTGACTATCAATAGTTCGTCGATGACAGTGTACGAAATATAAAAAAAATCATCTGGCGTCATAATTGAGGTATAAGTCTAAATATGAAGAAGACCTTTAAGAATCAGTTGTATCGTTTATTTTAAGCTCACTAGGATAGATGTCATTCAAATAATATCCAAAATTTAGGATTGGTAAGAGATAGAACGTCATTTGTATATCTGTATGTGGAGCTGAATGATTTGGTGACAGTCTTCTCTTCAGATTTAACAAAACTCAACATAAAATCCCTTAAATCCTATGCAATACCATCTTGTAACTTTTAAATAAAACGGCAATTCCATTCCATTGATAGTTGTATTTTAGGAAATAAGTAAATGAATTTAAAAAATGAGGTTTCATGTCAAAGTCATAACATCCTCGAAATAACATATGGTAATTGATCTATTTCCATAGTTAATCTGGACTTTATTAAGTGAAATGCATTAATTATATCTTTTCTAATCCGGTACATCTAATCCATCTGTCATTAAGTGATAGTGGCTTTTTATTTTTTGTGTCAAGGTTAGTAGGAAGAAATATTAGATTTATCGCGGTCTTTGTGTCATTGTGATTCAGTTTCTGTAAATTAGAGAATAAAATTAATTGACAATTTGCCATAAAACTATTTTGGTGCTAAATCAAATTACGTAAAGCCAATCTTGAGAACTTATAAATCTGAAAGGGTTTATACAATATTGCATTTCCATCACTGCTAGATATCGACATTCCTTCCATTGTAATCAAAGAAATCAACAAATTCCGTTTTGACAGTGTCATAAATGGATTTCTTAGAACATTTCCACAAGGCAAAATGGAAATACAAAGTACATTTGTTTTATTGCGCACACAATACCTATGTCTTACATTCTGCCCAATAAACGTCCTAAAAAAATTCAAAGATTAAATTACCAGTTTTATTTTTTTCGGAATACAAGTCGTCATCAGTAGTGATTGAACCAAAATTATGAAACCAAAATTTTCCCAAGGGGTTAAAAATATATATATATAAGCAAAATTGAACAAAATGTTAACATCAAAATCAAAAAATGGCAAGTGCTGATTATTTATAAAATAAAGTATTTGTATTAAAAATTTGGCAAATAACAACTTAAAGTTATATAGCTGGTGCCGTCTCAATATGAGTGAAATATACAAAATGAGAAGTAAAAACTCATTCAATCGATCAATCAACTTGAAATACAGGAATAAACCTTAAACAGCAACATAACGAGAAAATAATAACAGCAATGGTAAATCGAGGCACGTTGTAAACACTTCCTACAAGAACAAGATAGACAGCTTGACAGACGAGGTGATTCTTATTACCACCTCAAAAAACTAGGTTTGTGGGGGGAGGTGTATAAATAGGGCATATGAGGGTGGCATTAGACATATACTGCACATATCAAGATGAAATATCGACCTGTTAGCTTAGGTGACATCAGACGCATGCTGCACATATCAAGATGACATATCGACCTGTCAGCCATACTTCTTCTCAATTTAGAATGTTCTTATTCCATAGAGAATACAAACGTACAATCATTAGGTCATCAAATTTCGTTTTTTCTTCAGAAAATATTGCTTTTTTAGCAAATATTATCTCTTGTAATTTTATTTATTGAATATGTTCTCCTAGTTTCTTTTTGAGAATATTTTATGTTTGATCGGACCCGATAAAACCAGAATGAGTTGCCCGAGGATTCCAGTTTCATCAGCTTTTAATTTTGTTTAATGGTTCTTAAACCCATTTAGATTATAATTTTCTTAAAGCTATTTCATTGAAAGGTCATTGCAATTAATTTACTATAAAAGTACACTTTGGCAATTTAAATTAAACTATTTTTGACGCTTAGGTCATTTTCTTGGAAACAGTTCACAAGAAAACATCTATGACGACAAAACTGATTTTGAAGAAAGAAACAAAATTTATTGTATATCAGGTAATATGCGACATTTTAATACTTTTTTGAAATACTGTGCCTTTTTTCGAATTCAGTGTGATTTGGTCAAAGGGGCGTTACGTAAGACGGCATTTTTCCATGTGCGTAAACGTAATGATTTATAAGATAGTTTTGTTTTCTGGTTGGTATTATAAATTTGCTGTTGTATTCAGTGTCCATTCTACGCGGGGGATTATGTTGCTTAGTCTGTTTCAATCAGAGTATCCTCTTTAGCGACCACAGGTAGCTTTCTCTTAATCGAACTCTACAGAGGTGTCTTTAGTGTGCACTAATCCGAAAGACTACTGACTAACGAGCGTTTTACAGTCCTAGTCTGGACAGGAAAAACAAATCATCCAAGATAATTTCAAATCCTGTGTGTGGTTCGAACCCACAGTCCTTGATTTCGAAAGTCATTGACAGTACCACTCGGTTATGTCTCTTTGTTTAATCGCTCCATTTAAAAAAAATGTAAGTCATTTATTAATAAAATTACTGTATAACTACATATTGTATTTGCATAGTATTTCTTTGGACAATCGCTGCTGGAAAATTAGTAATTTTAATCCTTGTTCCTTCGAATCTACAGTGAATGTATAATGATGTCGTCGTCACATAAATGTAACCGGTTAATTTTCTCAGCAAACATGTAAAAGTGACCTTTTTGTCGTAACATATACTTCCATGTATGTTTGGAAAATACGAAATCAGAAAATTTCGTTGTAAGGAGTAACGCTTTGCAGGATTTAGCATGCCGACTTTTCTACAATTCAGAAGACACAAACAACGACATTCAGTGCAAACACTTCAGTTACCATCAACAATATTTCATTTCTTGATTTAAATTTAACTTGAATATATTAGCTTGAATTTTTTCACTTGAATTTCACATGAAAATATAAATTTTAACGTGAATATATTCGCTTGAATTTAGCTGTAATATTTTCACTTCAATTTCACATAAAAACATAAATCAAACTGTCAATAATCATCGCAAAACCATTAAAATTTCAAAGGGACACAACCTTAAACATTTACACTGATATGAGGTGCATCCTTTTCAGGCGTACACAATGTCAAAATGACAAGCATATAACCAAGTTCAATAAAAAATATTTCAACGGTGTTGGGAACGTAAGCCGGACAAACTCTTATGGACGTACGGATGTACATTCATCATACATGTTCGTTCATACGGATAGACGTACAACGCTGATTCGTTTCTAGAAAAAGACGTTTATAAACATAACGCGAACTGAAAAAGTGCTTCCTTTCTAGAAACGGGTGAATAAAAAGTAAAAACGAACTTAAAAACCAAAATTAAGTGCAAGTCATAAAAGTAACGACATAACACCCACATGTTGTGTATTGACATCAATTTATGATGTACCTTTTAAAGATAACGACTTTCGATTTTACATTTTGTTTGCTGTTGTTTACACATATATCTCCACTAATTTCATTATTAATGATGTATAATGCGTGACTCAATCAGAATATAAAACCCGATTTGGCTGCACTGTGCTACCTTTTGTATATATAATCACATTCAAACCGATCGACTTCGGAAGGCTATTGTCGATTTCACTTCAAACTGATGGACTTCGGAAGGCTATTGTCGATTTCACTTCAAACTGATTGACTTCGGAAGGCTATTGTCGATTTCACTTCAAACTGATCTACTTCGGAAATCGGATAATAACCTGCTATTATCAATACTGTGCCGATTTCACATCAAAATGAAATGTGGCTACCCATGCCATATAGGTTAGGTTATGTATAACCAGCGGCATGTATAAAAAGTATGTTTCAGTTGGGGGATAAATCCATATGAAAGATAAAAGCATTCTGTTTGCATCTCCCTTAAGCCAAGCACTATTTATACGTAATTAAATCGTCTTATATGATGGTTAGGCTAGCTAGGCGACAATGACAATGTAAATGAATGTCAGGCTTAAAACATTGGAGAACAGTGAACGACGCTTTGTAATTTAGTTCAGCTACTGGATTAATACATATCTGATATATATAGAGAGTAGATAATTATGACTATGTTATTGGAGCTTAATACCGTCACATGAGGCAGGTAAGTCAGTATTTTACCTATCAATACAATGTATCTCCATTCAAATATGGGTTTATTTTCGCTAAAATGATAAAAACAGATTTTGCTATTGTTATTTTGGTTAATTTTCGCGAAAATGATAAAAACAGATTTTGTTATTATTTTTTTTAACACTGTCTTATTTACAATTTTCAATATCTCCATTCAAATATTGGTTTATTTTCGCTAAAATGATAAAAACAAAGATTTTGCCATTGTCATTTTGATAACACTTTCGTATTTACAACTTTCAATATCTCCATTGGTTTGTTCGCTAAAATTATAAAAATAAAGATTGTACTATTGTCTTTAATAACACATTTTTACAATTTTTAATATCTAGATGCAAATATGGGTTTATTATCGCTAAAATGATAAAAACAAAGATTTTTCTATTGTCATTTTCATCACACTTTCTTATTCACAATTCTATATTTTCAAAGTGCGTCTGAAATGAAATTTTCTTTGTTGGCTTTTTCATTTCATTTCATTTCAAATATTGGTTTATTTTCACTAAAATGATGAATACATAATAAATTATTGTCACGTTAATCACCCTTTCTTATATAAAATTCTTATATTTTCAAAGAGTTTTTATAATGAAATGTCTTTGTTGCAGAATCGTCATATAGGAATATCTCTCTCTCTCTCTCTCTCTCTCTCTCTCTCTCTCTCTCTCTCTCTCTCTCTCTCTCAAGTTTAATTGTTTTTTACAACTAGAAACAATCGCTGATAATTCCATCTTTACGGAAATTAACTTCAAATCACGAAAACAAAAAATGTTTTATCAGTCTCAGCAGGTTACGAATGTGTAAATTAAAGATTTTGTCTAAGGTTTCGCCAGCTGTTATTGTATTAATCGGGTTTCAATCGGCAAATTTTATTGATGTTTTTTGAAAAATTTTAAGATAAAAATGTAAATAACAGGAAGAATTGCAAAGAGTATTTAATTATAACCAGAATGATTGATAAAGTGAACCATTTTGTCCTAGTAATGACGCATCTCCAAGGAAAATGTGATTTGTGAATTTCCGTTTGTATTTGACATTCAGTAGTTTCTGTATATTTAATTATTTCAGGAACGTATTATTTACATTTATATACCACGTTCTATATTTTAAAATGATAAATGTATATATTTTGGACTACTGATTATCAGTGGATTGGTTGACGGTCCAAAAAAGAACTTCAATCAAACCACTGAAATTAACACCACTGTCTGTACAACGTTTGGATGCTTTACAATAATCAGTGGTCTCTATTTTTGTATTGTTTTATGGCACAAATTATTACTCTTAAATCTCAGATCTAAACTTTTACGATAGAGAGAAAATCATTTTTTTTTAGTTTTCAGGGGTTATTTGCCAAAAAAAACAAAAAAAAAAAACTGCCAGCTTGCAACAAACAACCTTAATTTGAAGAAATGGGCATATTTTCATTTGTTAACTTTCCTTTTCTATGCAGTATCATACCTGTTTCTCCTGATTATTAGGTCTTTGTTTAACAGTTGATACGCGTCATAATATGGTAAAGCTTTATACCTTATACAACCTTATACCTTATACCACAAAGCAAGCTGCTTGCGAAAAATGGTTGAATCGGGAATGCTGTGGGTCTGTTATTGTTGGGGCTCTCATGAAGTTTCATTACCGTCAACGCAATGTTGTTGGAATGTATGATGCCTCTTCTGCTTAGACATGTGTCCGTGATTGTTCTTGATGTGTTTGCCGTCAAGTGGTTCCGTATTCCTTTCGTTCTCGGTTTTTGGTCACACGCGGGTAGGTTGTGACTAGTAGGAGGTTCTTGTCTTTCCGAAACACCCGGTCTCATTTATCAGGAAGTTCACAAAATTGATTAAATTGCCAGGGTTCCATTTTTTTTTTTAAATTTTTTTAAAATGTATTAGAACAAGGCTAAGCATGTTTGTTTTTACATTGCAAAATTAAAACAGAAAATTTAAAGACAGATGTCATCAATATCATAGTAAAATAAGTTTATCTCCAAGTTACAGATACACTTTAAATTAATTATACGAAGTTTATACTTTGCAAACAATATTGACAATACGTTCTGCTGAGTTGAGAAAAATTCCAGGTTTACATATCTGTTTCTTCAAGGGATCTTTTTTGTTAAACAATATCGTGCTTACAGCAATAAAGGCCAAAGGTATTAATTAAATCTGCGAACCAAAACAGGTGTGTTAGCTTATTCAACAAAATATTTTCCTATACCAACTTGGCTATAATCAATCATGTTTGAATAGAACAATATCCACGATTCTTAAATATTTAAGACTTTGAATATTATATTTAAATGAAAGAAGTCTTTTTAGAGAACTGAGGTTATTAGAACGAATTTTAAAACTAGTTTTACTTCTAGATGAGCTTCTTTACAAGGCAAGCCGAGTTTTACTAGTCTTGTCTTCTAGAATTGGTTATAATTATATAAAGTTTTTACTTATAATTCACATTCATTATCAATAGGCACAATATCCATGGTTTTTAAAATTAAGACTTTGAGTATAATATTTTAATGAAATAAGTCTTTTAGAGATTATAAGAAGGAATTTTAAAACTTGCAAACATGCATCAATTTTACTTCTACGTGAGCCCCATTATAAGGCAAGCCTAGTTTTACAAGTCCTCAGGAGTACTAGTGGGTTATATAAAAAGATGTTACTTATAAGTAATACTCATAATAAGTAGGTAAACATTGTGTATTTTTGTCAGAAATATACTATTGTCTAAATTTGCCGCTAGTTTAAATATGAAATTTCTCAAAAACTAAGATATACTGCCTGATGCTAAGTATTTCCGATCCTTAGCTAAATTTGGTAAAATACATTTTGGTGTTTTTGGGTATCTTTTCAACATATGGAAAAAAAATTGTTTTACAATTTTGGTCCAAGCACTACTATGAGAAATCGATTCCGAAACGACCGTCTAGTGATGTGAAATTAAAACTGGCTGCACTACAAGAGAACATATTTAAGACTTGTTTATTAGTCTCACCTTAATTATAATGTAGTCATAATAGGAAACCTTTTGCTGTTTTAGTTTCCTCTTCAGACTTATCCTAATTGCTAATACTTACCATTAACGATTTCCTCGTATACAGATCGCTTAGGCATGAAACTATTCGGAATTTTCGAATTAGAATAGGAAATGGATATAGAGGATTATTCAAGTGTATTTGCAATTAGCAGCTTTTTTCTTTTAATTCTGTGATTTCTAATTACACAACATCTGGCGGGAGTGGCTAGCAAAATAGTGATTGTTTATTCCTCCGAAGCACCCGCTCTCACTCCTCTGGTGGAAGTTCACATGGTTTGTATGTTTGGTTTTTTATTCAAACATCGGAAATTAAAGCTATTCTGTAATATTTACATTAAAAACGTTTGATTGTATTAAACAATGTAGTCATAGGACTATAATTACTATTGCTACAGTGACGTCACTTGTTTTTGCTTCCTTTAAGCGTGACGTCATAGATTGGCTGTTCCGGCGATTGCACTTACATGTAGTACACATGTACAAAGGCAGTGTTTTAAATTTATTTCTGAAATAAATAACCAAAATAAGATTTCAAAAAGTGTCAAAAGCAAATATAAATATAGCTAGTGAATTGTCAAGAAATGTCAATTATAGTGTTATGACGTCCATTGCCGTGTAAAGCAAGATAGTGATAACGTACTAGTGCACGTTATTCGTTTGCTTTGCACATCAATAGAAGATACAGTACTATAAACGTCATTTCCAGACAGTTCAATGGTTAAAACGTAGTTTCATTCATACATCTATCTTGTCCTTCCCCATAATGCCTTTTAAAACCTCACCATGACATGTCACTTGAATATCGGCACAGCTTGAAGCCAATCATTTAAAAAATTGCAGAATTAAAAATTTAACAATGAAAAACTAAACGTGTTTACTTCACAATATCGCAATACATCATAATTCTTTTAAGTCATCAAACAGTTATACTGTTTCTATTTTGACACTCTATTTAAGCAAAGTTCTATAACAATATATCAAATTTGTTGATTCTCTGGTGGTTTCACGCGTAAAATGTCGTACAGTAATGGATTACCTGATGGCGATCAAACATATAATTTAGCCGTATTTACGTAATCATATTGTATCAATATATCAAGAAAACAAACAATAGTGTGGGATTACTCTGATCTGTATCAGTGGTGATTTAAGGATGATAACAGGTCAAACGGTATATTATGTAAAGTACAGTAAGGACCTGCCGAAAGGTTAACACTGGGCTTACGGAAAGAAGTCCAAGCCCGGTTGTCCAGTTGCCGAGATATGGATAGCGAGTGACTAAAACGCTACAGAGAGATCGACAGCGGCTGACTACATGCAGATGTAGATAACGAGGGGCCGAGATAAACTGCTAATTCAGTATTTAATCGTTAGCTTAGTGTTAAACTTTCGACATGTTTGTACTGTACTTATTCTGTGTACCTCCAAATCTTTAGTACTTGACCACTGCGGTAGCTCAGTTGGTAGAGTGCTCGCTCCGTAAGTGGGAGGTCGTGGGTTCGAACCCCGGCCGGGTCTGACCCAAGACTTAAAAGTGGGTAGTGACTGTTCTTTCGCCAAGCATTCGGCATTACGAAATGAAAGTCAAGTTATACCCACTTTCCGGCAAGTCTTGTGTCAGACCCGTTCGGGTTTCTTAAAAGAATAAGAGAAGACACCATATGCTACAGTAATTAGTTGTAAATATACGTGTACGATACATGTACGTCAAGTGCTTGGTGCAAATACATCGAGCGGAGAATACATGGAGGATGACATAGAACTTGATTTTTCTTCAAACAATTTTAACAATTATCGGGGGTGGGGGGCATGGATTGTTTAAGGTCTTTGACAGTAATTCGGTGGCCATGATTATTTTAGAACATTGTGACAAGATTTTGTTGAGCATCATATAGCAACGTTACAAGTTTTCTTGCGACTAGTAAAGTACATGTACATTGTATTTTCTAAGTCTGCGAAGTCTAGGTGCATACCATTTGCCTGTAATATATAATTTAACCGAATGCCGTGACTATAGCATGAATGATAAGGTATCCTGAAGTGTTTCTTCTTTACTTAAATGGGTGCATATTTCACGTTTGCATCAAGTTGCTAAGAGTCCTAGTGGTGACATTTAGTGTTGCACACTGAGTGCAAAATCGCTCAGTCACGTTATCGTAGCTAGTCAATCGCCAGATAATCCATAAGATTCCATTGCAAAGAATAAATGTTGTTGGTTACTCAGTTTTAATTCTGTTTAGCACTAGGCGGCTGTTTCGGAAACAAATCCCTCATCTGTAGTGTTCAGACATACTAGGTGAAAATCCAAAGTTTTTTTTAGATGTTAAAATGATAAAAATAGAAGTGCCTTAAGTCATTTTATCAAATTCACTACTGGATACTGTGAACGATTAAGCATTGTCTAGTTTTTTGAGATTTTTTAATTTAAACTTAAAAAGCAGATAATATTTATGAACAATGTTTATCTGACATGTTTGGCTCAGCTGGTTTAAAAGTTACCACCATCTCAATAAAGATGGGTAAACAACAGTCGCCTTTGTCATATACCATTTTGAATGTATTGTAATATACCATTTTTAAATGTATTTTATGATAATAGTATGTGACACCTCTGCTGAACTGTTTGAAGACAATCTTGGCATCGGACTATTGACTAACTTTCTGCAAAGTTAAAAAAAAACAGTCGTATATAAAATAAAATTATAATTTGTCTTTTGATTAATGATTTTACAAGAGCATTCAATCGTGTTTTGACCTTTTCAAATCAATAAAAATAGGTTTTTTAATCGCTTAATGGATTCCTGGAATATTTTTTTATTTCATTCAGAAATAGATTTGACATTTACGAACTTTTTCGCTATTTTCGTGAATCTATGTAATACTGGTGCGTAACTCTGTTTGGCTTGATACCACTGCGGTAACTCAGTTGATAGACTGCTCGCTCCGTAAGTGAGAAGTCGTGAGTGCGAACCCCCACACCGAACCCCGGTCAGTGTCACTGAAATACTATTCGGGATGGTGGTAATTACGAACCACAAACTTAGAACAACTAGCAAAATTTCGTCAATTTATTTAAGGATAGAATGGTTAATCTGATTTCTGTTGGTTGTTTGTTACCAATTTAAAATTCAAAGTTGTAAATAACAGGAATAATACCGAAATACTTCTACAGGAAATTGTGATTTGGGAATTCCAAATTCACCAAATGTAACTAACTTATACAATCAAACCTGCTTTAAAGACCAACTCTATATAAGTAGCACATGGGTTTAAAGGTCAGTTAAAGTTTATCTCTTATGCTCTTTATTCATATTATTTGAACCTGCATACTAGGGCCACCTGCTCATAAAGGCCACTTTTACTGGTTCCCTTAGGTGGCCTTTATCGACAGGTTTGACTGTAGATCCATGGCCTAACTTGATTTATTTTAACTATGGCCATGTGCCATTTTTTTAAATTTTGATTCATCCAATAATTTTTTTTAAAAAAAATAGCACATGTCTACTGCAATTTTTTTAATTCTTTATTTTTGTAGAAATTGAAAGATACAAAAAACATTGCACGACACTATGACATTTACGTCAACTCTTAGTGAACACATGTTGACAAAATTAAAAATTGAAAAAAAAAAAATTGTACATCTGACATTTACGTCAATTCTAAGTGTACATTGTACACATGTAACCAAAATGCATATAGCATTGCTGGTAATTATAACACCATCACAGTTACTAATAGATTTGAGTATTTGATCGATGAGGGGAATAACAAGTCAAATACGAGATTATACCTGGCTGGCTGTGAAAATACACCTGATTATATCTGTATTGTATCTTAATGGTTAGCGACCATGAACCAGGATTGACTTTTTCTGCATTTACAGAATTTGTTTGGTCTCCCGCTAATATCGAGAATAACACGGTAATTACCAATAATAAAGCGAAAAATCAATGATTTATCATAGCTGAATTATTTGTTGTAAATAATTACTTTGTCAGAATTTTCAAATCAAGATCCTAGCGAACTAATAAGACATAATTAACCGCTGGTTGTCATTAAACCATCTGTCAGGTAATCAGGATGTTACAGTTTGTTATAACGATATATCCGGACTTTTATAATGAAGTTTCATAGAAAAATCTGCCTTTTTATCGTAAAGTAATGAATTTTTAACAACCAGGTAAGATTAAATATTTGTGTTATATAAATATATATATATATATGTGGGCGAATGTGTGTGTGTGTCCTATTTTTGATTTTTTTATGTAAAAAATGCATTCAAAAGTAGCACATGAACATGAAACATGTATAAATTGAACTAATTATAAGAAGGATTTTTTAATGAGATCTATTGCATTGATTCGTTTGATCATTCAAAATTGTAACGTACATTATATTTGAGTTGGGTTTATTTGTGTTCTCCTTATGTTTATTTTATGTCTTGTTTCGCGGACTTATGAAACTGAATATAAGATCGAGAATCTTTATTCTTTTACGTGTGTTACAAATGTTCGTGGAAAAATAAGCGAAAATTAGTTAACCGTAAATAAACTACACTTGCAGTATTTGATTGCTCTGTCCACTGTTATGTACAATATACAAGTAACACGATATCAAATGCAGCTATATACAATAAATAGAAATAATTCTTTGTCTAGTAGTGAATAGAACATTTTTGTTGGCAATAACATCTTATACCAGTTTTAATTTTACAGCACTAGACGTCCGCTTCGGAAAACAAGTCCTCATTGGTACTGCTTGGTCCAAAATTGTGAATCCAAAATTTTTTTCGAAAATTTTTTGATAAACTATACCCAAAAGGAACAAAATATATTTTGCCAAATTTAGCTAAGGAAATACTTTACATAAGGGACTATCCTTACTTTTTGACGAATTTCGGATTTTAAAATAGCAGCAATTTAGACAATAGTATATTTCTGACAAAACAAAATTATTGCCTACTGAGTTTGTGATATCATCGGAGAAATATCCATTAGCAGAGATACCACCTCAGTGGTTTAAATTACTTGACATATTATACCATTTGTAATTTGACAGCACTAGGCGGCCGTTTCGGAATACAATTCCTCGTTAATTAGTGCCAAGTGTGACTTAGGATTTTATCATGCAAAGAATTTGTGCCTCAATTGGAAAAATGGAATTGGGATAAAACCTTTTAAAAAATGAAGAAATAAATTATTTCGTTATGTTTTATTATCACCTGATGGACTACAATTAGTGAATAAAGAATTGAATTGAATCCAATGCCACCATCTGCGTCAAGATATAAAATGTGTTGTATGGTTTTTTTTTAATTCGCCATTTAATACATTCAAAACAAATGAAATATTCAAAATAAAAACCACTCATACTAATCTATGTCAAAAGTTATGATATATAACAGTATTAAAAAATAGAATAAAAATGACACACATTTGTTTTGTTTTTACGTTATACGAACTTTGATATTATGAAAATTGTAAAGCAGAAAAAATAATTATAAATTTTTAATCTGTTTCAAAAGCAGACACGAAATTCCCAAATGACTAATAATCGTTTAAGCCATTTACTTGTTTTGCATAAAAATTTAGATAATATTTCATTTTCCGGTATTCACTTTTTTCTTTCAAATGGTTGTATACATAAATCGATATCGTTTTCCCTTGTATAGTGCGACAAGTTTGACCTTTAATTTGAATATTAGATTGGGCTAATAGACTGTGTGATTTAGGTAAGACAGAGTGTTTCATTACCATAAATACCCAGTACCCAGTATTATCATCATCTAAACAAATATATAAACTTTATATAGACCCTAAATTACACAGTAGATATGTCTGTTAAAATATTTAAATTATAGGGCAAATGGTCAGGTAACCATGGCCACTGCGGTAGCTCAGTAGGTAGAGTGCTCGCTCCGTAAGTGGAAGGTCGTGGGTTCGATCCCCGACCGGGTCTGACCCAAGACTTTAAAGTGGGTAGTGACTGTTCTTTTGCCAAGCACTCGGCATTACGAAATGAAAGTCAGGGTTCTTTCGGATGGGAACTCAAAATAAACGAGGTCCCGTGTCACGATGGGCTTGGCACGTTAAAGAACCCTGCTGTATAATGCCATCAGCGCAACGCACAGGCAAAATTTCTGCACCTTCGCCTATAGCTGGCGACGTGTCGATATAAGTGAAATATTCTTGACTGGGACGTTAAACACCATTACTCAACTCAACTCAAATGGTCAGGTCAAACTTGTCGCACTATATTCTCTTAGCCACCGATATGTTTGTTATAACTAAAGTACATTGTGGATATCTAATTATATACAAGCTAATTACTAACGAAAAACTAATTTCTACATGTTTTTGGGAGAATCTTGCAAATCCCATACTTGTACCATTTGCTGTAATGCGTTATGCACACGACCATCAATCACGGTTACATTTTGTCTTCAGCTCATCAATATTTCAGTAGTTCTGATGCATTAACGGTAAGACATCGTATGATCACATATTTCGTAATCCTATATCGGATTCTAGTGATATATTAATGTGTTCCTAACATCTGTCTGAATTTGTTTTCATTTTAAATTTCTGGGTATCATTTCAAAGTCTGGGAAAAAATTGCATTCACAATTTTGGTCCAAGCACTACTGATGAGGGATTGTGTTCCATTCCGAAACGGCCGTCTAGTGCTGTAAAATCAAAACTGGTATAATATGTTATTTACATTTCCGAATCATAATCACACGTGTAGCTAGCTTAACAGGAGATGCTTACTCTTTCGGAGCACACAGTCTCATTTCTCTGGTGGACGTTCGTGTGTTGACTTAATTTGTCAGTTTTAAAGTTATCAATTTTTGGGATTGCGATTTGGCCATGGCATGGACAACAATAAATGCTGTTTCCAAATATTTATAATTACCCATCCACTTTAAAATCTATTTAAATTTATATCATTTTCTGATATATATTATATTTTATTTATATTTTTCTTGCTTACATTTTCTTTTGCTTCGAATGCATTTTGTTAGTTATATATTTTTGGTTTTAAAATTTTGGTCTTAGCACTACTAATGGAAACGACCGTGTAGTACCGTACAATCAACACTGGTATAATATGTCATTAACTTTGAGGAATTGTATTCCGAAACGGCCGTCTAGTGTTGTAAAATTAACACTGGTATAATTAAGAAATAATCAATATTTACCCGTGGTATATCGTCGAATAATACACGGACCGGAGTTCACATGCGGAAGAATATATCACGATGTGGCTTTGCCACCGAGTGATATATTCGCCGCATGTTAACGACGGCCCGTGTATTATTCGACGATATACCACGGGTAAATATTGATCATTTCGATTCTAACATGATTTAAATTAAACAAATTCAAATAAACATTGCGAACTCTTTCTTCGGAAGTACATTTTACTATCTATTTGCAAGAAGGTCCATTGAAACAATGCGGCTGTTGAGATTACTTCCATTGAAATAAATGATTTTATGAATGAAAATTATGTCACAACCATTGTTCGCGAAACATAACATGACGTCATAAGATAAGCAAGGGAGTACGTCATTAAAACGGAACAGCGATGGGTACTAGTATATCGTTTGTTATACCATGACTGGCTCTCTTCATGTTTCATATGAAGGAAAACGCAGGTCATGTTAGAATATGCAATTACATAACCATGTTCTTGGTTACATTATCTTTATAGCTTGTTTTTCAACTAGAAGATTACGTTCATTACATAGACTATTAACGACCTCATAAGATATAAGTGCAACGTTCGGATAATGTCTTTAATGAACGTAGGCTATCATGATTAAAGAATTCATTTTTCATTATTAAGATCTAAAAGGGTTTTGTTTCATGTTTTTAGATTTATGACTAAAATTTAATTAAGTTCTGGAAAATCATCAAAGAATAAAAAATTGAAATATACAGACAAGAAATAAAAACATACTAATCCATATCCGAATCACAATCCAGAATGCATAGTAATAACTTTGAAACTGACAACACACGTGAACATCCAACAGATAAGTGAGACCGGGTGCTCCGGAAGGATAAGCCCTTCCTGTTTAGTTATCTACACCCATCACGTGCGTAATTAAAATTGAGAGTAAAAGGAACATGAAATTATATCAAGGGAATCCTGGACACATAGACATCATACTTGTCACAAAAATAAATACTGTGATGACGGCCATAAAACTTTTTGAGAGTCCTGATAAGTCTAAAACGTATATAAACACATAACTGTCATGATAGTAATGTTAAACTATTTTTATCAGCGTCGTGGATGACATACCGCACTTATCATGATTCTTAAGTTTTAGGAACGATTTTATTTAGATAAAGAATCTAAGTACATACCTTTTATATTGAAGTTAATGACTTTCATGAAAATAGATCATGATGATTCAAGAATTATTATTTTATCACGATGTTCTGATGATGCTTTGTTTCATGCTTTTAGATTCTTGAATTACATCTTATACCAGTTTTTATTTTACAGCACTAGATAGCCGTTTCGGAAAACAATTCCTTATCAGTAGTGCTTGAACAAAAACTAAGAAACCAAATTTATTTGAAAAGATACCCAAATTATATTTTACCAAATTTAGCTAAGGAAACACTTTGCATGGGGGAGTTAACCTTAGTTTTTAAGCAATATCAAATTTTAACAATAGTGTATTTCTGACAATAATACACAATAAAATGAATAAGTTAAATGCATCCATGAACACAAAACAGTGAAATGCAAACAAGAAATGAAGACAATATTAGCGTATATTAACACACAGCTGCCATGATCGTAACGTTAAAACTGGTTTTTATCATCTTGGTGGATTTCACATCGTACTTATCAGGGTTCTCAAGTTTTTTATTGGACAGTTTAATAACAATTTTATTAAGATACAGAATCTAGGCACATTCCTTTTACATTGAAGTTAATGACTTTAAGGACCATGGATAATGATGATTCAAGAATTATTATTTTATCATCAAGTACTGATGATGCTCTGTTTCATGCTTTTAGATCCTTGAATTACATATCATACCAGTTTTAATTTTACAACACTAGACGGTCCTTTCGGAAAAACAATTCCTCATCATTAGTACTTGGACCAAAATTAAGAAACAGAAATTTGTTTTTTAAAGATACCAAAAGGACCAAAAATATATTTTACCAAATAGCTAAGGAAATATTTTGCATGAGGGAGTTAACCTTAGTTTTTGAGGAATTTCAAATTTTAACTGGCAGCAAATTTTGACAAAAGCGTTAGTATATTTCTGATAATAATACACAATAAAATGAATAAGTTAAATGCACCCATGAATACAAAACGGTGAAATACAAACAAGAAAAGTAGACAATAATAGCGTATCTTAACACACAACTGCCATGATCGTAACGTTACAACTGGTTTTTATCATATTGGTGGATTACACATCGTACTTATGAAGGTTCTCAAGTTTTTTATTGGACAGTTTAATAACGATTTTGTGAAGATACAGAATCTAAGTACTTTTTATTGGAAGGTAATGTCTTTCATGATCATGGATTGTCATGATTCAAACTGACTTCTTATTCTATCATTTAGTTATAATGATGCTTTATGCATGATTTTAGATTTTTTTAATAAAATTAATAAAGTTAATGCATTCATGAACACAAAACTAAGAAATACAAACAAGACATGAAGACAATATTAGCGTATATCAACGCACAGATAACTACTATGATGGTAACTGTTTTATCATCTTGGTGGATTACAATCGTACTTAGCATGATTATCAAGTTTTTTATTGGACAGTTTAATAACGATTTAGTTAAGATACAGAATCTTAGTATTTTTCTTTTATTGTGGGGTTAACGTCTTTTATAAACATGGATCATGTTTCAAAAATTCTTGTTTCGTCAATAATTTCTGTTGATTGATTTTTTGTTTGTTTGGTGTTTTGATTTTAGATTCTTGAATAAAATTAATTATATAAATGTATCGATGAACACAAAACAGTAAATACAAACAAGCTTCTGCCTATTAAGGCCGCTTTTACTGGTTCCCATAGGTTGCCTTTTACGACAGGCTAGACTGCATTAACGCACAACTCACATGATCGTAGCGTAAAAACTGGTTTTTATCATCTTGGTGGATTACACATCGTACTTAGCAGGATTCTCAAGTTTTCTTATTGGACAGTTTAATAACGATTTTGTGAAGATACAGAATTCAAGTACTAGTATTTTACTTTTATGGTGAGGTTAATGTCTTTCATAAACATGGAATATGATGATTCAAAACATCTTATTTTATCACTTTGTTCTGGTGATGCTTTGTTTCATGCTTTTAGGTTTTTAAATCAAAATTATAAATTAAATGCATCCATGAACTGTGAAATACAAAGAAGAAAAGAAAACAATTTTAGCGTATATTAACACACAACTGCCATGATCTTAACGTTAAAACTCGTTTTTATCATCTTGGTGGATTACACATCGTACTTAGCAGGATTCTCAAGTTGTTTTATTGGACAGTTTAATAACGATTTTGTGAAGATACAGAAGCTAAGTGTTTTTCTTTTATTGTGAGGTTAATGAACAAAAATCTGTTGAACTCCTTTACTTTCCTTTGGACAGCAGCTGACATAGTAATGATGGTATACAGATACATCAATATACTGAGATAACTTATTGGACTTGACAACACATCCGGACTAATCCGTGGTTTTCCTCACACCATGAGTGAAACAAGGCATTAGGTTAAATCTAAAAACGTAAATTTTAGCATCGAGTTATTGACATCAAGCAAGACATCATGGGAATAAAACAGTCTAGAGTAATTATTTATGAGGTATATAGTATAAAACACTGTTGTATTTATAGATACTGAGAAATCAGAAAAAATGGAAACACAAAAGTGCTATTTTTGTCTAAATGAGGCTTACTTTGTAGTTCCTGTTTAATCTTAAATCTAGACTAATCATTCCAATATGTGCCTTTGTTTTTAAAACGTACACGCGAAAGAAACAAAAAAAAAGATGTTATTTTTGTCTTCTTTTATGCTCAGACTTGTCATGATGAAACTTCTGTTTATTTCAAGTAGGGTTAATCACCCAATATTGTTTCCTGTTTTCACGAGAATGAAGCACCAAATGAACATGTTACATTGAAAAGTTAATGTTTCTTTAATGAATATACATTTCCAACTGAAATAAGTAAGGATATGGTCTGGTGTCTGTTACAAATTAAACTTAATGTTTTAATAAGTCATGACGGATTAAGTATATATAGCGTGAGGTTTCAGAATTAAAATCTTTATTTTATCAACAACTGTTGGTTATGCAACAACACAAGGTGCATGATAAAATCAGGAACTAATTCCAAAGTTTTACAAGGTAGGAACCGCTTTGATTTAAAGTGTTATTAAAACATTTGTAGTTTTATGAAAACATTTGTAGATTAATTCAAAAGTTTAATCAAGCGACATGCTTTTTAATTTGATAAATCAGAATTTTAATTACACTAGTAGTTGCTGAGATTAAAAAGGATTGATTAGGTGTCATATGCTTTTACAAAATTTAATGAGAATTTTCATGGAACAATCGACTCTTGGGATTAACAACGGTGGTGATTAGTGTTTTTGATCAAACAACAAAAATACCAGGATTTTTACTAGTTTTTATTAGCAGTCTGTCTAAAACTTTATTATTAAAACTTGCCGAATACTTTATAATGCTTGGATTGCAAGAAATCTTGATATCAGTTAATACTTCTATTATTATTATTATTATTATTACTATTATTATGTATGATATAGATACTGTATTTCCTGCTTGCCATCAAATGTTTCATAATATTACTACATGTATATGAAGTCACAAAATTCTACATTTGCTTTATGCTAATAAAGATTATCACAACTAGTTCAGTCAGAATTTGGATTAGAAAGCTATAGGACGTTTAATTTGAAACTTTTGTTCAAAATTTAATCGTAACAAATTTAAACTCATAACATCGCAACGAAATCGCATTAGTATTAGTCCTAGACATCGATGTTACAGTGATGTTGCAATTGTACAACTCGTTTCTAACAAGTTATAACGCATATATTAGAAAATGAATAAGGAAGCTATAGGACGTATAGTTTGTAAATTTTGTTCAAAGTTAAATCGGAACACATTAAAGTTTATAACGTCACAGCGACGTCGTACTATTATATAGTATGTGTCTTAGACATGGATTTTGTAGTAATGTTGCAATTCTACAAAGTTAAAAAGCGTATAACTTTATTATATAGAAACTAATTAGGAAGCTATAGGGCGTTTAATTTGTTACTTTTGTTCAAAGTTAAATCGGAACATATTTTAGTTCATAACATCACAACGACAACGTACTAGTATGCATTTTGGACGTGAATCGATGTTGTAGTAATGTTGCGCAATTATAAAACTCGTTTCTAAATAGTAATAAACCATAAGTTAGACAATGAGCTTGGTATATCTTAAGTAAAATAAAACGTCTTCTCAAATCAGTTGGCAAATAACTAATATGACAGTTTATTGATTATATATAATATGTCATTCTTTTTATTTGTGATATCACATGTGTGTATGATGAATTGAGGATTCAATTACAGACCAGACTGTCTCGGTAGACTTATATTTAATATGAATATATATTTATAGTTTTGTTGTTGATATCATAATTTCGTTTGCCGTGCTAACAGAGAAAACTTAAGGTAATGTGTATTGAACTTTTACAAATTGATCTAATTTATTTTGTTATAATTATATAAAGTGTGTGTACAGTTTTCAGCAAAAAAAAATTAATACAGTCAAACCTGTCAATAAAGGCGACCCAAGAGAACTAGTAAAAGTGGGATTTATGGACCGTTGTCCCTTATATATACCAGTTCAAATAACATGGATAAAGAGCAATTGGGATAAAATTTTAACGGCCTTTAAAAGTAGGTGGCCCTTATATAGACGTTGTTTTAGAGCAGGTTTGATTGTATGTATTTTTACTTTGTTAACTATTATGTTTTCACTTTTTATAGTGACCGACTAAATGAACATCTCCACTCAAACCAGAAATGAAATGCTATTAAGTTTTCATCATTAGCTGTGGTTCTGGTACAACAAGCATGTCCCAGAAATTCTTAATAAATAATCTAATATTTTTTTTTCCAACAGCGTTGAATAACAATAGTAAAGAAACGTGTTTGTTTAAGATTCCCAACTAGGATTATGTCTATTTTGTGTTTTTCTTCAATTGTTTAATTTAAATGAATTGGTTTCTGACATTTTAATATGCAATTGATTTAGAAAACAAAGTAACACATTTCCGTTACAAGTACTCTTCAATGTTTTCTATGTAAAACAATTGGACGGTATTAAACGTAACTTACATTTTATCCATACTTCTAAACGAAATTGATCAATCAATTATAGTTTTACAAATAAGAAAGCATATGATAATGGCTTTGTTATAAGAGAAATGTCTTAAATTTGTGCAATCGAACTCAATCCAAAACTAACAACAAACACTTACAGAACAAGATACTAATATAACAGGTTTTACACGATTTCTTAGCTTACTAAATTTACATATATGTAAGTGAACATACGGTCAAGTTTGGAACTCTTGTACACGACATTATAATTACAGTACAGGCCCGCTGAAAGTTTAACACTAAGCTAAAGAATTAGCTCTTTTTGGCCCCTCGTTAGCTATATCTCGGCAGATTTTCGCCATCTGCTTTTTATTATATTTCTCGACATGTTTTCGCCACTAGCTGTCCCTTGACCACTAGGCTGCCGATTTCGACTCCTTTTCGTTAGCGCAGTGTTAAAATTTCGACAGGTCTATACTGTATTTAACATGCTATAGAGATAACGTGTTGTTTGACTCAGGAGGAAAGCATGGGCAATCAGATTTATTAAAATCCCATTCATATCGTGTTTTTCAAAATAGGATATGACAAAAAGACATGCTCTCTTAAATATATCTAATCACTTTCATATATATTTTGACCGTATTGCATGTTAGAAGTTTGCGTTTATTGCGCCAAATGACGTGCTACTTCAGCAAAACAATTTATTTCTGAAGTTTTACAAGGTACTGTTGTATGCGATTTAGATTTGTTTTCAATGATTTATAAGTTTTCTTTAATTACTGAAATTAAAAAACAACCTGTACATCATTATATAATATTCCTGGGATTAACTTGCTCAGAAATTAGATTACAAAATTTTAAGTGTCGAAAATCAGATTTAATAGTAATTAGACGCAGAGCCAAGTTGTATTAACTTAGAGTAATTCAATTATTAGATGTGTAATGTAACATCACACTTTATTAAGAACGTTGATGTTTTGGATATCAAGCTTAAACGAATGTAGCGTCATTATATTATTGAAAGTGTTTTCTCGACAACATGGTGACGATGATGGCAGTTTTTTTTTTTAAATATTATGTTTAATTTTTTTTTCTTTTTCCACCACCTAATTACATAATGTAGAGTTACAGTCGTAAATACGCACTTGTTTACAATGTTTGTTTCATGGAAATCAACGTAAACTGTGATATTTTGGTCTTTTGAATTGTTTATCATTTTTGCTGTAACCATTGCATTTCATTTTCGGTTCTAGATTCATTGAGCATACTGTTTAATGTAAGAGGCTAAACATTAGATCTTAACATTATATATTTAAAATTGCAATATCTTTTTTCAATAAATTATTTGACATCGACTATACTTTGCAACGTCATAGAGACATTGCTCTACACGCGGACATGATGACGCCAGATGTCCAATGCTCTCGTTGACTGACAGAGGCCAACCAATTTTTAGGAGAAGGTGCACAACAGCGCATTTCAAAATTGTTTTCAAATTAACATGAAAAATGTGAAATGGCATTAAAATTAATTTTTATAAATATTGTAAATATAAGAAATAAGGTAATTTTCTAATGTCTTTATGAACTTGCAAAGTATAATGGACTGTCTTAATTTTTTGCACTAAAGGTTTCGCCTTTTATGCAATTTGAGACAGTCCATTATACTTTGCAAGTTCATAGACATTAGAAAATTACCTTATTTCTTAAGTGTGTACAATTCTCTTTCTCTCTCCGTGTATTCCTCCCTGTATAGGAATGTATTTTATTACACCTCATATAATGTCTTTATAATGTTCCGTTATTTGATTTGAGGGTACGCAAGTTAGAATTAAAAATTCACCCTCCAAAGGAATTGTTCGAGTACCCCAGAGAGTGACATTAGCGAGCTTCAAGTTATGATGCTGATAATAAATAAATAAGGAGATCTGCATCAATCAAACATTTTGGTCATAATTAAGGGTTTAGATATTAAGCATTCATTAGAGTCGTTTGTTTATGCTGGTGACAGCGATCGTAGAAAGTGGATTTAAGACAGTAAATCTATTTGGAAAACGGAATTCGTCAGCGTGACACGTAACCAGTAACTTTGCAGAACAATTATTTCCGTTCAATATGGAAACATACAAGTATACGCTATAGTGGGAATTTGTGATAAATGTTAAGAAATATTGATCACGTTGTGAATCCAATTAAATCGAAGTGATAGATGCAATCATCACCAAACGAACGGGCAACCAAAGATCCGAAGAGTCAAATTATGATGATTATAATGAAGGCGAATGTTTTCCATCTAAAAATTGGATCTATTTCATTGTCACTTTCATGTCGGCGGTAGTAGATCTAGACATTCAGTATAATAAAACAAATATAGCATGACTCAAAGGAAAATATCAAAATGTTCGCCTTTCAAATCTTCTAAGTCTCCAAGCGCGGCTACATTTAAAATTCATTGACTGTGCAGTAATATCCTTAAACAAGACGTTTATACTATCTGATTACTGTAAACGTATTTTATTTCGCATGTATTTGTTTTCGTCGTATAGGAAATTTAGACATATTCGCGTAGTTGAATTTTACCGTTTTTGAAACATGTACTATAACACAATAATGATAATATAATTTTCGCTGGGTATTAATTTTGCGCAAAACAAACGACCGCGAAATAATTAGTACATCGCGAAAATAAATACGCTTACAGTAGTAGGATATAAAGAAATATATTATTCAGCCTTTAATCAGCTTCAATAATACTTATATGTTTTGTTATTTATTCTGTGCATGATTGTAGTTTTCGGGTTTATCGTCCAGTAACCTGCAACTTTCTAATTTTTATTCTTTATATATTTCAGATTAAACATTAAATACATGGACTCTTATCCGGGATATGTGAAGAAAGTGTAAATCTTGAAACACAACAAAAATACGTCTCCTCTCTGGATAAATAATGTTTGTATGTTGAAACAGAATCACAGATGGAAGTGAATAATTCGTCGTCTGTTCATGACGACACTTCCGTTCTGAACAGTTTTGCGTCCTGGTTTACGGGTATTCATGGATATGCAAGCCTTATCGTCTGCGTGTTTGGGATATGTACCAACATATTCAACATTACGATTCTCACACGGAAGGATATGTGGACGCCGACCAATTTACTTTTAACATGGCTAGCGGTCTCAGATATTCTTACGATGATTCCTTATATACCGTTTGCTATTCATTTCTATTGTGTCTTTGATTCAACGGATACGTCACCGGAAAAATACACATACGGTTGGACGCTTTACATGCTTGTTTTGATCAACCTTGCTGCCACAACACATACGATTTCTATATGGCTTGGTGTAAGTCTTGCAGTTTTCAGATTCGTCCAGATGAGATCCACAGCCAAGGGACCATTAGCAAAACTACGGAGTATGCAAAAAGTGAAATTTGTTACTTTCGCAGTGTTTGTTCTTTCAAGTTTGATTTTAATTCCAAATTATGTGACCAACAAAATTGATAAAATGACATTCCCTGATAATTCAACATTATACGTCATAAGGGATTTAAATTTAGCGTCTAATAAAACTGAGCCAGTGGTATTGGCGAATGTTTTAACATATGCTACAATTGCGAAACTTATACCATGTATTTTAATGGTCATTTTTGGTGGATCACTTTTATATAGTTTAAGCATTAAAGGACGGAAAAGGAGACGGCGTTTGTCGGCAACAAATCAAAATAATTGTAAAAGAGAGAATAGACAAACGAAAACGACTCGGATGTTACTCGTTGTGATAATATTGTTTTTAATCACAGAATTTCCACAGGGAATTTTGATAGTATTAAGTGCCATTGTACCTGGATTTTATCATAAAGTTTATATGCCATTAGGAGATCTAATGGACTTCATTGCACTTGTAAATAATGCCATAAATTTTGTATTGTACTGTATTATGAGCCAACAGTTCCGAGCACGATTCATAGACATGTATTTAAAACGCACATCAAGATTTAAGGATCTTGAAAAAATTAGTCTAAATCAGTCATTTACAAAAACAATAGTCACAGAAGTGACAGAAAAGGCGGACTTATGTAAAGATAACCATGTTGTTAACTTAAGGTGCTAGCTAGGACCAAGTGATAGCGGTTCTGCAGCCTAAAGCCTTGTGATAACGGTTCTACAGTGATAGCGGATCTAACAGATTAGGTTAAATACGTATACATCTATGCCAAAATGTTGTGAAATTCTTTTTAAGTTTATTTTTTATTACCAATATAATGCCTTAAAGAGGCTTAAAAAGACACGTTTCAATCTTAATTCCTTTTTCTTACAGTACTGGCATATACCATTTTTTTAATTTAATCATAAAATACATTCAAAAATGGTATATTGTCATATACCATTTTTTTAATGTATTTTATGATTAAATTAAAAAAAATGGTATATGACAGTACTTTTAGTTTATACAAGTCAGTTACATTTCAGATACTAAAGTGGTCGACTAGATGGACATCTCCAATAAATCCAAAGCTACCCCAATTACCTGATTTGGTCTAATGAACATTTTATAGCCATTTTTACTACTGTAAGTGTAGTTTTTATTCTATTCTATAAATTTGGATTATTTCGCGGTCGAAAATTTTCTGCGCAAAATTTTACAATGCGTAACTGAATATAAATTCTCTACCTTATAGACAGATTTATAAATCCAAGAATATAACGTCTGCGAACAGTTTGCAAATTTCAAAAATCCATGAAATTAGGTACATTTTGCAGTAGTCGTCAACTGTTGTTTAGGTTTCGAAGCTAAATGGCAAGTTACATGTGAAAAGGTAACGGATGTGTCTTACTGAAAACTTTGGTATGGCTGACTAGATGGACAGTTCTAATAGAACTAGGGATGCCAATATACGGAAACCACCAGTGGCTTCAGCTCTAAATCTTTATACTCTAAAGTTAAATTTATGTCACAACTACATAAATCTGAAGATGGAGGCATGATTCGTGATCTTTTTCATTTTTATTCTAATTTCTTTCTAGAATATGTTCTTTTTATCCATAACGTCAAATATTCACGTGTTTTTTTTCAAAATAACACTTTAACAAATAGGTTGCTGTATCACAAATGAAGAAATCGGATTAGTATACCACGGTGTTCATAAATTGCTTCTCTAATTTGTAATTGTTTTGGACATTATGTGGGCTCGCCTACAGAATATTATTTTTTCGAATCTTGCTGTTTTTTCAACTACAAAATTAGTCTTCAATATAACTAAACACAACATTGTGATTTTTAACAGTAATTGTCTCCATAGGTGTTGCCATTTTTGAATTTACAAGGATATAGTCCAGTTAAACAGTTGTTTTTCTCTCAAGATTTTAATATTCCCAACAGGATTTTGTCTATTTTGTGTTAACACAGCAAACATATTTGTATGACATCTCATGTTTTCTATATTTATAACACACGCAAACGATGTTAGAAACTATATAGGAATAACCCTATCCGCCCGTCTGTCCAAATATCGTGTCCATTCCAAACATATGAATTGATTTTTATCAAACTTGGTACAAATGTAAACCAACATGAGGCCATGTCGAATATCAAATTTAGGTCAAGGGGCAAGGTCGTCAAGCAATTCTTAGTTATTCTGATTCAATATGGTGTCCGCTCGATATCTTCCATGTATACGGATGCATTTTGATTACACTTGGTACAAATGTAAACCAACACATGACGATGCGTCACATGCATACCGACATTAGGAAATAGGGCAAGGGTCATAACCCAATGATAAAACCTATGCGGGGTCGGTGTAAATTAGCTTCGCTGACAGTTCTAGTTTTTCCAAATAAGAATGGGCCATTCAAAAGTACAGGCGAATTAATTTGATTCTTGCTCGAGACGGACTTTACACGTGACTTAACTAAATACGTATTCCTAATTAAAAACTGAACACGCAGGTCAAGTTTTTTTTTTCTTTAAATCCATACAACTGAATCTGAAAAAGCATTTTAAACTCTTGCTATATTAAAAAATTCTGAATGTTTAAATTCTTCTAAACTTAATTAGGCAAGTTCCCTAGTGCAAAGACTTTCTGGACTTTTTTATTGACAGTACATGTATTTTCATCTTCACTATCTCAAATTATAGTTCGGTTCCTCAACCTTTTTGTATGAACCAAGGGTTCAAAATTATGTTTTGTTATGGAAGGTTCAGAACCTTTTGCCTTTTTTTTTTTTTTTGCAAGTTCCGCATAACTTTTTAAAAAGTCCAATATAACCATTGAAAGACCCGTGTGCAATAATATTACTATATGGAAAAAACAGTGTTATCTGAAGGTTCATCAGATTTTTACAGTTTAAATATCAATGGATCCCTATTTTAAATAAATAGGTCCCGAATCTGGGATCTGGGAAATTTTGAACCCCTGTGAACCGTCTATAATGTTTGAAAAATTTCTGTTTGATAAAGTAGGGTTATTTGGTTGACAATATGGATTCGTACATTTTGTAGTTAAAGATTGTGTTTTATACCTTATTTAATGGTAACATATGTCTGTGACAGACTTCATTTGAACATGTTAATAAGTAAATGCCGCCTTTTTGTATTGCATTGATATTTTCATTTATAAATATTTGTATGACAACATGTATCGAGACATTTTAATGAATAAATTATATTTTATATTATTACATGTTTCGATTATATTTTAAGTTAGAACGGATATGTGATCAACGTTTTGCAGCACGATTTTCACACGTGGCGAATGCAACTATAATAGCTAGACAGGAGGCCCTTACCTATCCGGAACATCTGTTTTCACTTCCCTAGTGGAAGTTCACATGTTTAATTAAATTTATCAGCAGCCTAATTTTTTTGGCTTTGAGATTTTGTTTTGGACATGGAATGATATGTTTGGTTTTTTGTTTTGTGTTTTTTTAGCATAGACCGGTATATTTATGATTGGGTTTGAAATGGTTCGTCTCACGGTGAAACCATTATATGATATTAATCTATGGTGTTAAAATACATGTATTTCGATGGTTCAATTGGTACTACAATAGACAATTTAATAATCAATGCAGTCAATATGGTGATGATTCGATTACAAATCCACAGCAGACAGGTCATTTACTAAAAACTATGTTCAATTGCAAGATAAGGGTTCTCATGGATTATAATTATACTAGTTTTTTGCAGTTGGATACAGGTTCTTACTTACATCCGCAATAAAAAAAACAAATAAACAAATTACAGGAAACAAAATCAGATACATTGTACAAGCCCACGCATACACTTATTTAAAATTATACTAAGTAAAAGTTAGAGCAATGAAATTTTACGCCAAAGTAAGTCAAGATTCTTTCACTTATGGAAGTGATCAGTTCTTGGGTGGTGACAGAAGCGAGAGTGCTCGAAAAAAAAATACATTTAGAAGTAAAAACTTTTCTGACATAAAGATCAAGCCAAGTGGGATTCAAATCTAGACGATGGGAGAGATTGTGGTCCATACCCCGGTGCTTAAGATCACTCGGCCACTTGGGTCCTTTTTGTACTAAATATTTAAATATAAACAATGGGAAAACTTACTTTGTATTTCTTTTACGTATGTGTTTTTCGCAATAACGGGTTGTTTTTGTTTTTATTTTTTGCGGTGAACATGGATCGAGTAAATAATATCAATATCTGGTGAATTTTTAAGAAAAATTGTGTTTCAAACATGAAAGAATTACCTTTCATAGCTACCTCTTTGTATAAATGTAATTTCTAATTATAGCTAAATCTGTTTTAATTTTGCAGTACTAGATGGTAGTTTCGGAATAGAATTCCTCATTGACCCAGGGATATTGCAGGCCTATGCCTTTCAGGACCCTCCAAAAGTTTTATGGCCGTCATCACAGTATTGGTTGATAAGTTTGATGTCTGCCCTGGATATATTTAACGTCTCATAGTTCCATAATCTTTCCACATAATGTTGACTACATACGTTGCGGGTGTGGCTAGCTAAACAGGATGTGCATCCAGAGAAACCGGTCACACTTCCTTAATGGAAGTTCGCATATTTACCCTAATTAATCAGTTTCAAAGTTTTTACTTTGCTTCTGTGTTGTGATTCGGACATGGATTAGTGTGTTTGTTTTTGATCATCTAACTTATAGCATCTAAGCCCACTATGGTTAAAACTAATAGAATCTAAGCTCACTATGGGTACTGTTAACCTTCTGCGTGACATGAAATAATTTAGTCAAGATAATACACTATAATCTTCTAACCATTGTAATTATGTGTTATATTATAAATTATACATTGCCCTCTCCATTACAAACACGTGAGGTCCACCAGAAGGATGGGTCTAAAAAAGTGAGGTAATGTATGAGGGCGAGTCAATATGATAAGTAACCAGCCTATCTTATTTGTGGTTGAGATCCACTTCGATGTAATTGTCCTCTGGTGTGATGCACTTAGACCAACGGCGTTCAAGTATACCATTAGCACGAAACTGAAAAAAGTTTTTTCCATTGACCCACTCCTCAACTTCTTCGTCAGACTGGAAATGACGTTCACGGATATAATTTTTTTTCAGTTTTTGAAATAGGAAGTATTCGTTAGGAGCTGAGTCAGGCAAATAGACAGGATGTGGTATTAATTCATACCCGATTTGCTCTACAGCATCCATTGGAACTTTGCAAGTTTGGACTCTCGCGTTGTCCTGTTGCAGCAATACACATTTAGAGAGTTTACCTCGACGTTTTTCACGGATAGCGGTTCTCAGCAATTTTGCATGGTACACTCCAGTCGTTGTGCTTCTTTTGGGTAACAAGTCCAAACCTACGTTTTATGTCTCTGTGTCCAGGATTGTCCTGGATATAATTCCATTTCCTTTCACTGTCTATTTTGATTACACACTTGGTTGGTGTAGCGAGCTAAATAAGAGGTGCTTACCCTTCCGGGCCACCCGGCTTCACTTCCCTGGTGGAAGTTCACGTGTTTAATTTGTCAACTTCAAAGTTTTTACTTTGCTTTTGGGGTTGTGATTTGGACATGAGTTAATATGTTTGTTTTATGTTTTTATTTGTTTGTAAACTTGTCTACAATAACAAAAAACTAGCTTGATTCCCTATGTATATCATTTATTGAGAAGTCGCCAGTTTAAAAAATCAGAAATGCATGCAATACGACAACGACATCGACATTGCATGTGCTTAGAAAAAAAATCAGAAATGCATGCAATACGACAACGACATCGACATTGCATGTACATGTGCTGAGAAAAAAATCAGAAATGCATGCAATACGACAACGACATCAACATTGCATGTGCTGAGAAAAAAATCAGAAATGCATGCAATACGACAACGACATCAACATTGCATGTGCTGAGAAAAAAATCAGAAATGCATGCAATACGACAACGACATTGACATTGCATGTGCTGAGAAAAAAATCAGAAATGCATGCAATACGACAACGACATTGGCATTGCATGTGTCGAGAAAAAAAATCAGAAATGCGTGCAGTACGGCAACGACATCGACATTGCATGTGCCGTTAGTATCCTTACCATGCCTTGCCAACCGTGACACGTGAAAAGGGTACTTTAAGCAAGTATCAGATGCAATTGCGTGACTTTTGACTGATTACATGGTGATATTTAACCTAGATAGCCTCTATAAATCCTATAAAATAGCGTTCATGTAATTACATATTTAATTACATACTGACCATTATCGCTAAGCACGTGTGTAATGAATGAAAAATTAATTAAAATGCTGATCCTTACATAGGCGTAGGAGGGTTTTTAATATTGGGGGGGGCCAAACCGAAGCTATGTCTTATGTCGTGCCGCAGGTATGACCTCGTGCCTATGGCACGAGTCGGGGAGAGTATGAGAGGGGTGCTAAACCCCTCGCATAGGTGGGGGTCCGGGGGGCCTCCCCCGGAAAATTTTCAAAACTAAGTCCTGTCTAGACGCAGTTTCAATCTATTGTGCATCGTTTTGATAGGTTTAAAATACTGTGATATCAAGGCAAGATTATATAAAATAACCGTATGACACAAGTTCCATAATCACCTTCTCATTGGAGATTGATATCAGAGGCTGATCCAGAATTTTAGAAAGGGGGCGTATAATGTGAGATTTGATGGCTCGAACCTTCTAGGGGGTTCGGGGGCATGCTCCCCCGGAAAATTTTGAAAAAGTGGCGCAATTCTGGTGCAATTTGAGCTGAACAATATGTATTTTTAGCGACATAAAGGGGGTGCGTATTACCCCTACGCCCCCCGCTGAATCCGCCACTGGATATGGGGTACCGTCGGAAAATTTTGACGCCCTTTTACAAGTATAATGATGAAATTGATAATTGATTGGTTACCATGCAGATGGACATTTTCTGTTAACGCTCTTGTTTTTTTTTTTTTTTTTTTTTCTTTGTTTTTTTTAGCATGATACAAAATTTCACACAATATATTGCGGGGGCCTGGCCCCCCTTCTCTGACATTGGGGGGCCCGGCCCCCGCTGGTCCCCCCTGCTCCTACGCCTATGCCTTATACTGGCATAGGGTCGGGTTAACCGGACTTTTATGTTCAATCATAAAAAATTGCACACAATACCTTGTTAAATGTTTCATATTTCATGTATTTTGGATAACACATACCTAACAGACCCTCGCCATTGCCGAAATACATGCCTTGAAAATTGTTTCTCGTTGCATGTGCAATGAAGTTTTATCCATGTCATGTCAAGATTATTTCAACTCATACTAAAGAGTAAATTATAATACTAATATGAAGGAGGAAGAGACTGGCCGTCGAAACATGAACTGGAAATGAGTTGATTAATGGTGTTTATGTCCCAGTCAAGAATATTTCACTTATATCAAGACGTCGCCAGCTTTAGATTGTGTTTAACTTAATTTTCCAGCTTTCAAAGTTTTGTCTTTGCTTTTTTGGATTGTAAACTTTGAAACTGGCAAATTAGGTTAAACGTGTGAACTTCCACCTGGGAAGTGAAGCCGGTTAATTGCTCCGGAAGGGTAAGCACCTCATATGAGAATTATTTAAATAATTAAAATATATGTTATAGACGATATACTCCATGAAACTTCTGTATACAAAAAGTACAAAACTTAATGGACTTCGATGTGAAAAAAACTTGTCCCTCCAGGTTAAAACTATTTACACATCGGCCTACTTTTTCTTGACTTAAGATAAATTAGGCCTACCGTCATGGATTTTCAATTATTCATTGAGAGTTTTTTACTCAATTTGAAATCTAACATACAAAATAACATTTATTACACCAAGTTTTATGTCAGTAAATTACACTTTCAACACGTTTGTCTTAGTTAGAAGTGTAAAACAATTAAAGAAATACTACTAACATTCTATTTTATGTGTTTAAAGCGATGAAAACCTATTGGAGTAATTCAATTGCTTTTCTCAAGGGCGCAAGATCACATACTTTTAGTTTTTTAAGAAATAATGTTAAATTTCCATTTAAATAGAATCATGCTCTTTTAAGGTGTGTACTTGTAAAATAAAAGGGGACAATTGGTACAATATTGTTCTTCGTGAAAACACGTGTATAGTATGAGTACGATAAAAATCAGTAAAATGCAATAGGTTTTTGATAGATAACATATTTGTTGTGTTTGGTAATATAGTTTTTCAGCAAACAATCGGTATACCAATGGGTACAAACTGTGCACCATTGCTTGCTGATTTGTTTCTTTATTCTTACGAAGCAGAATTTATGCAGAACCTTGTTAAATCTGGAGAGAAAACTGTCGCCAAATCATTCAACTCAACATACAGATATATAGATGACGTTCTGTCTCTTAACAATCCTAAATTTGGAGACTATGTAAATGTCATCTATCCTAGTGAGCTTGAAATAAAAGACACGACTGATTCCTCAAGTTCTGCTTCATATTTAGACTTATACCTGAATTATGACGCACAGGAAAGGCTACATTTAAACTTTATGACAAACGTGATGACTTCAATTTTTCTAGTCAACTTTCCTTTTTTATGCAGCAATATACCTGCTTCTCCTGCTTATGGTGTATTTGTTTCCCAATTAATACGCTATAGTAGAGCTTGTTCCCACTACGGGGACATTGTACAACGAAGTAGGCTGCTTGCAAATAAATTATTGACTCAGGGATATTGCAAGTCTAGGCTTATCAAGGCCCTCAAAAAGTTTTATGGCCGTCATCACAGTATTGTTGATAAGTTTGATGTCTCTGTGTCCAAGATTGCCTTGGATATATTTGACGTCTCGTAGTTCCATGTTCCTTTCACACAATTTTGATTACACACGTGGCGGGTGTAGCTAGTTAAACAGGAGGTGCTTACCCTTCCGGAGCACCCGGCCTCACTTCCCTGGTGGAAGTTTACGTGTCTAACCTAACTTGTCAGTTCCAAAGTTTTTACTTTGCTTCTGGATTGTGATTCGGAAATTTCTGGATTGTGATTCGGAAATGGATTAGTATGTTTGTTTTAGATTTTAATATAATTCCTCGTTTAATACGTATTGTCTCCATTAAAATAAATGAATAATTTCGTATTTCCGTTCGTCGTCGAGTGATATATTTGCCGCGTGTGAACGACGCCCCGTGTATTATTCTGCAATATGCCATGGGTAGGATTATTTCTTAAATAAAATATATTGCATATAAAATGATACTAGCAAGACAAATGGGTTTTCTTCGCTTTTGGAGCAATAGGTTAAAATTAATTCATTATCTTTAAATGTTTTTACTTTGCTTTTGGGAATTTGACTTGAACTTGAACCCGTTTGTTTGTTTGTTTGTTTGTTTGTTTGTGTTTGGTTAATACATAACTGCTCGTATAAAAAAACTGTCACAGATACAAACATATATTGATTAAACATATAGGTCAGTGCAGATATAGATACACAGAGAAGAAGCACAGAAATTTAAAAAATAAAATTAAGAGCATTTCAAGGCTGATGGAAACAACTACATTGTACAACGTATTAACCAACTTTGTAATAAATGTGGAGAAGAAAATGTAATAATGCGACACAGAAGAATAACAATATAACTTACATAATATATACCGCAGTAAGTTAGTATCAAAAACAAAAATACTAATCCATGTCTAAATCACAATCCCAAAGCAAAGTAAGAACAATGAAACTGTGACAAATGTTAAATGTTAAACAAGGGATGTGAGGCGGATGCCGGAAAGGTATGCACAACCTGTTCAGCTAGCAACACCCGCCGCGTGTCTAATCAAACTTGAGATTGAAAGGACCGTGGTACTATGTGACGTCAAATATATTCTGGGTAATCCTGAACACAGAGACATCAAACTAGCACTTGTCAACAATATTGTAATATAAAACTATTTTAGGTTCCTGATAACCCTAGGCTTGTAATGTCCCTTCAAATATTATATTTATTGGTGAATGACTTTTTTAAACCACCTGCACTTCGATGGATTCGACCTATGCCATGTTTGAACCTACAGACAACAACAAAATGTCAGTAATGTGGTAAATCCAAGTATATATATCCCTATAGTGAATACAACTATACATATGTTAGTGAATACATTTATTGTGTCATTGCATTCGTTATTTCGCTTTAATTGTGATTTATGCCTTCTGATTATTGATTGTGGTTCGTTACAAAACGCGTCGTGTTCTTTTTTTCTATTCTTTTTGTCTCTGGTTTTACTGGAAAGCTGAACATACTTGTTATGTTTATTTGTAGTGAAAGGTAACATTTTCTCTTGTATCTAAAAGATGTTACGTAACCAACATAAATCGTGATAAAGTCAATGTATGTATTATGTATCAAGGTTTTAAGATGATATTAATTAAAACTGGTATAATATGTAATTAGCGTTAAGGGGAATATACGCGTGGGTAAAATTTCCGCTTATTTCGCACTAAAAATTTACAGCGAAAATACCCACGCGAAAATGTCTACCACGCATGTTAATGTATCATAACATATTAAATATACACCCAATTTTGTCACGCGAAATGACAGATTTTTAAAGAAATTTCGCCCCGCGAATGTATGTAGCTAGCTGAACAGAGGGTGCTTACCCTTTGATATCTAGAGCACCCGGCCTCACTTGCCCGGAGAAAGTTCACGTGTTTAACCTAAGCCAGTTTCAAAGTTTTTAGTTTGCTTTGGGATTATGGTTTGGACATAGATTGGTATGTTTGATTCCAATCCAAGTTCTTGGAAACGCGCATGTTGGTGTATTGCTCAATTTGAGAATCTGGCCATAATCAAAACCCACAAAATCTTATGTTTCGCACATGTAACATAATATACCGACTGAATAATAAAAATATTCCCTTCTGGTCCAACTTAAGAGGTTCATGAATTGCGGAAATTTCAGCTTCGAAAAAAATAGCATCGAATATTTCGGTAGCAAAACATGGAATTGTCATACAGAAATGCTAGCAGATTTAAAAATTTTACTTAAAATAGGTCATCTACACGTTTTTATTTTTCGCGTGATCCGAACTGAAACATTGGAAGCTGTGCTACGTGTTGATTTACAAAATTAGTTTGAAATGACAACTTTAATTTTCGAAGCGGGGGATTTCAGCCCTGCCCTTTTAATCCAATATACACCCTCCAGAAATTATTAACACTGTACCAGATGATTCGTGGTTTAATTTGTTTAACGCTAACCTACGCGCTAAAATGTGCAAAATTGTAAAAAGTAATAGCCTTGCAATTAATAAGCTTCAGTTAATGATCAATAAAGGTTAGTTTTCGTACCACGCAGTATAGGGTTTAGCTCACCTGACCAAAGATTATGTTACCCTATGGCATATTTCATCGTATGTATCACGTGTACCGGTATACGTGTGTTCGTCATTAACACCTATTTCTGATTTCTGCCCTAAACCTACCGAAACACGGTTTGACCATTCAAATCAAGATCATAGTTGCTCCTAAATCTTTAAAAATCATCCTCTCCAAAACTGACAGGTGTGAGCAAAATTTGTGATATTTGATTTTTTGGGGGCGCGGGTCTTTTTTCATTTTGTGAAATTTTGTGGTGACTTTCGGATTTTCTCACTATTTCTTACCATAGTTGACACTGTAATTAAGACAAAGCGTTCAATTTTTCTAATGTTAACCTTCTTTTTTTATGTAGCAATATAACTGCTTCCCCTGCGTATGGTGTATTTGTTGCACAATTGATAGGCTATGGTAGAGCTTGTTTCCAGTGACTACAGCAACTTTATACAGCAACGAAGCAAGCTGCCTACAAATAAACTGTTGACGCTTATTTTAAGTTTTGGCACATCAAGACCCTTAAACGGTTTAATGTTTGTTATAAAAAATTATCCAAAACTATGTTGATGTATGTTTTCTTGAAATCCCCTTCAAGATTGGGCAAAAGTAAAAGCCAAGTCAAAGTTGTTTCATGTTGCTACTATTTTTGTTTGAAGATTCCATTGCATTACCAATTTGGTTTATATAGTTTTTGCGATAAAATTAACTTTATTCTTTCAGCCCTTGCATCATTTACAGTTTTATTAAAGAAACATATTTAGCTGTCTTCGATCACAATAAATTGTAAATAAGCATTCAGATTGTTTATAAATGGAATTTCGTCATTTGAGCCAGCCATTAGTATCAAGACCAGCTATTTTGTTATTTTGTCCTTTTGTTAATAATTCATTATAAGGAACCAAGTGTTTATCATGTACATGGGATGAAACCGCCAACGAAAATACCACTTTAATTTGAACTCCGTTGTAACAAGGAACATAGCAAGAACGCCATCCACAGTTTAGTATATAATAACACAGTCGGTTTTAGAAACATACAAATGTGTGGACAAAAATGGTCTCGTATGTTGAAGTGGGGTAAGCTGACTTAACATCTGTTAACCTGAAATCATCAGAAGTTATCACCTCATTATAACCTAACACAGTTAACAGCTAAACATAAGCTAATTTGACACAGGTATCTGTTTAGGTTAGCATTTGCTCTGGTATGTGATTACCATGATACTTAAAATGCATATGCTGTAGTTATATGTTTTAGACTCGTTTTGTATTTGACAAAATGGAAAACCTGATACAACTATAGCCTAAGCAGTTGGATTGGGAAAAATTGTTTTAGATTCAAAGTCCATTTATATTGAGTACTCTAGGTCTTAGTCTCAAAAAGATTGAAAAATCTACATACCCCAAGCATAGAAAAGGAAAACACAGCATCCAATATGCACAATACCATTATGAAACGTAAATGGCACAAAACACAAAGTTAGACAATAAATTTAAATATCTGGAAACACATTCATTGTAAGACCAAGACATCGAAACGGTGAATAATACTTAATAAATGAAATGTAACAACAATGAGGAAACTCAGAAAAAGGATTAAGGCATATATTTTAGAAGCTGACAAAGTAATTTTTAAGAGCATATCTGGGGTCAGTTAAGGCTTAACGACTTGTTAAAGTCTAATCAAATGAGTAACCAATCAGTAGATTAAAAGACCACCTTTACACCTGGGGAACCAATGCCTCGAGTGAAGAGATGGATTGCAATTTGGAGTTATTGCTCATCTACAGTCAGTGCTTTACTTCTTTACGTATCTTTTTCAACATCCTCCTTGACAAAATTTTTAATTATATCAATGCCCTCCTGCCCAAATTTTTATCTTCTTAAATGTTGGTTAAAATGGGTGCATGCATGCAGAATTCTCTTGTTATTCTATTTTGTTGATTATTGCTAATTGACAATCTTAGATAAATGGCTATTTTGAATTACTTTTAATCAACGATTGAATTTTTAATCATGCTGCTTCAAAAGTTGATTAAAAATCTAGTCATTTTAGCAAGCCGTAAAGACTAACCACATTTTGAGCAACAGATTATCATTCGTTAAATACAAATGTATAACGGTTCTTAAAAATCAAATTTAGCGTTTCGTTATATTTAATCATATCTTTTGCAACTGGCACCTGCATATAATAAGATAGTCAACCACAGAATTGGGTTAGTAGAATATGACTCAATTTGATGACACACAACATATAATTACTGTTATTTAAAATGCATTGCAGAGCTGCAAAGTTATAAATAAAGGTACATCCATATATGCACCTATAGGCTATAACGAATTACTTTGATATTTTACCATCTTTGGAATACATTACTGGTAACTAAGGCGGTCAGTGAGTTCTTGGATGATTCAGAAATTGGAGTGTTTTTTACTTTAGGCAACTAACTTATTCAGAATGGATAAAAAGCTGGCTATAGGTATTGTGTGATACTCAAGTCGACACGTGTGACGACTTGAATACCTAGGGTTTTGCAATTAACCGAGAGAAACAAATATAGAGAACGAAAAGAAATATTGAAGTTATTTTTCGCAAAACAACTGGTGGGTCATTCTGTATTTCCTTTATTCTTTTATGCATTTTTGGTGTACTGGTTGATGGGAGGTAACTCTTACAGCTTTCAAAATAGTACGTTCGCTATAAATGGGAAAATATTTAATTTCTTAATCTCACACTTGCTTCAACAGCGTGAGCGAAACCGAAATTAAAAGTTTATGCTTATGATGTCATGTTGTAGTTAGTTTTCTTTGTGAATACTAGTAGTTTGTTCTGTTTGAAGTCGTAGTCTGGACAAAGAAACAATTCATGATCAACCAGAAACAATTGAAGCCAAATGTGCCAAATAGTATACTAGTACTTATTGTCAGATAAAAGACTCCCTCAACAAAAACACTAGATATATATAAACTAATGAACACCGATTCTCAATGATCAGTATTGATTCTTCAATATATTTACTCAACGGAATGTCTTTTCCGAAAGCGGACAATTAAAATAACGAAATGAAACAAACTCTGATAATCCATTATTTTACACAAACATGGATTTGAAATGTTAAGAATTGATGTCTGCTGTTTGTAAATAAGTAATACTAGTTAATAAATAAAACAAAAGGAAAGGCAAACAAAACCATAATTAAATGCGATATAGTGGGCTGAGATTAACATTTTGCAAATATTAAACAATGTCACATGTTGCTTAATACTTGGCTCGTTAAATTGCCAATGTTTATTGATTACGAAACTAAAAAGATAAGTATACGACCACGACGAGACTCGAACTCGCAATCTTCCGATTCGAAGTCGGACGCCTTATCCATTAGGCCACGCGGTCTGCTAGAGTCTAAATATTTTCAAAAGCGTTGTTCAGCCAGACAGACATTTATTTCATTATGCCTGGTACTTGTCCAACACGGATTCATGTTTTTTATTTTAAATTATGTTTTCATCATGCGCTTCGTTTTTCTATTTTGTTCATTTTTCTTGGGCGACTACAGGTGATAATTTATGCCCTCTTAGGACTTTATTTTGTATTTTGTGACATGTTTGGTTGGAACATTTATGTGCAAAAACGTTAAACACAGAATATATATATTAATAAGTGACTTTAAGCAAACTATAGTACATAAAACCACACCAATCTCAATACCCATAAAGGATTCAAGTAGAATATCCTTATAGAATATCCTTAATGAAATTCAAATATGGAATAGGCAAGTGTAAAAAAAGAAAAATCACCATCCATTTTGCACAATACCATTATGAAACGCAATTGTCTCAAAACACAGTTGACAATAAATACATTGTAAGACCAAGATATCTGCATCCAGTTAGAGAAACAAGAAATTAAATAATACTTACCAAATGAAATTAAACAACAGTGAAGAATACCTAGAAAGCGTCAATTTGGTATATATCATAAACATCCATGTCATAATCACACTCCACCTTTGAAACTGACAAGTTGTGTTAGACACCAGGGAAAGGAACATGCCATTTCGGGATGTCAAATATGTCATGGGGAATCCTGATACTAGACATCATAAGCCTAGGTTTGCAATGTCCTTGCGTTAACAATTTATTTGTAAGAAGGTTGCTTCATTGTATCAAGTTCCCGTCGTGGGAACAAGCTCTATCATAGCGTATTGAAACATGAAACAAAAACACCATAAGCAGGAGAAGTAGGTATATTGCTGCATAGAAGATGAAAGTTGACAATAGAAAATTGAAGTCCTATTAGAAGCTTACAAAGTAAATTTTCAAGAACATATCCATGATATCCGCATGTAAATAAAAAAGTAGAACAAGTATTCTTCATCAAGATAGAAACATACGTTTTTGTTGTCTCTCTAAAAATATATTGCCCGGTCATTTGTTGAATATGGCTCAAATTAATGGTACACAACATATAATAACATTACCATCATTGAAAACGCATGACAACTGCAAAGCTATAAATAAAGACGCATCCATGAAAAACCTAAGCTATAACGAGCAATTCAATCCTTCGAACTACTCGCGCGGAAATCTTACCATCTCTGGAATGCAAACTTGTATAATTAAGGCGGTCAGTTCTTGGTTGGTTCAGGAACTGGGTAGCTTTTTAACTTCAGGCAGTGAACTGACAGGACAGATTCTCTCATTCAACGTGGATGCGAAGCTCGTTATAGGTATTGTGATACGTGTGACGACTCCGAGGCCGAGAGTTTTAAAACAATCTGCAGAAACTAGTATAATCAAAAACAAACATACAAACATGTCCGAATCACAATCCAGAAGCAAAGTAAAAACTTTGGAACTGACAAGTTAGGTTAGACACGTGAACTTCCATCAGGGAAGTGAGGCCGGGTGCTCCGGAAGGGTAAGCACCTCCTATTTAGCTAGCTACAACCGCCACGTGTGTAATCAAAATTGTGTGAAAAGAACATGGAACTATGAGACGTCAAATATATCCAGAGCAATCCTGGACACAGAGACATCAAACTTATCAACAATACTGTGATGACGACCATAAAACTTTTTAAGGGCCTTGATAAGCCTAGGCTTGCAATATCCCTGAGACAACAATTTATTTGCAAGCAGCCTACTTCGTTGTACAAAGTGCGTCAAAATTCAGGTAGAAGTCTAAATATGAAGCAGAACTTGAGGAATCAGTCGTGTCTTTTATTTCAAGCTCACTAGGATAGATGACATTTTACATAGTCTCCAAATTTAGGATTGTTAAGAGACAGAACGTCATCTATATATCTCTATGTTGAGTTGAATGATTTGGCGACAGTCTACTCTCCAGATTTATCATGATTCTGCATAAATTCTGCTTCATAAATCAGCAAGTAATGGTGCACAGTATGTACCCATTGGTATACCGATTGTTTGCTGAAAAATCATATTACCAAACACAACGAATATATTATATATAAAAACATATAAATATATTTATAGGTATTTTAATAAACAATAAGGGCGGTGGCAAAATAACTGGTGGGCCATTCTGTATTTCCTTTATTCTTTTATGTAGTTTTGATGGACTGGTTAATGGGAAGTAACTCTTACAGCTTTCAATGTAATCGTTTTGCTTGAAATAAAAAATAAATGGGAATATATTTTTATTTCTTAATCTCACACTTGATTTAATAGCGTGAGCGTAACAGAAATTAAAAGTTTATACTCGTGATGTTTTAATTATTACCTTTTTGAGATATCCATAATGCCTGTAGCCTGGACAAAGAATCCAATCGACAGAGAGCAATTGAATCCAGCTGTACCAAAAATATACTAGTACTTATTGTCTGATAAAAGACTGCATTATCAAAAATACGATATAAAATAAACCTCGATTCTTCATGATCAGAGTAGAATCTAAAATTTCTTTACTTTCAAGGAATTCTTTTTGAAAAAAATTAACAAACGAAACAACAAAATGAATCAAACTTAAGAATTGATGTCTGCTGTTTGTGAATAAGTAATACTAGTAAATAAATAAAACACAAAGAAAGGCGAACAAAAGCATAATTAAATGCGATATAGTGGGCTGAGATTAACATTTTGCAAATATTAAACAATGTCACATGTTGCTTAATGCTGCCAATGTTTGTTGGTTAAGAAATAAAAAGATACGTTTACGACCACGACGAGACTCGAACTCGCAATCTTCCGATTCGAAGTCGGACGCCTTATCCATTAGGCCACGCGGTCTGTTAGGATTCCACAATCAGACAGACATTTTATTATGCTTGGTACTTGTTAAATGGGTATTTCATCATGTACTTTTGTTCGCTTTTCTGTGGTGACTACAGATGATAGTTTATGTTACTAACCCTTACGGAGCACCCGGTCTCACTTCCCTGGTGGAAGTTCACATTCAAATTGACATTGTGTAATCCATGACTTTCAGCATCTTTGCTTTTCTTGAAGATGTTCATCTTTACGATCACTATACTCTTGACCATCGATCAGTGTATGACATTATTAGACAACAAACAAAACTGAAAGCAGATTCAGTTCTGATTACATTTCAGTTGGTATTTAAATTATATTTAAAACTAAAGTAAAACAAGACAAAGTAACATGAGTTAACAAGCACTAATTACTATAAAGCCAATATGTTTTACGTCGAAAATAAACACACCAATCCATGGCCAAATCACAATCCCAAAGCAAAGTCAAAATTTTGATATCAAAAACAAACATACATGTCCATGGCCAAATCACGATCCCAAAGCAAAGTCAAAACTTTGATTTGAACGCGGTCTGTTAGGATTCCACAATCAGACAGACATTTTATTATGCTTGGTACTTGTTAAAAACGGATTTATGTTTGGGTATTTCATCATGTACTTTTGTTCGCTTTTCTGTGGTGACTACAGATGATAGTTTATGTTACTAACCCTTACGGAGCACCCGGTCTCACTTCCCTGGTGGAAGTTCACATTCAAATTGACATTGTGTAATCCATGACTTTCAGCATCTTTGCTTTTCTTGAAGATGTTCATCTTTACGATCACTATACTCTTGACCATCGATCAGTGTATGACATTATTAGACAACAAACAAAACTGAAAGCAGATTCAGTTCTGATTACATTTCAGTTGGTATTTAAATTATATTTAAAACTAAAGTAAAACAAGACAAAGTAACATGAGTTAACAAGCACTAATTACTATAAAGCCAATATGTTTTACGTCGAAAATAAACACACCAATCCATGGCCAAATCACAATCCCAAAGCAAAGTCAAAATTTTGATATCAAAAACAAACATACATGTCCATGGCCAAATCACGATCCCAAAGCAAAGTCAAAACTTTGATATTAAAAAGAAACATACCAATCCATATCCAAATCATAATCCCAAAGCAAAACAAAAACTTTGATATCAAAAACAAACATACATGCCCAAATCACAATCCCAAAGCAAAGTCAAAACTTTGAAACCGGTAAATTTAGACCGCAATGTGAACGTATAAAATAATTTAATTGTCAATGTTGAGCAAATTATGTATGTCTAATTTATCTACTTTAAGAATATGCTGTGTAACAAAACATAATGAAATAAGATTAAATAAATCCGTTCTGGCTGATAATCCAATATTTTGTGCATTCACAATATATCCTAATTTATGTTGATTTTAAATATTCAGGCTCAATATCTGCTGCTCAAATCGCCTATATGAAAAAACAGAATCCAAGACGAAGACGAGATTCAATGCAGTGCAGTTATCGGATATTACCAATCATCGATTACAAAAAGGAAAACACAACTTCACCCATCAATCAATATGTCTTGACTCGGTAAATTGCCAATGCAGGTTATAGAATAAAAAGATACGTATACGACCACGACGAGACTCGAACTCGCAATCTTCCGATTCGAAGTCGGACGCCTTATCCATTAGGCCACGCGGTCTGTTAAAAACGCTGTTAAGCAAGCTAAATTAACCAAAATATAAATTAATTTAGCCTCACAATTAGAAGGTAAAGTCGATAACAAACCAACAAGTCTCATATTGATAGATTTACAGTCCGATAGATTTTTTATCATTTTTCCTGGCACCTGTCCAAAGACGGGATTCAAGTTTTGTTTAGTGCACTTTGTATTCTTATTTATATTTGACTTGTTTGTGATGCTTCAGTGACTTAAGACGATACCACTATTAGTACTTACAAATTGTTTTCCATTGCACTCTTAGATGCTGTTTTGTTTTAGTTTTTGTCACGTTTTGTTACAATATACTAGTATTACAAAGCTCTAAACCTACTCGACGTTATCTATTAATTTGTGGTTTTTCATATAATGGAGTACATCTTTATGTAACAATTTTAATACCCTTAAATATCGCAAAAGATAAAAAGTCAGCCATGTTTTAATACAATGTAAATGTTCTTAAACAGAGCGACACACTACTCATGTTACTTGATGTTATCCAAAACAAGATGTTGGCGTTTTTACTTTGTTCATCTTCTCGACCACTATGAACTCTTGGCAATTTGTGTTCAGCAAAGCTAGACAACAAACAACACTGAAAGTTGATTTTATTCTGATTACATTTCAGTTGGTATGTAAATTGTATTCAAAACTTAAGTACAATACAAAGTAGCATCAGTTTAAGTACAACTCAACTTGTCGAACACTATGAACTCTTGGCAATTTTTGTTCAGCAAAGCTAGACAACAAAGAACACTGAAAGTTGATTTTATTCTGATTACGTTTCAGTTGGTATGTAAATTGTATTCAAAACTTAAGTACAAGACAAAGTAGCATTAGTTTAAGTACAACACAACAAGACATCGTGGCATGAGTTAACAAGCATCAATTACTATAAAAACCACCTCATCATCATCATCATCATTTATTTATTTCCTCTATATTAGAGATTTAACATGTGAAAATATTATATATACAAATTAATATCGAAAAATCTAAACATATATACACATTGTTAGTTATTTATCAAGTCATTTCAGTTGATCTAGGCAGAAAGTTCAGTATGTCGCATATAGTACGCCGCTGACTGATAAACATACTAGTAGTTGAAACATAGCTTGTGGAACTTAGCGATCTCGACGGCACACAAAATAGAGTCCGGCACTTTTCCTAGAAAATATGATACCAAGGATTCATCTCCACAATTATTTAGTTCGACATTAAGTGAAATGTGAAAATTGTCTATTGTTGCTCTCCAGAAAATATCTCGAAGGGGTTCAATAAGAGTGCAGACACAAAGGATATGTCTTAGCAAGTCCTGATATGTCATTTTGCAGAAACGACATGTAACTAGATCGGTTTTGGCGGGTACTACCCAGAAACGTCCGACATATTTTGCTAGGCGAAGTTCTTCCCGGCAAGTAGGAAATTTCCAAATATTTGCAACGGAGTTGCCAGAATGCAATGTCTTAAATCTGTCGAATTCGGAATCGTTATCCATTCTGTGTTGTCTTTTTTGACACTGTACAGATGTCACTGCTACATCTACGATCTTTTTCCATTCAAACTTGGAGGGAAATTCACCGAATGTCACAAAATTATCAAAGTACGCAATAAGCGAGTAATCGTTCAGAATTTTATATATATCTGGTATAAATCCAATGTGTTTATGTGATTTTATAATTATGAGAAAATTATTTACCCATGAATATACTTGTCTGTTCAAAGAATATGCTGTGTAACAAATAATAATAATAATAAGAAGAAGAAGAAGAAGAATAGTAATAACATAAAATAATCCTTTCTACCAAATCGCATACATGAATACACAGAATCCAAGACAAAGAGAATAAATGCAATAAAGTTATCTTAGATTACCAATTATCAATTACTAAAAACGAAAAAACGAAAATCTTCACCAATCATTCAATATATCTTGATTCGTTAAACTGTCAATGCGGGTTATGGAATAAAAAGATACGTTAACGACCACGACGAGACTCGAACTCGCAATCTTCCGATTCGAAGTCGGACGCCTTATCCATTAGGCCACGCGGTCTGTTAAAAACGCTGTTAAGCAAGCTAAATTAACCAAAATATAAATTGATTTAGCCTCACAATTAGAAGGTAAAGTCGATAACAAACCAACAAGCCTCATATTGATAAGGTTACAATGTTTTCCAAAAATTATTGTATATAGTCCGATAGATTTTTTATCATTATTCCTGGCACCTGTCCAAAGACGGGATTCAAGTTTTGTTTAGTGCACTTTGTATTCTTATTTAGTTGGCTTGTTTGTGATGCTTCAGTGACTTATAGGTCGCGCACGATAACTTGGCACATCCGGGCTTATTCATTTTGTAAATAAACATTGTAACTCGGACTCATGAAACACGCACATTGAACAACTCGCCAATGTCCATGCTGCACCTTCATACATATTTTTGTTGAAATATAAATATTTATCATATTCCACTTATCTTGGACATTTTCATTTATGTTCTTTATTTGAAACTTTTTAAATATTCTCATGAAATTATTTCATTTCTGCATAATTTTTGTGAAGTTCCACATAACTGTGGAACGAATTGTCTGAAGATATAACAAGGTATTTGTCCTTAACACCTTTAATTTGATAGGATAGGTTACTGTCGTCCTTGGCTCAGTGGTATGTAACATATTTTACAGTTAGTGGACAGCTATATAATTTTGTCACAAGTGAGTTCGAACAATACCGGGTCCATACATATATATTTTTTTTAATTTTATCTAATTTTGATTTTAATTTTTATTATAAAAACTTTTCAATTAAAAAGTAAAAGAAATAAATGAATCTATACTAATTATTTAAATGTGCTATCAGGCTAATAATTAATAATTTCTATCTTGTAAATGTATGAACAACCTAAATTTTAAAATTCTTGTGGAAATTATTTCTACCAGAACTACATAACATTTAAAATTAGCACAGGGCAAAATTTTAACGTCTCGTTTCATACAGAAATCAAAATATTAGCACTATTTGGGACTAATCACTATAATTATTCCGTACCTCACGCCGCGTCATACGAAAAAATCAAACTGTAAACCTATATTAATTTGGAAAAGGATGATGCCAACATCAATAAATTTTATACTGTGTTTATTCATTTATTTATTGTTTTCTTAATTTATTTATTTTATTTATTCATATCTGGGAATAGACAGTTAATATTGTTGTCATGTGCATAATTTTAAATTTAATATTTTTCTCTGTTAAAATTCAAAATGCTCCACATGACGCTGTGCGAAATATAAAAATACAATTCCTCCTTACAAGTGAAATATTTTATGTCCAACAACACAACTCATATTAATGCATTCATTTATAATTTTTATTAATAGATTCAAAATTAAAGTGAATCAAATGTACCAGTTTCCAATTTGTGATGCAAGAGATTACAGCAGGTGTTTGTTCTAATTAATAATATAATACAATAGGATATGAATTCCAACATATCATGGCGTTGGGTGGATCTGAGAGTTAAAAGGGACGAGATGTTAATTATTAAGTTAATTGGACCATTAATTAGAACATGCGAACGAGTTGAATGGTCACGCCCTCGTAAAAATGTGAGAATATAGTATAATAGGTATAAGGCGAAAACGAGGCAACACGTGTGATTTTCATAACCGAGAAGATGTCTGAAAATAAAAAGATTGTATTAAATTCACAGGCAAAACAAATTGCCATCAATGTTGTAAAACATTGCTTTGATGAGGCAAAACAAAAATGTCTCATAAATCCCATCAGCTGTCCCTTGGAGAGAGCAAGTGCAATGACGGGTGTGCCGAGGAGAACATTATCAAGATTAAAATCGTTCGGAATAGAAACCAAACAGGCTGATAGAAAACAGAGATCAGATAAATTTTTTATTGATGATTTTGATATCTGCGTAATTAGAAGAACAATAATTAATATGTATTTAAATAAACGCGTTCTTCCAACTATAAATGCTATTCATTCGGAAATAATTAACAAAATTGACTTTAAGGGGGGTAAAACAATTCTCAGAAAATTGCTTAAAGAAATGGGGTTTAACTGGAAAATATGCAGCACAAATAGAAAAATCCTTATGGAAAAACCAGATATCGTATCAAAAAGAATAAATTACCTTCGCGAAATTAAAAACTTAGAGAAACTGGACACAACATTATTTATATGGATGAAACGTATATAAACTCTTCACACACTGTACCCAAGTGTTGGCAGCTGGATGGGAACGGTTTAAGTGTTCCAATCGGAGCAGGTGACCGTCTGATTGTTGTTGATGCTGGTTCAGAAAAGGGTTTTGTTCCTAATGCAAGCCTTATATATAAAGCCAAGTCATCAACAGGTGATTATCACCATGAAATGAATGCTGAGAATTTCACTAAATGGCTTCGCGAAAAATTAATTCCAAACCTTGAACCAAATTCCGTCTTGGTAGTCGATAATGCATCTTATCATAACGTCCAAGAAGACAAAAAACCAACAACATCGTGGAAGAAAAAAGACATTCAGGAATGGCTCACAAAACACAACATTAAATTTACAGAAGACATGGTTCGCGCACAGTTACTTACAATATGCAAACAACAAATTATTCCACCTTCCTACAGAATTGATTATATATTAAGAGAACATGGACATAAAATTTTAAGATTACCACCTTATCATGCAGACTTAAATCCTATAGAATTAATTTGGGCTGATCTAAAATCATATGTTGCTTCACAAAATTTAAAATTTAAACTTTCGGACGTGCACCAACTTGCAGAAAAACAATTGAAAGACATATCGACAGAAAAATGGAAAAGGTGTGCTGAACACGTAAAGAAAATAGAAACCGATTACTGGAAAAATGACATCGCAGTCGATGAAGAAATAGAGAAATTTGTAATAAACTTGGACGATGCCGATTCCAGCGACGAAGACACAGACACAGCAACAGAAGAAGAAGAGGATGAGGAAGAAGAAACATCTACAGTGACGGCCGACGAAGAATCAACCATTTCAGAAGAAGATACGACTGATACAGCTGACGAAATTTTTACTGTTACCAACTTGCATGGAGCTGCACAATTATAAATTCCAGACACAAAATAAAAACAAAAACAGAATAAGACTAAGTACATAAGATTAATAAATAAATAGTTTTGAATTAAAATTTTTCGCAAAGCCATTCAGTAACTTGTTTTAAATATATTCAGCATACATTTCATGGTGAAGAATTTATTATTTGATACAGCAAATAATAAGAAATTATTATTATTATTTTCTATTTTGACTTTTTATTAAATAAATATAGAGTCAAAATAGCACACGACAATATATTGACGATATTATTATTAATGACATTATTGTTATTAAAATTACTATTATTAATGGGCTTAATCAAACTTTTTTGTTAAAAAAATGTATTATAGCAGGATAGAACTCTCAACACTTGTCCCCGTTATACACTATGGGCCAAAACATAACATTTATCGAACGAGCTGCAATGTTTATTTACAAACTGAAAAACCCCGGATGTGCCAAGTTATCGTGCGCGACCTATACTATTAGTACTTACAAATTGTTTTCCATTGCACTCTTAGATGCTGTTTTGTTTTAGTTTTTATCACGTTTTGTTACAATACATTACAAAGCTCTAAACATATTCGACGTAATTTATTAATTAGTGTTTTTTCAAATAATGAAGAACATCTTTATAAAACAATTTTAATTCCCTTAAATATCACAAAACATAAAAAGTCAGCCATGTTTTAATACAATGTAAATGTTCTTAAACAGAAAGACACGCTACTCATGTTACTTGATGTTATCCAAAACAAGATGTTGGTGTTTTTGCTTTGTTCATCTTGTCGAACACTATGAACTCTTGGCAATTGTTGTTCAGCAAAGCTAGACAACAAAGAACACCGAAAGTTGATTTTATTCTGATTACATTTCAGTTGGTATGTAAATTGTATTCAAAACTTAAGTACAAGACAAAGTAGCATCAGTTTAAGTACAACTCAACTTGTCGAACACTATGAACTCTTGGCAATTTTTGTTCAGCAAAGCTAGACAACAAAGAACACTGAAAGTAGATTCTATTCTGATTACATTTCAGTTGGTATGTAAATTGTATTGAAAACTTAAGTACAACAAGACAAAGTAGCATCAGTTTAAGTACAACTAAAAAAGACATCGTGACATGAGTTAACAAGCATCAATTACTATCATACCAATCAATCCAAAAGTAAAGCAATAATTTTGAAACTGGTAAATTAAACACGTGAACATATCATACAATTGGCAATAGGGAGCAAACTATTTACTCATGAATATACTTTTCTGTTAAAAAAAAATATGCTGTGTAACACAAACTTATGATAAATTAAGATAAAATAAATCATTTCAGGCTGATAATCCATTATTTTAATTGTGCATTTGCAAATACATGCTCGTTCATGTTGGTTTTAAATGTTCAGACTCAATATTTGCTGCTCAAATCTCCTACATTAATACACAGAATCAAAGACAAAGAGACTAAATGCAATACAGATCGCGTAAATTGTGAATGCGGTTTATAGAATAAAAAGATACGTATTCGACCACGACGAGACTCGAACTCGCAATCTTCCGATTCGAAGTCGGACGCCTTATCCATTAGGCCACGCGGTCTGTTATAAACGCTATTAAGCAAGCTCAAGTATCCAAAACATGGCTTGATCTGGCATCACAATTAGAAGGTAAAGTCGATAACAAACCAACAAGCCTCATATTGATAAGGTTGCAATGTTTTTCAAAAATACCCTCGTTCATGTTGATTTTAAATGTTCAGACTCAATATTTGCTGCTCAAATCCCCAACATTAATACACAGAATCAAAGACAAAGAGAATAAATGCAATACAGATCGGGTAAATTGTGAATGCGGTTTATAGAATGAAAAGATACGTTCATGACCACGACGAGACTCGAACTCGCAATCTTCCGATTCAAAGTCAGACGCCTTATCCATTAGGCCACGCGGTCTGTTATAGACGCTGTTAAGCAAGCTCAATATGGCTTGATTTAGCCTCACAATAAGAAGGTAAAGTCGGAAATAAATCAACAATCATTATATTGAGAAATGTACCATGTTTTTCAGAAATATTAGTTTATAGATATATTTTAGTGTTCTGTTTCCTTGTACCTATCCAAATCCGAGCTTCAAATTTTGTTTAAATCACGTGTGTTATCGTATGATTTGCATTCTTATTTAGTTGGCTTGTTTGTGGTGCCTTAGTGGCTACAGGTGATACTACTGCCAGAGCCACTCTGTTTGTGACAGCGAAGTTACGCTTTTTCCATAGAAAATCAAATAAATCTAAATAAAAATTGATAATATTCACTTACTTGTGCCTAGTCGTATCTGGAAACCTGTATGCGCATCCGTGATTGTCATAAAGTATTTCTGTAGAAAGGAAAATGTTGGCAATACGGGGATTTTACATGGCGAAAATGACGATGTTTACACCGGAAGTGGTGTCTTTAGTGACGTTTTACGTCATATGCGCAACAGAATCCGCCATTTGCCTGGTTTTTCAACATGTTAAATTTCCATAGCGCCCGCGGCAACGTTTTAACCTGTTCAGATATATTCTGGGCTAATTGCGGATGGGCATACAGTTTTCCTCTTACGACTAGGTACAAATAGTATTTCACTGTCCCAAACAGAGTGGTTTCTACAGTATGTTATAAAGGGCTTTGGCAGGGTACATGGGCCGTGTAACCTGCCAAAGCCCTGTATAACGTTTTTGTCACCCTTCAAAGCGTTACCAGTTGGATCTTTTTAACTTCCAATTCGTATTTTGTGTCACTCGTACATCTGTGACGTCAAGTTACAGTAAACAAACGTTGTCAAATATTCTACTGAAATTTAATGTCGCTTTATCCGAAGTTATATTTCCAGTATATATATATATATATAATATATATATATATATATATTTATATATATATATTATATATATATATATATATATATATATATATATACATGTATATATGTTTAGACTTTTGGGATTGTGACTCGCACACTGGCCGATAAGTTGTTGTTTTTTTGTTTTTTTTTTTTTGGTTTTTTTAGCATATTTTAAAGAACCACACAATAGGTATACGGCGTGTAATAGATACCACTGAGGTAGCTCAGTTGTTAGAGTATTCACTCCGTAAGTTGTAGGTCGTGGGTTCGATCCCAAACAGGGTCTGACCCAATACTTGAAAGTGAGTAGTGACTGTTCTTTCGCCAAGCATTCAGCATTGCGAAATGAAAGTCGCCGTTCTTTCGGATGAGAACTTAAAATAAACGAGGTCCCGTGTCACGGGAGGTGTGGCTTTAAAGAACACTGTTGTATAATGCCATTAGCGCAACGTACAAACAAAATTTCTGCACTTTCGCCTATAGCTGGCGACGTTTCGATATAAGTGAAATAGTCTTGACTGGGACGTTAAACACCATAACTCTTATGGCCAATTGTTCATGTTAGCTATGACAAAAAAGATACGTTTACGACCACGACGAGACTCGAACTCGCAATCTTCCGATTCGAAGTCGGACGCCTTATCCATTAGGCCACGCGGTCTGTTACAAATATATAATGTGTAATTATTAACATATATATGTTACAAAAGTCAGTCAACTTTTATCATTATTTTTTTAAATATTTTTTACCTGCCCAGACTTAACTAACTGGGTTAGATGTTGCCTAGGTTTGGTACCTAAGGATTCACCAAATATTTACAATGTTTAAGCCACATAAGGTTTCTGAAAAAAAAAAATGTTAGTTTATCATTTTTACGGCATTCTTAATATCAATGACATTTTTTTTTTATCATTTTATCATTGATTTCCCCTTGGTCATGTTCAATATTATATATGTTCTTGATATGCAAAGTTCGGTTTCGGCAACGTTTTACTTTGCCTTTTTGACAATGTTTATGAACATGGAATGGTACATGTATGTTTGTATTTATATGCATCATAACTTTTCTTTTATCATTATTACTAGTATCATTTAACAAGAAACATCACGTTCAAGTGTTCCAGAATGCATCATGTAACGCCTTTTTTCATTTTTTCCGGGAAGCATACCCTACATCTATTTTTTTCTCCGGTTGTAATTGGTTCCTATAGATCTACGCCTCTGTTCTTCGTCTGAAGTACAAGTGTGAAAAATAGAATTCAAGAGAAGTAGCTCTTAGCACCTTTAAAATGATAAATTATACCGATTATCTTTCTTTCACTTGTAGCAGTGACAAAACAATTTTCTTAAACTTTTCAAAACGTTCAATATTATTATTATTATTATTATTATTATCCGTGGTGCGTTTATGTTATAGAAACCAACATGGTTCATTTTTCGGGGGGTGGGGGGTGATTATACTTAAATTCTAAATTTTCGTTCTTTTAAAAGACAAACATTATGCCTTAACCACGCCCTTTTTTCATATCCAGTGTCGCTTCACACGAATAACACAAAATTGGTTCAGAAATAATAAAAAGTAGAAAACACAAAATTGATGCAAAAGTTCTTTACAGACATTCACATTCCATTCGCCGAATCAGGGTCTTTTACTATTTATTTATTTATTCATTTATTTTATTTTATTTTATTTTTTTTTTTTTTTTTTTTTTTTTTTTTTTTTTTTTTGCTGATTTAAAAACATTAAAAATTGCGTCTGTGATCATGATAGAATGGTCCCAGAAAAATCTTTTGTGTTAGGGTACTACTACTGTGACCTCACAACTTCTGAAACACAGGCGCTTGATGATGATGATGATGAGTTTCGGTTCCCTAAGGGGCCAAATTCATTACTGAAAAAGAACAACTTATAAATGGCAGAAAACCTGGGTTTTTGTTTATTTATTTATTTATTTATTTATTCATTCATTTTTATTATTACTATTAGTATTATTATTTTTATTGTTGTTGTTGTTGCTGCTTTGTACCCGGTTCCTGCCGAGCTACCCGTAAAAGTGAACTCGTGACTATCCTCGCGGTGTATTCTTTTTATTTAAAATAAATTGCTGATTAGTCACAAGATAATCCAACGTGCTTTTCAATGAATACTTTGCGAGCACCTGACAATGATAAATGGAACGAAACGTCATAGATAAACACTGTCAAATGACGTCACAACTCTAGTTTCGGTTTGGCTGGGTATACAAAAGAGGGTTAACACAATAATTGAAAAACAAAAACCTGGATCCATAAAATGGATTTTTCTAATTTTAAAACAATAAAGTTTAAGCAAAAATTATCATTCATTAAGAATAAAAATGATGAAAAATACCAATAATAATTTATTTATTTTTTCTTTCTTTCTGCATTTAAGCAAACCCTTAGTGTACCTCAAAGTGACGTTAGATCTCGTGATTTTTGGTCAAGTTGTATCTTTCCGCATATAAATAAATCAAATTTCTCAATAAAATTTATTATATTGTAACTTTAAGTTTGAAACACTTCAGATTAACAAATTTAACTTATACAAACATGGATTATATTCTGTAATTGCGCATTATTTACCACAAACATAGGACTTATTTTTTGGTTTAAAAACAACAATAATAAAGCGTAGTAGTTTGTCTCAATCAACATTATTTCAACATACCGGGCGAGAGTCACACGTAGACAATTTTAAATTTTGATTTGGAATAAGCAAAAAACTGTCATCATGGTTGAAGGAGGGATGAAATGTATTAAAATATTACTGTTCGCATTCAATTTCGTCTTCGTGGTAAGTTTTTAACCATATTTTACCTCTGTAAACAAGACATTTAAATTTGAAGTGAAAGTAGTTCCAACTTCAACTTTCAAGGCTAGGTGCCCGATCCGGAAATCAACTGTACTTTTCAATTTTATTACCATGATATTTCAATATTTTATGTTTATACTTTATAATAAAGTGAATAAGTAAATTTTACATCGTCATTTAGAAAAATGACACGATTTTGGTAAAGAAAAACAAAAACGCCATTCGCCGTGATTCGGAATACGCTCGAGATTTTTTCTAAGGTTACGTGTTAACTGGCATGATTTTCGGAACTAACACCAAATGACTGGAAGTGATTTATTTTTTCTTATATTTTTAAAACTTTTTTATTTAATTGTTTAAAATTGTGTATCTTTGAAAAACAATAGCCCAAGCGTATGAATCTTCGATAAGGGAAGGGACAGGGGTTTCAAGAATCTTAAACAATAAAGTACATAAAATAATTATATTTGTAAATTATGAAATAACAAATTATGGTAGCAGTCCAATAACAGTAGCTTTCGCCATAGCTTAAAATTTGAACCAAGGGACAGAAACCTTTACATTAAATTGTGACCTTGAATTGGAGACAGAAGACTTAAATTTCTAATCTCCAATTAAATTTTAATTTCTTCTAGATCTTTAAATTAAAACCATATAAAATTCAAACCATTTCTTTATAAAAAAATCCAAGATTTAAGGGTTTTGGATAAAAATGGCAGTCTAATTTGTGAATAATACACAAACGATATGTATAAAAAGCCAATGTCGTGGGTTCGATCCCCAGTCAGGTCTGACCCAAGACTTAAAAGTGGGTAGTGACTGTTCTTTCGCCAAGCACCCTGCATTAGGAAATGAAAGTCGCGGTTCTTTCGGATGGGAACTTGAAATAAACAAGGTCCCTAGTCACGGTTGGCCTGGCACGTTAAAGAACCCTGCTGTATAATGCCATCAGTGCAAAGCACAGGCAAAATTTCTGTACCTTCGCCTATAGCTGGCAACGTCTCGATATAAGTGAAATATTCTTGACTGGGATGTTAAACACCATTACTCAACTCCCCCCCACCCCAATCTAAATACTATTAATAGGATTGAGGAAATACCTGAAAAAAAACCAACTTGCTTGCTTGGTGTCCTGACTGAAAAGCGAGCGTTCTACCACAAGGCTGAAAGATCCAGACCAGAAACTCTGGCAGTAAATCACTATTATATTTAGTATATACGACACAACGTCACCATGAGGCATGACTAGCTCAGCCCTGCTTCATTCTTTCCCTGTTATCTTGTTATTTCCGACCTTGGAAATCTCAAACAATCCCTCTGTGGGTTATTTTGTTGGGCGCCAATGTAACAGGAGGGGGGAAACACCTGAAAAAATCCACTTCCTCATTGAGTACCCTGTCTGAGGATTGAACCCGGTCCTCAGGAATGGAAAGCCAGCGTTCTACCACATGGCTAAAAGATCCTGACCATTGAGAAAGAGTAGGCCACCTGTGGTCGCTACAAAGAGAGCTTACAACTAGAAGCAGTTGAAACAGACTGAGCAAGAAGATACCGGGTAGATAAAATATAAATTATTTAATAAACAGATAAATATATACATGTACAAAGCCTAATTTTCATGTTATTATTTCAGTTAGCGGGTATTGGACTTATTGGTGCTGGTGCCTATGTACAGATTCAACTGAAGGAATATTTCGCGTTAATAGAGGGACAGTTTAGTAGTGCTGCAGCATTGTTAATAGCTGTAGGAGTTATCATATTCATCATCGCTGCTTTTGGATGCTGTGGAGCATGGAAGGAAAACTACATTTGTGTTATGATCGTGAGTCATCTTTAATTTTTGTCATTACTTATTTATTATTTACCTACAGTAAGCATTCTAAAAATTCAACCATTTGTCTGTCAGATGAAAATGGCATTGTGAAATTTTTTATATGGATTTTATCAATACTGGTAATTATTTATTTTGTAATAAATATACAGTCTTTGAAAAACAATGGTTGAAAAACCAGATAATTTAAGCTTAATGTTTAAACCCATGAGGGCAAGGACTAAAATCACAATTCTCAGATGAAAAAATAATGTACCCAGTTAAAAATCCTCCAATATTTAAAAAACAGTTTTGAATTTCACCAAGAAAGTATTTAAAAACATTGTATTACTCCTGTGCTGAGATTTTAAATAATATACATTTGACTATCACTTCATTGATTCCAGAGTTCAATGTTTATCAGTACCTGTAATACTGATAAAAAATTTTAGTTTCATATTGTCTGGAGTACCTGCATCCCATTTTTAAGTGTTTGAACTTTTAGTAGGTTTACAGTACTGTATATTGATTGATTTGTAGCGACATTCCACTGTTCAAAACAAATATTAACCTCACCTGAGATTTGTCTGGGTTGACATTGGTATGATGTCATGGAATATTCATACCTTGAATATATACATGTATGTTATGTTTGTGCAATATTGAGAGAGGCGTGTCATTATTCATTCTGCAGCTGTTATGATACTGCACTCGAATGATGTTTAGATATTCTGAAAAATGTTTAGTTGTAGAGCAATATACATGTACCTGTATATATACATGTCATTTAATTCAGAATTTGTTATTTCAAAATATGTATAGGTAAACAACATTGACCTGTCCGCTTGACCTTTGATTTAAATATTTATCATGGATCAGTTCATTTATGTGTAGGGAACTCAGGTGTTTATTTGGCTAATGAGTGATACTCACTTTATATAAAAGGCATGTGCACTGTTTATGTAAATACTTGAATAACATTTACATTAGCAATTTATTGGGTGGATATTCCTATATGCTAATAAAAGGTCAAGCAGACAGGTCAATGTTGTTTACCTATACAAAGGTAATTGCCATTACAATGATTACTTCCATTTAAAAATGATAAAAAGAATTTTTTATAACCGAAATAAAAATGTCAAAAAACTCACTAAAATATGATATACCGGTATATACATGTACATGTACCAATCTCCATTTCTCACTGTAAATATAGACAATTGTAAAAATACATTAGAAACAATGACACATTTGAAAAAATAAAATTTGTGATTTTCGAAGTCTTTAATAAAAAGTTAGTCTATCAGTCTATCATTAAAAAAAACTTGAACCAAGATGTTTGTACAAATGTGGGCAGCAACAACAAGTCTACATGTTAAAAACTCAATACAGGGATTTATCAGGGTGTTTTGGGAAAAGGCCCTAAACTAAAAGATGGGAAAAACTATCAACTTTTTGCTCATTTTTGGGAAAACTTTGACATCATTTTTGATGCCATTAAAGATTAAATCTAATGCTTTCAGTTGATTGAAGATTGAGAAAAGCAGTCACATTTATGGCCAGACTTCAGCTTTGTATCTGGTACGATTTTCTAATTGGGAATTTTTTCAGTCCGTTTTGGGATAAAATCAATGTTTTTCCATTGGGAATGGGGCCGAATTTTGGCCCTAAATAGGCCCTTGATAAATCCCTGCAATAATTTTTAAACGTTACACAAGTCTGATGATTCCTATACAAAAAACCCCAGCAAAATGAATTAATAAGGAAATAAATGTAATACATGTGTGTAACAGGAATAAATTTAATCAATACCTGGTAGACACGACATCATTTCCTTGATTTGATCATAGTTTTCCTCAAATGTGTGATTACCACTGCGGTAGCTCAGTTGGTAGAGTGCTCGCTCCGTAAGTGGGAGGTCGTGGGTTCGAACCCCGGTCGGGTCTGACCCAAGACTTGAAAGTGGGTAGTGACTGTTCTTTCGCCAAGCACTCGGCATTACGAAATGAAAGTCACGGTTCTTTCGGATGGGAACTTAAAATAAACGAGGTCCCGTGTCACGGTGGGCTTGGCACGCTAAAGAACCCTGCTGTATAATGCCATCAGCGCAACGCACAGGAAAAATTTCTGCACCTTCGCCTATAGCTGGCGACGTCTCGATATAAGTGAAATATTCTTGACTGGGACGTTAAACACCATTACTCACTCACTCACTCAAATGTGTGATTATTACACCTGGTCATTTAATAAAACTATGTTGCTCTATTGGCTAATACTCAGTCATAATGAATAGGATACCTTGGAGACATAGATTTTTATGTATGAATGTTAGATTTGAAAATTGCTGTTCATGCATACCGTCGGTAGCTTATAATTTAAGTTAGTATACTGGCAATCAAAACTTTTAGAAGTTATGTATAGCATTGTGCTTTGAACACAAAACAAAAGTTTCACAGATAAATAGATGTTATAGTCGATACAGTAGAGCTTGTCTACTCCAAACACATATTGGACAAAAATGTTTTGTTTGGTGAAGATGATTTCAGTTAATGCAACTGGCAGAGCTAGTTTAAAAAATTTTCAGTCGGCAAACTGGCAAAGCTTGCTCTCACCGAGGCAAATTAAGTCCAAAATTGGGCCCCACTTGCCAATGCTAAAAGGTATGGTAATTTACAATTGAGGTCTAAATTTTCACAATAAAGATTTTAACTTGGACTCCATTTCAAAAAGTTTTTACTAAAATAACAGACTACTGTTCTAAACAAGTTCTTAGCAAACAATATCAGTGGTAAACAGTAAAATTTTGATTAACTGCCACCTTTTGTCCAGTCAAATTTTGATGTTATGAAAGGGTTTGGCATTTAATTGATAAAGACCTACAAAGGAAAATGGGAAGGCTTAGTTCTAGGGTGGTGAGACCTAAGGTGACAAAGTTACTGAGGGGCATTATAGCAAGGTTTAACTGTACATATGCCAATGAATTAGGTACAGTACTGTTGGTAGAGTTTAGTTTGCACAGGATCTGCTTTACAACTATATATATATATACATGTATATAATTCGCACTCTAGATCTATTACTATTGTCATGCACTCAGAGTTTAGTGTAAAATATCTTTAAAGAGAAAAGGTGAAAAAGATGAAAAGCCTTAAAGACCATGGCAATACATGTAAGAAGGTGTTTTGGAACAATGATTGATAGTGATTTTTATAAAGTGTATGTGATTTTTCATATTAACAGTTTGCAGTTTTGTTGGAATATTTCTTACAGAGATTTTTATAAATTGTGTGTACGGTACTTGTGTTTTGTTTTTAGCAGTTTGCAGTTCTGTTGGGGTGTCTGCTGCCTTAGCAGTGATTTTTAATTGTGTGTACATAATACACATGTTTTCGTTTTTAACAGATTGCAGTTCTGTTGGGATGTCTGTATCATAATCAGGGTTCACACTGGCTTAAAATCTTTTGTCACAAATTTTTAACAAAAGTACAGATTTTAAATCTTCTAGAACATATTTTCTATTTAGAGATTTTATTTTTTTTTTTTTTTTGGTCGCAAATGGCGGTGAAATTGAAAAATTTGTAAAAATCTACTTAGTAGTCCTTTTTGAAGTATTTTTTCACAAATTTGGTAAAATGGGTTACTATTTAAAAGAATCCTTAGAAATGGCAATTTGTAGCCAGTGATCATTTTAGCTATCAGAAATAAAAATTTAGTAATACTTTTATGTTTTCTTATTTACAGTTTGCAGTTTTGCTGGGAGTTATTTTCATCATGGAAATAGCGGGTGGTATAGCTGGTTATGTTATGCACAATGAGGTGAGTTACATTATGAAGTTAATATGTATATACTGTGTAAGTCGAGGTGTCCCATATTATTTGGTCAAGATGTCATTACTAAATTGGTTGTATCAGTGAACTTTTCTACTTTTAAGAATTTAAGCTGACCTGCAAAATTTGCAAATGAGCTATCCTCATACATTTACAAATATACCTTGGACATCAGCATCAGTATCCAATGCTTACAAAATCAACCACAAACATACCGGTCTATGTCCAAATCTTAATCCCCAAAGCAAAGCGAAAGCTTCGAAATCTGGCAAATTTAGTGAAACACATGGCATTACTTTAATGACAGAAATGAAGCTGGGTGCTCTGAAGAGTAAGCATGATGTATCCATACCGGTACATGCTGAGGTACTTGTTAAAACAGTTAGTGCCAAGTACATGATGGGACTATTATTGATAGATTGATGTATCAATATATTAACGATAAAAGCCATTGATATGATATATCCATACATTTTATGAGTATCGATATACACATTTATAAAAATGGCCATTAGTTCATGGCTAAGGTTGGAATTTTTACCAGGCCGGATGATTTTTTTTTTTTTACCGGAACAAAAACTTCAAGTTGAACATGCTTTGATACATGAAGCGCCTACCAGACTACGACCACCCAGTTTTAGACCTTAATTATTTTTAATTTCACTAGGTGGATACATTTCACTATGTTAAGCACTTTATTTTGATTAAGCCACCTAGTGGAATTTAGAAAACTAAAAGGGAGATAGTAAAATCTTATCGAACATGTGGACTGGAAATACAGAATTTTTCAATGGACCGCCATGCTTTTTTACCAGACATGTCCGAGGCTGATGGCGATTCGGATTGATTTTTTTAGCTACAATTTTATATTTTCTATCACTTTATACAGTGTAGTCATATTATATTAATTATTATTATACAGAGAAATCATATAATTATGAATGTGTTGAAGATGTAAATGATTGTAATATATACATGTAGTGTTGTCAACTTATCATTGATGGGCCAGTTTCCTTTGTAATTCAGATCCTATCACATGATCTAGAATGCTTCATTAAAACACGAAGACATTAGACATTAAGTTTTGGTAAAAATGTCATATATGATAAACCTAATTGGTAAAAATTGCAGTGTGAGATTTTATTTTAATATATCTGCCCTTCACATTGTGATTTTAAGTAGAATTGTATGCTGCCTGTTCCTTTTGTTTTAATGGTGAAATCTGCATATTTATTCTATACAATAAAGATTCAGCTCATTTGGTGTATACAACCCCAATATATGAAGGTAGTTTAGAAGTTGCATGTTCCAACATGAATCTTGTTTTGAATACCGGTAAATTTCAGAAGGTAAAAATTGTTCAACATTTCAATAGATTTCATTATAATAGATGATGCTATACGATGTATTGAAATTCTACTCGCCAAATGACACTATGTCATAGGGAGCTAGACATATTTCCAATGCCATGGGTGTTTAATGAAGTTTAACACCTTCATTTAATAGGTCTATATATCTGTATTATTTTATTATGTTATCAAGGAGTGTAGTACTTTTAACTTGATCTAATTTCAGGTGGAAAACAAAGTAGGAGAATTGATGAAACAATCACTTAAACAATATAATGAAGGAGATGTATGGGACAAACTACAACCAGAAGTATGTATTATATTAAAGCTAATACTGTACACCCAACTTTAATTTGTGTGTTTTGGGAAGACAAGATAATCCGGGATGGTAATCGTTACAAACCTATGTTTGAAACTGACATTATTTATACCAGATATTCAGCTAAAGTCTATTTTGCCAAACTTAATCGTGGTGACAGGAATTGGGTTAGAGATTCACGGAAATTTATTTTTGGCATAAAACTTTATGCCATAATCAGCAACTCTTCCTTGTAAAAATGAAGCAAGTATTTAAGCATTTAGGTAATCACATTGTAGTTTGTTCTCTTTTTGAAAGAAAAAACAATTTATTTAATATATTTAATGTAACACAATGATAAACATTGTCAAGTCAATTTTCAAATTTGAAATAAAGAAAATAGTAAGCGATCTATTTAATTATATTAAGTTGTTAGCTTGATATGTAGCTTAACTGGCAATTCACTGTAAAAAAAAAAAAAGATGTGTTATCATCATCATTTTAATGTTTTGATTTTTTTTCTTTCAGTTCAAATGTTGTGGTGTTACAAATTACACAGATTATAATGGAATTGTGAACAACACAGTGGTTCCAAAGTCATGTTGTGTAAAAGGAAAAAACGCTTGTACAGGGTCCCAGGCAGATATAAATGCTGGAAACATATACACCATTGTAAGTAATGATGTATACAGTCAAACCTGTGTTAAAAGCCACCTCAAAATAAGAGCCATCTGCTTTTAACAGTAAACTTTTACCCAAATGCTCTTTATTCATGATATTTGAACCTGTGTATATATGTCACCTGCGAATAAAGGTCACTTTTACTGCTTCCCTTAGGTAGCCTTTATAAACAAGCTTGACTGTATTTTTATGCAATATATCACTATTGTTTGCTCCATCACATAGATTTATGTCCATTTTGGTTAGTTTTTGTCAGTTTGTTTTGCTGAAGTCACTCCAGATTTCTCCACCATTCCAATTTGAACTGCCCTGTATAAGGGAAATAATTTTGATTTTGGTGCAAAATTTGTAAATGTACTGCTAGAAAACATTTTTAATTATTGATGAAAACTTGAAAAAATTAAATGTTTAGTTTTCATATATCTATTGGAGTTGTTGAGGTTAAGAAAAATTTCACTGTCTGGGTATGGATTACCTTATTTATTTTAGGACCATTTTACTCCATGTCAAATTCCTTATTATATTCAATATGTATATTATATTTTCGAGTTTTGGGGAAATTTGTTTAGTCATTTCATGGCGATTTAGTATTATAATTCTGTTGGCTTTGTGGAAATGTCGAAACAATGCAGACAATACAATTTCTGATATGCCAGTTAAAAAAGACAAACCAATGGGCACAAAATTTAAAGAGGAACGTTCAAAGCTGTGGCTGGTATTAGAGAAATCAAACATTGGAGTTTGTTACACACTATGCAGGATTTGCATACAGCATTTCAGAATTAGCTTAAATGAAAGAGCCTTACTATTTTTTCACTCAAATTACTGTTATTTGGAGAATCCCTTTCTATTTTAAGAAACAAGAATTAGGAGATCTGTGACTGTAATGAACATCTTGACAGATCTATATTTTCCATTATTTTTAGGGATGCATGGATTCCTTTGTTAATTGGGTTAAGGACAGGATATTCATCATTGGAGGAGTAGGAATCGGATTAGCATTTGTACAGGTGAGTGCCACATGTAGATCGCCAGGTCCCAGAAGCGTTCGTTACAATAAACTCTTAGCAACTAAAATAAAAAATTCAATTATCACTTATTTTCAACATGCAAAGTTATTAGTAAAATTTCAGATATGAAATGTTATGAAATATTCAAATATTTTGCAATTGGAGCTAGAATAACAATACTTTAACAATACTAACAGATTTTTCTATTTTTATTGCTGAGTTTGTTTAATGGAATTTTAGTTTATGTGTACTAGTACATGAATCCTCTGTAGAGATTACGTGGAGGAGCCTTTTGCTTAAACTGATTATAAAATTTGAATGGAGAGGTATTTTTGTTGTCAGTAAGATAAGAATAATTAGAAAGAAGGTGCTGAAATTGACAGATCTTGAGTAAATAAAAATTCCTTCATTGAGCATTTCTGAAATAGTTTGGCAAGTGAATAGAATTGTGTAGTGGAGTTCTAAATTATAAGTGTCTTTATAAAGGCTGTATAGCTGAAATATTGACATAAAGCTGACGTTATATTGTTATTTCTTTGAGCAGTTAAATGTAAAATGATTTACATGGGAGTGATATCGAAGTCACTTCCAGTCATCAAAAAGGTTTAACAAACTGTATATATATATATATCTTTTATTTTACTCTTCTGTTTTTGCTATTTTCAGGTTGTTGGTATTTTGTTCGCTTGCTGTCTCGCCAGAGCTCTCAAAAAGGAATATGAAGTCGTGTAAACATGGATTCGTACTGTCGAAAGAATTGATTGGGGAGATTTATCGGGTCAAGGGAAAATTTTGGATTTGGATCTTTTTTTGAAAATGGAAATTAATAAAATATAAATATATACAAGTTTAAAATGTTGAAACATTATTTTGGATAAAATTATGACGCAAGTTGTGATAAGTTGTAAGTTGTAATTTTTATGAATTACATGTCTGCTTGTTTATACAAAACATTTGAAATGTATGAAGTTTTAATCTATGTTATTTTGTAGATTTTGAAATTCATTGATCAGGCAATCATTGAATTTTTGAGCATGTTGAATAAATAGTTTTTGGTAAATATCTGCTTTAGGTTTTATTTTGTTAGGACATGCCTTTTTCCACAAAAAAATCCCTAAGTGTTAAATTTTCTTTCAAATGTAAATAAAAAAGGCAATAAGAATTGGATAAAAATTCCATATATTGATACTTGTTCTTTACTTAAAAAAAAAGTTTCTAAACAAATAAAAATTCGAACATCAACTCCTTTTGGAATTTAAAACTAACATTGGATGTGAAAGTAAAATGAAATATGTAAGGTTGTACCACGAGAGTGAATGAGGTCAACTGTATTTGATATGTGGTATGGCCTACCTTGTTGCCATCATATTTTGGTAAAATAAAAAGGCCATCATGTTGCAGTTATTAGATAAGCAAAATTACAACACACTTCCCCAATTATTACATTGATAACTAAGTGTGTGTGATTAGTAGACTTGGTTGAATGTTAATTGAATTTACATTTCTATTGGACTTTTTACAGAAATTTCAGGGGCTTCTGGTCACATTACCATCCAGTATTTTTTTAAATCCTTTAATCCTTTAATTTGAACACATAAAAGAGAGATGTGGAAATGGCTGAACTCTCTGATTAATGAGTTTATACTCTTGTGTTAATTGCTGTTTAACTGTATAATGTCTTTTAGCTATCACTGCAGGTTATGTAAGATAAAACAAAATTGAAGTACCATTACTGCAGTGTGGTTGATATCAGAAAAATTTAGAATTCAGAAATTTGATATTGGTATAATGAATGTCTGAAAGTATAAATTGCTTCTGAAACCAAATTCCTAATTTGCGACCAAAGCCATATCTATGCATAATAGACACGGCCATTTGTAAGAGAGTCAGTTTTCTGATGGAAAAGGGTTGTAATTTTTTTACAATTCAATGGTTATTGGTTGGTTGTACTATGATGTTCTGGTATGGTTACGATTTAAACACCAAATTCTTTTATCCAAATTCTGCTAACAGGAAGTGGATAGGGTGATGGGAAGACTAAGAATATATTGGAATTATATATTATATGTGTAGAAAGAATTAGGCAAAGTGCATATTTAAAGGCTATATTTAAATTTTACAATTTTCTCATTTTGAATGTTTTAAAAATATTTGCGTCAAAAAGTAGTTGGATTAAAATTTTATTTCTTCAGTGCTTTGGTATAGTGATGCAGCTTTTGTGCTAAATGTTTTACGCCAAGTGTGCCATGTTGGCTTTGGGGAAAAATTTACTAGTGCTAGTAGAATGGCACAAATACTGAAATGATTTTGATTATTCATTGAAAAAAAAATGATTTGATAAACCTGAAGTGGAAAGCAATATTCAACACTTGATCCTTTTATCCATACAGCAGATATACCAGGTAACTATGGAAACAAGTCTGTTAAACATTTATCATGTTTGTGTACATCTGTTACACTACTGTACTTTTTGTACTCTATATGCACAGTAAGTTATTGTATTTTAAACCGAGGATCAATGTGGTAGCCATAGTTTTTGCATTGGAAACAAATGTACATTGTATTAGTATTACAACTGCAAAACATTTGTTTACTGCCATAGTTCGGTCTTCCTGGTAAAAAATAGCTCGCTTCCTTCCATAGGTAAAAATTTTAATTATTGGAAATATTTCTTGTCAACACAAAACAATTATTATAAGTTTCTAATCTTTACTATACAACACATGATGGACAGATTGAAAAAATATTAAAATGAAAGTCACCAAAATTGGGCCATTCATCAAATTAAATCTTTTTATTTTATTCAAATCATTGTAGGTGTTATTTGAGAATCTTAACACATACTTAGCTTATAACAGGTCAAATTGTAATGTGTGTCTGTGTGATGGAAACTTTGCATGAATGGTCCCTTAGTGTCACTTTTTTATGCAGATTGGACCTGATTGAATTAGTAAAGATCTATTAAGCGGATTGCAAATTATTTTAAAATTGGCGCCTTTATTCAGAGTAATAGTTGACGGTCTTATTGAATATTTTTGTCGTTTGTGTAAAATTGTGGTGAATCATTTGGATGAAAAATGTTTATAAAATTTTATATCCATCTGTTTGATGTTATAAATACGCAATGATTGTACTGTTTATATTTTGTACATTTTTCAGAGGATTTGAAAATTATTTTGTTCTCATTTTTTTGTTGTTTTTGTGTTTATTTATTGTTTTTTATTCTCATTTTTTGTCATTAAGTACCTTTTTGTGCCAAGGGTAATGTAAAATAAGTGTCCGTCAATTTTGACTAAAACTTTATCATAATATTTAACTCGCTGTTTATTTCCAAAGTATGAAAATCTTTTGTTCCTGTAAAATATGATCAAGGAATCTATCATAACATGTTATAAATTTGGTTTGCCAGTATTTAGCATTAAGCGTCTAGTCCACTGATTTTTTTGTCCTTTTTTCGGGTTAAGTGGGATACATGAATATCTAAAAGTTTTAAAACTTTAATTTTGAAAATTAAAAAAGTTGATTTTTTTTAAGTAAATTATACTGTTGTTTGTATTGTTGAATAAATAAACTTTAATTTTGAAAATTTAAAAAATTGACTTTAAAGTAAATTATACTGTTGTTTGCATTGTTTAATAAATGAAACTGAAATTATTTTCGATAAGCTTACTGTATAAAAAAAATTTTTGGTAATAGTTTATGAAAACTATTCAGCACTTGTCATTTAATCATGAAAAGTGCCTTAATAAGCACTATGAATCAAAGAATATTTCTTCCCTAATTAATGTATATAACTAATTAATATCTTCTTGTGCTCAATTGTTATGGTAAGAGTTCTTTTTGTATCCTCGGTAAATAAGATTCTATATAAAGACTATAACCAGAATGAGAAATTAAATCCTCACAGAAATATTCAAATGACTTTACTCTGTCACATTTTTTGGCTCAGTGATTTTGTTAAATTTTTTGAAAACTACATTTTACCTTCAAAATTGGTAAAATTGAAATTCTGAGATCTAGCAAACTGCATTATGATATGCTGGTAATAGCTAGTATCTTCATTGCAAAGACACTACATTTTGGCATTATCCGATATTTTGTGGGTAAGGACAACTAGATTTAATTTTTCAGTGCAACATTGTAATTATTGAGAAAATATAGTGGGCAGATTGGGAAATTTTAATCGTTTTTTCTCTAGGGGAAATTACCTTTATTCGGTATTAATTTTAAGCTAACAAAATCACCATCCAGGCTTTTCAGTCAGATTCGGGAGTTTTAACTTGAGGTTACAAACGGAACTCTTTCCATTGTTAACATACCATATAGTAGTTAAGTTTCAGTCTCATGTGCCATGTTGTTTAATTGTGTTATATTAATGAAAGTTTTTTCATTGTCCTGTTGAGAACTTTATTGTCTTTTTTCTAAGTCTTTATCTTACCATTGGACCTCATTCTGTTGACTTGTTTACTACTGTTGTCATGGTGATGTGTTGATCATTCTACACTAGTTGTCTTGTTTGTAGATCTAGTTATTATACATAGATATATATATCTAGGCCCATTTCATAGTTAGCCTCAATATTTATACATGGTTGACCTCTTCATCTAAATCAGGTACAGGGATTAAGGAAGTGCTAGATTGACAGCAACATATAAAGCTCCAAGCCTGACTAAGCAATCATCTAAGCAGGTGCTTAACATGCTTTCATTTGTCTTAGTTAAGAAAATGTTAAGTCTATTAATTAGGCAACCATCTTAGCAGGTGTTTGACATGTACTTTTACTTGTCTTAGATAAGAAAATGTTAAGTGTATTAACTAGACTTAGCAGGTGCTTGACAGTCACTTTCACTTGTCTTAGCAGGCACTTAACAAGTACATTCATTTGTCTTAGTCACAAATTTGTATGTCTGGTTCTGTATGGCAGTTTTTGGATCAATAAGTCCAAATGACCTTCATTGATGTTAAAATTGTCAGCATACACATACACAGTTCAATGAAGGAAGACAAACACTTGCAGGCATTGCATTGTTGAGGCATGAAACATATGCTCCACTGTGCCAGATTTAGATGACTAGGTTGTATACCTGATAATTGTTAGATGTCACTAATCAATATGTATTTTCTTTAATAAAGCATCCACTAATGATATCATTTGTTTTACTTATTTAAGTGTGCCCCTCCCATGTTATGTGAAAATTGAATATAAAATCTTATTGGCCGAGGTAACGCTAATTAACAGCTTCATTGCATTCGTGTTTATCAATGACCTCTATTCAATCTGCTATCATTGTTGGTATACTTTGTCAGTTTTGTGTCCCATCAACAGACCCAGAAAATTACACTGTATACAATGTTTCCAATTCAAGTTTTATACAAAATAACTCCTTGTCTTCAAACAAGGCAAAAAAGGAAGCAAAAACCACAAGATGCAGATCTGTTAAGGAGTTCTACAGAGGCATTTGTATGTGATTATTCAGTCTTGTTTCATTTTAATCAAAGAAAGAAACCAAAAATGTGTATTTTGGCAACATGAGTTATTAAATTAACCAAGAAAACTGGTTGCGGTACGTGGGCAATGTTTTTGTCTTAAGGAAGGCGGTTTCTTGTAGAAACATTTATGGATACATTGCAAGGGCTTTGCCAACTGCTAAAATGACTGAGCTGATGGATTTTGCAATGGCTTTGCCTACTGCTAAAATGAATGAGACGATGGATTTTGCAAGGGCTTTGCCAACTGCTAAAAATGACCGAGCCATTGGATTTTGCAATGGCTTTGTCAACTGCTAAAATGAATGAGACGATGGATTTTGCAATGGCTTTGTCAACTGCTAAAAATGACTGAGCCAATGGATTTTGCAATGGCTTTGTCAACTGCTAAAAATGACTGTAAGCCGATTGATTTTTCAATGGCCTTGCCAACTGCTAAATTGACTGAGCCATTGGATTTTGCAATGGCTTTGCCAACTACTACAAATGACTGAGCCGATGGATTTTGCAATGGTTTTGCCAACTGCTAAAATTACAGCCGATGGATTTTGCAATGGTTTTGCCTACTGCTATAAATGACTGAGCCGATGGATTTTGCAATGGCTTTGCCAACTGCTAAAAATGACTGATGGATTTGTGAAGCCTGTCGAAGGCATGGAAACTGTACCGAAATCACATCAAGTATTAAAGTCACTGGTTTAGATTTATTGTATCCTCGAACCAGAAGAGCAGACCAAGAAGAAAAGCATGTTATACATAGTTGAGAAGACTTGTATGGTGTTGTAGAGCATTTTTCGGCTAATTCTCGGACTAGGCTTTATAAATGTGTTATATTTGACTTCAAGTACTCAACGTGTAAATTGGTGACACAAAAGTTAGAGACTGTTTATAACGACATTCTTGAAGAAACAGCAACCTAACTTGGTAGATTTATATTGCATTGCGTTGTTAATATAGTTACAATGTGTTTGAATAAATAATGGACGGGCTGTAATTGGCATAAGTAAGCCAAATAAACCGGGACTAAGTATGCTAGTTCCTTTTACTAATATGTAAAAATAAGTTGTTAAACTTCTCTCCTATTAAATGAAATAAAAATTCTTAAGCGTATTAAGATATTAAATCAATTTATTTTAATGTCACAGTGAATTGTGGATACCTGTGTGTACAGAGTACAGGCCTGTCGACACTAAGCTAACGAATTTATGCTGGATCTGCAACTCATCTCGTTATTAGTTTCGTGTCGCGGCAGCTTTTTGGCAGCTGCTATCTATGTGGTCACTTGCTATCCACATCGGCAGTTGAGGCTAGATTCCATTTCGTCGCTAGCTAAGTGTTAAACTTTCGACAGGTCAGTATTGTATACATAAATTTTGAACTTTCCACAAAGTATTTATGTCAACCTGAACTATTTTCCGATCTCGTGATCCGGTTAATAAACAAACAGTAATGAAAGGCTAATATCCTCGCGACTAATAGCTTATAGACTACAGAATACATCGCATTTAAGAGCAAACATTTTAAGACGCATTATTATTTAATTTCCGTCACTGCAACAGGCACGCTATAGACAAAATACGTGCGACAAAATGCGGATACATATATAGACTACATATTTTAAGATGTATTATAAATTTCCGTTTCTGCAACAGGCATGCTATAGACAGGATATGTGCGAAAAAATGCAGACATGAATTGGAAACGCCAATAAATGGTTTTGTAGGCAATGATCTACTCCGTTTACGGCTCTGGAACGGCCGTCTAGTGTTATATTAAATTAACACTTCTAAAACAACTGGACCCGGTATCTCTGCGAGTGGATGCTTCCCCGAGGATATCACAATTCTTTCGTATTGTCAGAAATGTACTACTGTCTACATTTGCTGCTATTTAAAATCTGAACAATTCTAAAAAGCTAAGGTATACTCCCTCATGCAAAGTACCGGTATTTCCTTCCTAAATTTGGTTAAATATGTTTTGGTCCCTTGGATATTATTTTCAACCCTTTGAAAAATTTTGGTCCAAGTACTACTGATGAGGAATTGTACTCCGAAACGGTCGTCTAGTGTTTTATGATATGCAGTTTATTATATTGTATACTGCAAGACCGGTACTAAGAATGATTAGACGAGCAAGCTGCAAACAGGGACAGTGTTAAATGCCGGGGGACCATTTGTCACCAATAGAACATTATAGCAAATATTTTAAATTCTATTCCATGGAATGCTGCAATTTCAATTATTTTCAATATGGAGGTTTTCCCAATGGGGCCTCGATTATGTCGCAATATTGTGTAGCATGCCATTTTGCAATTATCATTCCAATGGATAAAACAATTTCCTATAGCACTATACCGCCAGTTCAATTATCGTTATAGACATACAGTGTAGTCTCAACAGGCTACAGTAAATGTTTAAGTAATTGCTATGACATTAATAAAATAAACCCTACATTATAACACATTTCACATACTTCATAAAGTGCCATTGTGTGTTTCTGCTGTTTGCAATTATATCGATTTGTTCAAGTTATATAACAGTTGAAATGAGGCCTAGTAAAGGGATTTTTAATGCAATACCATATCAGTGGTGCATCTAGACCAAAATTGTGAAACCAAAATGTATTCAAGGGGTTGGACCAAAATATTTTTAAACCAAATTTAGCTAAGGGAATTCTTTAATGTGCAGGGAGTATACCTTATTTTTAGATTAACTTACAGCAAATTTAGACATTAGTATATTTCTGACAACACAAAGGTATTGCCTACTGAGTTTGTGATATGCTCTGGAAAACATCCACCAGCAGACATACTGGCTCAGAGTGCGATTTTTTTTCAGGAAAATTCTGGTTATTCCAATTATTCTAATATATACGTATACTTCATATTTTAGTTAAATCTCTACATATATATGATATCTGATTCATTGATTTGTCGGTTAAACCATGCAGTATGTTTTATGCAAATAACCGTTTGAATTCGAAGTGCAGGCTCAAACATAGAAATGTAGAAATGTGTCTTTCGTCGCTTTGATACAAGACAGACAAACAATAAACAGAGACGAGGATAAAACATTGTAGATTTCCCAAGTGTAATAAGATAAAACCATAACTGATAGATCATATACATAAAAGCCCCGGATTCTAAATGGGTCTGTGTGAATTATTAATTCCATTTATACAAGCTGTCATTTCATTTCATTTCATAGTTGTTAAAAAGCAGCATGTTACTACTGCATGGACTGGCTCATTTATGTTTCATGAACATTTTTATCAACAATGTAAATGTACGTACAATGTTATCGCTACACGTTAGTTTCCCTTTGATTTAGATAAGATAATAAATAGTTTATTTAAGTGTCACATATCATAAAACATATCTATACATATACATAAACATTCCAAAACATATTATGATATCCAGCCTAAAAGACTTATGAGACACTGTATGTACAGTTAAGAAAAACAATTATCTTTAAAACATAGTTGTATCCTGTATAAAACATAAAAACATAAAAAAATCAATAAAAACCAGATCTAGATTTAGATATGCAAATGCTGCTCGTGATATGATATAAACAGCAATATTGCAATGTCTGGCGATACAATCTGTTAAAGCATACAACGAACCTTAAAATAAATTGAATGTATGATGCTTGGAACTAACAAGATTGTACGACACGGAGTAAATGTTTACTTATTCAATATACGAGGGGAGGTAAAAAAAAGTTCATAGAACAGGTTATGTATTGCTGCAACAAACCATACATATTATTATTTTTCAATACAGTCCCCATTTACCCCAATGCACTTAGCCCACCTTTCTTTCAGACTGTCTATACCTTTGAAATAGAAGTCTTCGGTTTGGCTGTGGCAGCCTTAAGTCCATCATCATCAGGAAATCTGATTCCCCGTAAATGGGATTTCAAATTTCTAAATAGGACATAATCACTGGGTGCCAAATCGGGACTGTAGGGTGGATGATTAAGTTGTTCGAACTTGCATTCACGAATTGCTGCTTGTGCAATCCTTGACTTGTGCACAGGAGCATTGTCGTGAAGAAGCAATACCCCTCGGCTCAACTTTCCCCTCCTTTTTAATTTAATAGCAGCATTCAGCTGCTTCATTAGATCAGCATAGTAAGCCCCAGTGATAGAGATTCCAGCAGGTTTATAATTGATCAACAGAACACCCTTAGAACACCAAAACACAGTGGCCATGACTTTGCCAGCTGATGGTTGGGTTTTGAATTTCTTTGGTGGGGGTGAGTCAGGGTGCTTACATTGCATGGACTCTTTTTTGTTTTTGGGTCCCAATGATGAATCCATGTTTTATCACCAGTTACTAAACGCAAATGAAAGCTCTCCGGGTTATTATAAATGCCAAGAAGCTCCCGATTTGACTGGAATCTTTGGAAGCGATCCTGCACATTATGGTTTCTGGAGACCTATCTTGCGGATACTTTTGACATCCCAAGATGGTCCTGGATAACCTTGTATACACTTCCATGTGAAATGTCACACTCCCTAGCTATGTCATCAATTCTAATTCGACGATCATTCATGATGAGGGTCTCCACAGATGTGACAATTTCCTTTGTGATGGCATCAGCTGGCCGACCTGACCGTGGGTCATCCTTCAGTGAGGTGCGCCCACGTTTAAATTCAGCTGACAATTTTGCCACTGTGGAATAGACAGGACCACTGTCACCGTACACCTCAGTCATTCGCCGGTGAATTTCCTTGGCATTTGATCCCTCTACTGTGAGGAACTTTATTACTGCCGTAAACTCAACATTTTGATGTTCCATCATTGCTTGATGATCACCAACTTTGAATGCTTTTGAGAATTACACAAATATGTTGTGACAAATAAACTTGATATGTTTAAAATGGCGGAATGTTGTGTTGTCTAAATAAGTAAAGAAAATTGTGTTACGCTTGGCTAAATACGCTGTTCTATGAACTTTCTGACTTCCCCTCATGAAACCACTACGGTAGCTTAGTGGTAGAGCGTTCGCTTCGCTGATCAAGACTTGAAAATTAGTAGCGACTGTTCTTTCGCCAAGCATTCGGCATTTAAATGAAAGCCACAGGGCTCCTCGGAAAAGACCTTGAAAATCGATAGCCCGTGTCACAGCAGGTGTGGCACGTAAAAGAACCCTCTCTGCATATTGCCCTGAACGTACTGCAAAGGTCAAAATTTCTAACACTTCACCTATAGCTGGTGACGTCTCAATATGAGTGAAATATTCTTTTCTGGAACATCAAACTACATTCAATCAATCAATCAATTATTCCATACAACATTTCATGTAATAAATACAAAATCCATGTGTGCATGCTCATTTTTATGTGTTTACTAATTTCAAGCGGCACCGGCAACTATTAGTATACAACTTTAGTGAATTGTAACATATTTCTGGTTATTACACAATCTTGATCTTTTAAAACCTTACCAAATCAAATATGTCATATCCATTTCAGAACATTTATGTAGGAATAATTCATGTTATGCATGGTATATATATCCGATCGATCAATAGTCTGATACACATATATACATAATGTGTATTGTATATATTAGCTTGAAGCCGAGTAAATCCCATCCAGTGTTATTTTGACACAACCAGCAATCAATGTTCATAAATATGGTCTTATTGTTGTTTGAATATTAATGAACCAGATTGCACCCACTGGTATAATATTTGATTGTGCTTTATATGTGTGCAATAAATCATAACTATAGCGTTACTGAATACATTAGCTGCTTCAAAGTCCACAGTTCTTTGTCGTATGTGTTTTATGATTGGTTTTGCTAAGTTTTGGCCAGCGTTGATAAATAAATCATAACTTGCTGCGAAGCGTTTTTAAAACCATTAACGGTAGCTGGTTCAAAGTCCAAACTTCTCTGTTGCCGTAGGTGTTTTATGATTGGTTGGCTAAGTTTTGACCAGCGTTGATACATAAATTAAAACTTGCCGCGATAAACAAGAGTTACTGAATACAATATAGCTTGTTAAAAGTCCAAACTTATCAATTGCCGTAGGCTTGCTAAGTTTTGACCAGCGTTGATAAATAAATCACAACTTGCTGTTAAGCGTTACTGAATACATTAGCTGGTTCAAAGTCCAAAGTTCTCAGTTGCCGTGAGTGTTTATGGATCGTTGGGAACGTTTTGACCAGCGTTGATAAATAAATTAAAACTTGCTGTGATAAACAAGCGTTACTGAATACATTAGCTGATTTAAAGTCCAAACTTCTTTGCCATGGGTGTTTTATGGGTGAATTAGTAAGTTTTGAACAGGGTTGATAAATAAAACGCAACTTTCTGCGATAAACAAGCGTTACTAAATTCATTAGCTTGTTCAAAATCCAAATTTTTCAGTTTCCGTGGGTGTTTTTAGTTGGTTTGGTATGTTTTGACCAGCATTGATAAATAAATCACAACTTGCTGCGATAAACAAGCGTTACTAAATTCATTAGCTGGTTCAAAGTCCACGTTTCTCAGTTGCCGTGGGTGTTTTATGGTCGGATTGCTAAGTTTTGGCCAGCGTTGATAAATAAATCACAACTTGCTGCAAAGCGTTACTGAATACATTAGCTGGTTCAAAGTCCAAACTTCCCAGTTGCCGTGAGTGTTTTATGGATGGATTGTTAAGTTTCGACTTCGTTGGTAAATAAAACGCAACTTTCTGCAACAAACAAACGTTACTGAATACATTAGCTGGTTCAAATTCCACATTTCTTAGTCGACGTATGTGTGTTATGGTTGACTTGGTAAATTTTGACCAGCGTTGATAAATAAATCATAAATTGCTGCGAAGCGTTTTTAAATATATTAATGGTAGCTGGTTCAAGTCCAAACCTCTTTCGAAAGAACGTTATTAATGTCAGAATTCATTACGTACGTTATGACAAAATAATATCATTTCCATTTAAATCAACCACAAAAATATGAGTTTATGCTTAATAAAAAATTACAATCCAAAAAGCAAACTGAAAACTTGAGTTAAAATACGTGAATTTCAACCTAGGGAATCGACGCCGGTTGCTATATATTACCGAGTTAGCATTTTCTCTAGTTTGAATTGCTCAATTAAAACGTTGTTTAAAATAAAAAAAACCAAACATACTAATCCATGTCCGAATCACAGTCCAGAAGCAAAGTAAAAACTTTGAAACTGACATGTGAACTTCAACCAGGGAAGTAAGGCCAGGTGCTTTGGAACGGTAAGCACTTCCTGTTTAGCTATTTACACCCGCCACGTGAGTAAAAAGAAAACGGAACTATGGGAGTCAAATATGTCCAGAGCAATCCTGGACACAGAGAGATCAAACTATCAATCCTGTGATGACGGCCATAAAACTTTATGAGGGCCCTGATAAGCTTAGACTTGCAATATCCCTGGGTCAAACTTATATCCACATAACAAAATGTGTTCCATTTACTCCTAAATGACAATGCCTATAAAACTGTTTTACTTTTTCACCTACATCTAGCTGTGTTAATTTTTATTGTTTTTCATAAAACTTCTGTCATTAAACTTGACCTAAGTACCTCCATGCCAGATGGAAATGCAACAGCTGTAGAAAACTGGATCATGGTCCTAGGTAAGTTTTATCATTATGGTGGTTCTTTTCTTTTATCTATTTATGTTATGATTTTTGCCCACGTAACCCACCCACTACACCAATTGACCTGGTCAGGGTTCAAACCACCTATGGAGCGAGCAATCTATTGACTGAGCCACCAAATTGCATGATCATTAGTGGAAGGTAAATAAATCTGTATATAATTGGTAATATCCACCATGCAATAACAAATACTACAACAAAATAAACTTAAGAGTATGTCTTCTTTTATTGCTAAAAATAACCAAAATATATAAAGACATGTAATGTTTCACAAATTAATTTTCCTTTTAGTTAATAATTTCTGTATCATGTGTAAGTTGCATTAAATCCTGTAAATGACAATACAGTGTTGTTTGATGGTACAAAGAAGTTATGTTTTAGACATTTTATTTGAAAATGATTCTAAAAATAATAACAGATTTAAAGAGAGATTCAGACAGTATTTCTGTTTTTTAAATTTTCATACTTCTACAAATATCACTTATAACATATATTTTCTAGACATGCTGTCAGATTTGAATTACAAGTTTTTCTACAGCATATTTATTGATTGCCTTGCTTAAAAAAGTATGTCTGTTATATTTCAATTTATTTCAATTTTTTTAAACAGAAGAATTAAAATTGCTGTATATTCTTTTTCACCATCAAATTCCAAATTTTTAACAGAAAAATTTAAATTGCTATTTTTTTTAACCATCAAATTCTAATTTTTTAACAGAAGAATTAAAAATCGATGTATATTCTATTTTCACATTTAAAATTTTATCACAGATAAGAATCTAACAAAAAAAATTATAATACATGAAATAACATAAAATAAAAATAAAATTTTTGTCATATAATTAAACAACGGAATATATTATAAGTACAAAGATAAAATAAAGCCTTTGGAATAATGGATAAATCTGGACGGAATTTATCTATTTATTTTCAACTTTAAAGACTAAATTGTACTAGAGACTGTAAAATCTGAATATGTTTCATTTACAAAGTACTTTTTTAAACATTTTGAACATTACACAGTCTGCATCTACTGGTGTAATATCTACCAAATGTTGAATAATTTCGTAGATTCTTCAGAAAAATTGGTCTACATAACATCCTTGAATCTTTAATACATCTACTTTTAAAAAACATGTCACTCCTAAATTTATTTCTTCATTCATGTACTACTTTTTTAAGAGTTGCTCCTAAATTTGTTTCTTCATTTATCAAATACATGTAGCTCATTTTCCGGTAATTGTCACTTTTTAAGATCACAGAGTTTGCCAAAATTTGTTTTCAAAATACATTCAGTTCATTGGTCGACAAAATAATCACTTCTGAAGCTAAGAGTATTTGGCTTTCTCATTGGCTAAAGCAAGTCTTCTTATGTTGCCTATACAACCGGCAGCTGCTTCTTGGAGATCGGCATCAGTTGAACCCACCATGTTTAGTAATGGCTGAAAGTAAACAAAAACAGCTTAATATTAGTACCATATATATACAAATTTTATATAGCATTTCCTTATAAATTAAATGGTGCTCCTTAAAACAATATTTAGAATGGTTTATAAGAAATATGACAAAAGGTTTATCAACATTACAACAGTGTACTTTTTCTACATATCTAGTCCACATAACAACTTTTATCAAAATCTTTAACATTGGACACAAACATTACAAATCTCATTATATATTTTGTGCCTCATGTAGATGACATAAAATTAGTCATTTAATTATATATAAAGCTATAACCAAATACATTCAGGGTAATTTTGGATACAGAGACATCATAATTATTAACAATATTGCAATGACGTCAATAGAACTTCTTGTGGGCTTTGATAAGCTAAGGCTTGCAAAAACCTTGCGACAACAATTTATTGATAAGCAGCTATATGCTTTGATGTATAAAATTCCCAAGTGGGAACAAACTCTACCATAGCACATTGTGAATCAAATACACCATAACCAGGAGAGTTATGTTGCCAGTTTTACATATTTTTTCAATTGTATTTTTCTGTCAAAGCTCTGGGGCCAGTTGTTTAAAGCTTGATCAGTCAAAATTGCAATTGCTATTTCTATGTTGTGAAATTAATGTAAAAATGTTGAAAGTGAATAGAATTTCCAAAAAACATATCGTTATAAAAGTATCAATTTAATTACAAGAACATGTTTGTTATTTTGATTTTTATTGACTTTTTAAATCTGTGTTAATGATTGATCGCTGGTAAACTAATCCAGCTTCGAACAACTGGGTCCTAGTATTTGAAATGCATTTAGACCAACTATATATAATGCTCAAATTATAATTACCTTGACAACACCAGATTCATGCATTGTGATACAATTCTCTGGATTTTTAGATAACTGGAACAATGCTCTCGCTGTGGATCTATGAACATTTTCATCTTGAGATTTGAGATATTTAACAAGTGGTGCCACAGCTCCCTCTCTGCCAAATGAGGTTCTGTTATTTCCCCAGTTACAACAGCGAGCAATAGCCTCAGCTAAATGTCGTCTTAACTTATCATCAGTCTGTAATGTAAAAGTCAACAGTATTTACTTGATTCACTTAATCTTCCTGAGCACCCAACCTCACTGTACTGGATTATCAAGTGTTTAGCTAAATTCGCTATATATTTATTTGAACTCAATCTACCTGCTTGTATTCCTTTCTATTTGGTCTTTTTAACTGTGTTTAGCAAACATATAAACGATTGCAATTTTCATTCAAGATAATAATTAGGTTTAAGGCATCATATTAAAATTGCCATATTTTATTTTAAAAAAAAAACCAAATAAAATACTCATGAAGTACAAAACCTTAAAGCTGGCTCTAAAAACAGTGTATAACCTCAAAATGCCTTGTCCAAAAAAAAAATAAATAAATAAATAAAATAAATAAAATAAATAAATAAAAAAAATTGGATTTATGTGCTTTCTTTATTTGGGATATTACATAAACTTAAGACCCTCTACACTCTGTCCATATGCAAAATACCAGGTACAAAAGCAGGTTTATTTCTCTTAAAAAAAATAGATAACAGAACTTTTTATCTTCAACTGTCTTCAACTGATTTATAAATTCATGGATATCACATAACAACAAGTTCATTAACCTCAACTGTCTTCAATAGCTTAGATAATAAGGCATGATAGACATTTCAAATTGACCTATGACCACGATGACTTTTAGGCTAAACCAAGATTAATTTTTGAGGAATCATTAGTGAACATTAAAATCAAACTGGTTTATTCTAAAAATTTGGAGTCAAATTAAAATTCAGTAGTCAAATTTAAATCAACATAGTCTCATGGCCTGAGCCAAAACGGAAGACCTAATATGTGATATAATAGTGGACCAACCTAGTTGGTATCATCTCTTCCTCTAAATGGAACCCATGGACATAAAACTCTTAGTGGGTGTGGGGTTGAGGATGGGGAAAATATATTACAAACAATCCTATGTAGATGTTTTATGTAAATACAGTCAACTTATATCTAATCTACATGTACCCTGAATCAGATAACAACTGATAAGTTATAGATAGGTATAGTGTGTCAAGTTTGACCTGGTCGTTTGACCTTAAATTTGAATATTTGATTCGGCTAATAGACTGTGTGATTTTGGGAAGACAGCATGTTTAATTACCATAAACACTGATACCCAGTATTACTATATATCAACAGGTAACCCCTATGTAATTTACACAGTAAAAAGGTCTGTTTAAATATTCAAAGTAAAGGTCAAATGGCCAGGTCAAACTTGACACATCTACCTGTGTTATTGTGGATGAACTATTGGTAAACAACATTGACCTGTCCGTTTGACCTTTCATTAGGAATATTCATATAGGAGGGCCAACCCAATAAATGGGTAGTCTTAAGATACACAGTGCACAGGTGTACTCTATGAGGCGAGTATATCTCATGATGTATACAAAATACACACCTGTGCTCCCCATACACGAGTGATTAATATTTAAATGAAAGGTCATGCAGACAGGTCAAAGTTGTTTACCTATAACATGTCATCAATGATGTAAATAAAATACTTCTTTAAATATAGGATGAACAGTAACAGTCAAACACTTATGATCTGTTTATCTGTATAGTCAAGTGCACATGCACTGAATAGATAGTTGAGCACATAATCATGCATCATCATGTGCTTATTAAACACTATAATTTGGGCAAAATGTCAACAACTTGTAATAAACATGTAAACATGATAAAATGATCTCCTGAATGACTCCTTATAAATGAATTTGTACCATATATACTGTCTACTATAAACGTATTTAATTTCGTGTGTATTTATTTTCGAGGTGAAATATGAAATTTAGACATATCTGTATAGTTAAATTTTGTGTTTTTAATATGAACTATAACACAATAGAAATAACATAATTTCCGCCCAGTATTAATTTTCGTGCAAATCAAACGACCTTGAAATAAGTGAAAATTATTACACTTCCAAAACAAATATGTTTACAGTAACTAAAATGGCTTTGTTGATTGGAATTGATGTTTTATGCTAATGATTTTTAGCCCTAATCAAGATTTTCTCACTTAATATATATATTATATATTGGTGTGTAAGTCAGTTCTTATATTGATGGAGGAGGAAACCAGAGTAACTGAATAAAAACCACCCACCTTTCAGCAAGTGAACTGATAAACTTTCTAACTAGAATCTGCCTGAATTCAGTCCTTAAAGTGGGTTTAAAAACTAAGTGGCCAGTTGGCCACTAATTTAAATTTTCAGGTGGCCAGTGGAAATTCCAAGTGGCCAGGCAACCTATTCTTCCAAATGAAGAAAAATTAAGGCATCTTTTAGGTATGGAGAATAATAATGCACATTTTTAAAACTGACCTGCAATCGCTTACATACATCAGTGTTATTAATAACAATAATGATGATGTAAAATGTCCATTATTTTGCCTTAAATGGCAATATTATCATGAAAATTCTGTAACACAGGAAAAAATATCTGTTCTCTGGTCACAAAAGTTCAAATTTAAACTGGACAAGCTTGCCACCATTTACAAATTTTAGGTCGCCAGACTCAATATTCCAGGTCGATTTGGCCACCATGTTAGTAGACGAAATGGAGGGCTGCTGATGGGATTTATGTCTTGAAGCAGCTAAAGGTTTATGTTTTATAGGGAATGTTTATGATCAATAGTTACATACTTGTACGTATTCTACCACAATAAACTAAGCACCTTGAACTTGTTTTTATTTTACATCTAGTTACCCTGGTATGGTGGTAATTATAAACAAGACACTTAAGGCTGAGGAAATAATTACATGTCAAGAAAACAACCAAAACTGGTAAAAATCCTTGTGAACATGAATCTCAATAGACAGTCAGATAGGTACAGTGATTGCTTATAATTAAATAATGCCCCCTATCCTCCACCCCACCACCATCTCAAACTCTCTTTGGAGAGATAGTGTGCACACAGATATGATTTTTAAGAGTTGAGTTGAGTAATGGCCTTTAACATCCCAATCAGGAATATTTCACTTAAATCAAGACATTGCCAGGTATAGGCAAAGGTGCAGAAATTTTGCCAGTGCGTTGCAATGATAGCATTGTTCAGCAGGGTTCTTTATCATGCCATGCCTACCATGACACAGGAACTTGTTTAGTTTCCATCCGAAAGAACCGTGACTTTATTTCATAATGCCTAGCACTTAGCAAAAGAACAGTCACTACCCACTTTCAAGTCTTGGGTCAGACCCAGTCAGCCCCCCCCCCCCCCCCCCCCAAACATATGGAGCGGACACTCTACCAACTGAGCTACCACAGTGGTTTTTATTTTTAAGAATGAAATTTTCACATCTTTATTACTGTCATAAATAATGTCTATATCATATCTCTTCAATGAAAACAGTTTTTTATAGGTGTATTTTCAGTCAACAGCGGACATTAATTCTGCTGTTTAAGGCAAGTATTTTATATGTTGTAAAGACATCGGATGACAATTCAATAACACAAAATGATACATGTTATACACCCAAAGCAACAGCTGTGTTATTTAAACTTTGAAAAAAATCCAAGTAATATCTTCATCATACAAGATAATATTGATCCAATATGTCCCTGAATAAAAGGAGTGTGACAGACAGACAACTCATATAATAAGTTTTATATTCTTCATTATTGTGTTACTTCATGTCGGATCAGGAGATGTAGACAAATTCTTTATCTATCTGCCAAATATGCAGAATTAAATATTTCTACAGGGATTTCACAAAATTTGACATTTAGAAGGATTCCTAAGAGTAAGTCATCCTCAGAATTCTTAGAAATGCAAACTGTGAGCTACAGAGCTATTAATAGAGTTTGACAAAGGACAACTAGTGCATATAACACCTCCAATACATTAGCCCTAAATAGACAAGATTTTTTATTTTTCTTATACATGTATATTACACCTACAACTATATGGTTTCTTAAAATCAAAGTATCAAATGAAGAAAGTTTGAACATCAACTGGTTTACATTCCTTTCCCAAATCTATTACACAGTCAAATTTTGGTCACATTAATTTCACGTAAGATCTCATTTCATGTGAATTTCATGTGATTTTCACTTTCAGGTCTTGGGTCACATCCAGTTGGGGATCAAACCCACAACCTCCCAATTATGGAGAGAGCACTATCAACTGAGCTACCACAGTGGTACTACCACAATATTGTCTGTAAAATTAGCCTGTATGAACTGAAAACTTGTCTAATACAACAGATACTTCACAGCAGACCAAGGTGTTTTGTTTAGACAGGTCAGGATGTATATCTGTAACATAATCCCCTCACTGTGTAAAGTGAAAATCTGTCTAGTATATCAGATACCTCACAGCAGACCCAGGTGTTCTGTTTAGACAGGTCAGGATGTATGTCTGTAACCACATCCCTTCATTTTGATAATTAAATATCCCACAGTCTCTTAGTCATACCCTAGACACCAATAGCTGAAAAATGCTGATGTGGCTTAAAACAGAAGTCATTCATAGTCAAACCTCCGAAACTTGCACAATTTTAATGTCAGTGTTCATTCTAAGATTTTTAAGAGAGGACCATTCCCTCCAAAACGCCATAACATCAATATGGCCCCTAAGGCCTTAACAATGAGGTCATTTGACAAAATAAGGGATCAATGACCCCCTTCTAGAATTAAGACAAATGTAGCAATATCATAAGCTACATTGTATAGTGTGTACTAGATGTACAGGTTAAGAGACGTTACTACTGTCTCACCTATGGGGTACCTTTTATGTGAAACAGTAGACCACTTGCTTTACAAACGGGAGAACCGGGTTTGATTCCTGACTTAAGGGGAAGGGACCAAATCCCTTGGGAGTACAAGATTTTAAAAATGCACCACCGGGCTACATTAAAACTTGTAGGATGCCTGTTATCTGAAATTCATTTATATTAGAATGCCACAAAAGTAACAACAACTGTTATCAGTTGGCCAACCCCATAAAATGATATATGACGGTAATGGTGATCAACTGTCATTGGCAACAGATTGTGCAAGATTTGAATTACACATCATTAATAAATAATGTACAACATATTTAAATCATGAACTGACATGAAATATACCTTACTCACAGATATAGGCAAACTCAATTGACCTGTCTGCTTGACCTTTAATTTGAATATTTATTATGAGGGAGTATATTTATATATAGAAAATGCACATTTTTATTTTGTCTACATATTGAGAAACACTCAACATAAACGCTGTTCATGTATTAAATGCAAATGATAATTCTGCCCATGTGATGGGTGGATTCTCCTATATGAATATTCCTAATGAAAGGTCAAATTTAAACAGACAGGTCAATGTTGTTTCCGTAAACAATATGTATACAGTGTTTTATCTATATAAAATAAAGGATAACCTTGAATCATATTGATATAAACTTAAATCCTATTGATAATGTTAATATGTGCTGTTACGAGTGAAATATCATTGAAACAGTGTAAAAATCACACCACGTTTTCTGTCAAATCAAATCTCTGATTACTGAAACTCAGGTTATATTAATCTGTGAAACATGGATAAAACAAGCGAATTCAGTGGATTAGGATTCCCTGCCAAAAGGTTCTCTTTTCTTTTTTCTTTTTTTTTTTTTTTTTTTTTTTTTTTTTTTTTTTGTGGGTTGCACTTATGTTCAAAGGGCAATAACTCTCAGGAAAATGAGAAAACCAACTTGGGTTAACAATATGCACATCTCCTATCAATGTTGATGCTTTGCATCAAGTTTCATGAAATAGTGCTCCATAGTTTTGAAGAATTTGCTCAGTCAAAATTTTGAATGGAAAGACGGACAAAAACTTGGATTTAATACCCCCCTTTCTTCGAAAGGCGGGGCATAATAACAATGTATGACAACACAGTGTAAAGTCCAAATCAGGCTTCTTTTTATTTGTTTGCTCGGGTAGATTTGGTGGCCAATTGGGTATTTTCTTAATACATGAGTGACATTATTTTCAGTTACCATGGTTACAGGTGATTTTCTTAATATATGGGTGACATTATTTTCAGTTACCATGGTGACAGGGTGGTTTTAATTGTCTCGTCTGAAATGTGCTAGACAAGAAATTGACATGTAATGTTCATGTTAAACAAAAGGAAATAGAGAGTGAAAAACAACAAAGGTCAAATATATCAAACCATCCACATCATAGTTTAATGTCCAACAAATTGAACAATCCTAACTGCTGAATTCCTTCCTGTTTTGAATCCCACATGTAGAGAAAAACCTACACAAGTTTTCAGAGAGGTAGTAGCTAGGACACCTATGGAGATATCAGCACTTCCAAATATAAAGATGATTTCCCCAGAATTTTAATTTTTGGGTATACAGGGGTTCAAAATTTATAAAGTTAGGTCTGAGACCTTTTGCCTTTGTTTTTAGTAGGCCCAACAATAAATGCTGAAAGTAAAAATCTTTAAGAAATTTATGTTATCAGAGAATAATCTGGTAATAGGGTCCTTGTAATTAAAAATGACAGGTCCATCAAACTTTTTCAGTTTTAATATCAAGGGTCCCAATATAAAGTCAGAAGGTCCTGGACCTTGGACTCAGGGAATTTTGATTTTTGGGTTTATACATATGTTAATTGTAAAGAAGCAACTTTCAGACGAGACATGGGAATCTGATACCTCTGGTTAATAATAGGACATGTTATATGGTCACATTCTTCAATCAAGTGACATGAAAATATGCAGTGGAGTTTACCTTCTTTTTACTGACTACACCTTTTTTGTAAGCAAACTGAAATTTGCACAAAGACAAATCAATTAAACATTATATTTCTCTACTACATTTTATACTGTTCTCTAATGTGTGGTGTACAGTAGATTACTTCGAATTCACATTTTGCGTAACCACTCCCAAGAGTCATTTCGCAAATATGTAAATACGGGACCACAATCCAAAATATTAAAATTTGTGATCAATAAGGCAATTATCTCCCTTTCCTAAGACATTTTGTCATATTATATACAACTTCCACCATCATGGTTGATGATTGTCAGAATGTTTTGCAATCTGTTTTTACTTTTCACAATTCTGGTAATATTCACATTATATTTGAATTTGTGGCCCCGAGTCCTCGCAAAATTATGCATTAATAAATCTATCCCAATAAAAAAGATATCTACAGTACCCATTTTTACTGTTCAGATCATTGTAAGTCTTAGAGACTCATTTAACATGTGTCCATTTTTCAGTTTTAGTAAAACCTCTTTATTGGAGGTAAAATGTACTCAAATTGAACAATTTTAGAACAGCATATTTCCTTTTCATAGTTTCCACCTTTTTAATAGATTTTACTAATTTTTTTTCCCCATTTTAAAAGTTGCATATATACATTGTATTTATGCCATGGTGTTGTGATGATAGTATTATCTTGCAGCAACTTAAAGCTCAAAACTGCCCAATTGACACAAAATATTCTGAAATTTACCACCTTTGAAACAAAAAAAATTATGGAAAAATTACATTAAATCTTCTATTATGCGGACCTTAGTTTATGTTTAAGCAATACAGCAAAATAATTTTGAAATTTAATTGCCTTTAAATAAAAAAAAAAAATATGGAATAAAAATTACAAAAATGTTCTATAATGTCTATAGTTGTAAGCTCTAAAATGACAGTAATGGAAGCAAAATGATCAATACAATTTAATCATTAATAGTCCTAACATTATTTTAGTTTCAGTTTTTATCTCATACATCAGACAGATAATGGGAGAAAAAACAAATAAATAAAACACTCTATCAACTTGCGATGTATAGATATACTAAATATATCATATATTATCTTTTTACTATCAATTTTTTTGTGATGTTTAGATATACTAAATATATCAATATCTTTTACTATCAATTTTTCTGTGATGTATAGATATACAGAATATGTCATAATTATCTCTTACTATCAATTTTTCTGATTAAAACATAATTAATTTGAAATTAATGAACATTGTGTTTTAAGATAAAAATTATAATAATTACAAAGTACAGCTATATCATATCATTTGTATCATAAACAGGAACGAGGAAGTCGTTGTGAATTAATATACTGTAATAATATCTATAAATATAATTAGTGTTAGATTATAACAACCCATTATGAGTATCCATGTAGAACACCGAAATCTCATCCTAGGGGTTGAATATTTCAGTCCGAGACAAAACTTACTGAGCTACTGAATGAAATATTCAACCTAGAAAATCAGATTTCCCTATCTAGTCAGAGATGAAACTATCTGAGCTGCTGAATGAAAATATTCAACCCCGAGGGTCAGATTTCCATATCCTTAACATAGATGAACTTATTAAAGATTTTCTCCTATCTGAATTCCATAGTTTGACTCATGATTTTCATAAGAACTTGTGCCATGTTTTCCAAATCTTCTATGTCAAAATAAACATGACAATTGCAAAATCATGAAAATACTATACCTAGATTTTGTTTATACAAAAAGTAAAATTTTATTCATTGTAAAATCTTAGCATCAACATTTGAAAAGCATTGAAATTTTCAAAATTCTGTGGTTGTTAATGGAAAATGGAGTGCCGTAGGTCAAGTTACTTGTTGTTATTTTTGAATGAATATAAAGCCCCTTTCATTTTGTTAAAAAAAATGGGATTTTTTTTTTTTTTCAATTTTATAACTGTCTAAGGGAGACAACTCTTAAACTTACACTGTTGGTTAATTTTGCTAACATTGGTACCACACCATGATCTGTAATGACAGCTAAGTTCTCTTCATCTTTGGCTATGTTAGCTATGGCAGCACAAACACTGGCTAAAACTTCCTGATCTTCTGATTTTAACAAACTGACAATCAGCTCCAAACCACCCACAAACGATCTCACCATTTCACCGGCATCCTGAGGGAGAGAAAAAAAATTTAAATTTTTAGATTTGGAGATTAAACTCACGTCTTCTTTTTCATTACTAGTAATACAAATATAACTAAATTTAACTAAAATCAAAGATATGCAAGTACTGTAAATAGCAAATGTTTTAAAATTCTAGTTTGACATCTGACCACAATTATAATGACTGAAACAAAAAAGTACAAATTTGTGGAATAGCTAAGTTACATGGAAAAGATCTTATAACCTGAACAAGGAATATCTGTATCGAATGAAAACTATCCTGCTGACATAAAAGCCCCCCGCCCCCCCCCCCCCCCACCCCAGTTCCAGATGGCTTTATAATAAATGCATGTGAATACCAGTATGCCTCTTATTAGCCTTAAACAGGAGTAAATAGTAGCTTGCAAATAGCTATGACTTGTGGTTTTTATATGAAAAGTATCTGAATACAGAAAAATATGTTTCACATAAAACTTTTGAAACCCCAAAAAATTCTTTACTTAAATTGCGACAAGTGTAAAATCTTTAAATTCTATTAACTTTTGAGATATACAAACAGGAATCTAAAGTGTTTGAAGATTACTTTAATATTACCTTTTGAGATATACACAAGGATCTGAAGTGTTTGAAGATTACTTTACATATAAATATCTGCATTTTTATATTTTTTGGAAAAATTTTGAAAGTATAATTATGATGGTCAAATTTTTGTTAGAATGAATTACAAGAAAATCTTCACTAAATGAATGTTAAACCTAAGGGTGAGAGATGATTTTGCACCTGAAACATAAAAAACTGGCTGAATATAATGTTCAAGAAAAACAACTACCAGTAAAACATTTTCTCCATAGATTTCCAGGTGTGCTTACACACCCTACAGCAGGGAGAACAGGTCCCGGGTTCACAATCTTTCCTTAACTAAGATTTTTCTTAATTTAAATTTACTAATTTTTGGCAATCTCTTTTGGTGCTATGAGGGAGCATTTTTGTCAGAACTAAATGCAAATTTTATCAGGTAGAAATGATCTTCAAAATGGCACCTTAAATCATAGAATACCCTAACAATAAAGTTACAGATATTTCAATTTTGCCAGATTTAAGTTGAGGAAAATCTTAGATGAGGAATGATTGTGAAACTGGGGCCCTGACAACTTTAGGCAGAATTACTGTTGTCAAAAGCATTCTGGTATCAAAGATTACTCATCTTTTTATTAGTCTCCCCAATCCAAGTAATAATATATTAAATGAGTTAGAAACACTGTTTTTCAACTATATCTGGGATTCGAAAACTGACAGAATATCTCGAAAATCAATTATTCAAGATTATCATAATGGAGGTTTAAGAATGATACATGTCAAATCATTCATTAAGAGTCTGAAATTAACTTGGATAAGAAGGTTGTTGTTATCTGATTCTGGTTGGAATAAATTACTTTTTGACATTATGCCTGACATTTTTAAACATTTTACTAAGTTTGGCTCTTCTTTTATGAAGAAGATGATATCTGAAACCAGTAATCCTTTTTGGAAAGACGTTTTTACATCTTTAATTGAGTATATGAATGTTCAGCAAGATGAGTTTATATTGTCACCTTTATGGTATAATGATTTAATTAAGATTGGGAAAAAGTGTGTATTTTTTTAAACAATGGTTCATTAAAGGAGTTAGATTAGTTGGTGATTTATTAGATGTAAATGGTAACATTTTAGATTATAATGATTTTTGTAATAAGTTTAGTTTTTATCCTCCTTTCACACAATATTTTGGTATATGTAAAGCGTTAAAAGAAAATTGTACAAATTTTAATTTTTTCATTTTTAAAAGCAATCTACCATACTGTCACCAATTCATACTTTCCCTTGTAAAACTGAAAAAAGGAACTAGAAATATTTACGATATTTTTGTTAAAACATTGTATAGTAAACCAGTTAGTGAGTTTAAATGGCAACAGAAAATAGAGGGTATTTCTGATGATTTTTGGAAAAGATGTAACATACTAATATTTAAATGCACAAAAGATGTAAAACTCCGATGGTTTCAGTTTCGTATAGTACATAGATTACTAAGTACGAATCAGTTTTTGAAAAAAATACATGTTGTTGAAAGTGATTTGTGTAGTTTTTGTCATGAAACACCAGAAACTTTAATTCATATTTTTAAAGAATGTAGGTTTGTCACATCTTTTTGGGAAAATTTTCAGTTGTGGATAAATGATACATTGCATTTAAATCTAAAACTTACTGTGACAGAAATTATATTTGGATATTTTTCCCAAAATAATGACATACTAAATTTATGTATTATTCTTGCTAAATTTCATATATATAAACAAAAATTAAAAACAGTATTCCCTGCTTTGAAGGCATGAAAAAAGAAATGTTTTATTATAAAAAAATTGAGGAATATTTATATAAAATAAAATTTCAGTATGGTAAATTTCTGAAGAAATGGGGTCTGTTACATGAAATGGAAATGTAACTTAAAAAATAAAAAAGACTTTTTTATTTTCTCTTAGTTTACAATTTGAACAATGTCCTTAACTATATTATTGAAATATGTTTTTGTATGAGTGTGTGAATATAAGTTTGTTTTTATGTAAAACTGTTAATTATATGTCTTTATATTATATATACGTGTAAAACAGTGAAAAAGAATAAAAAAAAAAAAAAAAGAAACTGGGGCCCTGTACTCTTTTAGTACAATAAAATGTGTTGTAATATGATAATGTGATATATAGAACTAAAGTACAGATTTATTTTCACAATATGTTTGACTGGAGGTGTGGTAGGTAATTCCTGCTAAGACCTAAACTGACTCCAAGTTGCACTCTTAGTAGTGTACATAACTATCACAGCAGTTGACATATGCAATGTTTACCATAAAACCTGTATATACAGTACAGACCTGTTGAAAGTTTAACACTGAGCTAACGAAAAGGAGTCGGCAAGTGCCAGAGATATGGATAACTGATGACCTAAAATTTGCCAAAGTATAGAAAACAGCTACTGAAAAACTGTCCAGATATACTAGTAGCTAACGAGGAGAAGCTGAAATAATCTGTTGATTCGGCACTAAGGCATAACTGGTAGCTTAGTGTTAAACTTTTGACAGGCCTGTAGTGTATAATGCCTGTAGTACATTTTCATTAACAACACTAAATGATATTAGGACAGAATGACATTATTATGTGAATGGTCTAAACAAATGGTACATTTACCATGAACTTTTATGGCACATAATGAAATGTAAAATATTTATACTTGATGAATTAAAAAAAATTCTAGGTAAAAACACGACAGATGTCAGATAGTTACAGGCCCAAGTGCTGCAAGAATAAAAAAAATTATATACTAGCTACTGTGTGTAAAGGCTATTTTGAATGTGCATATATGGCGATTTAATGTTTAATTTTATTTTTTTGTTACGATTTTAATTATTTTTCAACCCAGAAAAGGGAGACCAAAGTCAAAAAATATGTTTTTTCAGGTGAAAGGTAAATTATCCAACATTTATTTGTAATTTGGGGCCCAAATGCCTTGAAATGGTTAGCTGAAATATATATTTTCCATCACAAATGTGATTTTTTTTTTCAATATAGAGACGAGGCTAACCAAAACATGCAGCATTGACAAAAATACTTTTTAGTTAGGTCTCTAAACAATGAATAAATATGCAATGTTAATTTTTCTGAGCAATTCATAATTTATCATATTCCATGTTCAAAATAGCTTTTATGCACAGTAGTAGACCTGTATATATATGGTTATAGGAATTGGAGAAAGTGGCAAGAAAAACAATGTGGAATATTTCAACTTAAACTAATTTACAAATTTCTTACATTATTAAAATATATATTTAAAAACAAAATGATGTTACTTTTTTTTAAAGTAGACTTCATATTAAATACCACATTAATATTATCTATGATGAATTTGTTGCCTTGTAAACACTAATTAATTAAAACACATTGGCAAATTGAAATATTAACCAGAAAAAGCTAGAATACTGTATAAAAAAAACATTAGCAGTAGGAAACTTTCGTAATTTTTATCTTCTAAATTTATTGTCGGTACCAAATTTTTTTGGTTCCAACCATAATGAAAGTTAACCAATTTAAATAAGAAATTTTCGCTGAGAAGATATATTCTTAGAACAAAGAGTCGTGGTGAAAATCGCAAATATTTTTTCTACGCGATTATTTGTTTCTATAAATTACATTGACAATTAAGAGGAAACTGAAAATCCTGAAAATTAGAGAAATCCATAAAACTATAATCTGCAATATGGTATGTCCACCATTATCAGGTATCTTAAAAATATGTATGACATTGTGAAACAGTCTGATGTGTATATTATAGAGCCAGATTTCACTAAACTTCCAGTTTAAAACTGGGACGGGGAAGTCATCAAGTGTTTTCCTACATTTTCAAATCTGCTTTTCTCCTTTTTGTGTGGGGAAGTTTAAAAATTTTGAAAATGAAAATCACATTTTTATATAACTATTTTAGAAAAGAAGAATTTTACACAAAATATGACACATACATCATATGCAAATACTTATTGCATTCAACAACAGATATGTGGTACCATAATTCAACAAAAACTCAAGTGTTTACTGGGTTTCACAAAGATTTCAAGGTCATGAACATTACTTGTGACATTTCAAGGTCATGAACATTACTTGTGATATTTCAAGGTCATGAACATCTTTTGTGACATTTCAAGGTCACGAACATCATTTGTGATATTTCAAGGTCACGAACATTAATTACAATATTTTAAGTTCATGAACATTACTAATTGTGACATTTGGTCAGTGAATAAGAAAATCACATTTTCATGGCATATTACATTCATAACAGGAACCACAGATCATGACAACATTTATATTTTGTTGAAGTCAACTATCTGACTAGTAATATTCCAGATATTAATTGCTCACCATTTCTGGTTGTTCATCCTGAGAAAAAAATTACATGTTTATATGAAACAAAAGTTAAAAAAAAATCTACACCTACCCTACAATCTACATGATAAAAACTACTCTATCATCTACTGTAAACATATTAAATTTCGAGGTATAAAAAAAGAAAGTTATAAAACATTTAGACAAAAACGCATATTTAAATTTTTGAGTTTTTTAAAATATGCACTATAACACATAATTATTATATTTTTCGCTTGGTATTAATTATCTTGCAAAACAAAGGACCAAGACATTAGCAAAAATAGTACACTGTGAAAATAATTTTCTTACGTTAATTTACAGTATGTCAAAATTGATAATGACCCAATAGAATTTCAGGCCAATTATTTTTCTCAAGAAATTATATTTCCTTCAATGTGTGCTCTTTTATTTTCATGTTTTAATTAAGACAAAAACAACTAAAATTTTAATATTCATGGTACCTTAACTCTGGTAAGTTTATGCAAAAAATAAAATGAACTTGCAGATTTGTTTTAATTAGTACTCACAAAATATCACTATTTATTAACTATTATAAAGGCTTAATTACACAATGATAAATGACTGATTAACGTATTGCATATGAATCAATGTAAAAATGAAAAAAAAAAAAAAATAAATAATGAAGAAAAATACAATCTGTAAATAACAGTATGACTGTGTGATACAATAATATCAAGGTCATATAGTATATTACAGTGCATCAAGTTTGACCTGGCTGTTTGACCTTTAATTTGAATATTAGATTGGACTAATAGAATGTGTTAATTAGGTAAGACAGCATGATTCATTACCATAAACACCCGGTACCCAGTATTACTATCATCTTTGTTCATAAATCAACTTTATATAGCTCTAAATTACACAACAGATATGTCTGTAAAAAAATTCAAATAAAAGGTCAAACAGCCAAGTCAAACTTGACCCACTATATTTTATGGTAACAATGTGTTTGTGATCACTGACAATAGGTTCACTGAACAATAATGGAAATCGTGGTGATGCCAGAATACTGTTTGTGGTGTTATGTGAAGGTTTGGATTCAATGTGTCCTGGCGCCTCATACATGTGCAACAGTTCGTTTTAACATCAATATTTGTTTGGGATGGAGTAAGACTGTTTAACTCAACATTCACTTATATTGAGGGGATCAATTCTGTGATGATGGAAAAAACAAGTGTCTAGAGACCTTGGGATGGAGTGACAGTGTTTAACTCAACATTCACTTATATTGAGGGGATCAATTCTGTGATGATGGAAGAAACCGGTGTCCAGAGACTTTCGATAAGCAAACTGACCCACCTTTCTCATACTAGGACCAGAGTGAGATTCCGACCCAGACAATGTGAAGGGTTGTGAGTTGTAAGCCAGTGTTTTAGAACACTTGCTACATAAGGCCACTGGTATTTGTATGACCATAAGTGTGTGGCTCAGGGTTCCCACAGACTTTTTGGTGTAAAAATGCATGATTTTTTCAGTTTCCTGAGAATTATCAGAGAATTCCCGGGTATTTCCTGTTTTACCAGTTTGTTGGGAACCCTGATAACTGAGTTTCAATTACAACATAATATCTGATAGCTGTGATTGTCTAAGCTGATATCTAGGCCAAAATGGCTAGCTCACCATATCTTCATCACCCTGATATAATGTAATAAGATAGAAAAATTATGAGATAAATAAATTAGAAAAATTATGTATGGTATTCCTGTTGCTTGTGTCTCATGAGTTTCATTTCAACCCCATGCACTGTCGGCAAAAATCTTTACTGTTAAACCAGAAAGAGCAGAATGACAGAGAAATTATGAGATAAATAAATTAGGAATATTATATATACATGTATATATATATATATATATCCCTGTCAATTATGCCTTGTAATTTTTATATCAACCCCATGCACTGTCGGCAAAAATCTTCACTGCTAAACCAGAAAGACCAGAATGACAGAGAAATTATGATATAAATAAATTAGAATATATATATATATATATCCCTGTTAATTATGCCTTGTAATTTTAATTTCAACCCCTGTATGCACTGTCGACAAAAATCTTTACTGCTAAACTAGAAAAGTTAATAAAGCCTGCAAATGAACAAAATTAATGATTTTCTGATAAGTTACCAACCTCTGGATGACAGCAAATAAAATACCAATCAATTCATTACATCAGATTGCCTTTCAGGCAGGTTTGAACAATATGTGCCTTGATTATAATCAGCACATCATACTAACTAGTCTGAAGATCGATCAGCTGAAAGCCATTGAAGGTAGTCTGTCTAGAGGACTGGTCTATAAAGTTACCAACCGTGGCTTTATTGTTTTAACCATAGATTTCTATATCAATGAGGTATATATTATGTCCATAAAAGTGACCTTGAAAACCTTTGAAAACCCACTTTCAGATTATCTTTATCCTACCTCTGAATATAAATCACAACCTTGTTTCATTTTTTATTAGATACATATTTACTTTATTTTAAATAACAACTTCATTGCACAATTGCACACAGGCCTTTCAATTATTGTTGAAATGAGACTTTCAAAAGTTAGAATGTGGCCTGCCAAAAGACAAAAGGTCCTGGACCTTCAATTACAAAACATAATTTTGAACCCCTGTGATATCTCACAATTGCATTACGTTGAATACCCTCCAAGGTAATTTGATGATGTCATTACATGTATTTAGTGCCAAAAGGGCTTTTGGGGTTTTTTATCTTTTACATCTTAGATCAAGATTCCCCAGGTCCCAGGTCTGGGACCTACTGATTTTACATTTGGGTCCTTGATATTTAAACTGTGAAAGTCTAATGGATCTGCACTTTTTTTTTACCAAGATAATACCGGTACTCTTTTTTCTATATGATAACATAACTGCTTATGAATCTTTCAATGACAATGTTTGACTTTTAAATCTTTTCATAGGACTTGCCAAATTTAAAGGCAAATGGTCCTGGACCTTCCATTATAAAACATAATTTTGAACCCCTGTGATATCTCAAATGGCATTATGTTAATACCCTCCAAGGTAATTTGATGATGTCATTATTAAGTGCCAACAGGGTTTTTTGTTTTTTATCTTTTACATCTTGGATCAAGATTGTTTTTACTACCCAGTAATTGTAATTTCAAACATTTGTTAATTTAATATAATTTATTGATTTTTTAAAATAGAGTGTTGTCTTAATGAATAGAAAAATAAATTTTTAAAAACCCCGAGATTGTTAAATTATGTCAAATTAAAAAACCAATAAAAGGTTATGAAGAGCAATGAATATGGTTGAAATCAATGTGTTAATTGGCTATAGAATGACGTACATGTTTGTAAAAATTCAATAATATTTTAACTTAAATAATTTTAAATCTCTAATTAATCAATGTACATATATTTATGTAATCAACATGGTATACCTAAATCTAACTAAACAGCTGTGTATATGTCAGTATTATTATTAATATTATGTGTAGTCCACATACAGCTTTCAATTATGAACTGAAAATAGTTATTCAACAGCTGTTGGATGCAGAATCACTGAAAAATGCAAAATCAGCAGTGAACTATTGATCAAGTTCATTGCAGTAAGGGAGATAATTCATTCAAGTAGTTATCCTGTGTGAACACATTGGAGTAAGGGAGATAATTCTTTGAAAAATAGTGTTTTATTGGGACTTCAGATATATGATTTTTAACCCAATAGTTAAGGTTAGTGACTTTTAACTTAAGTCTTGATACCTAGTTGTTAAAATATTGACAGGACAAAAAAAAAAAAAAAAAAAAGAAAGAAAGATTAAAAAACTCCCCACACATTTATTCACCCACTCATTAACCCTCACTTACTCACTCATTATAAAAACCCTCACTTACTCTTCCCCAAAAACACCATCATTTATTCAACCATAAAGCCATGATATGCTAAATATAAAACTCTCCCTCTGCCCCTCACTCAAAATAAAACACATACAATGTACTATAAATAACAGCAACCTGTTTTCAATACAACACCAGAAATTTTACATATTGTTGATGCATTGTCTTTAAACCCCTCTCCTTTATACCACACACTTTGCTAAATGTCAAGTGAAATGTGCTTCATGTATGTAAATGCATATATACATTTTGCGAAACCCTCTGTGAAATATATTTGTTGCATTGTGCTTGAAACAAGCGCATATAATAGATACATTTCCAAATTATGAATATTGTAAAAAGAAATAATATTCAGTTTCATTTTATTGATGTAGGCTATTTTTGCATGCATGTTTAAACTCTTTAATAAGGCATGAAGAATTATTTACAGTTCAGAAAAAAGTTACATTTATACCAGGGGTCCATTAAGCTAATAATATAAGTACCTGTTTATACAATATTTATGTCACAGAACAAATAAAAAAAAAAAAAATAATAATAATAAAAATTCCCTAAATATTCTTGTATTTGAAAAGTTGCTTGATGTAGTAATGTACAGAAAATGCATTTTTGTTAAAAACGAAATAGAACTCCCATATAATGAAAAGTGTCATTGTGTTATTATATATGAATTTTTTACTTTAAATAAAATTAAGAAAGTTGACTGACCATCATAATAACAATGATTGTTGTAATAACATATGATTGCTACAGCTTTGATTTTTAATGTGAATTACCATAAAAAGTAAAAATCATTTTGATGTGAGAACTGTTATTAAAATGACAGCATAACAGGTTGATCCAGGTTTAATATGATGATCAAAGCTCTCATGAACTCCGGTCTGCATTTTGAGTAGGCAAAAGTATTTAATTAAAATAGGATTTTATATTCTCTCTTTCATCTATTTCTTTCTGGTTACTTATGCATTGTATACCAGTAGAAGTCAGAAACAATAAATCCATTGAGGAATTTAATATACAGCAAAACCTTCTAATAACACCCCTCAATACTTATGCCACCTCATTTATCGCCACAGTATTTTGAGGTACAAGCATCCATTTCTGCTACAGCGTCCTTCAATCTGTTCGCAAAATCCCTTTCTATCACCAAAATTTAACTTAAGAAATGGTGATGATGAATCAAGGTTTTACTGTACGTATCAGATATTATGATGATATGTTCGGTTGATACCAGAATAATTACAACCCATGATACTAAAACATAAAAATTATTATACCAGGATTGCGGAACTTAATATACAGATATTATGATGGTACAAAAGTTGGTAGCAGAAAAATTACATCTCATGACACTAAAATAAAAAGATATATTATACCAGCGAATAGCTAAATAGCTAAATACATGCATAATTTACCAAAGATAATGAAAATGATGAAAATAAAATTAAGATACAGTAAACCTTTGCATCTAAAAGCAAAAGAATGACAGCTAGAAAAATGAATTTACAAGAAAAAAAATGTGAAATGAAATGAAATGAAATTGATCTTTCCAGTCTAAAAATAAAATTTATGACCTAAACATATGTTTGAGTTTTATTCTAAATAAATATTACTTTTCTACTATAGAAGGTTTTATAGAAGGTTAGAATACAAACACCAGATAAGAACAGATCATCAATAGTCAGGGTCTATATAATGTTTTAAGTGTAAAAATATGCGGGCTTTTTATTGGGTCAGGGAACAGATCATCAAAAGTCATGACAGTCTAATATAATGTTTTAATTGTAAAAATGTGTGGATTTTTTATGGGGTCAAGGACTATTATAAAATACAATTCCTGAAAACAGAAAGGAAATAAACAAAAATATTGAAATTTCATTACAAAGTAAATAAATAAAATATTGAGGAATTTCATTACAAATGCAATAAATAATATATTGAAATTTCATTGCAAAGGCAATTTTATGAAATATTGAAATTTCATTGTGAATATTATAAATATTTTAATACATATGTTTATAGCTTTATTTGAAATATTTGCCTCAAAAGTATATTAACATTTATGTATTAAAACTTATGTTTCAAAATTTGTTCATAAAAGCAGAGATGAAAGAAAATAATAGGCATGCAACAAGCCAATCAGCTAGACTGTAGTAAGCCTCAGTTTTATATAGAGCGGATTAATCAATTAATTATAACGTTTCTAATGTAATGGAGGGTCTGGTTCTATTAATAAATACAGGAAAATATAAAATATATACTGTAAATGTATTAATTTTTGCGGTGTACTAATTTTCGCTAAAATTAATACTGAGTGAAAATTAATACCGAGTGAAAATTATATTACCCTCTTTGTGTTATATAACCACTGCGGTAGCTCAGTTGGTAGAGTGCTCGCTCCGTAAGTGGGAGGTCGTGGGTTCGAACCCCGACCGGGTCTGACCCAAGACTTGAAAGTGGGTAGTGACTGTTCTTTCGCAAAGCACTCGGCATTACGAAATAAAAAGGTTCTTTCGGATGGGAACTTAAAATAAACGAGGTCCCGTGTCATGGTTGGCTTGGCACGCTAAAGAACCCTGCTGTATATTGCCATTAGCGCAACGCACAGGCAAAATTTCTGCACCTTCACCTATAGCTGGCGACGTCTCGATATAAGTGAAATATTCTTGACTGGATGTTAAACACCATTACTCACTCACTCACTCACTGTGTTATAGTGCATATTTCACAAAGGCGAATATAAAACTACGCAGATATGTCTAAATTAAATATACCGCGAAAATTAATACAGGCGAAATTAAGTACATTTACAGTACAAAGAGAGATTTATAAACAAATGAAGTCTATTATAAAGAGGTTTTACTGTACATAAGCTCAGTTCTGATCGGGGATGGACTGGTCTGTTCTATCAGTGTTTGTAGTCTACAGTAGAGTATAGCAACTATAATGCTATTTTATAAATAACCTAAAATTCTAGCAATTTAAATTTTATATATAAATATATTAATTGAATCTTAATAATACTAACCAAACCTGGAACTGCCTGCAAATTATTGTAATACAATAAGATCATTATTTTAATATTCGTAGAATAGATTTGAAATTTTCAACTTCATACTTTTAAGGAACTTTCTGTCGGTTGCAAAATTTAATGAATCGCCACAAAGCACCTTGCATAAAAACAAGAGCTGTTGGAGGCATATCTAGCCAAACTAAAATCTTAAACACCAGGCTTTGGTGTAGATGCTGATTTTGAAGCTCACACATAATGCATGGCACTTTTTTTGCACTCCAGACCCAACACCCCCCCTCCCACACACACACACATTGGGGTGTGCATCTTTCATATAAAATAAGATAAAAACTGATGAATTTGTACAACATAATGCTTTAAAACACCCTAATCAGCATCAAGGCAAAACAACAAATATTGATGAATGTTTGTTAATGAAATATTTTGCAAGTAACACTAAAATCAATCAGTGATATGAAAAATTTGAACATGTGCCTCTGTGCAAGACCCTTTTGCATGGTTAATGATCCACCAATCATGCCGAGAGACACATATGGATAGACAGAGTAACAAACTGAATGACATATCCCTTGTACCAACTAACAAGACAAATCACAAAAAAAAGAAAACAAACAAATTATGTAGAGATAAAAAGCTTAGCAGTTATAGTTCAAGAGCAGATAAACAAAAAAAAAGATGGCTTCAATAATTCTTGGACTGTTTGTCACCTGTTCAAGCTCATTGATGAAGACAAAAAACAAACACCTCAAACCAATCAAGAAAACAATCAAAACAAAAAACAAGAATAAGAATGTTATTTTTATAGATACATACCTTAGCATTTTCTATACAAGGACAGATGGCCCATGCAGCACTAGCTTGGACACTGGGGTTCTGGTTCTTTAGTAGTGACCACAGTAATCTAACTCCATCTAATTTATCTATGATCCTGAAACAAATACAGAACATTATGTTTTACACTTAAAAAAATATATAATATTGTGTCTTTTTAGATAAAGATTGTAGAGTATATATGGAAACACATTACCAGTATGCCACATGGTACTGTGGCACTGTCAACTTTATGGGTTGGGTGAATTTGTGGCAGAGTCATCATTATGAGTGATGTCATTACTCATGTATGTGTGTCACTGTCATTAGTATAGGTGATGTCATAATTTGTTTGTGTATTATTGTCATCAACTTTGGTGATGACACAATTAGTGTTTGTGTGTTCCACAGTCAACAATGTGGATGATGTCACAATTAATGTGTGAGTGTTACTGTCATCAATTTTGGTGATGTCACAATTAGTGTTTGTGTTACTGTCATCAATTTTGGTGATGTCACAATTAGTGTTTGTGTTACTGTCATCAATTTTGGTGATGTCACAATTAGTGTTTGTGTTACTGTCATCAATTTTAGTGATGTCACAATTAGTGTTTGTGTTATTGTCATCAATTTTAGTGATGTCACAATTAGTGTTTGTGTTATTGTCATCAATTTTGGTGATGTCACAATTAGTGTTTGTGTTATTGTCATAAATTTTGGTGATGTCACAATTAGTGTTTGTGTTACTGTCATCAATTTTGGTGATGTCACAATTAGTGTTTGTGTTACTGTCAACAATATTCATGAATGATATCACAATTTGTTCATGTGTTTAACAGTCAACAATATGGACGATGTCACATTTTGTGTATGTGAGTCATAGTCAACAATATGATGATGTCACAGTCAACCAATGGATGCCAAAATGTGAAAAAATGAGGTTTACAAATGTATTATTCAATACCCTTTAAAATTTGGATGAAATAAATAGCAAAACGCAAATATAATAACATTGTACTTAATGCTTGCCCAAATCATGTGTTAAATTTACATGTACCTGAAAATGCACAGAAAGTTTTGACATAATGGCCTATATGATGATGAAACTTGACAAGGATGATGCAATAAAATATACATACGCCATATTGTCTGGTTCCTCAGCACACTGTCCTACAGCTTTAGTAACATTGACCAACAAGGCCTGATTTGTACCGGTCAGTAGATTGACCAGTGGTGGTATACCTCCAGTTTTCCTGATTTGTAATCTGTTGGGTGGATCTTTGGCTAATTCACCCAGAGCACCAACTACATTGACCAATACCTGTGATAACAAAGGTAAATATAAAGAATTATACAGTGTGTCAAGTTTGACCTGGTCTTTTAACCTTTAATATGAACATTAGATTGGGCCAATATATGGTGTGTGATATAGGTTCATTATTATAAACAACTGACACCCAGAAATTCTGTCATCTATCTTTATATATAAACTGTATATACGAGTCCCCTAAATTGTACAATGGATATGTCTGTTTGAATATTCAAATTAAAGGTCAGCAGACAGCCAGGTCAAACTTGACGCACTATACAAACATACTCTAAGTCATTTAATTGTTTATTTACATGGAGACATCACTAGCTACAGCTGATCAAAGTTGCTGAAATTTGTACCTGTATGATGTATTACTGGCAAAGAACAACAATGGTTCTTTTTTACCCACCTTAGGTTTGTGACATGGGATATCACATTTAAGAATTACTCCAAAGTAATCAATGTATTTCAGACAGAAATTTTCTTTTTGCACAGTAAATATCTACATTTGACAAATCAGAGATTCCCCAATGACGTCACAATGTGAAATCTGACTAAAAATGCACATGCACTTTATTGTCAATGTTGTATCACCACAGTGTGGTGATACAAATCTCTGTACCATATGTGTTCGATAAAACTTGTGTTTTGACAAATCAGATAGAAAACTGGTCTAATGTTAGAAAAATATTAAGTGTTTATGACAGAAATAACTACTTGAGTAAAAGTTGATAACATAAGTAATCTAATAAAGATAGCTTACCTCCTCAGGTTGATCATTGAGCAGTGTTACTAGTAAGTCTATAGCTTTAAGTTCCTGGAATCTCTGTACATTTTCCGGACTGATTGAACATTTCCAGATAGCTCCGGTAGCTGCTGCTAATAATTCTTTATTTTCTGTTTTACTGAGTAAGGATACTGAGGGATCCAAACCACCATACTGTCTCACGAGATCTCTGGTCTCCTTCTCTTCAGCACACTGTTGTTAAAATAAATCATTTTATATGTTATATGTCATATGGGATACATGTATCTCAATTTTAAGAATTTTTTAAATATTTAATATACTATTAATTCTTCAACCATTTTTAAATCCAGAAATGTAGTTAGTGGGGTCATCCTAACCCAGGCCTTAAAAAAGTAGCCATGTTTTCAAAAATGGGGTTGACATAATACCTTGGCCAATCTCACTTGAAAAGATCAATACTGAAATGTCCACACCACGTTATAAATGTATGTCATATGTCTTGCAACCTATAACCAGTGGGTTTAATTTACTCAAGACTTAACTAAGACTGAAAAAATTGGCCTTGGTTGTTCCACAGATAGTATTTTTGGGGACAGAATAATTACTTTGGGGTCAATGGCGCAAGGGCCCTTTCTAGATTGACTGCTGTTCAACATCTAAATTTAAATTTAAGGTTTTTATAAAAGTATACAATACAAATGTTTTTGTTGTCAATCAAAATGCCAAATGACAGCTAAATAATCAATCACAAACATAAGGAAAGCTACAGTCAAAGTTTTCTATGAAGACAACATCAACATTAAATGTTCCACATGAAATTATGTTACCATATAGAAAAGGTTGGATTATCCTGGTAAAAAAAGACTGGTTCATAGGACTTTTACAGCTGAAATATCAAGGGTCCTAATGTAAAATAAATTGGTCCTGGACTCGGATCCCGGACCTAGGGAATTTTGAACTCCCATTTATATGTTTGACAAGGCCCTGAATACAACTTATTTAGCAAATATTTAAATCTCACTACTAACCTTAAATATTGCTGATGCACAATGCATTTGTAATTCATCTGTTTGACTTTTCAGATTTTTCACCAAATCTTCTATCATGCCCTCTGTTCTAATGGCTAATCTATAACTTGGCTGCAAGTAAATATCATATACATATATTACTACAACTAAATCATCAACAAGAAAAAGTTCACAGAAGATCAAATTGTCTATGAAATGACTGTCAGTATCATCATGAATATTAATTTTAATGGCGAAAATGGTCGGACATGGCCGCGTTCGACAGATATGGCCTCACAGGAGATCAAACTTTCCATGAGATCCTTGTCAGTGTTACCATAAATTTTTATTTTAGTTACTCATTGTAATGAAGAAAATGTGCAGACATGGCCAAGTATGGGCAGACATGGCCAAGTGACACTGTCACTGGCTTTCCAAGTCAAGGGTTGTGGGTTCGAACCTCAGCAAAACTTGGAAATTTTCTGAGACAATTTCCATCTCGATCCTGTCCATATTAGAAATGTAGAAAGCTCAATACTAGAATAGTCTTTCAGATGACACTCAAAACTGAGGTCCCATGTATCAGTGCACGCTAAAGACACCTCTGTAGAGTTCGAAAAACCAATAGATCAATTATCAGCCCTGGTAATTATAATTATCCTACCTCTGAAGCACATTCTTGAAGTGTTCCAACTACAGGTATCAGCATATTTTCATGAGTAGATTTTAGAAGTTTGGCGAGCAGTGGAATGGCTCCAGCTTTTCTCATGGCCTCTTTGTTTTTTACTTTTACTACAACTCCACAAAGCCAGAGCGCCACATCGTGCAACTTCAACGTCTTTCTCATTCTCTGCTGTAAGTATATTCTGTACTGAAGCACAGTCTAGAAGTCCGACCTAAAATCAGATAGAGAATTAAGCATAAGCATAAACACATTGAGTTTCAAACTGTCTGCATTTTTATGGAAAGATATACACTTATCTTATGTTAAAACGTTACAAATGACACTGGAAAAGTGATACATACATAATAGTCTGCCAAGTCATCAACGATAAATATGTATATTATTCAATAAAATGATAAGTAAAACACAAAAACTATGACAAGCAAATTCAGTGAATTTTTTTGTGATTTTGCACTTATGGTCAAAGGGCAATAACCCCTTGGAAAATAAGCAAATTAAGTCAGGTAAATGATATGCACATCTCCTATCCATGTTGATGCTTTGCATCAAGTTTCGTGAAATATATACTGTGCTTCATAATTTTAGAGAATTAGGGCAGACAAGAATTATGGCTGGGCAGCGGACGGACAGAAGGACAGACAGAAACTAGAATTTAATATCCCCCTTTTTCCAAAGGCGGAACAAAAGGAACAGCAGTTGGAAATGAATTTTCTTTACAACATATTGAATATATGACAAAAAAGGCCAACAAGTTAAATTAGTGAAGCTTATAATTGTCAAAAATGTTTGTCCTACCAATTTTTTAATTCCACCATGTTGTCTGACTGTTCTTCTGGCTCTTCTAAATTTGGCGACATTGGCAATGGTTTCAGCAGCCAAGCATTTGAGTTCCTTGTCAGGGTCACGCAAAATCTTTACCATGGTTTGTAGACCGCCGAGATCAGCAATGGCACGGCGTATCTGAGTGTTGCGGGAGATTTCTTTCAGGATTTTAAGGGATCCAATCTAAAGAAACAAGCATATAATGATTTCTAATGTTCAAGTTCAAAATAAATCAGTTTTAGAGAAATGTTTCATTTTGATTCTGTACTGTAATGTTTTTCTAGTGAAAAATATTTAGAAGTACATGTACAGTAAAACCTCGATTCATCGCCACCATTTGTTCAGTCAAATTTTGGCGTTAAAAAGGGGTTTGGCGATGAATCGGGGGAGACGGATAAAGAAAAACATAAACAAAATGGATTTTGGGACTTCAAAATAGTGTGGCGATAAGCGAGGTGACAAAGTTATTGAGGGGCATTATAACGAGGTTTTACTGTACCTGTAATTTACCACTTTATGAAAAAGTTTCTGATTACCTAGTACGTGCGCATTATTTAAAAAATAAATCATTTAAGAAAATAACAATAATACAATCTTTATCATTACAGCTTAATAAATGAAATTCTAAGACATCTTTATGATCAAAAGCAAACATACTGGTCCAAGTCCGAATCACAATCCAGAAGCAAAGTATAAACTTTGGAACTGACAACTTAGATTATAAACATGTGAACTTTCAACAGGAAAGTGAGAACACTGCTAGGTGCTCTGGAAGGGTAAGCACCTCCTGTTTAGCTAGCTGTACATGCCCCATGTGTAATCAAAATTGAGTGAAAAGAACCTGGAACTATGGGATATCAAATATATCCAGGGAAATCCTGGACATAGAGACATCATACTTATCAACAATACTGTGATGACAACAATAAAACTATATAAATGATGTCAATTTTATCAGGTTTATCATAACAAATGAACCTTTTTAAGGCATCATTTTAAATATATTTCAAATTGTTTTATTAAATTTTCATTATTCATTTAAATTTTAAAATACATACCTTGCATTTAATTTCTTCTGTGTCTAACAAGTTAATGAGAACTTCTAAACCACCAACATCTCTGATAGCTAACTGGCAGGTTTCTTGGGCTAAGTTGAAATCTCTCATTGCACACAAAGCAATAATGGTAGCTGTTTGATTGCCTCCCTAACAAAATGTTAAAAAAATCCAGTTATACAAAGTTTAGTACAGTCAAACCTGTCTATAAAGGTCACCCAAGGAGACCTGTCAAAGTGGCTTTTATGGGCAGGTGGCCTCTATATACAGGTTCAAATAACATAAAGAGCAGTTGGGATAAAAATTTACTAGTCTTTAAAAGAGGCCCTTATATAGAGGGAGCCTTTAACGCAGGTTTGACTGTTTTTGAGAAAGCATTAACATTATTGATTATTTCTTACATTTATAGAGTTTTAATTACATAATTAAATTTCAAAATTTTCTGGAATTTTCACTAAATATGTGAAATTCAAACAAAAGCTCTACATAATGGTACATTATAACTATGCCCATGTCTGTGTTTTTTACCCGGACATCCATGCATAACACTCTGCTTATCATCTGAAATCTAATAAAGATCCATATCAAGTTTTAGTAAAATCCTCCCTACAGCTTAAAAGTTTGAAGTGGCAATGGTTTGTATAATGTATGTTGCTTTATTTTCACAATGTCAATTTTTTCCAGTTTGATGATGACTAGTGTATTCGCGGTGTTAAATTTTCGCGGTCTTCTCGAGAAACATTTTTGAATGTCTCAGAATGCTGTATTTTGCGGCAGTTTTATTTTCGCAGGAAAACATTGGCCCCCGAATACAGGGAAAATAAAACCACAGCGAAATATAAGCATTATACAGTACATAATGGTGTATAAGCCCGTACCTTGAGATATTTGACAAGTTTCTGTATTTGCCAATATTCTGATGGGAGATCAGCATTGTTTTCACTCCTTCTTTCCACAGCTTCTTCTTCTTCCTCACTCTCTGTAGAGCTTTCACTAAAACTGTCCTCAACTTCTACAGGAGTTTTAGACTTTAGTCTGTATTAATAAAGATAATATACATGTTGTTTAAAATCAGAAATAAACATGCAAATTCAGTGAATTAGGACCCCCTGCCAGTAGATTATTTTTTGTGATTTGCATGTATGTTCAAAGGGCAATAACTCGAAGGAAAATGAGCAAATCAACTTGAGTTAAAGACATGCACATCTCCTATCTATGTTGATGCTTTGCACCAATTTATGTGATAGAGTGCTTCATAGATTTGGAGAATTTGCACAGACAAGAATTTCAGACAGAAACTCAAATTCAATATCCCCTTTCTTTGAAAAAAAACCCCAGTAAATTAAAGATGATTAGAAATGAAACAAGTTCTTTTTTTTTTTTTTTTAAATCATCTTGTGAAAATAAAGTCTGAAAAGACTTAAAAATAACTATAAACACAATACTGATTTATCAAAATTCATTTGTCAATGAAAATAATACAGTTTTTTAAAACCAAGCAAGTACTTCTGGTAATTTGGTTAATAACTTGCAAATACATGCATATATGATAAAATTTCTAATTTCTAATATTGAATTTTCATTTGGAAAATATGTATGATAAAGGTTAATATCCACTGTTTTTCATATACATGTATTTTTTAGAACACAGAAGTATTTATTTTTGATCGAAAATACTTTTCTTTAAAAAATCTGGTTAAAGAAATCCCAAAACTGACCTTCCTGTTGTTTTCTTCTTTCTAATTCTTTTATCTTCCTCTCTCTTTATTTCTCTGAAAATAAAATGAATGAATGAATGAATGAATGAAGGAAGGAAGGAAGGAAGGAAGGAATGAAGGAATGAATGAATGAATGAATGAAAAACAATAACATACACTGAGAAAAAAAATGAAGATATATAAAGATGAAACAAGCAAGAAAGTGGGGAATGAAAAATAAAAAAAGATAAATAACAGAACAATGCATTGGTATTAATTTAAATTTCAGATATTCAATAATGAATTCTGTGGCATCATTTTTTACTTTTCCATATCATTTAATTGTTCTTAGATAACATCTCAAATTAAACTCGAGATGGTAAGTTATTTGGTTTAAATCCGGTCCAACATTTTTCACAAAAGTTGTTATAATTATTTGTATCTAGGCAGATGTTCAAAATCCCCTGGGTTCGAGGTCCAAGGCCTATTGATTTTACATTGGAACACTGATATTCACACTCTAAACGTGACCTGCCATTTTTACCAGGATAATCCTACTTTTCTATATGATAACGTAATCACATATAGATCTTACAATTTTGATATATTGGGCTTTTAAAAATTTGATGTGGGACCTGAAAAAAAAGGCAATTACAAAATATAATTTTGAACCTCTGCTAAGAATCCCATACATGTTTGTCAAATGATGAGACTTTTTACAAATTACAAAATATTGTACATGTAATACAATCTCTTACTGTTCTTTATATTCTTCCATTCCAAGTGTTTTCCATTTTAATGAGGGTTCTAGTTTCTTTTTTCTTTGTACTTTTTGTTTCTGTTGTTTATCTTTATCTTGCTGATCCTGTTTACGTTGTGTGTGTTGTTCTGCTCTCTGTGTGTATTCTCCATCATCATCTTCCCTCACTTCAACCTTCTTTTCCATATAGCGGTCATCTTTTTCTTGGTTTTTCAAAACAAATCCCTAAGCAATTCAAAATTAACTTTTCGGTTACATATACTAGAGAATATCTTTAAAACCCATAAAATACATTTAGCCAGAAAAGTAAAAAAGTATTTTCTTTAAAAAGAATTTAAAAAAATTAAAAAAATACACATTGAGGTATCTTCATATATTATCATAGATTTAAAACTAAAATTGATTTTTTTAAATTACTTTTCTCTATATTTCCTTTATTGAAAATTTGGGCAAAAAATATAGCATTAATTTGTCAACAGATTACATGTATAACATGTAAAATGTATTCAATGAGTTTCAAACTGTACTGGGTAGGATACAACATAATTTATTGTTCCAAACTGATATGGTAATACCGGTAATCAACGATTTTATTATCACAATTTTGAAGGTAACAAATGGTAATTCTTGTAAAATAAGTTAGATGCATTAAAATTCTCATTCTAGTAAAGTCACTAGCTATTGTATAAGGGAGGTAACTCTAATAATCTTACCTGTTTATCAATCATTTCAGCAAATTTTGGACTTTTATCTTTGAGCAGAGTAATTAAATCCTTGTATGAATCTCCTTCTTTGTCATAATCTAATTCACCTTTATCATCTTGACCCTTTATATAAAAATATACAAATAATAAATTAACAAAGAGCTAAAAGCATACATGTATCAATCAAAGTGACATCTATGGTTAAAGATTGAATGAATGGGGCTTTACATCCCAGTCAAAAATATTTCACTTATATCAGGACCTTGCCAATAGGCAAAAGAGCAAACATTTTGCCTGTGTGTTACATTGATGACATTATACAGCGGGGTTCTTTATTGTGCTATGCCTATCATGACAGAAGACCTCATTTATTTTAATTTCCCATCAGAAAGAACTGTGACTTTCATTTCAAAATGCTGAGTGCTTAGCGAAAGAACAGCCACTACCAACTTTAAAGCCTAACTGGGGATCAAACCCACAACCTCACACTTAAAACCAGAGCTCAGAGGCTGAAACAGTGAATGTAGCATTAAAACATGTAAATTATTCCTACCTTATTCATGAAATATCCACTAGTGGAGGCAGTTATAAACAAAACATTTCCATCATGAGGTTTAGCTTCAATGTAGCTAATTTCTCCATGGAGTTGTCTCCAGGGTGGTGCTCGGCAACCATTGCTAAATACAAGTCCATCACCTAAATAATAACAAAGATTATTTCAACACCATACATGTAATCAATATCTGATTTCTGCTTAGATCACATTGGTTGTGAACATGTAATTCAATTCAATGGAAAAAGAAAGTCTACAAATATTTGATAGGGAATTTCCCATTGTTAAATGATCAAATAATCACCAGGGCAATATGGGGATTTCCCATTGTTAATTAATCGCCAGGGCAATATGGGGTTTTCCATTGTTAAATAATCGCCAGGGCAATATGGGGATTTCCCATTGTTAAATAATCACCAGGGCAATATGGGGATTTCCCATTGTTAAATAATCGCCAGGGCAATATGGGGATTTCCCATTGTTAAATAATCACCAGGGCAATATGGGGATTTCCCATTGTTAAATAATCACCAGGGCAATATGGGGATTTCCCATTGTTAAATAATCACCAGGGCAATATGGGGATTTCCCATTGTTAAATAATCACCAGGGCAATATGGGGATTTCCCATTGTTAAATAATCGCCAGGGCAATATGGGGTTTCCCATTGTTAAATAATTAAATAATCGCCAGGGCAATATAAAGATTTTTAATTGTTTAATAAGCAAATAATCGCCATAGCAATATGGGGATTTCCCATTGTTTAATAATCGACAGGGCAATATGTTAAAGTTGGATTCAAAAGATTTTTTTTTGTTATTACTGCAGAACTCTAAGGTTTTTGTATTGCATCAATTATCACAATCTTAAAGCCTGCAAAAACAGCCCTTCACTATCTCTAGATGAAGTAAGTTATGTGTGGTGGGCTGAAGTCGACAGGTTGTTATTAGCTCAATTGGTAGTATTAATGGGAAGGTCCAGGGTTGGAGTCCTGGTTTGGCCCCTGTTTTTTTTCCTTTTCTTGTTACATATGAATGACAAACTTTGAAATTAGATACTTATGGTCATGTGCTTCACCTATGGCAGCAAGTGAAATCTTAGTTTACATAAGCAAAATATTCATTACTGGGACAAAAAACCCTATACATTTATTCAATCAATCACCAAATGCAACTTAGACAATGTTTATTCAATTTTTAAATTTAGTTTTAGACTAAAAATGTCTTCTTTTTTAAAATAAATAATTCTGGAATGATTTTCTGAGGACAATTAAAAAAAGTACATGATACTCAGGCTTGACTTCATTCAATATTCCCTGACCATGAAAATATAAAAAAAGAATTTCTGACTTTTCTATGACAAAGTAAAACAATGCTTATTTACTTACCCCAGAATCTGATGTATTCCAAAACATAACGGTCTTCATCTTCTCCAGACAAACGTTGGAGAATGTTCACCTCTCCATCAACGGTTGGTGGTGTTAATCGTACTTCACTGGAAAAAAATAAAAGAGGATCTTAATAACTGTATGTCTTCTAATTTTTGGATATATCCTTAGTTGAAATTTTGTAAACTATACCTGAATACAGTAATTTAAAACAATATTTTACTGTTGTAAAACAGTGTTAATTGGGCTCTCTCTCTCTTTCTCGTGAATTTGACAACCAACTTTGCAAATTTTAATATTTTGATAGTGTTTTTACATATTCAGGAAATGGCGTTTAAAGATTGGCAAGCGAAATGTGATACTCACGAATTCAAAGTAATCTACAGTAACCCAATATAGCAAGCAGATTTCACAATAAGCAAAATTAAAACATAATAATATGTCTTGCTCTCTGAAGTTAAAGTATTTAATTATATGATATACCTTGTTATTATAGCAATACTCTGATTGAGCAACTGTTGATCCAATCTCATCAGATTCATCCTTATTTTCAGAATACATTTCTTTTCTGCTAGTTCTTGTTGTCTCTCATCATTTCCTTCGTTCTCAGCACTTTGTCTGGCTAACTGTTCTATTTCTTTGTTAATTTCTTCCATATATCTGAACACTGAGTTATCGTCCCCCTTTACTGTAGCAAATCTTTCACCCAACATGTTTACTACTGGATCTATGTTAGCTGTGGAAAGAATCAGATAAATTTAATAATAAAAATCATTATATGAAGAAAAACTAAATAAAATAAATTGATCTTAGTGGGAAACAAAATGTTCAAAATATAGACAAATGGTCCTTATATAGACCCGATGTCTGCTGTATCAGGTTTTGCTGTTGTAAAAAATCAACAACTCTAGTAAACATCATGAAAATATGCAAAGACATTTTAATACAATGAAGAAAGAGTTATTCCCCTCTGCAAAGAACTTGTTTTTATATAAAAATTCAATGTTGCATTAATGACAAGTGCAAGTTTTGAATATTTCCTAACCCACCATGTAATGATTGTAATAATTAATGATTTTAGCTAAATTTGGTTGAATATATTTTGGTCCTTTGGATATTTTTTCAACCCCTTGAATAAATTTCGGTTTCACAATTTTGGCCCAAGCATTACTGATGAAGAATTGTATTCTGAAATGGTACCTAGTACTGTAAAATAACACTGAAATAATATGTAATTTATTTTACCTTCCAGACAAGCTCTGAGTTCTGACATTTTTTTCTCTCCTGACACCCTGAGGACAGTTTCTGCCCATTCCATTGTCATGATACTGCACTCGTAGGAGGAGGCTCCTTCTCTTTTAAGACAAAACAGAGGATCTCCATCTTTAGAATTTGTATCAGCATAAATTTCTTCACCTCTGAAAATATAATATCAATACATTTATCTTTTTTTCAAATACATGTACTATGTCTAAAATACCACCTGACTTGCTGTGTATTTATAAAACAATTTTACATATTGGAGACAGAGAACCATACTTATTCCAGCAATAGCAAGTTTAAATTTGTTAGCGCTATGGGGATTTAACATGTTGGGAAACAAGCCAAATGGCAGATCCTGTTGGAAATATGACTTAAAACATTACCAAGGACATCACTTCCAGTGTAAAAATTGCCATTTTCGCCATGTAAAATCCCCATAGTGCCAACATTTTTTTTTCTACAGAAACACTTTATGACTATTTTGGATGCAAATACAGATTTTCAGTTATGACTCAGACTAGGTATAAATAAACAATATCCAACATTATTCAATTTTATTTAATTTTCTATGGAAATAAAACATAATTCGCTTTCACAAAAAGAATGACTTGAACTGTAGATCTATGTCAGATACAGTAGAGACAGACACACTATATTTACCTTTCTAATGTCCCAGCTGTGCCACTAAACTGGTTCGGTTTTAATGACGAGCTCCATGATAACGGTTTTTTAAACACTAATTTTCCTTCTTCTGGGTTTTTGGCACAAAATTCTTCAACAAATTTGTATATAGAATTGAGAAGTTCTTCATTTAGTTTTGTAAACTCTAATTTGCCTCCTGATCCATCTTTAGCTGATGTCCACTGTGCTGCACGCTGCAGGGACTGACCCATTTTGGTTTATTTTCTGGTCAGTGTATCATGTAATTATACCTGAAAAAATTAAAAAAACAGAGATTTATGATTCAGTTTCATATGTATTTATGTTAATAAATTACACTCAAGATAAACCATAGAGACACAATGTACATGTGTATTTACATTGTTAAGAACATTAATCATACTGATTTAATCCTAGGGATGGCATGATATATCGGTATACCGATTCATATACCAATCGATGGGCTACTCCCGACGATAATCGATATTGATTTTTTAAATATCAATAAGTAACTAGAAAATCCAAAACTTCAGATAAACAATTTAAAGATTGATTATATAAAACAATGCCTTACTTGTTTTTATTTATATTTATTCAAACTAGCTCCAATTGTCATAACATGTGCATTTGTACATACAGGTAAGTACGTCATCAACCCTTGGGCACCTCTGAAATGATGCGAAATCCTTCAGATGCTTGAACGCACCTTATTACAGTAAGAAGTACTCCATGCATATGCATGATTTAGAAACGTATCGTCTTTTAGCCTCTAGCTTATGTTGTTCAGTACAATTCAAAAATGCTTTATATGACGTGATTTTAGGGAGTTAGATACGAATTATTCAGGCTTTTCTCCACAGAGATTATTTTTCAAATATGTATCGTCTATCGATAGTTATCAGCATGAAAAGAACGATAATCGATATTGAATTTCAGCAGCGATAACCAGCCCTATATAATCCTATTAAAAATATTAAATTTAGGATTTTAGGATTAAATCAAAAATCAGTATATTATATGTCATATGATTGATGTTCATAAAAATGCAAATACATTCTCAACAGTACAAAGACTCGGATATATTTATGTCCCAAAACAGCTTTTTTTCATTTTACTTATACTACCATTCATAAAAAACAACATCAGTTAAATATAAAAGCAAAATTCAAAGATTCAGAAAACCACAGATTTCGGGTCTGGGCAGTGCATGACACGGTCACACCACTACTGTAGGAACTCTGTTTGTGACAGTGAAATACTTTTCATATCCATAGAAAATCAAATAAATTTGAATAATGATTGATATTTTTCACTTACTTGTACCTAGTCATAACAGGAAATATGTATGCACATCCGAGATTAGCCCAGAATATATCTGCACAGGGTAAAACGTTGACGCTGTGGGGATTTAACAAGTTGAAAAACTAGGCAAATTGCGGATTCTGTTGCGCATATGATGTAAAACGTCACCAAGGACATCACTTCTGGTAAAATTCACCATTTTGCCATGTAAAATCCTTATAACGCCAACATTTTCCTCTACAGACATGCTTTATGAAAATCGCAGATGCGCATACAGATTTCCTGTTACAACTAGGTACAAGTAAGTGAATAATATCAATCTTTATTCAGATTTATTTGATTTTCTATGGATATGAAGAGTATTTCACTGTCACAAACAAAGTGGTTCCTACAGTAGGTATTGTCATTGCTATTGGCGTTAACAGTTTACAGGCTTATTCTCATATTAAACCATTGACCATTTCAAAGCATTACAACAGGACTATATATAATCCATATACACCAGAACTAAGCGTTTTCCCTATCCATCTCAAATTTAATTGTATTGGTTTCTAGAGCTCTACAGATACAGATAGAAAACATTTCGCTTTGCTGCTGCTTGGGTTTTCAAGTCATTCTGATCAGTTGATAAGGAGAAATCAATCAAATGGCAATGTCAAAATTAAGCAACATCAAGTTCAAGACACTGTTGGCATATTGTGTTTAAATACTTTTCGTACGATTATCACAATTTTTGCCAATAGCCATCTGTATTGTAACCCATTTGCCCATGCAAAGCAAACTTCAAATCATGGCCCGGCTGTCATGATACAAATTTCAATTTTCTTTTCGCTGCATTTTATGATGTACTTTCCTATCCAATGATTAAAATAAGACTAAAATATGATCAAACATACCAAGAAAGTAAGTTAAATTATCACTGGAATAAAGCAAATAGTCAAAAGATTTAAAATGCCAATAAAATTGAAAACAACAAACCTGCGCGAATCTGTAGTTGTTAAAGTTTGTACTGTTGCCAGGTTGCTAAGATATTGCGCATGCTCAACAGGAAATTAAACTTACCGTATTACGTATCTTCTTACATTAATCGGAACACCCTTAGACGCACTCGGCTGACCTAAAATTCAGTGTTACAATGCATTTTTTAACAGTAGGCTAGATTTTTATCAATACTTTAGAGTCTCAACTGACTTTAATAGAAAGTATATAGAGTTACTGGATACTGAATAGTTTCATGCAGTGAAATAAATTACTATGGTTAAATTGAAATACTGAAACTTGAAAAATACCAATAAGAAATTTTATATTACATTTTTTTTAAATTCACGACTTTCTGTAACACATGTACACTATTTAAAATTATCGAATTTTACCAGATACAATTTAAGAGAAGAGTTAACGTAATACAATATGGGTTTAGACCCACATTTATCCCAACCTTAAATTTTGTTTCATGATCAATCACGACAAAATACATATAAATGAAACAATAACTGCAAGAAAAAATCCCTTTATTTCTAAATGATCAAGCACAAAAATATTCATATTTCGAACTAAATATAAGTTATATTAACTTGAAAAATATTATCGGTCATTAGGAGAGAGAGAGAGAGAGAGAGAGAGAGAGAGAGAGAGAGAGAGTGAGAGAGAGAGAGAGTACGAATAAAAATTGTGCGTGCAGTTTGAAAAGGTTTCTATATCATTTGAAGCAGACTAAATGCCACTCCCAGTCAAACGCATCATTGTCGAAAGCATAAGCTGAAATGAGTTATAATATGTTGCCTTCATTTTATAGTTGAGTTGAGTAATGGTGTTTAACGTCCCAGTCAAGAATATTTCACTTATATCGAGGCTTCGCCAGCTATAGCGAAGATGCAAAATTTTGCCCGTGCGTTGCGCTGGTGGTATTTATCCAACATGCGGTTCTTTATGTGCCACTTCTACCTTGACACGCGTACGGGATCTCATTTATTTTAAGTTCCCATCCGACAGACCGACGAGACTTTCATTTCGTAATGCCGAGTGCTTGAAAGAACAGTTACTACCCACTTTCAAGTCTTGTGTACGACCAAACCGGGGACCGAACCAACAACCTCCCACTTACATAATTTTATAGTGACCGCTTGCATGTGAGTATACATAATTTTGATTCTTGTAATTATGTTCTTTTTACTACTCTCATAAATAAACTTGCACATGGTTTTTATTATTTATTTCTTTCAATCGAAAATGTTTCCATTAAACTATCATTAAAATGAATTTAAAACGCACTGACCTAGCCAAATTTTATTTTTAAATGAAAACATGGTTCTTGAGTTCTCCTGTACATGGAGACATTTTGGAACATTTTGGAAATTTGATCAAGTTTATACACCAATATGAGCCTCATCAGGTTTTATTTAGGATCAGGTAGGTCATTGTTGTTTGATATTCCATTTATGACATAACGTTTATAAATAGTTGTTCCAATTAAGAAGGTACAGACGGGATAATTTTGACAGTTATATCTGTTGTTTTTTAAAAACTTAAAAAATGCTTTATGTATGAATGAAAAAATATTTTTCAGTTAGGTCAGTATATTTTGTCAAGTTTTGTTATTTTATTTAAAAAAAATGCGAGTTCGTTAGAAAGAACGACTTTATTCTTGCATTTTCCATGTGCACTCAATTTGTGAAAAAAACAGTACACGTTCTGCGTTTTTATTTACATAATCACAATAGTAGTCATATACCAATTTTTAAATGTATTTAATGATTAAATTTAAAAAAAAGGTATATGACCATATATATATATATATATATATATATATTATATATATATATATATATATATATATATACCATTTTTGAATGTATTTTATGATTTAATTTAAAAAAAAGGTATTTGACAGTACCGTGGTAATAGAATACCACTTAAATATCGCTTATATTTTGCGGTTATCTACCTTTGTACGTTTCTTACTCCAACTCACCATACGATTGGAATTTTCACAATAGCCTAGTTTGAAATTGTTCTCAAGTATTCACAAACAAATATCACTGACTTCACCATATTCAAATTAAACACGGACAGCATAGGCGTAGGAGGGTTTTTAATATTGGGGGGGGGGGGGGGGGGGGGGGGGGCCAAACCGAAGCTATGTCTATGTCGTGCCGCATAGGGGGGGCCTCCCCTGAAAATTTTCAAAACTAAGTCCTGTCTAGACGCATTTTCAATGTATTGTGCATCGTTTTGATAGGTTTAAAATACTGTGATATCAAGGCAAGATTATATAAAATAACCGTATGACACAAGTTCCATAATCACTCCTCTCATTGGAGATGGATATCAGAGGCTGATCCAGAATTTTAGAAAGGGGGCGTATAATGTGAGAGAACTTTCTAGGGGGTTCGGGGGCATGCCCCCCCCCCCCCCCCCCCCCGGAAAATTTTGAAAAGTGGCGCAAAAATCCTGCATTCTGGTGCAATCTGAGCTAAACAATATGTATCATTAGCGACATAAAGGGGGGGCGTATTCCCCCCCACGCCCCCCCGCTGAATCCGCCACTGGATATGAGGGTACCCCGGAAAATTTTGACGCCCTTTTACAAGTATATTGATGAAATTGATAATTGATTGGTTTACCAGATGGACATTTCCTGTTAAAGCTCTTGGTTTTTTTTTCTTTTCTTTTTCTTTTTTTTAGCATGATACCAAATTTCACACAATATATTGCGGGGGCCTGGCCCCCCTTCTCTGACATTGGGGGGGGGCGGCCCCCGCTGCCCCCCCCCTGCTCCTACGCCTATGGAACATGTGGACCCTTTTTCAAATCCCAAATTCCCAAAAAGGAAAAAAAACACAAAAACTTTTTTCAAAAAACTTGCAAATGAAGTTAAACCATTGGCTTCCACCAGAGACCGGTGTCTAGGAATAGTAAGCACCTCCTACCAAGCTAGCTTACATCCGTCAACTGTCAAAGAAACGGATAATTTTGACTACAGAGGCATACTTATTAACAATGTTGTAAAATGAATATTTGCTCAAAAGAATATGATTTCCTCTGGCACCATTGTTTAAACTTTCTCATAACAATTTGTTATTTATTTATTTATTACAAATTTGACTATATTAAGATATCAATATATTTTGAAAAAAAACATTTCGAAAATACGATATATAACTATTGCAAATATACGAAATAACTTTTTGACTCGTGTCACCTTGCGGGCTCAGTAAATGAGATTCCAGTGGTTTACGATACAAGACAATGTAATTTAAGAATTTATTTACCCACGTACTTAATTTAGAAACATGTACGTGGCAGTAGCAATCGTCATCTCTCTCCCTCACACACACACACACACACACCACACACACACACACACACACACTTTTTACTGGAAAAGAAAAGAAATATTTATGTTTGAAATGTTTGCACTTGAGAGAGAGAGAGGAGTGTTGTTTAAAGTGCCATGTTAGAGGAATGTCGTTTAAAGTGCCATGTTACAATTAACTCAAAAACAATACTTTCACATGAGTTCATTAGATTTACTGATTTCATAACTTATCAAAAAGTTTAAACCAATTACTTAATGCAATATAATTTATAATGAATAATTAATAATTGCGGATTCCTAAAATGTCAAAATTCTAGGATTGACCACAAACAAAAGAGAACATATTCTTTTGAAGTTTCTGTAATGGGTATAATGCATGTTGGATACCAGATCATTCGGCTGTACATAACTGCCAACGCGTGACACATTACGTTTAAAATGTTAATCATGTCTGTTAGACGTAACTTGCGTTTTTTCTTCTTTAAAAAAAATATTCAAAATCAATGTTATACACATGGCGTGTCTAGCTAGCTAGCTAGACAGGAAGGGCCTACCCTTCTGAAACACGAGGCCGCGGTGGCTTAATGGATAAGACGTCAGTCTTCAAATCTAGGGTGTCTCACCGTTGTGAGTTTCGCTCAGACCACATGTGGGAAAGTGAATTTTCCTTGCCGTTGGCCTCAACTGGTTCACCTGGTATCAATATAATGGTCTGGGGGAGTGGCACGCTTGTCTGCAGCGTACTGACTCTGTGAGCTAGCACGTACAAGGCAGACCATACAACACACTCGCACTTCACATGCATACACGAAATTGTTCATAGATTAATCCATAGCGATTAATAAAATAGTCCTTGTCGCGAATAGTTAATAAATTGCTGAAGCGACGTTAAGCAACACATTCAACCAACCCTTCTGAAACATCGGCCCGACTACCTGTGCAACTTAATTTGACAGTTTTCAGAGTCTTATTTTGATTTGGGGATTGTGATTTTTAACATGGGTCGGTATGTTTGTCTTGTATAGAGAATTCGTTCCAACATGCATATTTTTAAACATAAAATAGCTATTTCAGCCAGAAATCTGCTGAAAGCGTCATTTTCACAAAACAGGTTTTCTTTAACGTATGTCTTTTGATTTCGTTTTATAGTTAGATCATGGTATACAATTGAAAACTTATATATCAATTTCATCGCTTAATTAGTAAATTTTAAAATTCCTCATAAACTTCAAGGTATGCTCCCTTATACAAAGTGCAGTCCAACCTGCCTTAAAGGCCACCTCTAGATAAGGGTCACCTGCTAATAAAGGCCAGTAGATTTGTATCCTAATTGTTCTTTATTCATATTATTTGAACCTGTATATAAAGGCCACTTTTACTGGTTTCCTATGGTGGCCTTTATAAACAGGGTTGACTGTAATTTTCTTAAATTAATTTGGTAAAAATACATTTGGTCTTTTGGATATTTTTCAACATCTGATTCTTGAAAAATTTTGGTTTCACAATTTTGGTCCAATCACTACTGATACTGATAGTGATTGTATTCCGAAACTGCCGTATAGTGCTTTAATATCATAAGGCTGGTATAAGTTGTAACTTTAACTTATGTCTTCTGATTTCGTTTTATAGTTAGATTATGAAATACATTTGAGAACCCATTGCTTAATTACAAATGTAACGCATTCTAAGAAAAATGTAGTTTTGTGGAGCTGTCAGAGAATCATCTGACTTTACTAAACGGCTGTACAGTCAACGTGTAGCTGGTTAAGGGAAATAAAAAAAATAATAATATTTACACATGACTGACAAGTCATGTTCATTTCCCGGTAGCGTTTACGGTTTTCAATTTTTCTCACTAATGAGAGAGAGAGAGAGAGACTTTTGTTTCCTGGTGGTGTTATCTGTTTTTTTACTCACTCCTGTTATTTAAGAAAGTATTAATTTATGCAATTTAATTAATTTGATGCAAATTTCAAAACATCTAATATTGAATTAAAAACAATATAAAGTTATGTTTCTCTACCCATGGAATTACAATCAGATTCAGTAGACAATAGTAACAAACATTTAAAAATCTGAAAGTCCTAAAAAAACTATGGTATACCCCCTCAAACAAAGTATTTCTTTAGGTAAATTTGGTTAAATATATTTTGGTCGCATTGGGGGTGTTTTTCAACCTCTTGGTTTCAAAATTTCGATCCAAGCACTACTGATGAATTGTATTTCGAAACGACCGTCAATTGCTGTAAAATTAAAACTAGTATAATGTGAATTATAAAGTCCACGTAGTACCACATAGTTAAGACGTAATTCTTTTATGGCAGCAAGAGTTCTCCAAAATTTACATCACTACATACCTTTCAGAGAAAAAGATTAAACATTTTTTTTCAAAAGTTGATCAATTTTAGTACAATTTAGACACCATAGAACTATTGGAAAGTGGTTTAAAGGAGAGGAGAGAGAGAGAGAGAGAGAGAGTCCTTTAATTTGTTGCCATTTTATTACAAAACCTAAAATATAATGTTTTTCCATTAACCCCGATGATAGGTCTTCTGATCTTTTAGATATCTTTTTAATAGAAGTTCTAAAACCAATTACTTTATGCAATATAGTAATAGAATGAATCAATGATTTATCCTAATAAAATAAATGTCAAAATTCTAGGATTGGACCACAAACAAAAGCGAACATATTGTTTAGGAGTATTTCTGATGACCCGCTGTCCATGAAGCTGCAGACTGGACCTGCCGCAGTAGCTGTCAACGTGTGGCTCATTATATAGAGGCTAGAATATTAATAACTAGCTGACTGAGACGTAACGATCGCTTCCTTTCTCATGTTAAAGCTACGATCAATTGTTAAATTATAGTAGAATAGTAATATAATTCCCCATGTTCAAAATGTCAGCATATAATTGTTATAAATTTTATATCGACTAATCATTCTACTTCCAATATGTATTAGTTTCAGTGTGACATTCAAATTCGTCAGATAAAGTGATGTTATTAATTGCCAAATTACTCCCAATTCCGTCGGGTAATTGCCGTAATTGTTCGTATGATCATAATCCACAAACATACATATGTTTAGGATGTCATTAGAATATACTTGTACAAATAAATTCCGGACACATTTTACATCAAAACAAGATAAAACTCTATTGTGTAGTACTGCAACAACGCATATACATACTAGTACTCATGACTTTAAAAAAGTAAGATGAACTTAAAATAGAAAAATTACCACTTTTAATATTCTGTCATATTATACATTTTAGAATTTTCTGAATAAAATATTCAAAAATTTATAATATGATGTCAAATTAATTTTTGAATATTTCATTTAGAAAATTAAAAAAAATATAGTATGACAGTTCTACAGAATTTAAAGAATAACCACATTGAATATTCTGTCATATTACAAAACTTTGATTTTTTTTAATAAAATATTTTAAAAAAATTATGATGTCAAATTAATTTTTAAATTTTTCATATAGAAAATTAAAAAATTTATAATATGACAATTCTACAAAATCAATAAAATAACATAAGACATTTTTAGACCATACTTTGTTGTTTAGTACAGAATATTATACATTCTACAAGAATTAATGTTTATCACAACACTGGTGTGAATTTATCAAAATAAGAAATCTTCAAAATTCAGACCCTATATTCAAAATTAAAATTAAACGTTTTATTTGGAAAGATGGAAAAATATATTATTGAAAGCGCCTTGATAATTTCAAGAGGATCACACATTTTATCTAAACTATTCTGTATTTATTGTATTATAGTAGAACTGTCATATAATAAATTTTTGAATTTTCTTAATATGAATTTTTAAATATTTCATTGAGAAAAATAAAAAATAAAATATATCAGAACTTCTGTATGCAAGTTTGTGGAGGACGATATGTTTCTTTTTAAAATGAGGACTTTCACGGTGCAATTTTACGTGTTTAACTTACATTACCAGTTGTGAAAGTTTTTTCTTTGCTTGTGAAATTGTAATTTGACCAAGGACAGATATGTTCAGTGTTTGACCATGCCCTTTCTGCTATTTTTGCCATTAGGATGTGTTCGCCTATTGTCATTTTAGCAGTCTTACTTGTTTGAATTTTTTTTTTTAAGAATAAAACAACAAAACCTCCTTTAATTAAATACCAAAATTTGGTGACGCTTAACAGTTGTCTTAATCGACAAAAATGTTATATTAATATAAGATTTCACACGTGGCGGTTAAGCGCCTAGCTTAATAGAAGGTACATATCCTTCTAGAGCACCCGGTCTCACTTCCCTGTTGGAAGTTCGCGTATTTAACTTGATTGGCCAGTTTTCAAAGTTTTTACTTTGTGATTGTGATTTAGACAAGGAACCGGTATGTCTGTGTTTGATTGCTGTTACAGCTTAATTCCTTTAACACAAAATAGTTACATGAACTTTTTAGCTCACCTGAGCCGAAAGGCTCAGATGAGCTATTGCTATCTATCACCGTCCGTCGTCCGTCGTCCGTCGTTCGTCGTCCGTCGTGCGTCGTGCGTCGTCCGTCGTGCGTAAACTTTACATTTTAATCTTCTCCTCCAAAACTACTGAGCCAAATTTGATGAAACTTGGTAATTATTATGCCTGGGTAACAGGCTTTTAAAATTGTGTTCGGGGTTTGACCACGCCCAACAATATGGCTGCCGTTACTATAAATAGCCAAAAGACAAAAAAATCTTCTTCTCTGAAACCAAAAGGTGCAGGCAAATTTTGATTGGATATTTGGATTCAGGATACCTAGATACACTAAAATTGTGTTTTTCATGAAAATTGAACGAAAAATAGGTTACGCGTTTTTTGCGTAAAATTATGTAATTTTTAAAATGAGACATTTGTTGTTATAACTTCATAATGGCTGAAGATAATTGTATGGAGTTTTCACTGTTGATCTTGTCTTGCGATTTTCTTCCGATTGATGTCAAGGTCAAAGGTCAAGGTCATGTCCCAGTTTTTGACCTTTGATAAAAAAATGCTATTTTTTAAACATTTCCGGTGATAATGATGTAGGATTTTTGGTTAATTGTAGGTATTGACATGACGATCATTTTGATATATCGATTAAGTTCATGGGTTCAAAGGTCAAGGTCACAGATGTACAAGTTTACCAAAATAGTTAATTATCTGCAAAACTATGAACTTTTTGTATAGGCATGTATATTAGAATATTGTAGGTAATGGCCCAATGGTCATTTTGATATATAAATAAAGGTCATGAGTTCAAAGGTCAAGGTCACAGATGTAAACAAGTACTGAAATGATTATTTATCTCTAAAACTATAGACTTTTTGTATAGGCATGTATATTAGAATATTGTAGGTAATGGCCCAATGGTCATTTTGATGTATGAATAAAGGTCATGAGTTCAAAGGTCAAGGTCACAGATGTGCATGAATACCTGAATGGTTAATTATCTTGAAAACTGTTAACCTTTTGTATATGCATGTATATTAGAATATTGTAGGTATTAGCCTAACAACCATTTTGATATATGAATGAAAATTATGGGTTCAAAGGTCAAGGTCACAGATGTGAACAAGGTCTGAAATGAATATTTATCTCAAAAGCTATAAACCTTTTGTATAGGCATGTATATTAGAATATTAAGGTATTATCCTAATGATCATTTTGATATATGAATGAAGGTCATGGGTTAAAAGGTCAAGGTCACAGATGTGAATGAATACCTAAATGGTTAATTATCTTGAAAACTATTAACTTTTTGTATAGGCATGTATATTAGAATATTGTTGGTACTGGCGCAGTGGTCATTTTGATATATAAATGAAGAGCATGGGTTCAAATGTCAAGTTCACAGATACAAACAAGTACTGAGATGATTTTTTATCTCAAAAACTATAAACATTTTGTATAGGGATGTATATTAGAATATTGGCCGAATTATCATTTTGATATTTGAATGAAGCTCATGGGTTCAAAGATCACAGGTGAGCGTTAAGGCCCATGGGCCTCTTGTTGAATTTATTTTCTAAATAAATAAAACGCAGACCAGGGCTATGTACTGTACGAACTTTTTAAAAAATCATTTTATAAAAATGTACATCTATAAAAATGGTGATACCCGTTATATATATATATATATATATATATATATATATATATATATATATATATATATATATATATATATATATATATGAGTGATGAATGGTGAATTTATTTTCATGTAAGTTTTTAAACGGAATGCATCAACATACACATTTTTTTAAACAACAGTCTTAATGTAATGAGAAGAAAATGTACATCTGACGGACCAGATATACCGTCAAAATGTTTGCCGAGATTTTAGTATAAACCGTATTTATTTTGATAACATACATGATACAATATAAGTGTAAATTACAAGAAGAAAAAAATGTCGAGATTTTGACCTTAACGGTTTTCAGTTCCACACTCTCCTGGATAAAAACAATATTAGCTCTTTTGGAATAGCTAAACAGGAAATTACAGTTTTTTAAAAAATGATATGAGTTTAATTAAAAGTGAACATTTTTAGACTTTTCCCGGATATGAACCTAGATAAAACAAATTCAAATAGCAGTTCAGTATTAATGTTTTAGAGAAAAAAATACGATTTGAACAGAAGTATGTTTGTGTGATTGCAATACACAATATTGTTCATCAAATGGATTCTAATATTCCTGAAAAACTAAGCGATTCTTAATTGTTCAAAGTATTGCCTTAAATCTGGTCAAATAAATTTTAGTCCTTCTATCTACCGATCATCTTAAAAATATTTGGATGTCCACAATTTTCGTCTGAGCCCAAACAATTTCATCCGAAAATGGCCGCCTAATACTGCAACATTAAAACAGGTTAAGTAATAATTGTATAATAGATGTATAATGTAAATGTATTTATGTGTCTAATATCCCAGAAACAAAAAGATTAAAAAAGAATATACAAAATAAAAATATAAAATAATCCGCTACTTGCGCAAATTATTATACTTATTCTTATAATATGAAAAAACGGCAATTTCACTGGGAAGTGCATTGTCATATCTAAGGTTTAATCTACTTGAACTTTTTGAATAGTGCCTGCTGTTCTTTAGACGTAGTATAGAAACAAATACGTATTTTTTGTGTTGTGAACCGAAATTTTTTTTTCGTTCATAAATTTATCTTGCATTTTTTATCAAAGCAAGCGATTGGATTGTGCGCCAAACGCTTGCATGTCGTATTCTCGTAGAATATTATGGAAAATAAAACAGTCGTATTTTAAACATGTATATGTTTTTCTTATAGCTGAGCTATTTAAGACTGTTCTGTAAATTATTTAATTAACATATTATAACAGTTTTACTTTTTTTAAATTTTACAGCACTAGATCGTAGTTTACTAATAAAAGTCCTTATCATTAGTACTTAGATCAAAATAGTGAAACCCAATTTTTCTTCAAGATGTTGAAAAATATCTAAAGGACCAAAATATGTTTAACCAACTTCAGCTAACAAAATGCTTTGCATGAGGTAGTTTACTTTAGTTTTTAAGGAATTTGGGATTTTAAGTAGCAGCAAATTTAGACAACAATACAAAGTTATTGCTTACTGAATTTGTGATATCCTCGCGGAAAGATACCGGCTCAATGATTTAAATTACATAATTTACCAGCTGTAATTTTACAGCTCTAACCGGCCGTTTCGGAATACAATTCCTCATCATTAGTGCTTCGAATAAAATTGTGAAACCAAAATTTTTTTAAGTTGTAAAATTTATTCCTTAAAAACTTATAGAAAAACTATATCTATAAGCTACATAAGTTTATGGGTTCGATATACAGTAATTAAAATTGATGTTTGTTATTCCTTAAACAAATAAATATTATCAAATACTGATACATGTACATTTTTTATATTTATTTTCTTTATTTCATATTCAATATATACATAACACAAAAAGAACGATAATACAACATTACAAATATTTTGATTAACATATATTTTAGAGAGAGAGAGAGAGAGAGAGAGAGAGAGAGAGAGAGAGAGAGAGAGAGATTTTCACACTATGATACAAGATTGTTCTTTGTGTTCTATATAACAATACGGTAGATGTGTTGCCATTCTCTTTGAAAATTTTCTAACTTAATTTTACCTATTGCTATTTCTTTTTCGATGTAATATACATCTTTTAAAATATATTTAAACTTTTCAAGAGACAGTTTTTTACCAATACAACGGGTTTTATAAATGTAATATTTTACAGGCATAAGAATAAAGTTTTTAACTCTATTAAACGATGTACATTATTTTTATAATAATTCACAAAAAGAAAAACATTGGTTGACTATATCTAGAGCTGTGACTTTATATTTCATAATGATAATAATAATAAAGCAAATTCCCAGCATATAGCCTTAGTATGTACAATAATGGATTGATGACGGCAGAATACAAATATGAAGATTATGAAGGTGGAAAACTAAATGCAAATATACTATTGTCTAAATTGCTGCTTGTTAAAATTTTAAATTCCTCAAAGACAAAGGTATACTCTTTCATGCAAAGTAGTTCCTTAGCTTAATTTGGTAAAATATATTTTGGTTATTTGGTGTTTTCAACATCTTGAAATAATTTTGGTCTTATAATTTTGGTCCAAGCACTACTGATGAGGAATTGTATTCCGAAACGGCAGTCTAGTGCTGTAAAATTAAAACTGGTATAATATGTTATTTGCAATAAATGAAATACATATAAACAAAAATAAGTATCAGAGTATATAAAGTATAAAATAAAGAAACTGGTCAATTCGGTATCTATATGCAGTAGTTTTATTAGATATTAATGATCATTAAAGACCACCATCAATGATATTTAGTTACTAATTTCTAAATAAATGATTCAGACTTTTATTGTGAAGCAGATGTCCGTATTTTATCATTTTATAGCTGTTTAAATCACCCTCATAACACGAGTTTAACAAGTGAGTAGTAATGACTTAACACCCCATGTACTTAGAAACTAAAGATAACGGTGAAATATTATATCAAAATTAAAGCTTTAACAAGTAAAATTAATTTTGCCATTATTTGAACATTTAAATTTATGGCTTTTATAACAAGTTTTATTTTCAAATCACATTTCCACGGATTTTGAAGCAGATTTTATTTACAATATTTAATTTGGTTTTATTTGCTTTTAACATTTGAGGCGAGCGCCGTTCATTTCTGCTTTTTCAGACTCTCATATTTATTAGTTATTGTACGAGTGCCAATTATTTTATTTTTTGTATTTTAATTAAAAAAAAATAAACTTTTGAACATTTAAATTTATGGCTTTAATAACAAGTTTTATTTTTCAAATCACATTTCCACGGATTTTGTAGCAAATTTTATTACAATATTTAATTTTCATTCATAATATATAATGCGTTTTATTTGCTTTTAACATTTGAGGCGATCACCCTTCAATTTTAGACTTTTATATTTATTTGTTGTTGTACGAGTGCCAATTTTTATTGAAAATTGAAATGAGTAATTTTGTTTAAAAAATATTTAATCAATTAAAAAAACTTTTTTAAGCTTTTATCAGATTAATTAAATGCTGAAAACAATTTATATTTTGTGATGATTTACTGCAATAATTTATACAGTCAATTTTCTCATTGTATTAGTTACGTAAGCTGAAAAATTTCAATATGATCAAACCTGATTAGTAGTGTGTGTCAATTAACTTTGGTTCTGAACATTTGGTACTGTGTTAAACAATGTAACGAAGAACTTTTTAAAAATGTTGTTGACTTTGTTTAAGTTTTTTGCTAATAGTTGTGTCATCTTATAAATTTTTGAATTTATAAGTTTTCTGACTGAAATATTTTTTAAAAATATTATAATATGACAATATATATAAATATTTCATTCAAAAATAATAAAAATGTTTTAATATATTATGGTATCACCTAGGTTTCGCTTTGACATTTTTAATTACAATCACTAGTCCTAATATGTATAAAGTAAGAAATGATCGAGATATTGAGATATAATGTATAGAAATTATTGTGTATAAGAAACAATTTAATATTAATTGCCATCAATTGTAAGAATGAATTTATACAACACATCGGAGTTAGCTGCTAACAAATAAATTGTTGACCCAGGGATATTGCAAACCTTAGCTTATAGGGACCTTAAAAAGCTTTATGGCTGCCATCACAGTATTGTTGCTAAGTTTGATGTCTCTGTGTCCAGAATTGCCCTGGTTATATTTGACGTCCCATAGTTCCATGTCCCTTTCATTCTCAATTTTGTGTACACACGTTGCGGCTGTAGTTAGCTAAACATAAGATGCTTAACCTTCCCACCGGCCTTACCTGTTTAACCTAATTTGTCCGTTTCAAAGTTTTTACTTTGCTTCTGAATTGAGATTCGGACATTGATTAGTATGTTTGTACTTTGATTGTATACATAGCACTTCTATGGAAAAAAAACTACAGAAAATAAACTTTCATTTTTGCCATGGCTTTACACATTTATGCTTTCATGTACTTTTCATATCAACAGGGGAAACGCCAACCCGGCCTACGCATTGATTCATTAAACAAGTTTGCACGCGCAGAAGGGGTGAAAAAAATGGCCAAAAACGGCATACACTCGAGGCGTGGAAATAATGAAATATTTGTCTTACCGACTGTTTTTACTGACCATGGCATTTTATTAAAATTTCTGAAATTGTAATTGATTAAAGAGATTTGCTCAATTTGGTGGCAATTTTACCATTTAAATACCGATTGAATGCGACACTTGCCTAAAATCGAAAATTATTTTTTTGAAAAATGTGATCTCTTTCAATCATTTGCTCATGCACCAAAGATGTTTTAATATGAATGGAAAGAACTTTTTCCCGTGTTTATTTTGATGTATAATTCGACAGTTAAATTTTCTGGTACAAAAAACGTACAAGTTTTAAAGTCGAAAAAATCGATGAAAATGTCGGATATGTGATCATGGGTCGGTCCCTTTTCCGGCTCATTTGACCCATAAATAATGCAACGGCAGCTTCCTCATGGTACACCATGTGTAAATTTGATAGTCCAGAGACGCTGTTTGGATTTATTTGCTGAAATAAAGTAAGTTTTACCATTTAAATAGTAATTTTCTTCACACTTCAAGCCGATTTTGCCGGAAATTTGGGTCTACTTTCAGGCAGCCATCTTAGAAAAGTGCCGTCACCGCCTCAAAGTTATTTTTTGCATTCCCGAATGATCCTTTTGTATTTTGTACATGGTAGTCATGGTTTTTACACCATATAACATGCAGGATTGATTTGTGGTACCACTGAATATATGAAGTTTGCATGGATACCAATACACTGGCCTGCATGTACTCAGGACACATTGGCCTGTATGCTTTGTAGGCCTTCAATTTATTTGGCTGCTAAATAACATTCAACTGTCTTATTTTATTTATTTTATTTTAAATACATGGGGAATGGGTTTACTCAAAATATTTACCATTAATATTTGACCAGGAGTGTGGATTTCTACATAAAATATTCCTTAGATGAGGAACATCTTTCAACTTAGATTTAGCTCTCAATTCATAAATATGTACATTTTGAATTTCATCACAAGATTGGCACTGGTCTTAATTATATATTTTTTTCAAATTCTAATGTAATAAAAACCCCTTCCTTACTTTGGTACAAAGCATGAACTCATGGTTTATTATACAGTCCCATTTAATTGTTTAATCAAATTTTAACAGAAAAAAATTCATTTGAAATCCTATACAAATTGAAAATTTGCATAAAAACTGGACTCATACAGTGTGTATACATCTATGATCTAAGCTACTAAGTTATTTTTATTGTAATTAGCTCTGGCATGTGCTACTATTGAATTTTTATGAAATTGTCATGTGCTGATTAAAGTGATTTTGAATTTTTATTAAAATAATGCATTCAAAGTCAGAACATTTGAATTATATTATTTCAGTAGCACATGACAGCTCTACTGTTTTTGCTCTAAAACTTTAGAGGAGACAGCATCTTTTTGCTAATGTAATAATTGAAATTGCTAAATAATGAAATGAAATTATAATTTAACTTAAACCATAAACAGATAGGTCTAAAACATTGCAAATTGTCCATTATAATCTTGATTCAACACCCACAACTGAGCCAAGTCATTAAAGTCACTTTGCTTAATTTAGTTTGACAGATGTGTTTAGATGTGAGTTACAAACACATAGACATACCATACCTACAACAATCATGTCCATCATCTGATGTTGACTTAAAAGCCAGAGTAATTCAAATTTAAGCTAACATGGCCCATCATAAGTTGTCATTTAATTCAGATGATGAACAAGTATGGAACCAGAGAAAGACCCCCATACTGATTATTTCAATATGAAAAATGATTTCACTTTTTGTGAAATTTGGACATGCAATGTAAGGCACTTATAAACTTTCTCTTATTCAGCAACAAACACCTTATTTCACATCTGGTAGTTATATTATTCCTTGCTGATTTTGTTTCAGTCCATGGATTTAACAAGTTTTCACTGATAACTCATGACTTGTGCATTTTTTATTTATAATTATGATAAAACCCATTTTTTAGACTGGTAAAATTAGTATTAAAATTAAAACTATATAAAATAAACTAAATTGATGTGGAATTATAATAAGTATTTGATGTAAATCTTATTTACACTTTCATTTGTGTAACATTCAACCTCAAATTAACCCTCATAAGCTGAAAATGATCAGGAAAGAATAAAATTCATGATTGAACACTGAAATTACACATTAAACAACTAAAATACATGCATGTATGTATATGAAATTTTGTGATATGAAATATTGAAGCAATGTCTAAAGATGTTAATCCACAGCTAAGCTCAAACCCAAGTTAATGAATATTGTTTTCACAAGCACTGCCTCAACATAATATAGTTTATGCTTTTTCCCTCATTAAAATGTCAAGTCCATGACTACTTCACATGTACAATTAATTTTAAAATTTAAAAAAAAGAGATTTATCTTTGGTTAGTTTTGATGCAGCATTCTAATTATTTAATGTATGCATTTCATTTTCAATTTATAAATACTTTATTGCACACCTGCATATTCTGGTGTTGGTTTGAAATAAGTCAAATATTGTAGTAGACTACTCATGTACATGTATATAACACATATGGCTTGTAATGGGTAAATATGTTGTACATAATCATGCAGTTTTAAAATTCCTCAAATCCTACCCTCCCATCACACATATGCTCTCTCTCTCTCTCTCTCTCTCTCTCTCTCTCTCTCACACACACACACACACACACACACACACATTAATGCTGATTATTTGGACCAGCAAGACATATTGCTTTGAGTGGAGGTCAACATCAGAGATCCTACCATTTCTATGTTTTCCTACACAGTTAAACCTGTCTATCAAGGCCACCCAAAGGAACCAGTAAAAGTGGCCTTAATGGACAGGTGACCTTTGTATACAGGTTCAAATAATATGAATAAAGAACAATTAGGATACAATTATACTGGCCTTTATAGGCAGGTGACCATTATATAGATGTGGCCTTGAGGGCAGGTTGGGCTGTATTTCCTATAATTTTTTTACCCTTTTCTTATATTTTCCTATCATGATTTTTGTTACTGGAATTCAGAATGGGGACATTTTCTTGCATTTAGTACATATATGAAACAACATTCACGTTTATGTATTTTTAAACCAGTAAGTATACATTGCAGTTGCCAATATTTTATGTTTGTTAGTAAAAGGGGGAACAGAAATGGCTGTAGGAGAGGCCATGGATGTATATTTTTGTGCAAATTATTTAAAAAATTCCTATAATTTTAGTGGAAACTCCTATAATTTTCTATAAAACTCCTATAATTTTGATGCCACATTCCTATTTTTCCTATATTTTGGACCTCAAAATGGTAGGATCCCTGCAACATGTAACGATTAGAAGTCAGCGCAATATGTAAACATGCTGGGCAGCTGACAGTGCATGTAGGTAGAAAAATCGATAATGCATGCAACAGTCATGACTCGACTGTGTGATGAAGCGAAACACGATATTGACGTCACTACGTCAGATGTATGTACAATGTATGAGTACATTGAAGGTCACGGCCATATTTGTTTTCATTGACGACAAATGAAGGCTCTTGGTTTTTTGCTTTTTTCAGATATTGACACCGCATGCACCAGGTATAATACTTTGTTAAAATAAATTACAATAATATTGTAATACTATGTCAAAATTTCAAAGAGAAAAGACCATGGTACAAAAAACGTACAAGTTTTAAAAATCGAGTCGAGTTTCATGCTGATTAGGCTACAGTGATTTTTAAGAGAAATCAGGTGCCGTCAGAAAATAGAGGGTTTTTGCAAGTATGCGTGTCATCCAGAATTTTTTCATACATGCGTAATTTTAAGTTCATAACAAATCTGCTGATAATGCGTTTACACCCATAAATGCAAATTTTACCGTTAAAATACGACACTGAATTTAGTGTACACTGAAGCTCGCGGCCATATTTGTTTTCATTGACGACGAATGAAGGATCTTGGTTTTTTGCTTTTTTCAGATATCCACACCGTATGCACCAGGTATAATATTTTGCGAAAATAAATAACAATAGTATTGTAATGTTATGTCAAAATTTCAAAGAGAAATATTCATGATACAAAAAACGTACAAGTTTTAAAAATTGAGTCATGCTGATTAACAGTGATTTTCAAGAGAAACCAGGTGCCGTCAGAAAATCGCGTATTTTTTTAAGTATGCATGTCATCTCGGATTTTTTCATACTGCGAAATTCTAAGTTCATGACAAATCTGCTTATAATGCGTTCACACCCATAAATGCAAACTTTACCGTTCAAACACGACACTGAATTTACTGTACACTGAAGCTCGCGGCCATTTTGTTTTCATTGACGACGAATGGAGGCTCTTGGTTTTTGCTTTTTTCAGATATCTACACTTTATGCACCAGGTATAATATTTTAAGGAAATAAATAACAATACTATTGTAATGTTATGTCAAAATTTCAAAGAGAAATATTCATGGTACAAAAAACGTACAAGTTTTAAAAATCGAGTTAATTTCGTGCTGATTTTCAAGAGAAATCGGGTGCCGTCAGAAAATCGCGAATTTTTTATAAGTATGATATGTCATCTAAAATTTTATAATACATACGAAATTTTAAGTTTATGATACATGTGCTTATATTGCGTTTTCACCCATACATGCAAATTTTACCGTTAAAATAAGAAACTGAATGTGACCGATTGTTTTCCGGTGTCGGACACTTGACAAAAAATAATCCCGTTTTTTCGACCGCGGAAGGTTTCAAAAAACAAAACCGAAACACAATTTGCTCTTGGCGTTTCCCCTGCAATGCGTCCTCGAAGTGTGATGAAATGTTTATATGCTCAGGAAAAGGACTGAAAAGCATGTACGTTCTGGAGGGAAAATGAAAGTGTTTTCTGTCGTTCACTTTACATTTTCTGTCCTTAAAACAATATTTACATAAAAATATAATTTTAACAAAAGTTTGGCTTATAAATGTTTTGATTAATTTAGAAAATAAATTGCTTAGAATAGTATTAATAAAATTTACAATAAATAAACATGATTTATTTATTGATCGTGGTAGATTGATCAATATTCACGTTTTGTGTTGCTTTCGGTATAAAAAGTTTAGAATATGAATTGAACTGCATTTTAGTCTTGTTTGTCCGCAATAGATGCAAGAAAGGCGCCGGTACATACCCAATTTTATTTAAATGTATTGTGTATTGGATGCAAGAAGTTACAAAATGTTATTAAAATTGCAAAAATCTTTTAAATCATGATTAGGAATACAAATATTGTCAAGTATGTTTTTTATTCTAAATTTCATATAATATTGTTCTTAATTATAATTGTAGTATGTATAAACATTATTGCAAAGAATGAATGGGAAATAATTGAAATTAAAGCTTGGTGCACAAATTTAAGTTCAATAAGCGAGTAATTATGACTAAATATAGCATGTATTTCAAAACCAATGATATTATAAAATGACGAAGAGTTCATATGAAAAAAAATCAAGGAAAAAATAAATACACATCAATCTTTCTTTTAATTTATAGACATAAATAATGAATATTTTTAATAATAAATGTAATAATCCGTGTTATGTATGATATAATTCTGTGTGGTTTTTGCTATGCGTTATTAAATTAAACAGATAAACAAGACAAGAAGAGACACACATTTTTTGACTATCTATTATAAACTCCTGACTTTAGAAGTCGCTAGAGGTTCACAGATTTTGCCAAAGTAATTTTTCAATCTTTTATATTGATTTTATTTCGAACCCAAGAACAATATTTTATCTTGTATGATGGTGATTTAAGTCATGGATACAGAGTGTGGTCTCAACTGTATTGCGTTGTATATTAACACGAAAAGGCAGTCAAATAAACTATTTTCTAATGTATTAAAACAATAAAAATGCATATGATACGCGTTTAAATCTTACAACACTAGACGGCAGTTGCGGAATACAATTCCTCATCATTAGTGCTTGGACAAAAGTTGCAAAACCAAAATTTTTCAAGGGGTTGAAAAATATCCAAAAGAAACCAAAATACATTTTACCAAATGTAGCTAAATGCGTTGCAATACCAGTATAATCATATGATATACTTAGGAAAAGAATTAATTGATCATTTTAAAACTAAAAAAGGTACCGATCGAAAATATTCCAAATGATAAATATTAAATAGACTTTGAATAAAAAATAAATTTATCATATCCATTGTTTTACAGATAACCCTTATTACAGATCTTTTTAAATAGAGCTGTTTGTGGATAGTGAAAATAAATAAATCATAAAATAAATAAATTTGTTATAAAAGAAAAAAAAAGTGAGATTTATCATATCCATTGTTTTACAGATAACCCTTATTACAGATCTTTTTTAAATAGAGGTGTTTGTGGATAGTGAAAATTAATCAATCATAAAATAAATAAATTTGTTATAAAAGAAAAAAAGTGAGAATCAAAATACACCAATCCATGTCCAAATCACAATCACAAAGCCAAAGAAAAAACTTTGAAAACAATAAATTAAGCAAGCTAAACTCGTGAACGTCCTACAGGGAAGTGAGATCGGGTGCTCCGAAAGAGTATGCACCACCTGTGTCGTTAGCTTTACTCGCCATGCGTGTAATCAAAATTTAGAGTGAAAGGAACATAAAACTTTGGGGCCTCAAAGAATTTCAATTTCACCAATGAAGTCCGGTGTCGTTCTCCAAAAGTGTAAGTAACACCTGTGTAGCTAGAAACACTCGCCATGTGTGAAATAAAAATAAAGAACGAAAGGAACATAAAACTAAGGAACGTAAAAATTGCCATGGATGGTAATTTTGGATACCGTGTCATCATTTATATCAACAATATAGTACTGACGGCCTTAAGATTTATTAAAAGCCTTGATCAGCCCTTGCACTACCCAATCGTCAACAATGTATTTGTTAGCAGCTTGCAATTTCCCATAGTTGGAAAACCTTGTTCATATAAACTAGAATTAAAGACTGATTCAAAGAGACGTTTTGTGGATAGTAAAAGTACAACAAACGTCAAATAAATGCATGTATCTTATATAAGAAAAGAAGAAGTAAGTATGTGATAATAAATAAAATTGCATAAATCAAAACTTTAAACGTGATTTGACAATATATGTTAAATTTACTATCACTCCCGCTTTCATGTTTCATAACATTCATCAGGTGAAGAGACTATGACGTTTTAATTTATTATATATACCTGTGCACTTAGCACATTATATGTATTATATATATATATATATATATATATATATATATATATTGATGATCACACTTAAAAGTCAAATCGATGATGTCATTATGACGTCACCAGTGATTTTTATGTAAACGTGTCATAAGAAGGAAAAGTTATGTTGTCTTTGTACTTTGCTTACGTAAAGCTTGGTTGACATATACTTCAAATATAGGCATTTAAAATGTACTTTTATCATTATATATAAATATGTAAAAATAACAGAAAAATGTAAGATGAAAAATGATGATATATATGACACAGTTATACCTGAATTAGTTCGTTCTATGGGTCACAATGTAACAATTACACTGAAAATATTTGACTTAGGAGTACCTCATTACCTACAGACAATCAGTCTTATAGTACGACAATAAAACAACCCAACTAAATAAGAGTTCATAGGAAAAAATTCACATCAATCTTTCTTTTAATTTAGAGACATAAATAATGTTCATCTGTAATAATAAATGTAATAATCCGTATTATGTATGGAATTCTAGATAGTTTTTGCTATGCGTTATTTAAAAAAACAGATAAACAAGACAAGAAAGGACACACATATTGGGACCCATGATCAAACTTTGGCTTTTGATAGTCGATACAAATAATACAAAATTTACTGTCTAAATTTCTCTGCTGGTGGCTGTTGCCCCGAGGATATCACCAACCCATTAGGCAATAATTGTGTATTATTGTCAGAAATATACTATTATCTAAATTTAATGCTAGTTAAAATTTAAAATTCCTCAAAAATTAAGGTATACTGCCTCATGCAATGTATTTCCTTAGCTAAATTTTAATAAATATATTTTGGTCCTTCGGATATTTTTTCAACCTCTGAATAAATAATTAATTTTTTTTTGGTCGAGGCTTTACTAATGAGGAATTGTATTCCGAAACAAGCTTCTAATGCTGTAAAATTGCTGTAATCACTGGTATAGCATGTAGTTACGTGCATTTCTTAGACATTCATATACGACGTGGTCTATCATTCATTCATTTCAAAGTGTTAAACAATTAAATGAACAAAAATAGACACTTATCTTGCCAGAGGAAATGAGTTTCAAAACAGTATTCATGACTGGTTGTTAACTTATTGTTTCGTGAAATATTAGTCACCTACAAACATACTTATCCATGTTCAAATAACAACCCAAACAGCAGCGCATACTAAAAACTTTACAAACTGGTAAATTAAGAAAGACATATGAGCTTTAACTAAGGAAGTGGGTCCTTTGTCCGGAAACTCCTGTCTAGCTAGCTTCATCATCCTCGCGTGTAATTTAAAATTAAAATGAAGGTAATATGGGTCATTAAATATACCTAGATTGGTTTTGGATAATGAGATATCATACTTATTACAAATATTGGCATGGCGGCCATAAAACTTTTTGAGGACATTGAAAAGCTTTAGCTTGCTTCGTTGTATAAATTTTCTCGTAGTGTAGACAAGCTCTATCTCGATGTATGTAAAGCAAATACACAATTAGCCGAGAGAAAGTTGATAATATAAAAATCAAAGTAAATTCCAGTTCAATATCTAGTAACAAAGTCACAAATGTATTTTCTAAACAGTTGCACTTTTTAACCAAAGATCCATTCATAAAATATATACTAAAACCTTTAAATATATATTAAAGAACTATGTGATATAATAGTGTACCAAATTCTAAAGCAATCTATTATAAAAAGACAGAATAAAAACCCTCATGATCTGGTATGCTTGATTCGGAGTTTGGACGGCATTCTTAGGTATGTTTGCCTGGGGTTTGGAGATGGGCCGGTAAATTTGTGTTGGATAAAATCAAATAAATAAACCCTAGTAAATATGCCAAAAACAGTTTACTTATAATGATTTTTAACATCAATTTTTTGAGAAACAAAAGTTCAAAAATACATGTTATCAACATTCACACGATTAAACAAAAACAACCAAACCATGTATACATACCGAAACTATTTTACAATATTAATCATACACAAAAATACCAGTTCATATCTACATCAAACTCCAAAGCAAAGTCAGAAAAATTGAATTAGGAAATATTTAATATAATTTTATTTACAAAATTTCAAATGAATTTATTTATAAGAAAAAACAATAATCAATGAAGTTTCTTAGAAATTAACATTTCTCCAGCGAAAATCAGTCATTGCAGAACATTAAATATCTATTTGAAATAAATGTTATTGAGATATTGCTGGTAACCAAATTTTAAATTGACATTTTCAGTGTATAGGAAGTATATAACATTAGTTTAACTTTTGCATTCATCTGTCCCGTTTTTCCAAAATCTGTTTTTTCATACAATTTTTTTTCTAAAATGTTAAAAACTGAAGATTGATATGAGTACAAATTGCAAAACTAAAGGTATAATAACAAATGAATATTTTAGTGTTTCACACGCATTAGTTTGTATCAATTATTTAATATAAACTTTCAAATTATAACATACCAAAATTTCTCAAAATTTGTTTTTGCACATTTTATTCAAAACATACACAATTGCAAAAGTATATGAGAAAAAAATAAAAAAATTAAAGAAATTGTTTTATTTAAATTCTAGTTAACCGCTGATGAGATATTCCAAAACCATTGCTGTAAAATTAATACTGGTATAATATGTAATTTGTATCAAATATTTCTACTTTAACCAAATTTTTCACATAAAAAATTAATTGGTTTTACAATTTTGGCCCAAGCGCTATTGATGAAGAAGTGTATGCCATTTAGTGTTGTAAAATTAAAACTGGTATAATATGTAATAAATTAAAGCCAATTTCATCGCCACCATCGAAAAATGTAAAACATAAAACAATAAAATAAAAAACAAACATATTATTTCACGTCCGAATCACAATCAAGAAGCAAAACGTTTTAAAACATCAAAAGAATTTTAAATAAACATAAGTTTCTGCTTTGAAGATTCCCAGGAAAACTAAGTATATAAATTATACTGATGCCATGTATTACGACATTCATTGCAATTAAGCCAACTTGGCTTTAAACAGATTATAGATCGAAGGAAATGTTTTTCAATTAAATAAAAATCTTGCAGAAACATACTTCTTGTCTAATCTAAAACGAAATGTCAGGAAATGCAAATGACATTAATTCTAGATCGTTAATTGCTAAACTTAATGCGTTTCTTAAAAGTTCATAATGCCTGTGAATATATTGGTATTTTACAGAGAAAGGTTGAACAAGTAATTATGCAATGACCTAATATCGGACCAGACTTGTTTACATTTATCATCTGAATATAAATGTGGTTGATAAACAATATAGGGTAAAACCATAGGTCGTGATATTTCGATACTTATATCTTGAAATGCCAAAGCCCAAACTCTATCATTGAAATTCCATTAATTGTCTTTAGAAATAGTGTTTATTTCATCTAGAAGGTCATGTTATTTTGAATATTGGCAGTTTAAATGTCAGTAGCAGAATGACTTCATATATATATGGTGAATATGTAAGTGAAATTCTGGGAACATTTCTGAACAGTTGTAGTTTCTATTTCGGAAGTTTTAGGCTATTGTAAAAATTTAATACTTTATTTTTGGGATTTTGTTCAATTTTTTAAATGTCAGCGTTCTAAATATTTAGTTGCGTCATGTTTTTTTTTTACATTATTGCTGTAAAATAGGGGTGTTGATTTCATCAGTTGAGGATGTTTCCTTTAAAAATAGTGGTCTCAATATCATGGAAATGAATTGATTTCGATTATTGTTAAACAGACACCGTATAACTTACAAATTTGTCACATGGATATAATATTGTATCAAAATAGAAGAAAAATGTTCAATTTATTTAATAAGTAAGTTTTAATTGATGAAGTTTAAAGGCAAAGATGTCATAATGAGAAGAACTAAGATAGGTTTTCCTTACATTGGAATTATTGTTTAACATAAAGCAGGATGGGATTCTAAGTGCAGTTCAAAGGTACTTCACTTTTTCTTTCTGTATACACACAAGGATACAATTTGAAAGCTAAGGACACAATAGTTGAAGTTTTTTAATCAGTTTTGGTATATGTCAAACGGGAAAGTCAAAAACTTAATTTAGTCATCGGTGATCAGAAAACATGTATAAACTTGAATTTGTGTTATCCTTTATAACATAGTCTAAACTGAAGTGCTAGGGGCATCTAGTATCTTGTTGTGGTGAACAGAATGTCGTGCTAAGATTCTATGACTGAATAGATGAACACCTGCAATCACACCAAGCATTAAAAGGGTATCCATTGATGTTTTTGGGATGTTTTCCTCAGCTCACTCTTCAGAACCATTTTCTCTGCAGTTTATGAATCCATCACATTTGGGTTATGCGTAAAGTTATTAGTGTCATATGAAAGACTGCTTATTTACATATGTCAAGGGGGAAATAAAACTTTGAGGTTCAAGACGTTTGTTTCCTTCATACAGATATTGATATGATAAAGAAGGCAGGAACTCCTAACAAAAACTGGGTACAAGGTTACAAAGGAAGACATATATTAACTTCATTAAAGATCTGGGTGCTTTATTGTTAAAAATCATTGTGTGTTCAAAAAGTAGAAAACAATTTCCACATGATACCACCAAAATTCTTGTCACATTTAAAATGTTGAGGCTGATATTTTCAGGAAGTCTATTACTTTTGCAAAACAAAATGGTTTCACAAAAAAGCTGTTTGAAGATGTCAATGATATTGCTAACGGATATGCAGGATTTTGTAAAATGAAAATCGACAAAATGTCATCACATTGGATTGTTTAAGTTGTAAAATAAAATAATAAGTGTACTATCTTGGTTAATTGAGATAAAGATCTGCAATCAAAGGATTGTTGGAGATGGCTATTTGTGTACATGCGCAGATGATGACGGAAGAAGCACATGTAAGTTAAATTTAATGAGTTTTTACATTATCATCGGTAATCTGGCGTTGATCATATCAAACGATCTGGTATAATAGAATAAAAGTTTGCTTTATTTCTGAAACGAAGAGGCACAAATTGAATTATATCGTATTTAGGGTATTATTAATTATATAGTTTTTAAACAGGGTGTATGGGAATTTTCAACCTGTCCATATCACGCTGAGCTGAATTTATCCCATTTCTGTCTCATAATTTCAATTTTTTTTAAAAACTAAATTTATTTTAATATTTATTTAAAAAAATTATATTTTCAAAAACAAATTCTTAAAAACGGTATTTTTTCATTCATTTAGCATCAAGTTAGACGTATGTAGAAACAATACGCTTTGTTTTCATACACCCCGAGTAAAATTCATACATCCCGTGTAAAATTCATACACCCCGTGTAATATTTAAGTGAATGATTTCATTCATGGGTAATAAACCAATCAGATTGCAAACAATTTAAGACATGGGGATAATACTATAACCACGCCAGTATGTATATACCTTTGTGTGTCCGCTTAAACCCGTGTCGTGATATGTGACTGTTTTATCATTTACTTGTATAGTGTTTTCTGGTTTCGTTGGTGGATGCAAAGCACATTATTCAGTTGCAAAATTTCTTTTTTCTATTTCATGAAACGATATATGTTTTATTGTATTTTTCTTGTCTACATGCGTCTACTGACATGTTGATTCATTGTTTATTAATTTTTTATATGTGTGTATTGGGATTGCTAGTGTGTTGTGCAAGTGCCCTCCGAAGTACATAGTCTCATTTTCCCGGTGGAAGTTCACGTATATGGCTTTATGGCTCTATTATTACTATGGTTAACCCATAGAAAAATGAAAATTGATTTGAGATTTCTTGCGTTTGATGTTGTTGGATTATATTATATTTTTGTCAAATAATCGATCACTTCAAAAATACGCCTCAGTATATTTTATCTAGTCTTTTGTGGTGGATGGGTAGGTTGATGTGCTATCGCCACGCAGTATTGTAAGCTAGTTGTTGCAATATCTCATTTATTTTTTCATCTCTTCATTTGGTAAAATACATTTTAGTCCTTTGAATATTTTTTCAACATCTTGAAAAAAAACTGGTTTCACAATTTTGGTTCAGCATTATTGATGAGGAATTGTATTCCAAAACGTTCGTCTAGTTAAATATAATAATTTAAATCATTAAGTCGGTATCTCTGCTGGTGGAAGTTTCTCCGAGATTATTACAAACTAAGAAGACAATAATTTTGAATTGTCAAAAATATCCTCTTGTCTAAATTTGCTGCTAATTAAAATTTGTTATCTTTTAAAAACTAAGGTATAATTTCTGATCTATAGAACAATATATTACCTTTACTTAATTTGGTAAAAATATATTTTGGATCCTTTGGATATTTTATTAACATCATTTGATTTCATAATTTTAGTCTAAGCACTACTGATGAGGAATTGTATTCCGAAACGGTATCTCAGTGCTGTAAAATTAAAATTGGTTTAAATATGTAATAATATGATAGGATATGACATTTGTTCAACTATATCATTTTGATAATTGAATTTGTTTTCTACCAAAAGTACTTCGTTGTTTCAAAGATATTTTGAGAACTAGTTACTCTCAGATGTTTAATATTGGTTAGTTTCATGTAATATTATTAAAACATTTTCACTAAGAATTTAGGAAATATCTTGCTCACCATTTGGTGTTTTTGTTATCTCTTAATATGCTTTTTATAATCGTAAAGGAACATTTAATATCTTACAAATATCATATGTTCTATGGTACCAGAGAAACCAGACGGCTCTGCTGTATATCTATAGTTTATAATATCAGAGCCATGCCAACTTCTACAGAATGTCTTATAATCTCATAATTACTTACATATGTTCACGTGCATCATGCATAATAGTTATTGTCTATATATTGTATTAGCTAATTCTCTTTTTGATTTATTTCCACCTGATTACATTCAGAGGAATATAATTCTGTTATTCGGATAGTACAGACCTGTCGAAAGTTTAACTCTGAGGTAACGAAAAGGAGTCGAAGCTTGGCTGCTGAGGAAACCTTGTGGTCGTGTTATAGACAGCAGCTGCCGACAAGCTGTTTGTCGAGATATTGCAAAGAAAGGTTAGGACGACCGCCGGACCTGCCGAATTGGCACAGATTCATATGATTTATTGTTGAACTTTCGACAGGCCTGGACGTTGGGTCGTCATTGTGCGATTCATTTTTCCAAAGTCAGGAATTTTATTACCCGTGGTCTCGATATGTGTTTATCACGTGTCTTGGTTTATTATTGCGTTCATTTTGCTGAGCTACGTCTTCGTGTTTGGTCTTTCTGTGACCAGATATAATGATTCAGATGATTATGTCTACATTTGATTTTATAGTTCTAAAACAAAGACGTATACGTTGTATACGATGTTTTTTTAAAGACTTTAGGATTCATGTGTAGGAAGTTTAAACAGAACAGTGCAGATACGCAATGTACAAAAAATAAAATAAAATAAAATACATATAATAGTTTGCAATTGTATAAAAAATATCTTAAAGAATCTTAAGGTATATTTTGTTATAGCGTGATTCATTTTTCCAATGTCGGGAATTTTATAACCCGTTGTCTCGATGTGTGTTTATCGCATGTCTTGGTTTTTTATTGCGTTAATTTTGCAGTTACGTCTTCGTGTTTGATCTTTCTCTGACCAGAGGGTATATACTGATTCAGATGCTTATGTCTACATTTGATTTTATGGTCCTTAAACAATGCTATATGGGTTTGACGCTGTATTTTTTAATTTTGCAAGAATTTAGTGCCCATGTGAAAGTAGTAGCGAAGTTTAAACACGAAAGGGAGGTATGCAATATACAAAAATAAAATAAAATACAAATAATAGTTTGCAATTGTTTGAAAAATATCTTGGAGTTATATAATTTTAGTGTTCAGAATCTTCAGGTTTATTTAGTCATTGCGTGATACATTTTTCCTAAGTCGGGATTTTTATAACCTGTGGTCTCGATATGTGTTTATCATGTGTCTTGGTTTTTACTGCGTTCGTTTTGATGTTACGCCTTCGTGTTTGTCTTTCTGTGACCATAAATATTGATTTAGATGCTAATGTCTACATTTGATTTTATAGTTCTTAAAAGAAAGTATAGATGTTTGACGTTGTATTTTTTCATTTTTAAAAATGTTAGTGTCCATATGAAGATAATAGCGAAGTTTAAAACAAAAGTGAAGATACGCAATATACAGAAATAAAATAAAATGCATAAAGTTTGCAATTGTATGAAAAATATCTTGGAGAAATATAATTTTAGTGTTCAGAATCTTAAGGTTTATTTTGTCATTGTGCGATTCATGTTTCTCAAGTCGGGAATTTATAGTCTGTGGTCTCGATATGTGTTTATCACATGTATTGGTTTTTACTGCGTGCGATTTGCTGTTACGTCTTCGTGTTAGGTCTTTCACTGACCAGATATAATAATTTAGATGCTAATGTCTGCATTTGATTTTATAGTTCTTAAACAAAGGTATATATATGTTTGACGTTTTAATTTTTTAAAAGAATTTAGTGTTCATGTGAAGGTAGTAGCTAAGTTGAAATACAAAAGAGAAGATATGCAATGCACAGAAATAAAATAAAATACAAATAATAATTTGCAATTGTATAAAACAATATCTTGGAGAAATATAATTGTATTGTTCTTAAATCTTATGTATAGTTCGTCATTGTGCGATTCATTTTTTCAATGTCGGGAGGTCGGGAAATTTATAACCTGTGGTGTCGATATGTGTCTGTCACGTGTCTTGGTTTTTATTGCGTTCTTTTTGTTGTTACATATTCGTGTATGATCTTTCTCTGACCAGACATAATGATTTAGATGTTAACGTCTTCATTTCATTTTATAGTTCTTAAACAAATGTGTATGACTTTTTTTTAAGAATTAAGTGTTCGTTTGAAAATAGAAGCGAAGTTTATATACATTTTAATTAAAATACATGTAATCAAAAACAAACATACTAATCCATGTCCGAATCACAATCCATAAGCAAAGTAAAAACTTTGGAACTGACAAGTTAGGTAAGACACGTGAACTTCCACCAGTGAAGATATGCAATATACAAAACATTTAAATAAAATAAACACAAAATTAATATTATAATAATAGTTTGCAAGAGTATGAAATATATCTCATTCGTGTGTAAAATTAAAATCAAGCAAGACACCCAATGTTCATATGCAATAGATCGTGCACTAAAATCCGGATGAACGATTTAAAAAGGTCTGAAGCTTGATTCTTGTAGGAAAATGTCTCTAGTTATTGAAAACCAATTTCTTACGTGTCAAAACGTTTCCGATTTTTCTATCAGACAGTTTTTGTAGAAAACACCATGCAAATTTTTATTTATTGAATATAATAATTTAGATTTTGAAGTATTCTATGGCAACAACAACACAAAAATGTGTTATAAAAATCTGGTTTTTGTTTTATCTAAAAAATTAAATTTGCACGGTCTTTCCTTCAGATCTTTTGGCCTTGTTCACCCGGGATTTTAGTACGCAATCTTTTGGAATATAACAATCAATAGCCATTTTTAACACAATAAATGAGACACATGTTTACACATTATCATTGTGTTAAATAATTTTACAGATTGTGGTGCCAAAGAGGAACTTTGAAAGATGATCAAATATGGAGTAAAACAACAATTTATAACATATATAGTCGTCAAGTTGAAAGTTTAAGTATGAGACATAAATGCTTAGTTTAATTAATATAATGTACAAGGTTTAGTTTTACAGCACTAGACGGCCGTTCCGAAATATAATTCCTCATGAGTAGTGCTTCGACTAACATTTTTAAACCAAGTTTTTTTTCAAGGGGTTAGAAAAATATTTAAATGACCAAAATATATTAAACCAAATTAAGCTAAGGAAATACTTTGCATGAGGGAGTATACCGTAGTTTTTTAGGATTTTCAAATATTATCTAGCAGGAAATTAAGAAAATCGTATATTTCTGATATATTGAACATTGTTTCTTTTTCATATTCTTCAATTCTTTTGCCATATTCTCGAGTATTTTGGGTTATGCCAAGTTTATGTTTTTCAGCTATTTCAGAGTCGAGGTTTTATTTCATAATTTGTAAATAACGACGTGTTCACAACTGTATATCTGATAAATAATACAAAATTTGTAAATGAAAAACAGCAATTGCAAACACATGAAAAAAACCACTACAAGTTAACGCAAAAAGATAAAAGACAGACATTGATCACAGACTATAAAGCGCTGAACTTAAGAAGACTTTAGCGACAACTACGTGAAGGATACATACACATTTTGTCCCTATTTCTTTTAGTGGTGGAGTAAGTGTCAGCATTTTGTGTTTTTGATGCAGTTTATTTAGGTATTTCCTTTTTTGGTGCAGTTTTTGGTATGTCCTTGATTTTGTAGTTATATATTTTCCGTCTTTCATACGTTTAGTTTTTCTTGTTACATTAAGTAACGTTTCACAACATTGTACGATGAAATTAAAAATTACTATTTTAGCAGTTGTTCATGAAGAAAATGGTTTAACAATTTTAGGGTAAGCACTACCAATTAGAAATTGTATTTCGAAACGGGCGTCTAGTGCTGTAAAATTAAAACTAGTATAATTCGAAGAAGGTATTAGACAGTTAGTTTATGTAACATTGCAATGAAATGCTTGATTTTAAACATCATTATCCATGAAATTATAGCCAACCCTTTAACAACAATGCCGCTAAATAAATTTATGTGCATTGTTCCGAAAAATTTCTATGACATTTTTGGCTGAAATTTTGTAAATAAATATAAAGAAAACAATAAATTATCTTCAAAACTTTCATTAAAAACCATGGCTGTTTATTCTCGTAAATGTTCCATGTATAACAGACACATGGCGTTGCATGCCTTCTTTTATTATTTTTAAAAGGGTGATCGCTCCGTAAATGGGAGGTCGTGGGTTCGAACCCCAACCGAGACTTGAAAGTGGGTAGTGACTGTTCTTTCGACACACACTTGGCATTACGAAATGAAAGTCACGGTTTTTTTCGGATGGGAAGTTAAAATAAACGAGGTCTCGGGTGGCGGAAGGCATAGTACGGTAAAGAAACCTGCTGCGCAATGCCATCAGCCCAACGCACTGTAACAACTCCTAATGAAGTCCGACGTCTAATAAAGTCCGGACTTCATTAGGCGTAGGACTTCTCTAGGAGTTGTTACAACGCACAGGGAAAATTTCTGAACCGTCTCCTATAGCTGGCGACGTCTTGATACGAGTGAAAATTTTTTGACTTGGACGTTATTTAACACCATTACTCAACTAATCCTCCCAATTCGATAGTTTGTCAATAGTTTTCTATACGATTTACTTCCCTTGATCGTCTTTTGGATAACAGAAGGAACCACACAATTTTTTTATATAAACAACAAATTTTCGTTAACAAAGGTAATGGTCATTTACACATATAACTACAAGCGAATTTGACGTATACGTATTACTGGTATCATACACCATTTTTTTAAATTTAACTGTTCAATCATAAAATACATCCAAAAAACGTACATGACTATTACCATTTTTAATGTAAATTATGATTAAGTTTTAAAAAATTGGTAGATGACATTAGTAAAATATGAATCCTTAATGAAATTGTATGCTCTGACTTTAATATAATTAATTGAACATATTGGTTTTGTAATATTCTTCTGTGCTTTTCTCTTTTTGTTAGTTTACGGTCACTGTTCTCATCAATATGTGTTGGATATTTCATGCAGCTGAAACATTAAACCTCAGCAAGTACCTGTTTCTTCTGCATCCGCTTATTTTTCACGAGAATCATATTCTAAAATAAAAAAAATATTTCAAAAATAGTATACTACTTAATTTTCTGTACATCCAAAGTTTCCAGTACAAATATACTTTGTTTACTGACTTGTCTCGCCATTATACCACTTTGTTATGCTTTCTGTCAAAATTTTATTTTTGCCCTATATCATACATTTCGTGTTTTTTTTTATAAAAAGACGAAATGTGAATTAAATTTCATGAATTTTACAACTGTTGGTTCAATAATGATATGTTGGCTTTTAATACTGTTTTGAATTTGTTTAAATTATTCATTAAATTAATCAAGCTTCCTACGCCTGGGTCCAGATTTTAAAAACTACAGCCAGTCTTGTCTATAAAGGTCACCCAAGGGAAACAGTAAAAGTAGCCTTTAAGGGTAAATGGCCTTTATATACAGGTTCAAAATATAACATAAATTAAAATAAACAAGGAGCAATTGGGTTAAATTTACTGGCCTTTTTGTGCAGATGACACTTATATAGAGTTGGCCTTTAAGGCAGCTTTTTCGGAGTTACATCACCGGATAAGTTGAACATTGTATTAAACTGAATCTCCTAAGACCACGATGTTTGTAAAATGAATTGAATTGAGTAATGTTGTTTAACGTCCCAGTCAAGAATATTTGACTTATATCGAGACCTAGCCAGCTACAGGCGAAGGTGCAGAAATTTTGCCTGTGTGTTGCGCAGATGGCATTAAACAGCAGAGTTAATTAATCGTGCCACGCCTGACACGGGACCTCGTTTTTTAAGTTCCCTTTCGAAAGAACCGTGACATTCATTTCGTAATGCCGAGTGCTTGGCGAAAGTAAAATCACTTCTCACTTTCAAGTATTGGGTCAGACCCGGTCGGTGTTCGAAGCCACGACCTCCAACTTAGAGCTAGCACTCTACCGACTGAGCTACCGCAGTGGCGTGTTTGTAAAATGACGTCAGGTATGAGGTGGTATCTGATTTAACCTGATTATGTACTTTATGAAATATAAATTATATAACTAACTTATATGTGTACTAATGTCTATATAACTCTTAAATTCGATGTCTTATTTATTGGGTCAAAAAGTTGATTACATTCTTGTCGAAATAAATATAAATTGTATTACTTTTTCTTGATTTACTGCTGAGCACTAAAGACGAAGGTGCGTTTTAAAAATGACCTACAGACCATTCCTGTCGAAAGTTGAACACTAGTGCTAACGAATTAGTGCCGAATTGACATTTCATCTCGGCCTTTCGTTGGCAAAATAGTTACCTCGACAGCTTGTCGGCTGTTGTCAAACTCTCGGTAATTTTCGGTCACTAGTTGTCCATATCTGATTAGCCAGTCTTCAAATCATTTTCATTAGCCCAGTGTTAAACTTTTGACAGGTCTGTACTGTAAGTTGAAGCTCAGTTCGGTTCAGATGTACTTTGTACTTGTGTACACCAATGAACGTGATAATTCAATTAAGATATGTCGTGAAATAAACAATGTCAAATATGTCAACACTTACATGGAATTTGAAGCATTGTAGATCACATGTGGCCTGCATAGAGATGATTTTAAGTACATTCAAGGCAAAACGCAGATCTGGTATCGATAAACAGAGGTTAGAGCACCTGTTCAAATTTAGGAAATCATTATGGACGGTCATAATAACAGTACAAATCTTATTTCTTGATATGACAATATTGTCATATACAATTTTTTTAATGTATTTTATGATTAAATTTAAAAAAGGTATATGACACTTGTATAATTTTGTTTATTCATTGTTTGCTATGATCTTGTGTTAGGTTACATTCAAGCTTAAGGTACATGTACTCCAGAATTCGGACGGACTCTGAATTCACAATCACAATTTCTCTAACTAAGATTTTCCTTAATTTAAATCTAGTAAAGATACTGCTATCTTTGTAAATTTTTCCTAATTTTTAAGATATTCAGGAATTTAGGGTGTCATTTTGAAGATCAGTCGAAGCTTATTACTTCTATGTTTTAGTTTCTGTCAATATTCTTAATTGTCAAAATTTGCCAGATTTAGGTTAAGGAAAATCTTAGTTAAGAAATTATTGCGAAACTTGCCCAGCTCTTTAAACTAAACATAAGCTGCAACATGGATGTCAATTTATTTAATTCTGCCATAAGTGATACACCAAGTCTATTTACCGTATTAAGTATTTTATAAGAATTAGATAAAAAGTTATCTTTCCATCTAATTAAACTGTTATTAATATACAGTACAAAGTTACAGAAACTTGATAACTTCACGCCTGCCAACTTCAAAATTTTGGATTACTGATAAAACTGCAGAGATACATGTATGTACAATATTTATGTGTACTTCAATTCTTGGAGGGTCCGTTTACAAGTATACTTCCCTTGTTAAGTTTTTAATTTGATGTGACTGAATATTAATTTTTACACATTCTTTATTGTCAAAAGTATAAATTAGTATTTAATTTTAATGAGCAAAAATAATATGAATTGATGTTTTATCATTTCGTTTTAGTAACGTCCATTGCATCAATCAAATATCTATGGAAAATTAATTTCTATAGCAAATATCGATTGATTGAATGAAAGTGTACGTCCCAGTCAAGAATATTTCACTTATATTGAGACGTCACCAACTAAAGGTGAAGTCACAGAATTTTTTATCTTTGCAGTACCCCTAGGGCAATATGCAGGGAAGATCCTTTAACGGACATCGGTATTTAAGGTCTCTTTCGAAGGGCCCTGTGACTTTCATTTCTAAAAACCGAGTGCTTGGCGAAAGAACAGTCACTACTTATTTCAAAGTCTTAGTCAGACCCGGCCGGGGTTTTTACCAGTGACCTCCAACATACGAAGCGAGCACTCTACCCACTGAGCTACCGTATTGGTTCTGTCATGTGCTGATTTTGATTTTTTTTTACTAAAAAAATGCATTCAAAATCAGCACATGACAGTTCTATAGCAAAAAAAAAATCGTTTGCAATGGGAAACAGAGTACACATACGTACTAACTTCATAATACACCGAGCCTGATCAGGTTTGTTGGTCGTGATTTTGTGTAATAAATAAATACTAGTTGTTAAGTGTTTGATTAATGACATAATACAATTCACACAAACAATTTTAAAGTGCGCGGTAAAATAATTACAGTGCTATAAATCTGGCATCCCCACACCATCAAAACAGTTAATAATAGATAGTCATTCTCTCTGTAATGACGTCACAGCTACTAAACCTAAGTGCATTATGTATTTTTAGTAACGCATCTCCTATGTATAACATTGCTTTATCTCGGGAATGCCATCATCTCAAGTTTAATTCTAGTATCAAAAGAATTGCAATCGATATTCGCAGACGCAAGGTGTATTGATTATGGTTGTATGTATAGCAACATTTACGTCATTTGTGACGTCATGGAGTTAAAAATGGAAGCAATGGAATCCAAATATCTGGCATTAACGTAAGCAGAAGAAGGTAGTATATATAGTTTGAATTCACATGGATACTGATTTCTTGAAATAAACTCGGCTGTTTGTGCAATCCTGGCCTTTGACGTGATGCACTATTGATTTCGGACAAGTGGTAAGATGGTAACGGTCAGCATATTTTCATTATGGACACCTGGACAATGTCCATTGCGTTTTTGGTCAGGTGGTGTGAAAACGGCAGGAATGTTAAAGTGACAAAAAGTAGTACAATATTCAGTTTATGTATTTAAATTTTACAGATTTGGAAGACAATTATGTTATATTTTTTTCAAATTTCAATATTCGAACATGAAAATGGAAATATTTAGCAGTGGATTACTGCGTTACAATTTGATACCGAAATCAAGATTATTGAAACTATTATTGGATCAATATGGCTACAACATGTAACAGCAATAATAATTTTGAGTGTCATTAGGAAATAATATTTCAGATGGATTAATGTTTATGATGGAACATTTCATCAAACATTTAGATAGGCTGTGATTTTTTTAATGTATGCATGTAGTTCAGGTACTTAATATAAATAAATATGCTTTGCGGCTTTGAGCACAGTAGCGCGTTTAGTATGCTTAACATGTATCTATTAATACTCCTACCAGGTAACGTTGCTTATACTTAGACGCTAGAGGACGTCTAGTTACTTGAGTGTTAACACGAGACTCATTGAAGATTGTGCTATCACTCATACAAATTAATTATTTGCATTTCGAAAATGGTTTGAACCGTGCTTAGTACACGTGCATTCAGTTTTTTTTAAGCGGTTTAACCCTTTGCGGTTCTTATTCAAAATTTATTATTAAAGAACAAACAGAAATGGATTACACTCAGTTATTTGTCTCTAAAAAAATTATTACTGAAAATATTTTATTTTTTCTTAATAAAATATATTTATAATCAACCGGCCTAATATGCACTTTAGGCTTCCATAATGTATACGGTTTGCTATAATCCAGCTTTACTGAGAAAAATTTCACAATTTTTGCAATGAAGAAAAATTAACAAAGTCTATTTACTCCGCCTTTTCCCCATGTAAGGCATAATGATAGTTCATGGCCTTTTTTCATCATATAACCAGTTTATTATGCAAGGAAGACTAATCAACCATGTGCTCTGCCCTGTATTAAGGCCAAACCAAATCAAATTCTGTTTAATGTTATTTTACCATAATGCATTCTAAAGAAATTTCCACAATGATTCAGATGGGAAAATGCTTATATGAGCAAGTAGAGGGAAGTTAGGTATGTATCTCGAATTCATTTTTTTAATTCTCAGAAATATACAGAGATGTAAATTTATACAATGTATATGTATATCTCAAACCTAATACTACCTTTTTACCCCTAGCTTAATTAAGCAATTGATTAAAAACAATTAGTGATACGCTTATGCTTTTGTAAACAGTTAAAAATAAACATGTATAAATTGCATTCACTTCAAATGCAAGTCATTTTGCAATTTACTTGACAGTTGTTGGATCTATGTTACTCTCTCCATAACCTTATATACAGGTGTTTATTTTCCTTTGGCCTCATTTTGGTGTCATCAAGCTGTTGTCCAGTCTATAAGTCAATCACCTGTGACACCTTTTAAACTTTGAATGAAACTCATAGTAAAAAGGGTTGGGTTTTTCATAAGAGGTGGAGTCAAAAACCTAGATTTTTTCAGCTTGAACATTTTTGTCAAAAATTTACACTATACAGAGACAAAGTCTCAAGCGATAAAAAACTCAAACCATTATGATAAATTAGGCCGAGTCTTGTTATATACCCAGCCAAATTTCTGTTTCTCATCTTCAACTGGTTTTTGAGAAAAATCCATAAAACTGAGTGTAATCCATTTCTGATTATACTTTAGATAGAGAATAAGTTTGTTTATGCAAGTTTTGTTTCGCAATTTTTGTCTAACCACTACTGATGAGAAATTGTGTTCCGAAACGGCCGTCTAGTGTTGTAAAATTAACACTGGTATAATATGTAATTTGCCATAACGGCAAATGGTTTTTTTTTCAAACAAAACTGCAATACGCCTTAATTTAAAATGCTACACACTTTATGGAGAAAGTGCACTTTAACAACTCCTAATGAAGTCCGACGCCTAATGAAGTCGGACGCCTAATGAAGTCCGACTGCATTAGGAGTTGTTACAGTGCACTTTTCGAACACAGAACTGCAAAAATTTAAGCGGTTTATTAAATTGAATAAGACAATTTTAATTAAAGCTAAGTACAATACTATATAAGGTTTTATGTCCTCCATACTTTACTTCATAACGACAGGCTTTTGTCGTTGGTATGTTATAATATTGATTATGTTGCGTGATATACATGTTCATAATGCTTGACAACCAGTGTTGATTTACGGTGAATGGTAGGTTAATAGGTACAGTGATACCTGTCTATAAAGGCCACATAAGAAGACAGTAAAATGGTCTTTCTGGACAGGTGGCCCTTATATATAGAGGTGGCATTTAAGGCAGGTTTGACTGTACATGTATTGGAATTACATCAAGAAATACATGTACTGTATTTCCATAAATTGATGGCACATGGAAAATGCAA